>OX244028.2:46667714-49067714 GCA_945859785.2 Tridacna gigas | reverse complement strand
TGGTTACAATCTACTTGGTTGATGAAACACACAGCAGCATAATCAATAGACAAAATTTAATTATAATTGCATTCACTTGTTTGTTTGTCATTATAATTTTAAGATAAATCGTTAAAACACAATGCATATTGCGACAGCGCTAGATGAAATGATCCTGGGTTCTGCATGCAAGTGGGTACAATCAAAGCCATATTGCAGTACTTAACCATTTTGATGTAATGAACTGAAACTTTCCACCAGCTTACAAATTATTGCCCTTGGTCAACTTAGAAATTTTGGTTAAGGGTGTGCATGCAAGTACTATCAAGGCCATAACCACTTGATATTTCTGATTGAAACCTCTCATAAGCATTTCCACTCATCCAACCTGTTGAAGTAAATCAAGTTAAATAACTCACAAATTAATATATTTAGCTCACCTGAGCACAAAGTGAGCTTTATTATCGCGTTATTGTCTGTTGTCTGTTGTTCGTCATCAAAAAATACTTTACACATCTTCTCCTTAACCAGATGACCAATTTCATTCAAACTTGGCAAAAATGTTCCTTATGAGACCTTTTTCAAAACTTGTCACATAGCTGCCATAGGGAAGAATAGAAGGGGACATTCAAAGCAAAGGGTAAAAAATCTTCTTTCTAATGCCTGGGCAGATTTAATTAAAACTTGACAGGAACCTTCTTTGTTTGGTCCCCTTCAAGCAGTTTTTGCTGGTTTTTGCTTTCTCACAAAAATTTCTGCCATGGACTTAGCCATTTTTCATGAGTAGCCCATAGAGCAAACTTTTAAGATCTCCTTGTCACGAACCATTTGTTCTATTTCTGAAAAAAAAATACAGTAATGTTTTACCAATCCTGGCTCCTGACTGACTTGGAAACATTAATGTAAGTCCTGGGAATTGTTGGGGATCCTCCGTGGCAGAGTGATTAAGGTGCAGAACTCTTACCGTGAGAACAGGGTTTGCAGTGGTCATGATGAAATGTGCTATGGTAAGGCACTTTATCGTAGCCTGTTACTGGTTTGAAACAGATGGATCATGAATAAATGAACTGTCGCCATGAAATAACTGAAAAATTGTAGAAAGTAGCATAAAACACTGGAAACATGGATGGAATAGTCAAGCGAGCTATTGTCACTGGCAGGACTTGTTGTATACAAATTCTACTAGACAATGGGTTTCACATGATATGCTAAATGACCCTGAATATGAAATTCAAATCTCCACTTTGATAAATAATTATAACTTGATCCCTTTAACCCTTTACCACACAATCCTGACTTTTAACGACCCTGTGAAAGAAGCCTTTTGAAAATACTATGGGAAAAGGAGAAAATGCTGGTTTCCAGCTTTTTTTCCTTGTCCCAGAATGTTTTCTACTCTTTCCAAAACAAATTTTAATTTTTCAGTTGCATTCATTTTGTGATATGCAAATTCTTACAATTTAGATGAGTCTTAAATTTTGTTGTTTGGTAAAGATTTAAGCTACATACTTCATTTTTGGTCTCTTCAGCACAACAAAACACCAACCAGTATGAAGAAGTCACTGTCAATGGGAGAAAAGTATTCACTTGCTCCATTTGCAGCAGATGGTTTAGGCAGAAGCGAAGTATTGTACAGCATCAGATCCGTGACCACAGTAAGTACATGTATTTGCTTTTAACTTGCCAGTTTTTAGCTCTACTGGCCATTTTAAGTCTAGCAAAGCTTATGGGATGCCAAGTTGTCTGTCATTAATTTTTAGCTCATGTCATGGCATGGTTTCCGACGTCTATACGTGCATCTGTTAGTCTTGTGTACGCGATAAAGTCTGCATTTGTTGCCAGATTTTTATGAAACTTACAGAGTTTGTTTATCTCATCAATAGCTTCAACCCTATTGATTTTGAGAAAAATCCAACAAACAGTATGGGAAAAGTAGCCATTTCCAAGTTCAAAATTCAAATTTCAAATTTTTGTTTATGCAATAAAGTCTGCTATTGTTGTCAGATTTTCGTGAAACTTGCACAGTGTGTTGTATCTCATTAAAAGCTTCAACCCCATTGATTTGAAATAAAAAAAATCCAACAAACAGTATAGCTAAAGAAGCCATTTCAAGTTGAAAATTTCTAATTCATGTTTGCACGATAAAGTCTGTCTTTCTTGTCAGATTTTCATGAAAATCACAGTTTGTTTATCTTATCAGTAGCTTCAACCCTATTGATTTTGAGAAGAATCCAACAGACAGTATCGGAAAAGTAGCCATTTCAAGTTGAATATTTCAAATTTTTGTTTACGGGATAAGATGTGGATTTGTGATTAGAATTTTGTGAAACTTGCACAGTTTGTTTATCTCACCAATAGCTTCAACCCTATCGATTTTGAAATAAATCCAACAAATAGTATATGGGAAAAGAAACCATTTCAAGTTGAAAGTTACCAATTCTTGTTTACACAGTAAAGTCTGCATTTCTTGTCAGATTTTCATGAAAGTCACACAGTTTGTTTATCTTATTAGTAGCTTCAACCCTATTGATTTTGAAAAAAAATCCAGTAAACAATACGGGGGGAAAAAAGCCAATTTAAGTTCAAAATTTCAGATTCTTGTTTACGTGATTAGGTCAGCAGTTTTGGTTAGATTTTCTCGAATCTTTCACAGTTGCTTTCATAAACATCTTGAATCCTATCGATTTTAAAAAAATCTGACAATCAGTTTATGAAATGTAAGCATTCAAAGTTGAAAATTTCCAATTCTTGGTTAGGCAATGAAGTTCACAGTGTTGATCCAATTCTTTTGAAGATTCATCAAGGAATTGAATATCTAGTAAATTGTTCAGGAAATGAAGCCTTTTGATGACTAAGTATTGTTTTCTGATCATCAAGTCCACCTTGTTAGTCAAAATTCTTTGAAATTTACCAGGATTGTTTAATACTAGGCATAATGAAAGTTTGAAACACTATCAAATTTGTGTGGATTCCAAACATTTAGATTTCAGAAATTTCACTTCATTTTTTTCACATTCAGTTTGTTCAATCCAGCATGCCTACATATGCTGTCTTAACCACATCTTTAATAACGTATCTGTAATGCCCATGAGAATGCCGTGCATGTAGTCAGGAACAGTCCCTTTAACAAGGTCATAGGATTGTATTGCAAGCATTCCTGACACACCTTTAAAACCCTTAACTCTTTTTTTAATACTTGCACTTTTCATTTGCTCTGCAACTTCATCATGATTTCTCATTTTTGCCTTTTCATTCTCTTCTTTGTATGGAAAACACCTTGCGTTTCCTAGCCTAGTTGCTTGAACATATTTGTTTGTTTTTGTCTTTTTGCATCATGAATTCATAATGTATGCCAGCATAAAAGCAAAATTTAATTCTCTGCCAGTAGAGCATATTCAGGCCCTTCAGGGCCTTCTGGTTATCTTTTCAGCTCACCTGAGCACAATGTGCTCAAGATTAGCTTTTGTGATTGCCCAATGTCAGTCATTAGCCATGTGGCATCAACATCTTCTCATAAATCAGTTGGCCAATTTCAACTTAAACTTCATGGAAAAAATCCTTAGGTGGTCTTGAATTTTTTTTTAAAGAATTAAATTCCAACTAGAACCATGGCAGGTGGAAAGAAAAAAGTTGAATTTCCAATCTTGATTTTTTTTTTTTTTTTTTTAATTAACCCATTACCACACAATCACTACTTTTGACAACCCTGAGAAAGAAGCCTTCAGAAAACATTGTGGGAGACGAGAAAGTGCTGGTAACCAGCATTTTCTCCTTTTCCCACAAATTTTTTCTATCCTTCACATAACAAATTTCAAATTTTCTGTCACTTTTATTTTGTCGTCTGCAAATGCTTTCAATATGGACAAGCCTAAAATATTGTCGTCCGGTAATGAGTTAAATAAGTTTAACACCGTTTTTCAATAGTATTACAGTCATATGGAGGCAGCCAGTTCCCTATCCATGTGTTTCTTTCCTATCTCATACCAGTATTTCAAGCAATACTATTCCCAAGCAACTGGCTACTTTTCTACATTGACTAGTATGTAGCCCAGAAATGGAAGACAAATGACTTAAGATGCACTGACCTTCATGGCAAATGTCAAAGAGATTGTTAGCTACAATGGGATTCAAAGTCGCAACCCTGGATTACAATGTAGTCATCGTTACTGAGTTACTTTGGCTCAGCTGTCAAATTTTGGAAAAACCTTGATTGCCACATTTTCATTTCTGTATTCATGGAAGTTGATCAGAATGTTTGTCAGATGATAGCTTAGACAAATCGCAATGGTGGTCACCTCAGGTCTAAAAGTAGATCACTGAGCCAAATTTTTGAAATACTTCGTATGTGCTCTTGAGGCCCTATTCTCTTGATTATTATGGGAAGAAAACTTTCCTCTATGAACCTCATATTCAGAAACAAATGTAATTCAGCCAGACTTTAATCTAAAAAAGTTGGAACCTGTTTCATCGTGCACTTACTTAATTTGGACTGGACCTCTCTAGTCCTGGTACTGGTACTTATCCAGGAAACATTGGTAAGTGAACTGTTACCATATGACTAAATTATGGTTAAAATGGCATTAAAACCCTTATTATCAATCAGTCCATTTAGTTGAGACTATTGAATTTCCTAATCTTTGAAAAGTATACATTCTGTCTGTAAACAAGATGTATTTTCCATTTCAGAAATGGCTACAACTAGAGATATTTACATGGACACAAAATTTGCTGTTACAAAACAAGTTAAGGTAGAAGCTGAAGATTTGCCTAGCTCCTATTCAAATATGTCAACTTTTGATGTTACAACTAAAGTTAAGGTAGAGGCGGAAGATTTTCCAAGTTACCATGCAAATATGTCAACTTTTGAGACAAAACTGGATGATATTGATATTGATTCAGATGATTCTCCATCAATTTGTGATGTCTCAGAATGTAACAGTGACTGGAATTCATCAGAATTAAACACTTCTTCAGATTATGATAACTCTAGCTGTGACAGTTATTCAGATTTATCTCAACCAAGCTCTTCTTCAGATCATGATATATTAGGAAGTGACTGTGATTCAAATTCTGATTATGCTGAGAGTGAGTCGAACTTTTCAATTGACAGTGTGCCCATGTTAGAAAATGAAAGGCAGGCTCTTAAGATTCTTTCATGTTTTCAAAAACACAATTTGTCTGTAAGTGCTTCTAAAGACATTCTAGCTACAATGAGAAGCTTGTTTCCATCTTCAGAGGAAGTGAAAGTGTTAGATTTAGATTATATTTATAGCTTAGTTAATGCTAATAACACATATTCCTTGAAAGAAGTGCATTATTGTGAAAAATGCAACTCTGGTTTCCCTGAAGACCTCAATGAATTTAAATGTAATGAAGATAAATGTAATGGCCTTCGGTACAAGGGATCACTATCGAGCCAAAACAGCAGGGATAGACAGCCACGAAAGTCTTTCATACTTGCAGATATTCAAGCTCAGTTAAGAAGTATTCTGAAAACTCCTGGTATGTTAAAGGAAATAAGACAGTGTAAAAGCCAAATAAATAACAGAAAGAGTGACACTGTTCTCACGGATATAACAGATGGATCCGAGTACAGGAAACTTCTGAGGCCAGGTGGTTTTCTTGCAAGTAATAATGGATTAAATTATAATTTAACTGCCATTCTAAATACCGATGGAATTAATCTGTACTCATCATCAAAAATTGAGTTGTGGCCAATTTTTATCGCAATTAATGAACTTCCTCCTAAACATCGGTTTGCGAGAGAAAATGTGCTACTTCTAGGAATATGGCAGGGAAAAGGGAAGCCACCATTTCAAATTTTTATGGAACATGTAGGTGCAGAATTGGACAATATGTACACAACAGGTTTGGAAGTTTTAGTGGGAAATGAAATTATTGTTGCAAAACTGGCCATTGTGTGTGGTGTATTTGACTTGCCTGCCAAGGCAAGTTTGCTAAACATGACATACTTTAATGGAGCCGAAAGTTGTATAACATGTGAAGAACCAGGAGTTGTTGTTAAACAAGGGAAAGGAAACGCAAGGTGTTTTCCATACAAAGAAGAGAATGAAAAGGCAAAAATGAGAAATCATGATGAAGTTGCAGAGCAAATGAAAAGTGCAAGTATTAAAAAAAGAGTTAAGGGTTTTAAAGGTGTGTCAGGAATGCTTGCAATACAATCCTATGATCTTGTTAAAGGGACTGTTCCTGACTACATGCACGGCATTCTTTTGGGCATTACAAATACCTTTAATATTAAAGATGTGGTTTTCATCAAGCGAAAGTGGCAAGGACTATTTCATTGGAAAGCATATAAAATTGGTATCCAAACGTTTGCAGAATATAAAACCACCACAAAGTATGGAAAGATTGCCTCGGGACTTAGAAAAACATTTTTTAAGCTTAAAAGCCACAGAATTACAAGTGTGGCTTTTGTTCTATGCTATCCCTTGTTTATCTGGCATCTTGCCTGACCAATTTTTAGAGCATTTTGCAAGCTTATCTGAGGCTGTCTACATACTTTTGGGGGACAGTATTTCTACAGCTCAGTTAAAAAAGGCTGCATTACTGAACACATTTCATGCAGATTTTGTAAAGTTGTATCCTGCTGGATCCTGTGGCCTTAATGTACATAATGCATGTTCTCATTTAGTTTGGTATGTTTCATTATGGGGTCCTCTGTGGGCTTGGAGTACCTTTCCTTTTGAGGACACTAATTCTACAATTCTGCAAGCTGCTCATGGCACTGGTAATGTTATGAAGCAAATAATGAAATACAAACATACAGAGTCAAGTTTGAGACAAAAGGGTATTAAATTAACATCATCTTCCCTCTGGAAGTTAAGTGAAAGGGCAAGTAACTGTGACCTCTGTGGAAAAATCAAGACTCTTGCTCGACATGAATTGAATGAAAAAATTGTTAGTGCTCTTTCATATTGCATGCCAGAATCTGTTAGTGATTTGAAAAAGGTTGACCGTATTCGTGTTCATGGAAAACAGTTCTCATCCAAGAGATATGGAAGGATGCAGAGAAGAATTTGCTATATTGTGCTTTACGAGAGTAATACAACATCAGTTGTTGGTAGCCTAGAGTACTTTATTTACAGCAAAATCAAAAATTCAGTTTTTGCTGTTATAAAGAAATATAACTCTGAAAACATGAATAGCCATCGTACAAAAATCAAAGCTACTAACATTGTGGAAATTGTTCCAGCAGACCACTTGATAGACACATTAGTATACATGAATGTTAGTGTAAAGTCTCCACCTAAAGAAGAATATGTTGCTTTGATGCCGAATGCACATGGTCATGCCATTCTGAAATGAAGAGTCTTGCATCAATTTTAAGCCATTACCTCACAATCCCGACTTTTGACGCCCCTGAGAAAGAAGCTGTTTGGAAACATTGTTAGAAAAGGAGAAAATGCTGGTAACTAGCATTTTCTCCTTTTCCCACAATGTTTTCTACCCTTCCCTAGGCAAATTTCAATTCTTTATTAATATTTATTTTGCTGTCTGCAAATGTTGTCAATTTGGACCAGTCTAAAATTTTCTTGTGTGGTAAAGGGTTATGTCATTTGCCACTGTATCAGTACTTAAATTAGTGAAATATACACTGTAGCAAAGGAAAAATAGCTTTTGATATTTGATATTTCCTTTTTTCGGCAGTGTTTTCAAAATGTATCTGCCCGCCCTGGTAGCGCAGTGCTTAGTATATCTGACTTGTGACCTGGTTGTTGGAGGTTCGATAACTGGTTGAGGCAAATTTTCTTTCCAGCAATTTTCACCCCTCACCTCTGGTTCATGTAAAGTAATATTAAAATGTTAAACCCTTTCCTTTATTAAAAAAAAAAAGAAATAGGTCCTTTTGTAGTAGCCGACTTGAGAATACCTTGTAGCAACAGGAGAAATTGCTTATAACAAGCAATTTCTACTTTTGTCACATTTCTTTCTTATTTGTACTTTATTTTATATCATTTTTTTCAAATATTTGCAATTTGGATGAGTTCAAACTTCAGTTAACTCTTTATCAAATGACAAAATTTTAGACAAGTCCAAATTGAAAGCATTTGCAGACAACAAATTAGATGTGAATCAAATATTGATTTGGGATGGGTAGAAAACATAGTGGGAAAAGGCAAATGTGCTAATAACCAGCATTTTCTCCTTTTCCCATAGTGTTTTCGAAAGCATTCTTTCTAAGGGTCGTTAAAAGTCGGGATTGTGTGGTAAAGAGTTAACAGAGGATTTACACTCAAGCATCTTCATTTCATGAGCAATTTTCTTCAAACATTCTCACAATGTTTATGGCTCATTCTCACTATATGACACATAGTGTAACTTTATAAAAACTTGTTGAATTTCACTGTTATTTGGCATGGATGTTCCTTTGCTAAATTGCTTTTAGATTCCTGGAAGATATTTGATTCATAAAAAAATATTTCCGCTTTGGGTAAATGAGCAGTTGCCATCTTGCCGCTTTTCACAGAATAGCCAGTGGAACAATACAGGGTCATTATAGCCCTCTTGTTGTGAATTTGATATATATTAAACGCTAAGTATGGATTTATTACCATGAAGAAAGTAGAAGGTGAACTTGTGACTTTAACTTAAATTTTTTCTGATAAAATATTGTGAAAAATATATTCTAGAATTAATTGTCCCTGTTTGGAAAACTTTTTTTCAAATGATTTCTGTCTCTGTCTGCTCCAGACCTATTAAATTCATCCTATATGAAGAAAATTGTTAAATGATACTTTATTTACCCAAAATTTTTGGAGTTGATAATGTCATTAAATTTAGTTTATTAAGTCTGAATATGCCTTATCAAAGCAGAAGTTCAAGAACTTGAAATTTGGTTCATGAACTGTTCAAGAACTTTTTTTAGACATTCTGAATGTTTCATGAACTGGAGTTCATTAACATAGTAGTTCAAGAACTTGCATCGGGGTTCATGAATTGTTCTACAACCTCAAGCAAAGTTCATGAACTTTATATAAATCAAAACAAAGTTTCATGAATTTTTTACAAGATTCATCAAATGTTCATGAACTTTGCATAAATTCATGAAAAGTTAATGAACTTCATGAACTGTTTCACAGGGGTATTTACATTGGATTGGGTTGATATTGGATTGGAAAACTTCTGACTGACTACATGTATGTGCAGGCTGATCTTACTTTACACCCTGCACTCAAGATGTCTGTGGTCACAAATGGCAGAATGAGTTGACAGCAAGGACTTTATTCCACATAGTGTGTTTAATTTTTCTTAAACATCAAATAATGACAAATTATAAGTAGTGTTTATTGGCATACTTATGTTAGGGTCTTTAACTTGTTACCAAATTTTGGACTTATTGAAATCCAAAGCATTTGCAGAAGATAAATTATTAAAACTGGCTCCCATGGTCAAAATTATCTTTGAAAAGACAGAAAACATTTCGTGAAAAGAACAAAATGCTGGTTACCAGTATTTTCAAAAGCAGGTTTACTCACAGTGGTTAAAACTGGATTGTCTAGTAATTTAAATCAGTACTAACATAGGTGGATGTGATTACAACTAATTCATCTTCATCATTTACACTGGTCTTCTGTCTCTTTGTTTTTACATGATGAAAGAAATGATACTTAGTTATCTATATCACTTCGCATGGTTTTCATGGGTTTTTTTTTTGCTGTTTTATACATACATTTGTATGTGCCTTGCTTAAGGGCATCCTTACAAATTGCATTATTGCATGGTGTTTAAGGCCATTTTCAACATTATTCAAGTTATATTGTGGTGGCCTGTGCACCTATTCATGCTTTCTTGGAATTTTCTTTCTAGTAGTACTTCGAACAATATTCTTAACAAGCCACCTGTGTGTTTCCTGCATAATTGTCGAAGCAATGATCAGAGGTGAGAGTGGAACGAAGCCTTTCACAATGACTATCATCAATCCTTAAAAAGTGCACAGTATGTGTATATCAAGATCGAGATGAGGATGTGCATTCATGATCTCTGATCTATACTGTTTGTTAATGGGTACCATATTCTGGTCAGAAGAATCTTGAAATTACAATATTTCAACAGCTTTAGTTTAATTTATGTCCATTTCATTAACCCTTTATTACCCAATCCCCTGCGCTTTAATGACTTCTGGGAGGGAAGCTTATGAAATACTGTGAGAAAAAAACAAAATGCTGGTACCAGCATTCTTAGCTTGGCTGTTTTAGTTGTGGTTAGTGTCGTCCTGGTATAAAAATTCTGACATTTTCAAAAACTTTGACAGTTTATGATCTCTCTATCATAATCAAAGATATTTACTTTAACTCTTTACCAAACAACAAAATGTTAGACCAGTCCAAATTGAAAGCATTTGCAGATGACAAAATAAAGGTGACTCAAGTCATTAAAATTTGATTTGGGAGGGGTAGAAAACATTGTGGGAAAGGGAGAAAATGCTGGTTTCCAGCATTTTCTCCTTTTCCCGCAATGTTTTCCATAGCCAGTTTTCTCAGGGTCGTTAAAAGTCGGGATTTTGTGGTAAAGGGACTTGGACTACTAACAACTATTAACCCATACAACAGGGACAGATAACAACTATTCTTGACAGTTATGCCCCTTTTCTAAGTAGACTTTTCACTGAAAATAAGCAACTGCAGCCGAGCATAGGCACACGCATGCTCTGCTCTTGTTTTCTTTTCTCACAGTGTTTTCTACTCTATGAAAGATAAATCCATTCATTTGAGACACGCTCAGTTTGTCCTAAGCAATTGCTATGAATTCCAAGGAGTCTATATTTTGCTGTTTGCAAATGGGTTGACTCTTTTTCAGACAACAAAATCTTAGACTGGTCCACATTGAAAGCATCAGCAGACTACATATTAAATCTACATGTAACTGAAATGCTGGTAATTGTTAGTGAAAGTGTAGAAAACCAGCATTTTTTCCTTTTCCCACAAGGTTTTAAAAGACTTTTTCCTCAGGGTCATTAAAAGTCGGGATTATGAGGTAAGGGTTAAAGCAAAAGTAAGTTTGATCTATCACATTGCTGCACAATTTATCATCACAAGCTTTTATAATTCAGCAGGGAATAGATCTTGATCAGTCAACTGTGCAACAAATGGAAAAACTAAAATACTTAATGTTTCAGAGATCAGTAACCCCTTACAACATAACCTAGTGTTTTAACAACCCTGACAGAAAAGGCTTTTGGATACATTGTGGGAAAATAAGAAATTACTGGTAATCAACATTTTCTCCACTATGTTTTCTATCGTTTCCTAGACAAATCCCATCATTTGAGGTGCATTTATATCATCACTTGCAAATGCTGCGCACTAGGTCATGTCTAAAATTTTGTTGTCTGGTAAAGATTGTATAAAGGGAGTCATATTTTGTTTATTTTTTGTCAAAATATGAATTTTGTATTTCTTTATGTTTTTGGATAGCTTTTGAACTGTTCTCCCTCTTTATGAGAAGAAAAAATTGTACAGAATTGTCCTAAGTGAAAGCATTTGGAGATGAAAAGATAAGTCCAGATCAGAGAATGAATTTTTAGCTTGCCTGTTTTCAAAGGAAATGTCAAGATATTGTTGCAGCCCAGGCATCGTCGTCTGCATTGTTTTGCAATGACTTTGACATTTTGTAATATCTCTGTCATTACTGAAGATCTTTAACCCTTTACCAGACGACAAAATTTTAGCCTTGTCCAAATTGAAAGCATTTGCAGACGACAATTTCAGTGTGGCTCAAATGGTGCAGCTTTTCTTTGATAGGGTAGAAAACATTGTGGGAAAAGGAGAAAATGCTGGTTACCAGCATTTTCTCCTTTTCCCACAATGTTTTCAAAAGGCTTCTTTCCCAGGGGCGTCAAAAGGCGGCATTGTGCGGTAAAGGGTTAAGTCAGACTTGGACTAGTTGTTAACTATCAAAAGGTAAAGCCATACAACAGAGGCAGGTAACCATCAAAACATTTTTGTAATTTTGCAGTACATGTATTTCTTTTCTCCCAACTAAGAATATTGCTTTAATTTTTTTTTTAAACAAAATATCAGCTTTCTTCCCCCGCATCCCCATAATTTTTTGGGAGTTCAAAATCTAGCTTAACTCTTTACCAAACGACAAAATTTTAGACTAGTCCAAATTGAAAGCATTTGCAGACGACAAATTAAATGTGACTTAAGAATTGAAATTTGTTATGGGACGGGAAGAAAACATTGTGGGAAAAGAAGAAAATGCTGGTTACCAGGTTTCCTTTCTAGGTTCGTTAAAAGTCGGGATTGTGTGGTAAAGAGTTAATACTCTCTTACCGTTTGCAATACAGTCGCAAAAGAATCTCTAGAAAGAAAGCTTTTGAAAACATTGTGGAAGAAGGAGAAAATGCTGGTAATCAGCATTTTCTGCCTTTCCCAAAATGTTTTCTGCTCAAGCAAAGGCAAGTTTCATCATCAGAGCCATATTTCATCAGTTGTCTGCAAATACCTTGACTTAGGACAAGTCTAATATTTTGTTGTTTGGTAAAAAGTTAAATGTTAAACGAAAAAAAAATGCATCTGGATTTTTTTGAAGATGCTTTTTGCATAAATTTGGGGGAAATTACCTAATACTACCAAGAAAACACCATCAGTTATGAAGTCATCAGACAGAAATAGGCAAATGTACTTTATATTTCAGCTTCTATACTCATTCATGCATTCAAAGTGGCTGATTTTTAAAAAGATAAAATATTTATGAACAAAAAAAGTAGGTAAATAGATTACAGTCTATGTTTGGGCATGAACACAGTGTTTCATTCAGGATGTATTTTTTTTTAACTCTTTACCTGACGACAAAATGTCAGCCTAGTCCAAATTGAAAGCATTTGCAGACAACAAATTAATTGTTACTCAAAATATAAAACTTGTGTTTCACAGGGTAGAAAACATTATGGGAAAAGGAGAAAATGCTAGTTACCAGCATTTTCTCTTTTTCCCAAAATGTTTCCAAAGGTCGGCATTGTGTGGTAAAGGGTTAACCCTTAGAGTTCCGAATTTTCAGTCTATAAATGAAACCTGAATAGATGTAATATTGTAAGGTTGCTTTTTTCTAGAATTCTTTGCACATTTAACAGTGTGGATCAAAGATAAGATGGTACATTTTGTGCAGTCTGATCTTGATCTATGCTGGTCACAAAGGCAATTGAAGATGTAAAAGGAGCTGTATGGGTTAATTTTGATATTGCATCCCTTGACTTAGAATCCAGGTTTTAACTCTTGACCAAACAACAAAAAATTAGTCTTGTCCAAAGTTAAAAGCATTTGCAGACGACAAATTAAATGCGAGTCAAATAACCTTTTTTTCCATGAAAAGGTAGAAAACATGGTGGGTTGAAAACGGAAAAAATGCTGGTTACCAGTATTTTCTCCTTTTCCAACCCACCGTGTTTTCAAAAGCTTTTTTTTTTTCTTTGGGTCATTAAAACTCAGAATTGTGTGGTAAAGGGATTACCCTTTACAAAACAATCTTGAGGGATTTTACTCTGTACCAGACCACAAAATTTTGGACTTGTCAATACTGAAGCACTAGCAGACACCAAATTTGTACATGGCTCAAAGATGAGATAAGTTCTTTTAATAGGTTAGAAACTGTTGCAAAAGTAAGTGTGGAATAGCTTTCCTTCCTTCTCCCACAATGTTTTTCAAAACCATCATCTTCAGGGCTGTAAAAACATAGGATTATTTGGTAAAGGGTGCAGACCACTTTTACTGTCATTTACAATCAGTGAGCTATTGCACCCAGTTAGTGCAGTAGGTAGTGTACAAGGCTTGGAACAGGTCTGGTTGCTGGTTCAAAGCTCCAGCTTTGCCAGTTTCCTTCAGAGGATTGATGATAAGTCATTGAGACAGGATTAATTCCTCTCTCACCGCTAATCATTGTTTGGATGATGGTTATGTGAGAGAGAAGCCAGTAGCTAAATGGGAAGAGCACTGTGCAAAGTACTTGAAAAAGATCAAGGAAAGCACTGGCTGCCGGGATTTAAGTGAAATAATTTTGCAAAATTGGCATAAAAGCCCAAACAAACAAATAAACAAACAAACAAACAAACAAACAATTAGTGAGCTGATGGTGTCGATCTAAGATCAGATTTCTACAAAGTCCAATCTTCATCTGTGCCATCAGTGACAGTGACTTATGTCAATTATTGCGGTGAACTCTATATTGACTCTACCACACAATTCTGTGTAACATCCGTATTAGAGAATGCATTTGAAAATGTTGTGGGAAAAGGAGAAAATGCTGGAAAGCAGCATTTCCTCTTTTCCCACAATGTCTTCTACAGTTCAAAAGATGGAAATCATCTTTTAGGCTAAAGTGAATTTTGTCATCTGCAAATGCTTTGATTTTGGACAGGTCTAAAGTTTTGTCATGTGATGAAGGGTTAAAGAACAAAAATGTAGACTCATTCATACTGAAAGCAGTAGCAGATGATGGAAACCCGGCTGGGAAGCTCAGTGGTTAGTGTATCTGTCTCGTGACTTGGTTGTTGCGAGTTCGATACCAGGTTAAAGCAAACTTTCTTTCGAGCAATTTTTCGCCTATCACCTCAGATGCATGTGAGAAAAGTAGTCAGTGACTTGGAAAGCAAGTTGTATCAGTATTGGTGTGAGAAAGCCAGGAAACCCATACGTAGGTGCACTGACTGCTGTGATATGACCTGAGGCTGTTAAAACGGCATTAAACTTCAATAGAAACAAATAATCTAATGTTGGGATTTTTCTTTGAAATAGTGCAAAGTGCTCACTATTTGAAAAATCTAGAATGCAAAATGTACAATGGTTACCAGAATTTCTCCTTTCCACATTTTTTTTGAAAGCCTTCTTCTAAAGGTTTGTAGAAACAGCGGGATTGTTTGGTAAACGGTTAACCTGACTTTTATTGACCCTGCGGAAGATGGCTTTTGAAAATATTGTAGGAAAAGGTGAAAATGCTGGAAACCAGCATTTTCTCCTTTTCCTACAATGTTTTCTACCATTTCACATGAAAAAAAAAATCAATTTTTGAAAATCATTTCTTTTGTCGTCTGCAAATGCTTTCAATTTGGACTAGTCCAATACCTTGTCAATTGGTAAAGGGTTAAGTGACTAAGGTCAACTATTGCTGTGAAATAGATGAGTACCAAAGCCCTGCAAGACATAAATTTTAAATGTCTGACTTGGTTCGTACAATTAAGCAAGACAAGCATAACAGATTCGCTGATCTTAACAAAGAGGTGTCTTTTAAATTAAGTGAGAAATTAGCACATTTAATAACAATGCCATGCAATGAACTTATTGTTGGAATTAAATATTTCTCTTGATCCATACTTGTTATTATAACCCCCCTCCCCTTACAACTGAGCTTTGGGCAATTGGGGGTTCTACATGAACCAGGTTGTCCGTTTGGCTTGGTGGTAAGGTGTGGAATTCATAACCGGGAGGTCCTGGGTTGAATCCTCACTCAAAACATTAGGTTTTTCTTGTGTGTGTCATTGGGCAAGACACTTCACAGCCCTGGCCTAGTACAGATGAACCTAAGACATGTGTACATGAATAAATGACCTGTTGAAAGTGGTGTAAAACACCTTTAAACCAGTCAATGAACTGCCATATTTATAGAACTGCACCTGCAGTTTTCGTTATGATTGATTGATAGATTGATTACCGTATTGTCTCTTCTTGAAGGCCCCCAGGGGCATTACATTTTCCAAAAAGGAGTAATTAATAGAGGTAAAACGACTTAGCATTTTCCAAGTACAACTAAAACATTGCCATCTAGGTTTTAGTCAGTACAAAGCAATTGCCATGTGAGAAATCTGCTGTATTTAATGCAGTCTATTTTACAGCCGATCATGATTCATATGGACATAAAATAGCATTCATGATTAATAGGGTGCACTAATCCTTGATACTTTCTCTTTAAGTTCTTCGAAGGTAATTGGCAAGTTTTATATCACCGGAAGTTTACAATGTTATCTAAGTGTATATATATTTGGATAGTCGGGTATTAATGTCATCAATTTTTTTAACTAGCTCACAGATTATGTTGCTGCTGTTTGTTCATTCCAGCTGATTTGTTTCAACTTACTTGATGGATTGGCCATCTGGTTGGTCCATTTTCAAGTACAGAAAATTTTCGGGAATGTTAATTGGAGGGGGAGAATGAATAAGGGATACTGCGGAATTTCATTAGCCCCTGACTATATGGTAAGGGATGTTAAAGTTGCAATAGGTCAGATGAAGGTTCTCAGATTTGGAACAAATTATTTCCAGTAAAAATTTTTTTTTAACCTTTTACCAAATAATCCAGTGTTTAAATGACTCTGAGGAAAAAGACTTCGAAAATTTTGTGGGTAAATGAGAAAATGCTGGTTTGACCATTTTCTCCTCTTCCCATAATGTTTTCTACCTTTTCAGAGACAAAGCTCATTATTTGAGCCTACTTTGTCATCTGCAGATGCTTCCAAACTGGATCAGTCTAGATTTTTGTCCTTTAGTGAAGAATTAATGCTTTATACCAGGCAACAAAACTTAACCTTTATGCTGCTAAGTGCCACTCACTGACCCTTTGCCGACTGTGTAGATCAAGATCAGACTGCACAGAATGTGCAGTCTGATCTTGAATCTACACTGTCTTATAAAGAGATATCTTGTCCCAAAATATACATTTGAAATAGCAAAATTTGATTTTACGATCGGCTTGGAAGTTTCATTTCATTTATATAGCAGGATACGGGTTAAGACTCCTCCGAGTTCAAAGTGCTTGCAGACAACAAATTAAATGTGGCCTGAATAAAAGGATTGGTCTTTTAACTCTTTACCAAACGACAAAATTTCAGTCTAGTCCAAATTGCGAGCATTTGCAGACAACAAAATAAATGTGACTGAAAATCTGGAATTTGTTTTGGGAAAGGTAGAAAACAGGGTGGGAAAAGGAGAAAATGCTGATTACCAGCATTTTCTCCTTCTCCCACATTGTTTTCAAAAGGCTTTTTTTCTCAGGGTCGTTAAAAATCGGGATTGTGTGGTAAAGGGTTAAAGGTTGAAAAATACTGGGTTACCAAATGATAGTATAATTCTTGGACGGGACCAAATTGAAAGCATTTGCATGCGACAAAATGAAATGTAGCTCAAACGATGATTTCTGTCTTTGATATGGCAGAAAACATTTTGGAAAAAGGAGAAAGTGCTGGTTACCAGCATTTTCTCTTTTTCCCAAAATGTTTTCAAAAGCTTTATTTCTCAGTAACTGTTTCTTTAGAGCAAAGGGCTGTTAGGTAAAGGGTTAAGTGTAGCTGTTAGACATGTGACCAATAGGATGTTCATTATTTCAGGCTATTTAAGGCATGGCAGATCACAGGCTCATAAACTATAACTTCCATTAGAGGAGTCCGCTAGTTTGCTTGTACATCAGTGAATACAGTCGAGAGCAGTATTAACCTGTCACAACACAATCCAGAATTTTAACAACCTACAGGAAAAAAGGCGTTTGAAAACATTGTGTGCTAAGGAGAAAATGCTGATATTCTGCATTTTTTCTTGACCATTTACCACACAGCAAAATTTCAGACTTGTCCATAGTGAAGGCATTAACAGATGACAATTCAGAAGTTTTTCAAATGATGGTCATTGACCTTAAATAGGTAGAAAACATTGTGGGAAAAGGAGAAAATGCTGTATACCTGAATTTTCTACTTTTTCTACCATGTTTTCATAAGCCCTCTTTCTCAGGGTCGTTAAAACTTGGGATTGTCTGGTAAAGAGTTAAGAACAAGTCCAGTGTTTACTAACCTTCTGAAAACAAATCTTATAATTCAAGCCAGATGTAATTTTTTATCTGCAAAATTTAATGCTTTCAGTTTAGGTAAATGGAGACAAATTGTGACATATATCTTGACATTAGCCATGGTATTGTAAGGAAAATATTCCTGATTCTGCCAAGTGAAGGAATGTCTTTTTAAAAAGCGGGAAAGCACATCGGTTGCACATGCATGGTGTCTATGAGCCAGAACAGGTTAAAAAGGGAAGCTTAAATTACTGAAATTTTGTCAGCAACAAGAAAAAACATGAACATTATTTTCTGTACATTTAATCCAAGAAAATGACACATGAAGTTTTCAAGAATTTAAAATTTTTCAATTTTAAATGTTGTGTGAATGGATGTTAAATAAGCTCTTTAAACAAGAACAAGTCAGTTAATTCTTTCCAGACTTAGGCTGAGGTATGTTTTTATACTGATCAAATGAAATATCTTTTTTTCTGGACAGTGATACAGAAAAAAAGGTCTGTGGGGAATTACAGCTCAAAACAGGTGATTTAGAAGCTTTGTTGAGTGTACCTTATCTTCTGGTATAGAGTTTGTTCTATACAAGATTACAAAATTTTAGACCCTTCCATATTGGTATCACTTGTGGGAGCAAAACTAAATATGGCCAAAATGATTGGAGTTGATTTTTAAAAAAGATAAAGAAGATTTTGGAAAAAGGAGAAAAATGAAGGCTACCATCATTTTTCACTTTTTCCACACTGATTTCAAAACCGATATACTTTAGTTTCATAAAAAGACAGGATTGTTGGGTGAAGTGTTGACTAGCATTGTCACTTCTTCCTGCAACTGACAGTTTTAGTTCGGCTCTTTTTGAAGAAAACATCCAGATATAGTCATAGCTCTGTCGTCATCTGTGTGGTATTGCATTAACTTTGAGATTTTATAATATCTCTTTTATTACTATAGGTATTTACTACAAACTCAGGTTGGTTGTTAACTATGAACTCTTTACCACACAATCCCGAGTTTAATGACCCGGAAGAAGAAGACTTTTGAAAACATTGTGGAAAAAGGAGAAATGCATTTTCTCCTTTTCCCACAGTGTTTTCTTCCCTTTCACAGACAAATCTTACCATATGAGCCACATCTAATTTGTCATCTGCAAGTGCTTTCAATTTGGACAAGTCTAAAATTTTCTCATGTGGTAAAGGGTTAAAAGGGGAAACCATACAACAAAGGCTGGTATCCATCAAAGTATTTTTGACATGGTTATGCCCTGTTTTGTACTTAAAATTTTCACTGAAAATCAAGCAGCTGCAGCTGAAAATATTGTGAAAACATTGTGTCAAAAGGAAAAATACTTAAACTAGCACTAGGTTTTCTACAGCTTTCTTCCTCAGGGTGTGATGATTGTTTGGTTTGGTTTGTATTGGAGTTCAACACCATTTTAACAGCTCAGGTCATGTCATTGCAGTCAGTGATGCACTCATGTGTTTCTGGCCTTCTCACACCAGTACTAACGCGACTTTCTTTCCAAAGCCACTGACTACTTTTCTCACATGCATCAGAGGTGAGAGGTGAAAAATCACCGTAGATTATTGTTTGGTAAAGAGTTAAAGGTTAAGCGCTCTAGTTGAAAAAAGATCATAGTACAAAACGACAGCATGAAAAAAATATAGTTATTCCATTATGATATTGTCTTTTAACTCTTCACCACATGACAGAATCTAAAAATGTCCAAACTGAAAGCATTTGAAAACGACAAATGCTGGTTACAGCATTTTCTCTTTCTCCTACATTGGTTTGAAAAGCTGTCTCCTTCAGGGTTGTAAAAACTTGGGATTGTGTAGTAAAGGGTTAAGAACTCTAATTGAAAAAAACAATCTTAGTACAAAATGACTGCATGAAAAAATATAGTTATTCTATCATGATATTCTCTTTTAACCCTTTACCACACAATCCCAACTTTTAACGACCCTGAGAAAGACAGCTTTTGGAAACATTGTTGGAAAATGAGAAAATGCTGGTAACCAGCATTTTCTCCTTTTCCCACAATGTTTTCTACTCTACCCAAAACAAATTTCAATTTATGAGCCTCATTTGACTTGTCGTCTGCAAATGTTTTCAACTTGGAACAGTCTGCAGTTTTGTCGCTTGGGAAAGAGTTCAAGCATCCAGCCTGATTGTCAAAGGTAATTAGTTGTTGAAATATTCATAAGATAATCAATACAAATAAATTTTCAGAGAAAATATCACATAAGCTTAAGTCCATTTGAAAGTCGGTATGTCAGGGCAAAACCTTTTTGCCCTTTACATAGCTAGGGTTGTGGTAAATCCATTGCTGTACCCCAACCCCAAAGTTAGTCCCTTAGTTTACTCCCCATTCCACACTGTCTGAGATAATTGACTGCAAAAATCTCATTTTCGTCAATGTTTATTAGCTATGAAAGCAATACTTGACTAGGGCTCTGAAGTGTCTTGCCCAAGGACACTCCCACGAAAAACCCAGTGGATTCATTGAGGCTCGAACCCGGGGCCTCCAGGTCACAAGTCCTACACAAAATACCACTGAGCCATGCAGGACCCCTTTGCAAACACTGACTCTGTTTATTTAATGAGATCAAATATGATGTCATTGTACTTATTCGAATATGATCCTTTGTAACTGGCACATATTATTGCTCTCATGACATTCCCACAAACCTTTGCAGAATTCTGGTAGCCCATTAAGGAAATACCATAGAAAAATATTTTTTCTTACACTACAGTTTTGTCTTTCTTCTTTACTAATGGTTAATCAGCTTCAGTCTTATTTTATTCAGTGATGAATTATATTTAGCTCTGTTGTTTTCGAGCTATAGCCCTGTTGTCTGCGTTGTTGTTGTCGTCGTGCAAAAACTTAGACATTTTATAATACATGTGTTATTACTGAAGATATTTACTTCAAACTTGGGCAGGTTGTTAATATCAAAAGGGGAACCCACACAAGAAGGGCAGGTAACCATCATAGCATTTTTTACAAAATTATGCTCCTTTTTCGACTCAAAATTTTCAGTGAAAATCAAGCACCTGCATCCAAGTGTTGGCACCCACAGCGGTGCTCTTGTTGAAGTTTGGTGATCAAAAAAATCTGAAGATATCGCTTTAACTCTTTACCACACATTCCTGAGTTTTAACAACCCTGAGATTAAGAAGCCTTTTGAAAACATTGTGGAAAAAAGAGAAAATGCTGGTAACCAGCATTTTCTCCTTTTCCCACAATGTTTTCTACCCTATCAATGACAAATTCCATCATTTGAACAACATTTAAATTGTTGTCTGCAAATGCTTTCAATTTGGACAAGTCTACTTTTTCTGTCGTGTGGTAAAGAGTTAATGCATACCTGTATTACCAAAATCTCCCAATATGTGTGGCACAAATGAAGGGGTTTGCCTTTGAAGGGATAGAAAACAATGCAGGAAGAAGAGAAGATGCTGGTTACCAGCATTTTCTCCTTTCTCACAATGTTTTCATCACCCTTCTTCATAAGTATCATAAAAATTTACTGGTTTTTTTTTTTCCCATTTGTAAATTACAAAGCTTGGACGGATTGTAATGGATTGCAGACTATTGATGACGAGCAGTTAGAAATGCTATGCTTTTGCCATCATTAAATGGTATTCCCTGATGTCTACTTTCTGTTTCCACCTGAATACCTAACCCTTTATCATACAATCGGGGTCCATATTCACCAACCATTTTTAAGAACATTCTTAGCCTTACTTTCCAGAATGTTCAAAAACTGAAATTAACACAAGTTCTGGTCTGCTAAACCAAATGATGTAGCCAATGAGAACTTGTGTTACAATCAAATTTGGAAAATTCTGGAGAACAGGACTAAGACTGTTTTTAAGAATGGTTGTTGAATATAGACCTTGATGTTTTAAGTACTTCAAAGAGAAGGGCTTTTAAAAACATTGCTGGAAAATGGAGAAAGGTGTTAGAAATCAGCATTGTGTCCTTTTTACCCTATAGTGTTTTCCTTTTTTTTTTTTCCAAAAGACGTATCTGGTCATTTGAACTGCATTTAATGTTTTATCTGCGAATGCTTTGGATTTGGATAGATCTCAAATTTTGTCTTGGGGTAAAGAGTTAATGAAAATTTGAAATGTTTTCCTGTTTTTTAGGTCAGTAAAGTGCTTTCATACTGATTACCTTGAAAGGAAGTTATAAGTAGCCATACTACCTTCTTACAGGCGCAAGCTGATGTATTACTATTGACTTAGAGTTCCAAGCAAATAAATAACTTGCCCAGAGCAGGGATCAAACCTATGAGTTAAAGGTCGTAAGCAAACGCTCTTCCATGTGGCTACAAAAGGAGGCACTATGACAAGGTAGTGCAAGCGCCAACTTACACTACATCTGGCTGTCTATACCATATTTCACTAAATTAACACTCCTTCCCAAACAGTAGCAGCCCTGTGACTATGTTACTTAGTTCAGAGGAATCTGGCCATCCCCCATCCACACCCGACCTTAACTTAAAATGGACAACCAGAACGACAACTTCCAAACACAAGATACCTTTACTAAAGCTTTTCAAACACAGACTGATAAAAATTATTAATAATCGATATTTTGTAAATAAATGGTACGGCATTGACATAATCCCAATAACTTTACATGTCGCCGTCATTAACCCCTGACTATCCAAATATACATACACTTCCGATAACATCATAAACTTCCAGTAACACAATATTTGTCAACTAACTTGGAAAACCTTCAAGAAACTGTAAAGTATTGAAGACTGTGTCCCATATTAATCATGATTACTATTTAATGTCTAAATGGATCATGACTGGCAGTAAAATCGATATTCTGCATTAATACAGCGGGTTTTTTAAATGGGGATCACTTTGCAGTTGGCACTACCTAAAACCCAGATCAGAATACTGTACTTACTCTATCAGTTGTAAGGTTAAATGGTATGGGACTTGGAAACTTGTTAGGGCTGTGGCGAATCATGTCAGGTTGTTGCCTTTGGCTCAGGGCGACATGATTCGCCATAGCCATAAACAAGTTTCCAAGTGCCCTACCACCTAACCCTACAAAAAATTTATTACGCTGCAAATTTTTACAATTCCAATGTGTATTTAGCGAAATTTCCGTGTTTTATGGTCTCATAAATCAAGTAGGTTTATGGAATGAAATTTCCCTTCTGAGTGCCCAAAATTCACTGAAAAATGATGTCACTGAAAACTGACATCACTGAAACCTGGGTAAAACGTGCAGTTTGGTGCATGAAGTCACTGCAATAGACATTTGACATATTTTTATTTAAACATGGATTAAACAGCTGTAAGGTAAGTAAATATTCATTTTATGATTTGTTGGTAAAAGTAAACAACCATTAGTTGTTTCAAACAACCATTACTTTATCATTTTTTTTTTTGTAACGTTACAATGTGTGACCTTTTACACTTCACGGTTTGTTTTCATGACGATCCTACGCTATCATCTTTGATTTTGCTGTGCAGTACCCTGGGAGCTACTAGTGCACAGCACTATATATTCAGAGCTTATTATGCAATCAGCTCACGAGAAATTTCTCTGCAGTATACTAGATCTAATACTATATGATGGCACCTAAATATCAGGAACCTGGCTATGAAATAAGAGCACCCTGTCAGGGTTTTGCATGGCACCCTGGCGTGTTTGTTTAGTGAAATATACACCCCTCCTCAGTGTTAAATTTGTCCTCAAATCTTTCAGAGACAGAGATGGGAAGATTGTCATGAAACAGTCTTGAGGCCTCTATTAATGCAGTCCCATGTTATCTTTGCACAGCCTCATGCTGCATTTCAAATGTAATGAATGAGCCAATAGAGAAATTTCCCACAATACTTTCAGAAGCCCTCTTCAACAGGGTTGTTTAAAGATAGGATCGTTTAGTAATGGGTTAAATTTTTGCCATAGAAACTGAAGATTATTCTATATATTCTAAGAATATACCAAGGAAAAAGGCTTTTGAAAACATTATGGGAAAATGGAAAATACTGGTAACCAGCATTTTCTCCTTTTTCCACAATGTTTTCTAACCTTTCAAGAACAAATTTTATAATCTGAGCAACGTTAAATTTGTCATCTGCAAATGCTTTCAGTTTGGACCAGTTCGACATTTCATCGTGTTAGTTAAGAGTTAACAAGTAATGCTTCAGGTGCTATGGGGAAACTTCCCTTGCTTTTGCAGACAGTGTAGATCAAGATCAGAGTCCATAGAAGTCTAATTTCAGATCTGCACCTTCTTTTTTTTCCAAAAGGCAACCTTGAATATTTTTTTATTTTGTTTATTTTCCATTCTAAGAATTTATGCTTACTTTCCCTCCCCCAAAATTTTAGACTTTGTCTAAATTGGAAGGTGGCAAATTACATGTGGCTGAAATAACAGGATCTGCTGTAGAAAAAATAGCGGAAAATGGAGAAATTTAGGATACCTACATCAAATTCCTCTTTTTTCCACAATGTTTTCAAAAGCGTCTATCTTCAACATTGTTAACACACAAGATTGTTTAGTAAAGGGTTGAGTAGAGGTAATTTATCTAAAAGGTTTCGGATATTTATGACTTACAAGCTGAAATGAAGATTTTTATGACTGTGATATAATCTTAATGCAAACATGTTGTGTCATAATCAGGTAGAGCTGCCGTATACTGTAAATTGTATTCAAACCATTTTTTGCACAGGAGTTTCCTTTGGCAAGGCACTGCAGAGCCCAAGCCTAGCACAGGTGAAACCCAGGCATCACATGGAAAAGGGAGCTGTCTGTGATATGACTTTATTAATCTCAAAAGTGGCAAAGAACACATTCAAGCAATGATTTAACTGACTTTACCAAACGACAAAATTTTGGACTGGTCCAATTTGAAAGCATTTGAAGACAACAAATTGAACCTATTTCAAATAATGAATTTTCTTTATGACAGGGTTAAAACATTGTGGAAAAAGGAGAAAATGCTGGTTACCAGCATTTTCTCCTTTTCCCACAATGTTTTCAAAAGACTTCTTCCTCAGGGTCATTAGAACTCTGGATTGTGTGGTAAAGGGTTAACTCTTTACCACACGACAAAATTTTGGACTGGTCCAATTTGAAAGCATTTGCAGACGACAAATTGAACATATTTCAAATAATGATTTTTTTCTCTTCGCTAGGAATGAAAACATTGTGGAAAAAGGAGAAAATGCTGGTCACCAGCATTTTCTCTTTTTCCCACAATGTTTTCAAAAGGCTTCTTCCTCAGGGTCATTAAAACTCGGGATTATGTGGTAAAGGGTTAACTCTGTACCAAACGACAAAATTTTGGACTGGTCCAATTTGAAAGCATTTGTTGACGACAAAATGAACATATTTCAAATAAAGATTTTTTCTCTTCAATAGGGTTGAAAACATTGTGAAAAAAGGAGAAAATGCTGGTTACCAGCATTTTCTCCTTTTCCCACAGTGTTTTCCAAAGCCTTCTCTTTCAGGGTTAGGACTGTTTGGCAAAGAGTTTACTCATATGGGTACATCTAAGTCTTCAGCAGGGTCCGTAGTCACTACCATTCTTAAGAATATTCTTTGTCTTATTTTCAAGAATTTTTTTCAAATTTGAAGGTGAACACAATTTCTGATAGGCTAAATCACAATGGTTTTTTGCCAGTTAGAGGTTGTGTTACTTTCTAAATCTAGAATAAAACTTACGAATGAAATTAAGAATGGTTGGTGAATAGGAGCCCTAGGTAATCAGGGATGACAAAATGTTAGGTTTCATTTACATACACACTAATTTTGCTTATGTAAGTAAAAAATACTTAGGTGAATAAATTTACTCATGGCCTCATGTGAATGCATTTACATGTACTCATGTGAGTAAATTTATTTATGGTTGCTTGTGAATGCATTTAAATGTACTTACATAAATATGAATGCTCCTAGAATAAATGACCCTGTACTGCACAGTCCCAAGTTTAATGACCCTGAAGAAAGGCATTTGAAAACATTGTAGGAAATGGAGAAAATGCTGGTAACCAGCATTTTCTCCTTTTTCCACAATGTTTTCTATTGTTCCTATAATAAATTCCATCATTTGAACCAAACTTTTTTTTTTTTCTGCAAATGCTTCCAGTTTGGACAAGTCTGCGCTGACGTCATCTAGTGGAATGTTAAGTTAGTAAGAGAGTAATATATTGGTCATGCAAAAGTATATTTACTTTTAACCCATTACCACACAAGCCTGAGTTTTAACAACCCTGAGAAGGAGGCCTATTGAAAACATTGTGGGGAAAGGAGAAAATGCTGGTAAGCCACAATATTTTCTACCCTTTCGCAGCTATAAAGCATAAATCCAGCCACATAATGAGTTGCCGTCTGCAAATGCTTTCGATTTGGACAAGTCCAAATTTTTGTCGTTTAGTAAAGAGTTCAGAAATTATACTCCATACAGCAAATGTCATTGTGCACAGACCTCAACATAACACATAAGCAAACTGATGTTTCTTGACTGGTTTTGAAGGTCTCAGGTTTGAACCTCAGCTGTGACCAAATAAATTTTTTGCGGTTTTTTCACCAACTTGGAGTATACCATCCAAATGATTTTTTTCAGTTTCAGCTGGTATCATATTTTTAAAATATCAACTATGGTAGATCTATTTTCAAATCAAAATCAAGTTTTGTGCAGCTAAAACTCTACCAGAAAACAAAGTTTTAGAGTACTTGCAGATGCTAAATATGGATAAAATGCTAGGATTTTGTCGAGGTATAAAACATTGTGCCCATAAAAAGAATTTTCATTTTCCTACCACAATGTTCTCTATTCTTTTAAAGACGAATCTTACCATTTTAGCCGCATTTGAATTGTTGTCTGCAAATGGTTTGCCATATGGACATAAGTTTTTTTTTTCTTTTGTTTGATAAAAAGCAAATCATTTAAAACTTTTTCAACAACAACGAAAAAACTTTAACCCCCCCTCCACACACACACACACACACACGTACACATACAAATTATGCATCAGTGCATTATCAAACAAAATTAGAATTATGAAAATGACAGTTTTGTCTGAAAAAGGGTTGAAGTGGCAGAAAAAGAAATACTCAACCTGTGTCAACGGAGATAATCCAGTCAATAAATTATTTGACTTCAACAAGCCTGGAAATTTTCATGAAAATTATGCAGGATGAAATATCTTCTCTAAAATTGGATATCACTGCAGCTATCTCATATGGGCAAAATTGACAAAGCTTCTAATCAACCGAGATCAATCATACAATAATTAAGAAATCCTCTTGGGATCATGATCATTATTAAACATTTACTTCATAATTATTGTGCCTGACCTTTTATCAAACAATGGTGTGTAATTTTACAATCTTGAGGAAGAAGGTTTTGGAAAACATAGTGAGGAAAGGAGAAAATGCTGGTAACCAGCATTTTCTCCTTTTCCCACAATGGTTTGCTATCCTTTTAGAGAAGAACTTTATCATATTTGAGAAACATTAATTTTTTTTTTCTGCTAATGCTTTCAGTATGGACGAATCCAAAATTTTGTTGTCTGGTATAGAGTTAAAGGCAATTTATAATTGTCTGCATCTGAGATAACGTTTTTTGAATTTTTTTTGTGGAGAATTTGGAATCTTGGCATATCAACCCAAGAATGACTTGATCCATAGGTGTATTTTTTCTTCCTATAGTGTAGATTAAGATTATACAGCACAGACTATACAGTCTTATCTTGATCTACAAAGTTTGTAAAAAGCTGTTTGATCTTAATCTACTTTGTCTACAAGAACAGCTGAAGTTGTTTTTTATTTTGTAACTCTTACCTGTCCTGAGTTTGAACAAGACTGAGGAAGAAGGCTTTTGAAAACATTGTGGGAAAAGGAGAAAATGCTGGCAAACAGCATTTTTTGATTTTCATACAATGTTTTTCACACTTGGAAATTGGAATTTCATGCATTTTGAATAATAATTTATTTATTCTCTGTAAACACTTCAAAATTTAGACAAGGCTCTGAATTTTTCATTTGATAAAGGGAACACTCTTCCGGACAACAAAATTTCAAACTTGCCCAAACTGAAAGCAGTTGCAGACCACAATTTGATTGTGGCACAAAAGAAGTGGTATATGTATTGAGAAAGGGTAAAAAACATTGTAGGCAAAGGAGAAAATGCTGGCAACTAGTATTTTCTTCTTCTTCTAAATTGTTTTCAAAAAGTCTTCCTTCTCAGGGTCATTAAAATTCAGGTCTGTTTGATAAAATGTTAAGAGTTAATCCTAGTCCAAATTGAAAACCATTGCGGACGACAAAATAAATGTGATTGAAAATTTGAAATTTGTTTTGGAAAGGGTAGAAAACATTGTGGGAAGAGGAGAAAATGCTGGTTACAATCATTTTCTCCTTTTCCCACTATGTTTTCAAAAGTTTTCTTTCACGGAGTTGTTAAAAAGTCTGGATTGTGTGGCAAAAGGGTTAACAAACTATGCCATGTTTTGACCATTGTTGATAAAGGAAAGTTTTGAAAACAGTGTGGGAAAAGGAAAATATGAAAGTTACCAGCATTTTCTCTCTTCCCACAATAATTTCTACCCTTTTCAAAGACTAGCCTTATAATTCAAGCCACCTTTAACCCTTTACCACACAGTCCCCGGTTTTTACGACCTTGAGGAAGAAGCCTTTTGAAAACATTGTGGGAAAAGGAGAAAATGCTGGTAACCAATATTTTCTCCTTTTGTCACAATGTTTTCTACCCTATCAAATACAATTTACATCATTTGATTTACATTTCGATTGTCGTCTGCAAATGCTTTCAATTTTGACCAGTCTACATTTTTGTCATCTGGTAAAGAGTTAATTAAGTTGTCTACAAAGGTAAATGCTTTGAATTTGGAGGAGTCTAAAATTGACAGTCTTGTAAAGATTTAGCTTGTAAAGATTTAGCTCTCTAGAAGATAGTGCCGAATTTTAACAACCCTGAGGAGGTAGATGTTTGCAGACACTGTGTGCTAAGGAAAAAATGCTGGCAACAAGCAATTTCTCCTTTTCCCACAACGTTTAGTCGGGGAACTACAGCTATATTTTTACCTACATGACTGTATTTTCAATTAATCATGTGCGGTTACTTTCAGTTTGGAAGAGCCTTCAATTTTCTTCTTTTAGGAAGGGTTAACTTTACCACACAGTTCCAACATTTTACGACCTTAAAAAAGACAGCTTTTGAAAATATGGTGTTTAAAGGAGAATATGCTGGTACCAGCATTTTCTTCTATTTCCGCAATGTTTTATACACTTTAAAAGACAATTTCCATTTCCATTCTGAGCCACATTCAAGATATCATTTTCAAAATTAATGCTTTTAATTTTGAAAAGTCCAAAATTTTTTTGTCTGGTAAAGGGTAGAAAAACAATGCAGTTTTACAATAGTTGAAACTTCAGGTTCATATTGACCATGGTTAGTAGACATTTGAAATTCTATTTGAAAGAGAAGAGTCCATGTTACTTTACATGCAGAAAATTGCTATATTGCTGAAGACTAAAATTGTATCGTTTGTAACCTATGCTTAAACAACACATTGGCCACTTTATGTGTGTAAATAAGGAAGTTTTAGAACAAATACGTAGCCAAATCAAATCTGGTTGTACCCTCTCGAGAGATCTTGTCGTATTGTGCATGATTCCCTAGATAATACAACCCCTTCTTATCCATATTTAGACGTAAAGCTCATGTGACTGGAGTTATCTTCTGTTAAATTGTGCACGATTTTGTAGATAATACTACCCCATTTTTTTAAAATCCATATCTAGACATAAAACTCATGTGACTGGACAAGGTGAGGTCTTGTCATATTGTGCATTTTGATTTCGTAGATACGGTAATGTCTCTTCTTATTGCTCCCCCAGCTTTTTTCTAATCAAAAATGGGCTTACCAGAGAGCCAATCCATCATTAAAATTGAAATAAATCAGCTGGAATAAACTTAAGGCATTGACATAATCCTAATTACTTCAAAATCAATGTCATATACACCTGACTATCTGAATAAAGGTACACTTCCGATTAAATTATAGATTTCCAGTAACACAAAATTGGTCAACTAACTTGGAAAAACTTTAAGAAAACGAAAGTATCGAAGATGAAGACCAATGTCCCACATTAATAGTGAATGCTATTTAATGTCAAAATGAATCATGATCATCGTAAAATCGATATTCTGAATTAATACAGTGACTTTCTCTAATGGTGATCACTTTGCAATCAGTACCGATTAAAACCCGGACAGTAATGTTATTCTCGTCCCCAGAAAGTTCTTTACCACTTTACCTCCATTAATCTGAAACCCCTTTCGGAAAATGTAGTGCCGCTGGGGGCATTAACTCTTTCACTACTAATGACGACTTGAGTAGCTTTTGCGGATGATGTAGGTCAAGATCAGACTGCGCAGAATGTGCAGTCTGATCTTGGATCTACACCGTCCACTACCCTGTTTTTAAACTATGGCAAAAGTTGTTTTCGATAGCAGTGGAAATCGATTTTTAGAACTCAGAAAGAAGTGGAATTTCCGGAGTTAGTAGAGAAAGAGTTCAAAAGAGACACTACGGTAATATAAACCCCCTTTATTTTATCAGTATTTAGACATAAAGTTCATGTGACTGGACAGTGGAAAAGGAAAGATCTTTCCTAAGAAAAAAAAAGTCACATGACTGGACAGAGATCTTGTCATATTGTGCATGATTCCATAGATAATACCATTTTATTTTTTTTAGCCAGTATTCAGACATAAAGGTCAGTGACTGGACAACAAAAGATCTGTCATATTGTGCATGATACTGTAAATAGTACTACCTCTTTTTTTTAATCCATATTTAGAAATAAAGCTCATTTTGTACCTGTTTCATCCCTCAAGAATGGTTTTCCTTCTTGCTAAATGTTTTTTACCCTTTTAAAGACAAATCTCTGATTCTGGGCCTCACTTAATTTGTTGTCTGCAAAATGCTGCAAGTATTGGAGTGTCAATTCGTAAAATAATGCTTTCTAAACAAATTTATAGTGGGTATGTGACATTTCGTCAAAAACCACATTCCTCAAAAACGTCACTAGCCCTGACCCTTACCCTAACCCAGACAAATTGTGGCACGAATCTTCCTCAAAGGCTATTCATGGAATAAATCTTGGAATTTAGCAGTCTGTATTTTAAAACATACAACATGGATTTCGACGAAACACACTTTCGACAAAATGTTGTGCACCATTTATAGCTGATGACTTTTTAGTCATAAATCTAAAATACAGAAAAAAAACATAAATTACTGTAACTCTTTTCCAAATGACAAAGTTATGGCCTTGTCTGAATTGAAAGCATTATGCAGAGGACAAATAAATTGTTATTCAAAACATGAAATTTGTATTTCAAAGGGTTGACAACATTTTGGGAAAAGGAGAAATGCTGGTTAACAGTATTTTCTCCTTTTGCTACAATGTTTTCAAAAGCCTCTCTCTCAGGGTCATTGAAAGACAGAATTTGTGTGGTAAAAGGTTAAGGATGCACCTTTAGGATACTGAAAAGAGTTTTAACAAAAACATAAGGTAAAAACTGAATTATTATTTTAAAACTGCACATGCATAATTGAAATGGGTCATATATTTAGTTATCTGTCTGATTGTTTTAGTGACTAAACATGGGGAAAAAAGATAATAATGTTCAGAGATAAGAACTCGGATATCTGTAGATTGTATATTGATATTGATCCATGATTTAGTGTAGGGGTCACTGAGTAACTAAACAAAGGCCAGTGGAAATGCATGAAAAATTATTTAATCTAGAACTCAATGACAGACGGCAAAATTTTAGACTCTTCCAAATTGAAAGCATTGGCAAAAGACAAATTAAATGTTACTCAAATTATGAAGTCTGTCTTTGAAATGGTCTAAATCATGGGAAAAGGAGAAAATGCTGGTTACCAAAATTTTCTCCATTTCCCACAATGTTTTCAAAAGTTTTCTTCTTCAGGGTCATTAAATCTGGGGATTGTTCGTTAAAGGGATAAAAGCTTTTGCAGAGAACAAACTAGGCATAAAAGCTTTTGCAGAGAACAAACTAGGCAGAGTTTGAAATTAGACTTTGTCAATGAAATGTTTGAAAACATTGTGGAAAAAGCATAATGCCTTATCAGGCCCTACTTTAGTCTCTGTATTTAAATTCTGTCTCGACCTGTTGGAAATTTAATCTCCAATTATCCAGGGTTTGCACAGGCTTGAACAGTCCTTGAAAATGTAGAGCCATCTTGAAAATGACTAGGATGTGCTTGATTCATGAAAAGTCCTTGAATAAGAAAATTCTGCCTTGAAAAGCCCTTGAATATATATACATGATATGTACCAAGTACAATAGTTTTGGGTAGAGAATTGATAACCACATACGTCAGACTTACATACATGTATCTCCAAATATTTTAACTCACACCAGGTCAAATCTCAGAGAATATTATGGGTACCTCTTGATACTGACAATATGGTACCAGTCATAAAATGCTTCTAGTAAGGGAGAACAATTCAATTCTTGCAAGATACAAGATTTACTGTAGAAAAAGGTGGGCAATAAGGAATGAATGTAAATTTTTCATTGCAAGTTGTGCTTACATTCCACATTTTAGAGGAGTGGGAAAATGAACATAATTACTCCGTCTTGCAATATAATATATAAAGCAATATACCTTGGTAACCGAGTTACCGGATTGAGGCAAGGCTCGCTGCCAATCTTGCAGGAAAGAAAATGACATTGGAAAAGTTGGAGAGAGTGCTCTCGGGTTGTACTCAAAAAGCGAGTCACATATAAGATTTGAGGTTGCAAGTACAGAAAAAGGTTGCGACTTTTTTCCTCAAAATAGGCTTGTGAAATTGATCTCCCAACAAAATTACACGAATGTGAATGGTATGAAAATAGTTTTGATCAATCGGATTTGTCCAGTATGGCATTTTGAACAAATTGGATTGGTCAAAGGTATTTTAGCATTCACATACAGTAAAACCCCTCTGTTAAGACCACCCGTGGTACTTTTGAAAATTGGTCTTATTAGCGGGGTGGTCTGATTTCTGGGTTTCACCCTCCTAGATTTTGAATCAAACCCGGACTCTATGTAGACTTATGTAGATCTAAATTAAGTGCAAGTAATGTTCATGTACTTTACACGGGGAAGCCTGGGCAAACACATGAAAATGACAACAAGAAAATTTTCAAGTTTCTTGAAAAGTTGTTATGTTTGTTGAATTTTATGAATATATCCACATTTAAGTGCATGTCCATTCATAATTGCATATTTAAACTTTTACAGTCAGACATGTTTATAAATTAATAAAAGTGAACTTAAAGTCTACAAAATTTAATGTTACTGATAGAACTTGTCATATTCCCTGTTTTGATCTGCTTTTTGGTTTTGTGTAGTCTCAAGAACCCATATTTCACGTGCTGATTTTCATTTTTATGCAAAGAATTGAGAATAAGTGCTAATTTATGAACAGCCTGACGTTTACAGTTTTTTTTTTTCCTTTCCGTTTTTTTTTTCCATTTTGATTCGAGTTGAATGTTCGAACAGTCCCACTAATTGTCGATCACACAGTTGAAGTGTTCACCTGTTTACAAGTCACATATTCTGTACGATATAAGTATGGCTTTAATGTGTAACAAAAACAAAATAATTAGTCGATCTCGATAACTAGATATTGACCCAAGCGTCTCAAATTACAACAGCTGGATGCAAAAAAAAACAAATTATAATTACCAGGATGTCGACATGTTTTTAACTCGGGTCAGCAACGTGTGATAAATGCTTGATTACCACATAAAAGCCGAATTAATTCTTATCAGTTCATTGGTCATTTGATTATGTAAGGTAACACCCTGATCACTAAACACAATTGTGTTACAATAGTCGATAGATAAACAAAAGACCGATAATTGATTGTCGATTCCAAAGGACCCAAGAATGTTCATACATGAAGAACGGCCTGCAGTGCGCGATTATGTACGCGTGAAAATTAACCGGTCATAATGAAGTTGTGAAAATTAGTGGTCATTTCAGGGGTTTAAAATCTATAGATAATTTCTCAATGGTACTGAAAATGGTGGTCGTAATTTCGGAATAGCGGGGTGCCCGTATTTCCGGGGTCATGGTTATTGAAGGAAGGAAAAACTCCGTTCTGAAAAAAATCGTTTGTGATAGCGGGTTGCTCGTATTGCCGGGGTGGTCGTAAGGAGAGCTTTTGGTGTATTTCAAAGCTGATATTCAAATTCTATTTACCAATCAGATTCATTAATACGTTCACTGCAGTATAAAAATTTCTGTCTCATTGTGGAAAGAGAAAAACTGTCTAGCTTTCAAAGTTTCAACCGTTATTACCTCCTTAACAGTAGTCTGCTTGTTCCTTTTTATGTATCAGACTGAAGGTAAATTATCAAAGGATACGATTAAAGTAACAACTTTTTCCTTTCGAGCTTAGAATATGTGAAAACTACTGACAATTGACTCTGAGCGGTGTTGGGCAGGTAATACAATTGGACAAGTTTATTATTATATCAACTCTTTACCACACAATCCCGACTTTTAATGACCCTGAGGAAGAAGCCTTTTAAAAACATTGTGGGAAAGGAGAAAATGCTGGTAACCAGCATTTTCTCCTATTCCTACAATGTTTTCTACTCTTTCCAAGACAAATTTTTATTTTTGAGCCACATTTATTTTGTTGTCTGCAAAAGCTTTCAATTTGGACTGGTCTAAAATTTTTTTGTGTGGTAAAGAGTTAAGATTATTGAGGTTGAAGCTTTTCAAAAACCATTGGTGCCTGTACTCTAAAGCATCTGCTGAGCCCCTGTATCACAGTTTGTAGCGTACAGGACTTGAGAACAGGGGACCGCTGTTTAAAATCCCCAGCTCGGCCAATTTCTTTCCGAGGATTGATAATAGTCATCCCAACAGGATTCATTCCTCTCACCACTGATCATTGTTTCAAGGATGGTTTTGTAAGAAAGCAGCCAGTGGCCGGGGAGGAATATTGTGCGACATACTGGTAACAGAAAGTCCAGGACAGCACGAATAGATGCACTGGCCACAGTAATATAACCAAAAAAAGGTAGCAAATGGCATTAAACACCGTTCAATCTGTCTGAAGTTTCTTGCACTCCGGACAAATTCCAAGGGCTTCCTAAAGGGATGAGACATAGAAGAAATGTAACATAATCATTTACCTCTACCAAATGACAAAATTTTTGACCGGTCTACATTGGAAGCATTTCCTGTTGACATATCAAATTTTGCTGAAATGATAGTTATTGCCTGTAAAAGTGTAGAAAACCTTGTGGGAAAAGAAGAAAATGCTGGTAATCAGCATTTTCTCCTTTTCCCACAAGGTTTTCAGTAGGCTATTTCCACATGGTCATTGAGACTCTGGACTTTGTGGTAATGGGTTAGAACTAGTACTATTGGAAGCCAACCTTGGCTTTACTCAAGAGGGAAAAGAAATACAAGCAATTGGACTCTATTGTTGTGGATTTACAGTATTTGCATCATATTGTATTGAGGCTAGACAATTTGTTCATCAAGAGACCAGTTACAAGTCTTTCTGGGCCGCATGCAGTATGGCTCAGTCAACCCTTTGCTAAATAATCCTGTGTTTTAATGACACTGATGAAAATCCTCTTGGATCTGAACCATTGTGGAAAAAGGGGAAAATGCTGTTTATTAGCTTCCCTTAAGCACCTCTTCAGTTTGAATGAGGTGGTATTTACAGGGGACGAAAATGTCATTTATTCAATTTGTGGCAAAAGAATTATGAAAGCACCTCAAAGATACTGAAAAATGCTAACTTACACATACAATCCCCTGTTTTCAAGACCCAAAGGAAAGTTCTTACAACCTTGGTCCATGATGTTTTTCTGTCTGATTAAGGACAAATTCTATCATTTTCACCACCTTTGTCATCAGCATAATGCTTCCAATTTGGGCAAGTCTGAAATATTGTTGTCTGGTAAAGAATTAAGGATGAACACCATGATCTTATTTGTATGCCAGATTGTTTGGTAAAAGGTTAAATTACTTGATTAATTGACTGTATGGTGTTTAATGCCAATTTCAATATTATTCCAGTTATATCGTGGTGGCCAGTGCACCTATCCATGCTTTCTTGCAGTTTCTGTTACCAGTACTTTGCACAACATTCTTCCCAAGCCACTGGCTGCTTTCCCACCAAACCAATGTCATAACAACAATCAGCAGTGAGAGAGCAATATATCCTGTTGCAGTGACCATCATCAATCCTCGGAAATAAATTTGCCAAGCTGGGGATTCGAACTAGCGACCCCCATCCGCCCCTCCCCCCGTTCTCAAGTCCTGTACCTTACTGGCTATAATGCTCAGCAGAAAAGGGTTAAAATTAAGGATAGTATAGGCAGATAAAATTGCAGTTTAATTTCCTGCCAGCTGTTATATTAGAAGACACAGAGAAAGTCATCAGGCATTGATGAAATTTCTATGTTACTAATGTAATTGGGTCAAATTTCTGTTTCATCTTGAATATGTAACAGATGAAACAAATGTAGACTTGTCCATATTCAAAGCATGCACAGGTGATAATTTAGATGAAGATCAAATGGGGGATTGGCTTATGAGAGGATAGAAACATTGTAGGAAAAGGAAAAAATGTTGGTCACCACGATTTTCTCCTTTTTCCACAATGTTTTTAAACATCAACTGACAGTCGGCTGGTCAAAACATGGGATTGTTTCGGTGAAGGGTTAATTAAAAAGTGACACACTGAGATGGGTAAACTCATATTCTTCCATTCATTGATGAGGCCTTATGTGGTAAACTCAACAGGATCAGTGAATGTTTCAACAAGGATTAGAAACCTGATTCGTTATCATTTTGGTTCCAACAATTCTCACACAAATAACAAACAGAATAGATCAAAGGTCAAAAGTACCCGGGTTGTCCTCTGCATCAGCAGGGTTTAATTTTATTGGCCTAGTACATTATTATTGTAGACATTGGCAGAAATAGCTCACATGGTAGGGAATGAGACTTGTATGTGACACTTGATGGTGTGAGTTCGATTCCACCAGCTGACCAGCTAGAAAAAATTACTCTACGTTTTTCAGATGAGATGCTAAACCTAGGTCCTGTGTGACAATACACCATGCATGCTAAAGAACCAGGCATAACTTTGGATTGGTTTCTTCTTCAGCAAATGCTTTCAGTGTGGACAAGTTTAAAATTTTGTTGTTCCATACAGGACTTAACTCTTTACCACAAAATCCTGAGTTTTAACCCTTTACTGCACAATGACGCCTTTTGACGCCCCTGGGAAAGAAGCTTTTTGAAAACATTGTGGGAAAAGGAGAAAATGCTGGTAACCAGCATTTTCTCCTTTTCCCACAATGTTTTCTACCCTATCAAAGAAAAGTTGTTCCATTTGAGCCACATTGAAATTGTCGTCTGCAATGCTTTTAATTTGGACAAGGCTATAATTTTGTCGTCTGGTAAAGGGTTAACGACCCTGAGAAACAAAGTTTTTGAAACATTGTAGGAAAAGGAGAAAACACTGGTAACTAGTATTTTATTCACCATTTTCCACAATGTTGTATCCTTTCAGAGACAAACTTAATCATTTGAGCCACGTTTAATTTGACGTCTGCAACAGTTTTCAATTTGGACCAGACCAAAACTTTGTTGTTTTAGAGAAGATATATAACTCCAAATGCTAAAGGAAATGTTTTTGCAGTAACCTCCCTTGAGTATATTTTCTTCTTGAAGCACACTGCATAGCTGATCCACTTTCCATACACAGTAGTTCTGTGTTTTAATGATCCTAAAATATTTTCATACTGATTTTGTTGGATCGAAAATCAGACTTATTGTTTGTGCAGTCTGATATGCACAGTCCACAAGGCTAAAGGCACTGTAGATGTGATTTAGTCTGAGTTACTTTGGATCTATTTTCCCTTTCAAATAATTAACCCAGTGCAAACTTTTTGCATTTCCTAGCTTTTCAAAGAACAATCCTATCATGTCAACAATATTTGAATTTTGTCTAAATTTTGTTTAGACTGGTCTAAAATCTTATCATTTGGTGAATTGTTAACTCTTTATAACCAATAATGACAAAATTCACCACTTACTCAATTTGAAAGCATTTCAGACAACAAAATCAATAAGGCCAAAATGCCGGATTTAGCTTTGAAAAGAAAGAAAAAAAATGAAGGTGAGGAGAAAATGCTGGCTATTACAATTTTCTCCTTTTCTCGCATTGTTTTAGAAAGCCACATTCCTCATGGTCATTAAAACTCATGATTGTGTGGTAAAAAGTTAAGGTGCTTATTCAGACTGTGAAGATGAAGATCAGATTGCACAGGAAGGGTAGTTTTATCCTAAATCTACACTGTCAGATATTTTGTAACTCTAGCCAACAGTCCAAGGTGGATTTTTCTACATTTAAATCTTGGTAGTTCAGAATTAACTCTTTATCAAATGATAAAATTTTAAACTGATCCAAATTTAAAGTATTTGCAGACAACAAATTAAATATGATGTAAATGATGAAATATGTCTTTGATCAAGGAGAAAATATGGTGGAAAAAGGAGAAAATGCGGTTACAAGAATTTTCTCCTTTTCCGAAAATGTTTTCAGAAACCTTCCTCCCCACGATTGTATAAACTTGAGATTGTGTGGTAAAGGGTTAACAGTCTTATGTTTTAGCATCCATGAAGAAGAGGGTTTTGAAAACATTGTGAGAAAAAGAGAAATGTCTTCCATAGAGTCCAAGAATCATTGGATCGTTTTCTAGAAACAATGACTACTATACTGATGCACAGGGAATGTAAGCCAAAGCTGACCCCAGAAAAAGGTCAAGTGGCCTGAGAATGTTTGAAAGTAGTCTGATCTTTTAATCTTGCTTAATTGGCTGGATTAACGGTCTAATCAGATCTTTGTAATCCCTTCACATATGGTAGGAATTGGAAGTTTAATCAGACTGGGGGCTTGTAGTCACCAACCATTCTAGATTGTACTGTCACAACTCTCAAGAAAGTAACACAACATCTTACTGGCTACACCAAATGGATTAGCCAATCAGATATTGTGTTACATTCTATTTCAAGAAGTAGACAATGAATACCATTAAGACTTTCACTGTTGGTAAATACAGGGCCAAGGTACCTTAACCCTTTACCATACAATCCCGACTTTTAACAACCGTAAGAGAGGCCTTTTGAAAACATAGTGGGAAAAGGAGAAAATGCTGGTAACCAGCATTTTCTCCTTTTCCCACAATGTTTTCTTACCTTTCAGAAACAAATTTAATAAACCAAAGCTGAACCAAAGCTTTGTCCTTATCATAAGATATTTTGAACCAAAGGTTTTGTCCTCATGTGCCAATATATTCTGAACAAAAGCTTTGTCCTCATCCCAAGATATTTTGAACCAATGGTTTTGTCCTTGTGTGCCAAGATATTCTGAACCAAAGCTTTTCTTCTCATACATGCCAAGATTTTGTAAACAAAAGCTTTTGTGTTATGTGCTAAGGTATTCTGTGCCAAAGCTTTTGTCTCATGAGCCAAGGTATTCTTAATATACCAAAGCTTTTTGTCTTATGTGCCAAAGTATTCTAAATCACAGCTTTTGTCCTCATATGCAAGATATTCTGAGCCAAAGACTTTTTCCTCATAATTATGCCAAGGTATTCTGATCCAAAGCTTTTGTCCTCATTTACTACTTCTTGTCTTTATATGCCAACATATTCTGAACCAAAGATTTTATCTTATATGCTAAGGTATTCTGAACCAAAGCTTTTGTCTTATGTGTCAAGGTGTTCTGAACCAAAGCTTTTGTCTAAATATGCCAAGGTATTCTAAGGAAAGACTTTGGCCTCATATTCCAAGATAGATATTCTGTACCAAAGCTTTTGTCCAAATGTGACACAATATTCTGTACGTTTGACCTCATATGCCAAGATATTCTGAGCAAGGCTCAAGTTCTCAGGGCAAATAAATTCTCAATCAAAAATACTGTCCTTATATGCCAAGATTTTCAGATCCATAGTTTTGGTCCTCATATGCCAAGATATTTTTAAAGAAAAATGGCTTTTCCTTTATGATACACAGAAATATGTCATTGAAGCCATTTCACTAACCTTTGCATCATCAGTTGTCCAAGATCTCTTTGTTACCCTGATATAGCAGGCGTTTGACAACATTGTGCTAAAAGAAGAAAATGGTGGTATCAGACATTTTCTATTTTCCCACAGTGTTACTGAAAACCTTCCAAAGAATCATTGATACATGGGATTGTTTTGTAAAGGCTTTATTGAAGAATTGCTTTCAAAAACTTTGTTGTTGTTCATAATTGTTTTCATTGTTGTTATAAATATGAGCCATACTCTGGCAAAAGGGGACTTATTGCATTTCTGTAATCCATGATACTAATCAAGCCATCACATAATTATGGGTTCATGATAGCCACTTTTTTAACAGCTGACTTAATCATGAGGTAGACTGGTCCTTTGACGTACAGAAAATTGCAAAATGTTTCGGCCAAGGTCAGCCTACACGGACCGCGCAGGCTGACCTGGGTCATTACTTTTCGCAGATGCATTAAGCCCTCTTTTCATGGCTCATATCTATCAACCAGAGACCTGTGCTAAAGGTACAAAGTGATACAGTACTTACTTTGATGTTTCTCCCATCTTCTTTCTACTGCTGGATACCAGTTGCTGGGCGGTAGATCGGTGTCACAAAAACCATCAATGATAGCTCAGTCATCTTGATGTCTGTCCCATCTTCCTTTGCCTCTACTAGATACTTTGTTTGTAATCGTTCATACCAAAATCTTTGCTTGAAATGGTGTTACATTGCGCAGAGTGTGTATCAGGTAGAAAGTTGTCATTTAAAAAATCTTTGATTGAAATTTCAGGTTTGTTGCGCAGAGTTTGTTTCGATGATAGAATGATATTACATCACGAGACTTCACTATCCTTTATATTAGTATTATTGTTTTAAACCCTTTACCAAACAGTCCTAATTATTTATTATGACCCTGAGAAATCGGGCTTCTGAAAATGTGGGAAAAGGAGAAAATGCTGGTAACCAGCATTTACTCCTTTTCCCACTATGTTTTCTTCCCTTTATTTTAGCGACAAGTTTCAGATTTTGAGTCACCTGAACTTTGTTGTCTGCAAATGTTTCCAATTCGGATAAGCCAAAAATTTGGTCTTTGGTTGTCCTTTACCTTTTACCAAATAGTTCTGTGTTTTTATGATCCTGAGGAATTGGGCTTCTGGAAACATTGTTGGTAAAGGAGGAAAGGCTGGTAACCAGTATTTCTCTCTTTTTTCCACAATGTTTTCTTGCTTTTCAAGAAGAAATTTCACCATTTGAGCTAAAGTTTGTCATGTCATCTGTGATTGCTTTGGATTTGGACAAGTATTAGGTTTTGTTCTCTGGTAAGAAGTTGACTTTTTGCATCATAAATTCTATGCAGACAGACTTGACTGATTAATTGATTGATTCACTTTCCATTTTTAGCTCACCTGAGCACGAAGTGCTCAAGGTGAGCTTTTGTGATCGCCCAATGTCCGTCGTGCGTCGTCCGTCGTCCACAATTTCTTTAAACATCTTCTCCTCCTAAACCACTGGGCCAATCTTGATGAAACTTGGCAGGGATGTTCCTCAGGTAAAGCTCTACCAAAGTTGTTCAAGAGATTGAATTCCACCCATAACTCTGGTTGCCATGGCAACCAAAAGGAAAAAAATAGCAAAATCTTTAAAAATCTTCTTCTCTGAAACTAGAAGGTGTAGAGCTTTGATATTTGGTATGTAGCATCTTCTAGTAGACCTCTACCAAGTGTGTTCATATGATGTCCCTGGGGTCAAAACTGGCCCCGCCCCGGGGGTCACAAGTTCAAACATAGGAACAAAGAAGGAAAACTTTAAAATTCTTCTTCTCTGAAACTGGAAGGGGCAGAGCTTTGATATTTGGCATGTAGCATCTCCTAGTGGACCTCTACCAAGTTTGTTCATATGATGTCCCTGGGGTCAAAACTGGCCCCGCCCCGGGGGTCACAAGTTTCAAACATAGGAACAAAGAATGAAAACTTTAAAATTCTTCTTCTCTGAAACTGGAAGGCGTGGAGCTTTGATATTTGGCATGTAGCATCTCCTAGTAGACTTCTACCAAGTTTGTTCATATGACGCCCCTGGGGTCAAAACTGGCCCCGCCCCGGGGGTCACAATTTTTGAACATAGGAACAAAGAATGAAAACTTTAAAATTCTTCTTCTCTGAAACTGGAAGGCGTGGAGCTTTGATATTTGGCATGTAGCATCTCCTAGTGGACCTCTACCAAGTTTGTTCATATGATGCCCCTGGGGTCAAAACTGGCCCCGCCCCGGGGGTCACAATTTTTGAACATAGGAACAAAGAATGAAACTTTAAAATTCTTCTTCTCTGAAACTGGAAGGCGTGGAGCTTTGATATTTGGCATGTAGCATCTCCTAGTGGACCTCTACCAAGTTTGTTCATATGATGTCCCTGGGGTCAAAACTGGCCCCGCCCCGGGGGTCACAAGTTTCGAACATAGGAACAAAGAATGAAAATTTTAAAATTCTTCTTCTCTGAAACTGGAAGGCGTGGAGCTTTGATATTTGGCATGTAGCATCTCTTAGTGGACCTCTACCAAGTTTGCTCATATGACGTCCCTGGGGTCAAAACTGGCCCCACCCTGGGGGTCACAAGTTTCGAACATAGGAACAAAGAAGGAAAACTTTAAAATTCTTCTTCTCTGAAACTGGAAGGTGTGGAGCTTTGATATTTGGCATGTAGCATCTCCTAGTAGACCTCTACCAAATTTGTTCATATGACGTCCCTGGGGTCAAAACTGGCCCCACCCCAGGGGTCACAATTTTCAAACATAGGAACAAAGAATGAAAACTTTAAAATTCTTCTTCTCTGAAACTGGAAGGCGTGGAGCTTTGATATTTAGTATGTAGCATCTCATAGTGAACCTCTACCAAGTTTGTTCATATGATGTCCCTGGGGTCAAAACTGGCCCGGCCCCGGGGGTCACAAGTTTCAAACATAGGAACAAAGAAGGAAAACTTTAAAATTCTTCTTCTCTGAAACTGAAAGGCATGGAGCTTTGATATTTGGCATGTAGCATGTCCTAGTAGACCTCTACCAAGTTTGTTCATATGACACCCCTGGGGTCAAAACTGGCCCCGTCCTGGGGGTCACAATTTTCCAACATAGGAACAAAGAAGGAAAACTTTAAAATTCTTCTTCTCTGAAACTGGAAGGCGTGGAGCTTTGATATTTGGCATGTAGCATCTCCTAGTGGACCTCTACCAAGTTTGTTCATATGATGTCCCTGGGGTCAAAACTGGCCCCGCCCCGGGGGTCACGAATTTCGAACATAGGAACAAAGAATGAAAACTTTAAAGTTCTTCTTCTCTGAAACTGGAAGGCGTGGAGCTTTGATATTTGGCATGTAGCATCTCTTAGTAGACCTCTACCAAGTTTGTTCATCAATTGACCTGACAATTGGTCAGAAATTGGATTATGCACGTTGAGTGAATTTCGCCTATTGACTCAGGTGAGCGACCCAGGGCCATCATGGCCCTTTTGTCTTATCTTTGCCACTGGTTGCCCATATGGATGTCACCCCCAGAAGGCTGTCAGTTATATTATGGAGGATAGTACAAGATACTGGGCAAACCTAACCTAAATAACACCTGGGTCTTAAACGGATCCCTATAATGTGTGCAATGTAACCAAAACGAAACGTGACAAAATGACACGAAACAAAACACAATAGAACAAACAAAATGAAATAAAACGAAACAAATTCAAGCAGAATTAAAACCTACATTATTTTTTTCTTTCGAATTATCTTCCTCTTGATTGCGATTAATGCAAAAAAGTCAATAGTTAAATGTGATAGCAGCTGCACGCATGACGATCATGCTTTTACTGTCAAGCTGGATTATTGTTCACTTTGTTATAAAATCATTATCAAAATGTTCTTCAATTACATGGAAACTGTCAGTGACGCTATTATGTCGCTGCCCAGTCAAGACAGAGGGACAACATGAGGGCCTAGATTATTTTCTGGATATTTTTTTTTTTTGCGGGGGTGGGGGGTGGGGTGTATATTAAATTGCCCCCAATAATGATGATTGCGGTACAATACCAGTGAGGAATATCAACCCACACTATAACTTATCCCCACCATTTCATTTTTTAAACATGATCATTGTAAGTTCCTTCTCGATGTTGGGTGATAAGGTTTGGGTTCTAGTTCATTCAGTTCCTGAAGCTTTTTAACTCACATAATTTTCATGTAGACAGCATTTTAGCATAAAAAGAGCAAATCTTTTCCTTGATAATTTCAAGTAATCAGTACAGTGTCATTTTTTTTTTCTGTCATGGAAAGTAATAACCTTACTGCTGCTGTGCGAGTAAGGATTCTTATTTGCCAGACTGGTGTTGCAACCCACTTAACATTTTCAGATGACTTTAAAATATGTTAATGCTTAGCATCAGATCCTGTGTGAATTTTCTGATTCATTCATACATGCTGTACATTTATTGGTGATAGAATAATGTCTTTGAAATAGAAGATTATTTTATTCTAGACTGAATTTATCTCCCTCTGCTAATGTAGCCATTTGCCTTGAAGTGGTTCTAACAAACAGACCTACCCATTTTCTTTTCTCAGACCTGAAGCCATCTCTTTATCTTAAAGGTTCTGCTGAGATGTTCATTACCTTTACTTATTATCATGGAAAGAAATATGTACAAATACAAAAAATCATCCATGGGGACTCTATACTCACAGGGTTCGACTGAAAGCTTCTTGAAGGGCATCAACACAAAGGTATTGACAGCATAATATGGTGTTCATGCGAAATATGGTGGCACTCTGCGAGAGTAATATAATACCATACTGAAATTCGTTGATTGTATGGTATTTAACGCTGTTTTCAACATTATTTCAGTTATATCACGGTGACCAGTGCACCTGTTCCTTTCAAGATTTCATTCTATTTTGTTTTGTTTCATTCTATTTTGTTTCATTGCGTTTGTTCCCCTTCATTGCGTTTCGTTTCATTTCCGTTTCTTACTTTATAGGGACCCGTTCTTTTACATTTTCAATGCATAGCACAGTCACAATGGATCTTGATTCAATGTCTCATCTGAAAGACTATCATATTTTAGATGGTCAACCTTGGGGCACAAACCCACACCCTCAAATCGCCAAGACTTGACGCTTACAAGTCCTACACTCTACCACATGAGCTATTCATGCTGGTCAAGACTTGAATAGTCTACATGTACTTTAATTAATATGCAATTAAAAACAAGAAGTCAAAAGATGGTGATTTAATAATGAAGTCTAGAAAGTCGATTTGGGGAGGGGGGGGGCAAACGGATAAACAGCTTACCATAAGCAATTTCCGGAGTCCTGCAAAATGTGGGATTTGAAACCAGGAGTTCCCAGGTTTGATCAGTTGAGGTTTGGATTTTTTTGCAAGAGTCATTGGGCAAGACTTAAAAAGCCCTAGTCAAGCACTGTTGAAACCCTGGTTATATTGAATATGCGAATTGTCACCCTGAAATAGCTAATGATGAAACTAGCATAATATACCATCCAACCAATCAATAAGTAAATCAATCAGCCAATCAATCAGGGAGTAGTTTCTCTTGTTAATGAGGAATCAGGATGTAACAGATAATAAATACTTACAGTTCTATTCCAGATTATGTAACAAAACACTATTTTAACTCCTCAGAATGTTTACACTCTTTTAATGTTGAAATGATTTTGTGAAGTTGGGTCAATGTTTCACATGGCATTTAAAAAGTCCATTGTTTGTTTCTGTTTATTATAGATTTCCAACATTGTAAGTACCCTCAAAGAGATCTATAATAAGTCTGTTGTCACAGCTTTAGAATTTCAGAAGTCTTGAAATATCACTTTTTCGGTATAGATTCTTTGACAGTCTGTCTATCTCTCTCTTTCTCTTCATTTCTTGTAAACCTTTCACCGAAAAAAAAAAAAACAGTTTTAAAGTGTCTAAAGCGGGAGCCTCAAGCAATTTCTCCTTTTCCCGCTTTCACTAGAGCCTCAGAGAAAGAAATTTTATTTCAATGTATTTGGAAACTATCATTAGCGTAACTATGCTATCGATTTCAGAGTTTGTTCTTTGGGAAATGGTCTCGCAAAATTTTAGATTTGACCAAATCGAAAGCATTTGCAGATAACAAATGAAGTGTAGCTCAACTGATGGAATTTGTCTTTGAAAGGTTAGGAAACTGTGCAGCAAAAGGAGAAAACGCTGGTTAGTTGCATTTTTTTTTTTTCTGCAGTTTGTTCAACAGCTTTACTCCTGAGAGTTGTTCAAACAGGGTTATTTGGTAAAGAATTAAACCTACGTAGAGCAATAGGATATTTCACTTGTGTAACTTAATTAGAACAGAAACTAGAGTCAATTTTCATACTGTCTCATTAAACCTTTACCACACAATCCCAAGTTTTAACAACCCTGAGCAAGTAAGCTTTCGAAAACATGGTGGGAAAAGAAGACTTTACCCACAATCTTTTCTTATCTTTCAGAGACCAATCCCATCATTTACACAACAATTATGATGTCGTCTGCAAATGCTTTCAATTTGAACAAGTCTAAAACTTTGTTAATTGGTAGAGCAATGATATGAATGTTAATACCATGCAAAGGTGAAATTCAACATCTCAGCACAAATCAATCTTTGACAGTATTGTTGGCACAGGAGCAAAGTCCTTTATATCTGATAAGTCCTTTTCCTATAATGTTTTCCATTACATGAGAATTTCTTTTTCCAAAACCTTCAAAATAGTCCCACCCCTTCACCTGTGTAATTGCAAAATAACTAGTATGCAAGTGGATCAGCTCATTAATGCTCTGGTTGAAATTCCATGTCACAGAAGGGAATTTAAAAAAAAAAATCACTAAAGGGTTAAAAAAAAAAAAATCCAGTTTTAAAGAATTTGGCCACAATATTATTCCATACATATTTAAGAACATAAAAGTCTTACTTTTTAACCATTATTCATAATGAAGCTTTGTATTTCATATAATCTGACATACATTTGAACTCTTTACCCTGTGATAAAATCTTAGACTTGTCCAAACTGAAAGCATTTACAGATGACAAATTATTTACGGATCATTTAATCGGGATTGTCTTTGAAAGAAAATGGCGTAGGGTAAAAAGGAAAAATTTTGGCTGCCAACATTTTCTCCTTTTTCGCATGATATTGTTAAAAGTCATTGTCTTCTTTGGGAAAAAAAATGGGACTGTTTGGTAAAGGTTTGACCCTGTACTACAAGGCGAAATTTTGACTTGTCCATATTAAGGATACTGATGACAGTTAAAATGTTTTTCAAGTGATAGTCTATGTACTTGAAATGCTACTAGCATTTTCGCCTTTTCACCACAATTTTTCAACAGCCTTCTTCTTCAGAGAGGACAAAAAATGGAATTGTTTGGTAAAGGTTTAACCACTTTACCACACAATGCCGACTTTTAACGACCTTGAAAAAGAAGACTTTTGCAAACATTGTGGGAAAAGGAGAAAATGCTGGTTACCAGCATTTTCTCCTTTTCTTACATTGTTTTCTACTCTATGAAAAACAACTTTCATGTATTGAGCCACCATTTTTTGCCTGCAGATCCTGTCAATTTGTACAAGTCTAAAATTTTGTCCTATGGTAAAGAGTTAAAATAATCCAAATTTAGAAACAATCGGACAAGGGTAAAACATGAACCCTTTTTTCCCCATTGTTTGTCACTCTATCCAATCAATCCTGGGTGTTCCATTTTTAATAATTTTTCCTGTCTATTGAATAACGATACTGATATTTACAGACGACTGGTGGAGTTCAGCCTTTGTTATTTTTCACAAAATATGTGTTTTGTTTTTATCAACTTTTAAAGTTGTGGCAATTTTATTGAATAAATTTTACCTTTAGAGCATTGTATGAATGAAATGGACCTTTTTGAATATGGACAAACTGCTCAAATATTGCAATTTCAAGATTGTGTTTGGTCAGAATTTGTTACAAGGTGGCAAACAGTATGGACTGGAGATTGAACTGCATTTTCTGTGCTGTCTGAACTCAATCTACAGTGTCTTTAAAAGAATATCAAGTTGTGCTAAAAGCTCTAAGGGTTAAACGTAAATCAATAACATAGTTTTAACTCTTTACTAGACGATAACAATTTAGACTTGTCCACATTTAAGGCATGTGAAGACTAGTAACAAATTAAATGTGATTCAGATGATAAGATTTCTCTTTGAAAGGGCAGGAAACTTTCTGGTAAAAGGAGAAAATGCTAGTAACTAGCCTTTTCTCCTTTTCTCAGAATGTTTTCGAAAGGCATCTTTCTTTGGGATTTAAAACTTAGGGATTGTTTGGTAAAGGCTTAACTCTTTATCAAACGACTAAATTTTAGACTTTTTCGAATAGAAAGCATTTGCAGATGACAAATGAATTGTGACTTAAAAATTGAAATTAATTATGGTTACCATTTTTCTCCTTTTCCCACAATGTTTTCACAAGGCCTTGTTAAATCCCGGGATAGTGTGGTAAAGGCTTAAAACAAAATTAGAGTAAATGGTGTGATTAATTATATATTGTTGTATTTAATTGTTAAACACTGGGCATACAGATAGACGCCATTAAAGTGGCAGTTTGGGAAGGGTCTTATGGGGACAAGCTCTCCATACTTTTTAGCTAGGCTGTTTTTCAAGAAAAAGTCAAGATCAATTGTCTAAGCCCTGGCATCATTGTCTACCAGGTATGATCTGCTTTATGCAAAAATTTTGACATTTTCAAAAACTTTGACAATTTGTTATGTCTTTGCCAGTGTTTCTGCTAGCTCATAAATTTTGGGGGTCATCTGTGACTCGCTGTTTGAAAGTTTGGGGGTCATTCAGAAATTTTATGCGCCATGGTCTTTAACATTTTTTTTTTCACGTGTTGTTTGCCTTTGCAAATTTGTAGATGTCGCATAATGCTAAAAGTTTTAAATGACAGTGTGGTATTACAGGTAAAAGTTGAAAATAATGACCTCATAGAAACTGTCGTCAGTTATCCCGATTACTCCAGCAAGTCGATGACCATTACCAAGCAGATCTAAAACGCGGACAAAAAGTTTAAGTCCGGATTCATTACGGTAATATAGGCGACTTGACAACGATGTCACACAGAATAATGACACGTTTTAGACAGATTCAGTGTAAGCTGGAAACTAATAATTCAGTGTTAGAAAGCGGGTTCGATATGATTCTGCAGTTATAAACTTGACAATTTTGTAAGCTATATTGATTCAATCAATCCTTTATGTTCCTTTCTAGTTCTGATTTACGTTGCATCAAGGAAGACGCAATGTATTTATTTTGTTGCGCCAGGCTTTCATTTTGCGCATCAAAAACGCATCAAAAACGCAAAAATGTGGACTTTCTGAAATGCTGCTCTGCCATTACTATGGATATTTACCTCAAACTTGAAAAAGTTGTTTGCAGTCAAAAGGGGAGCTCACACAACAAGGGCAGGTAACCATCAAAGTATTTTTAATATGGTTTTGCTCCTTTTTGACTGGGAATTTTCAGTGAAAATCAAGCAACTGCAGCAGAATATTGGCTACTGCATCCAGTGCTCTTGTTTTCTTGTTGTTTTCTATACTTTTAATGCTCTGTACCCAGTTTTGTAACATATTCTGGCAAAAACAGCTTTAAAATTGTAACTTTTTTTTGTATTTTCTTGACTGAGAAAGCCATTTTATTTGAGTCGTGCTCAATGAAAATGGACTTAAAAGCTTTACTACACAGTCCTGAGTTTTAAAGACCCTGAGGAAATGGCCTTATGAAACCTTATGCTGGGACAGGAGAAAGTACTTGTAACCAGCATTTCCTCCTTTTGCCACAAGGTTTCCTACACTTTCAATGAAAATTGCCATCATTTCAGTTACATTGAAATTGTTGTCTGCAAAGGCTTTAAATTTCAACCAGTGTAAAATTTTTTGGTAAAGAGTTAATACATTTGAAAAGGGCATTGGCCTATGTTAACCTGTGCAGTCCACACAGACTGACCTGAGTAAAAAATTCTTGTAATTTGAAAATTTTCCCCTTATATCCTTATATTGTAGAAACTTTAGATCTCTTCCATTTTGTAATCAATCAACCTAGACTTGTATTTTTTGTATGTGGCTTCATCTTGTGGATCTATACAAGAACTAATTACAGATCTTGGGTCAAAAGTGCTCAAGGGAAGGTGTGATGGAGGGGGCGGGGTTTACAGCCTTCATGTCAGCTCTTTCAGCAACAAATTTGAAAGTGTTCTTGTTCCAACACCATTTAATCTAAAACTGAAATGTTTGGTATGCAAATTTATATCAGGAGCATGCCCTAAGATTGTTCAAATTATTGCACTGGGGTGAAAAACTGATCCCGCTGAGGAAAGGTTGGGGTGTCACAAATTGTTCTCTGGTGAGCAATTAAGGGCCATTTTGGCACTCTTGTTGGAAATCATTATGTCAGATACAGTCCATTGATATTTTGGTATGAATGACGCTTGATTAGACCTGCTTGTATTCATTAATATCATCTTGGTATTATGAAATAGAGATATGACTTTTTTTGGGGACTAGGCTAATTTTCTCTATGAAATTCTGTTGCAATACAGATTTCTTACAGTTTATAACAGTCAATGCCAATTACTTATATTGCACATTTATTTGGAAGAGGAGCGATGCAGGGCCATCATAGCCCTCTTGTTTAAATACAGGATTTTTTCGTGATACCTTAAAAATATCATTGGCCAAGACCTTTAACTCAAGTGGCAGATTATGTTGGTTATACTGTAATCTCCCATATGGATATGTGAACAAATATAAGCCACAGTTTGTATTCTTCTCCGAGTCTATCTAGCAGTCAGGACCAAGTTTAGCATGGTATTGAATTCTACAGAAAAAAATCCATCTTTGTTGCAGCTGATTTAATTTCAATTTTCCTTTGTCCAGCCATTCAACCACAGCCTGTCAGTGATAGTTTTTATTCAGTTTTCTCCACTTATTGTTTTAACACTTTACTAAACAATCCCGAGTCCTAATGACCCTGAGGAAGACATCTTTTGAAAACAGTGTGGAGAAAGGAGAAAATGCTGGCTCCAAAACTCTCCATTTCCCTCCATATTTTCTACCCTTTTAAAGACAGTTCCTATCATTTGAGCATCATTTCATTTGTTGTTGGCCAATGTCTTCAAATTGAACAAGTCTAAAATTTTGTTGCTCGGTAAAGAGTTAATTGAGAAGATAACTTTAGAGACTCATTGAAATGAGGTAATATTTTTAGACACTCAATGTACAGTAAGGTTATCATAAATGTAAATTCCGTTAGATTTGGATTGGACCAAGTTCTCACATAATTGAGAACTGTATCAAAAGTTTGATTATGATTACCAAAATAATGTACCAAAAAGATGCAGGAAAGACACAAGCGTTTCAACTTCTTAATCCTTCAACACACAAATCTGACTTTTAACGACCCTGAGGAAGGAGTCTTTTGAAAACATTTTGGGAAAAGGAAAAAATGCTGGTAACCAGCATTTTCCCCTCATCCCAGAATGTTTTCTACCTTTCAAAAAACAAATTGTTGTGTCACATTAATTTATTTTATCATTTGCAAATGCTTTCTATTTGGACTAGTCTAAAATTCTATTGTTTGGTAAAGTGTGAAACGCCTTCGAGATGACAAAATTGTAGACTTGCAGCACGTCCAAACCGACAGTTTCTGCAGACACCAATTTTTGACTGAAGTGCAAGAATTTGTCATTGTAAGAAGAAGGAACTAACAGCATTTTTTTTCCTTTTCTCTGTATGCTTTTAAAAGACTGTTTCCACAGGATTGTCAAAAGACGGGGTAAATTTGATGCAAGATGTTCCCCCCCCCCCTTGGATACAAGGGAGTTAACTGTGATTACTTAATAAACATGAAGGTGTATAATTTTAAGATTACTTCCCCTACATAATATATGTACACACTTCATTCCTCATAGTAATGCTATTCTAACAAGATTTGAGTGCATAGGGTTATCTTGTTTGCTTTCTTTAGCCCTTCACCACACAATCTTGAGTTTTAATGACCCTAAGAAAGAAATCTTAGAAAACATTGTGGAGAAAAGGAAGAAATGCTGGTAACCAGCATTTTCCCAATTTCCTGCAATGTGTTCTACCCTTCCAAAGACTAAATCATCATTTGAATACAATTAATTATGTTATCTGCAAAGGCTTTTTATTTGGACAAGTATTCAATATTGTTGTGTGGTAAAGAGTTAACCTTTTCCCAAATGACAAATTTTAGGCTCTTCCAGATTCGAAATATCTGCAGACTACAAAGTCAAAATTGTTACAAAAGAGTTCAATTTATATGATAAGGAAGAGAACATTGTGAAAAAAGGAGACAGTGCTGGTTACCAGCATTTTCTCCTTTTTCATTGTTTTCAAAATCATTTTAGGCCAGGTTTGTTAAAAAAAGTTGTGATTGTATGATAAAGGGTTAAGAAAATTTTGATATAGGAAATTAAGCTTTACATACCCCTACAATGAAGATGGGGAATTAGATTGTCTTTCCATGGACACAATATCATGTCCTCTTCCCCTTGTACAGTTTTCAGTCAGTTCAGCAGAAATTTTAACTGAAGCCTTTCTAGCATGGGAACTTGTGTACCTGCAATTTTCATTTTCATCGTTTGACTATTGTTTGACCAGGGTTATGTACCTTAGAATTATTTTCCCGATCAATTGACAAGGTAACCCAGGGCTGGGTAGGAGATTGGGGCTGGTGGTATTTGCCAGCCTGCAATGTTTCTAGTTTTCTAAAATATCATTAGTTAAGTCACATTTAATTTTTCAAGATCTACCACTTTTCAATTTTGTTGTTTGGAAGAAACTGTATGAGCAGTGCTTTGGCAGAAAGAGATTTAATGCATCTCTGTGGTTCATTATACCAAGAAAGTCATTACATGATTTATACGGATCAATAGAATCCATTTTGTATCACAGCCAACTGAATCCTGAGCTAGAGTGGTCCATGGACATGCAGAAAATTGACTAAAAGCAAAAAGTTTTGACACAGGTCAGCCGGCGCTGACTGTGCAGGCTGACCTGTGTTGATATTTTTTGCAGATGCATCAAGCCCATTTTCACAGAGCATGGCCCATATCTTTTGATCTTCACCATAGAATCCCCAATACGTTTACAGTTTTTATGATATATAACCTATCAAGGTATAATATAAGAAATGTGCATGTATGTAAATAGTTTATAAATAACTTATTTTATACATATCTCAAACAGAAACCATTATCTGTCGATCTGAAGACCTGTTTAAATCCCAGAGCAAATATTGGGAGATTGTCTAAAACCGTTTACCAAAGGTTATCCTGTGTTTTATGGCCCTGAGGAAAAAGTCTTTTGAAAACATTGTGGTAAAAGGAGAGAATTATAGTTAACAACATTTTTTTTTTTTTGGCATAGTCGAATGCGCTGGCTTTTGTCCTACTTCTTAGCATTTATAGTGGAATGAATAAATTGAAATATGTGATTGGTAGAAAATGTGGATACGTTTATCCTGTGGGCCCATGCGGGCCTATTTGCAGGCATACCATCGATCTCTTTTAACTCTTTACCACACGACAAAATTTTAGACTCATCCAAATTGAAAACATTTGCAGACGGCAAAATAAATGTGACTCAAGAATTGAAATTTGTTTTGTGAATGGTAAAAAACAATGTGGAAAAAGGAGAAAATGCTGGTTACCAGCATTTTCTTCTTTTCCTACAATGTTTTCAAAAGGCTTCTTTCTCAGGATAAGCTTTCAATTTGGACCAGGCTAAAATTTTGTCTTCTGGTGAAGGGTTAACTGTATCAGCCAACAAATTTTAATATTTGTCCATATAGAAAAACTTTGTAGACAAAAATAATTTTTTTTTGGTCAGGATATCATGTAGTAAATCCAAATTCAGACTTTATGATTTTTGTGAAATATGATCTCTATCTCCACAGCTAGTCCACCAGGATGACTTTGGTTATGTCTTGTTCTGTATGGGTTCATATTATATTTGATTAGCACAATTAGCCTGCAAGGGATTCTGTCATGTTAGGACTAATACAGGAAGGAGGCTATTATATATACATGTATATATATATGTGTGTGTGTGTGTGTGTGTGTGTGCCATGCTCTGGCAAAAGGGGGCTCTTAGTGCATCTCCATGGTGCATCATGCCAAGCAAGACATCACATAGTTAGAGATCCATAAAATCCATTATGTCTAACAAGTCTAACAACCAACTTTGTCATAAGGTAGGCTGGTCCTTTGACGTTCAGAAAATTTACCATTAGCAAATAGTTTCGGCCCAGGTCAGCCTGTGCGAACTGTGCAGCCTGACCTGGGTCGATACATTTTGCTGATGCATTCAGCCCCCTTTTCACAGAGTATGGCTGATCTCTTATAACCAGCTTTTTCTGTTTTTCCAGCAAAGTTTTCTATCTTTGCAGAGACAAATTTCAGAATGTATCCCATGTCTAATTTGCAGTCTGCAAATAGTTTTAATTTGGAAAACTTTAAAATGCATTATCTTGTTTAGGGGTAAAAATTTCATTTTGTTTACTTGGCAGTAAAGGAAATAAATACATGACTTGTTCAATGATGGAGCACAAAATATAGTTTTTGAAAAGAAAGAGAATTCTTTTATTGAAAATTAAGATGTCAATACTGAAATGGCACAATAAAATAAAAACTGTAATTAGTTAACTCATTTATCCACATTCATTACAGTATAAGCTTCTCTGGATCCAGAAAAATGCTCAATATCAATCTCTGCACAGATACCTGTCGAGTGCTATTCATTTGTAATTTATGTAGTTTTAGAAAGGAACACGGCATCAAATCAAATTGAATTATTAACTCGTCCATATTAAAATTATTTACAGACGTCAGACCAAATATTGTTCAAATGATGTGATTTGTCATTGTGAAAGAAGAAAACACTGTGGGAAAAGAAGAAAATGCTAGTAACCAGCTTTTTCTCCTTTTTCCACAATGTTTTCAAAAGCTTTTTTCCTCATGGTCCTTAATTCTAACATGGGACTGTTTGCTAAAGGGTGTAACCGAAGCGAGCATTCTCGGCATATTGTACACCAATGCCAAGATAAAACAGCCCCTTTTTATGCTCATATTTAGACATCAAGCTCATCTGACGGGTTCCAAATTTCATAACAGTTATGTCTTATAAAACATAGACTTGTCCAAATGGAAAGAATTATCAGACGACAATTTGAATGTGGCTTGAAAAAACAAATTTGTCTTTGAAACGGTAAATAATATTGTGGAAAAAGGAGAAAATGCTGGTTACCAGCATTTTCTCCTTTTCACCAAATTATTTTCAAAAGGTATCTTCTTCAGGGTTGTTTAAAGTTGGGATTGTGTGGTAAAGGATTAATTAATGAATTATTTCATTGGTCCCATGAATACATTTTATGGACCGATGAAATAGGAGATTACAAATTACTTGTACAAAAGCATTTTTTTACTCAAATTCTAACTGCAAACTTAAATTTTAGTTTTAAAACATCCCACAAAGGTGTTAAAGCAAGACTCTGTATTAAAGAAATCTTGAAACACAAGTTTTATGGCAGGCTGGTAGCACATTTGGTTACGCACAGGACTTAAGACCAGGGGGTTGCTGGTTTGAATCCCAAGCTAGGCCAATTTATAGCCAAGGATAGATTATAATCATTATAACAGGATTCATTCCTCTCTCTCTCTCTCTGCTGGTCATTGTTTTTACAGTCGTCATGTGAGAAAGCAGCCAGTTCTTCGGAAGAACATTTGTGTGAAGTATTGGTGAAAGAAACTCTAGGAAAGCATGGATCGGTGCACTTGAAGTCACAATGTAACTGAAAAAATGTTGAAAGTGGTTTACACTATAATACAATCAAAAAAGTCTTGATTGTTTGAACCATCGCTTTTGTAGCTCATGAAAAAAAATGTATTAAAAACAGAGAGACTAAATCAAGGGCCAACATTGGTCAAACAATATAGATAATTCAGTTGAGGAGGAGAGATTAATTCTTAACTCTTTAAATTACCAAATGGTTATGTTTTAGACTTGAAAGCATTTGCAGACGACAAGATAAATGTGACTCAAACATTGGAATTTGCATTGGGTGGGGTAGAAAAAATTGTGGGAAAAGGAGAAAATGATGATTGCCAGCAGTTTCTTGTTTTCCCACAATGTTTTCAAAAGGCCTCTTTCCCAGGGTCCTTAAAACTCGGGATTGTAAAGGGTTAACCAGACAGCACAGTTTTCAATTTGGCCAACTTGAAAGCATTTAATAAATTTGGTTTTATTTAAATAATGTGATTTGTCTTTGGAAGGGCAGAAAACACTGCAGGAAAAGGAAAAAATGCTTGTTTCCAGCATTTTCTCCTTTTCTCACAGTGTTTTCAAAGGCTTTCTTTTGCAGGTTTGTTAAAACTTGTGATCGGTAAAGGATTAACTCTTTACCACACAATCCTGACTTTTAACGATCCTGAGAAAGAAGCCTTTTGAAAAGGTTGGGAAAGGAGAAAATGTTCATAACCAGCATTTTCTCCTTTTCCCACAATGTTTTTCCCCCTTGACAAATCAAACTTCCATTTTTCGGTAACATTTATTTTGCAATCTGCAAATGCTTTCTAAAATTTTGTCATTTGATAAAGGTTTAAACATGTTGTCCATAGGTACAACCCGGGTTGTCAGGTCCTGCCATACAGCATTTCCATACATAGGACACTTTCACTAATTTACCACGATCAGAATATTGTTCAATCCGTTCTTTACCTTTTGGATGATAGTTACATGCCTTTTTATGATTATCATTCAGTGTGAAGAGTTTGTTGCAGCGAAGACATTTTGTTACTTGACCAACAGGTTTAAAACTTTTGCCTTTGTTCTTCTTCACTTCATCCAGAGATTTCATCAATGATCGAAAGGTGGGCTGGTCTTGACCTGATCTGTCCTGGCTTTTAGATGCTGCTTCTTTACGCTTCTCTTTTGCCCGCTGTTTCTTATCATGTTTTTCTTTTTCCTGTTGACGTATAAGTTCCATGTTGCGCTCATGAAGTTTTGGGCCATTAATTTCGAATTTTGTTGACCAGGTATGTAATGCTGAAGGAAGAAGCTTTATTTCCTTTTTAAGTGCTGTTGGAACATCAGCAAACAACCCAACAGGTTTACCCGTTAGAGCAGGAGGAAGGATAGACGGGGTAGGAGCAGGTGGAGAATGTTGAACTACCTTTAAACCTTTTCCTACCATTTTATAGTTCTCCATTTGAGATATGGCATCATTCAATGAACTTTCAAGTTTTTTTGCACTTCTCCTTAACTTTGATAGTTTTTCCTCAGATATTGTGATATTTTGATCAGCTGGTGGAACTGGTGTTGGAGCACTGTACATAGATGAGCTTGATTTTGTCCTTGTTGCTGTGGCTGATTGTTTAAGAACTACTTCAGTTTGTGTAACCTTTTCATCTATGCTTATTTCTTGTTTTTGTTTGAGTACACTTTCCTTCTCTTTTCTAATGTCATGCACTTCTTTGAACTTCTTTAATGTCACTTCTTTGATTTCTTGTAATTTTTCATGAAGTTTTTCTAGTTCTTCTTGTTTCTTTTGTATTGCTTTCCTCATTCTTTGCATTTCAGTGTAACTTTGTTTGTTGGCCACTTCAAGTGTTTCCAGTCTGGACTTGGCTTCCTTGTGAGCTCTTTCAGCATGATGTTTAAGAGCTTCGATGTACGCTTTAAGGAGACTTGGAAGACTGGCCTCAGAGGCCTTGTCCTCAGCTCGTAAAATCTGCAGACAAACAATTCTGTCTTCCATAAGTGTATTTATAACACTTGTAACAATTTCTATGTACATTGGTAATGCTGTTCTAGGCTCCTGATTTGCTATATGATTCATGGTTTCTTCAGGTACACTACAGCATTCGGCCACAAGTTTCATTTGTTCACAACATTCTTGTAGAGCTTGTTGGTGTTTAAGAGTTTCTTTCCGGTGATTTTCTATTTCCTGCATTGCTGCTCGTGTCTTCTGTCTCCATCCCTCCCTCTCCCGTTGTATCTGAATTCCAAGCCATTTTGTGATTTCTGCTGTGGTGTCCTGCCATGTTTTACCGTGTAATTTGGCACCTTCATTGGTTAAGAATTGATGGACTGCGGCACTGATGTCATCATCTGTTCTTACTGCAGCGAAATGTTGAGTTGTTGATAGTGGATGCATGCCTCTGTTAGAAATTTCCATTCTATGTACATGTCATACTGAGATTGGTGGCAGTTTTACTGTTCCCTGAAATAATAGAACATTACTGTAATAGATCATCAAAACCACTTTATAACACTATTACAACACAGCTTGAAATATAGCACAACTGAGACATAGATCACAAAAATTCATAGGTTATATAGAAAATGGCATTACATGGTCATTTTTCATATTGTCTATACATTATGTACATTTTTCTTTCGGAGTAAACATGGTTTTTGGTATGGTTAAAACATGGTTAGCTATCACTGAATTTTTTATGACGCTCAGCTATAGTATTATGAAGAAGTTTGGGTCTACATTTTCTTTCTTTCTACACTTTGAAAGAAAAATCACATCACATGAACCTAATGTAGTAAATATGATAGGCAACTGCTTTCAAAAATTTTGTCTATTGGTAAGTTAATGGCTACACTGTCTAACAATTCTTTAACATATTTTCTTCTACTGTTAGGCCTTGAAGTCATATTTTTTGTTACTTAACCCTTAAAGCGCCTTTCACGACTATAGTTGCGTTTGCGGCCAGTGTAGACCAAGATCAGGCTGCACAAAACGTGCAGCCTGATCTTTGATCTACACTGTCCGCTTCGCTGAATCACTGTAGACAAAAGCAACCATGAACTTGTAATCATTTGGGTCGTATTTCTAGGATGAAAATGTCTGATAGGTTTATTTGGCACTCTAAGGGTTAACAGTTTTTAGCAGTAGGCTTTAAAAGGTCTGAAGATACATGAAGTATGAAAATGGATAACACATTCTGTAATCAAGAAATTAATTTGAATTCTAATTCCCAAATAGAAACACAGTTCCTGTAAAACCTGTGAGATGACTAGGTATTTGATTGAATATTTTGGGATTACTTGAAATTCTACTAAAGCACTTTCACCATTGAGAGGCAGTGTGAAGGTTTAACCCTGAAGCTGCTGAATAAATGAAACCAAACTTTAAAGCAGGTTCTAAAAACCAAGTTTTTGCTATTTCATTGGTATTTTTTGGGGGAAAAATATCTTTTTATCGGACAATATAGATCCAAGATCAGACTGCACGTTCTGTGCAGTCTGATCTACACTGTCTGCAAAAGGTCAGCGAGTCGTGACTAGCAGCCTTAGGGTTAATTATTTTGCTAATCTTTTATAAACAGTGGAACTTGTGACCATGCATTGAATTTTCATTAGATCACTTTTCATTAGATCCTTTACCAAAGGAATACTGCCTGGCTCAGTGGTAAAGTATGCACGCACAGGTTTCAGGGCTTCCACTGTCGATTGCCAGTGGCGCCATTTGGGACAAGATAGAAAAAAAAATCTCCAAAACTGAAGTTCTGGCGAACCAACTAGCAACAAGTAATGTCTTAACATGATATTTGAAAGATCTCAACTCTGACAATTACATGTACAATAAGTATCAAGTGTGAAGGATGCACAGGTCATCGTTTCTTACTGCTCATTAGGCTGTTATATCATTTATTTGAAAGTATTAATGATATTGATCAGCTTTTCTATTGTGAAGTTACTTGTTTTGAAATTTACATGCTACCCTAATTGACAAATTTATGTCAAATCATGTGGAAATACTACACCAAAAATTAATTGGCATGAAAAAAAGATTGCTGGAAAAAACACGAAAATACATGGCACAACAAAGATTGGTTTGACATTGACCCATCATAGGCATTTCAAACTGTCTATTCAGTTTTCATAATGACTTTTAAAAGTGAATTTGCATAAATCTCTCTATAAAACAATAAGTGAAAGCTAATTAGTGTCTGAAATTGACCGTGAAATGGAAAGTTTTACTGGCAATCAGGTTAAAAGTTGTCCTCTGAACCTAAGGAAACATTTCAAGCAGGTTGAAGCAGTCTCTCTTTTAAATTACCCATGTTGTTATCAAGAGTAGATGACTGCAGAGTGAGACTTGTCAAAACAAATGTTCAGTACGCCAGAGTCTTACTTCCTTAAATAGAAAGTCGAAAATTGTCATTAGTAAGTGCACTCCTAGAATTTCTCTTGCACTCCCAAACTTGTACCCTAGGGAGTGCATGCACTCCCCAAAAAAGATGTGAGTGGGAACACTGCTCAGAGCCCTGGCTTTGTACTGGTGAAACCAAGGACATACATGCATAGTTGAGCTGTTGCCGTGATATGACGGAAATAATGTTGAAAGCAGCTTAAAACACTATTTAATCAAAATATCAATCCTTTACCAAACTGATCCCTTGTATTAAAACTCCTGGTGAAGAAGGCTTTGAAAACATGGTGACAAAAGGAGAAAATTCTTGCAGCCAGTATTTTTTTCTCTTTTTTTTTGGAGGGGTAGAAAACATTGTGAGAAAAGGGAAAAAAATTGCTGGCTACTATAGTTTTCTCCTTTTATGACAGTGCTTTCAAAAGTCATCTTCTTGACTGTTTAAACTTGGGGTTGTTGTGGAAGAGGATTAATCTTTTTGCTAATCTTTTAGAAACACTGGGACTTGTGACCATGCATTGAATTTTCATTAGATCAGTGAAATTAGTTTTAGCTTTATCCTTCACAATCCTGACCTTTAATGACCTTGAGAAAGAAGCCTTTTTTAAAACATTGGGGGAATAAGAGAATATGCAGGTAACCAGCATTTTTTCCTTTTTCCACAATATTTGCTAAAACAAATTTTATTTTTGAGTCACATTTATTTTGTCATCTGCAAATGCTTTCAGTTTGGACTAGCCTAAGATTTTGTTAAAGAGTCAATAGATGGAATTTGTCACCGAAGAAGCAGTAAATGTTTCCAGAACTTTTCTATCCAGTGTTGGCATTTTTTTATTTTTTCACTGAGTTCCATGGACTCAGTGCCTATCAGAATTAACTGAGTCCGATCCGGCTGTCATTGAATCCCATTCTTCTGCCCGCTGGAAAGATTTCAGTAACAATCCTTTGGATTTTTTTATTTCAGTTGCATGGCAATGTTGTCCAAAGAAGCATTCCTAGTTAGCGGCGATCTTTGGAAGTCCGTGCATCCATCAGTAAACATTTTTTTTTTTTATCTGATATCTAGGCAAAAAAACCAAAGAACTGTTCACATCAGTGTTGCTTTCCGATATCATTGCTTTTACCACCCATGGCTTAAATTCGGGCTCTTTAAGCCAGGATTCTTGAAGAGAGCGAGCATGTTTTTTTCTCTCTGGCGGGGTAGCCATATTGGAGTGCAACAGATGCGGTTGCTGTGAGATGAAAATCACAATAACTTCGATAAAAGGTTACCTCTCATGTAACCAAGTCTGAAGCTATTGTTAGAAGCGGGATTTCCAAAGAAAAATATTATTTTGTTTAGTGGCAATCTTTTGCAAGCATGGAAACATTATTTGTCAAAACAACCCTTATTTATATTTAAACAGCTGTTAGATGGTGCCGATTTTTTGTTAAAGCCCGTGGACGCAACAGCGATTTTTACATTTTGTCCCAAATCAATTCTGTTGAGTAAAAAGACATGTTTTCGGCCTAAACGCGAACCCTGCCATCCCTGAGTCATTACACCCCCGCAAGACGAATGTTTTCGGGGGTATACTGGAATCGGCCTGTCTGTCCGTCCGTGTGTCCATCTGCGTACAAAATACTAGCAATTTTGTGTCGCGAACTCCTAGAGTTTTCCTTCAATTGCATTGAAACTTTGCACATATATTGATCATATATTGAAGATTTGGAAGACGTAATTTTCAAGTGTCAACTCCCCCTGGTTGAGGAATTATCTCCCCTTGAACTTGACACTTTCTTTCTGTCAAAGCACTGGCAGGGGTATTAAGTCACATTCAGTGACAGCTCTAGTTAAAACTTAGGATTTTGTGGTAAAGGAGAATAAGAGGTTGTAACCATAGTAACAGAAAAAAAAAAAACCTACCTCTATGGTCATATTTTCTATCCATTTTTTTTTTATTTCCTGAATGAACAAACATTTGCTGGTTTAGACTCACATTCTAAAGCCAAAGGTTTGGTGGCCTACACATTTAAATCTAAAAACAAAACAATATACAAGAGACTAGTCACTGAAATTCTGCTTCATACTGTTTAACTCTTTACCATAAAGCAAAATTTTGGACTGGACCGAATTGAAAGCATTTGCAGTTGACAAATTAAATGTTCCTAAAATGATAATATCTGTCTTTGATAGGTAGAAGACATTGTGGGAAAAGGGAAAAAATGCTGGTAAAGGAAAAAATGCTGGTTATCAGCATTTTCTCCTTTCTCCACAATTTTCAAAAGCTTTCTCTTTCACATTCGCTAAAGGTCAGATTGTGTGGTAAAGAGTTAATTGTTTACGACAGAATCCGACATTTTAATGATCACAAGAAAAAAAAAAATACTACTGAAAACATTGTTTGAAAAGGAGAAAATATTGGCTACCTTCATTCTCCCTTTTACTAACAATTTGTTGCCCGTTGAAAGTACCGTTACTTGAGCAACATTCAATTTATCGTTTGCAAATGCTGTCAATTTGGACAAGTCTAATATCTTGTCAACTAGTAAAGAGTTAAATCTAAAAACAAAACAATTATAAGACACACAAGTTATTGAAATTCCACTTCAAACTGTTTAACTCCTCATAGATAGTTCATCTTGAATTCATTGTGTATAAAGTTGGTATATATTAAACCTTTTAACAAACGATCCCGAGTTCCACCAACCCTTAAGAAGAAGGCTTTTGAAAACCTTGCGGGAAAAGGAGAAAATGCTGGTAACCAGCATTTTCTACTTTTCCCACAAGGTTTTCTAAAGTTTGGAAGATGGAAATGATCTCTTGAGCCACCTGGAAATTGCCGTCTGCAAAATGCTTTCAGTTCGGCAGAGTCTAAAATTTTGTTGTCTGGTGAAGAGTTGCATACCCTTATAGTACAAAATCAACAAAACTGAATTTTCAGTCAAGAAAAAACACCCAAATAACTGCTGTTTTAAAACTGCTATTGGCTACAGTGTTTCTGCATAATGGACAGTGTAGATCCAAGATCAGACTGCACAATCTATGTAGCCTGATCTTGATTTACACCGGCCATTAAAGCAACTATGGATGTTCAGGATACTTTAAGGTTTATCAGACTAATTACATGAAATTTTAAAATTGATCATTGAACTGAAGGGTTTCAACTTGTTATAAAATTAGTGTCTGGCGTGATGAAATTGTTTAACTCTTTACCAAACAAACCCTGGTTTTCATGTGTCTACAGTACAAGTCTTTTGACTCGTTACGAGCAATTTCTCCTTTTCCCACAGTGTTTTCTACCCTTTTGGAAAACTTTCTGCCATTTTCATCAAATTCAAAATTGTTGTCTGCAAACTTGTTCAATTTGGACCAGTCTAAAATTTATCGTTTGGGAAAGGGTTAACTCTTTACCAAACAAGAAAATATTAGACCTGTCCAGATTAAAAGCTTTTGCAGGCGACAAGGTGAATGTGACTCAGAAATTGGCCTTTGTTTTGGGAAGAGTAGAAAACTTTGTGGGAAGAGAAGAAAATACTGGTTACCAGCATTTTCTCCTTTTCCCACAATGTTTTTAAAGGCCTTTTTCCTTAGGGTCATTAAAAGTTGGGATTGTATGGTAAAAGGTTAAATGTTCACCAGGCGACAAAGTTTAAGCCATGTCAAATTGCAATTATTTGCAGAGGACAAATTAAATGTAAATCAAAACATGACAATTGTCATTCATCAGGTAGTAAACTTTGTGGGAAAAGGTGCAAATGTGGGACACCAGCATTTTCTCCTTTTCCCACAATGTTTTTAAAAGTCTTCTTCCTTGGCGTCAATTAAAGTAAAGGGCTAAATTCTTTCTTCATGCCTGCGCCAGGTTATCATTTAATGCTTAGAGGGCAGCATAAACCCATGAAACATTTCAAGTCTAGAAATAAGACCTGAATAATACCAAATTCAATGTTGCCCTTGTCCAGAATGTCTCAGAAAACGAGACAGTGTAGATCAAAGATCAGACTGCATATTTTGTGCAGTCCAATCTTGATCTTCACTGGCCACAAAGGCAACTTAAGCTGAAGCTGTGATAGGCACTAAGGGTCAGAAACTTTATAATATTGTCTTCTTCATTATTCAAAGTTTGATAAAATGTCAAATGCATCAGGCAAGAGCTTCTTATCAACCCTTTAGATGACATTGAATACAATCAGTTGTATTTAAAGTGAGCCTTTTTTTCAGTACAATTCATGCACCCTTTTGTAAAATGTTTAGATATTGTTGTCACAAATTGAGTAAAGGTTTGCTTTCAAAATACTGTGACAAATGGAAAATTATTCATTAGGAATTGTCCACCTTTCACAAGGTTTGAATTACATTCTATAGGGGAAAATGTCATTTTATTAATTTTCTTTAACTTTTTGTGTAGAGGTCTAAACAATTTAGATGTCATTTATTTAACCCTTTTCAAACAATTTTAAAGACTGTGACCTTAGGCTTTTGGAAATAGAGCGTGAAGAGGAGAAAAATGCTGGTAACCAGAAAAATTCAGTTAACCAGAATTTGCTCCTTTTCCTACAGTGTTTTCTATCCTTTCAAAGACAAATTTAACCCATATTTTTAGCTGCAGTTGTCACCTACAAATGCCTGCAACATAGACAAGTCAAAGGAGGCTCAAATACCAGAAGTTAAGTCTTTGAAAGGGTAAAACACCTTGTTGGAAAAATGGAGAAAATGTTGATTGTCAGCATTTTCTCCTATCCCCACAGTGTTTTCAACAGTCTTGAAATAAAACAGAATCAAGAATTTATTAAGTTTGTTTGGTTATAGTTAAGTCCCATTTTCAACATTATAGTAAGTTGATTGTATTGCATTGGCTAATGCACCTATCCATGCTTTCTCAAGAGTTTCTTTTACCAATGCTTGGCAAAATAATTTCTTTCCAAACCACTAGCTGCTTTTCCATTTTATCTTTCGTCAAAACAATGTTAAGGCGTGAGAGAGAACCCTGTCGCAAGTTAAGTGTGGATATAAAGTTCGGTATTGTGGAAGGCAAATGTATTGTGGAAGTTTGTATTATGGATATTTAGCTCCGCTAAAGATATTTTATACAAGGTTTGATAAAATGTTGTGATAGATTGTAAATTATTAGCTCTTTTACCAGACGAAATTGTTATAACAGAGTCATTCAAGTTGAAAGCATTTGTGCAGAAAGTATATGAAATGTGGTTCAAATGGTATGTTTTGTCTTTGGGAGGACTGAAAAGTTTTGTGGGAAAAGAAGAAAATGCTGTTTACCAGCATTTTCTTCTTTTTCCGCAATGTTTTCGGAAGCATTATGGATTGTTTTGAAAAGGGTAAAATAGAATGATAATGGTCTGATCTTCTACACTTTACACCAGCAATATTTTTTCAAAGATCTGCTTTATGGTATTTGAATGAAAACTTGGCAGTAAATCCATACAAATGAAATAAACCAAATGTCAAAATGCCAATAGTAATGTTATGCGTTGTATAAAGAGTGTAGATCAAGATCAGACTGTATAAACATTGCAGTCTGATCTTTCAGCCACACTGTCCTTTTTTTTTTCTTAAACTTTCTACACAGGAAACATATTTTTCACCTAAAACTTTACAAAACAGTGGTGTTGAAAGACCCTAGGTTCATTCCACACTTATTGCTGAACATTGTTTGGATGCTTATGTAGGATTTTAAGCAGCCAGTGGCTTTTGAAGAATCTTGTTTGCAGTACTTGTAGAAAGAACTGTAGAAACACATTGATAGGTGTGCTTGTTGCTTTGATATAACCCAAAATACTGTGGAAAGCAGCATAAAATGTCAGACGAACAAAGAAGGACCAAGAGGATATAAGCTTTTAAAAGCAATGCAGCAAAAAGGAAGAAAATGGTGGGGACCAGCATTTTCTCTTTTTCCCATAATTGTTTTTTACCCTTTCAGAGATAAATCCCATCATGAGTCACATTTCATTTGTCACCTGCGAATGCTTTCAGATTGGTCAAATCTAAAATTTTTCTTGCCTGATGAGGAATTCAAAGGGCTGAGAACCAGAATACACTTTTGCAAGTTTGACGCTTTGCCACATGACAAAATTTTGGGCTTGTCCAAATTGAAAATATTTGGAGATGGCAATTTATGAGACTCAATTGATAAAATTTGTCTTTAACAGGGTAGAAAAATTGTGGGAAAAGAAGAAAATGCCGTTCAGCAGCATTTTCTTCATTTCCCACAATGTTTTCAAAAGGCTTCTTCCTCAAAAAGCCGGGATTGTGTGATAAAGGGTTAACTCTACCACAGGACAAATTTTAGGCTTGTCCAAATTGAAAGCATTTGCAGATGACAAAATAAATGTGACTCAAAAATTGAAATTTGTTTCTTGAAGGTTAAAGGTAAGGACATAGGCCCAAGTCTGGAGGCATTTTTTGCAATGTGTCATCATACAGTAAGAAATTTGAGGAAAACATTATAATTATCCTCACAGCTATCCGCAGTAGACATAAATTTCATTCTTTAATGAATTGTATTTTCTTCACACACACAATATCCATATTTGACGGAAGCGGCTGACATATGAGATGACGTAAAGCGTGAGAAATGTAGGGTAAATGCGCAATGTTGCATCATATTTCCCTCTGGTTTAATGGCACGCACTGTTTACCTAGGTAACACGTGCGTGGGAGACCAACTGTTTCTGCCTTCAATTAAAGAGTTACGAAAGTATTTACTTATGCAAATTCACAAAGTTACCAAAGTTCAGTAAAACGGATTTACGAATTTTGTAAATCTAAACGTAGGCGTAAAGTTACAAAAATTTATACGCAAAAACTTACATTCGAACTTAGCTATGAAAACTTTAGTAAAACGAAAAACTCAGAGTTATGCAAAAACTTTCGAAATTTCTTGGTATGTTTGCATAAGTATTTTAGTAAAATGGTCCCCTGGTGTGTAATTCTAACCAATACAATGGGAAAATGACGTCACTTTGAAATGATACGATCGTAAATGACTATTCTTTACAAGAGTGTTAAGGTTGGTTTTGAGAGATCACTTTAGGAAAGTCGTAACATCCTCATAAAATGATCGTAAAGGTAACCGTAACTTACGAAAATTTAAAGTTTTGAGATATTGGGCCCAGGATTGTTTGGTAAAGGGATAAAATGAAAGAAAATGGACTTTGATTTCTTTTTTTGGGGGGCTCTATTTTTCCGATGCATGACATCTCACTGAAAGGGTGTTTCATCGAAATTCTTGTAGGTTTTAAAATACCGATTACTGAATTCCTAGATTTATAACATGAAAAGCTGTGTATGGGAGAAAGACTTGAGCCACAACTAGTCTGGGTTGGGGCAAGGGTGAGGGTTAGGGATCGTTTTCGACAAACATAGTTTTTCGAGGAAATGTTGTGGATCCCTCTTTTTTTCTGTTAAATGTCTTGCCCTTTTAGCTGTCATTTTGTGGCAACTTTTGGTTAAGGTTCACACTGCTGCTCTGATGCTAAAGAAAAAGCTGTGGAAAACTATGTGGAAATGGGAGAAAATGCTAATTACAAGTACTGTATGTTGACATGCTAAATGTAAGGAGAATAATTCTTTAATGTTTTTCCTCTTTCTGTTCTTCTTGTAGTCAGTGGCGTGCAGTCTTTACAGAAAAAACTGGTGTATGACAACAACCACCACAAATGTATTGTACAAATGAAAGACGAGGAAATTGTACGACTGAGAGAAGAAATGCTTACGTCCAATATAAAAAATAAAATTGATCCACAAACAGTGGCTGAGAGGGAGAAGAAACTTCTTGCAGAAATAGCGCAGCAAAAGAAAAAGATAAAAGAGGTTTGCTCAGCTAATTCATGAACACTTTAAAAATTGTGTTTTAAGTTACTTTCTGTTGAGCATTCAAAAGCTAAGCCTGGTCACTCAGTCAGTAACTTTGAAAGCAGGGGTTGCTGGTTCAAATCTCAAGCTTGGCCAATTTCTGTCTGAGCAATGAGGACAGTCATTACAACAGGATTCATTCCTTTCTGCCTGCTGAACATTGGTTAGACAGTGGTTGTGTGGAAAAGCATCCTCTGGCTTGAGAAGATAATTGTACTAAGTAAAATGATACTCTACGGATATGTGCACTGGCTGTCACAATATAACTGAAATAATGTTGAAAAAGGCATTAAACACCATACAATTAATAGAACCAGTAGAAGCCAGAACCTTGATATCGGTCCATACATTTTAATCATTTCTTAAACAAATTTAACTCTTTACCACACAACAAAATTTTAGACTTGTTCAAATTGAAAGCATTTGCAGAAGACAATTTAACTCTTTACCAAACGACAAAATCTTAGACACATCAAAATTGAAAGCATTTGAAACAAATTAAATGTTCCTAAAATGCTGATTTCTGACTTATATTTACCAGAAAACATTGTGAGAAAAGGAGAAAATACTGGTGTCCAGCATTTCCTCCTTTTTCTGTGATGTTTTCAAAAGGCCTCTTTCTCAGGGTTGTTGAACCTCTGGATTGTGTGGTAAAGGGTAATATGGGACTCAAAAATTGAAATTTGGTTTGGGAAGGGTAGGAAAAATTGTGGTAAAAGGAGAAAATGCTAGTTATCAGCATTTTCTCCTTTTCTCAAAATGTTTTAAAAAGTCTAATTTCCCAGGATCATTAAAACTCAGGATTGTGTGGAAATGGGTTAAGCCTTTTCATAGGTAAAAGCATCTGAATATAACAGATTTGAATTTGCCACAAATGAACTGTAGTTCTCCGATTGAGGTGGGAAATACCTTTTAAAACATTGTGGGAAAAGGAGAAAATGCTGGTAAACAGCATTTTCTCCTCTTTCCATGATGTTTTTCATCCTTTTTTGTACAAATCCCATCATTTGTGCAATATTCAATTCGTCATCTGCAATTGCTTTCAAATTGAACCAGTCTAAAGTATTGAAAAGGGTAAAATTGGGAATGTTGAGATTTCAAGCAGTTTGATGAGAAATGTTCAGTTCACAGTTTTGATTTATGAAAAGTAATTTCAGACTATTTTTTCTCCTTATATCACAGCTTGAAGACCAGAGTGAGGGTTTCAAGAGTGACAAAGATGATTTCAAAGAGAAATACTGGGTGAGGATTTACAATCATGCAATTTACAGGGAGATAATCAGACTTTTTGTCTGAGTGTAACTAGTGTTTTTTGGCCAATTTGGGTAGCACAGTCAGTAGTGTTTGATTCCCCACCTCGGCCAGTTTCTTCCTTAGGATTGATGAGAGTCATTGCAACAGGATTCATTCCTCTCTCACTGCTTATCATTGTTTCGACAGTGGTTATGTGGGAAAGCAGCCAGTAGCTTTGGAAGAATATTATGCAAAGTACTGGTGAAAAAAACCTCCAGGAAAGCATGGATAGCTGCTCTGGCCAGTGCAATATAACAGACACAGTGTTGAAAGCAGCATTAAAAAGCAACCAAATCAATGTTTTATGTCAGCATTCTTATCTGTATAAGGCACAGAAAAAGCTGCCAAGGTTACCAAGCTATGACTCTTTTTATACCTAATTCTGACATCTATACAAGTTAGGTTTGAATGAGTTTAGTCAGGTAAAATAGATTTTAAATACACTTAGTATCAGAGCATTGATAAAATGCATTAATTTTCACTTCTTTAGACGACGATAACTACATTGTCATTTCACTGCAGAGGCAATTCCTCGTAATTTTGGAATGACTATGACATAGATGTATGTCATATATGTAATATCAACATAAAATCTGGTTTTCCCTAAAATGATAAAATAATATTGTCTTTTTCTCTGAGCTGAAGATGGCAAAATAATCAAAATTCAGGTGCTTTTAAGCATTTATACCTACATGACTGATAAATAGTGTTAGCTTGGCTGTTTTAAAAGAAAATGCTGAGGTATTGTCATAGCCCTGGCGTCGTCATCTTTGTTGCTGTTGTCATGGTGCAAAAACTTTGGACATTCTATATCTCTGTTATTACTGAAGACATTTACTTCAAACTAGGACTAGTTGTTAACTATCAAAATGGGAACCCATACATTAGCGGCAAGTAACTATCAAAATATTTTCAACTGTCGAGTTTCACTAAGAACAACTGCCACCAAGCGTAGGCACATGCATGTGGTGTTGTTGTTTTAAAGCGTCTGCATCAGTAACCTTCATTTATAGTTGTATGAGTGCTTACATGAAGTAAATGAATGTCCATCGTATCTTCAGATCAATATATTTTAAATTTAGTCTGAAAAGCTGAAATCAAGTTGCACCACCAACTTTTCTCACGCATACAGCATAGAAGACATCATCAATAATTGTTGCATAACAATTCATCAAATAACAGACAGTGTATAGCAGTATTAACTCTCTGCCACACAAAGTGTATAGCAGTATTAACTCTCTGCCACACAATCTGGAGTTTTAACAACCCTGAGAAAGAAGGCTTTGGAAAACATTGTGGGAAAAGGAGAACTAGCATTTTCTCCTTTTCCCACAATGCATTGTACCTATCCAATTAATACCATTCAGTGAACCAGAAATGAATTGTTACTGTAAGTGCCATCAATTTGGCAAAGTCAGAATTTTGTCATGAGGTAAAGAATTAATTAGCAAATTTTGGGAAAGTCTATTCTAGTCACAAAAAAGGCCCTTATAGCATCCTTTCTCCTTTTCATATACAGAAAGCTTTGGAACAGCTTGAAGAAGCCCACAAGTTGGTTAAGATGCACCTCCATACAGCGGCTGATTATAGAGATGAGAGTCAACAAATACATGCTGAAAAAACAGTGTGTGAACAGAAACTTTCTGATACAGAGGATCAAGTCAAAAATTTACAGAAGGAATTAGCTGATCTGAAAACAGTGCTTGAGGAGGATAGAAAGACCTGGTTGACAAAAGCAAGTCTTTTTCTCAGACCATCTGAATTCTTTACAAAGTGACAGAGTTTTAGATTTGTCTAAACTTAAAGCATTTGATGATGACAAAATAAAGATGACTGAAAAAGTGAAATCGGCTTTTTGAAAGTTGGAAAACACTGTGGGAAATGAAAAAAATGCTGTTTTCCATTTTCCTGTTTTCACAGTGTTTTTCAAAAATGTTTTCTCTTGGGGTCGTTAAACTTTGTGATTGTGTGGTAAAGGGTTAAATGCTTACTTTTGAGGCTGGGCTTTTTCATTGAACTGGTTGGGCTAGATGCTTTAGAGCCCTAGTGTATAACTGGTGAAACCCAGAATATTCATGAAGAAGTGAAATGTGGTTGTAGTGTAACTGAAATACTGTTGAAACTGGCATAAAACACCGTAAATCCTTTCCCAAACAACAAATTTTGGACCCTTTCAAATTGAAAGCATCCGCAGATGACAAATCTGAAAGTGGTACAAACGAACTTAAGTGTTTGACTGGGTAGAAAACATTGTGGGAAATGGAGAAAATGATGATTACCAGCATTTTCTCCATTTCCCACATTGTTTTCAAAAGGCCTTTTCCTCAGGGTCATGAAAAAATGGGACTGTTTGGTAAAAATTAGGAGTTTGATGTAACAGTGAAGAAATTCTTTCTTGCAATGAAGACCTGTAATGTTACAATGAAGACATTTAATGTTGCATTGATGAAACTTGATGTTACAATAAAGACATTTAATGTTACAGTGAAGAAACTTGATGCTACAATGAGGACATCTAATGGTGCAATGAAGAAACTTGATGTTACAATGAAGATATTTAATGTTACAATGGAGAAACTTGATGTTACTATGAAAAATCTGATGTTACGCTACTGAAAATTGATGCCACAATAAAGAAATTTTATGTTATTTGGAAGAAAATAGCTCTTGCAATCAGTACATTTGGTGTTACAATGAAGAAACTTGATATTTCAATAACAAAATTTGATATTATCATCAAAAGATTTGATGTTATACAAAAGAAATTGGATTTCATGATGTATATTTGTAGGAAGAAACTTTTGCAGAAAAAGTGGAAGAGCTGAAAACAGAGCTTGAAAGTAAGGTAAAAGTGATTATAGAAGGAGATGAATTATTAAGGAAGAAATCCGAAGAAAACGATAAAGTTATGTCGGAATTGGAATCAGCTAAGGTGAAGTATTTTTTGTCTACATAACTATGTTTTGATTGTGAAGATTCATCTGCATGGTAATAATCAAGTTTTAGTTTTTTCATGCCATTTCAGCATTATTTTAGTCGCATGGAAGCCAGTGCACAAATTCATATACTCCTGTTATTTCCCTTTATATGTACTTCACACAACATTCTTTCCAAGCCTCTTGCTGTTTTTCTCACATGAACAGAATTTAAACGGTGATCAACGGTGAGAGAGGAATGAGTCATATCATAATGACTATCATCAATCCTCAGGAGAGAGTCGAGATCTGGCTGAGCTTGGATTCAAACTCAAAACAACTTTTAACCCTTTACCAGACAATCCCTAGTTTTAACAACCCTATGGAAGACGGCTTTTGGAAACATTGAGCTATAGAGGCAAAAATGCTGTTTATCAGCATTTTCTCCTTTTCCAACAATGTTTTCTACCCTGTCAAGGACAATTTTAGCCACACTTAATATGGCATCTGCATATGCTTTGGTTTGGACAGATGTAAACTTTCATCGTGTTAAATGTGTAAGAACGCAAAAATTGTAGTTATGGGTCAATCCTATTTTTACAGGCTATTTTAAATGTGGAAAAAGTGGATGATGTGTGCCAAACAGTATTGCAGATGTTGAATACAGCTGATACTCAAACACAGGTGACAGTCTTTGTTAGTTCTAAAGTAAGTTGCCAATCCATTATTTTTTTTTTACTTTTTGAGGTTGTGTGAGAAGCATCCCAAATTAGTGTGGGATTTTAAACTAAAAAAATTTGATTCAGAGGTACCTAAGATCACAGTGACAATACCTGGCAAAATATTACCATTATTTAGTTTGGAATTAGTTCAAGACATAAGTGACGTTAACAATTGAGAAACTTAAACAACTTTGGTGCTGGATATTTCAACAAACGCACGATCATAAGAAAAGTTAAAACTGAGAATTGGAACTGCCAGACATAACCATCTAGACTGAAAGTGAACATTTCTGTCAAGGAAATTGTATATAAAGTACAAACAATGTAATGATATAGTTTGATAATCAAGGGAAAAATGGTAACAAAATATCTGTCATAAAAATTGAACATGAGGTATTTCCTTTGAATCATTATAAGCCTAAGTTTCTCGATGCAATCAAATTGAATTTATTGTAATGCTGAAGTATATGCCAGAAAGATTTGAAAAGCAGCAGATGGAAATTTGAAGATCGGTAGCTCTGTTCAGAAATCAGAGTATTTTAACATTGCATTTTGAATATTTACAGTCGAGTCGTGTTTATCCGGACACTTCTGTTTCCTAAGAATGTTTCCAGATAAGCCAAATTTCCGTATCAACGAACTGGGATAGGGTTGAGCACTGGGATCACCTCTGCTTCCATGTTGATAAGGGACACCATGCATCGTAAGAATTACAATTGCGTATGACTTACACAAGTACCTGTTTACATGTCTGTCTTATATTCCTACGATTGTTTAGACATATATTAAAATAAGTTGTCATAAATTTGCATTTTGCCTTTTTATTTTTTATGTGTTTTTGTCCCAGTTTTTTTCCCTTGTACCTAATTACATCGTACATGTTTACCTATTGTACAAACGGGTGGGTTTTTTAAAAGCTTGACTTTTGAAAACACCATGAAATGGACGAAAGGAAAAAAACCCGCAGCATGTGCTGTACAGTATTTTAAATGTACATGCACATGTTTTCCCTTGTATTTGATGTGACAATTTGAAAGAAAGAAACTTTCTGGTCTGTTTTTAGCCCTGAAAAGGACTGTTTTTTTTTTTTCTTTTTACCCTGAAAATGGTCGTTTGTCTGGGCTCGTCATTTCTTATTAGGTAAAGAAATCTGTCAGCTTCTTCTGTTTGCTTTCCTTCACGCCCTTTTCTTTAAGTTGCTTGGAGTTTCCAAAGAGTGCTAAGGGTGTCTTCAGAATTTTCTCCGGCTGTCATCTGCTCAAAGAATGATATCAAAGTCTGGAGGCTTGATTGGGCCTCTTGTAAAGTAATGTCTGGTTGAAGCAGATCAGAGTCGGGCGTTTCGTTGTCAGAATGTTCTTCTTCTTCTGTCTTTGCTACTAGATTCAGTATGTCATTGTCACTCAGATTTTGACCTGTTTCTTTCTGTGTGTCGATCTGTACGTAGTCGTCCGCTGACATCTGAGCAGAATCTGTCGGAAGTTGGCGCATCAAACGCTGGAGTTCTACAAGAGGGATGTCGTCATCGTCTGTTTGTTGGCTGGTTTGGTTGGGTTTTTGGTCGGGTGCTGTGAGTATGTCAACATGTCTGTAACAGTTGGCGATTGTTTTACATGTCACCGAGTCCCAGGCTGTCTTCACCATATGTAAAGCTTCTCTAAGGTTTACAGTCTGGTCTCTGTCGTCTTCTGCGCAGTCGATGTAGTGTTTGACCAAAAGTTTTCTGTAATGTGCTTTGAATGCTTTGATAATACCGGCGTCCATTGGCTGAATATGAGCGGTTGTGTTTGGTGGTAAGTGGTGTAGGCGGACGTTTGTAAGTCGTAGGTCTCCCTGGGAATGGCTGGCCGCATTGTCTACCAGCAGTATGACGTTACGACCAGCCAATCTCATTTGTCTGTCGAACGCTTTCAACCAGTCAATGAAAAGTTCGGCAGTCAACCATGCTTTTTTGTTGTGGCGGTAATGCACTTACGTCTGTGGGTTGTAAGTCTTCCCAAAACAGCGTGGTCTCTGTACTTTAGTAATGACGAATGGTTTAAGCTTGTGGCTACCAGTATCGTTAGCAGTTAGGGCGACTGTAATTCTGTCTTTGGAGGCCTTCACCCCTCTCACACTGGTGGTTGCTAAAGTGTGATTAGGGCCGAGTCTGAAAAATAGACCAGTTTCGTCGATATTGTAGACATCATCTGGATCATAGTCTGTGAGAACCCTCTGCAAACTTGTCGGCGCTCTCAGCTTCACCGTGGTACAGTTTTCGTTTGATGCCGCGTCGTGTCTTGAAACGTTGTAACCAGCCATGTGAGTAGGAGAAATCCTTGATGTCGAGTTGGTCACCGAATGTCTTGGCCTTCGTGATAAGCATTTTGTCATTAATAGCTGCGTGGTGAGAACTCATGTCTGTAAACCATAGGAAGACTGCATCTTCTAGTTGCTGGTGTTTTGGTTTTCTGTATCGAAGAAGGTTGGGCGAATCGTCGGATATGCGGAGCAATTTCTCTTTCGCTTTCAGAATGTCGCCGACTGTTGATTTTCCAATGTCGAGAGACATGGATTTCATTACGTGTTGTCGAATGTCCGCGATAGTGGCTTTTGGATGGTCTTCTTTGTATTGACAAATGTCTTTTTTCACCGAAGTGGAAACTTCAACTTGCCGTCTTTTGCTGGTTGGTGTAGACATTCTGTTGACTTCAGGTAATCGTACTTTCAAAGTGGTAAAATGACAAAGAGTAATTGAGAATATTGATTGACAATTGAATCGATATGAAAGAATGCATATTTTTAATTATCTTTATAGCCTGTTAGGAGTAAAATTATTTCTAAGTATTAATTACTAATCAAGTAATAATTAAGCAACAAAAGCGTGAAATTGTCACTTCATCACACCATTACTATGCCTATTGATAATCTGTCAATTTGAAACTTAACGGTGGCACGAGATAGCCATTTAACACATTTCGAAAACAGTCTAATTTATACATGTGCTTTCAAAAGGTGTGAAAAGCGTCTGATACGAATGATACTCGACTGAGACACGTGTTATTCACGCGTACCTAGCACCGGTCCGAAATCGCTTGGAGTAGCCTATATCGATAACTATGAAACCAGTCTACAATGATACCGAGGAAAATAACAAGTCTAAATTTTGTGATACACAGTCAGGTCACGTCCAGTTTATCTGATAAGGTTTGTACTGTCTTTTAACCCTTCGTTCCCGATTTTTTCATTCCGGTTCCGGAATGCCGATTTCCGGAGTAAAAAGTAAAATTTCTACAGAAAATATTCGTTCCCTGATATTTTCTTCCGGATCTTGAGATATCCGGAAAAGTGAAGCCCGGATAAACACGACTCGACTGTACTTACTAGACTGCATGCTTGCCTGTACATTTTATAAATCCTTTGATGTCTGATTCAGCTTAACACCAACTGAGAACATAACTTTTTTATTTCAATTCTGATCATTTCTTACTCACATAAAGTTCAGCACTACATGCTTATTATTTGGCAAGTGCATGTAGTTGTATTTTGTCATGAGATGGATTAAATGCACCCACCTCAGCAGTGCTTTCAGTGCTTTGATATTTTTTCTTTAACACACAATTCAGAGTTTCAACAGCCCTGAGAAAATGGCATTTGAAAACACTGTTGGAAAAGTTGAACATTTTCGTTGTCTGGTAAAGAGTTAAGAAGCTAACCATTCTTGAAGGTTTTGTTTATCCAATTGGTGCTCAGGAAAAAAAAAATTCAACAATATTTATGTGACAATAACCAGCAACATAACCTTACAACTAAGTTGTTTTTTACAAGTATTGCCCATGGATATTGACCATATGCATTATCAGCTAAAATAACTAAGAACTTTTGCCTTATGTCTTGTGTTTTTACAAACATGAGACAGACTGCTATTGAACATATTGTGGGAAAGCATCATCCCCCTGTGGCCATAATATATTAAAAATTTACAGGAAACGCAAGCAGAAATAACAGTAACAAACCAGTCCGCACAAACCATCAATTCAGCCATTGTGAGCTCTGACACACAGACAGATGCTGTCGATTATGAAACTGTTGGAGAACAGACAGAGCTTGTACAGTCCAGAGACAGTCATATACAGACAGATGAACCTGGGGTTAATAGCTGCAGTACACAAACAGAGGCTTTGTCAGAGTGCATAGATGACAGTGAGGTACAAGTAGGTTATGTTTATACTCAAACTTGAAAACTTACAGATCAAGTTTGTTTTAGAACTGTATAAGCCTTCAGATTCAGTTGATAGGAGGTCAGCATGTGTGGCTTTTGCATATAGAACTGAAAGGCAGTAAACATGAATTATGTAAAGTATGTGCAAAGGTAGAGGGATAAATTATGTGTATAAAATACAAAGCTAGCACACATACACTATGTGTGTAAAATATAAAGCTATCACACTTATGATAGTTTAGTATCTAAAAACAAATCTGGCCAATATAAATTATGTATATAAAATGCAGAGCTTGTGTATATGAATCATGCATGGCATACATATATATAAAAAAGTAATTAATTTACATAGATTATGTATATAAAATGCAAAGCTAGAGCACATATGGTCTTTAAATGCAGAGCAAACATGTTCATTAAAGTCAGAATCCACAGAACATGTAATCTGACCTTTTTCCAATATTTTTAAAGATGTATTGACTGAAAATGGCCCCCAAACACAGTATAAAACTATCTTTTTCCTCCTACAAACAGTTGGGTGAGGACAAGAATACATCAGTTAATGCAAAAAATGAAACCACACAAAATACAAGAGCTGTACAGTATCCAGAGACAATGGTAATGAAAGAGGTATTTCCCACTGTGGTAAATCAAAGCCCAAGAGCTCTAATATCTCCAGAGACAATTGCAGTGAATGCTCCTTATTCAGACATAAATCCATCATCTAACAGTACTGTTGCAGACAGTCAGGATACAAATAGTCATACATTACCTGAGGTTTCAAATAGAAACAAGACCCCAGTGATGTATGCAGAGGAGAAAAGTGATGTTTGCTTCTTGAGTAGATCATGCAAAGGCAAGAATGGGATGGAAGGCAAAGATCATGTCAGTGTTGCATCGTCATATAACACAGAAAGTGTAGGAATACCTTCATCATTACATAACGTGCAAAATACAAATGCTGGAATGTTCATGCCTTCACATAACATGCGAGGGTCTCATGTTGGAGTATCTAAATGGTCACATAATACACAAGATACCAATGTTGGAATATCTTCATCATCACATAGCACACAAGATTTCAATGTTGGAATATCTGCCACCTCACATAACACACAAGATACAGTTGTTGGAATATCAATACCTAAACTCAATTTACATAAAGAATTACAGACTGTTGAACAGGTTGTTGTTGATCCAGATGAATTCAATGTCAGTCTCACACAGGAGGAACAATGTGATGATAAAACAGTTGATAAATGGCAAGTTGATAATGATTCCAGAAAAGATATCACCACTCATGAAACCCAGAGACCTCAATTCAGATTTAGAAACCATGATGGGATAATTCTATCTACACCAATAGTTTCAGATGATAAGTTCACAGACAGAGAGTATACTTCAAGCAACAGAAGTAGACCACACAAACACAAACTGTCTAGTGAAGAAGTTGAAAATTACTTTCATGAGTTTGAGCAGACTGAGAGACAGTTCAGAGCCATAAAACAAGGTATACAATCTCAAGTCTGCAGCAAAGCAAAACTTCCTCGAACATCCAACCTTGTTTATGTTGACAGTTTTGGAACAGACAAGCATGATACAGGAGTGAGACTCGGGGCTGACATACTGACAGGACCTGATCACACAGGCAATCTAGCTTTGAGTGATATGGAACTAACTGCTGAGCAATGCAAAACAGACCAAGATCAGGTTGAATTAGAACATTCTGATCCATCTCTTGGAAGACCTGAGTGTGTGGTGACAGAAGAGCAAGATGGAGAAAGAGTCCAACATAACAACTCTAATCATGCAAAGAAAACTGGCAATGTTAAGATTACAGAAAGTCCCAAGACTGATAGCGAACTGATTGAATGTAGAAGAAAGCCACAAACAGCAACTGTAAAGATGGCAGAAAGTCCCAGGACTGACACCACAGCCATTGGGTTTACTAAGGATTTAAAAACCACAAATGTAAAGATAACAGAAAGTCCAACCACTGGCAATAGTGCAATTGGGTTTACTAGGGAGGCAAAAACCACCATTTTGAGGACATTACAAAGCCCAAAGATTGATAACAAATCCACTGGCTTTACTAAGGATCCCAAAGGACTACCAGGAAGGTCAACGTCACCTTACAGTGCATTTCCAATTCCAGTCATGAAGGCCAGTGACATCATGCAGAGGTACAAGGAGACTGTGGCGAGAGTGAGGCCAATGCAAATGCAGGTAGGAAGCTTGTTCATGCTTTGTCAGACAAGGAAAGTTGAGACATGTACATATTGAAAGAATTTGTAGACTAACAAATAGATCTTAGCAGAAATGACAAGATTTGTGTTTGAAAAGGTTGAACACTTTGTGGAAAGAAAGGAGCAGTTTCTTGTTAAATGCAGTTTGCCTTAATCTCGCAATGTTTTCCATACCATACACTTATCCTTTACCAAACAATCCCATGTTACGAAGACAGCTTCAATAAAATGTGGTGGTAATGGCAAAAAGAGTTTTGAACACAAAAAATATGGTTTGTTTCAAATGATTTTATTTGTGTTTAGCAGGTGAAGAGCATTGTGAGAAAAGAAGGCAATGCTTATTACCATAAACCTCACTGTGCTCTGATTTTTTTTCTGAATCTTTTCTTCAGGCAAGACAGAGCAAACTAGTCCAGAACACAGACAGTATTGATGGTAGGAGATTTTTTTGTGACATGCCTCCATCCCACTCTCTGATCCTGGTAGCTCAGAAACATACACGGCTTGAACCCCAGGGGCTGCTAGTTTTTAGCTCCACTGACCAAAGGCCAAGGAGCTTATGTCATGGTCCTGTGTCTGTTGTGCGTCCATGCCTTAACTTTTATTTCAAACATCTTCTCTGAAACTACCCACCCAGTTTTGAACAAACTTCAGAAAAATGATCCTGCCATGGTCTTCTTCAGAATTTTGTGAAAGAATTTGATTCCTGTATAAACTCTGGTTGCCATGGCAACAAAACTGAAATTTGGAAATCTTTGAAAATCCTCTTCTCCAAAACCGTAAGGCCTAGGGCTACCAAATTTTGCATGTAGCTTGATTTAATGGACCTCTACTAAGTTTCTTCAAGTTATAACCCTGGGGCCAAAATTTTCCCCGCCCAGGGAGTCAAATTTTAAATGGGTTTATATAGGGAAAACTGTAAAATCTTCTTGTCCAAAACCATAAGGCCTAGGGCTACCACATTTGGCATGAAGCTTGATCTAATAGACCTCTACCAGGTTTCTTCAAATTATAGCCCAGGGGCCAAAATTGGCCCTGCCCCGTGGGTCACAAATTTTAAATGGGCTTATATAGGGAAAACATTCAAAATCTTCTGGTCATGGCCCTGTTGTATTCCCAGTTCTGCCGATTTATTTTCCAAGGATTGATGACAGCCATTGCAACAGGATTTATTCTTCTCTTACCACTGAATATTGCTTTGACAGTGTTTATGTGGCAGAAACTACCAATGGCTTGCAAAGAACATTCAGCAAAGTTCTGGGGAAAAAATCCAGGAAAGCCTGGATAGGTGCACTGGCTGATGCAGTATAATGAATAACACTGAAATCAGAGTTACATACCAAACACACAAACAAAATTTCTGGAAATTACCTGACTTATTACCTCGTTAACACAGACTATAATAAAGTAAAATGAAATAAGCAAAGGAAAACAGCTCATGTTTTTTATGTTTATTTAGCTCATGTGAGCACGACCTGGACACATAGAGCACAAGGAGAGCTTTCATAATCCCCCTGTGCCTAGTGTCTGTCTTGCAAGCATCAACAAATACCTTGTGTGCATTCTAGAGGCCACATTTTCAGTCCGATACTTATGAAAGTTGATTGAGAATGTTTGTCTTATGATATATCAGACACGTTTGAAAATGGGTTACAAAAAGTAAGTCACTGGGACAAATCTTAGGAAATCTTTGGAAAATCTTGTATGTTCTCCAAGGGCTTTATTTTCAGTCAAATTATCAGTTTGGGCTGCATTCATGTCAACTAATTTAACATGCAGGTTTTGTTTTTAAAAAGAACTCAATTCCCATTATGTGCACTGAATATATTTTGTATATGTTTTAAGTTATCACCACCAGGATCCCTTCTACTATATAAATCCCAGACTACTTTACAGAGGTGAGCGCTTTAGGGCCAATGGCTCTCTTGTTTTCAGATACATATTTGTTATTATTGACATCCTGTATTACACTGTACTGCAACAAGGTCAATACTTTTATACTTTCACGTGTTACGGATAGAAACCATTCAGTCTTTAGTTATAGTGATTTATTTTGTTGTTCTAAGTTATGCATGCAATTGATGTATTTAATATAAGTAATGAAACTGCAGTTGTATTGTTCTGTTTAATCTGTTCCAAAACTTTAATCTTGATCCCAAAGGGAAACATTTTACATCTACCAAATCCTTGGAAAAATTGTTGAATAAAAATGTTAGGGTTCATAATAGCTTGCCGTGAATGATCATTGAAAGGACTTTCTTCATATATTACCATGGTAAATTTGAAAAAAATAAGAGATCATGACCCTTGTGGGCTTGGCTTATTTTCTGCATAAATTGTTTTCCACATTAAGGGCTTTTTATGGATTGATGTGACAATCAATGCCAATCATGGTTCAGAAGACAGTGGAGCGACAAATGGCCTTCATGGATCTCTTGTTTATGATTTCATAGAAAGTGTTGTTTTTCTAACACAGTAGAATTGTAGTTGCCTCCTCTATTTAGAAAGCAACCTGTATTAACCCTTTACCAAGCAACCCCAAGTTTTAATGACCCTGAGAGGAGAGAGAATATTTTTGAAAACATTGACAGAAAAGGAGACAATTCTGGTAGCCAATGTTTTTACCTTGTCAGAGAACTTAGCTCTTTACCAGAGAATAAAATTGTAGACCATTCCATGTTGAAAGCATTTGCAGACGACTACATAAATGTGACCTAAAAACCTAAAAATTGTTTTGGGAAAGGTAGAAAAAATTGTTGGAAAAGGAGAAAATCCTTTAGTCACAGTGTTTTCAAAAGTCTTCTTCCTCAGGTTTATTAAAACTCAGGATCGTGTGGTAAAGGATAAGCTCATCTGTACCAAATTCAAATTTTTTGTCTCCAGAAGTTTTAAAGGGTTGAAAAGCTTTTCTATTTGGAAAGGGTATCACACAAGGAATATGTAGACTTGTCCAAATTCAAAACATTTGCAGGTGACAATTTAAATGTGATTCAAATGATGGAATTTGTCCATGATAGGAAAGAAAACAATGTGGGAAATGGAGAAAATGATGGTTACCTGCATTTTCTCCTTTTCCCATGTTTTCATAAGGCTTCTTCCTCAAGGTTGTTATTGGTCAGGATTGTGCAGTAAAGGGTTAAGGAAGTTTGTTTTGACTTACAAGATAGGGTCATATGTTGAAATGTACCTGTCTAAAGCAAGCACCTGCTTTAAGCAAGCAAATTGAGTCTTCCTGTTTCAGGTGACAGATGTTGGGTGTCATTGGCATGTTCAAGGGAGAGAACTCCAAAAGGTATACTAAAAGGTATTTTAGATTGGTTTTTTATGCTATTCACCCCTTAACTGCTTATTAAATCATATGACCATTTCTGGCTAATAGTAAAGATTTGAATATTTCATATTCAAAGCAGTGTAACTCACTACCACACAATCCTGAGTTTTAATGACCCCAAGGAAAAGGACTTCTGAAAACACCATGGAAAAAGGAGAAAGTGCTGGTAACCAGCATTTGCTCCTTTTACCAAAATGTTTTCTACTGTTCCAAAAACAGAACTCACCATTTGAGGTACTTTTTTTGTTGTTGTCTGTAGATTATATATCCAAATAATATAGTATACTTATTATTCAATAACATTTTAGACATGGCCATATTGAAAAGATTTGCAGGGGACAAAGCAAACATGATTCAAACAATGTGATTTGTCTTTGATAGTATGGAAAACATTGTAGGAAAAAGAGAAAATGCTGGTTCCCAGCATTTTCTCTTTTTCCCATGATTTCTTCTACCAGCATTTTCTTCTTTTTCCACAATGTTCTCTACCCTTTCAAAATCAAATAACCTCATTTTAAGGGCTCTAGTAATCAGGATCGCTAGACCACTGATTTCAGCCGTGTTTAATTTGTGTTTTGCAAATGGACAAAGACTAATACTTAGAGGTAACTGGCATGTTATCCAGCAAACATGATACTTTCTTGCACATTTAGATCTCTTCATTTAACCCTTTACCAGACGACAACATTTTAGCCTTGTCCAAATTGAAAGCATTTGCAGAGGACAATTTGAATGTGGCTCAGATAGTGCAATTTTTCTTTGATAAGGTAGAAAACATTGTTTTACCAGCATTTTCTCCATTTCCCACAATGTTTTCAAAAGGCTTCTTTTCCAGGGGCGTCAAAAGGCGGCATTGTGCGGTAAAGGGTTAATGAAACAGTTCTTTATTCACATGATGTGACACATATCTGTTTTAGTTAACTCAGTGGTAAAGTGTAGGACTTGTAACCTGGAGGCCCCAGATTCGAGCTGTACTGGACACACTGGGTTTTTCATGCAAGAGTTCTTGGGCAAGACACTTCAGAGCCATAGCCTGGTACTGGTGAAACACAAGACATACATAAATTTGTGATCTATTGCTGTGATATGACGGAAATAATGTTGAAAGATGCATTAAACACCATTAAATTAATCAATCACAGCCAGTTTGGCCCCCTTGTCTATGTTTTTTTATGTTTGCAGATACCAAAGACGAAAGGTCATCAAGAAGTCACAGAGTGTCATGGAATGAACTTGTAGAAAACAAGCATATTGAATGACTGTCATCGTATTACTAATTCCTACAGACAGCCTTTTTTGTTGTCATTAAGATATTGTAGCAAAAGGAGATATTGTCTTTGTGTGTACAAAAGTGGAAAAGTTATCAAAAAGTCAGAGAATGTCATGGAACAAACTAGTAGAGTACAAATAAATGATAATTGTTTTAACCCTGAGAGCGCTGAATAAAGCTATCAGACAATTTCATCCTAGAAATAAGACCCAAATAACTGCAATGTCATGGTTGCTTTTTATCTAGTGTTTCAGCAAAGCAGACAGTGTAAATCAAAGATCAGCTGCATGTTTTGTGCAGCCTGATCTTGATCTACACTGCCACAAAAGCAACTATAGTTGTAGAAGGCTCTTTAAGGGTTAACCCTTTACCACACAATCCAGACTTTTAACAGCTCCAAGAAAGAAGTCTTATAGATTGTGGGAAAAGAAGAAAATGCTGGTTACCAGCATTTTCTCCTTTTCCCACAATGTTTTCAAAAGGCCTTTTCCTCAGGGTCGTTAAAAGTCGGGATTGTGTTGTGTGGTAAAGAGTTGATTCTATACCAAACAATCTTGTGTTTTAACATCCCAAAGGAAGATGGCTTTTAACTCTTTACCAAACTTCAAATTTTTAGACTAGTCCAAATTGAAAGCAGTTGCAGACGACAAAATAACTGTGACTGAAAAATTGAGATTGGTTTTGAGAAGGGTCAAAACATTGCGGGAAGAGCAGAAAATGCTGGTTACCAGCATTTTCTCCTTTTCCCACAATGTTTTCAAAAGGCCTTTTCCTCAGGGTCGTTAAAAGTCGGGATTGAGTGATAAAGGGTGAAACACATCATGGGGAATGGATAAACCAGCATTTTTTTTCTTTTTTCCAGACTGTTTTCTACCATTACAAAGACAGAAATCATCTTTTTAAAGTCACATTTATTTTGCCATATGCAAATGCTTTCAATTTGGTCAAATTTAAAATTTTGTTGATTGGTAAAGATTTAAATCTTTAGCAAGCGAAAACGAAAATGTTTTAGACTTGTTCATATTGAAAGCATTTCCAGATGAAAAATTAGCTGGGCTCTGGCAAAACAGGATTAGGTGCACTTTGGTAATACATTATACAAGGCAAGTCATCACATAATTATAAATCCATTTAATCCATTTTGTCTAACTGAGGCATGAGGTAGAGTGATCCTTTGACATGCCCAAAATTGACCAATAGCAAAAAAATTCGATCCAGGTCGCACTGTGCAGGCTGACTTTGGTCAGTACTTTTTGCAGATGCATTTAACCCTTTACCAGACGACAAAATTTTGGACTGGACCAAATTCAAAGAGTCTGTAGACGACAATTTTAAATTTGATGAAAATGGCAGAAAGGTCTCAAAAAGGGTAGAAAACACTGTGGGAAAAGATGAAATTGCTTGTTATGAGCAATTTCTCCTTTTCCCGCAGTGTTTTTAAAAGACTTGTACTTCAGACACATGAAAACCAGGGCTTGTTTGGGAAAGGGTTAACACCCTTTCCACAGAGCATGGCTAATTTCAGATGTGTTCTTAAATGATAATTATTGTTTGTAATAGGGCAGAAACCAGCATTTTTCTCCTTTTTTTCATCATTTGGGTGATGAGTTATGACATTACCTCCTGCAAAAGACTGATAGAACCATTTTGGCAAAAGGAGAAAATGATCACCAAGAGCTATTTAGCCTTTTGCTAAAATGTTTTTACATGTAATATGCCAATGTATTTGGATTCATATACTATCCATGTGCCACACAACTCGGAGTTTAAAGGACTCTAAGAAAAAAGGCTTCTAAAAACATGGTTGCAGGTAACCCACATTTTCTCTTTTTCCACCCTGTTTTCTACCTTATCATAGACAAAATCCATTATTTTACACACATTTAATTTTTTGTCTGCTAAATTGATTTTAATTTGGAAAAGTCTAAAATTTTCTCATCCTATAAAGAGTTGTATCAAAGTTCATCTTTACTCATTACAAAATAAAATATTAGACTGGTCCAAATTCACAGCCTTTGCAGAGGACAAATTAGATGTAGCAAAGATTGGTTGATTTGTGTTGATAGGGTAAAAAACATTGTGGGAAAAGGAGAAAATTCTGGTTACCAGCATTTTCTCCATTTCCTAGAATGTTTTCAAAAGGCTTCTCCCTCTGGGTCATTAAAGCTCGGGATTTTTTAGGTAAAGGGTTAAATAGGACTTTTTATTAGACCTGTATCATTTATGCCGACGACGGACAGCGAACAACAAAGTCGAACAGTTTTCGGGGGTTGTCTCAAGATATATGAGAAACAAGTTCAATAAAGCAAACCAGATAATATTAAACAATATCGGTTCCTTTTTCTTCACTTGTACATAATCGAATTAGATATGTATGATCTAAAGTGATTTTCTTGCAACTCTGGTGAATATTAATAATAAAAAATAAGGTCGCCAGCCCCTTTGATAGTTGGACTTTAAATGTGACTTTAAGTCATTCGAGTCTGAAATGTCTTAGTCTCAATCACAATACAAATGGTGAATTTACGTATCCGAATTTGAGTTTTAATCCGAGCTGACATAAAGCTGTATTAATAGCTTCAGTGTCTTTCTTTCTTTCTTTCACCCTTCCTTTCTCCCCCCTCCCTCCCGTCCTGCTTTCTTTCCTTCCCTCCTTGCTTTCTCACTCCCTCCCCCGTCCTTCCTTCCTTCCTTCCTATCATATCTCATCTAATATCATCTCATCTCATATTATGTAAAATAATGCAACTTCGCCAACGCACAATGCTACAAAATTGACCAAATACTCGTTTACTAAAAATTACTTGGAAAGCGTTTTCGATCCACTCCAGTTCGACTTTTTGCATTTAATGCAATTTTAAAATGAAGGAAGGAAACAGCGTAAAAAACGGTGTTATGTTGAAGGCTATTTCGAGTAAAGGGTTTACCTGTTCATGAAAGCAATTCTCATTCAAGTACAGTAACTGTGGTCATTTATCGTTTGAACAGTAAAAAGTTCAATTTTGGGGGCCTTTATCTTTTTTTATTTTGGTTTCATTTTAATGATTTAATATCGGAGACTTGCTCGCTCTTGTTTACACATTGTTTTCTTTTCCACTCCAAACCATTGATGCTTTCCTGAAACCCAGTCAAACTTTGGCTCACATCATGTGGTATTGCATACAACAATAAAATGAAGAAGGGTGAATGGCATGAAATGGTTAAGTTCCATAAACAAGGTCCAGAGTATTGTTGCAGATGAATTTAAATTAACGGTCAAAGGGACACAGTGTCTTTAACATTACCACCCTATGATTGTGATCAAAATCCAATTGAGCTAATTTTGGACGAACTATAAAAAAAAAAAAAAAATAATCGCAAAAACGCAATTCAAGCCAAATCCTGAAAGACCTTTGCGTCTAAGTGTCAGGTGGTTTCGGACACATATCTCAACAGAAGTGATATAAAACATGAAGTTATGCTGAAAATAAAATTGAGACCAAATACATGTATTGGGGAAAACAGACACCATATTAGGGAACACTAGACAAATCATTCTAAACTTTGAAGATATGTATTAAAGTGACGAAGGCGATATCTAAGGTAAGGTATAGACTATATTATTTGTACAAAAAAAAAAAAAAATTTAGGGCCTTTATATTTACCTAAAGTGAGGTACTGAAGTCATGTACTTGTTATGTTTGCTGTTCTGGTCACTGTGTGAAACCGTCGGAGAAAGTTAAGCTTCAGTACAAAAATTTTACACTAATGGAATGGGAAAAATGCTCTTTCTTGCGGAAGAAAAATTCTAATTTTCGCTGTAAGAGTTGTAAGGGTCATTTTAAAAGACTTTAAAATGTGAAATCCAAGTACCAAACCAATATCTGCCTAACTTATCCAAAGCTCCAGACTGATACTTGGTTCTCACGCATTCGAGTACCACCAAAGTCGTGATGCCTTTCAGCACGGCATTTATGCGCCTCAGAGTAGTATTCGTGAACACCGGAAAGGACTTTAATAAATTAACTGCACCATGATATAATTGCAAATTGTTGAAAGCGAAATAAGACGCCGTTGAATCAAAATGATTTTTATCATCCCTGAAACGTTTACATACATGATCATGGTGTGCCTCTGTCGCAAATGTAATCACCGAACACTTTTGAGACAACCCCTTACAAGTGTTCGACTTCGTCGTTCGTTGTTCGTCCTCGGCATAAATGATACAAGTCTAATATTAAAATTGTCTGTTGTAAACAAACAGGCTAGAAAAAGTGAGGCTGATCTGACGTTTGTAATGTTCATAATTGGAATGAGGAAACATTGAGGGAAAAAGAGCACATGTTTCAACTCTGTACCAGACAACAAAATTTTAGACCACTGTGTCATGAAAGTATTTTGTAGATGAAAAATTAAATGTGGCTCAAATGATGAGATTTGTCTTTATAAGGGTAGAAAACATCACAGGCAAAAAAGAAAATGCTGTTTACTAGCATTTTCTCCTTTGCACACAATGTTTTATAAAGCCTTTTTTTTTCTCAGGGTCATAAAAACACAGGATTACTTGACAAAGGTTTAACTCTTCCACACGACAAAATTTTAGACCCGTCGAAACTGAAAGCATTTGCAGACAACAATTTCATTGTGGCTCAAGTATATTGTGATTTTTCTTCGTTAGGGTTGAAAAAATTGTAGGAAATGGAGAAAATGCTGGTTACCAGCATTTTCTCTTTTCCCACAATGTTTTTAAAAGGCTTCATCCTCAGGGTCATTAAAACTCGGAGTTGTGTTAAGAAAAGGGTTCACTCTTTAACAAAGGACACAGTATTACACATGTCCGAATTGAAAGCATTCTGCAGATGACAAAGTAAATATTGTTCAAGTGATAAGATTCTTCTCTGAAATGCTTGAAAACATTGTTGGAAAGGGAGAAAATGCTAGTTACCAGCATTTTTTTCTTTTCCCACCATGCTTTCAAAAGCCATCTTTCTCAGGGTCATTAAAACTTGGGATTATGTGGTCAAGGGTTAAAGGACGTTTTTGCCAGAATACTTCACCATATAGCAAACAGTGTTAGTCCAAGATCAGATTGATCTTGATCTACTCAGTCCACTTCAGGCAGTTTGATCTTATTCTAAAAATATCTCTGTCATAAACAATCTTTATTGTTTTTTGTTTACTAAAGATTATACTGTTGTTTTATTGTTGTTGTTTTATTGAAGAGTTCTTTGATTCGGCTTAAATGTTTTGCTGAACTTTTCTACTAGTTGATGAAAAAGTAGTTTTGTTGATATGGAGAGTACTTGCAGACAACAAAGGGTTGAATATATTTTGAGAAAAAAGAAAATAATGGGTCCTTGTTCACCAAATATTCTAAAGAACATTCTTGGTCTTATAATTCAACATTTGCTAAATGTGAAAGTAACACAACTTTTGACTGGCTAAACAAAATAGTTTAGCCAATCAGAAGTTGTCTTTCTTTCAAATAAAGATTAATTCCGGAGAATATGACAAACAACGTTCCTAAGAATAGTTGGTAAATATGGACCCTGGTTACCAGCATTATTTTCTTTTCCCCGTCTTGCTTTCAAAATGTTCCTTTTTCAGGTTGTTAAAATAGGGTTAATGAATGAGACATGGTTAACTCTTTACCAAGCGACAAAATGTTAAACTCTTTTAAATTGAAAGTATTTGCAGACAACAAATTTTATGTGGCACTAGGGATTTATCAGCATTTTCTCCTTTTCTCACAATGATTATATGTTAAAAGCTGTCGTGCTCAAGATCGTTTAACTCTTTACCACATGACAACATTATAGACTAGTCCAATTTCAAAGCATTTGCAGATGCCAAATTCAGCTTTGGCACAAACGGGGAAAAGCTCTCTGATACAGCAGAATACATGGTGGGAAAAGGAGAAAATGGTGGTCACCAGCATTTTCTCCATTTCCCACAATGTTTTCAAAAGCCTTCTTTCTTAGGGTCATGAAAACTTGGGATTGTTTGGTAAAGGGATAACTCTTTACCAAACGTCAAACTTTTGGACTGTATCCAGTTGAAAGCATTTGCAGATGACAAAATTGAAATAGCTCAAGTGATGGTTTCTGTCTTTGATAGGGTAGAAAACACTGTGGGAAAAGGAGAAAATGCTGGTTACCAGAATTTTCTCCTTTTCCCAAAATGTTTTAAAAAAATTTATTCTGCAGCGTTGTTAACCCTTTACCACACAATCCCGACTTTTAACGACCCTGAGGAAGAAGCCTTTTGAAAACATTGTGGGAAAAGCAGAAAATGCTGGTAACCAGCATTTTCTCCTTTTTCCACAGTGTTTTCTACTCTTCCCAAAACAAATTTTAACTTTTGAGTCATGTTTATTTTGTTGTCTGCAAAAGCTTTCAATTTGGACCAGTCTAAAATTTTGTCATTTGGTAAACAGTTAAAGCTCGGGATTGTGTTGTAAAGGGATAAACTCTGGATTGTGTGGTAAAGGGGTAATTGGTTAAGAATTTAGTGTATTTGATATTTTTACTGGTATTTGTTGAACATTTCTAACTAACTAAATCAAATAAAGAATGTTACCTAGACTGTTTCAATGATAATATTTTATTATATCTATATTAATATATATTTATGTATAGATCAACAAAGTTATAAATAGACAGGACAACTATGTAAAAATATTAAACACAAAAATGAAATCAGAGATGATCTATCCAATAGATGTCACCCTTTATCAAACAGAATTGTATTTTCATGATTTTCAGACAAAGGCTTTTGAAAACATTGTGGGAGAAAGGAGAAAATGCTGGTTACTAGTATTTTTGCCCTTTCTCAGGGTGTTTTTTGCCTTTATTCTTAGACAGATTCCATAATTCTAGCCACCTTTCATTTGTTTTGTTTAACCCTTTCCCAAACGACAAATTTTGGACTGGTCCAAATTGAAAGAGTTTGCAGACGACAATTTTAAATTTGATGAAAATGGCAGGAAGTTCTCAAAAAGGGTAGAAAACACTGTGGGAAAAGGAGAAATTGCTCGTTACCAGCAATTTCTCCTTTTCCCACAGTGTTTTTAAAAGACTTGTACTGCAGACACGTGAAAACCAGGGCTTGTTTGGGAAAGGGTTAAGTACTTTCTATATGGACAGGTCGAAAATTTTGTCATTTGGTAAAGGGTTAAATAACATGATAATAGAGAAAAAAAGGGAGATACATAATGATGAACACGATTAAGCTCAGGAAAATCTATTAACCTAATTATCCTGGGATTGAATGTCCCTGGAAAGTACAGCATTGGAAAACATCACAGGAAATGAAGAAAATGCTTGTAACCGGTATTTTCTTCTTACCCAACAATGTTGTCTATCCTTTCAAGAAAAAATCCCTAATTTAATGTATTGTCTGCAAATGCTTTCAGTAGGTACAAGCCTGGAATGTTGTGGTCTGGTAAAGTGTTACAGTGCTGAATCTAGATTGTTTCTCTAAGGACAGTGTAGATCAAGATAGACTGCACAAAATATGCAGCTTGATCTAGGATCTTCATGGTCCAATACTTTGTTACATAGATTGGCCAAAACAGTATTTCAGATGTTTTTTCCTAATTGAAATGGTCTATGGCATTACTAGAGGGCTTTCTTGGTTCACTCTTAACATAAATCACTATTTTAGACTTACAAGGATAGAAAACTTTTGCAGAAATGAAATAAAGGCTCAAATGATGGAACCTGTCCTTGAAAGTATTGTGGAAAGAGGAAGAAATGCTGGTTAGCAGCATGTAACCTTTTCCTTCTTTCTCAGGCTCTTTAACCCTCTACCACACAATCCTGAGTTTTAACAACCCTGAGAAAGATGGCTTTTGAAAACATTGTGGGGAATGGAGAAAATGCTGGAAACCAGCATTTTCTTCCTTTTCCCATAATGCTTTCTATCTATTTAACGACATGTTCTATCATTTGAAAAGAACTTGTATTGTCAGTAAAACATCTGAATTGTCAGCAAATTCCTTGAAAATGGATGAGTCTAAAATTTTTCCGTGGGGTAAAGGGTTAAATGCAAAATTAATGTTTTGAGTTACACTTACATGTAGTTTGTCATTCACAATTGCCTTCTGTTTGAACAAGGTGAAAATATAGTTGTTTTGTTAAGGGTTAAAACTCAAAAGCTGTTTGCTTAAAGATACATCCTTACAGCCTGGAAGGAAAAACGCTTTTAAAACTTAAAAGTTTGTAGAATGGCTCAGAATTTGGTCAGCTGTGTAAACATAGATAAATTACCAATATATATATGGTGTAAGGGAAAGAGAAACTCAAGGGACTCATCCTCATTTAAAACCTGAAATGATAACAGCGATTTCTTTGAAGGCTGCCAAAAAATGAAATGCATTTTCTATCTGTGGTAATCTGTGCAACCCTGCTTTTAATCATTTGCAACATTTGGCATAAAGTTACAAGAATGATTATAGTTCCATATAATAAAGATGAAACAGATTAAAAATGGCTGAAAAAGAGTACAGATGTATCTTTAAGGTTTACATGCCACATTTGGTTGTTTCTTTTTAATCTACTTCCCAAGAGTACAAAATAATTGAGCATGAATAAGCTCTCATACTGAGAGAGTTGCTTTGAAAGGTTTGAATTATTTATTTCTGTTGTCCCTTTAACTCTTTATCAAATGACAGATTTTTAGCCTTGTCCACATTGAAAGCAGTTGCAGACGACAAATTTAATATTGCTCAAAACATAAAATTTGTATTTCATAGGGCGAAAACATTGTGAGAAAAGGAGAAAATGCTGGTTGCCAGCACTTTCTCCTTTTCCCACAATGTTTTCAAAAGCCTTCTTTCTCAGGGTTGTTAAGAGGCAGCATTGTGCGGTAAAGGGTTAACAGTCAACTAAATGTGTGACCTGTCCAAACTGAAAGCATTTCCAGATGACATTTAAAGTGCAACTTCTGTCAAGGTAATTTTCTTTGACGGGTACAAAACAATGTGGAAAAAGGAGAAAATGCTGGTTACCATTTTCTCCGTTTTCCACAATGTTTTCAAAAGCTTTTAAATTTTCCTCTGGGTTGTTGAAATATGGGATTGTTTTGTTAAGGGTTAATCTTGGCCCTTTCCTAGTAGTTTCTTTAATAAACCAAGTTTCCATCCTCAATGATGTATTTAACTCTGTCAGATGTTGAAATTTTAGACTGAACCAAATTGAAAGCATTTGCATTTGACAAATTTTAAGTGCCTAACCCTTTACCAAACAACAAAAATGTAAACTTGTCCAAATTGAAAAACAGTTGCAGACTACAATTTAAATGTGACACTTGATGGAACTTGGTTTTGATAGGATAGAAAACACTGTAGGAAAAGGAGAAAATGCTGGTTACCAGCATTTCCTCCTTTTCCCGCAATGTTTTCAAAAACCTTCTTCCTCAGGGTAGTTAAATGTCGAAATTGTCTGGTAAAAGGTTAAAGATGATAGCTGTCTTTAGAATGTAGATAGCATTTCTGTCTTTAGAATATCAGAAAATATTGTGGGAAAACGAGAAAATACTGGTTACCCGCATTTTCTTCCTTTCAAACAATTTTTTCTATAGCTTTTTTGGTCAGAGTCTTTAAAACACAGGATTGTTTGGTAAAAGGTCAATTGTTCCATTTAGTATGAAGTTACTTTTAATTACTAATGGCTTACAAAAATAATGATGTTAACACTTTACATGACAATCCCATTATTTGCCCTTCACCAAATGGTGCTGACTTTTGACAAGAAAGAGGGCTTTTGTGAATATCATATACATGTATATGGGAAAAGAAGAAAATCTGGTAACCAGCATTTTCTCCTTTTCCCATAGTATCCCTCACCATATCAGCAATATTTTATTTGTTGTCTCCAAATGTTTTCGATTTTGACCAGGCTAAAACTTTATCTTATGGTAAAGTGTTAATTAGCCTGAAAAAGAAGGCATTGCCTCTTTCTCCAGCAAATTCTATGCTTTCAAAAACAGTTTCCTAAATTTGACCCACCTTTTTCTTGTCGTCAGCAAATACTTTCAATTTGGACAAGTCCACAGTTTTTGGTGAAGAATCAAATTTAATACCCATCCAAATTGAAAGTGGTTGTACATGGCATTACATGTATCTAAAGAACATAGGCAACTGTTTGGAAGGGTGGAACCATTGTGGGAAAGGGAAAAAAAAAATCTGCAGCATTTTCTCCTTTTACCACAATGTTTTCAAAAGTTTTCCTTGTCAGGGCTGTTAAAACTCAGGATTTATCAAAGGTTGTTACCTTAACTCTTCATCAAACATCAAAATTCAAAGCATTTAAAGACGACAAATCATATGTGTCTCAATTGATGGGGTTTTGCTTTGAAAGGGTAGAAAACAATGTGGGAAACACAGAAAATGCCTGTTAATAGCATTTTCTTCTTTTCTAACATTGTTTTCAAAAGGCTTTTTCCTCAAGGTTGTTTAAACTTTGGATTGTTTGGTAAAGGGTTTATTCTTTGTAAGCAGCCAATACTGATATTTGTATGGCTGTATTGTTGTAAAAGAGCAAAATACGATACATGTAATTCATACATAGTAAATTGACATCAGTTGGGTAATAATGACATCAGCTGCATAGCAAGACTTAAACTACATGTTTGTGAGTTTTGAGCATGAAGTTCAAAATAGAGCATTTAATTTGGCAATGGCCATTTTAAGTGGAAAAGAACAACGAAGAGTTAAAAAAATATCAGCTACATACATGCATATGTTCAACCCTGTACCAAACAAACTCAAGTCTCAAAGACCCTGAGGAACAGTACTTTGAAAACATTGTAGGAAATGAATTTTTTCTTTTTTTCATGCAATCTTAACATCATCTGTTCACCAGAATTTTCCTTTATTTAAGACATCTTTGCCTTTTACAAAATTAATCCTTTCATTTTAGACAAAAGCTAAAATTTTGTTATTAAGTAAAGAGTTAAACACCATGTTTGCTAAGAATGGCTTTAACCTTTCACCACATGGCAAAATTTTAGACTCAGCCATATTGAAGGTGCATGTACATGTATTTATAGATGACAATTTATCTGTGTTTCGACTGATAGTATTTGTTCTTGAGATGGTAAAAAACATTGTGGGAAAAGGAGCAAATGCTGGTTACAAGCATTTTCTCCTTTTACCATAATGTTTTCAAAGGCTTCTTCCTCAGGGTCGTCAAAACTCGGGATGGTGCAGTAAAGGGTTTAACTAAATTTATTAAAAAAATGAAGTTTGGGGGTCCTTGCTTGGCCCAGTGGTGAGGCTCTGGGTCCAATTGTCACTTGAGTGCTCTGTTTTTTTTTTTATGTATACTAGCCATTCTTAATTGAATTGTAAGTCTAATTCTCAAGATTTTATGGAATTTAAAAGAAAAGAACTTGTAATATATGAGACCGAATGGTTAATGCATTCAGAAATTGTGCTACTTTTTTAAAATCGTGATTAAGACTAAGAACATAGTTTAGAATGGTTGGTGATTACAGGCCCAGAGCACTGGCCCAATACTGGTGCAATGCATGACCAACATAAATGAGCTGTTATGCAGAAATATAACTGTAATAATTTTAGAAGTGGCTTATTACACCTTTCAATCTACCAATCAATTAATCCTTGACAAAACAACAAAAATTTAGACCAGTCCAATTTCAAAGCATGTGCAGATGATGACTTAAATGTTACTCAAAACATAAAAATCAGACTGCATGTTCTGTGCAGTCTGATCTTGATCTGTACTATCTGCAAAAGCAACATAAGTTTTGCGCAGTGTTCTTGGGGTCAAGATGAAATTTACCATTATTGAGCATCACTCACTTTTCTGTTGAGAGTCTAATTCATTAGTTTCAGTGTTTTCTGCTTGGGTATCTGTAACATTATTTTGTGATTGTTCTTGTATCTTCTCTTCCTCATTAGCTGTACTTTGTTCTGTAGTTTCACCTTGTGTTTCTTCTGATTCCTGTTTAGTATCGTCATCATTTGTTTGTTCAGTTGGACCTTCTTGACCACTTTGCTCTGCATTTTCATTGTCATTTTCACCGTGATTATGTTCTACATCTTGTTCCATATCTTGCTGTTGTGTGCTCTCCGTAGTCTGTCCTTCAGCTTGCTCAGAATTTTCATTACTATTATCAGTTGTCTCCCCTGTTTGTCCAAGTTCCTGAGCATCAGTAGTTTCCTCAGCTTGTTGCCCCTCTTGAGTCTCAGATTGTTGTTGTTCTCCTTCTTGAGCCCCATCTTGTTGCTGTTCCCCCTCTTGAGCTTCATCTTGTTGTAGTTCCCCTTTTTGTGCCTCAGACTGTTGTGTCTGGCCTTCTAGTTCCCCTGTGTCTACATTATCTTGCATTTCTTCAGGGTCATGTTGAGTTAGTCGTGATTGAGCCCTTGACAAGGCCACTTCTATTTTAAAGATCAGTTCAGTCAGCTCTAGAATAAAATACAGTAATGGGGCTTTCAGAAAAGGTTTGACAATATTGATAAAAGTTTCTTTATGACATGCCTACATAAAAAGATGGCGACCATAGTTTAGAAAACATTTAGTCTGTCACTACAAAGTTATGCAAGTTGGCTTGTTACTTTTTGTTCCCATCAGTCCATCTTTTTGTTCTTTCAGATTTGCATATCATATGTTTAAACATATATGCAAAAAGATTCGATACTGAAACAAGCATAGAGAAGAAATGTTTTGAAACATGATATACATAGGATTATTTCAATAGTTAAATACTCAAAGAACCCCACTTTGATTTGTTCTGTATTTCACCATGGTAATTGGTTGTAAGCCTGTTTTCTGTGATACAGTGAAATGACTGACATAATGTTGAAAACAGCTTTAAACACAAAACTAATTAATCAAACCTTCTTCATCTATCAGCTGGTCTTCATGTATAGACAGTTCTTGGAACACATAAGTTAGATCTTCCTCTGTCAGTCTGTCATGATTCTGTTCATCTCCCTTAGTCAATATTTCACAGAGTTCATCACGAGTTAAAGGACCTAAAATAATACAGGAACAATAAAAACCATACCCTTGTACCCAGGTTAACTATGAAGACACTGAAAAACTACACAGCAATTGTGTAATTGCATGAAAACAACTGACCACTGAAATGATCTTCATCACATGGGGTAAAGACAATACAAATTTTGATTGGTCAGCTCTGTGGCACAAACTTGATGTCAAATAAATAGTTAAATGTGGTAAATACTTAAATGAGAATTGAAAATGGAGAATAAGGAAATTAAAAGATAACTCATTACAAAGAAACAAATTTTAGACCTGTCCATATTGAAAACATTTGTAGATGACAAAATAATTCCTTTTGGATGATTAAAGTCAACTTTGAAAGGAAAGAAAACATCAACAGTTTTTTATCTTGACTCATTTTTTTTTCAAATGCGTTTTTCCAAAAGGCCATGAAAGTAAGGGATTGTTTTGTAAAGAGGTAAGTTTTTACCTGAGGAACCTTTTCTACAAGTTCGTAGGTCATCAATAAATTTCTTCTTTCTCTCAGCTATTGGTTCCCATTGTTTTTCAATCAGAGAAGACACTTCATCAATGGATAGCTCTGAAATGTACATGTAAAGACATGTACACATGAATGGATTTTAACTAATTAACAAATAACAAAATTTTGGAATGGACCAAATTGAAAGTATTTGCAGACAACAAATTGAAACATTGCTGAAATGATTATTTTGTCTGTGATACTACTAGAAAACTGGGAAAAGGAGAAAATGCTGATTACAAGAATGCTTTCAAAAGACTTGGGATTGTTTCCTAATAGGATGATATATCAAATCATACTGAAGTTTTGGACATACAATCAAGTTTAGCATAAAAACAATTAAATGTCATTGTGCACTGTGCTTTACACCCCTATAGTATGTGGCAAAAAGCTGACAAAAGCCAAAAATTGGGATCACAACCATGTGGAAAGTCAAATCCATGTTGTGATTAGTAACCATGTACATTTGGTCAGTTAGTAAATGTGCTTAATGATCACAGTCAGTTGTAATCAATAAGGAAATGTGAACGATGATCAAAACACATTGTCAATAAGTAAACACAGTTTATTGTAAAAACCGTTATGGTAAATATGTGTAATATGTGATTAATGATTACAACTATATGGTAAATGAGCGTGTGATTTACGGCTACAACCACTTGGTCAGTAAGCAAAAAAAAGGTTATCACAAGAGCATAGTACGTGAAAAACATAATCTATGATCACAACTGCCTGGTCAACAATAACGTGATTGATCAAAGCACTTGTTTATTTATTGAATATGATTAATCAAAAGCCATTGGTCGATAAGTAAATATAATTGATGGTCAGTATCACTTGGTCAACAAGTAAATGTGATTAATGGTCAAAATTGCTTTATAAAACAGTAAATGTTGTTGATTGACAAAGCTGCTTTATCAAAATGTAAATATGATTGACAGACACATCTACTTAGTCAATAAGTAAAAATGATAAAAGGACACAGCCACATAGTCAATAAGTAAATATAATTGATAGACACAGCTACTTGGTCAATAAGTAAAAATGATAAGCTGACACAGCTACTTGGTCAATCAATAAATATGATTGATGGACACGGCCACTTGTTCAGTAAGTAAATATGACCTGTGGACACAGCTTCTTCATCAATAAGTAAATATGATTGATGGACACAACCACTTTGTCCATAACCAAATAAATATAATCAGTGAACACAACTATTTTGCCAGTATGTAAATATGAAAGATGGGCACAGCCATAAAATAAATGTAATTGATTGACTCAGCCACTTGGTATATAATTTTGATGGTCAAAATGACTTGTTCAACACGTAAATATGAATAATGATAAAAAACTACTGGGTCAGTATTTATATATATGATAATTGGACATAACCATTTTGTCAGTCAGTAAAAATGATTGATGTACACAACCACTTGGTAAATGAGTATATATGATTTGTGACTAATGGAGGCAACCACTTGGTGGATAAGCGAATCATCGCCAAATGTGATTATTGGTCAAAATCACAACATCTTGGTAACTAAGTAAATGATAATGTTAGCAGTTCTCATACAGGCCATATAAGGGTCTGTTTTCACCAACTATCCTTAAGAATATTCTTGGCCTTATTCTTCAGAATTTTCTAAATTGGTTCAGCCAATCAGAAATTGTGTTACATTCTAGTGTTGAAAATCTTGGAGATTAAGAATCTAAAAATATTCTTAAGAATGGTTGGTGAATATAAACCCAGAACAACATGTCTTACACTAATTTTAAAACTTTAATCCTCCAGCCCTAAATATGGATGCCTAATCAACAGGCCACAGCAATAGTTTTTATCAAACACTTGCTGTTTTGTTTCCATACATTCTAAACAGATCAAGGACACCATAGTTTGTTGGTTACAGAAACATTCAAGATTTTACCACATGTACAAAACATGAGTCACAATCAACTCTTTACCACACAATCATGACTTTTAACAACCTTGAGATAGACACCAAGTGAAAACATCGTGGAAAAAGGAGAAAATGGTGGTAACCAGCATTTTCTCCTTTTTCCACAATGTTTTCTACACTTCCCAAAAGAAATTGCAATTTTTCAGTACATATATTTTGTTGTTTGCAGCTGCTTTCAATTAGGAGTAGTCTAAAATTTTGTCGTTAGGTAAAGAGTTAAGGTGTAATGAAAGGGCATTTAGTGTATTTGTCACACATTCTAAAACAGATCAATAACATCACTGTAAGCACAAGGTAAAATAAAGATTTTGCCAATTACAGAGCAAATATGTAACAATAAAAGTTATGTCAGGGTTTTGCCATAAGCATGTACCACAAATAGAACAGAACAGAACAAGTTTATTACAAGACAAGTACACAGTTGTACATAGTCACAAAAAGTATCATTTATAAACATGAAATAACACGAGATCTAGAGAGTATGACAGACGGTAAAAGGACGTACATTATACAATATATGTGTGTAGCACTTTCAGCATAGTCAAAAGATATGTTTAATATAATTTAAGTTTTACTTGACAGTGCTACACACATATTTGTCTACTGAACAGTAGGTATACAAAAAAATGAAACGAAGCAAACAGACATAAAAAGAAAGAACTTTGGACATGTAGGCTTAGGGTGTTTTTTCGAATATCAATGGAATCTTTGATGAATCTCAGCAACAATACATGAGTTATGCTCTGTGAAACAGGGGCTTAATGCATCTGTGAAACGTATTGACTCGGGTCAGCCTGCGCAGTCTGCCCAGGCTGACCTAGGTCGAAACTATTCACTATTGGTCAATTTTCTGTATGTCAAATGACCAGTCTACCCCAGGATTAAAGTTGGTTGTTTAAAAAAATTGGCTCTTTTGGATCCATGATTATGTGATAGATTACTTGGTATAGTGAATTACAGAGATGTATTAAGCCCCCTTTTGCCAGGGCATGGCACACATGTGCATGACAGAAAAAGTATATTACACAAGAGCACTTACTGTCTTTTTCGTACATTCTAAACAGATCAAGGACATCACTGTTGGTTGGTGCCAGAAACAGTCTGTAGCAGAGATCTTTGAATTGTTCCGGGCTAAGTTCATTGTCGCCATTGGAGCAGGAGTTGAAGATAACTGGTTTGGAAAAAAAAGTAACTCTTTAACCCTCAAGGTGCTATGCGGGACTCTCTGACCGTCTTTTGGACAGTGTAGATCAAGATCAGTCTGATCTTGGTACTACACTGTCCAATAAGGAGATATTTTGTCTCTAAAATAAGTTTGAAATAAATAACATTATTCAGGTTTTTACTATCGGCTTGAAAGTTTTATTTAACTTGTATAGCTGGATAAGGTTTAATACCAAACCACAAAAAACCTCTCATAATGTACTGAAACCATTTGTAGACAGCCAATTAACCCTTTACCAAACAACAAATTTTTAGACCAGTCCAAATTGAAAGCATTTGCAGACAACAAAATAAATGTAACTCAAAAACTGAAATTTGTTTTGGGAAGGTTAGAAAACATTGTGGGAAAAGGAGAAAATGCTGGTTACCAGCATTTTCTCCTTTTCCCACAATGTTTTCAAAAGGCTTCTTTTTCAGGGTCGTTAAAAGTCGGGATTGTGCGGTAAAGAGTTAAATGTGGCTCAATTGAATGGGTTTGTCTTACAAAGGGTGGAAAAATATTGTTGGAGAAGAAGAAATGTTGGTTACCAATATCCCCCCCCTTTTTTTTAAAAACAATGTTTATAATGCTTGAAAAGCCTCCTTCCTACAGGTTGTACAAAATTTGACTGTTAACCCTTTACCAGAAGACAAAATTTTAGCCTTGTCCAGATTGAAAGCATTTAAAGATGACGATTTCAGTGTGGCTCAAATGGTGCAATTTTCCTTTGATGGGGTAGAAAACATTGTGGGAAAAGGAGAAAATGCTGGTTACCAGTATTTTCTTCTTTTCCCACAATGTTTTCAAAAGGCTTTCTTTCCAGTGTTGTTAAAAGGAGGCATTGTGCGATAAAAGGTTAATACTGTAACAGTTGAGTTAGCCTAGGTCCAGGCTTTACTAATTTCTTAATTACTCTGTCTCTCTCTCCTAATCGGGTTTGCTATTGATCTTTTGCTGCTATCTGTTTAGTGCTTCCGTTATTATTACCCAATTATTTTTGACAAAATAAGGATTCAAATCACAGAATAGGAAAAAAAAAATGAATGGTCTGGAACCCAGGCTACAGGTGAATGTGTGTAATGTATTTGTATCCATTGGAAATTAAATGTGAAAATGAGACTATTAACTCTTTACCAAACAACAAAATTTTAGACCAAATTGAACACGTTTGCAGATGAAAAAATAAACATGACTCAAAGAACTGAATTTGTTTAGGGACAAGTAGAAAACAGTATTGGAAAAGGAGAAAATCCTGGATTCTAGCATTTTCTTCCATTTCCACAATGTTTTCAAAATTACTCTTAAAAGGGTTATTAAACTTAAGATTGTGTGGTAAGAGGTTATTATTGGTTTCACCAACATTCCAGTCACTTGCCACAGTGTACAGTGTTTTCTTTTACGACTGTTTTTGCACAGCGCTCTTTATAAGCCAAAGGCTGCTTTCCTAAACAGACATTGTTGAGATAAATGTTCCGCTGTTGAGAGGAATGAGTCTTGTTGCAATGATTATCATCAATCCGGGAAAAAAAGTTGACTGGGTGTCAGATCAAACCAACAACATCAGGGTTCCAAGCCTATACGAGGGCTGTAAAAAAAATAACGCGGAAAAGTACAGTAGTTCTCTCAAATATTGCTTGAATACAGCAAAATTGATACATATTGTAGACAAATTAATACTGTACTGAAAGAATAAATTTCAAGTTATTATTTCAACATCTTATAAAGATACTGTAGTTATGGCATGTTCCAAAACCTGGCCCAAAATAAATAAAACGAAAGCATTTGCCGTTTGGAAAACGATGTGTATGTTTTGTGTCTGATCAGATATCTTCACCAAATTTTGTCATGATTTGGCACCATCTCTTGGTATGACATTCATGAAGTCACATTTACGTCTGACGTCATTTGAGCATTTGGCGGCCATATTGTTTATTCAGATGCGTCAAAACGAGTACTGCAGTTTAATTTTGTGTATTAAGTGGAAAATCCAGAAAAGAAACAATGGAAATGTTAATCAAGGCATACGGCGATTCAGCAACAAAGAAAGTAGCTTTATATGAATGGTTTGCACATTACGAAGACGGTCATGGAAGTGTGACAGATGACCAGAGGAGTGGACAGTCGACGTCGATAACACAACGTAAAGGGTGCAGTGTAGTCTGCGACTGCTTCCATTGAGTCTGGTGCTGACTGGAAAAGCTTCTATTGATGGGTGAAACGATGCACAAAGTGCACTACATTTCGAGGAGAGTATTTTGAAAAAGATGAAATTCTTTGGACAGTTATCTAATCTAGGTATGTGAAAGAAACGATTAATAAGTAATGCAAAGAAAGCGACGTAAAATTGACGCTGGATGACGTTGGGCCGGTTTTTGAGAGATGACGTTGCTATAACAACCATATCTTTAAAAGTTGTTGAGATACTGACATGAAATTTATACTGTAAATACAATATTAATTTGTCTACAATATGTATCAAATTGTACTGTATTTAGGCAATAATTGAGAGAATGACAGTACTTTTCCGCATATTTATTGAACACCCCTCATATGTAACCCAACTGTAAAGAGTGACAATGATTAGTTCTCAAAGGAAGCATAGTAGAACTTGAGATTAACTCTCTACCAAATGTCAAAATTTTTTATTAGTCTGAATTAAAAGCATTCGCAGACGACAAATTATAAGTGGCTAAAATAAAAGTATTTGTCACTGATAGGACAGAAAACATTTTTGGTTACCAGCATTTTCTCCTTTTTCCAAAATGTTTCCAAAGGCTTTCCTCCACAGGGTGGTTAAAACTTGGGATTGTGTGGTAGGGTTAAAGCACTCTTTTCAATAAAGCTCTTTTAATTTGTCGTCTACAACTACCCTGGTTTCATCCTTTACTGCACAGTGCCACCTTTTGACGCCCCTGGGAAAGAAGCCTTTTGAAAACCTTGTGGGAAAAGGAGAAAATGCTGGTAACCAGCATTTTCTCCTTTTCCCACAAGGTTTTCTACCCGATCAAAGAAAAATTGCACCATTTGAGCCACGTTGAAATTGTCGTCTGCAAATGCTTTCAATTTGGACAAAGCTAAAATTTTGTCGTCTGGTAAAGGGTTAATCTATAATCATCTGTAAATTCTTTTAATTTGGAAGCATCCAAAATTTTGTTTTATAGCAAATAGGTAAGTTCACATTTAGATAGACTGATAATTATTCCACTGCCTACTTGTTGTTAAATTATTATTTTACAGAATATAATTAGATCTACTTTACCTTTGAACCCTCTACAAAATGACAAAATGTTAGACTGGCCCAAATTGAAAGCTGTTGCAGACAATTTCAATGTGGCTCAAATGGAGAAAATTGTCTTAGAGTATAAAACATTGGGGGGAAAGGAGAGAACTCTGGTCACCAGCATTATCTATGGAATACCATAGCAGAAAATATTCAAGATATAAAAACACTATCAAGATATTTAAAATATTCAATCAAGATAGTCGCAATTATACCAAAACGATATATAAATTTGATATATGACAGCAAAATTATCATATCAAAACATAAAACCACTTCAAGACAAATAAATATACTTTAAGATGTAAAAACTGCATCAACATTTTAAAAAGTACACCAAGACAAAAAAAAAAATATACTTCAAGAAGTAAAAACAGCATCAACATGTTAAAAACTACACCAAGACTCACGTGACCAATCAAGACTCACGTGACCACAAAATCCACGACGTCATCACTTGGCGAAAAGTGTCCGTATTCCGTGATGATAAGGAAACAACTTGATGAAATTAAGAATTGAGACCAGAATATGAGCTAGAAATTACTTGCCCTCATAAAAAAAAAAATCATTTCTGGTCACTCTCATATCAAAAGAATAACTTGGATAACTATTTTCATGTTCAATGTGCATAAATAAAGAACATACCGTCGGCCTTCTTGTGCAAACATGGCGTGACCTAATTCCGGTAGCTCGGTAGTATTTACTGCAGAAAGTCGATGATCTTTGCATTTTTTTGAGAAGTAACACTACTTGGCATCAAGAAAAAAGAAGTAGATTTCTTTAACATACGATAATTAGTGTATTTTCCGGCGTATTTGTCTTGTATTTGTCTGAAATTCAAGGGCAATGAGACATTCGAATATTGGTAAGGGTTACGAGCAGAAATACCGTGTGACGTCATCAAAATATGTGCTCTACGAGATGTACACAAAAATCACCGGTTCAAGGACACTCACGGAATAAGGACACTCGACGATATATGCACAGCACTTCTAGTAATAGAGGCCTACCATACATACGATACGGTACATGGCATTGCCATTGCATTGTTACGATTGTGTAGCAAAAGATCAGACTGCAGGCCTTCAGTATCTTTTCAAATGCCTGTGTCTTTTCTGTCTGCATTTCCTATCTGTCCGTCTGCCTGTTCGTCCGTCCGTGTATATGTATGTGTGTCTGTCTGCCCTCCGTAGGTCTATTAATCTGTCGGTCCGTGCGTCTGTCTTTTTGCCTGTCTGTCTGTATCTTTATGTCGGCCTTCCCTATGTCTGTCTGTCTGCTCATCCGTCCGTCCGTCCATATGTATGTGTGTCTGTTAGTCTGTCCGTCTGTCAATATGTAATCGTGTCCGTTTGCCCACTGTGTGTCCCTTACTCTGTCGGTCTGTACGTCTGTCTGTCTTTCTTTTCTTTGGCTGTCTTTCTGTGTCTTTCTTTCTGTTGGTCTTCCCAATATCTGTCTATCTGTTGGTCCGTCCGTCTATTTTGTAGGTGTGTCTTTGTGTTCGTCTGTCCGTCTGTCCATATGTATGGGTGTCTGTCTGCCCTTCGTTGGTCCGTTAACCTTTCGAATCTTTTGGAGGATCAGACTGCACAGTGTTTTTCTGTCCGTCTTCCCACGTTTTTCTGTCTATTTTTTCGTCCGTTCGTCCGTCCGTCCGTCTGTTCATGTGCACGTCTGTCTGTCTTTTTCTCCGTGGGTCTGTTTATCTGACGGTCTGTGCGTCTATCTATCTTTTTGTTTGTGTGTCTGTGTTTATCTGTCGGTATTCCCTATGACTGTCTGTTTGTTCGTCCGTCCGTCCGTCTGTCTGCCCTTCGTGTGTCCGTTCATCTATTTGATCTTTAGGAGGCTCAGGCTGCACAAACATGCAGTATGATCTTACACTTTATGCTTTAATGAATGAAACAACATCACGAACATTTGAAGGGGCATCGGAAACACTCCTCCTGAGGTCTCTCATGAGAGCTTGGAACTGCGAATGTCTAAAGAGCCGAGTAACTTCGTCTGGGTGGTCCATGATTAACGTTAATGCGCCGAATAAAAAATGACAGTGTGACTGTCAACAGTCAAGCAGCAGCAGTGTGTGTACGTTCTTTTCGCCAAGTGATGACGTCGTGGATTTTGTGGTCACGTGAGTCTTGATTGGTCACGTGAGTCTTGGTGTAGTTTTTAAAATGTTGATGCTGTTTTTACATCTTGAAGTATATTTATTTGTCTTGGTGTGGTTTTTAAAATGTTGATGCAGTTTTTACATCTTGAAGTATATTTATTTGTCTTGAAGTGGTTTTATGTTTTGATATGATAATTTTGCTGTCATATATCAAATTTATATATCATTTTGGTATAATTGCGACTATCTTGATTGAATATTTTAAATATCTTGATAGTGTTTTTATATCTTGAATATTTTCTGCTATGGCATTCCATAATTATCACCATTTCCACAATGTTTTCAAGAGGCTTTCTTCTTCAAGGTCGTTGAAACTTGGGACTGTCTGGTAAAGGGTTTACACACTTCCCCTACTTTTCACGACCCTGACAAAGAAAACTTTTAAAAACACTGTGGGTAAAGGATGTTTTCTACTATTCCATGAACAAATTTTAACATTTGAGTCGCATTTATTTTGACATCTGCAAATGGGGACAAGTCAAAAACTTTGTCGTTTAGTCACGAGTTCAACACCAAACAAATTGTTGAAAATTTCCTTATAAACCATAAAATCAAAAATGAAATATACCTTCAATCTCTTGCCTGCTGGGAAGCGTGTCTACCTGTAAAATAAAGAAAGATATTGAGCCACGAGGTAACTTTAATCTGAAATGTACATGTTCACTGAGGAAAAAATGTCAAAATATTGCAATGTCAAGATGAGTTTGGCCAGAATGTATTAACCTGTAGGCTGCTAACTCAACTTGCTGACCTTTTGTGGACAGTGTAGATCAAGATCAGACTACACAAAACGTGCAGTCAGATCTTGGAACTACACTGTCTGATAAGAAGATATTTTTTCTCAAAAAAAATAAGTTTGGAATAGCATTATTTGGATGTTTACTATCGGCTTGAAAGTTTCGTTTAAGTTATTCAACAGGATAAGGGTTACAAAAAAGAAAGAGAGTGCAGATCCAAGACAATAATGTACATTCTGTGCAGTCTGATCTGAATCTGCAATGTCTACTAAGGCAACACAAGTTTGGAGTTACTAAAATCTAAGAAAGATATTTCGTCACTAGAACCAATGTTGCAGGTACTCACAAAAATTGTATTGATGCCACAATCTTAATGTAGCTTGCGGATACCTTTGCCATTTTTATCGATACACGAAAACCACAAAGATTTCCAGCAAACCTTTCTGGTTTCACAGTACCCACAACAAAGGTTTTAGTGAAGAACTGAAAGATTTACACCTGTGTAAATGTTATAATACTGCCGTAGTTAGTTTCTGTGGTTATCATGTATTGCTACTGCACTGACTTTACTGGAAACATAGCTTAATCCTTTACTGAATAATCCTAAGATTTAATGATCCTGCAGAAGAAAACCTGTGAAAACATTGTGGAAAAAGGAGCAAATGCTGGTTGCCAGCATTTTCTTCTTTTCATGCATTTCCTTATCAATAAACCTATTCAAAGAGAAAACCTTTCATTTGACCCACATTTAAGTTGTAATTTGAAAATCCAATAGTTGTCCTTGAAAAATTATGCAGTAAAAATTCAAATTACGTATATGATTAATTCTCATTTCTTTTCAGGTAATTATCAAACCAATTTTTAGCTCACCTGAGCACAACGTGCTGAAGGTGAGCCATTGTGATCGCCCTATGTCCGGCGTCGGTGTCTGTTGTCCGTCGTCCGTCAACAATTTCTTTAAACATCTTCCTCTCCTTAACCACTGAGCCAGTCTTGATGAAACTTGGCAGGGATGTTCCTTGGGTAAAGCTCTACCAAAGTTGTTCAAAGAATTGAATTCCACCCTTAACTCTGGTTGCCATAGCGACAAAAAGGAAAAAAAATGCAAATTTTTTGAAAATCTTTTTCTCTGAAACCAGAAGGCGCAGAGCTTTGATATTTGGTATGTATTATCTCCTAGTAGACCTCTACCAAGTTTGTTCATATGATGCCCCTGGGGTCAAAACTGGCCCCGGCCTGGGGGGTCACAAGCTCAAGCATAGTAACAAAGAAGGAAAAATTTAAAATTCTTCTTCTCTGAAACTGGAAGGCGTAGAGCTTTGATATTTGGTATGACATAGGAACAAAGAGGGAAAACTTTAAAAATTATCTTCTCTGAAACTGGAAGGCGTAGGAGTCAAAACTGGCCCTGCCCCGGGGGTCACAAGTTCGAACATTGGAACAAAGAAGGAAAACTTTAAAAATCTTCTTCTCTAAAACAGGAAGGCATAGAGCTTTGATATTTGGTATGTAGCATCCTCTAGTGGACCTCTACCAAGTTTGTTCATATGATGCCCTTTGGGTCAAAACTGGCCCTGCCCCGGGGGTCACAAGTTCGAACATAGGAATAGACAAGAAAAATTTTAAAAATTTTCTTCTCTGAAACTGGAAGGCGTAGAGCTTTGATATTTGGTATGTAGCATTTCCTAGTAGACCTCTACCAAATTTCTTCATAAGATGCCCCTGGGGTCAAAACTGGCCCTGCCCCGGGGGTCACAAGTTTGAACATAGGAACAAAGAAGGAAAACTTTAAAAATCTTCCTCTCTGAAACAGGAAGGTGTGGAGCTTTGATATTTGGTGTGTAGCATCTTCCTGTGGACCTCTACCAAGTTCGTTCATATGATGCCCTTGGGGTCAAAACTGGCCCTTCCCCGGGGGGTCACAAGTTCGAACATTGGAACAAAGAAGGAAAACTTTAAAATTCTTCTTTTCTGAAACCGAAAGGCATGGAGCTTTGATATTTGGTATGTTGCATCTCAGAGTAAACCTCTACCAAGTTTGTTCATATGATGCCCCTGGGGTCAAATCTGGCCCCACCCAGGGGTCACAAGTTCGAACATAGGAACAAAGAAGGAAAACTTTAAATTTCTTTCTCTCTTAAACGGGAAGGTGTGGAGCTTTGATATTTGTTATGTAGCATCTTCTAGTGGACCTCTACCAAGTTTGTTCCAAGGATGCTGCTTGGGTCAAAACTGGCCCAGCCCCGGGGGTCACAAGTTCGAACATAGGAACAAAGAAGGAAAACTTTAAAATTTTTCTTTGAAACTGGAAGGCGTAGAGCTTTGATATTTGGTATGTAGTGATTCTCTTCTAAGTTTGTTTGCCCATCTAAGCACAACAAGTTCATTGAGTTCAAAATTGGGTCATCTTGGGTCATAAACTAGGTCAGTAGGTTTAATTAAAGAAATACCTTGTTGGCTTTCTCGAGGCCACATTATTTGCTCAATTGCCTTGAAAATTGGTCAGAAAGTTTGTCTTTATAAAATCTCACATAAGTCTGAATTTGGGTCAACTGGGATCATAAACTAGGTCACTGGGTCAAATTAAAGAAATACCTTGTTTGCACTCTGGAGGCCACATTTATTGCTCAAATGACCTGAACTTTGGTCAGAATGTTTGTCTTGATGAAATATCAGATGAGTTTGGATTTGGGTCACCTGGAACCATAAACTAGGTCACTAGGTCAAATTAAAGAAATACCTTGTGGGCACTCTAGAGGCCACATTATTTGCTCAATTGCCTTGAAAATTAGTCAGAATGTTTGTCTTTATAAAATCTCACATGAGTCTGAATTTGGGTCAACTGGGGTCATAAACTAGGTCACTTGATCAAATTAAAGAAATACCTAGTGGACACTCTAGAGGCCACATTTGCTATTCAGTTGATTTGAAAATTGGTCAAAATGTTTCTTTTGATAAAGTCCAAGAGCGGTTCAAATTTGGGTCACCTGGGGACATAATCTAGGTCACTAGGTCAAATTAAAGAAATACCTTTAGGGCACTCTACAGGCCACAATATTTGCTCAATTGACTTGAAAATTGGTCAGAATGTTTGTCTTCGTGAAATATGAGTTTCAAATTGGGGCACCTGGGGTTATAAACTACGTCACTTAGTCAAAGAAATACCTTTAAGGCACTCTACTCAGGTGAGCGATCCAGGGCCATCATGGCCCTCTTGTTTAAGTTTTTTACTTAATAATTGTGAGTTTTAATGTCCCTGAGGAAGGAGCCTATTGAAAACTTTGTAAGAGAATGAGAAAATGATGGTAACCCAGTTTCTCTTTTTCTGTCAATGTTTTCTACCATTTTCAAGATTAATCAATTCATTTAAGCCACATTTAACACTAATTTGCAAGAGCTTTCAGTTTGAACTGGTCTAAAAATTCTGTCATCTTAAAGGATCACAGCATTTTATAACCTGTTTCTTGAAGAGTAAAATAAGTAAGTCTACTTTAATCCTTTACCACACAATCCCGACTTTTAATGACCCTACAGAAAAAGGCTTTTGAAAACATTGCGGGAAAAGGAGAAAATGATGGTAACCAGCATTTTCTCCTTTTCCCACAATGTTTTCTACCCTATCAAAGAGAGATATCATCATTATGGCAACATTTAATTTGTTGTCTGCAAATGCTTTCAATTTGGTCCAGTCCAGAATTCTGTGGTTTGGTAAAGAGTTAATTACAAAAATCTCACTAAAACATTGTCACAAGTAGCAAAATTTTTCAATATTTTTTTTCCATTTGCTCTCCAAAAGTCTCGGCTATCATGCCTCCGAAATTTGCTCTGAGCATGCTTAGCCTTTAACCAAACATGATCATGTTTTTGCAATCCTAGGGAAGAAGACTTTTGAAAGTATTTTGGGAAAAGGAGGAAAATCTTGTTTTTTTTTTCAGCATAGCTGAATATGCTGGCTTTTGACCTACCTGTTGGTACTGATAACAAATGAATGAATAGAAATTTGCGATTGGTAAAAAATGTAGACAGGTTTATTTTATGGGTACCTACCTATTTGCCAGCAAATTTACACCGTCTCTCTTTTTTAAAGGTATTTCCTGTTTCTATTTTTTACAATCTTTTCTAATGTTTCAATGACAAATTTTACCATTCGAGTCACATCGAACATTCGATCTGTGTTTGTTTCCAATTTTGACTATTTTATCTCAAAGCTTATCTCAACAAAAAATAAGAGAGAGTAGATCTATGGTAACATCAGATTGCATAGAAAAGGCAGGGTTATCTCAATCTCCATTGTATGAATAGGCAACAGTTGTTGCACAATGAGATTTTACCGATAGGCTGTTACTGCTTCTTCAGAAAGATAGATGTATATTTGGTGTGTTTGGCCAAGTAGCTCAGTTGTTATTCCTTAAACTGCTGAATTAAAGAAATAAAAAAATATAAAACCCAAATTTTCCTATTTCAAAGATATTTTTGGAAGAAAGATATCTCCGTATTGGACAGTATAGATTCAAGATCAGACTGCACGTGCACATTCTGTGCAGTCTGATCTTCATCTATGCTGTCTGCAAAAGGTCAGTGGGTCGCACTTAGCAGCCTAAGGGTTAAAATTCAGGTAAGCTTTACAAGGATTCATGATGGCCATTGCAACAGGATTCTTTCATCTCTCACTGTTGAACATTGTTTAGATGATGATTTTGTTAGAAAGCAGGCAGTGCCTTTGAAAGAATGTTATACAAAGCTTTGGCTGAAAGAAACCCCAGGAGATTATGGAGAGGTGCAGTGGCTGTCAGGATATAACTGCAATGACGTTGGAAAAGGCAAATGATACCTAACAGACAGACAAGCGTCATATTTGCTAAGAAGGGTATTAGCAAAACATGGATGGGCACACAGGTGGCTGTGATATCACTGAAATTAAGTTGAAAATGGCGAGTTATACCAAACAGACGGAAGGGTTACAGCAAATTTTCTATTGATATAATGGTAAAATTGCTGAGAAGGGTATTAGCAAAACATGGATGAGCACACAGGTGGCTGTGATAATAACTGAAATTAAGTTGAAAATGGCGAGTTATACCAAACAGACGGAAGGGTTACAGCAAATTTTTCTATTGATATAATGGTAAAATTTATATCCCATTGTATAACATTTGTATATTGCCCCCATGCAGAGGTTTGTTTCTCTTCACTGTAATTGGTCACCCTTTACCAGACAATTCTGTCTTTTAACAACCCTGAGGAAGAAGGCTCTTTGAAAATTATGGCAAAAAGGAGAAAACGCTGGGAACCAGTATTTTCTCCTTTTCCCACACTGTTTTGTCTACCCGTCCAAAAATATGTTTCAATTTTTTGGTCGAATTTATTTTGTTGTCTCCAATGCTCTGAATTTGGACAAGTCTAACATTTTTGTTGTGGGTAACGAATCAATTGTTCACTCTTTACCAGTCAACAAAAGTGCATGACTTGTTTAAAATTGAAAGGATTAGCAGACGGCAAATTTAATGTTGAATACATTATTGAAGTTGTCTTTGAAAGGTTAGAAAACATTTTGGGAAAAGGAGAAAATGCTGGTAACCAGCATTTTCTCCTTTTCCCTAAATGTTTTCAGAAGTCTTCTTTTTTCAGGAATGTGATAAAAATAGGATTGTTTGGTAAAAGTCTTTTGTTGCCAAATCAATAGAGTAAACTTTTACGGTGTTTCAGAATATGGTATACTTCACAACAAAGAAGTAGCTTATGACAAATTTACATTTGTTTGCTTGGTGTCTGACTCCGCTTTCAATCTTATTTTAGTTATACCGTGGTAGCTAGAGCACCAATACCCTATCATCCCAGAGTTTCTTATACTAGTACTTTGCACATTATTCTTTTCAACCAACTTGGCTTGCAATATTATTTCAGTTACTATCTCAGGGGCCAGTGCACCTATCCATCATTTTCAAGGAGTTCCTTTACCAGTACTCTTACAGCTTTTTCCATATAGCCATGAGCTGCTTTCCCAAATAAACATCATTGAAATAATGTCCAGTGGTTAGAGGGAACAAATCCCGTTGCTTTTGCAATCATTGATCTTTGCATGCTCTGTGAAAAGGGGTTTACATCTGCAAAAGTATTGACCAGGTGAGCCTGCGCAGGCTCACCAGGATCGAAACTTTTTGCTGTTGGTCAATTACCTGTACCTCAAAGAACCAGTCTGCCTCATAATTCAGTCAGTTCTTTGACAAAATGGATTCAATTATGTGAAGACTTGCTTGGAATCATGAATCACTGAGATACATTAAACCCCGTTTTTGCCAGAGCATGGCTCTACGGAATTATATAGACTCGGCACAAGTATGGAGTGTCGGTAAATGGAGAACCTTAGTTTTTTTCTTCGATCACCTTTTAGTATACCACCTATCATTTAAACATTGTATAATAGTTCAAAATTTGAAATGACCCATAAGAGAAGGTCAAATTTGAGGTCATATATTTAAATGAAACTTAAACATTTGCATTGAAAGTGAAGCCCCACATATTTGTTTGTTATTCACGATGGAAGAAAATGGGCCTGTTTGTACACCAGGTATAAATCCATTACTGAATAAATATGACTTTTTATGCCGCAAATGTAGGCAGTTTTTAGCTCCACTGGCCAAAGGCCAGCGGGCTTATGTCATGGCCCGGTGTCCGTCGTGCGTGCGTGCGTCCGTCCGTCCGTCCGTGCGTCCGTCCGTGCGTTAACTTTTATTTCAAACATCTTCTTCTCTGAAACTACCCATCCAATTTTCATGAAACTTCACAGAAATGATCCTGCCATGGTCCTCTTCAGAATTTCTTGAAAGAATTTGATTCCTTCAAAAACTCTGGTTGCCATGGCAACAAAACTGAAAAATATTGGAAATCTTTAAAAATCTTCTTGTCTGAAACCATAAGGCATAGGGCTACCAAATTTGGCATGTAGCTTTATGTAGTAGACCTCTATCATGTTTCTTGAAATTATAGCCCTGGGGTCAAAATTGGCTCTGCCCCAGGGGTCACAAGTTTTACATAGGCTTATATAGAGAAAACTTTAAAAATCTTCCTGTACCTAACCATAAGGCCTAGAGCTACCAAATTTTGCATTTAGCTTGATCTAGTTGGGGTCTACCGAAAGTGCCCAAATTATAGTCCTGGGGCCAATTTGGCCTCATGCTTGGGGGGAGGGGTTTCACAAGATTTACATAGGCTTACATAGGGAAAACGTTTAAATCTTGGTGTACATAGCCATAAGGCTTAGGCTACCAAATTTTGCATAATTATAGCATTATCTAGTGGACAACTACAAAGAGGGCCCAAGTTACAGCCCTAGGATCAAGTTTGGCCCTGCACCAGGGGTCACAAGTTTTACATGGGTTTATGGAGTGAAAAGTTCAGAAACCGTCTTGTTACTAGCCATAAGGCCAAGAACTCCCAAATTTGGCATGTTATTCTTCTAATACACATATTCCCCATTTAGTTCGACTGTAGCCCTGGGGTCAAAGTTTTATAAGGGCTTATATAGTGAAGACTTCTCTTCATGGTTTAAATTTATAAGCCAGTGGAGCGATACAGGGCCATCATGGCCCTCTTGTTTGAAAAAGCTATTGGAAAACAATGTTTGATAAGCAACAATTGTTTGAAACAAGCAGTTGCTTATTTTCTGACCATGTTTTCTGTATAAACTCTTTCAATGAAATATTTTCTGTATCTTTTGTAGAGCTTGATGGTGGTTTATGTCTGCCATCGGTGTAGATAGTTTTAAAAACATTGTTGGAATAAGAGCAGTTTTTTGGAATGGGCAATTGCTCCATTTCTTACAATGTTTTCCACATAGTTGTAGAAGGATGTTTTCCTTTCCTTCAATTTACTCTCCTCTTTGTTTTACTGGAGCCACTTGATCGTTTCTGTCTGTCAATGGCATGTTTGTTTACTGATTTGTAGACTTTCCTTGGCCCTTTAGCGAATAATCCCTAAGAAAAAAAAAGAAAGCCTTTGAAAACAATATGGGAAAAGAAGAAAATGCTGGTTCCCAGTATTTTCTCTTTTTCACTCATAATCTTTTCAAACCTTTCAAAGACAAATACCTTCTCTTCGGCCGCATTTAATTTGTTGTCTGCAAATGCTTTCAGTATAGACCAGTCTAAATTGTTTTCTTCTGGTGAAGAGTTAAAAGCTCTCTCGGTTGAATATTTCATACCTACTTCAATCCAGTGACTACCGGTATATTATTTTATGAATTCATATTTTCAATGATCCAAATTTTAAATGCCATATGCATGTTTGCTTATTGTTCCTTTTGTATCTCAGTTCAACTCTCTTGATATATGGATCTTCTTTGATTGGAGACTTGACCATGAAAACCTTGTTTCATAAAATAGTCATAAGTTGCAAAGGCAGCTGTTCAATTTATCAAAACTTAAAGTTCAGTTAAATAACTGTTTACGGAGTCTAGCTATGACAACAAACATGGCGATTTTGTTACTGAAATTAGACCAGAAAAATCCTTTCACAGAATTGTTTATGCAACATGTCAAAATCTCCACAAAATTTCATGATGCAACCAATAAAATGCTTCCGTACCTCTTTATCTCACTGCGAAAATTTTGACCTGGTCAAATCGAAAGCATTGATATGCAGACAACAAATTCAGTGTAGCTCAAAAGATGATTTCTGTCTTTGAAATGGAACAAAACGCTGTTACTGCTATTGATGCATGTAATTGATTATTATGCGTGTAACCCGGGACCAGGGTATGTCTCCCTATAGTTAGGTGTATTTCTCTCCGCAAAAATTTGGCAGCACATGTTATGGTTAGTGCTTGGATGGGTGACGCAAGTCATCGCATTCATCTACTTTACAAATTATTAAATTCTTCAAATGAGTTTATGCAAATGAATTAACTTCAGTCTATTTTTTGATCTGCGTAAGAGAGTACAAAAAACGAGAGTGACCTCCCCAAATGTTATGTAAACAGGAGTGGCCTCCTATTATTCTCAAAATAGACATGCAGAATTCTGCTCATTTTCAGTTGCCTGTACCAATCCCTACACACTTTGCTGTATCAGGGGAGGTAACTAATCTAAGAAGATCATTTCATGACTTTGTTTATTCATTGATTTCAAATGCCGTCTGCATATATTTGCAAAATGGCCCTTTCCTTTGAAGATGCTGAATGAAGCATTTTATACAAAAATCAGAGGACTTTTTGAAACAAAATAAAGGTTTGTCAAACTGAACAATATGACAGTCATGGTGCTGACTCATACCCACAACTTCAGTCTCAAAACCACTCCTGTCACCAGAAAATCCTAAAAGGATTGTGGAAAAAGGAGAAAATGCTGATAACCAGCATTTTCTCCTTTTTCCACAATGTTTTATATCATTTCAAATACTCATCATTTAAGCCACATTTAAAGGCTAATCTGCAAATGCTTTAAAATAACTTTGGACAAGTCCAAAATTTTGTGATCTGGTTAAGAGCAAAGCTGCAAAGTGTGAAAATTGGACAAAGATTGTCCAGTTATTGTCTCACTATTTATTAATCTATTGAATCAATATTGTATAATAAAGCTCATTCAAGTCCGCCCAGCAATCTATTGTATATCATAGCTTGTAGAGAAAAACAAATCATTAAAGTATTATAGCTTGTACTGTAGAAAGTTCAATAGACTCATTCAAGTCCGCCCAGCAATCTATTGTATATCATAGCTTGTAGAGAAAAACAAATCATTAAAGTATTATAGCTTGTACTGTAGAAAGTTCAATAGACTTTCAATGTTTTTTTTTCCAAAGCTTTCTTGGTGACAGATGTGTTCCTTTCATTGTCTAGGTGTTTGTTTGGTTTATTGCCATGATGAAATGTTTAACTCTTTCGGCGCCAAATAAATAAACTCAACTTCTTTCGATGACTGTAAATGCAATCCACAGAGACCCAGAAAGATTTTTATTGTAGGGGCTTGACTAATTAAGCGGATGGTACAGATCAAAGATCAGACTGCACGTTCTGTGCAGTCTGATCTTGATCTGTCCGCAAAAGTCCCTGTTTTCGCCTATGGCGCTGAAAGGGTTAATGTATACAGATATGAAATGCTTTAAATTTCAAAAAAATAGTCTTACCAATGAACACTCTTTCAAAATTCTTAGGTTAGGATAGCAGTGTTGGATTTGGGCCTCTGTTACTACTGAGCACTACTTCATCATGGGGGATTTGGACATCTATCATTACTTAACAGTGCTTCGATGTTGTTGTCATTGATATAGTACAGATGTATGGGGTTTTGGGCCTCTCTCTTCTAAACACTGTTTCACCGTTTTTGATGTGGGACTTGGGACTCTGTCATTGCTGAACACTGTTTCAATATTGATGATGTGTAGGTAGCAGTGAGGGATGTGGGGACTGTCTCACCATTAACATTGCTTCAATATTGCTGATGTTGGGACACCACCTATGGACTTGGGCCCCTTGCATCGTTGAACACTGCTTCAACATTGTTGATGTGGGACAGCAATGACAGAATTGTGGCTCTCTCACTTCTAAATACTGATTCAACATTTAATGTGGGCCAGCAATTAAGGACTTGGGTTCTCTCAACACCAAATACTTCTACATATTTCATGCGGGACAGCACCTAAGGACTTGGGCCTCTCTCACTTCTGAACTCTGCTTGAACATTGTTGCAGTAGAACAGCAGTGATGGAATTTTGGCTTTCTCACTTCTGAACACTACTTAAACATTTATTGTGGGACGGCAATGAGAGATTTGTTACCCTCACTTCAGAACATTATTACAACATTCTCAGTTTAAACAGGACAGCGATAAGGGTCTATTTGCCACTCTCACTTCTAAACACTGCTTAACTCTTTACCAAACGACAAAATTTTAGACTTGTCCAAACTGAAAGCAATTGCAGACGAAAAAATCAATGTGACTCAAAAATTGAAGTTTGCTTTGGGAAGGGTAGAAAACATTGTGGGAAAAGGAGAAAATGCTGGTTACCAGCATTTTCTCTTTTTCCCACAATGTTTTCAAGAGGCTTCTTTCTCAGGGTTGTTAAAAGTTGAGATTGTGTGGTATAGGGTTAAACCTTGTTGATGTGTTGCAGCAGTGAGACACTGTCTTAGTGTAGAGCACTAATTCAAGATTGGTGATTTGGGACAGTAGAAAGGGCCTCTCTCACCACTGAAAACTGCTTTAGCACTCTTGATGTGGGACAGCAGTAAGTGATTTGGGCATCTCTTACCACTGAACACTGTTTCATTGTTATTATAGGACAGTTGTGAGGGCTTTTGACTTCTCTCATCACTGGGCACCTATTGGATATTTTAGTTGTTGCATAGCAGTGTGGCATATCTCATCACTGAACACTGCTTCAATCATTGATGATGAGGAGCAGCAGACCTGTAGGGACTTTGACCTCACTAACATAAAACAAGATTCATTCATTCCTTTCAAAATCAATTTTCATATCCCCCCCCCCCCCAAAAAAAAAATGGGGGGCATGACATAGTTTTTGTTAAGCCTATCTGTCTGTCTGTCTGTCTGTCTACCCATCATGTTCATGTCCGGGGCCATAACATTTTCCCTATTACTTAATTTCACAATAACTTTGTACAAATGATAACCAAATCAAGAAGATGTGCCATGCAGGAGAGTCCTATCAGTAGGTTGAAGTTCAAGGTCATAGCAAGGTCAGATGTGTTTAAGGGGGTAACCATCAAGTCTGGCCTGTAACTTAATAAATTTCAATATAACTGCAGAATTGTCAACAGCATAAAGACAATGTGTGGGGTGCAAGAATCATGTCCATCAATACACTGACACGTAAACTATGTGTACTGTCAGTAGGTCCAAGGTCAAGGTCATGGCAAGGTTAATTATGTTTAAAAAGAAATATTTTTTAATATTATGTTTGTGTATGGCATGTAACTTTTTTAATTACCAATGAATTCAATATAACTGCAGAATTGTCAACCACATCAATACAATGTATTTAGCTCACAAACTTTGTCTATAGGTCAAAGGTCAAGGTCACAGAAAGGTCATAAGCGTTTGTAAGAGTTGTGTTCATTGTCATTGTACATATTCACAGCTCACAGAAGAAGGTTATAGATCAGTCACTTCATAGTGACAATCTTGTTTCATTGTGCATTTTGAATAAAAACAGATAATTTCTATAGAAAAGCTTTCAAAACAATCATCTGGAAAGTAGTGCAGAGCAGACACAAGTATATACTTGCATTGATGTAAGGTCAGAGGCTATGTACAAGGTATATATAATTGTGGCTATAGTTTTATTGGCACATTCCTTGGAAACTGCCATTTAATTACTGTGTGATAAGAATCATTAAGTCATAAAACAAATTTTCCAATTAATATTTGATGGCAAGATAGCTGTTTCTAGTGGTTTTGATAAACTTTGGTAAAACAGATATACAAGTGAGCCATGCTCTATGAAAAGGGGGCTTAATGTATCTGCAAAAAGTATGTACCCATGTCAGCCTGCGCTAACCTGGGCCAAAGTTTTTGCTCTTGATCAATTTTCTGCATGTCCAAGGACCAGTTTACCTCATGGTCCAGTCGGTTGTTAGACTATTAATTAACTTTATGGACCCGTGTTCATGTGATGACTTTCTTGGTATCATGTATTACGGAGATGAATTAAGCTCCCTTTTGCCAGAGCAAGGCTTAAGTATATTTCTGGTACTTTTGTCAAGCATTTGGCCATACTAGATATATATTTCTCATCATTTTGATATATTTACAAGTAAAAGTGCTAGTGATACTAAAAGAATTATGAAGAAAATCATAAAATGAGATTCCTAGATCTATGTCACCCTTACCCCAAACAAAGTCCCAAACCTTATCCATAACAACTGCATACAAGTAGTAATAGTATGTTCACACCATCACAAGGTTTTAATCAAGCAAATTTATTTTCCATGGCAACTGCGACACTATTTCCTGTTGGGAATCTAATGATATATTAACGAATTGTGATACCTCTACATGATGTTTTTGCATAACTACACACGTGTATACTGCTTAATGAACCTTAACCCTTTCCCAAACGATAAATTTTAGACCGGTCCAAATTGAAAGAGTTTGCAGACGACAATTTTAAATTTGATGAAAATGGCAGAAAGTTCTCAAAAAGGGTAGAAAACACTGTGGGAAAAGGAGAAATTTCTCGTTACGAGCAATTTCTCCTTTTCCCACAGTGTTTTCAAAAGACTTGTGCTGCAGACACGTGAAAACCAGGGCTTGTTTGGGAAAGGGTTAACCTAACAACCCCTCATTCCCTGATGAAGACGACTTTTGTAAACATGGGAGGAGAAAATGGTTAAAGACAACGTTTTTCTATCAGATCAAAGACAATACCCATAACTTAACCCTTTACCACAAAATGCCAAGTTTTAACGACCCTAACAGAGAAGACTTTAGAAAAAAATTGTGGGAAAAGGATAAAATGCTGGAAACCAGTATTTTCCCGTTTTCCGAGAATGTTTTCTGCCCTTTCACTCACAAATTTCATCATTTGCGCAATATATAATTTATAGGCTGTAAATGCTTTGAAATTGGACAAATTCAAAATTTTGTCGTTTAAAGTGTTAAGCCACATTCAATTTGTTGTCTGCAAATGCCTTCAATATGGACATATCTAACACTTTGTTGTCTGGTAAAAAGTTAAAATATATGTGCTGACAAAAAATTGTGAAAAAATGAAAATTTAGCCATAGTTTGATTGCTATGGTTTAAAAAGAAAAAAAAAAAATACTTTTCCCCAAAAAATTCCTCGAAATTTTCCCATTTTGCCTGCATAGTAAACTTTAAAACCTTTTTGAATAAGAAGAATTCCGAGTGCATCAAAGTGGTTTGAGGTAACCAGCATCGTTTTCTTTTCCCACAACGTTTTCTACGTTCTGCAAGACGAATCCCACACTTTTTAGCCACATTTGATTTGTCGTCTGCAAATGCTTTCAATATGGACGAATCTAAATTTTTGTCGTCTGGTATTAAAGAGTTAAACATGTCTGAGTTACCGATAGTTAGAACGATCGATAAATGTGTTTTGTGGTTTACATTGTTTTAATATTATGTTATATCGCGGCGGCTAGTTAACCTGTCTATGGTTTCCTGAAGTTTTTTTTTTTACCATTAACCTACTTGGCACTACAGTCTTTCCAAACCACCGGCTGCTTCCCAGCGTAAAACATTAAAACAATAGCGCAGTGACTACCATCAATAATCCGAAAAAAAATGGCCGACCGGAGAAACGAACCAGCGACCCATGGGTGTCAAGCCGTGTACCTTATCAACTTTGGCTACCGGGCATCACTGCTAGCAGTGAAATTAATGAATGAAATTAATCAAAATGTAAAAAAAAAAAATCCAACATTTCATTATTCCAATAGAATATCAAATCTAAAAAAAAATAACTTACCATTTTCAATGAGTTTTATCAAAAAAACTTCTTTTATTTCACTTTGAAAGAAGCACTTCTGCTTTCCAGCTACTATTTAGGCCCAAAGAGCAAATCAACTTCCGATACTTGTCTATAGTGGTAACCAGGCTCGTGCGTACTTAGTTACCAATACTGTTTACATGTTGCTATGCGGCTTCAAGCGATGATCACCTCTTTTAAACTGGGGTTTTAATTTTAAAATATATCCACTCCATTAATTCGACATAAAATATCAACTCTTTATTAAAGACAATAAATCGGATGAATTCGGTAATAAAACTTTCGCTGACTAAATCCGAAGGATGCTAAATCTCGGAATTGGTTTTCAGGATTGCCAATTTGACTTCTAGATCTTTATTTGTGATATAACTTATTGTTTTTTGCTACGAAATGCATAGTGAGGTTTAACCCTTTACCAGATGACAAAATCTTAGCCTTGTCCAAATTGAAAGCATTTGCAGACGACAATTTCAATGTGGCTCATATGGTGCAATTTTCTCTTGATAGGGTGGAAAATATTGTGGGAAACCGAGAAAATGCTGGTTACCATCATTTTCTCCTTTTCCCACAGTGTTTTCAAAAGGTTTCTTTCCGAGGGTCGTTAAAAGGCGGCATTGTGCAGTAAAGGGTTAAGAAGAAGGGAAATAGAAAATACTGCGTGGGACTGACTATGTGGTAAATTTCTACATTTCCCATTTACAAATAGATCAATATAGGTAAAGCGAAAATATGTGTAGATCTATTGAAATTCAAGTACAATAAATATACAAAAAAAAATCGAGAGCGACAATTTCTACTTTGTGTGGCCGTGAACTCTCTCCCCTAATATTTTATTGGGTTTTTGTGTGTTTTCTTTTCGCACAATCTATTGAAAAAAATCCAGCTAGAAGCAAACGTTTTAATAGATTTTTTCCCAATAGCCCCCCCCCCCCACTGCACCCTGCTACTAGGGTTACACAACTGCCACTTGTCTATATGAGCTATGCTCTGGCAAAAGGGGGTTTAGTGCATCTGCATGATGCATTATATTAACTCTTTACAAAACGACAAAATTTAGAACAGTCCAAATTGAAAGCTTTAGCAGACGAAAAAATAAATGTTACTCAAAAATTGAAATTTGTTTTGGGAAGAGTAGAAAACATTGTGGGAAAAGGAGAAAATGCTGGTTACCAGCATTTTCTCCTTTTCCCACAATGTTTTCAAAAGGCCTTTTCCTCAGGGTCGTTAAAAGTCAGGATTGTCTGGTAAAGGGGTTAGGCAAGCTTATCACATAATCATGAATCCATAAAACCCATTTTGTCTTACAACATCCTGAATCCTGAGGTATACTGGTCATTTGACATGCAGAAAATTGACCAATAGCAAAGATTATCGACCCAGGTCAGCCTGCGTGGACTGAGAAGCTGACCTTGGTCGATAATTTTTGCAGTTGCATTGAATCCCCTTTTCACAAAAAACTGGCTGATATAATGTAGACACCCTGCTTTCTCAATTGATTTTGTCATGTATTCTGTTTTTTTTTTCATTTTGTTTTAAAATGTGAAAAAAATATTGGATCTAGATCTATAGTGGTATTGTAAAATCACTTTCATTTCATAAGTAGGCTATACATGTACCAAAGATTTTAACCGACGACAAACCTTTAGACCCGTCCATAGTGAAAGGATTTGCAGACTTGTCCAAAATGAAAGCATTTGCAGACGACAAAATAAATATGACTCAAAAATTGAAATTGTTTATGGGAAGGCTACAAAACATTGTGGGAAAAGGAGAAAATGCTGGTTACCAGCATTTTCTCCCTTTCCAACAATGTTTTCAAAAGTCTTTTCCCCGGGGTTTTTGAAAGTCAAGACTGTGTGAAAAAGGGTTAACGCTTTACCACACAACAAAACTTTGGATTTGTCTTAATCGACAGCATTTGCAAACGACAGGTTACACGTGACTAAAATGATGGTATTTGTCTGTGAAAAAGTAGAAAACATTGTATGAAAAGGAGAAAATGCTGTTTATAAGCATTTTCTCCTTTTCCAGCAATGTTTTCATAAACCACCTCCGGTGGGGTCGTTAAAAATTCGAGAGTGTTCGTTAAAGGGTTAAAAGACGGGAATACGGAGAAATTACTTGCACCACCTTGCTTTGTTGCTCTGATCAAGTTGTCTTTTAGCGGGAAAAAAAATGTGGGAAGGGGAGATATTGCCGGTGTAATGCAGAGAAATGACCCTCCCCTACAAAATGACCCATGGGTCATTTCACTACGTAGAGGAATGACCCGGCACATTATTCTACGTCGAGAAATGGCCCCAAACCGTAGAGAAAGGACCCCCCTCTAGCTGAAACATCAGCAGCATCGGCAGCAATAACAATGTTAAGGCAAAAAGGGGGTAGTAGAAGTACGAGTAGTAGTAGTAGTGGTAATGGTAGGAGTAGTAGTAGTATCAGCATCAGCAGCAACAACAATGTTACAGGGGAAAAAAGGGGGGTCATTTCTCTACGGGGGTCCTTTCTTTTCATGAGGGAGTCATTCTACTATAGCTAGAGGGGGCTCCTTTCTCCACAGTCTGGGGTCATTTCTCTACGTAGAATAATGACCCATGGGTCATTTTGTAGGGGAGGGTCATTTCTCTGTATTACACCGGCACCACCATTTTACCCCTGTATCAAGTCCATTGTCAGACTTTAAAATGGGTTTTTATGGATCCATAATTATGTGATATCTTGCTTAGTATAATGCTATAGCAGATGCATTAAACCCCCCCACCCCTCCATTTGCCAGAACACGGCTCATATATTCTATACATTGTATGTATTCAGCGTTTTACTGAGAATGGATAAGGTGCTTTAAAACGACACGTAGCTTTTTTACAAGCTTGGAAGCAATACACTTATAAGTGATGTGTGCATACGTGTTTATTTTAAATACTTTTAAACCGTTCACAAGACAGTCCCGAGTTTTAACGACACTGAAGGATAAAGTTTTTGAAAACAATGCGAGAGAAGGAGAAAATGCTGGATACTGGCATTTTGTGCTTTCCTCACTATGGTTATTACCATTTTAAAAATTCCATTATATGAGGTACATTTAAATTAGCGTCTGCAAGTCCTTCGAATTTGGACGAGTCTTAAAATTTTGTTGTTTTGTTATGAGTTAAGCATTTTGATATCTTATCTTAAAAAAAAAACCACACAGGAAAACAGGCACATGTCATTCATATTTTTACAAAAAAAACCTCCATCTAACCTTTACCACATAATCCCGAATTTTAACGAGTCGGACCGAGAAAGCTTTTGAAAACATTATGGGAAAAGGAGAAAATGCTGATAACCAGCATTTTCTCCTTTTCCCATAGTGTTTCCTACCCTATACAAGATATATTTCGGTTTTTGGGTAACATTAAGTTTGTTGCCCGCAAATGCTTTTCATGTGGACAAGACCAAAATTTTGTTCAATGGTAAAAGATTAAGGCAGCCAAGACGCTATATGTAGCAACGATCTGCCTTTCAATACCTCTAAAAATACCCCAGTCTACTGACTGATTAGATTTCGATCTGTTAGATCGAATGCTATAAGACTTAATAATTCGTAGTAAAAATATTGATGAAATATCATTCACGCTGAACTTCCCTTGAAAAGAATTGCACCGCGACCCCAACCTATCGTACGTTCGCTCTAAAACTATCAAATGATTGAAATGAAAATTGCCAGTGAATATTCAACACCCAAATAAATGTTTTTACCCGGCAAAACCTCACCCTGTCGGGCAGAGAAAATCTATCATCAGACTTCATCTTTAGCCCACTCGTGGGAGTGTCCTGGGGCAAGACATTTGAGAATAAAATCTGTTTTAACATTGTACCATGAGAATAGTTTAGCTTTTCTTTCTGCCTTTTAAAGAGAACAATGAAAAAAAAAGTAGGTCCACTCGTTTTCAATCATTGAAAGATCACTGTATGAGATGAAAAAACCATTAAATTGCATCAATGGACAGGCGAACGGACAGCTGACTCCAATGGCCTATAATTTCCCCGTCCGTTGTAGACAGTACGAAAAAATCGTTGATTCCCTGGAGATTGTAGATCGGGATCATAAAAAGTACATGTAATTACTAGAGAAACCCTCTAGGGATGAGCAAAATTAGTATGATCTGCTTTTTTAGGTACATGTATTTAGTATTTTACAAAGTTCATGCAGTTCACTTACATTTCCATTCATTCGTCACACCAACCCAAAGCCATGTTAAACCTAAGTCAAACAAAAGTGTGTGTCATGTTTTAGAAGGTTCATTCATGCCTTGTAAAAAGGGTTATTAATGCATCTGCAAAAAAAGATCGACTCATATCAGCCCTGCGAAACATTTTGCTGTTTTTAATTTTCTGCATATCCAAGGATCATCACGTACATAATGCTTCAGTCGGTTGTTAAAGAAAGTAGATTTTATAGATCCATAATTATATAGTGACTTGCATGGTAAAGTGCATCACGGAGATGCACTAAATCCCCCTTTTGCCAGAGCACTCCTTATATTTTATTTTGTGTTCATTAATGTCTATCAATACATGTATAATAGACAGTAAATTCTGCCTTTAGTAGAGGCAAGCAACATGTATTAAACAAGCAAATGTAGAGTTTCCAGGGGAGAAAAATATGTGAACGCTACAAACGACAAAATTTCAGACTTGTTGACTATGAAAGGTTTTACAGATGGCAAATGAAATGTCGCTCAAATGATTAATCATTGAAAGGATAGAAAACTTCTGTGAAAAGAAGAAAATGCTGGTTACCAGCATTTTCTTCTTTTCCCTGAAATTTTTCAAAAGCCTTCTTCCTCGGGGTCATTAAAACACTGTCTGAGTGTCCTTTACGAGTACTTGCTTGCAAGTTTGACTGTTTATCGATATTGCTTTGTTACCAGGGTAACGCTATTTTTACGTCAAAATACAGATAGGTGTGAAGTATTAATAAGTGCAAAGTTTTGTACGGATATACTAATTAGTTTTTCGGAGAGATCTGATGTCATCATTGATCCTGATAACTCCTGTATATCGACTTTCTGGCCAGAACATTCGTGTTAGAGACCACACGGCTGATTTTAGTTGCAATGGAAACCAGGTGTAATGGGACTAATGTTGTCAGTAAAATTATCTCCCTTGAGAAACCTAAACTGAAGAAGTTTAAGTAACAGATTGGTCCATTTAGATGTACTCCTTTGTTCCTATCCTTGATTCCCTTTGGGGCGTTGCGATAAATGTAGTTTGATTTATGATATAAATGTAAAGGCTAATTTACAAGGTATGTTTTAACAGAGTGATAATGTAGGTCTAATTTCAAGCATATCTGTATTTTACGTTTACACGTTATGTTCAGAAGATCTGCCTCCTATTATCTATTTTACCCCTTCAATGGGTTAAATCACCAACTGTCAGTTGTGTAATTGTATGTGACTTTCTACAAGATAGGGGTCTGTTTAGTGGACAGAAAACAAAAGTAATCATTTGAATAGTACTACTGGTATATATAATATCGAGATAAAGGGCTGGAATTTACCATGCTGAGCTCTGACTGATCCGTTCTTTCTGCAAAAAAACAGGGAAAATAGAACATGTCCTATTTCCTCTGCTTTACAATTTTGATAGCGAATCTCCCATTAAAAGAGGGTTTACACGATGTGATCTAGCATATGTGTTGCAACAGATTGGAAAAAGCAAGTCATGTAAACTGGCCTGAAGGACGTCAAGGACCCATATAATTTTAAAGCAAATTCTGTTCTATATCATCAAAGAAGAGCGTTAGATCAATTGGTAAAACAATCTGACCAGATTTAGTTGATATATTACCCCAAGAACATATCTGTGAACTGCTAAAAATTAGGGATAAAAACCAAGTCAACCCTTTATCAGGACACACGTAGTACTGGAGCGGAATCAAGGGAAATAAGTGAAAAATGTTTGATTTTCGTCAGTTCGAATGGCGTCTCTTCAAGTTTTACTTCCTGTTTACTGAGTCGTCTTCATGAGTCTTAACTCTGCTAAGCGCGACTCGGAGCTTTTGCAGACCGTGTAGATCAAGATCAGACTGCAAAGAACGTGCAGTCTGATCTTGGATCTACACTGTCCGCTACGGTAATTTTTTTCGTTCAAATTATTTTTTAAAATCACAATATATGGGTTTTCATTGAGTGGAAATCTTCGTTTCATTTATTTAGCAGCATAGGGTTTCAGTGCTAACCAGATGACAAAATCTTAGACTTGTCGAACTTGATCTCAAGCATTTCCAGACGACAGGATAAATGCCAATGAAATGACTAAATTTGCTTCTAAAACTAATTATAAGAGAAAAAACAGTGTGGGAAAAGGAGAAAATGCTGGTCACCAGCATTTTCTCCTTTGCCAACAATGTTCACAATAGGATTCTTTCTCAGAATCGTTAAAACTCGGAACTGTGTGCTAAAGGGATAAGTTTTAACCAGACTACCAGATTTCAGACTCGTCAAAGTTCAAAGCATTTGCAGATGAATAAAATGAATGTGGCTTAATTGACGAGATTTATCTTTGAAGGGGTAGAAAGCACTGTGGGAAAAAAAGGAAAATACTGGTAACCAGCATTTTCTTATTTTCCAACAATGTTTTCAAATGCCATTTTTTCCTTAGACACGGAATTGTGTCGTAAAGGAATAATCGTGTCGGCTGACCCTGCATGGACACCATGTAAGCATGTATACGAACACTGGAGGCCCATGGATGACCCTGCATGGACACTATGTAAGCATGCATACGCACACTGGAGGCCCATGGATGACCCTGCATGGACACTGTGTAAGCATGTACACGAACACTGGAGGCCCATGGATGACCCTGCATGGACACTGTGTAAGCATGTACACGAACACTAGAGGCCCATGGATGACCGTGCATGGACACTGTGTAAGCATGTACACGGACTCTGGAGGCCCATGGATGACCCGGCATGGACACTGTGTAAGCCTGTACACGAACACTGGAGGCCCATGGATGACCCGGCATGGACACTATGTAAGCCTGTATACGAACACTGGAGGCCCATGGATGACCCTGCATGGACACTATGTAAGCCTGTATACGAACACTGGAGGCCCATGGATGACACTGCATGGATACTGTGTAAGCATGTATACGAACACTCGAGACTCATGGATGACCCTGCATGGACACTGTGTAAGCATGTATACGAACACTGGAGGCCCATGGATGACCCTGCATGTACACTGTGTAAACATGTATACGCACACTGGAGACCCATGGATGACCCTGCATGGACACTATGTAAGCCTGTATACGAACACTGGAGGCCCATGGATGACACTGCATGGATACTGTGTAAGCATGTATACGAACACTCGAGACTCATGGATGACCCTGCATGGACACTGTGTAAGCATGTATACGAACACTGGAGGCCCATGGATGACCCTGCATGTACACTGTGTAAGCATGTATACGCACACTGGAGGCCCATGGATGACCCTGCATGGACACTGTGTAAGCATGTATACGCACACTGGAGGCCCATGGATGACCCTGCATGGACAGTGTGTAAGCATGTATACGCACACTGGAGACCCATGGATGACCCTGCATGGACACTATGTAAGCATGTATACGCACACTGGAGGCCCATGGATGACCCTGCATGGACACCATGTAAGCATGTATACGCACACTGGAGGCCCATGGATGACCCTGCATGGACACCATGTAAGCATGTATACGAACACTGGAGGCCCATGGATGACACTGCATGGACACCATGTAAGCATGTATACGAACACTGGAGGCACATGGATGACACTGCATGGACACCATGTAAGCATGTTTACGCACACTGGAGGCCCATGGATGACACCGCATGGACACTATGTAAGCATGTATACGCACACTGGAGGCTCATGGATGACACCGCATGGACACTATGTAAGCATGTATACGCACACTGGAGGCTCATGGATGACACAGCATGGACTCTATGTAAGCATGTATACGCACACTGGAGGCTCATGGATGACACTGCATGGACACTATGTAAGCATGTTTACGCACACTGGAGGCTCATGGATCGATGGTGGCTTGCTACAAGGGTTTAGAAAACTTTTGGCAAAGAAAGGAATCACGAAAACTGTTTTACAATTTCTCTGTCCAAGTGTTATCAAAACAAACGTCGTAAGTCTAGGTGTCAAGTTATAAAGTTCAGGGTTCTCTCGGGTTCTTCCGCCTATATTTTCCCTTTACAGATAGCATAATATTTGGCAGTTCAAAGCAGAGTCCCGTTGCTTAGTTGGTAACGCATGCACACAAGGCTTGAAACCTACGACTCCTTAATTCGATTTCGAGGTCGGAAGGTTCTTTTCATGAACTGATTATATAGCCATTGCGACAGAATTGATTTCTCTCTCAGCGCTGAATGTTTTTTCCGACAATATTTATGTGGGAGAGCAACCAGTGGCTAGAAGAGAATTTCATCGAAATACAGGTAAAATAAACTTCAGAAACGCATAGGTATGTGCACTGACCGCCTCGGTAAAATTCTTCTTTTTTTCCACCAGTGGAACTCTTCAAATTAAAGACGCGTTTAGACCTGTTACCGTACCCAAGCGAAAACAAAAATCAATGACATTTATTTTATTACCATATATGCACAATCTTGAGTGCTCAAAGAGAGATAATGAAAAGGTATTGAACAGAACTTTGAAAACGGCGTTATTTAGCTTACACGCATATTTTAGGCTACAAGATGGTTAATTTCTGGGGCCCATATTTATCAACCATTTTATATGTCATGGCATTCCAGTTCTCAAATTATTTCTTGCAAAGTTTATGTAAGTAAAACAACTTCTCATTAGCTGAACAAAATAGCCAATCACAAGTTTGTGTCACTTTCTAGGTTTGGAATCACAAAGTGAATGCAATTAGAATGGTTGGTTAACACGTGCCCTGTATGGTACAAGACTCAGAAAATTGCATCATATCTGTACAGTGGTTTATGTGAGCCTTCACCAAGTGTGAAATACGATTGGCCGTCGACATCGAATGCTACGCTCTCTCCTTGTTTCTCCGAAATGTATGGCAGTGGAACAGGTGAGCCCCCTAAAACACCTGAAGATAGATAGATGGACGGTACGTTGGCAAGTGATGGATGGATGGATGGATGGATGGATTAAATTAAAATAGAGGGGGGAAGGGATTGAGGGAGAGTTGATTGAATTGGTAGAGGGAGAGTGTGTGTCCTTTATATTGATTAATTGAGAGAGAGAGAGAGAGAGAGAGAGAGAGAGATTCCTTAAATTTCAATACTTTTGTCGTTTTTACAAGTGTGAAACTTCCCTATTTGTAATGTAAGCGTTAGAATTTAAAGTTTACTTACTAATATAGTCCTTCCCGCCGTTCATACTGTAATGTAAGATATTGTCGTCGGTTTTGATTAGTATTTCATTTCCGTCTGGGGATATATCCCCTCCCCGGGGATCCTTATGGCTTGTCCTGACGCCATTCAGATGCCCAGTCCTTGTTATCGGCACACGTGAACCTGTACCCCATCCGCTGCTGGGTATAAGACCAATCACAGCATCAGCATGATCTTCTTTCGAGATGACGTAAAGTTCTGCATCCGGTGTCACCATGAGAGTCTCGGCGTCTGGTTCATTCCAGCTGAAATCGAATTAAAGTGTTTCAGGTACCGGCTTTATCTATCTCTGAAAGATATTTAAAGAAAAATGTGCACGATAAAAAAATAACTACAATTCCATCCTTCGAAACGTGAAGTGTATATATCATTGCATGCTGACCAAAAGTCTTTTCAATGGCGTCCTCGATTTCTAAGAAATTCAAAATACCTCAGGTACTGCTTTATGGCTTATACTATGGAATTTGTCCACGAGGATCAACTATACGGATTTCTGACTTCCTTGGCAAGATACTTTACAGTTTTTTGGTTTAAACTTTCTTTCTTCAGTAAGGCAGACATGTATACAGGAAGACAAGCGGACCAAAAAACCTGGTGAAGCCTGCATACAATTTTTATTTTCATGGAACATTTATGATGCAATGCTTTTTTTTTTTTACAAATTGTTTTTCGTTGAAAATGAAAAATAAAGTTTCACAGTACTTGAAGGCTACATGTATGTCTGTATAAACCACGTTAGTCTTCTGGCCTGGTGTGTGATCTGTCATCAGTTAGTGCATTCCTCATTACGTTGTCTGAACGTTCTGCCAGACGACAAAATTTCGGGCTCGTCCAAAATGAAAGCATTTTAAGACACCGAATTAAATCTAGTTCAAATGATAACATTTCACTTAGTATGATTTCCAGCATTTCCTTCTATTTTTCCCGAAGGTTTTCAAAAGCCATCTTTGTCAGGTTCCTTAAAACGCGGAATTGTTTGGTATAGGGTGAAAGCCCTGCATTCAGTCGCATTGAAATATTATATAACATTTAGAAATACCGCACTTTCTCTTCCACAATGTTTTTTACCCTTTCAACGGAAAATCCCGTCATTTGAGCCCCATTACATTTGGTGCCTGCAAATGCTTTCAATACGGACATGTCCAGAATTTTGCAGTAGAGCTATATAAATTAGATAATGAACATATTCAACCGATATTTGGGCAGCTGCTGCAATTTCAGAGCTAACACTAAAGCTACAACAACCACTACTACTACCATTTCTTATTATTACCATCATTATTTAATTATTATCATTATTATTATCATAATAAATGAATAAAAGAATCAAACTCCAAGTATAATTTTGGAAAAAATATTTTAATCCCGACTAGTTTCGGTTATTTAAAACCTTTATCAAAGGACATATTGATTATTATTTAGGTTGATGACAGAACGTCAATTACTACGACGCCAAAAAATGACAATGACCTTTGCGAAGAAATAATGTATCAACGATTTTAGTATATTTAACACATACAGGGTCCAAGAAGATGCAAAATACGGCCCGACGTGTAGATCTGGGGACATTGTTATTACCTAAATTTCAATGCACTTTCAGCACTAACGAAAACTTTGTCTGTCAATATAGCTGGTTCCACAACGCGATAGACTGTAAGTGCGTTTCCATCGTCCCCGATATCCCCTGTAAGAAAAAATAAAGTGACCGTCTTCACCAACCATTGTTCATTATATCTAGGCTAAGTCTGATACTAAAGAATTTTCTTAAGGTTGAAAGTTAGTTTTTAATCGGCTTAACCAAACTAAACCAATCAGATGTAATAGGCATTTCCAGAATTAAGAAAAAGAATGTTATTTTGAACGGTTGTTGAATACGGCCCGACGTGTAGATCTGAGGACAAATAAAAAAAGTCCTATATAAATAGATAGTAGATCTGAGGACAACAATACAAGTCCTAATCTAAATAGACGGTAGACCTGAGGAGAAATATACAAGTCTTTCTACATAGAAATAGATCTCGGGACAAAATACAAGTCGTATATATGTAAACAGTAAATTCGAGAGCATATAAAATAAGACTGTAGTAAACTTGACGACAAATAGAAAAGTCCTGTTCATGTAGACACTAGTTCTGAGGACAAGAAATCCTCTCCGTTTAGACAGTAGATCTGAGGACAGATATAAAAGTCCTACCTAAGTAGACAGTATATCTGATGAAAAATATCTAATTCCTATATACATATATGTACACAGTAAATCTGAGGACAAATATAAAAGTCCTATCTAATAAGACATTAATATATCTGAGGACAAATGAAAAGTCCTCTCTATGTCCTATTTAGTAAGTAAATCTGATGATATATATAAATGTCCTATCTAAAAGACTTCGCGTGATAAAATAAAGAGCCATTCTGTTTAATAGCAGTACTGAGGACAAATAAAAAATCCTATCTAATCAGACAATAAACGTGGGGACAAATAAATAAGTCCTGTAAACATAGACGGTAAATTTGAGAACAAGTATAAAAGTCCTATCTATATAGACGGTAGATTTGAGGACAAATATAAAGGTGCTATCAAAGTAGACAGTAGATCAGAAGACAAGTTTAGCAGTCCTATCTGATAAGAAAGCAGATCTGACTGCAAATAAAATGTCTTTAATTTGTACACAGTAGATCTCTGAGGAAATATGAAAAAGTCATATCTATATAAACAGTAGATATGAAGACAAATATTAAAAGCCTGCATCTGTAAATAGTAAATTTGAGGACAAATATAAAAGTCCTATCTAATAAGACAGTAGATCTGAGGTCAAATATTAAAGTCCTGTGTAATAAGAAATTAGATCTGAGTACAAATTTAAAAAAAGTTCTCTCTGTATAGAAAGTAGATCTGAGAAAAGATGAAAAAGTTCCATCCATATAGACAGTAGATCTGAGGACAAATAACAAAAAAGTGCTGTCTATATATAAAGTGGTTCTGAGGACAAATGAAAATGTCCTGTCTATGCAGACAGTAATCTGAGGACGAGTATGAATGCCATCTCTAAACAGACAGAAGATCTGAGGAGAAATATGAAACCCCGATTATCTGGATAGTACATCTGAGGACATTTATAAAAGTTCTCTCTATGTAGGCAGTAGATCTGAGGACAAATATAATACTCCTATTAACATAGACAGTAGATCTGAGGACAATTAGAAAAGCCCCATCTATGTAGACAGTAGATCTGAGGGCAAACATAAAAGCCCTATGTATATAGACAATAAATCCGAGGACACATGAAAAAGTCCTAAAGACAGAGAAGTAGATACATGTATGTGGACAAATATAAAAATGCTACACGTGTATAAAGACAGTAGATCCGAGGACGAATAAAAAGTCATATCTACACAGACGGTAACTATAGGGACAAATCTAAAAGTCCATGTAAAAGTGGATCTAAGGACAAATAAAAAAGTCTTATCGAATTAGATCGTTTAGCTGAGGAAATAAAAAGTCCTGTCTATGTAGACAGTAGATCTTGGGAAAAATAAAAAGTCCTATCTATGTAGACAGTAGATATAAATACGAATAGAAGTCCTATCTTATCAAACAGTAGATGGGAGGACATTTAAAAAGTTCTGCCTATGTAGACAGTAGATCTGAGGGTAGATAAATAATTCCTATCTATGCCGACAGTAGATCTGGACATAAGGAAAGTCCTATCTATGTAGACAAACTAGATCTGAGGACGAAAGAGTCCGACCTAAGGAGACAGTAAATTTAAGGAGAAATAGAAACAAAAACATTCCTACCGATAAAGACAGTAGATATAGAGAGAAATAAAAAATCCTAGCTATGAAGATACTAGTTTTCGGAATAACTTCAAAAATACAGTTTATGTGGACAGTAAATCTGAGGATGGGTGAAAAAATTCCATGTAGACAGTGAATCTGAGAACAGGTAAAAATGCCTACGAATGTTGACAGATATTTTGACAAATAGGAAAGTCCTACCATGGTCCATGTTGACAGTAAATGAGGGGACAAATAATTAAGATCAACTTTTGTGGACATAAAAGTTCTTCATAAGATGGTAGCATTTTTTACACGGAATTTGTCCTCCTAATTTTTTTTTTTTCATTTGTACAATTCTCAAGAATTTTCTGAATGTCAAATTCTAGTAATTTCTGATTTAATGAAGCAAATGCTTTTGCCAGTCAGACTGGTTGGTAAATACGACACAGGTTTAGATATAAGGACAGATAAACATGTTACGTCTGTGTACATAAATAATAAAGAAAGAATCAGGTATAGACCAAGGACAAGTGTTAACCCTTAGGCTGCTAAGCGCGACTTAATGACCTTTTGCAGACAGTGTAGATCAAGATCAGACTGCACAGAACGTACAGTCTGATTTTGGATCTACATTGTCGGATGAGGAGATTTTTCTTCCAAAAAATAACTTTGAAATAGCAGCAATTAGTTTTTTATTATCGGCTTGAAAGTTTCATTTCATTCTTTGTCTGCGCATGTCATATTCTTCGAAGATTTGACCTATGACGCATCACTGGAAAAGTAATGCACAAATATGAATGCGCGGTGCGTAGATTGCCACTTAAAAAGTGCAGGCGGAAAATGGCAATATACGTCTATGGAAAAATCAAGCCAGTTTTTCGCTACAAATTTCTTTAAAAACAAAATGCTCTCAAACGGGGAAAATATTTTTTAAAATACCAACTGTTTACTGCAAATCTCTGTAGACAGTTTCAAAATATAGACGTGGGGAAATCCGGGATTTGTGCAACAGACTGACAACAAAAATAACGGTCCCACCTTGCTGGGCTTATACCAGGGCTTTTTCACAAGCCTATATGGGCTAATGTTTATAAATGGCTGGTGCATAGGTTATATGCTAGCTAACCATGGCTGGATGAATCGTACAAGGTAGGTTTTAGAGAGTAAACGTCTATTTTATTTTGAAATTCCTTGCATTAATTCCCGCCTTGAAAAATAGTCCGGTTCTGTACCCAGAATGCTAATATCAGATAGGTTATGTATTTGAAAAATGCCACCTAGCGGAAGATAATGTTATTTCATTTATTTAGCAGGTTAAGGATAAAAAAGCCTACCTATGTAGATACAGAAGTCGTCTAGATGCCCGTAACATTTTCCACAAGCAATGTCCTCCCAGTCTTTGTTAGTGGCGCCATTTACTGTGATAACAGAGATTACCTGTAAATATTAACGTGGTGGCCAAAATTAATTATATATACTGTGATGACCACAATTACCTGTAAAATACAACCGTGATGAGCGCAATTACCTGCAAAATACTACCGTGATGACCACATTTAACTGTAAAATGTTACCGTGATGATCATGGTTAATTGTAAAATACTAGTTTCATGAGCGCCATTGTCTGTAAAATACTACCTTATTGAGGGCAATTCACGCTTAAATATAACCCACATGTCCTCAATTACCTGCAAAATAATACTTTTATGATAGAATACACGTAAAATATTACCGTGTTGGCTGCAGTTAACTGTAAAATATATCTGTTATCACCACATTACCTGCATAATGACGGTAATGACAGATAACTTGTAAGATATTACACCTGTAAAATATCAACATGATGACCACAATTACCTGTAAAATATTATCCCGTTGACCACAATTACCCGATAAATTCTACCATGGTGACCAAATTATCGTAAAATATTATTGTGATGACTGCAATTAATTGAGAACTATAACTGATGACAGCAATTCTATGTGAAATACGTTATTACTGTGATGACAACTGTAATACTATTTAAGTTATTTTTAACACTTTATTAGTCTTCTTCAAATGCTTTCAATTTGGACAAGTCTAAAACTTTGTTGTCTGGTTGGGGGCGATGAAGGAAGAAAAACAGGTCGTCTATTCTTTACTTACACTTGCGGTCCTGCTATCTATAGCATAAAGCTTGTTGTCACCGCCATGGTCGTTGTGAGTGTATAAAATACCCGGATGTACTCTACTGGCACAGAGACCGGAAGCTTCGTCTATATGTCTGTCATCAATTTCTCCAACTTTGACGCCATTATTGACTAAAAGTATAAAAAAGAAACCTAGCTTGTAGCAGTATGGCGACATAGAACTCTTACCACTTACTAAATATTTTTTGTTTGTTTGTATTGGAGTTTAACGCCGTTATCACGGCGGTCAGTGCACCTACGCATGTGTTTTCTGGCTTTCTCACACCAGTACTGACACAAATTTCTTTCCAAGCCACTGACTACCTTTCTCACATGCAACACAAAAGTTTGCCTCAACCAGTTATCGATCTCGCAACCACCAGGTCACGAGTCAGATACGCTAACCGCTGAGCTACCCGTCCGAGCACTTACCAAATAATTATGGCGGATTTTGTTTTATTTTAAAATTATCATGATAATACTACATGTAGATGAATTTATGCGCATGATTTTTTTCCCCTGTTATACGAGTTCTAAACAGCCATCTCATAATCCTACTTCGGATTTCTTTTTTATATCCGAGTCAAAATCACAAACTTTTTCGCACATTGAATCTATTTTAGATATCTGGTGACTTTTGCGACCGTGAGGAAGAAACCTTTTGAACACATTGTGAGAAAAGAAGAAAAAACGTTTGTAACCAGTATTTTCTTCTTTTCCACGTTTTCTACCCTTACAGAGGCATTTTTCATCAGTTGAGCTGCATCTAATTTGTTTTCTGCAATAGCTTTGAATTTGGACCAGTAGAAAATTTTGTTGTTGGTAAAGAGTTAACATGAATTCTTTTCCTGTCAAATCTCTTGAACTGCCAATGCTTACCATATTATGGAAGATATTTTTCAGCTATTTGTTTTCGGATTTCGGGTTATTTAAAGAAACCGTTTACAAACCCAAGACGAGAGTAACAAGTGGGAGATTAAAGACGAAATATGCCAGGTAGGCACTGCATCACAGAAGAATGCATCTCCGTTCGTCTACATGTTTGAATTGGATCGCAATACTTAATTATCACCAGACTTATAAAGTTATCTCCCTTTGAGCACTCCTCTGCATATTTGGTAAGAAAATGAACAAATCTCGCGAGACGGCACGACATTATTAGGTCAATTACGGCTCTTGTTAAGGAACCCATTACGAGAAAAACAAATGTGAAATAAAAGCCCGAATGTACTTATTAGACACTGTGCACAACGCACTGAAATGTGCCTTCATTTATAAAGATAAGTAGTGTAAAAGTGGTGGGGGCCGGAATCACCCTAGATATATAGTGGTGGGGGCCGGAATCACCCAAGATGTTATCCTATGTGGGGGCAAAAATCAGTCTTAATAGTGTATATAAGAGGCTTAAATCAGCCATTGACCTGATACATTGCCCTCGCGGATGATTCCTGTCCCATACCTGATTCCTTTGCCCCTACCGGATCCCTTTACCATCAAATGCCTTATTACGAATTTTGTTCTAGTACTAGACAAACATTCATTTTTCTATTAAGATTATTTACCCTTTCTGCTTGGTGGAAAGGGGAAGGGTGTTTGTCAACGTGTAGATAAAATGTACTTTAAGTGTACCTATTTTATATACAACGACCTTTTTCATCCTAATCATTGGTCACTAAATGATAAATGATGGCTAACATTTCCCATTTAAATTACCATAAATCTAATTACAAATATTATATTTTAGATAGATGCAAGATATCAGAGGAGTTAGCAATCGGGCTCACGAAATGAAATGTTTCTCATCATAAAATTAAATTTAGATGCTGAAATTGACAAAGTTTTTCATGAAAAATAAACGTTAATTAAACCATGACTTCTTGCTCTACTGAGGAATATAAAAATCTATTTATTTCGGTTCTACAACACATAGTTACTTCGACCGCTAAGTCATGGATTCCTCTTTACGCACCTTAGTCAATATGCTGGTTGACTACCGAACCATGGTAGTCGGGGAACAAGCAAAAACTAAGGAATTAGAAATACAGGTAATTATATTTCTTCAGTTTGTTTAATTATACGTTTAATACAAGAGAACGGGAATAACTGAAAGAAAGATATTAATGGAAATCACTGCTTATTGTGTTTTAGCGCTGACTCCTAGCAACACAGTCGATAAAAGACAAGGCCTGAAAACAGGAATCGCTGGTTCAAATTCCCAGCTCAGCCAATTTCTTTCAGATTATCGCTAAAAGTCATTGCGATAGGATTCATTTCTTTTTCACCGCTGGTCATTGTTTTGACGATTGTTGTGAGAAAGCAGCCAGTGGTTTAAGAAGAATATCGTGCGAAGTACTGGTACAGAAACTTCAGGAAAACATGGATAAGACCACTAACTCTGCGCTGTGACTAAAATAATGATGAAAACAGCATTAAACATAAAAAACATCGTTGTGCTAATTAAAAACCATCATTTTGTTTTCAAACATTAAAAAGGCTCTTTCCATTCTTAGGTGAACGTAAGCTGGAGGTCAAAGCTGTTGAATGGAGGCGGGAGAAGGAACAACTTTTGAGCATGACTAAAGGACTGGCTGAGGCTGTCCAACAAATAGTGAGTACATTTTTGTCAAAGTAAACTTTAACCCGTCATTTGCTGTCTTTCGCTTCTATTGAGAATGCGTCTACATGTAAGCCTACGTGTTATCCGACACAGAAGAGTTGCCTGATTGGTTTATACTTTCAAGTTTTTAAAGTATTAGAGACACACTTTTCGATACACAAAGAGTAAATAGCTTTATTTTACAAATTTGCAGCATTTATATCTAAGATTTTTTTTTCCCTCTCGTTATTTGCCTTTCAGTTAATTGGTTAATTGGTGTTTTAAGGCGCATCGACAGCTATGGTCATTTAGCGCTCATGAAAGTAATATTTATAAATGGAACAATAAAATGTTAATTTGAAAGTTAAAATCTATATTAGAGTCTATATTTTATCATAAAAATCTATCTCTTTTAGGTATTCTAAAATGTTGTTCTGTTTTACGTTTAAGAATAAATTTTGTAAGCTGTCAACACTAAAATGTTTTGATCGTATACGGTCGAAATTTTTACAGTTTAATAAAATATGTTTTACAGTTAAAGGTTCATTGCAGTTTATACATTGTGGTGCTCTCTCATTTTTTAAAAGATGAACATGTGAAAACCTTGAGTGTCCTATACGACATCTTGTTGAAATTACTTGACTTTTTCGGTTACAATAAAATTCATATTTGTCATTAAAATTTGGTTTGATCGCTAAAAGTTTGTTGTTAAGACATTGTTGCCATTTTATTTGACATTCAGACTTGATAAAATCATTTATTTGTTGTTTTTTGTCAGTATAAGGAATTTTTATGTTGGGTATGTCCATATTTACGGCATCCTTTGCTTCTTGATCAGCTATTTCATTACCTTTTATATTAATGTGGCTGGGTATCCAGCAGAATATTATAGTCTTTGATCTACATAAATAAATATATTTTCTGAAAAATTGCTGAATCAATGGATTTGGGTTATCAGGATGTTTTAAAGATTGTAAAACTGACATTGAGTCAGAAAAAACTATGAATTTCTTGTTATTATTGTTTTGTATTGAACAGAGAGCAATGTTTAAAGCTACAGTTTCTGCTGAAAAAATAGAGCTATGATCTGGGAGTCTTATTTTGGCAGTTTCTTGTTTGTGTACTGAAGCACAACCAACTTTATTATCTTGTTTCGAACCATCCGTGTAAATTGAAATGTAATCTTTATACTGTGATTTGATTTCTAAAAATTTATTTTTATAAAATAATGGGATTTGTAACCGATTTCTTATTTACATTGAGATCAAAAATAATATTTGGTGGATCTATGGTCCACGGCTCTTTTACAGGAAGTTTAAAGGGCTTTATATTCTTTACATTTATGTTTGATTCATTAAGAAGAGGTTCAACTCGTAGACCAAGTGGTTTGATAAAATTATGTTTGTTTTGAAAGAGTATTTTGTTTGGTGGATTAAAGATGTCATTTACATTTATGTTTGATTCATTAAGAAGAGGTTCAACTCGTAGACCAAGTGGTTTGATAAAATTATGTTTGTTTTGAAAGAGTATTTTGTTTGGTGGATTAAAGATGTCATTGTAAACCGGATTTTTTGTATTTGAAGCCAGTTTAGTTACGTACTGTACGGATAGTTTTTTCCTTCTATCATATAAGGATGGCTCCTGGGCCTCTGAATACAAACTTTGAACAGGTGACGTACGGAAAGCTCCCAAAGCTAACCGAAGACCCTGATGATGAATAGTGTCCAACTTTTTTAGGTAGCTTTTTCGTGCAGAGCCATATATAATACATCCATAATCCAGTTTTGAGCGTATTAAAGATCTGTATAGATTTAAAAGAGTTTTCTTATCTCCTCCCCAGTCAGAGTGGGAAAGTATCTTTAAAACATTTAAAGCTTTCTGACATTTCAGTTTCAAAGCATTAATATGTGGAATGAAAGAAAGTTTTTTGTCAAAGATAACTCCTAAAAATTTTGCTTGATCTATTATTGGAATAGGACTATTATATATTTTCAATGATGGATCCAAGTGCAACCTGTGCTCTTGGCAGAAGTGTACACAGTTTGTCTTTGTCATGGAAAATTTAAAACCATTTTCTATAGTCCATTTCTCAATTTTGTCTAAATTACTTTGAAGCTTGGTTTCAATTGTTTTCATATCTTTGGATCTGTAACATATTAAAAAATCATCCACATATAAGGAACAGTTCACATCGTCATCTAAACATTTTACAATATTGTTAATCTTGATATTGAACAGAGTAGGTGAGAGGATACTTCCTTGAGGAACTCCCTGTTCTTGTTCATAGTCATCAGAAAAAGATGTGCCTACCTTAACTTTGAAACATCTATTTGATAAAAAGTTTGAAATAAACTTGGGTAGATTTCCCCTTAATCCAATTTTATGAATGTCTTTTAAGATGCCATGTTTCCATGTGGTGTCATAAGCTTTTTCTAGATCAAAAAATATGGCAACTACATGTTGTTTCTTTACAAAAGCATTTCTGATAAAAGATTCTAATCGGACTAATTGATCTGTCGTGCTTCTGTTTTTTCGGAACCCTGATTGATGTTCCGATATAATATTATTGGATTCGAGGTAAAAATTAAGTCTCTTGTTTATCATTCTCTCCATGGTTTTACATATACAACTAGTTAAAGCTATGGGTCTATAGTTTTTTGGATTTGTATGGTCTTTATTTGGCTTAGGAATTGGAATGATTGTAGCTTTGGACCAACTTTTCGGGAAGTTGCCTTGTTCCCATATAATGTTAAAAATGTTTAACAGAGTTTGTAATGAAATACGAGGTAAATGTTTTAAAAGTTGATAGTGTACTTCGTCTGCACCTGACGCAGAATCGTGAGCATTTTTTAGAGAATCTTCAAGTTCCGGTAGTGTGAAAGGCAAGTTGTAGTTTTCATTTGTATCCGTTTCAAAATTAAGTTCTTCCATTTCTGCTTCTTGCTTATGTTTTTTAAATTGTGGTTTATAATTTGCAGAAGAAGAGTTTGTTTTGAAAGTTTTACCCAGGATATTAGCGATTTCTTTTTTACTTTCGTAGATTTTGTCATCTACCTTGATATGCGAGTGTTTCATGGTTTGATTCTTTCCATGTATTTTCCTTAACATATTCCAAATGGTTGTCATGGGAGTTCTAGCATTAAGTTTAGAAATGAAATCTTTCCAAGATGATCGTTTTGCTTGTTCAATAGTACGTCGAGCCTTAGCTCTCATAATTTTGCAAACATTTTAAGTTTGTTTTTGTTGGATATTGTTTGAAACGTTTTAAACTGTCTTTACGTTTTTTAATAGCTTCTTTACAATCATCGTTAAACCATGGCTTTTTCTTCTTAAAAGTATTTGTTGAAATCTTTGGGATGCACTGATTTGATATGTCAATTAAAGTTTCAGTAAAAGAAAGCATTGGATCTTCTGAATTTTCAAAATTGTCAAACAGTAATTTTTTATGGCAAAGAATATTGAATTTTTCCCAGTTAGCTTTTTTAAAATTCCATTTTGGAATTTTCTTATCTTCTGTTTTCTCAGTTTCTTGTATGATGATAGGGAAATGATCACTTCCATGAGAATCCTCACATACTTTCCATTCATAATCAAGGTACAAGGCAGGATGGCAAAGTGAAAGATCTATTGCTGTGAAAGAACCTGATCCAGGATGCAGGTATGTATGTTGATTGGAATTTAATAAACATAGATTATTCTCTGTAATGAAATCTTCAATTATTTTACCTCTATCATTGCTATCTGAACAACCCCATAATTCGCTATGTCCATTAAAATCACCACATATGATGTAAGGTTGAGGTAGTTGTAGTAAAAGATTTTCTAAATCATTTTGATCTATTCTTTTATTTGGTGGGATATAGATAGAGCATATTGTTATATCTTTATTTAAAGATGCTTTTATTGCTATTGCTTGTAGATTTGTGTTTAAGTCTATCTTACGATGAGGTACCGTAGAATGTAGTATGATAGAAGAACCACCAGATGCTCTTTGGCAATCATTATGTATGTAGTAATAGGAAGAATAATTGCGAACTTCCAAGTTATCATTGGGGGTTACAAAAGTTTCTTGAAGACAACAAATTTTTGGATTTAATAAAGATAAAAGAATTAATAATTCATTAAAGTTGGCTTTTAGACCTCTACAATTCCATTGTAAAATAGAGTTTTGACCCATTTTAGTTGTATATTGGGAATTTGAAATTAACTTATTTGACTGAGGAGTCAATTTCTAATTCCATATCTTCTAAACTTTCATATTTATTTGCCAGCTTTATAGGATCTTGTGATCCTTTCTTTTGTCTATTTGATTGTTGTTTATCTTTTTCTTTTTTATCTGGTTTAGTTTTCTGGCTTCTATTTGGTGATCCAGAGCATGAACTATATCTAGAAGTTTCTCTTGATCTGCTACTAGAGCCTTTTGTTTGACTAGATTTTGAACCAGTTTGAGATGTTTGAGGTCTTTGAACAGATGAAGACGCAGACTTTGAGTTAGGCTCAGCACTTTGCCCAAAATCCACGGGATCATACTGAGTTCCACAACTTCTCGTCTGAGGTTTTATTGTTGCAGATTGTACTATCTTAGAGTACCTAGGTTCAAAAGTCGTCTCATATTGTTTCTTTGCCTCAAAGTATGAAATCTTTCTCATTGTTTTAATTCTCATAATTTCTTTTTCTTTTTTCCAGACTTCACAGGTAGTTGATCTTGCACTGTGATCTTTACCACAATTCACACATTTGAAAGGTCTCTGGCAATTGCTAGATGTGTGTTTGGATTCACCACATCTATTACAGATTACCGAGTCTGTGAGCTTGCAGTTGTCTTCGTGATGTCCAAATTTTTGACAATTAAAACAACGTAAAGGATTCGGGATGAACTGTTCCACTGGTACTGCACGATAAAAGATTCTAATATTCTGGGGTAAAGTGGTGGTGTTAAAAGTTAGAAGTAGTGTATTTGTTTCAATCTGAACATTATCTTTTTTGATTTTGAATCTTTTACATGCAACAACTCCTTGTGATGCAAGATATTCAACAGTTTTTTCTTCAGATTCTCCTTTGAGTACCCTGTCTTTCACGATTCCTGTGGATTTGTTAAGTGAGTTATGTTCTGACACTGAGACTTTTAAATTGTAAAATTTTTTAATTTTCAATAATGATTCAGCTTGACTTGATCTGGCTGTTTCAATAAGTAGTGTTTCATTTTTCAATTTTTTAACAGATTTTGGGGTTCCAATTAAACTTTCAATTTGCTTTTCTATTATGAAGGGAGACAAAGATGTAATGGGCTTTGACTCCTCACTTTTGACAACCAGGAATTTTTCAGCATGAACAGTATTTGATTCGTTTTCGTTATTCGGTCGGGGTCTTTTGTTTTGGGAAGCCATGATCTTGTTAGTGTAATTTCAATAGCTATGCGCTCCACCCTCCTCGGAGCCCTACAAGGGGACGTCTAATGGAAATGGGTTTCCTATTTCCGACGCCAGAGCTACATAGCTATTATACTTAACAAACCTTAAGTGAAGAGAAACTAAAGGTCTATTAATTAGCCCATCAGCCGCCGCTTTATAAAGGAAAACAATGTAAAAGATGAGAAAAAAGAAAAAAATCTAACCCGGTTGGTATCATAAGATACAAAGGAAGAAATATAGATAAAAGTATGTAATCCTAAAAGCTAGGCACGACCGAGCCGATTGAGACGGGTCGGGCCTAACCCATCCCTCTCGTCTATCCGAGGCCAGGGCCAAAGCAGTGTGTTGAGTGCTGGAGATCCCTGGGCACTCTCAACTACCAGGATCCCCTTTTCCGGCATACGAGATGCCACTCACGGCAAACAAGTGGCTTCTGAATCAAAGACAGAAATCTTTTATCAGAAGAAAGTTTGCTCAATGAAATATTTTCAATCAAGAAAGTTTTAGATATAGAGTGTTAACATGATAACATGATAACTTTAATGCTTAGAGCTAATAACTTAGAGCTTACTAGAGTTCTCATTAGAGGTTTCTACTTGTAGGTAAGGTTCTAAATACAAGTATGCCAAATGTTTCAAATTCTTCAAACATATAGTGCTAGAGATTGGAAAAGGTGTTGACGAATACAAGAACAAAACATAGATGTTATACACAGATGATGTTATATTCTTCGTCCAGTGTGCTACCCACTGGCACAGATGATACACACACAAATGAGCATGTTAGTATATGAGATAGGAAAGTATATAGGAAAGATATGTCTTCAAAAAATGAAAAAATAAAAATCATTTTAGGAATAAAAAATTTGTTTAGGAAATTCTTTGATCTTAATTTGTCTTGTTCTTCAGTCATTTTTATGTTTTAATTTTGGGTTTGTTAATTTTTTTCCTGGAAATATTTAATCTTATTGACTTTAGTGTTTTTATTATCATATTTAGGTTGATTTTATTATTAGTTTTTCCTAATATTTACTTTGGATTGATTTATTTTGGACCAGTTTTATTAATTTTAGTTTTATTATTATCGGTCTCCTCTGTTTCTGGGGACTTTTACCACCCATATGCCACAGAGGCGAAGGCAGCCACCAATTTCTAAGGCCCCGAGTGGCGGGGGCCGGCCTTTCAGTGAAAAGATACATAAAGGTGATAAGTATCTAATTATAATTAGCAGATTGATTGATAATGGTTGGGGTACCAATTAGATCGATTAATTGCCTTATGTTAAACACCGTTTTTAACATTATTTCAGTCATCAGCTCACTTATTCATATTTGACCAAGTTTCTTTCTAAGTTGAGATTGTAGTGTTACAACAGTGAAAAACTAAAAGCCTAGGATGTATATTGTCATATCTTTATCGTCGTGCAACACAGGATTCTGTTAGTATTTTGATTTGAACCGGTAACATGTGTAGTAATAAGTCCTTTTTACATTTTCAGCAACAGACCATGCCTAGAGTACTAAGTGCTATAGAGGAGGCACTGACTTTAATAAGGTAACTCGCTTTTTTAATGAATTCTATGAACAGAAGTTTTTTTTAACGGGATAAAATAACTGAATAACATGCATGACGAAAAGGATAACTAAAATCTTTAGCCGTTTTTATACTTTAATTGGTATTTTCCAATCTAAACACACATTGAAAAAATAATTTAAATAAGAATTACAACATAAAAAGTAGTAGCTAATTTGCACTTTTAAAACATATCACAAAATAAAACATTTTTTTAATAAATCGAAGTGCAAGTTTTATCACAGTTTATCACCATTTTCAGGGAATGTGGTTCAAGAAAGAGATCGCTGGCAGTAAGTACGCATTTTGAGTATTTTGTGCACTTTGTAAACAGTTTAAATCTTAACTACATCATGTTTCAGTATCTATGCTAGAATAAGTTACGTTTAAAACATTACTTCTGTCATATTTCTGTGACGGCTCACATATTCATCGTGTCCTTATTTTTTCAATACTAGGGTAGGAATCTTCAGTGTCTTTCAGACAGGTTTGAACCCAGGGCCTCCAGGTTAAGAATACTAAACTTTACAATTGAATCATGCAGCTCCCTTATTCTGAGGAAACAGGCTTATGAAAACAATGTAGACAAAGAAAAATATTTCTGAACTTTCATGACTTGAATCAAGACTAATTTGATGTCAGAAAATGGTATCAATTTAAACAATTTCTTTCATTTTCTGGTATAGCATTAACTATTATACCTATCATTTCATATTAATTTTAGCTACCAGATCCTTCCGTAAAAATTTGCCGTTTGGATGACGAAGAAGACAAGGAACCGCCACAAGAAAGACGAGTCCGATTTTTAAAAAGGTATTTATTTTATCAAATTAAACAAGTGCTTTACTTCCTGAGTACTAATACAGTTAAATGTTAGTTGGCAAGAATAAGTCTGCCAAGAGTTAGCTTTGATTATGAATTAGGGAACACCTCTGATTCGGCATAAAAATAGGTAGAAATGTTAATTGAAACAAATATACAGTACTATACCAATAAAATAGTGCATAATGATACAAACCATTTAAAGCAAAGATAAATGGTTATACCTGTACATGAAACAAAATATGAACCTAATTTGGTGTAACCCGTAAATAAAACATAATAATATAACCTGGTTTAACCCTTTTACTAAACGACAAAATTTTAGACTCATATAATTTGAAAGCAGTCAACACATGAAATGTGACTTACATGACGATTTCTGTCTTAAATTGTAGGTAAATGAGATAATGCTGGTTTTCAAAAGCCCTTTTTTTCTTAGTTGTTAAATTTCGAGATTGTATGGTAAAGGGGTGACCAAATAGAATATAATACCACAAACTCTATTTGGTTTTAACTCAAACAAGCATAAGGTAGAGTAATTAGCCTTACTCCACATAAAAAAAAGAGAAACAATTATTTATAAGAAAAAAACAGCATCTCATTTGAAGACACTTTGTAAAGCATACCCAGAATTTTTAACTAGGAACCTTTTAACTTTTAAGCAAGCAAGAGAATTCTAGATTGTTCCAGATTGAAAGCATTTGCAGACAACAAAATGAATGTGAGTAGCAAATTGAAATTTTGTTTGGGAAGAATAGAAAACATTGTGGAAAAAGGAGAAAATGCTGGTTACAATGTTTTCAAAATGCTTCCTCAGGATCATAAAAAGCCGGAATTGTTTGGTAAAGAGTTAAAAAGGGCTCTAATACCTAATAAATGCAAAATTTGAAGCACTAAATAGTAATCAGCTTTTGTCTGCATTATGCTAATAAAGCGCTTTTCAAGTGTCAGTGCTAGATACTTGCCGACATAACAGAAAAAGTCAAATGATAAACCGTTTACCATACAACAAAGATTCGCATTTACATATATTAGTAGCAGTTGCAGACGACAGACTAAATATGAACCCAACATTTTTTTCTTTTTGTCACAGTGTTTACAAAAGTTTTTTTCTCCATTTACCACAATGTGTTGACATGGATTTTTTTTCAAACTGTTTTTAAAGGACTTCTCTCCCCTTACAATGTTTCCACAAGGCTTTTCCCCCTTTAGTCAAACTGTTTTCAAAAACTATTTCTCACACGCAGTGAAAACTTGAGATTGTGGGGGAAAGGAATAAATCACGGGAATGTCTGTAAATCAATCAGTTAACATTAATTCTGACATTATTTCAAAGAGTAGCAAGGGACAAGAAAAAAGGAGAGAATAGCATGGGACAAGAAAAAGGAGAGATTAGCAAGGGACATGAAAACAGACAACACCATATAGATAACAGTTAATAGTATTGTAATCTTTCAGGTTGTCATCTCTGTCTGAGAGGATACCGTCTTTCAGCGACATTTGGCTCCTGTGTCCGTAGATAAATATACATTGAATTGCTCAACTTCTTCATGAAAAATGTAATTATCACAATAACACCTATCACTCTGTCTAATGCAAGTTTAACAAATACAGTGGTGATGATGATAATGATGATTACACATTGGAACACTTTTAATTCTAAAACGAGAAAATGATTATTGAAAATGATTATTGAAAAATGTTCACATCAGGAAGACAATGCATCTATCTCAAAATGAAATACATACTTTTGAGTTTTTGAATGCAGAAAAGAGTTTTGATATAGGTCAGCAAAAACAAGATCAATAGTCTTCACAGATGCATTTAACTTTCTTTACAAAAATACATGTTTTATTTCCTTCTGATCTTAGTAAATGCCATTTAAACTACTCCTGTTTAACCCTTTACCACACACAATCCTGAGTTTTAACGGCCCTGAGGAAGAAGGCTTTTAAAAAGTTTTGGGAAAAGGAGAAAATGCAGACAACCATCATTTTCTCCTTTTTCCGAAACGTTCTCTAAACTTTCATACACAAATCCTAGTATTTAATTCATAGTTGATCTGTTATCTGCAGTTGCTTTCAAAATAGACTGTAAAATTATTTCATGCGGTAAGGGTTAAATTACTCTTGTTTAAATGATGTCCTTGAAAAGAGGGTCTCTGAGCTTGAAGGTGAATGTTCATTGGATGGGATGACGTAATTCGATGGCAACAATTCTATGTCATTTGTTGAATCCTGTCTTCTTTTTTTAAACTTCAATATGATGAAGATGATGAAAATAATGATCATGATGGCTGCTGGCATTACAATGATGAAAATAACTAGTTCACCTAAACAAAAATAATTAAGTATTTCTCAACTAAACTCCTTTTCATGTGGTAAAATTTAAAATTTCACTTCATGGAAATGGTAAAACTTACCAAACCAGTAATTCATGATTTTTTTTAATTAAAATAAAAGAGCTTGCATATGGTAATTTTACATTTGAAGAACACAGGAAAACATGTGATAAAATTGTGGGAAAAAGGGAATATTCTTAATAGTAGCAGTTTAGTTCGCATCAGTTTGCATCAGTTATAACAGTTTGGTAAGGTTTAAACCATTGCCACACAATTTCTCGTTTTAACCCATTCCCACTCAATTTCTCGTTTTAACTATCTTAGAAATCAGACTTTTGAAAACATTGTGAAAACATTGTGAAAAATGGAGAAAATTCTGATAAGCACTACTCTTTTGCCTTTAACCACAATGTTTTCTATTTTATTAAAGACAAATCTTTTTGCCATTTGCTAAAGACTTAAACAGTTTTCCTGTGGAGGGATGGCATATTTTGTCTTGAAAATATTACTGTGTCCAGCTCTGAATCATTGTCAAGTGAAATGTTTTGCACATTTAAATTGTTAAAGTTGGTCATCTCAATATCACTGTCCCTGCAGCTTCTTTTGATCTCGGTGATGGTTAATGTCATGATAACAAAGACAGTGATCAATATCAGTATAATAATGATGCTGATGATGATGATAGTGGTTCTGGAACCTACAAAGACATCACATATTATGAAATTTCAGCCTTTTTACAATTGCTAAAACTATTACAAATGAAGACTTGCATGAATAAATACAAGCTTAACCCTTTATTATAAGACAAATTCACATTTGGCTGAAATTTAAACTGCTTTTTACTTCCTCAAACAAACAAATTGAACCTCTCAAAAGTAATTGTTTGAGGAATTTTATGTAACATGTTCTTTACATTTCAAATCTACAAATAACTATGGCTTTAATAATTCCTAAATTATAGGGGTGTAGTATAAATATGCTTAGCACCAGCTACTATGCTAACATTGGAATTTGTATGTTCAGTCATGATAGGTTCCAGATAGCATCATCAGACTCGATCGAAGATGTAACAGATATAGGTCTGTAAATTCTATATTCCAGGAAATCCATTTCTTGTACAATGTATTTTGGTTTTTCATTTGGTTTAAATTTTAATTCTAAGCAGATTACAATAATCACAATTAGTGCAAAAAGTAATGAACTAGCTAATGTAGTAATGGTGACAATGTATTGTAAATTCTGGTGATTTTCTTCTTCTTCTTCATTAGTTTGTGTTGCAAGAAATATTTCAGGAGTAAAAATTTTTTGTGTTATGAATATTTTTGTAGTAAAAGTATTATAGTTATCAGAATTAAAATTATATAAACCTTGTGTGCTGTCCTTCATTGTTTTCTCAGTCTGAAAGGAGAAAGAAAGAGAATGACAGAAAGATATTTTCCCTCATATAATATTTTTAAAGCAATTAACCCTTTACCACACAATCCCGACTTTTAGCAACCTTGACAGAGAAACCTTTGGAAAAAGAAATTTTGATTTTTCACATTTATTTATCGTCTGCAAATGCTTTCAATTTGGACCAGTCTAAATTTTAGAGTTACCAGATGACAAAATTTGGACTGTCTTGAATTGAAACAAGTTTTGTCAACCATAGAAGACATAATGGGAAAAAGAAAAGTTACTCATGACAGCTTTCCACAACACAGACTTTAAAAATCATGGGTTTAACAGTTTACCCTTTACCAAGCAATCCCCTGTTTAAGTGAAATCCATGTACAAAGAATTTTGAAAACATTGTGGGAGGAGGAGAAAAAACCAAAAGCTTTGAAAACATTGTTGGAGAGGGAGAAAAAACAAAAAGCTTTGGAAACATTGTTGAGAAGGAGAACAAAAAGCTTTGAAAACATTGTTTGGAGGAGAAAAAACAAAAAGCTTTGAAAACACTGTTGGAGAAGGAGAAAAAAAGAAACAGCATTTTCTACAGTGCTTTCTTACTTTTTAAGCAGATGCGCCATCATTTCAGCGTCAATTAATTTGTCGTCTTGAGACATCTTGATCAATTATATCTTCTTCAATAAACTAAGCTGCAATGCGTCACGAGAAGCATCCCTTATAATATGTAAGATAATATTAACACCTATCATCAAAGTGAAATGCTATGAAAGATGAAATATCTAAGTCATACTCTACAATTTCCACTGCAATCAAAATCAATGAACAGTAAATAAAAAGAAGCACAGACACCTATCATCGGAATGAAATGCTATGAAAGATGAAATATGTAAGTCATACTCTACAATTTCCATTGTAATCAGAATCAATGAAAAGTAAATAAAAAGAAGCACAGACACCAATATGCCAATAATACTTACAAGACAGCATTGCATTATCGGCTGTCGTGTCACGTGGATGTTCACGCATGTCTGCCTTGTTCCTGTCACAATTGCACAAATTTCTTGCGGTAGGCCATTTTCACTGTTGATAAAGATGTCCTTTAAACCTATAATGTTTGTTATGTCTAATGTGCTGTCAGGAAATCGGTCTGTCTCCAACCGCACTACCTGTGCAGAAATTTTCGAAAATTCATATGTGCCTCTTACAGAAAATTCAAATTCGCAGGTTGATGAACCTGAGCACTGATGGTAGAGATCAGTCATAACTTGGGCTTCACCATGTGAAGCAAATAATGATATGAATACCAGGAAAAACATCTTCACAAAAGGATCTCATTAGGTCTTACGCAATATATCACGAGGTACACGTATGTTGTCAGCTTTGTTATAGAAAGAAAGAGCGCTACAGAATAATGTTCAGTGAATTGTGCGAATAGATTATTAAAACATCTTTAATCTCAATATTGTAAGATATTTCGGATAAAAGATAACATATTTAACATCAATTATTTTCGTTTTCAATGGTTTCATCCTATAATGAGACTATACATGACTTTATAAAATAAATGCACTAGGCGTTTTTATAAAATCAAACCAGCCCATTAAAACTGGGGTCCATCCTGAGCATGTTAGTTTAATGAAAGGCGGGCAACCAGCCTGGTACATACCCCATTCGAACGCAACCTTGGTTGTGTTCTATTACTACTACGGATCGAATTGAGTTAAGCTGAATAACCAGATTTTACCGGATTGCTCATTGGTATTGCCTTGAATAAGGAACACAAATTTATAGTACGTTCACATTCAATAAAAAGGGCACTTGCCGAGTCTTCTACATTTGGTATCGAACCCCGCTCATATCTAACTTAGCTGGTTTCCAGCCATCAACAGGTGTGAGTATCAGCCTTGTAAGGGCACATCTTTACCGCGTTTTGATCACCAATTTTCTCATTTTTATGCCCCCCTTCGAAGAAACGGGGGTATATTGCTTTGCACTTGTCGGTCGGTCCGTCGGTCCGTCGGTCGGTCCGTAGACCACATTTTTGTCCGGAGCATAACTCAAAAAGTATTTCAGGTATCATCTTGAAACTACATAGGTGGATAGATCTCATTAAGGAGAAGTGCAGTGCACAAGAATCATAACTCTGCCCATCATATTTATGGAGTTATTGCCCTTTGTTGATTTTCATACCTAATTTTTGTCCGGAGCATAACTCTAAAAGTATTTCAGGTATCATCTTGAAACCTCATAGGTTGATAGATCTCATTAAGGAAAAGTGCAGTGCACAGGTACCATAACTCTGCCCATCATATTTTTGGAGTTATTGCCCTTTGTTGATTTTCATACTTAATTTTTATCCGGAGCATAACTCAAAAAGTATTTCAGATATCACCTTGAAACCTCATAGGTGGATTAATCTTATTAAGGAGAAGTGCAGTGCACGAGAACCATAACTCTGCCCATCATATTTTTGGAGTTATTGCCCTTTGTTGATTTTCATACTTAATTTTTGTCCGGAGCATAACTCAAAAGGTTTTTCAGATATCATCTTGAAACTTTACATGTGGATAGATCTTATTCAGGAGAAGTGCACTGCACAAGAACCATAACTCTGCCCATTATATTTTTGCAGTTATTCCCTTTGTTGATTTTCGTACTTAATTTTTGTCCGGAGCATAACTCAAAAAGTATGTGAGGTAAAATCATGAAACCTTATAAGTTGATAGTTCACATAAATGGGAAGTGCAGTGCCGAAGAATTGTTAATTTATCATTAATAATTTTTGAGTAATTACCCTTTGTTCGTTTTTACACTTTGAACTTAACAGTTTATAATCACATGTTATATTTAGAATTGGATGCCATTAGGGGGGCATACATGTTTTACAAACATCTCTTTTTTCCTTGGATTGGATACAAGGTGGCCAGCTGGAGACAATTTTGAAATTACAATAATCAGGGTCATCTGATCCCAACAACAGGTTTAAGGTCACAGTTTCTGGAAATAGGGCTTTCGGGGGGCATTGCTCTCATTCCGACAGCTCTTGTTTAGAATACAAAGTATATACAAAGTATACAATATGAGATAGGTTTCAGAAATACCTTTAAAATAAAAGGCTGTCACACTTTGAGACTGAAAAGTTTATTGAAACTCCTGTAAACATGAAATATTGTCATACCAGTTTAAATCTATAACATCTACTAAAATATCATCTTTTAGATTGAAAATATTAGCATTTAGATTGAAAACATTACCATTTAGATTGAAAATATTAGCATTTAGATTGAAAATTTTGACACTCAGATATGAAATATTTGCAAATAAATTGAAATTTTGACATATCATCAATAAGATATAAACTGAAAATAAATTAATATAATTATCAGCTTTGAAGTTCTTTGTGATCTTATTTAGATTTAAGTGTTAAACAAAATATAATTATTATAGAAACTGAAAAGGGTAATTTATGAAGACATTGTTCACGAATATTGAAATGGGTGTAACGACACAAAGTTGATAAACACTACCAGATCTATTTTGATTGGCTTTCAGGGTAGATATAGCGCCAACAACCGACTTAAACTCTCCAAAGAAATTTAGATACTCCAAATGATGGAACTGCCTATTAGAATGAAGATTGGCTATAACAAAAATATTTCTGTGAAAAGAAATGAACAATATTTGAATGTATATATGAACGACAACCTATTTGAAGGTGGTGAATTAAATAAAGAAAAATCTAGATCTGTGTGGCTACAATGGAAAGAAATGATTGAGTTGAGAAACGCTATCAATTCCATAGAGAGGCAAGTTTGCCTACTCTTTAGTATCTTCTCTTTTGCTACAATTAGACAATAATTTTCGAAGTTTCCAACTGAATTTATCTATTCTGTCGAACGTTTGTTAATAGTTCTTTATATCAATAAAAGTAATTACTTTCTTTTATAGGGGTTTCAGTACGATTACTCGGAAAACAATTACTTTCCAACTCAAGCTACCAACACAGTTTCACAAGTTCCAACGGCTACAGAAAGTAGCGTATATACAAACGAATCAACTAATTATAATCCTGCAAAAAGTTGCATAAGGGCCAACGAATCTACTTCTGGAGACCAGAATACCACACCATACGTTTATGGAAAAAAGCAGGCAACCAAGCGTAAACAGTACCAACCCTACTAATCCAGAGTTACTTTTGAAACAATTGTAAAATGTGTGATGCTTTTTACACTGGAAAATGTCCTTCCGTAATCCTTATAACATCAAATATTTCATGCTTAAGACTGTTGCGAGAGTATTTGCGAAATAAATTCATTCTCTTTAAGAACATTTCTTTATCTGATTTTGAGAAAGTTATCATACTATTTTCAATTACCGATAGAAATGTTTGTTTAGACTTTTTAAAAACTATTTCTTTTAATGCAGTCAGTTCTGGTAATTGCTTTCATGAATTCATTTTAAATCAAAGTTTGCATCAATCAACAGAACAAGAATATAACAGTACATCGTAATGTTTTACACTATAGTTTTTCATAGTCAAGACGTTTGGATGAGTAAAGTACAATAATATTGAAACAGTGACAAGTAGTAAGATGCCAAGAATGTGATAGCACATCATAATGTTTTGTATTGTAGGTTTTCATAGCATTTTATTCATGAAAGACGGCCATTTAATGTTAAAATGTAAAGTCTGCCAATGTGACGTTTATATTTGTGCTCAGTGTTTAAGTAAAGCAAAACATGGGGATCAAGAAGTATCGCAGGAATTTAAAAATGTTGCTTGGTATCAAATGTGCTTCCATTGTTACAGCGACGACATAATGCATAATAGCAATCCTTTAATTAACGAGCACTAGAAATAATAAACATTCACCTTTTGAATATCGAGTGTGACACATGATAGACAGAGCAATGTGTAACTACAATTGCTGAATGAAAGGCGAACTTGATCATATTACCGGTCAGCAAGGTATAAACGGAGGATACTACAAGACGTTCGAAACAGCTCAGTCTATCTTTTCGTAAATACGGGACTGAGAATAATGTTTAAAATCAAACTGAAAAAAGACGGAGTGAAAAACATTTACTGTGATACCTGTAAGCAGTGGATGACTGAATTTTACGTATCTCATCATCTTCAAAGTAAGTCACATTTCATGAAAAAAAATTTTGAGAAGAGAAAATACAAGAGGCAAAAAAAACATGGCAATCAGAAGCCAAAAGTTGTTAAAAAGGACCGAAATATGAGCATTACAGAATACAGGGGAAAAAATCGAGAAACTGGATGAATTAAGTTCAACGGTAAAAAAGGCAGCATCAACTTCCTGCAATGACGTAAATGAAGAACTATTAGATGATCAGACTCAATACAATGTCTGTCAAGATTCGGAAAAAGGAAATCAAACTCTGGAAACTTCAGCTGAATATAATTTTGAAGGTGACACTATTAAGAAATGTGAGCAAAGCAATTTTCCTCACTGGACTGTTAGAGAACCAGATGTATTTGATTCTGTCAAACAACGTTTGTTTGAGAAAGAGCAAGAACGTGAGGATAGTAAACTCAACGACTTTCCGCCAGATATTTTAGGTATCTTGGGACTGGATGATACCTGGGATCAGTAGAAGTGTGACCTTCTAATAATGGCTTATTATCCAAGTATAAACATTGAAGAAGACGATATTTTTTAAATTTGAGTTTGACTATAAAACATCAGATTATTTTCATAGAGAAACGGATTGGATATGTGAGATTTGTCATGAACAAATACCAATAAGCATTCGAGAGAAACAACAAATAGAAAATGGGGAGTGTGTTTGTGATGATGCACGCCTTTTACGCAAATCAATAGACGTACGTATGTACAATTGTTTATTACGTGAAACTCGACAAAATATAGGAGACGATTTCAGGGAATGCGTCGTGTATTTAGTAGGAAAAATTCGATATACGATGCACGTAGACTGTTACAAAGCGTTGATTAAACAAAAGCTAACACTACAGTATGCCAAGAAGGGTTTGTTTTCATTAAAAAGGCAGTGATTATTATTCAACTCGCCACAAAGCCGTGATCCTACAGTCTTTTAACAGGGCATTGCCTTTATCATCTGACAAAATGGAATTAAACAAAGTGTCTTTACTACAGTCATATTTTGACTATTTTTATGCGAAAGAAATTCCCGACAAGATGTTTTCAGTCTTGAAATCGAAGTGTTTTGGCTGCCAGCAATCTCGCTTGTCCCAAACGGATCACATTTGCTTAACACCTGTAAATAAACAGATATTATGGTTACATTTTGATGACATTCTTCGTGAAGTGGACGAACTTGAAGTTTTGATGAAATGGAACCAATCTGCGTCCATGCTTGATATCTCTTTGGAACTGATTGAAATGTTTAAGCTGAAAATTTATTTTGAAGATTGGCGTAAAGTTGATATGAGAACTATGGAGTGGAAAGACAAAATGGTTAAAATGACTTGTCAGATAATGAAACTCGAAAATAGATTTGATGTTTAAGGAAAGTAACATTGAGGGCTTTTAATATGATTGCACATAAATCGTGATGTATGTTGAATCGTGACTGTACTATATATTACTTATAGTAATGCTTATAATGTATTAGCTGTAGTTGTTTTATTTTTATAGTAATGCTTGTAATGTATTTGCTGTAGTTGTTTCATTTTTATAGTAGTAATAAATGAAAAAAAAAAAAAAAAAAAAAAGAAAAGAAAAAAAAAAAAAAAAAAAAGAAAAGAAAAAAAAAAAAAAAAAAAAAAAAAGAAAAGAAAAAAAAAAAAAAAAAAAAAAGAAAAGAAAAAAAAAAAAAAAAAACCTTTGCTTTTCTTTTATATACATATATATATATTTTTTTTACATCTACGTAACGTCACTGAAAGAGTATATAAATGGAAAGATTTTAATGAAAATGCTATCATTTTGAATACGCATTGGAAGATAGAACGTGTCATTAAACTCGAAACCAATTCGACAGCTCAAGTTATAGGTCAGTACATAGGTTGACATCGAATACGTGTACAGATGTGTATACGAAATGATAACCATTCTCAAAAAAAAAATATTTCCATTTTTTAGTCTTAAGGTCCTACCAATGTTGGAAAGAGCACATTTGTGTTCAACTTGTTGAAACAAGCTGATGGTGCTTTCTCTAAGCCCATCAAAGCAATTTATTATTGCTACAGTGTAGACCAGCCTCTGTTTGCAGAGATGAAAAAAGCCATACATCACATTAATTTCTTTGAAGGCTCGCCGACAAAAACAGAACTCGAAATATGGTATATGAATGAACCTGGTGAAAAGATCCTCGTCATAGATGACATGATGACTGAAAGCGCTAAAAGTAAAGATGTGGTTGATATTTACTGCAAATACGCGCACCACTTTAAATTCTTCTGCATTCTTTTTTGTCAAAATGTGTTTTGCCTGGGTTGGGAATTCCGAACTATTTCACTCAACACACACTACTTTTTCTTATTTAAAAATAACCGTGATGAGTTACAGATACAAACTCTAGGTCGCCAAATCTTCCCCGGTCAGTTAAAGTATTTTATGGATGCCTATAAAAAGGCTACATTACAAAAATACGGTTATCTGTTGGTAGACCTGTCTCCATATTCACAACCCAAATATAAACTTAGAACAAATATGTTACCCGATCAGTTAATGAGCGTATTCGTGCCTGATAAGAAGTAACATGAATCAGTTAATTAGAAACGAAAAGGACTTTTTACAGCTGCTACTTCACGCCTCTAACAAACAGAGAAAAGTACTGTTACAAACGATAGGAAAATCACAATTATAAGCGATTGTACAAATTGTGTACAATCTTATGCTAGGTTATCGTCCATTGGCAGAAAAAGACAGAAAAAAGATAATAAAACGAAAGGTCGTATTAAGACAATTTATTAGCATAAACATTTCACTTAAAAAAAGGAGAAATCTTCTGTTAAAGAATTATAAACTCATTCTGCTATTTATCAACGCGGTTAAGGAGGAGCTTTTCTAAAATGGCTCGTGAAATGGTCTTGGTTCCTAAAAGTAAATACGAGTATATGCTCAAACAGTTAAATGAACATTCAGATCAAGATATACAGAGTGGTGGTCAAAATATGGAGAGTGGTGGTGGTGAAGGAACTCAAAGGGACGAAACTTCACTTATCGTAAAAAGCCAACCAGATGAAAATAGATTGAATGGAGAGCTGGAAAATACCGCTAAGCAGTAAGCAGTTCGAGGTAAAAAGAGATGAAGAGAAGCCAAGGCTATTTGTAGATAAACCGTTCTCGCGGATGCATTTTACCAAAATAGCCAATGTAAAAAGGCATTAAAGAACAGCTGACAAACAAAAAGACGGAAGAAATAAGACGAAAAAATGGGAAAATCGAAATGGATAAACTACATAATTTGAAACTGGTAAGTTTTTTTACTGTAGTTTACAATACCAAAACTCACCACTTAAAACTTGTATCGGTAGAAAAAAGGTAAAATGAAAAAGGTAAAATGAAAAAGGTAAAATACTAAAATTGGTTCAATTATAATATGTAAATTACATTCATCCTATACAATAAAACTCAGTTTTAGGTGTCAAGATATACTCATTTGATTTTTTTAAATGAAAGACAGATTAATGGACCGTTGTGGTTTTTAATTATAAAATGTAAATTACATCCGCCCTATACAATGAAACTTTTGGGCATGGCGTCAAATTAAATTTAAAAGTTGTATTCAATCGGTTTTCCCATAAAACAGATGAAAGACGCCTTGCGGCTTTTCAATTAAAGATTGTGAATTCTTTTTAGGTGTGGTGTCAAATCATAGCTATATTCAATTGGACGGTTTTGATAGATGAAATGCCTCTCATAAGTTTTATGTATATTAGATTTAGCCTATAAAAGTGTGGTATGAAAATATTAATTGGTAGTATAAACATTTGAAAGGCAGTTCACCAAAGCAGTAAAATTTCTGAATCATTTTGGGTGTTGAAAAGTTTTTCTTGATATAAAAGATGGATAAAAACGGTGAAAAAAAAAGAATGGGATAATGATGGTGTTCAAGAAAATGATAAAAATGAAAATAAACTGTGGAAGTGTAACATATGTTTGAAACGATGTAAAAACAAAACAAAAACAAAAAAAAACAAAAGAAAAAAAAACAAACAAAAAAAAAAAAAAAAAAAAAACGTAGGGGCAGCATATGAAATCTCATCTATGCAAAAACACTTGTGATTTTTGCGGAAAATCATATTCAAGATTATCAAATTTACTTCACCATCAAAACAAAGTGCATGGAATACAGAAACATAGCATCTCAAAGTGTTCATCTTTTTTGTGTGATGTTTGTGGTAAATCGTTTAATAAAAGGTATCATCTAACTAGACACATGTCCTTTGTACATAAAAAAGTAAAGTGTCAGCGTCCTCAACAACAGTTTGCATGTAGACACTGTGATAGAGTGTTTCAAAATTATGATAACTTATTTCGACAAGAAGGGGGCAGAAGCGCACCAAACCCGCGTTCGTTGTACGAAAATCAAACTGCTGAAACTGGGCAAGAGAGGCTGAACCTTGCTAACGATGTGAATGAAACAGATCGGGATAACAGTGCGGTAGAACCTCAACAACAACAACCGCTCGAAGAAACGGCCTTCGGAAATGATGTTGTAAATAAGTATCTTATGCCTACAGGAAATGAAAAAATATGATGTTTTGGCGTTCTTTGCTTATGTAAGAGAGCAAATACAATCCTTTCTACAATCTCGGGTGCTTAGGATTGGCGGTATCAAATGGAATTTATGTGTGCAAGTAGAGTTGCGACGTGATGATGCTGAGGGTGATGCCAGCACCTCGCCTTACTTCAGAAGTCAAACATATATGATATTGTCTGCAGAGGACTTTGCTCAACACGATTTAAATGAGGCAATGCAAAAAATGTATGCTAGTCTTGAAAAGTTCATGCGCGAAGGTTCGGGTTGGTACATCAATAAAGTTTTGAAGCTTGAAATTCATACGGTTACATACAAACCGATACGTGCTTCCACATATTTACCATTTCCAAAGTCCTTGGCATTGAGCAGGAGTCTGTTAAATATTGAAAACGAAGACAATAAATTTTTTCTTTATTGCTTATTGGCATCACTTTATCCAGTAGCCGAAGAACCGGAACGTCCTGAGCATTACTTTCAGTATGAAAAAGAGGTGAATATAACAGGAGTTACCTATCCTGTCACTTTAGCGCAAATTCGCAGAATTGAAAATCTAAATGAAAACATTTCCATCAATGACTTTACTAATGAAGATTACAAAATTCTTCCTCTAAGAATAATGGAGAAATGCAACCGTTTACATCATGTTAATTTACTGTGGTTGTCCTATGGGGAAATATCGCACTATTGCTTGATTACAGATTTAAATCGATTTTTGTCTCGCACAAAAACTCATAGCTCGCAAATGTTTTTTTGTCCTTATTGTTTGCACGGATTTACTAAGGAAACTACACAGCATAATCACCAACAGCTCTGCTCGGAAAATGGAGCGCAACGGGTAGAACTCCCTATACGAGGTAAAAATGACATTCTTACGTTCAAAGATTTCGAAAAAACGTTGAAGGTGCCATTTGTTATTTACGCTGATTTTGAAACTATTAATAAGAAAATTAGTACATGCAATCCGAACCCAAAATTGTCAACAACCACCTCTACAACCAGACTTGAAGTATGTAGTTTTGGGTATAAAGTGGTATGCAAAGATGAACGATATACCAAGCCGGTTGTGATATACAGAGGAAAGGACGCAGGAGAAAAATTGATTGAATGTTTGTTAAAGGAACAAGAGAAAATAGAAAAAATTCTTTCTAAGTTGAACCTATGAATGTTACAGAAAACCAAAACTGTTTTATTAAAAATGCCACTCATTGTTGTCCTTGTAAAAAGAAGTTCACTCTTCAGGACAAGAACAACCACAAAGTAGTCAGACATCATAACCATTTGACAGGGGAGATTATAGGACCAGCATGCAACGAATGCAACTTGAAATGTAAACAAGCAAAGTTTATTCCCGTCATGTTTCATAACCTTAAAAACTTTGACGCACATATCCTATGCCAAAGCATTGGTAGCTATAAAGAACATAAATTGAGTTGTATTGCTCAAAATACTGAAAAATACGTCAGTTTTTCTCTGGACAAACTTAGATTTCTTGATAGTTTTCAATTTCTTCCCGCTTCACTGGAACACTTAGTTGAAAACCTGTCTCAAGACGGATTACAAGCATTCTCTCATTTGCTGTCAGAAATTGATTGCATTGAAAACGCTAAACTACTGCTTAGAAAGGGAGTTTATCCTTATGAGTACATGGACTCTTTTGAGAAATTTAACAAAACGGAATTACCGCCAAAAGAAAAGTTTTATTCCACCATTAAGAAAGAACATATTTCGCATGACGATTACGAGCATGCTCAAAACGTGTTCAAACGATTCAAGATGACATCGCTGGCCGGCTACCACAAATTATATTTACAAACAGATGTCCTGTTACTTTGCTCAGTTTACGAATCATTTCGGAATTTATGTTTAAGGCAGTGTGAATTGGATCCATGCCATTTTTGAGTCGCCTGGTTGCGTAGCAACCAGGCTCTCATTGTTATCATCCTGATCTATGGGGTGACGTAGGCATACCTCCGGCCTTGTACTGCTTCCTGGCCGAGTTCCGGTTTACGAGATAAAACATAGTTTTCTAATTATTCGGTAAACAACCCAGTTTCTGTCGTAAATAACTTACAATTGTGCCTTTGTGATAACGAATATGTCTACAAAGACTTAGCTTTTTAACAGTTTAAACCTTTGAAACAATCTTTTCGTCCACATGGGTACACGATATCCTATTGCTTACACAGACGTCATCTCTAAATATAGCGCATTATGTATATATCTAAAAATAGCCGTCGTGACACAAGTTTGCGGACACGCTGAAAAATACTCTCCGACGACAAGCGTCTTTACTACGACACGCATTTATTTGTGGACAGTTCTCAGTTAAAATGGTTCGATAATTACCCATTAGAAGTACATTCTAAATCTCACAATCTGTCCTTAATTGTTAAAAGTCTCATTACAATTCAACACTCAACTTATGGTCGGAAAGAGAAAGGCGATACGAGTTGACATTGAAGATTTCAATGGAGATTTTTCCCAACAGTTGGCTATTTTTTTTAAAACAAATTTATAACGACTTGGAATGGTTGCATTGCCTTCTTGAACATTCTTACACGTTGCTTCTTCAGAGCTTTTCATTCTAGACTTTAAATACTTTGCACACCAATATTCTAGGTGCACAGAGATCGTACATAGCGTATGTAATGCGCACGGTTCTAGGCTGTACCAAGTCATCGCTTAGCAGGTGCTTTCTGGAATGTAACTGTGTGACAAATATAGATTGTATAATCACGTGACGTGTGACGTCATTTGCACCACGGAATTCTTTATAAATTTACATATTTATGAATCAGTCGCTGTTCAAAGCGGCCCTTATTTTCAGCGTACACCGACCTAACGCTTTACCGATCCATGCAGAGAGAGTGTTTAAAGTATACTTTTTTTTGATTAATTGTTTTTCGTTTTTAAAGAGGTGAATTTGTAAAAGTCTGCTGTTTTTTTTTTATTTTATTTTTTTAATGTGCGATTAACCTAGATCTAGTATTTATGAAACAACAATTTATTAGTGCGGGTGTCGGAATGCAAGGTTGCCAAAATCTGAATTCACACGGGAATTCGACTTGAAACTACGCAGTTCTAACAACCAGCAATCTGAGAACTTGACTTTTTACTCCACCATATTTCAAATATAATAGAACATATTAATGTTAACCCACTCGAACAAGTTCTTTATTGGCGTGTTTGTAATCTTGTAAAGGGTTGTTGTAAAGGTAATTTAGAGCGAACCGCAAACATTTAGTTTAAGCCAAAGCAGTATACATGTAGATCTCTAAAATTTTCAATTGGTGTGGAAGCAGTACTAATTCCTGGGACGTTATAAAACAGAGACAAAGTTAAAAGGCTGACGATCATGCCATTGTATTGTTTTTCTTGAGCTGTAGCAGCCACATTCTTAGAGTCCACTGTGGACAAAAATTGAACTCAGATAGCAACAAATACAAATTATTTCCAAAGGACAAGTAGATTACTGAGTCAAATATTTGTATGTGCTCCAGAGACATTTCAGTCCAATGATCATGAAATTGCCAGGCTGTTTGTCTTAATAATAATTTTTGACAAAACTGAAAGTAGGTCACCAGGGGTTAAAAGAAAAAGGTTGTCACTAGGTCAAATCAGACAGAACCGTAATAGATCTAGTACTGTAGAATCCACTTATTTTCAGTCCAGTAGTCACGGAACTTGTCAGGCTTAGATTAGATATGGATGAGTTGCAAAAGAGTATTTTTTGGTCTAAAAGTTTGTCACTAGATCCAATACCAGAAGACAAAGTTCAATTGAGTTCCATACTAATGTTATCTAAATGGCCCTCTTGTAAACTTGTTCGAGTGGTTCAACTCTGTTTCTATAAACTTCACAGAAGCTTCAGAACTGAGTAGTAACATTTCAAAATAACAGCCTCTGAAACTGTATAAGCAATTATACCCAAATTTCATATCTAGCATCCTGTATTTGGAAAGGACAATTATTGAAATTAAACGATATATGTATAACCATGTTGTCCAATTTTAGAAAATTTGTGTCATATAAAAACAACTTGCTCTAAATCTGGGGAGAAAATGTATTCCCTATTCTACTGAAATTATTTAGAATGCTTGTTTTAGCAAAATGTGTAAGAATGAAGATATACATGTAAGTTAAGTCACCCAGATTCTGCGCTAGAAAAACATTTTTATCAAACTAGAACCATAATTTTTGTCCACATTCTTTACAGGCATTATCAAGCTAGGGAGGAACTGTAAATATTGATTTAACTTAGACAGTTATTACGCCCCGTTGAATTTCGGGGGGGGGGGGGGGGAGATATGGTTTTCATGTTGTCTGTCCGTCCGTCTGTTCGTCCGTCCGATCTTCCATCCATTCAAACAGATATGTTCTAAAATCATTCACGAAAGTTAATGAAACTTCATACATGTGGTCCTTATGATAGTCCGCCGATACACTTTTTTTTTTAAATGTAATGCCTTGTCAGGGAAAAAGGGCGCTTGATGTCTTTCGGTTGTATTTTGTTTTTGTTTTTAAAGCGGTGTCATAGCAAAAGGGGGTTTGATGTATATTTCCATTCTGGACCAATCTCTTTAACTACTGGACAAAATTTTATGAAAATTCATATTTATATCGTTTATCATAAGTCACAGACAAGCAGTATTTGTTTTTATTTAATGAAATTCCCTATCATGGAAAAAGGGGGCTTAATGTATATTTTCACCAATGACAAAAAAAGGTCATTTACACGAAAAACAAAATACCTCTTATAATTATGTTTCTATAAAAAAAAAAAAAAAGGTTTTTTTCGGAGGTGGATATAATTTCAACGAAATGACTTGTTTTGTATTGATTGTACCTTTTGAAAACCATTTTTTAAATGAAGTCGCCTGGGGTAAGAGACTTTGAACTTTTTAAACCTGTTCCTTGTGCCTAAATTTTAATTCTCACCACATATATTTGTTTTAATGTAAATTTTAATATGTTGGTAATTTTAGGATGACAACTTAGAAATATGCTTGCATATAATACTGTCTTATAGTTGAGTTATTTTGTATCTCGAACGCGTTTAATATATTTAAACAAAAAAGGGTGAAAACTTCTAACCCATTACCATCCAGGCGACTCTCAGGACTATCAGTCCTTTGATTACACTAGCCCCGGTCTGTCCTGGTCTGCCTGTCTGAAAATGACGGGTGTCAGCTTGGAACTTTTAACGGATATTCAAAAATTACTTCTGGTAGAGGCTCGGATTTCGCAGATTTCAAATCGATATAAAAAGGCCAATAACCCGTACTTGAAGGATTACGATCCAGCACTACCCACCTCATATTTGCAAGACCTTGATGCCAACAATCTTTATGGTCTTGCGATGGTGAAACCTTTACCCGTTTCTGATTTTGTCTTCATGAAGGACAGGGATGTGGAATCATTCAATGTTATGTCAGTACCAGAAGAAGGTGAATTCGGCTATATTTTAGAAGTGTCTTTACAGTATCCTCAATATTTACATGATAGTCACAACTGTTTTCCCTTAGCCCCTGTGCAAAAATCTGTTTCAAATGAAGAGTTATCGCCTTATGCACAACATTTATTAAGAAAGCTGCATGGGCTGTCGGAAAATGATTCTCTTCCAAATCGAGGGAAAGTGACAAAGCTTTTAACTACACTGGAAGACAAAGATCATTACCTGCTACACTATCGTAACCTGGGAATGAGATTGAAATACATACACAGGATTTTAAGGTTTAGATAAAAAGCTTGGATGAAGCCCTACATTCTGCATAACACAGAGATGAGAAAAAATGCAAGATCCACGTTTGAGAAAAACTTCTATAAACTCCTCAACGTTTCTGTCTTCGGAAAGGTGGGCATTTTATTTCCCTTTTCTGCTTAGCACTGTAATTCAGTTCTGTTGTTATTACTCTTTGATATTACTCTTTAATATTGCATTTTTATGTAATTAAATGCATTAGAAATGTATCAACATTAAAACAGCACGGTTAAAATTCTATTTTCAGACAATGGAAAACGTCAGAAAACACAAGAAGATAGAATTGGTGTATACGGGTACCAGGCTTCAAAAAATCACCGCAAAACCCACTTACTAAACGACTACTATCTTCAATGAAGACCTCGTTGCAGTGGAAATGTATAAGTCAAAAGTAGACCTCTTCAAACCCATATACTGCGGCATGACCATATTAGGTAATGAATGCATTTTATTTTCCTCTTATATATTATATTAATGTATTGTAACAATACTGATAAGATTTGTTTTTATAAAACTGTTTAGTCAGAATGCTTTTTTTTTTTTTTTTTGTTTGTTTCAGATCTTAGTAAATACCACATGTACGACTTTTGGTACAACTACGTGAAGCGAAAATATAACAGTAGTGCACAGCTTCAAATGACAGATACAGACAGTTTCCTTTTTCATTGCATGACAGAAGATATATACAAGGATATGGCTGATTCATTAGATTATTTTGATACATCAGATTATCTAAAGGAGCATTTCATTCAAAGTGATATAAATAAAAAAGTGCTCGGGAAAATGAAGGACGAAACAAATGGAAAACCAATTTCTTCCTTTGTAGGACTTCGTTCTAAAATGTACAGCTTTGTATGCGATGGAAAGGAAGAGAAAAGAGCAAAGGGTATAGCAAAAGTGACAGTTAAAAAAGATTTAAAACATGAATGTTATAAATATACTTTATTTCAAGAAACCAGTAAGATATGTTCAATGACTTCAATCCGAAGTCACAAACACATAATACTTGGTGAAACCTTGAGAAAACGGGACTTTCAGCTTTTGATGATAAACGCTATCTTATAAATGCTGTAAAGAGTTATGCTTATGGGCACTACAAAATCAAAAGTAATAACCAACTGTCATTCATGAACACTGAAAACGATTTAACGCAGAGCAATATTGAAAGATTAGATGAGCAAGCGTTTACTTTGAATGGTTTTAAAATTACTCCCTGTTTCAGAATTTGAATGTATATATGGATTATTGAATAAAAAGATATATATAACAAAATGTCTTTATTTATCAACCTATCAAGAAATTTGATTGATTGTATGGTGTTAAACGTCATTTTCAACATCATTTCATTTATATCCTGAGTCCATCAGTACTCCGCTGCTTTCCCACATAGCCATCGTCGAAACAATGGTCAGCGGTGAAATAAACATAAATTTTGTTGCAATGACTATGAACAATGCTCAAAAAGAAATTAACTGAGCCTAGAATAAAACAAGTGACCCCTGTTCTCAAGTCCCGTAAGTTATCGCCTGCGCTACCGGGGATCGGCCTATCAAGAAAAGAAACGCTGAGAAAAAAACTACGTTTTATGATTTATTTAAATATATGTGATGTACATAAGAGAAATACAGGATTTCGTAAAAAAGATTACAATATTCATCTACTTTAACAGTTGTTAAAAACATTTATTATTGGAAGTGCATATCTGAAAAGCAAACCCATTTCCTGCACACTCAAAAAAGGCATTCGACATGGTATCAGCTATAAATTGATCATTTGAATTTAAGGCTGATGTATCAAAGGTATTCATAAAATTTAAGAATGTACTTCCATTTAGTTTTTCATGAAGAAATAAAATACAGTAAAGTCCACACACTGTTGAATTGTCACTCTGAATTTGAATGTTACTCGTCTCCACACTTTTCGATATAATTGTTAACCATTTCTCGAAGTAAGGACTGTTCTGCCGCGGTGTTTTTCCATAGGTATCAAGAAAGTCAAAGTGTCCCTGCTTATTGCTGAAAAAAGCACACCAGGGTTTTCCAGGTTTTGTGTGAATGTCTGTGTTCGCGATAAATCCAAAAGGTACTGAGGGCAGTTGCATCGGAAGCTTGTCTGCTGCGAATACGCCAATAATATTGCCGTTCAAAACGGGGTCGCAATTGATCATGCATCTTAGCTGTGAGTTATCCATCAAGAGACTATGATATCACGCTCCTTGTTGATTTCAAAGAACCCAGGTCCTTCGCTGTAAGCAATACAGCTCATTGGTTCTGCAAAAGAAAAACGTGTTCTAAACTAATATTTGTAGAAGATAAACAGAAGATATTAACATTATAGTTGTTTTTACTACTGAGTGATTTACATATACAACAGACAATAAAATGTAAAATGTAAAACCATAACATCATACCTGTTAGGGGCGTGTTGAATACGACATCCAAACGAACATTCCCCGTTTTTACGAGTGAAAGGTATTCTCCGTGGTTGGAGAAGTTGGGCTCTATTTGGAAAACGAACAGAGCTGAACTGCTTATATAGTGCGTTCTGTCAAGAAGATTTCCCTCATCTTCTCTCCATTTGCCATTGGCGATGAGCAAGTTAGTATAAGCTCGCATAATTGCTGTACCACGGACAGCGTTGAAATCAAGTTTAAACAAATTGCCGCCAACAGGTAGTCCGTCGCAATAGACAGCGATTTGTTGGATGGAACAGTTTTCAAAATTAAATGGATTGGTTTTGTAGTCTCCGCTAACTGCTCTACTTTTCACGAATCCGACAATGAGGTTGTTCGGTTGTCTCCCCTGAAACATGTTTTCCCAGGTGTGATTGGTAGAGCCAGTTGGTATACTGACAGCTTTCACTTCCACTTTATTGAATGGGTATAGAGCATTCTGTTTGTCTAGAATCTTTGAATGTCCATATATGACGGCTGGGTTAACTCTAATTTTTCGGGCGAGAATGTAAATGCCCTCGATGTTGACGTGATATTCGCTGGCATCCCCAGTAAGCAAACAAAAGTTAGTTGAGCTTCTACAAATCCGGATTTTTACGTCCACCTGGTTAATAAGGTACCTCGACATCGAAAACAAGTCATGGAAAATGGGTCCTTGTAAATCGATGCGTTTAGATTCGGCAATTGTAGAAGCTCGATTGAAGAGTCCATTATTAGTTCCAGTTGGATCAGTTACTCCTGGACTGTCGGCATCATCACGTATGAAGAGCTGTGTGTCTAACTGACTTGTTACTGCATCGGTTCCATACTTCAGCAAAGTGGCGATATAAGCCCTGTATGGCTTATAATTACAAGTAATTGTAGCTTTGTTTTGCAGAGTCACTTCCGTCGTTGAAAACAGAGCTTGAAGAAATAGATTTGCAGGTCCCAATTTATCAGTTTTTTAATAAGGCAGTCCCATCTGCCTTTTCTACTTTCAGTCTCACATAAATTTGTGAATTTTTCAAGTCAAGACAGTCCATGGAATTCTGTCCGCTTATTTTAAACTCAAACGGACTATCCCCAGACGCCTCTGACATCGGTCGAATTTCGTCATAATAAATGTCCGTAACACTCGTTTGTGTACTTGGAAGATCAAACAGTGCCAACTCTGACACCAAACCTTCTTTAAAGTTTTCTTCGTTAAATACAGACATTGTTATTTGATGTCAAATATATCCCTTTTTCGATCAAATGACACCTTTTTTCGTCCGTTCTTGACAACTCGCTTTTTCGTAAGTTTTTTCTTCTTGACACCCCCTCGTTGACGTTTGGTTCTCTTATATACTCCTTTTCGTGAATTTCTGCTTCCCGTCTTGCGTTTGATCCCACGTCGTTGCTTTCTCTTTGAATACTGGTACATATTTACAACACTTGCTGGATTTATATCCTGTCTTTCTAGCTCTGACTTGGCCTGTGCTGTAGTTTGTTCGGCCGGTAAAACAGCCTTTATAGGCACCGCTCCGGTTTCAACTGATTTCACTTCTTCTATTGGAATGATAGATAATCGCCTTCCTGCACCTGATTGGTTTAAACTTGTTTTCCCACTGCTTATTCGATCAAAAAAGTTCACCCACTTCTGCGGATTTGGAACATATAATTTCATTCTTCAGAAGAACGGGTACTGCTTTAAGTGAAGTGTAAGATGCAATGGGTCTTGAAGGTTTAAAGCAAAGCTGTCGTCTTCCGATTTTATATAGATTTCAAACTCTCGGACTTCTCTCTTCTTTACAGGTAGGTAGTATGGCGTATCCAGACTGTAGTCCCAGCCATCGTTAGCATTAATATTTAACCGTTTCAATAAAGGTTGCTCGACACCGTACACAATACTTTCTTTACAAAGGTCTGCGAATATGTAAAGTGCGCCCGTCACTTTCTTTTTAGATCTGACTTGGTTTTAAGCATAAAATTCTGTGAGCGCCACTTTCCATTTACCATCCAATGTCAGTGGTAAACTTAAATGTACTTTAAAACGGTACACCTTGTTATCAGAAAAATATTTATCACTTTCATCACTTCTGACATAAATATATCTTTCCATGGTGTTTATGAAGAAACGTCTTTGACATCATCAGCATCAACCCAACTATTAAACGATTTCGGAAATCCTTGCCATTCAACAAAGTACTGCAGTTTTTTGTTCCGTTTTCGCCTTTTTATAATACGTTCAATGAACCATAAACTGCTTTCATCCTTGTTCACTTTCTGTAACTCAGCAGTATAAAACAGACCACGAATTTGTTCACCTTTTAAGTCTTCCAACTTATACATAGGGGTACCTTGCTTCAAAATTTTTCCCGATACTTTAAACACTTCAGTGGTGTGCTGTTCTTGATATGCTCGTTGAAAGGGCTGTTTCGTAAGCTAATACGTACCAGATCTCCCTTTGTAAAATAAAATTTAGGTTTAGCGATGCTTTTCACAGATTTTCCTTGGTACATCTGCGCCCACACATCGGCTTCGTTATCCTTATTTACATCATTGGGAGCCATGCCATTTAATCCTTGATGTGGAGTTGCATTGTAACGTTCTACAACGTTCTGTAAGTCATCAATGTATCGGTAAGTTCGTTTATGTCTCATCATTCTGTATAGCCTTTCTTTTAGTGTTTGTTGAACTCTCTCCACGAAATTACTTTTTGCGGGATTGTTTGTAGTAAAGAAGTAGATGTTAGCGTCTTTCATCTACTTCTTAAACCACTGATTTGAGAATTCGCTACCTTTATCAGCCCGAATTTTCTTTATTTTTATCGGACTTATGTCTTTTAGAACATCTTTCATAGCACTTAGAACCTCTTTAGCAGTTTTGTTTTTGAGCGGTCTTACCCAGAGTTTTCTCGATAATATATCGATGGCACAAAGTAAAAACCTCACACCATTATTCTCTGTGGCCGGGTTTGCCATAGACAGAAGGTCCACATCAAGCTGTTCTCCAATGGCTGTTACACGCACATTTGTCGTCTTAAATTTATAACGTCTTGATTTCTTAAAGGAATACGCATCTTGATCATTGAGCCACTGTTTAATATAACGCAATGTAAATAATCCCGGATACTTTTTGCTAAGGATGTCAAAAATTTTTTAGCACCTGCATAAGCAGCGGGTTTTTTCTCGTCAAAATAATAATCCTGTAATAATTTGCTCTTTTCCTCGTCATTCATATTGATTGTGTTGGTTTGTTTGCATTCCGTTAAATGATAGAATTCAGCTCAGTGAACGCATCTTAAACGTTTACCAGACATGTTGTCTTTCTTTAAATCACTGTAGTCTTATGCAAAGAAAAACCTAAAAACCTTACCCACAACATAGGGCAAGGCTCATCATCAGGCGTTTGAAGAAGAAGACAGTAAAAACTTTAGAAAAGGAAGAAAAAAAATTAGCTAAGGAGTAAAGGGATCCGGTAGGGGCAAAGGAATCGGGTATGGGACGAGGAATCACCCGCGAGGGCAATGTATCAGGTCAATGGCTGATTTAAGCCTCTTATATACACTATCAAGACTGATTTTTGCCCTCACATAGGATAACATCTTGGGTGATTCCGGCCCCCACCACTATTTATCTAGGGTGATTCGGGCCCCCACCACTTTTACACTACTAAGACAGTTACATTTTATTGTATTTCGTATCTGTTGCCATCGATTTTTTTCTATGCTTGTCCCGGTAATAGGTCTAAACGCGCCTTTCGCTTGAAGAGTTCCACTAATGGAAATAAGGAATATTCATATTTTGATGCCATGCTTGGTTATTTTTCTGCACTTTTAATAAACACTTTAAACCAGACTTACCGACGAGCTGACGTTTTACAGCGATGCGTTTGGTGGTTGTCTCCCTGTGATAGATAAGCAACTGGCCATGTGGTTAGTACTGGAGTGAGTAATCCTACATGCATATGTACATGTATACATGTTGCAAGGTATGTCTTGCAATCTTACTGTCCTCATTATCTATCTATCTATCTGTCTATCTATCTATCGCTTAATACCAAAACAGAAACATACCACGGAGGAGCAGCCTCTTGTCAGGATGGGATGGAATGGATCCACCAATACAGAAACAGACCAGCAATATGGGGCAAGTTTCCTTCATGTTGCCGAGAACAACCAAGACTTTCTCCTCAAATAAATCTTAACAAGGCCCCACAGGCTTATCTTAAATAAGGATTTATCACTCGTGATGTATTGCAAATCTATTACAATTTAGATCGGGGTCAAATTCCAAAAACGGATTGGCATGGTCAGAATTTTCCCCACAAATCTCTGTTTTTAAGATAAAATTCAAACTTCACCGGCCCTTATTTAATGCTTTACCAAACAATCCCGACCTTTAACGACCATGGAAAGAAGTTTTTTCAAAACATTGTTGGAAAAGGAGAAAATGCTAGTTTCCAGCATTTTCTTTTTTTCCGACAATGTTTTTTTTTTTCCTATCAAAGACAAATCTCACCATATGAGCAATATTTAATTAGTAGTCTGCAAACGCTTTCAATTTGGACCAGTCTAAAATTTTGCCGTCTGGTGAAGAGTTAACAGAATTATGTCCGCTGCACTTGTAAGTCAAACCTAAATTTGTGTCACCTCTTTGCTTAACCCTTTGCCAAACAATTTCATGTTCTATCGGCCCCGCTGTAGAACCTTAGTAAAACATTGTGTGGAAAAGGAGAACATTCTGTTCATCGGCATTTTCTCCTTTTCCAACAAGGTTTCTTACGTTGTCAAATAGCTCCAGTTCATTTGACCACTTTTGAATTGTCGCCTGCAGAATGTTTTGAACTTGGAAGAGTCTACAAAGTGTTGTTTGGGGAAAAGTTAATCAGTGAAATCTTTGAATATTACTATTCAAGTGAAAATGCTCGGTCGATGCAATTCTTAGACCCTATGGCCAAAATTCTCTCACAAAATATTCAATATCAGACTTGGCGTTCTGAACAGTGTGATACTTATTCGCTGTGCTATGTCTTGACATATTACTATTGATGAATCTTGGGTTTGGTATCAGAACTTTAATTATGAGGATTTCAGGAGGTACATTACCGCTCGTATTCCTCTGTCCTAGACTCGTATTCACTAGACAAATATGATGATCACTACATTGCTCTATTCATCCTTGGCTGATCAAGTCGAAATTTGTGATCCCGCCTACTGAATTTTGATAGTTATCACCCCTTGACATACATCTTCGAAAACCAATCAAACGTCGTATAACATAGGCCTTTCGGCAAACTCCACACAAGTATTTTGACTAGTCCATCATCTTTTCTAGGAAGAAATCCTTAAACTGATTTAAAACTGATTCGTAACAGTTAATGTTGAAATATATAGTTTGTTATTTATTTATTTTTTTTGGGGGGGGGGGGAGGGGGGGTTAATAGTTTCCAGCATGACCTTCAATCCTCTTTTTTTGTTGTCGCAATTTCTGTCTACATTTGTGATGGATAGCAAATGTGACGCGCTATTTGATTGGTGCTTTTAGAACAGACTGCATCCAATGATAAGGCGTATCTCGAGGATTACAAATTCAGACTCAACCAGCCAAGGGTGATTAGAATAACGTAGCCTAGTGATCGCCATCTAAGGCTGGCGAAGATGTCCTAAATTTAGTTTTAAAGTCTTTAACCAGTACTTCTCAAAGGGGAAAAGAATGACAAGTTTTGTAAAAGCGCTTCAAAGTAGCCTTGCTTTAGAGGCACTGGTTTTTCAGGATGTTAATCTAGAATTGGGACAGGTCCATTGTGATGCATCAAAGATGGCGACCTAGATATCTACATAGTAGCACTCTGACATACTCTCAGTATTTATATTTTCGATTTTTTTTTTTTGTCCTTCTCAACATGTTGAGAATTTGATAACAACTGCTGTTCAATTACTAGCGTTGCGTTGAGGGGTTATAATTCAAATTTACCCAGCCACTCAGTTTTATACCAAATTACGAAATTTGAGACAGGTTCGTATTGTACTAAATCGTAGACGGCAAGTTCAATGTGCCTCAATTAAAAGAATATGTCAATAGGCTGAACAGTATTGTGAGAATAGGGAAAAAAAATGCATTTTATCCTCTCCACAGTGTTTCAAGAGAGCTTTCTCTTCAGAGTCTTTGAAAAGGGAAAGTTTAGTAACGGGTGAACGATTACTTTCTTGTATACATTTCTTTGGTGCTGTCGTAAATCGAAAATATATGAGTCACCTCTGTCAATAGGGAGTTCAATCCATCTGCAAAACCTTTCGATCCATGTCAGCCTGCGCAGTCCGCGCAGGCAGACACGGGTCGAAAGGTTTTGTTCTTTGTAAATTTGCTACCTGTTAAAGGACCATTCTACCTCATGATTCAGTCGGCTGTTAGACAAAATGGATTTCATGGACCCTATGTGATGACTTGCTAGGTAGAATGCATCACAGAGATGCATTAAACCCTCTTTTTCCACAGTATGGCTTATATCACAACAATCGAGTTTAGGAGACATACATAAAGTTATGGTTATTCGAGGAAATATGACTCATGTTCGAGATACTGTTTAAGGCTTTACAGAAATATGAACCGTATAAGATGATGCTGTTGAAAGGTTTTACAGTAGGAACAGACTGTGTCAAATGATGCTGTTTAGGGTCTAGCAAGAAACAGGACTCATGTCAGATGATACTCTTTACCAAACGGCAAAATTTTAGAATGATTCAGATTGAAAGCATTTGCAGACAACTTATTAAATTTAGCTGAAATTGTGGTGATTGTCTGTGAAAGAGTAGAAAACCCTGTGGAAAAGGTAGAAAATGCTGGTTACCAGCATTTTCTCTTTTTCCCACAAGGTTTTCAAAAAGCTATTTCCTCAGGGTCGTTAAAACTCGGGACTGTGTAGTTAAGAGTTAAGGGTTTTACAGTAAATATGAACTGTGTAAGACGATACTGTTGCAGGTTTTACAGGAAATATGACTTTTGTCATATGACACTGTTTTTCTCTCAGAAAAAAATAACTGTGTCAGATTATACCGTTTAAGCTTTTAAAGGAAATGGGACCAATCTCAAATCATACTATTTGAGGTTTTACAGGAAATACGGACTTTGTCAGGTCATTCTTAGATCTTACAAGAAATATGATCTCCGTCAGATGATCCAGTTTAGGGTCTAACAGGAAACAGGACTCATGTCAGATGACACTGTTTAGGGTTTTACAGGAAATAAGAACTGCTTAAGATGGTACTATTTAGGGTCTAACAAGAAATAAGCCTCATGCCAGACTGCACTGTGTGCGGTTTGACAGGAAAAATGAACTGTGTCAGGACTCATGTCAGATGATATTGTTTAAGATTCAACGGGAAATAGACATCGAAACCTGTATTCACCAACCATTCAAAATCGAATTCTTAGTCTTACTCTAGACTGAAAAAGGAATACAATTTCTGATTGGCTACCCATCTGCGTTACAATGAAATTTTGAAAATCCTAGAGAATTAGATTAAAATGGTTGGTGAATAAGGGCGAAGATAATTATACTGTATAAGGTTTAACAGGAAATATGAATCGTGTTAGAGGATGCCTTTTAAATGAATTGTGTCAGGTGATACTGGTAGAGGTCCATCCGGAAATGTAAATTGTGCCAGGTGATACCGTTAAAGGTCCAGCCGCAAATATAAATGGTGTCATGCAACACTATTTTTACTAAGTATATGTTAAAATGTACTTGTACAAAGCACCCATTGCCTTGAGATAGAATAGTTTGTGTATCCTTTCTAAAGGTGCTCCTAATACAGGTTGAACTGTCTATGGCTGAATAGATCAAAACAGCTAGATAATGTCGATAGGATCAGATTGCACTTTCGGAAGACTAATCTTTGTCTACAATTTGCATCCAGTGGCTTAAGAAGAATATTCTGCGAAGTATTGGCAACAGAAACTACAGAAAAGCATGGATGGGTGCACTTGGCGCCGCGATGTAACTAGAATAATGCTGAAAACGGCTTGTAACACCATAAAATCAACCAAAAAACAGGTACATTATAATGAGTAATTAACATGAAACAGAAACCAACAGATAATTTAAACAATTTTTTTTATTGCAAGAAATCGACACAATAACAAATACTCGTAATAGCAGGGGAAAAAATTATGGCAGCACAAACTATGCAAAAACTTTGAGCACAGGGTTGTGGGTGGCATGTGATATTTTTGCATGTTTTGTTCGTCATAAAACAATTACAGTACCCAGGAAATAATATTGTGGTACCACGATATACATGTATTTATCTTGTGAAAACGACATGTCAACTCGAAGAAAGAATACATTCTGTGCCGGGAGCTAGATAGATTTAATGTCATGAGAACTTAAATGGATCAATGATACAATAATTTATATACATGTACATGTATGTTTTTATCCTTCATTCAACAATTTATTACATGCTGACCAGTTATACTCGTATATCATGAATTCGAGACATGAAAATTGGTATGCTGGCTATCAGCAGATAAAAAAGCCCCTCTGTAATGTGTGGTCAGGCGAATCCAAATCAAACTTCATTTTTATCTGCATGCGCTATCAATATCAATACAAATGTTTATTCTTCTGAATATACTTAAACTTTACACCTCAGAGTTTAATCAATCACTTACTGATTTCCTGGTTTACTACACAATCTGTGTAATGCCCGGATTATTTATAGCACAGCACTCCTTTACAACATGGGCTGTTTTGCTCTGATATGTTCAAGAAAAAGTGTGAGTAGGACTTTAATGATCTCTTTTTGGAGTTAAATGACGGAAATATTTTGTATTTGGATGGCCTTTTGGATTATAGAGTATCGTTTATTGCAGGTAGTCGTCCAGACAGGTTCGACTGTAGTTCAGGTAACATGATTTATCGATCACACAAGATAATATATAGACCCAACGGGGTGATTGTTTCGTACTTGTGAGACAATTGTTTTGATTCTGTGAGGTAAGAATGTTGTTTCTATAGGCCAGATACTTTCTTTCCATCAGATATTTGTTTCTTTTCCCTGAGTAGATTATTTGTCCCTACGACATCATATTGTGTTCCTACGAAATAATTATCTTCTACCAACAAGATAGCAATATTTTGTTGCAATAAGATAATATCGAAGAGATAATTATCTCTTTTCCACATACATGATTATTCTAGTAGAAACGAATTATGTTATGGGAACTGATAAATTACCTCACCCTACTTTATGCAAACAGAATAATCATCACCTGAGAGCAAGAAATTTCGACTTCAGAAAGGGATAAATATTTTTTGCATGTTCCGGTGGAATTGAATTATCGCATTTTTTTTTTTTCTAAATAACAATGATAAGGGAAAGCCTTTAGAATTTTAAAAAGATTTTTTGAAGAATGGAGAGTTCCCTTGCGGTTTCTGATATTGTCTTGGGAAGATTTAGAGGGCATTCTTAAATATAATTCATTCTAGGGACGAAAAAAGGATATGGGGGTCGTAACCTCCTAAAATACAAAACAGTTGAAAGCTAAATATATATTGAAAGATTATGCTTTAGCGTTATATATTTACAACGGTTTGTATTTAAGTGCGTGCCACGTGTGAACAGAATCATTGAACAATTATGTTCTAGCATTATATTTGTACAAAGCTTTGTGCGAGCCTTCACCAAGCGTGTAGTACGAATTTCCATCAGCGCTAAAGGCCACGGCTTCCCCTTTCTTCTCGTGTATGTAGGGCATTCCATACGCGGTACCGGAGAGTACCTCTGAAATAGAAAGAAATTATTTTTGAATATTTAATTGATTTGATGGTCTTCTTTCATGCCGCTTTCAACATTAAGTCCGTCATATCGCCGCTACAGCTTACACTCATTCGAGCCATGCTCTCTGAACGGGGGTTTAATGGATCTTCAAAAAGTATCGACCAATGTCAGCCTGTGCAATCCGCGCAGGCTGACCTGAATCGATACTTCTTGCTTCTGGTAAATTTTCTGCATGACCAAAGGACAATTATACCTCATGATTCAGTCGGTTGTTAAACAAAATGGATTTTATGGATCCATAAAATTCTATGTGATGTTTTGCTCGGTATGGTATATCGCGGAGATGCATTAAGCCCCCTTTTTCCAGAGCACGGCTCATTTTCGTGTTTCCTTGGTTTTGTCAGTCGAAAGACTATGGCTCTGAAGTGCCTCGCCTAGTTACATTCTTACGAAAAAGTGCCTCGGGTGGGAATCAAACTCAGGGTCTTCCCATTGCTGATTCTTACACATAATCACTGGGTCACAGAGAATCCTTTTTCCGTTAAGAAGCTTTTAAGTACAATGAAAATTTCATTTTAGGAAAATGCGATAGTCACTCTTTTTTCACAGAGCTTCGTTCAGGTGTATATGAAAGGTAATAACTTACTGATGATGTCACTTCCGGCACTCACTGTGTAGTGTAAAACCTGATCTCTGAGTTTAATCAGTATTTCCGTCCCATCTGCAGAAATATCTCCACCCAGTGGGTCCCCGTGGCTGGATCTTACCCCATCTAAGTGGGTGGTCGAGGCAAGAGGGACGGGGGTCTTCTGGTTCCAGCCCTGGCTCGGGATTTTGGCAATGAGCCCGTGACCTCTGTCTACCTTTGAGATGATATACAACTCTGCGAAAGGCGTCAACAATAAGGTACCGGAATCACTCTCTCCCCAGCTATAGTCAAACACAGACAAAAATAAATGATCCATGCTTAATGTGGGCTTAATGCATCCGCAAGAACTATCGACCAAGGTCAGCCTGCGCAGTCCACGCAGGCTCACCTGGACTGAAACTTTTGCTATCGGTCAATTTTCTGCATTTCAAAGGACAGGTCTGCTTTATGATTCAGTCGGTTATTAGACAAATATGGAGCCCTAATTATATGATGTGTCGCTTGGTATAATGCATCAAGGAGATGCATTAAACCCCGTTTTGCCAGAGCATGGCTCATTTGATAATTAAATAAGATATTATAAGCACGACTAAATCACATTTAAAGGGGCATATTAACCCTTTACCCATCTTCGCAAGCCAAGGATACTAAGGTAGTACGTAACGAACAAAGTGGAGTTAGTATCCTTGGCTTGCGAAGATGCCCTTTACCACGCAGTCCCGAGTTTAAACGACCCCGAGGAAGAAGTCTTTTGAAAACATTGTGAGAAAAGGAGAAACGTACTGACAAAATTATGTACATGTAATTTACACGGTCCGAGATAATTGACGCATGCTATTGATCATGCGGTATTCCAACAATCCATTGCAAAATTCAGGAACGAAATAAAAAAAGTATTAAGGTGCCATGTATCAACTTAAAGAATTACCATGAAAAATTCTTACGCTTCTTTTTCTTATTTTTATGTGGTTTCCAAACTGTTGGCATACTGAATTCAGTGATAAAATATTTTTGTACCGCGCAGGCCCCTTTCTTTACGATACATCTATACTCGTTTTCAGCCAGTTTTTAACCCATTTCATCTTTTATCAAACTATAATCATTCTTGTATCTTCATGCCAATCTGCCCCTGACAGTTACAAGGTCGCATAGATTACGACGGATATAAAATGCATTTCATTTTCTGGAGGCCTTAACAGAAATCACTAATGTGACGTTTCCAGTCTTAAATTGAAGATTTCCGATATACGTATATATCCCTTACACGATATATATCGGTAATTTTTACACCGCTGACTAATTCTGATCTATTCTACTGTCTATCAAATTTTAACCGCGTTTTTTTTTTTCCTCCCTGGCCGTAAGTATGTATCTTCAAGTAAACATATCTAGAGTATTAATAAGTATTTGCTTACTACAAGTTTGAGCCTATCCCAGTATATCAATCAATAACATAAGGCTTGAAACCCAGGGATCGTCGATTTGATTCCTCAGTTGTGCAAAATTCTTTCGAGAATTGGTGGTATCTATGGAAACAAGATTCGTCTCTCTTACCACTAAAGATCGTTTCAATGAAAGACAGCCACTGGCTTGTAAAGCATGTTGTGCATAGTATTTGTAAACGAAATTCCGGGAAAGTAGCACCCTCGTTAACCCAGATGTGAAGTATTACCATTCATCACCCCTGGGACATTCAATTGCGAAACGGTCGTTTCTATGAATATTCATAAGATTGTGACATACACCCGATAGCCAATCGAATTTGTCGATAACATAACGATACTCTCTTGTAGTGGAGAATAATCACATTTCTTCCATTAATATCAATAAACCGCGTAAAACCCACATCATTACCAACGAATATGGCGGCCGCCGGTGGGCCTTCCTTCTGTGGCATTTGCCTTACGACAATCCAGGGCAGACATTATAAATCCTTGTATATAAAGGCAAATATTCAGAAATACAGCATGCTGCTGCAATCCTTAGGGTTATGTAGCAGGGGTGACGTCATCCTCGTTGACCCAGTTCCGATGTACGCCATAAACTGCATTCATCGATTTGATTGGTTGGAGACGAGGTAAAAATAGAAATGATGGCAAGTTGTTGACAAAAATAGATTAAATTTTCTCACTGAAAAACTGAGATTACCATTCAAAATGCCTCATGAATAATTCATGGAAACGAGAAAACATACGCGAGATAACCCAGGGGCGATGGATGTAGTTTACGGAATACATCGGAACTGGGTTAACGAGGATGGGGTAGGAGCATTGGTCACCGAGATATACATGTAACTGAAATAATGTTGAAAGGGGCATTAACCGAATACCGCACGATCCCGAGCTTTGATGACCATAAGAAAATAGGCTTTTGAAAACATGGTGGGGAAAAGGAGAAAATGCTGGTAACCAGCATTTTCTCCTTTTCCCACCATGTTTTCTACCGTATCATAGACAAAAATCATCATTTGACGCACATTTAAATGATCGTCTGCAAATACTTTCAGCTTGGACAAGTAAAAAATTTTGTCGTCTGGTAAAATGCAAACAATATTCACAGGTTGGAATGTACCTGTATTTCAAAACTCCATCAACATTGACCGTCATACGGGCTGACAACGAGTCGGGCTCCTGTACACGGTAAATTGTCTGTTTACTCGGGTTGGCCCCGTCTCCAATATCCCCTGTAATATAGCATGTACACCTAATTAGCATTTTACCAGCCAAATCCAGCGTTTTATGATCCTGGGAAAGGAGGCATTTTGAAGACATTGTAAGAAAAGTAGAAAATGCTGGTTACAAAACACCGTGTTTATACCTATGTTTCCTGAGGAAAGGAGCTTTTCACAATATTGTTGGAGTCATTCGAATGAATTGTAGGACAAGGAGAAAGTGGTGGTAACCAGCGTTTTCTCCTTTTCCTACATTGTTTTCTACCCCTCGAAGGACAAATATCGGACTTTGGCGTACATTTAACCTTTAGTACGAATCGGGAACCTTTGTGAATAATGTAGATCAAGATCAGACTGCACAGAACGTCCAGTCTGATTTTGAATCTACATTGTCCGATAAGGAAAAATACCTTAGAAATAGTAAAACTTTAGTTCACTTATTTAGCAGATTAACCCTTTACCGCATAATCCCGAGTTTTAACGACTGCGAAAGAGAGGGCTTTTAAAAACATTGTGGGAAAAGGAAAAAATACTGGTAACCAGCATTTTTACCGTTCCCCACAATGTTTTCTTCCCTATCAAAGTTAGAAATCATCATCTGGGCTTCATTTAATTTGTCGTTTGCAATTGCTTTCAATTTGGACCAGTCTCACATTTTGTCGTCTGGTAAAGAGTTAAGGGTTCACTCTTTGTCGGCGAATGCTTCCAATAAGGACGAGTCTAAACTTTGGTCGTCTTGTAAAGAGTTAACAAAGAAAGGAAAAAATGGAATCACATAGTCGTAAATTTGGAATCTCATAGACATAAATTTGGAATCATATAGACGTAAATTTAGTATCACATAGACGTAAATCTGGAATCACATGGTCGTAAATTTGAGGTCAAGTCGATTAAATACCCTTGCCGGTCTAAATCGTTGGTGAGGTGAATTAAGATATACGCTATCTCTACAAAATCATGGACAGTTTAAAGACAATGTTGGAAACCAGCAAGTAACCCATCTTTAAAAGCCAATGGTTCTGACTCCCCTGCGATCCTTACCTGGACAGTAACTCGGACAAGTAGGAAACCAGCTAGTGGCTCATTTTTGCAAGTCAAGAGCTCGAATTCCTCTGTGTTCATTTCTCTGGCATAAACTGTAGAACAATGTGGGCAACCAGGTGTTGGCTCATCATCGAGAACTTAGGTTCTTAGTTCCGCTGTGTTCCTTTCGTAGGCAAGGAACATGATGGACTTGGTACCATTTGTTTACAAACTTTTAAGTGGCATGAACACATTGTGCTCTTCTCTAACAAAGTTATAAGTGGCTTTAATATTTTGTGTTCTTCGCTAACAAAGTAATAATCTGTTAGAATGTATTGTGCCCTTTGCTTGTGAGGTAATAAGCAGCTTAAACATAATATCGTATTAATTGCTTTCTAAGTAATAAGTGGCTTGAACGTATTTTGACCTTTGCTAGCTCAGTAAAAAGTGCTTGAACAGATTGTGCTCTTCGCTAACGAAGTAATAAGAGGCTTGAATATATTGTGCCCTTTGCTTGCGAGGTAATTAGTGGCTTGAACATATTCTGGCATCTGTTCACGAAGTAATAAGTGGCTTGAACATATTGTGCTATTTGCTGGCGAAGTAGTAAGTGGCTTGAATATATCGTGCCCTCTGTATTCGAAGTAATACTAGTAAGTGGCTAGAACATATGGTGGCCTTTGCTAGAGAAGTAATAGGTGACTTGAAAATATTGTGCCCTATGCTTGCGAAGTAATAAGTGACTTGAACATATTGTGCCCTTTGCCTGCGAAGTAATTCGTGGCTTTAACAAATGGTGCCCCTTGCTTGCGAAGTAATAAAAAGCTTTAACATATTATTCCTTTTGCTTGCGAGGTAATAAGTGGCTTGAACATATGGTGCCCTTTGCTTTCCAAATTAGAAATAGCTTGACCGTAGAGTACCCTTTACCTTCGAAGTTATAAGTAGCTTGAAAATATTGTGCCTTTTGATTGTGAAGTCATCAATGGCTTGAACATATTGCAGCCTGTGCTTGCAAAGTTACATTTGGCTTGAACTTATTGCCCTATGACGTATTCGTTTATGTCAAGCACAATCGGAAAAGTGAAATGGAATAGTTTAAGAATTGGAATTACTCGTGGTTGAAAGTCATTAAGATACAAGAGCCATCTCCGAACATAAATGAATACCTCAAGATGTAAAAGTAAATATTCGCATAACATTACCCACCTATGTAAAAGCAGTCATCGATCATATGACTATAACATGAACCACAAGCAATGTCCTCCCAGTCTCCATTGACAGCTCCATTTATTGTTATCACAGCGACCACCTGTTACGAAGATGAAAAAATAAACTCTGGATATCCAAAGATTAACAAAAGTTTCTAATAATATATACACAGTAGTACAGATTGAGATCTGGGTAGGTCCGGAATCTGCTTGTTCAGATCTGGAATCGGTCTGGGCAAGGTTCCAATCAAGGCACGTCCGAAAAGCTGCCTCATCTTGAACCCGATTTTGGACACTTCGAAATCTAGGCAGACCCAGAATCTGTCTTGGACACTTCGGAATCTAGGCAGATCAAGAATATGACCAGGCGAAATTTGAAATCTAGGCGGATAAAGAACCGGTCTTAACTAGGTAAGAATATACGCAGATCTATAATCTGCCTTTGACTTTTTCTGAATCTGGGCAGATCCATAATCTGTCTTGGACAGATTGGAATCTAGGCAGATCCATAATCTGTCTTGGACAGATTGGAATCTAGGCAGACCCAGAATCTGCCTTGGACTTTTCGGAATCTTGGCAGATACAGAATCTGTCTTGGACAGATTGGAATCTAGGCAGATTTATAATCTGTCTTGGACAGATTGGAATCTAGGCAGATCCAGAATCTGTCTTGGACAGATTGGAAGCTAGGTAGATCCAGAATCAGTTTTGGACTCTTTAGAATCGAGGCAGATCCAGAATCTGTCTTAGACAGATTGGAATCTATGCAGATCAAAAATCTATCCTAGACACTTCGGAATCTACGAGGTCCAGAATTTTTCCGGGACACTTCTGAATCTAGGTAGGTCCAGAATCTTTCATGGACACTTCGGAATCTAGGCAGATCCAGAATCTGTCCTTGACACTTTGGAAACTAGGCAGATCCATAATCTATCCTAGACACTTCTGAACTAGGCTGACAAGAATCTGTCATGGCCAAATTGGAATTTAGGCGGACCAAGAACCTGTCTAAACCAGGTTAGAATCTCGAGAGATCTAGAATCTGTCAAGGCCAAATTGAAATCAAGGTAGACCAAGAGCCTGTCTAAGCCAGATTGGAATCTAGGCAGATTAAGATTGTGTCTAGATCGATGATTTAAAAAAAAATGATTTCATAGATCCATAATTATTTGATATAATTGTTTGATAACTTGATTGTTATAATGCATCACAGAGATACTTTAAACCCTCTTTTGCCAGAGCATGGCACATCTGTATATTACCACAAACTGAGATACTTACTTTAGCACTACAAGGATAAGATCTATTTGCAATGTTCCAATTTGTTTCTTATCTTCTTCATGTATTAAACCTTTACCAAACGGCAAGTTTTAGAATTGTCCAAACTGAAAGCCTTTGCAGACAACAAATATAGATATGCCTCAAACAACCGGATTTGTCTTTGAAAGGGTAGAAAACAATGTAGGGAAAAGAAGAAAATTCTGTTTGCAAAGTTTTCTACCCACATCTAATTCTTGATCTGCGAGTGCTTTGAACACAGACAAGTTGTTTTTGTGCTTTTAAGTGTTAACTATACATATAAATACAGATCAGAAGCTACACCCTATGACAAAAACATTTAGAAACATTTAAATTTATATTTAAACCAAAAATCTACACACCTGCCATTAACTTTCATTTGATTTCCTTTACAAATCATTTTCAATAAGTATTAAACCTGACATTCCTTGGCGTTTGCATTGAAATTTTATTGAACGAGTCTAGAAATATGTTATGTAGCAAGCCTTTGGTGAGCTTACTAATATTTATTTTGTCGACAAGTTTAATAAAAGTTTATCTCAATAGCCAACGAGTGTCAGGTTATTTTTATCACACTATGAAATGTTGCCAACTATAAGTCAGAAATTGCAAAACCAAACATGAACGGTGGTAATTTTTCCATGGATAAAACCAGACTCACTTCTCGGGAAAAAAAAAAGACTTCACTTATGATGTCACGCAAGTTTTATCTTAAACGTGTGCAAGATAAGAAATTTCGTAACGGGTTTATTACACTAAAAACAACGATAGTCATGTGATTTAATGAAGTGATTCCTTACGTGAGCTGTTGTGGCATTTATAGCAAAGACTCTATTATGTCCGCCATGATCGTTGTGGGAATACAAAATACCCGGATGTTTGCGGCTTGCGCACAAACCGGAAGCTTCGTCAAGATGACTGTCATCTATTTCTCCAATCTTTACTCCATTTTGAACTGGAATCAAGAGATATACATATAGGATCTGATCTACCAGGACCTTTTAGGACCTGGTGCTTGAGATATAATTTTATCGAACGAGTCTAGAAAATGTTATTGAGCAAGCCTTTGCCGAGCTTAATAATATATTTTCTCGACGAGTTGAAAAAAAAAAAAAAAAATATATATATATATATATATTTCTTAAACGTTAACGAATGTCACATTCTTTTTTATAAAATAACAGTGTCTTAAGAATTGTTATAAAATCATTAGATCTCTATGAGAAACCTTCACATTCATGAACGAGACTAACTCACTGCTTGGACAAAGGAATATAATCACTACTTTCGGAATCAAGATAGTCCCAGAGAAGCTGACATAAAATTACTTGATCTTAAATCTGAAATGATAAAAACTTTGGATTTACTACAGACCTCAATTCAACAGAACAATTAACAGGAAATTTTTTTGTCGGAGGTTGTCTTTCGAAATAACGGGCAGGAGGAAAAATGCTTTAACAAATAACGTTACATAGCATGCTTTTGACGTCACAAAATCTGATCCCAACCGATGTGTATGATAAGAAAACCCGTAATGGCTATATTACACTGACAGAAATGGAGGTTTTGTGATAAAATGTTTGTCAATTTTCGATTGTCGACATTCTATTTCAATGTTGTATAAAAATAGACGTCTTTCTTAGCTTGGTCTGGCCTTGTGTTCAACAAGAAAGTTTTACAACTAGATATGAACCCCGCTCTGGCAAAAGGGGTTTAGTGCATCTCAGTAATTGCATTATACCAAGCAGTTCATATTACTACGATGGGTCCTAAAGATCCATCTTGTCTAACAATCGACTGAACCTGGAGGTAGAATGGTCCTTAACTCTACGAACCATCCCCTGTTTTAACGACTGCAGGAAAAAGGAGAAAATATTGATAACCGGTATTTATCTCCTTTTTCCACAATGTTTTCCCTATCGCAGACAACTTCCACCATTTCCACCACATTCAATTCTATACCAGATAAAAGAAATTTAGACTGGTCCAAACTGAAAGAATTTGCAGAACGACAAATTGATGGTGGCCCAAATGACGAAAATTGTATAAAACATTGGAATAGGAGAAAATCCTGGTCACCAGCAATTTTTCCTTTTCCCACAATGTGTTTCAAAAATTTTTCTTTGTCAAAGCCTTAAAAGTCAGCACTGTGTGGAAAATGGTTAATATGTCATCAGCGAAGTCTTTCTTTTTGGATAAGTCTAAGATTGTATCATCTGGGAAAGAGTTAAAGTAACTTGATGACCTTTCCAAGTAGTTCCGTTAGAAATTGAAATGTAAACATGAGATATTAATTTAATCACTTAAAAAATATACATAAATAAATAAATAAATAAATAAATGCTTAGCGATTTATGATAGTTACATTTCGAAACAATGAATGGGTTACTATCAAGAATTTACCATTCAATATAAGGCGTTTGTCGACGTTGGCTCCAAAAGCAGAGCTACATGTACCAATTGCAATGCAAATAAAGATGGACGTGAACATTCTGGATGTTTAAGTTTAAAACTTTAACCGTTCCACTAGTATGCCTTAACTCTGCTAAAGAGCATAGTGCCAATCAGCTCTGTATTTATACATTTGGGTGATTCCTTTATCATAGTCATACGTGAGCGAAAGACAAAACTGACAAGGTTCTGTTAAAAAACCCTATACAAAAATATCCCCTATTTTTTCGAACCTGATAAAGATTACATTTTTTAGATAAAAAAGTGCAGTGCTTTCTGTACCATCAAATTCCAACACTGGAGCCACATTTAATTTGTCGTCTAAAATGCTTTCAATTTGGACGATAACAAAATTTAGCCGTTTGGTATGCAATTGAAATAGTTAATCGTTCCAGGGATGAAGCCACAACTGACTGTCTGTCATAAGTGACAATGTAGTGTGTTAGTTATATACCAGACGACGAAAACTTTAGATTCGTCCAAACTGGAAGCACAGTGGGCGACAAAGTAAAAATATGGCTCAAATGGTAGAATTTCTCTTCGAAACGGTAGAAAACATTGTGGGAACAGGAGAAAATGCTTGTTACCAGAATTTGCTCCTTTTCTCAATGTTTTCAAAGAATAATTGCTTATCTGGCATTAGTGTAACTTAACATTTATGTAGGTTATATCGACCACGAGTGATTGGGACCTTGACCGACTGGGTCATCTTGTCTGTCGTAAAGTTTTCTTATCATTTTGCCTTGATTGAATTAATTTTGAACTCAAAAACGGCCGTTTCGAAGTAGGAAGTCCTGGTCCCGCATTCACCAACCATACAAGTTTATGACCATTCTTAATCTAATTCTCAAGAATTTATGAATTTGAAAGTAACACAACTTCTGATTTGCTAAACCAAACGGTTTAGCCAAACAGAAGTTGTGTTACTTTCTAAATCTAGAATAAGATAGAGAATGTTCTTAACCCTTAACCTGCTGTGTAAGTTAAACGAAACTTTCCAGTCAATAGTTCAAAAAAAAAAAAAAACGTTGATGATCTTGGATATACGCTGTCCGAAAACAGTGTGTGTGTGTGTGTGGGGGGGGGGGGGGGGGGGGGGGAGGGGGGCGCTAAGCCATACAAACACGGATATAAAGATATCTGTCGTTAAACCGAACAAATTTGGTACTCATGATTGTCTGTTTGCATGTATACTGACGTCCACAAAAAACGCCTCATCGAAAAAGTGCAGTAACCTTATACCTAGCCATTATATTTATGTCATTTTTGTCCTCCGTATTATGTTCACTTATTTAACGTATCAAAACATAAAAGTTTGCTTGCCTCGACGTGTGGACCAAAACCATGACGTCACTCGCACGTTTTGCAAATGCCTCCCGTGCACTCTCTCCACGTGGTTCTATACGCCGACATTACACATGTGTATTCATTTATCGATCAGCAAACAAGTGGTCATCACTATTTTTGAAAGTTTTTAATTTTCAAAATGCCAAGACTAAATAACGAAGAGAGAGAAAGAAATTTAGGGATGCTTGAAAGCGGACTTTCTCAAAGTCACGTGGCCAGGCGCCTTAACGTAGCAAGGTCGACGATAGTTCGTCATGTACAGCGGGTAAACGCAACAGTGAGCGTTTCTGATAGGCCCCGGCCCGCTGCACCTCGTGTGACGTCTGTCTGGCAGGACAATTTCCTTCGTCAACGTCACTTGCGTAACCGTTTCCTGACGGCGCAATCTACGACGTCGGTGGTTATAGGCAATCGCGGAAAGACTGTCAGCTGCAATACAGTAAGGAGACGTCTTTTAGAGCGGGGAATTTCTAGCAGGCGGCCGTACCGTGGTGTGGTGCTGACAGAGCGTCACCGTCGGGAACGTCGGCAATAGGCTCAAAACAACATCAGAAGATGTTGGCGAGATGTTGTCTTCAGTGATGAATCTCGTTTCATTCTTTCCAACGCCGATGGGCATATTCGCGTTTACCGTCGACGTAACGAACGTTACACGCTTAATTGTTCACTAGAGCATAACAGTTTTGGTGGTGGCGGTGTTATGGTTTGGGCGGCGATTAACTACTCCTTTAAAACTGACTTTGTTGTCATAAATGGGAAATTACATGCTAGAGGGTATGTGGACCAAGTTCTTCGTCCTGTACACTGTGGTCGTTCCCATTTTTCAGCAACGTCCTTGTCTTACGTTTCAACATGATCATGCTTGACCCCACACGACTAGGCTCACCAGAAATTTCCTCAGGGGCAATGGTATTGATGTTTTGCCATGGCCTGCTCAATCTCCAGTTTGCAACCATATTGAGCACATGTAGGACGTCCTTGGACGTCGTTTGCGTCAACGCAATCCACAGCCGCAAAGTGTCGATGAATTGACAAATGCTCCCCATGAAGAATGGGCTCGAATTCCACACTATCTGTTTCGTAATTTGTGTGGATCCGCGGAACGATGCCTTCAGGCAGTGATAGCAAGTCAGGGTGGCCATACGCGGTACTGACGACATTGTGTTGGCTAGTTTATTTAAACGTCTGTTTCAGCTGAATGTCGGGCACTTAAGCTGAGGTATCAGGTGAAAAATGTCGAAATATTCCTATAGTTTATTTCTAAAGTCAGGAGTCGTGAAATATATGTTTAGTTTATAAATATGGATGCGCAAAGGCAGGTGAAGTGTTTTTTATGGACGTCAGTATAGTTAAACGCCTTTCCAACGGCATATCAGTTATCTCGTGCGGACATTGGACTAGTCTGGTACCCTGCCGTACTTCAAAAGTACATCCCTATATTTTTATGTCCCTATAACGTAGTGGTACGGGCAAGTAATCCAAACTAATAGTGGATCTGTCCATGCTTTCCTGGAGTTTATTTTACTGGTATAAATTTCTCACCATGAATATTCTTCCTGAGTCGCTTGCTGCTTTTCCACATAGGTATCGTTGAAAATATGATCAGTGGTATGAGAGGAATTAATTCTTTCTCATAGACAATCAACAACTCATCGGAAAGATTACAATTTGGTGAACTTGGAAGGTCCTTGCATAAAATTGGCTGTCTGATAATTCATAGTATATCAGAATACCATTTACTTTTTTTTTCTACAGTATGTAAAATGAAGGGAAACTGGATAGATCTATATCAATCAAATGAATTTGTTGACTGAAAGAGATACTTAAACTTTTGCGAAGATTTTGAATTACAAATATACCAATATCTTTTTATCCCTTTTATGTTTAGTTTCAACATGTACATGTATCTTAGGCCTAACTCTAGAAACAGTTTGATTTGGTTTGGTTTATTTTTAGAGCCATTTTCAACATTTATTTTCAGTCATATAGCAACGATCAGTGTACCGATTTTGGAGTTTAAAAAAAAGCACTTCGCAAAACATGATTCCCCATCACTATATGCTTTTCCACATAAATATCTTGGAGGTAATGTGAAGTGTTCAGAGAAAAATGAATCTTGTTGCGGCCAGTATCATAAAATTCTCAGAGTTTGTCTGGGCATCAGCGATCCCTTGAGCTGCAGCCCAGGATGTTAACAACTGACACGTGACGTTTGTTACTACATCTTAACATCGAACACTGCTTAGAAACATATTGCTTTAGTTTAATAAAAACAGATCAAAATCTAGGTAAAATACTGAAAGAAAAAGGAAAGAAAAATATATTTCACAACAACCTGTCTGTAACCCTTCACCGAATATTCCCGAGTCTTCCCAGAGAAATAAGTTTTTTTTTTTTTTTTTTGAAATCCCTGTTGGAAAAGAATAAAGAAGAAAATGCCTTAAAAGTAACCCAGAAATAGTCAACGTGCCTCTTGTCACGATCAATACTCGGACGAATCAGCAGTTTCATGGTAGGTAACTCTAACAAGCTTCAAGATGGCTGCTACCACTGTTTGACAGAATGATGTTTATCATTCTGTACACGATTTACACGTCTAAACTGATGCAATGATGCTGAAACATGAGTATCCGATATTCCATTTGCAGTGTTTAAGCCCCAAGGACGAATTCTACAAAAACATATTGTTTAACAGCTTCTATACCAATTTGCCAGAAGGAGAGGTAGCTTTTAGGTCACTTGTTTATGACCCATGTTACATTGACCTTGATGTGGTAGCTGAGGAAATGGTCTACAGAGGTATTCAAGATGACAACTCTGATAAATGTGACTGAGTGATGAATCTGTGTGATTTGTGTTTGTTTGAAAGATGGCAGATTACAATAACCATAAAAAACTGGGTAGCTCAGGTCTCTGTGACAAGAACATTGACACAGAGTTAATGCAGAAAGTAAAGCGACCAGAATTTGTATGTGGATGGGGTGCAGCTTTTGTCAATATTTGTGTAACTTTTCCAGTGAACAAAGTCATGTTTAGGCAGCAGTTATATGGGGTGAGTACGCTGAGGGCCATAAGACAGTTGAAAAAAGAAGGAGTTACGACTATGTACAGGGGCTTATCGCTGCCTCTATTGCAGAAGACAATGTCAATGTCACTCATGTTTGGACTGTATCATGGATTTTACCGAGGTTTGAATACGGTAATGCCAGATATGTGGAGTCCTGTGAATAAAGCAACTGCAGCTATGATGGCGGGCACTGTTGAGGCAGTTCTCACTCCTTTTGAAAGAATACAGGTGCTCATGCAAGATAAAAACTACCATCAGAGATTTAATAATCCCATCGATGCAGCAAAACAGTTAAAACACTATGGATTCACAGAGTTTTATCGAGGTCAGACAGCCATACTACTCCGAAATGGACCCAGTAATGTAATGTTCTTTCTGGGAAGAGATTATTTATCATTAGCTTACCCAAAAGAAGGGTCTGCAACACAGAAAGTATTTCTAGATTTTGTGTGTGGTGCTTGTCTTGGATCGTTAATTAGTACAATTTTTTATCCGCTCAATGTCGTAAAAGTGAGAATGCAGTCTAAAGTGGGTGGAAGTCATTGGAGGTTGATTCCAACATCAGTCTGTTTGTTTCGGGAACGCAACTACAGCATAAAGAAAATGTTCCGAGGCGTACATGTTAACTATACTCGCTCATTTATCTCATGGGGAATCATCAATGCAACTTACGAATTTTTGATGAAGACTTTCTTTATTGAAGAATTTTCAGAAAAATGAAATACTGATTGCTATTGATGAACAACCAAAGTGACTATCACAACATATGGGCCTGTATTCACCAACCATTCATAACAACAGACTTGGTTATTCTCAAGAATATTCTAGATTTCAAATTGACAGGATTTCTGATTGGCTCAGAGTTCTGACAGGGACTGTTCAGAAAGAGGAAACTTGGCCTTTTAAGTTGCAGAAATGCATGTACTGGTGTAGGGGACATTTTCAAAATAGTGAGACAAGTTCACATAACCCTTTACCAAACAGCACAAGTTTGGACGTCCAAATCCAAAGCATTTGCAGACCACAAATTCAATCTGGCTCAAATGGTGGATAATATGTTTGAAAGAGTAGAAAACATTGTGGGAAAGGGAGAAGATGCTGAAATACCAGCATTTTCTCCTTTCCCCCATTATGTTTTCAAAAGTTTTCTACGTCAAGGTCATTAAAACTCTGGGTTATTTGGTAAAGGATTAAGAGTAAATCTCAAATAAATTTGAGAACAAGTCTCACCTGTGGGCATTATAATGGGACATTTTTGTTATTCATCGAGACAATGTCCTAGAATATCTGTCTTGGCATTACATTTTTGGCTTAATGAATTGTTTTAGCCTATCAGAAATTGTGTTTCTTTCTTAATCTAGACTGTGACTTTGAATGCAATTAAGAATTGGCCGAGATGTATAAGTTGACAAAGTACACTAAAATCACACTACATTGGTCACCATGTTGAGACAGGCTGCCCTGAAAACCCCTTGTATTTTTAGGAAGGTTTTTTAATGACTGAAAATGGCCATATTGTGTATTTGGTGCTTTTTGGTGTTAGAGATTATCTTAATATATCTTCATCAAAGTGCGTTTCTGTGATTTTAGAAAGAATTTAACTCTTTACCAAACAACACAGTTTCAGACTCATCCAAATTGGAAGCATTTAAATTTTGCAGACAAGAAATTAGATGTAGCTAAAATGATCAGAACTGTCTTTGAGAGTGTGGAAAACATTGTGAGAAAGGAAGAAAATGCTGGTTACCGGCATTTTCTTCTGTTCCCACATTGTTTTCAAAAGCCTTTTTTCATAGGGTTGTTACAACATGGGTTAAGTGCTTGTTCTTCTCATGACTTATTGTGACAGTTCTTGACTCTCTACCAAAATACAGAATTTTAGAGCCGACCAAATTGAAAGAGTTTGCAGACAACAAAATAAACATGACTCAGTCAATGGAATTTTACTTTGAAAGGGTAGAAAACTGTGTGGGAAAAGGAGGAAGTGCTGGTTCCTCTTTTTCCCATGGTATTTCCAATAGCCTTTTTCTTCAGAGTCTTTAAAACAAGGTATTGTTTGGTGAAGAGATAATCAAAGTGTGTTTCTGTGATTTTATAAGTTAACTACTTAGTCTTTTTAGTGTTATGGGGTCCTGTGTGGCTCAGTGGTGAAGCTTGGGACTCGTAACGTGGAGGCCCGAGGCTCGAGCCCCACCTGATCAGCTGGGTTTTTAATGGGTTTGTCCTTGGACAAGACACTTCAGAACCCTAGCCTAGTATTGGTAAAACCCAGGAAATACATGAATATGTGAGCTGTCGCCGTGATATGACTTAAATAATGTTGAAAGCGGCATAAAACACCATTCAGTCAATCAATCAATCTTTCCAGTGTTCTGTACTGAATGGTTTAACTTTATGAGAAAATCTTGGGTTTTAACAATTCTGAGGAGGAAAGGCTTAGCTTTAGAAAACATTATTGGAAAAGGTGAAAATGATGGTAACAAGCATTTCTCTTTTTCCCGTCTGAGATACTAATCCTAGTATTTTTAGCCACATTTTTTAATTTTTTGTCTGCAAATGCTTTCAATTTTGATAACTCTAAAATACTGTTAGCTGGTAGAGAGTGGACCATTAAGTGACTATCACACAGTCAGATGGATAGGTGGATAGAGTAGATCAAGATCAGGCTACACAGAATGTGCAGTTTGATCTTGGATCTACACTATCTCCTACTGGGAGATATCCAGTCCCTTAGTATTTGATATATTTGGGTTTTTAATTTTGCTCATTTGGCACGCAATTGGGGATAGCCTTTTTTTTCCCAACAACAAATTTTAGATTCTTCTGAATTGAGAGTATCTGTAAGCAAGTGATTTAGAATTGTTTTAAATGAACAGGTTTCATATTCATTAACTCTTTACCAAACAACGAAATTGAGGACTCTTCCAACTTGAAAGCATATGTAGACAACATTTTAAATGTGGATAAAATAACTTGATATTTCTATGGAAGATTAGAAAACTTTGTGGGAAAAGGAGAAAATGCTGGTTACCAGCATTTTATCCTTTTCCCACAATGTTTTCAAAGACTTCTCTTGCTGGGTCATGAAATCTGGGCATTGTGTGGTAAAGGGTCATTAGTTATTATACCTGTCACCAATGACGTAGAGGTAGAGGGGGGGTATATACTGGTTTTAACATGTCTGTTTGTCCGTCCATCCATCCACCAGTCTGTCCATCATGTTTTCGTTTCCATGCTCAAAGCTGTTTGACCTAGGACCCTGAAACTTTATACATGTGTTGCTCATTACCCGAGGTAGTGCCCTGTTGTTTTTGGGTCACATGGGTCAAAGGTCAAGGTCACAGGAGAGTTTTGTTTGAAAATTGTTTCCGTGCTCTAACTCTATAGCTGTATGACCTAGGACCCTGAAACTTCATACAAAACTTGTTGCTCATGACCCAAGGAGGTGACCTATTGTTTTTGGATCACATGGTTCAAAGGTCAAGCTCACAGGTGAACTTTGGTTCAAAATCATTTCCATGCTATAACTCAAAAGCTGTTTGACCTAGGATTCTGAAACTTAAGCAAGTGTTGCTTATGACCCAAGGCGGTGTTCTGTTGTTTTTGGGTCACATTGGTCAAAGATCAAGGTCACAGTCTGAAGATTTTTGTTAACTCACCTGAGCACGAAGTGCTCAAGGTGAGCTTTTGTCATCATGCTGTGTCCGTCATCCAGGCATCAACAATTACCTTGTGTGCACTCTAGAGGCCACATTTTCTGCCAAATACTCATGAAACTGGATCAGAATATTTGTCTTGATAATATCTCGGACAAGTTTGAAATTGGGTCATGTCAAGTCAAAAATATGTCATAAGGTCAAAATTTAGCAAAACACTTGGCATTTTTAGTCCAGTACTCATGAAACTTGGTCAGAATGTTTGTCTTGATAAAATCTCTTAACAAGTTTGAAATTGGGTCATGCCATGTCAAAAAGTAGGTCACCAGACCTTTTGTGCACTCTAGAGGCCACTTTTTGTAATCTAATACTTATGAAACTTGGTCAGAATACTTGTCTTGATGATATCTAGGACAAGTTTGAAACTGGCCAATGTTGGGTCAAAAAGTAGGTCAATGGGATAAATCTTAGAAAAACCTTGTGTGCACCCTAGAGGCTACATTTTTAGCCAGAAACTCATGAAACTTAGAATGTTTGTCTGAATAAACATCTTGGTCAAATTTGAAATTGGGTCAGGTTGAGTCAAAAAGTAGGTCACTGGGCCAAATCTTTTAAGACTTAGAAAAACCCTGTGTGCACTCAAGAGGCCATATTTCAGCCTTATGAAACTTGGTCAGAATGTTTGTCTGGATGAACTATCTTACATGTACAACTTTGAAATTGGGTAACGTCAAAAACTAGGTCAGGAGGCCAAATCTTAGAAAAACCTTATGTGCCCTCTAGAGGCTACATTTTCAGCCTGATACTCCTGAAACTTGGTCTTGGACACATAGAAAATTGGGTCACTGCAAATAAAGAAGTAGGTCAGAAGGCCAAATCTTAGAAAAACTTTATGTGCCGTCGAGAGGCCTCATTTTCAGCCTGATACTAATGTAACCTGGTCAGAATGTTTGTCTGGATAAAGTCTCAAAAAAGTTTGAAATTTGGTCTCATTGGGTCCAAAAGTAGGTCATATGGCCAATCTTAGAATAACCCTGTGTGCAGTCTGGAGGTCACATTTTCAGCCTGATACTCATAAAGCTTAGTCAGAAATTTTTTGCCTGGATAAATCCTTGGACAAGTTGGAAATTGGGTCACAGTGGGTCAAAAAGTAGGTTACTGGGCCAAATCTTATAAAAACCTTGTGTACACTCTAGAGGCCACATTTTTAGCTTGATACTCATGAAACTTAGTCAGAATGTTTGTCTGGATGAAATCTAGGACTTGTGTGAAATTGGGGCACATCAAACAAAGAAGTAGGTAAGAAGGCCAAATCTTTGAAGAACCTAGATGCAGTCTAGATTGTTTTACTTTCAAGTTGAGAAAATTCTTGAAAATGGTCTTAAGAATGGTTGGTGAATATAGATCCTGATGTTTTCTAACCAGGTAGAAATCACTGTCAAAAAAGGAGAAATTGCTTGTTCTATGAAAGTTTTTCCTTTTCCCACAATTTTGTCAAAAGCCTTCTTCTTGCGGATTACAAAATCATGTGATTGCTTGGTCAAGATTTTCCAAACAATTCCAAGTTTTGAGGATCATTAGGAGGAAGTCTTTTGAAAACATCATGGAAAAATGGAGAAAATGCTGATAACCAGCATTTTCTCCTTTTCTCACAATGTTTTCTACCCTTTCAAAGACTAATATCATACTTTGAGCTATACTTTATTTGTTGTCTGCAAGTGCTTTCATTTTATATATGCATCAAAATTGGCTGTTTGGTAAATAGTCCAGTGACAGTCTTAGTTTAAGTCAACTTTCTTATATAACCCTTTACCACACAATCCAGAGTTGTAGCAACCTAAGCAAAAACGCCTTTTGAGAACATTGTGGGAAAAGAAGAAAATGCTGGTAACCAGCATTTCACCCTTGTCCTGCAATGTTTTTTTCCCTGCCAAAATATTTTCATTATATTAGTCTCATTTGATTTGTTGTCTGAAAATGATTTCAATTTATACAAGTCTAAAATTTTGTTCAGGTTATACAAGTCTAAAGTTTTGTTGTTTGGTAAAGAGTTAACTTCTAGGTCTTTCTCCTTTACTGTGATCATTCTGACTGGAACCAAATACATCATGCGTAACGACGCATGTGCTCTCACACTGTACTATGATATCGGATGACCTGAACCAAATATACTGTCATTCATGCTTGCTCTCTACCCATTCTACTTTCATTTCACCATGTTTTCTGTGCAATCAAAGACAAACCTCATCACCTTATCTACATTTCTGCTGTTGTCAGTGCTTTCAATATGAACAAGTCTTAGATATTTTTAGCTCCACTAGCTGAAGGCAAGCAAGCTTATGTCATAGCCTTGTGTCCATGTCACATGTGACTTTATGCAGTGAACCCCTTTCATGATTGTTCAGATTATAGGCCTAGAGTCAAAATTGACCCAGCCACAGTGGTTACAAGTTTTACATGGGCTTATATGGTGAAAACTTTAAGAATCTTCCTGATCATAATGGTAAGGCCTAGGGCTACCAAATTTGGCATGCAGTGTTCTACCAGATTTTATATGTAGCTTTATCTAGTGTACATGTAGCAAGATTATTAAAATTATAGCCCTGGGGTTAGTCCTGGAGGGTAACACATTTTACAAAGGCTTACATAGTGAAAACATCAAAAATCTTCTTGTAGTACATGGAATCAATATGACTTTTATACTGATAAAGTGAAATAAATCATGATAAATCCTGTTCACTGATAACAGATACATAGTTTATAACCATTTGGCTCCCTTGATTTTCAAACCACTATATGTGATTGATGCTGGGTATTCAAGTTTTATTTTTTTTGATGAAAATGTTCAGTTTTCAACGAGAGGGATTTATTTTGATGTTAACTGTTATACTCAGATGAGTTGAATATTTGATACGAAGTGATGTTCCTGTCATCAAGGTCTTTTCTTCCAGAACTTTATCATTCATGCCGTTGAAAAATTGTAAATCTTGCTGTCAAAGCGCTCTTTGTTAGGGTCCATTGATATGAATGATACTTGATTAGATCTGCTTGTACCCACTGATATCATCTTCCCATGATTTGAAAAAAAAAACACTATTTTTTTTTTTTGGGGGGGGGGTCTGGACTATTTTCTCTATGAAAGTTGATTGCCCAACATACATCATTATGATTTATATCGCTGTCAATGCCATTTAAGTGCATGTTTTGTGCATGATGCATTTATTGTAAAAGGTAGTGGAGTGATACAGGGCCATCGTGGCTCTCTTGCTTTTGTTATAGTTGTAACTGTGATTATTTTGTTTTGATGAAATTATGATATTGCTTATCATGTACAAGATCAAACTATACACCAAAACTGAATCTGTTGTTTAACTCTGTACCAGACTACTTGTCCAAATCAAAAGGGTTTATAGACAATAAATAAAATGTGGTGACAATTTTGGGATATTCCTTTGAAAGGGTAGGAAACCTTTTGGGAAAAGAAAAAGAAATGCTGATTACCAGCATTTTCTGCTTTTCCCACAATGTTTTCTATCTTTAAATAAAATAATTATATATAAAAAAAACAAAAAAACAAAAAACCAAAAAAAAAAAAACCAAAAATGAAAAATTCCTAACTTGTGCAACATATAGTTTGTCTTCTCCACTTCTGCAATCACTTTCACTTTGGGCCAGTATAACATTTATTTGTTTGGTTTTAATCCCAAAATTTCAACCGTATTATATTTATTGTCTACAAATAGTTTCAATTTGGAGAACTGTTTAAACGATTCTCCTTTATGCCAGAGTCTTGTTGGTCTTAACATAGTCATATAGTGGTAAATGGGACAAAAAAGTAATGCATATTCATTAAAAGGTGCAAAAATAAAAGGGCATTAGAAATGAAAATGAAAACATCTATGAAAGATTTATAGGATCTGACATGAGTCAGCATTTGGGATATATTTTTTTTTTAAGACTTGAAAAATAATATCAAGCAAGCATTTAGGGAGAGTTAAATGAAATGTTATCTCAGTAGCCAACAATTGTCAGTTTCTTTTCACACATAACAATATTGGGAGAATTATAGCTCGGATCTTGCAAACCAAGTATTCACACAGTATGTTCCATGAATGAAACCTGGGCCTATGCTTATAAACCTTGAGTTCATGCTCGTCTTAGTTCATGCTCAAACTTTTAGTTTAATTATTACTTCAGATAGAAAGAGGATTTGAAATTAAGACTGTAATTTGAGAGAAAGACAGAACAAAAAACTCTAGAAATGAAAAAACGTAACAAAGTTGGATGTATTTATTTTTATCAATTTTTATTGGACTCTGAAATTTCATGCTCAGTAGAGTTGAGCATGAAAAAAGTTTTATGAGCACTGGTCCAGATTCACTTCCCTGAAAGTAGTATAAAACGATGTCACATGACGTCACAAAATGATGTAAGATAAGAAATTTGTAATTGCTGCATTACACAGAAAACAAAGGTGGTTATGTGATGAAACAATTTCTTCTACTGCAGTTATGAAAAAAATTGTTAATAGATATACTAATTATGGAGTGAAAAAAATACTTTATTTTATTGTTTTTTAGCTCCACTGGCCGAAGGCCAGCGGGCTTATGTCATGGCCCGGTGTCCGTCGTGCGTGCGTGCGTGCGTCCGTCCGTCCGTGCATTAACTTTTATTTCAAACATCTTCTTCTCTGAAACTACCCATCCGATTTTCACGAAACTTCACAGAAATGATCCTGACATGGTCCTCTTCAGAATTTCTTGAAAGAATTTGATTCCTTCAAAAACTCTAGTTGCCATGGCAACAAAACTGAAAAATATTGGAAATCTTTAAAAATCTTCTTGTCTGAAACCATAAGGCATAGGGCTACCAAATTTGGCATGTAGCTTTATGTAGTAGACCTCTATCAAGTGTCTTCAAATTATAGCCCTGGGGTCAAAATTGGCTCTGCGCCAGGGGTCACAAGTTTTACATAGGCTTATATAGAGTAAACTTTAAAAATCTTCCTGTACCTAGCTATAAGGCCTAGAGCTACCAAGTTTTGCATGTAGCTATATCTAGTGGGCCTCTACCAAGCGGGCCAGAATTTTAGTCCTGGGGTCAAAATCGGCCCCGCCGCAGGGGTCACAAGTTTTGCATGGGCTTACATAGTGACAACTTAAGAAATCTTCCTGTTTTGATTTTTTTTTTTTTTTTTTTTTTGAAATTAGCCTTGCATCAGGGGTCTTATGTTTTACAGAGGCTTCATATGGACAAAAATTGAAAATCACCTTATTTATAACCATACAGAATAGACTTGTATTATTTTGGCATGTGGCTTTATCTTGTGGACCTCTACCAGGATTCAAGTAATTATAGCTCTGGGATCAAAAATGGCTTTGCCTTGCGGGTCTCAACTTTCACATGGGCTTTTACAGAGAAAACTTTGTAAGTCTTCATTTTGAAACCATTTGGCTCAGAATTGAAATGTTTAGTTTTTATGGTTTATATTTATAAGCCAGTGGAGCGATACAGGGCCATCATGGCCCTCTTGTTTTTCTTTACACAAACTTATATAGACACCTTAATGGATGGAATTTGTCAGTGAAAAGGGTAGAAAACACTGGTAATCAGCATTTTATCTTTCCCGCAGTTCTTTTTATAGTCATCTTTCACAGAGTTCTGAAAAGGACAGGATTGTTTGGTAAAGAGTTGAAAAAGAACATTAAGTTTGAAAAGCTATATTTGATATTTTTCAAGTACAAAATACCGAAGATGAGCTTTTGTGATCATGCTGTCTGTCATCAGTTGTCAACCTTTATCTTATGTATACTCTATGGGCCTCATTTTCAGTTAAATACCCATGAAATTTGGTCAAAATATTTGTATTGATCATATTTGAGACAGAATTGAAAATGGTAACGTAAGGTTAAAAATTGGGTCAGATCTTGGAAAAGACCTTGTGAACATTCTAGAGGTTGCATTGTAAGTCCAATACTCATGAAAACTGGTTAGAATGTTTACGTTGATAAAATCTCTGCTCATTTTGAAAGTAGGTCAGGTCAGGTAAAACATTAGCTCATGGGGACAAATTTTAGAAAACCTTTGTGTGCATTCTAGACACAGTTTGAGTCCTGCACTCATGAAAGTTGGTCAGAATGTTTATCTTGATAATATATTGGATAAGACTGAAAAATTGGTCACTTTGGTGTCATAGAGTGTGTCTTTGAGTAAAATCTTTGGAAAACATGGTGAACACTATAGAGGCCACAGTTTCATTCCATTTGTCATAAAAGTTGTTCAGAATGTTTGTCTTGATGATATAGTGAACAAGTGTTAAATTGAATCATGTCAGGTAAAAAAGCAGGTCACCAGGTCAGTTCTTCGAAAAACCTTGTGTAATTTGTTGAAGTCACATTTTCAGTCCAATACCAATGAAAGTCAGTCAGAATGTTTGTCTGGGTGATATCTCAGATTGCATTTAAAGATTGGTCATAGTGGATCAAAAATTAGGTCACTGGGTGTAATCCATGTAAAAACCTTGGTAACACATTTTAGAGGGCACGTTTTCCATCCAACCCTCCTGAAAGTCAGGTAAAAAAGTAGGTCACCAGGACAAATCTGTGAAGACCATATTTTTACTCTGATGCTCATCAAAGTGGGTCAGTATGTTTGTCTTGATGATATCACAAAGAATTTTGAAAATTGGTTAACCTAATAAAAAACTAGGTCATAAGATCATATTAGAGAAAAACATGGACTATACTTCTTAAGTTTTCAAAAATACACAGGCTCACATTAGCCATTCAGAGCCTCCATGGCCCTCTTGTTATTGTGTTGTGAATGGTTCAGTAGTGAAAGTCTGGCATTTGTAATCTGTGGGTCTTAGGTTCAATCCCTACCAAAAGAACTGGGTTTTCATGGAGTAAGCATGTGACAGATACTTCAGGGCCCAAGTCTAGTACCAGTGAAACCCAGAAAGCTCATGAATAGGTGAGGTTTCGTTGCAAACTTTTAATTATTTGATTTTGAACGGTTGTACTTATTTCATTATAAATTATGTTAAGAAAGTTTTAGCCAGTAATAAAATGTTTATGAAGTACTGTTAGTGCTTGTTAATTCCTTTTTTTTTTTTTGTGAGTATAAAATACTGATTTTCAACAAAACCCCTGTTTCAAAGCAGAACTAGTTGAAATGAACACTAAATGTTATGTTCAAAGCATCAGTATTAGCCATGCTCTGTGAAAAGTATCGACCCATGTCGGCCTGCACAGTCTGCGCAAGCTGACATGGATCGAAACCTTTTGCTGTTGGTCAGTACATATTCTATGACCATTCTACTTCAGGATTCAGTTGGTTCTTAGACAAAATTGATTTCATGGATCCATAGATTTGATGACTTATTTTGTATATATGATGCATTAAACCCCCTTTTGCCAGGGCGTGGCTGATATAAAGTGAAATGGCTTAACAGACTATAAGCTACCCGGTCTGAGACTACCTTGGCTGGAACTGTCATACAAAAAACTTTCCGCTCAGGACATTTCCTGCCCAGAGCTGGCCAACCTGAAGCTGCTGTACCGGAAGCTGCCCTACCTAGGACTGCTGTACCTAGAGCCGCCCTTCCGAAGCAGCTGCACACGAAGCTGCTATATATGGAGATACTCTCTCTGGAGCTATTGTACATTGTACCCGGAACTGTTCTCTCTGGAGCTGCTCTACCTGGAACTTGACTACCTGGGGTTGCTCTTCCTGGAACCTTGCTACCTGGAGGTGCTCTACCTGGCACTGCTCTCCCTGGAGGTGATTTACCTGGCACTTAGCTACCTGGCGCTGCTCTACCTACAACTTTACTGCCTGGAGCTGCTTTACCTGGAACTTAGCTACATTGAGCTGCTATCCCTGGCACTTCTCCACCTCGAGCTGCTTAGCCTGGAGCTGCTGTACCTGGAACTCAGCTACCTGGAGATGATCTCTCTGGAACTGGACTACCTGGAGCTGCTGTACATGTAACTTAGTTACCTGGAGCTGCTCTGCCTGGAACCTAGGTACCTGAAACTGCTCTCTCTGGACTGCTTTACCTGGAACTTAGCTACCTGGAGCTGCTCTACCTGGAACTTGACTCCCTGGAGCTGCTCGTTCTTGAACTGCCCTACCATATCCTGCTCTTTCCGGAGTTCTACCTAGAACTGCTCTCTCAGGACCTGCTCTACCTGGGACTGCTCTCCATTGGTTTGCTGTCCCTGGAGATACTCAACTTGGAGCCGTTCTACCTTGAGCAGCAGTATCTGGACTTATTTACTTGGAGTTGCTCTACCAGGTGGTGCGCTACCTAAGCTGCCCTTCGTGGAACCTGTCTACATGTACTGAGCTGCCTTCCCTGCAACCTGTCTACATGTACCTTTAACAGCCCTTCCTGGAGCCTGTCTACATATACCTGGAGCTGCTCAACCTGGAACAGCAGTATCTCGACCTTACCTACCTGGAGCTGCTCTACCTGAAACTGCTGTACTAAGTGGTGCTCTGTATGAGCTGCCCTTCCTGCAACCTTTCTACATGTAACTGACCTACTCTTCCTTCAACCAGTCTACATCTGCTTAAAGCTGCTCTACCTGAACCTGCTCTGCCAATTGATTTTCTACCTGAACTGCCATTCCGCAGCCTTTCTACATGTACCTGGAGGGGCCCTTCCTGCAACCTGTCTACAAGTACCTGGGGCTAATTTACCTGTTGCTGCCTTAACCTGTGCTGCTGTCCCCCGAACTGCTCTCCCTGCAGCTGCCCACCTCGGAACTGCTCTTCATGAAGCTGCTCTCGCTGGCGTTACTTTACCCGATGCTACTTTACCTGGAACTGCTCCGCCCAGAGCTGCTCTGCTTGGAACTGGTCTCGCTTGCGTTACTCCACCCGATGCTGCTCTACCTGGAACTGCTGTCCCTGGAGCTTCTCTACCTGGAATTTCTGTCCTTGGCGTTACTCTACCCGATGCTGTCCAAACTCGAATTGCTCTCCCCGGAGCTGTTCTACCTGGAGCTGCTCTACCTGGAGCTGCTCTACCTGGAACTGCTCTTCACGGAGCTGCTCTACCTCGAACTATTCTCCCTGGTGCTACTCTACCCGATCCTGCTCTCCCTCTCGTTGCTGTCTCTTGCAAGCAGGGCTGCCTTCTCTGTAGCTGATCTACCTTGAATCAATGCACGGCTTAACCTTTAAGTAGCTTTTCGGATGATGGACTTTGTAGATCAAGGTCAGATTGCACAGGTTGTGGAATCAATGTTATATTTATACTATCCGGTTCTTTTTGCTACCATGACACAAAACAGTCTTCAAATAACTCTTCACCAGAATACAAAATTCGATGTCGCGCAAATGACGTGCTTTGTTTGTAAAAAACAGACAGCATTGTGGGAAAATTGAGAAAATGTTGGTAACCAGTATTTTCTCTTTTTCCCACAATATATTCAAAATACTTTTTCCTCAGGGTACGAGTAATAACAATACGGAATTGTATGGTAAAAGAACAAATAGTTTCTCCTTAATGCTTGAACATATTTGTCCATTTCATATTTTATGTTCACAGAAGTTAACCCTCTTCCAATTAAGCAACATTTCGAGCCTTTTAAGACTGGAGTGATATGAAAGCTAAAGATCAAAAATACTCTCGAATATACATCGATGTTTATTTATAAGGACAAAAGATTATGGAAAACGGAAATTGATCATGACCTGATGCTGTCCATATATATATATATATTTTTTTTTTTCAAAAATGATAAACATCTGTTATCAGATTGTGTACTCACGAGGGATAAGGGTCCACGACACCTTAACCCTTAACCTGTTAAATAATGTAAACGAAACTTTCAAACCGATAGTAAAAAGCTAAATGTTGCCATTTTAAAGTTGTTTTTTGGGAAAAAAAATCTCCTCATTGGACAGTGTAGATCAAAGATCAGACTGCACGTTCTGTGCAGTCTGATCTTGATCTACACTGTCCACAAAAGGGCAGTGAGTCGCGCTTAGCAGCCTAAGGATTAAATTGACTATTATAAAAATAGATTTCTTTACGTTTATTTACAATGTATGGAGTTCATTTGACCGAAAATACTAAAAGAGCAGCGGAGAGTGTAGAACAAGATCAGATTGCACATATATGACCTTGCTTTACACTCTCCCCAAAATGTATCTCAGATTGCCAAAGGTAGGATTTTTTTTATCTATTTGGATCCCAGTCAGTGGTCTAGATAGACTGATAAAGGGACTAGAAATGAAGAAAATAAGTTTTGGCATAATCTTGGCTATTTTTTTGTTAGGTAAGCCTGTTTGTAATACGTTGCTTTTTCTTCATCTTTGTTACCATATTGATTGATTGATTGGTTGGCTGGCAGACTTACTGACTGACTGATTTATTGATATACTGAATGGTTTATTACGCGACTTTCTACATTATTTCAGTTATATTACGGCGACAGCTCACGCGGTCATCTATGTCCTGGGTTTCATCATTGCTTGGCTTGGGCTCTGAGGTGTCTTTTCCAAGGAAACTCCCAAGAACAGCCAGGTGCTTTGAGTGATAATTGAATCTAGGGCCTCAAATCCTATATTCTAGATACTGCAGGACGCCTGTTACCATATTGATAGTAATTTTACAATCTCTTTAACCCTTTACCAAACAATATCGTGTTTTTAACGACCACGAGGAAGGAAGCCTAAGAGAACATGACAGGAAAATGAATGGTTAAATGGTGGTTACAACCACTGTCTCCTTTCCTAGCAATGTTTTCTTTCTTTTTTTTTTTTTTAAGATAAAATGTATTATTTAACCCTTTACCACATAAGCACGAACATTCTAGGAAAGGGGAAAGGCTGGTAACCAGCATTTTCTTCTCTTCCCCGCAATGTTTTCTACCCTTTCCAAATCAAATTTCAAGTTTTGAGTCACTTCAATTTGGACTAGTCTAAGATTTTGCCGTTTTTGCAAAGAGTTAAGCCACCTTTAAATGAACCATGCTCCGGCAAAATAGGGCTTAATGCATCGTAAACTGGTCCTTGGACATACAGAAAATTGACCAACAGCGAAAAGTTTCGGCCCAGGCCAGCCTGCGCTGACTGCGCACGGTGACCTGAGTCGAAACTTTTCGCAGATACATTAAGCCCCTTTTCACAGAGTATGTTTAGATTATAGACGAGGGGTTTCTATTTTTGGTAAAAAGCCTTTTAACTCTTTTAGCGCCAAAGTAAAAACAATAAGTGATATTTCGTGCAGCTTAGATCAAGATCAGACTGCACGGTACGTGAAGTGTGACCTTGGCTCTATAATGTCTGCTTGTTTAGTCAAGCCATTTAATGAGAAACAAGAAATTTCTTTGAAGCCATGGTCACATCTTACTCAGTTGACCGTAGTGGGGAATGACCGTAGATGGCCGCAGTGGAACGTATTAAACATAGTTGAACGTAGACTAGTACACGTACAATGTAGATAGCCGTAGTTCAACGTAGTAATGAACGTTGTTAGAACTTATGGTTTGCCCGTAGTAAGCAAATAATTTTTCGACATGTTCAGAAATGAACTATAGTCAACTAAGTGCATGAACGTAAATGTGACCATGGCATTAGGAAGCCAGACGGCGTAAATTTGCCAGCAAATAGGCGGGACCCTTAAAATAAGCATGCCTACACTTTTGACCAATCGCTAATTTCTGATTATTCATTTGTTGTCTTTACGAATAGTAGGTCAAAATCCAGCACATTCAGCTACGCCGATAGAAAAAGACTTTCATAGTTCGAGTAGATTGTATTTTCAGCCGTAAAATAAAGGAGATCGAGATTATATACTTGGCTTTAAAATAGTCAAGAGGCAGATAACCTGGGATAAGTTATAAGTGATAGAAAGAGAATTGACTGTGAGGTGTTTTACGCCGCTTTTAACATTATGTCAGTCATATTGATAAGAGGACAGCTTACTTGTTCGTATGTCCTGGTTTTCACTCCAGTACTAAGCTAGGGCTCTGAAATTGTCCTGCCAAAGGACACAACCCCATGATTCGAGTGAGCATCAAACTCGGTGCTTCCGAGTATCAAATCTTGCGCCTTCATCGCTTAGCCACGCAAGATCCCTGACAAGAAGACTGACTGATTGAATTGGCAGTTTTCTTTTTTTTTTTAATTGTCGCCACAAGTTTTCCACGGTATAGGTATGGGCTTGGTAAAATCGACGTCATCCTATATAAAGTGACGTCAGTCTGTAAAAGCAAGTCGCCCGTGGTCGTTCTGTGTCTCCGCGCTCGGATATTTTAAAAATGAGTCACTTGACGTAAACAAATTGTCATTTTCAGCCCCTCGACCGAGGAGGGAGGAAAAACTCGAGAATTTACCGAGGTCTACTGTTTTTAATAAAAACTGACAATGATTGAACTATTTGAATTGTTATCAGTAAACATGTATAAATCAAGTGCCTTTTCATGGTGAAGATTGACATCAAAATTGACCTGTGTTGCATCGGAAATGGGATGGGGAGTGTGTGGGATAATATTCATAGCATTTAAAGCGACTCCGACTCTAATGCTTGACGATACATTCATTTTTCTTTGCTGTTTGAAAGGAAGAAAATAAAACAGTATTTCTTTAACGGTGCGGGTTTTTTTTTTTTTTGTGCTTGGTGCCTAAGGTTTTAATGAAATTTTGATTTTTTTTTTTCACATATATTTACCGAATGGACCGTGGGGTTTTGTTTTGGAATAGCCACGGTTTATTCAATGGAATTAATCTGCATCCGCTTTTGTATACTAAGTATAAACTTGTTTTCCTTTGATTAAGAGTTGGTCATGTTAGAATCGACATATAATCTTCTTTCTATCGTAGTTTATCGTTCAATAAACCACGATTGTGAGTTATGGGGAGCAAATGAATAAATGATTATTTCTTGTGCCTCATAACTCACAAGCGTAGTGTATTGAACGATAAACCATGACAGAAAGAAGATTATTTTTTAAATAACCAATTACAGCTAGAAAAGTTAAAAGTATCCACCCGGGTCAGCCTGCACAGTCCCCACAGGATGACCTGGGCCGAAACTTTTCGCTATTGTTCAATGTTCTGTATGTCAAAGGACCAGTCTACCTTATGATACAGTGGGTTCTTAGACAAAAGGATTTTTATGGACCCAGAATTATGAGATGACCTGCTTGGTATAATCCATCAGGGAGATGCATTAAGCCTCCTTTTGTCAATGCATGACTCATATTATCTTTGTCATAAATGGGCCTGCAAATAGGCCCATAGAATAAACACGTCTACATCTTTTACCAATCGCATTCTACTATTTATTCGTTTGAGATTCCTACACCAAGAAGTAGGTCAAACGCAAGCTGGAAAAGATAGTGCTAACTAAAGGCGTTATTGTAGACACCTTAGCTAACTTTTGTGAGGTATTTTCAGATACATGTGCTTGTCATTGTCCGGATGGATGGCTCTATTTCCAAGGTTCTTGTTACTTATTTTCACACGAAAACAAGACCTTTACAGAAGCAGAGGTAACTATTTCATCCATTTGCCCTAACTGTTTATTAGATGACAGAATTATAGACTTGTCCAAATTGAAAGCATCTCCTGACGAAAGATTAAAAGTGGCTCAAATGACAGAATTTGTCTTTGACGGGTAAGAAAACATTATGGGAAAAGGAGAAGATGCTGATTACCACCATTTTCTCTTTCTTCGTCAATGTTTTCAAAAGCTTTCCGATAGTTCGGACTTATTTAACAGCAACTTTTATCACATAACCTCCCTCCACTGTAGCAGCCTATACGTAATTATCCATTACGAATTTCTTATCACGTTCGAGATAAGATTGTCTGACGTCATTATAGAGGTGTTATGTGACGTAATTTGTAAAACATTGTATTCTTGCCCGTAATTTCCAAAAAAAAAATAAAACGCCCGACACATATTTCCAGGTCACTTGAACTGTGAAATTGATGAATGTGGTAAAGTTAAGGTTTGTATTATTTTCAGATTTAAGATCAAGTTATTTAATGTCAGTATCTTTTGAACTATTATAAGCTCCGAACGCAGACAAATTTATGTCAAAGCAGTGAGTCGGTCTCGTTCATGAATATGTAGGTTTCTCATGGTGTTTAACGATTTTCAAGTATTTGTTGAGATACAGTTATGTGATGAAAATAATTTGATATATGTCCGAAGTTTGAGATAAATTCTTTTAAACTCGTCAAGAAAAAAAAAAAAAAAAAATGTTATTAAGCTTGCCAGAAGCTCCCTCAATGACATTTTTCCTTGACTAGTTTAATAAAATCTTATCTCAAACGTAACTTATGCCAGATCCTACAATTCTCAATGTCTTTTTTCCAGCATTATTGTCTTCAACATCAGTCCCATTTAGTTAGAATAGACAACGGGGACGAGGATCGATTTTTGAAGACATATTCCGCTGACCTAAAAGGTAATCACATGTTTGATATGAGCCATGCTCTGGCAAAAAGGCGGTTTAATGCATCACCGTAAAGCGTAATACCAAACAGGAGATCACATGCATGTAATTAGGTATCCATAATATTCATTAAGTCTGACTGGATATGGAGGTAGAAAGATCCTTGGTCATGTGTATAGGTGTTGGTCTAATTAACCAATTGCAAAAAGTATCAACCCATGTCAGCCTGCGTGGACTGCGCAGGCTGACATGTGTTGATACTTTTTGCAGACGCATGAAACCCCCTTTTCACAGAGCATGGCTCATATACGTGTATGCGCATGTGACCCGCAAGGGTTTGTTGCCCATTGGGAATGTTGGTGGAATGATTCCTACACGGGTTACAACACAGTCCATATTGTAAAGTAATATTTTGGAGAGTGAAAAAAAAAGGAAAAGTTCAAAACGTTCCCATTTTTGCTCAAAACTAGCCTGTTGTGCCATCAGAATTTATTTTGTCTGTAGAAAGTCTTGATTATGGGAATTCCTGACAATAACCTGAGAGACATACGGGAAATAATGTAAGTCAATTACCGACATGCTTTCGATCCGACCTTTCAAACAACTGTGTAAATATCAAGTTGGAGCTGAATTAACTGGCAAGTATGAATTTGTGAAGATCTACATATACTCACTCATTGTACGAGATAACAATGTGTAGTTGTGGTGTTGGATAAGAATCGTACTATCTCATTTTTCTAACACTTGATGTATTACATGTATGTAGCCCATGTCCATAAGTGGAACTCTTCAAGTTAAAGGCACGTTTAGACTTACAACCGGGACAATATGTAAACAATCAAACATGTTACCAAATTTCAATACAATTAGACTGAACCAGTTACATGTACACAGGTACATTTTACTGCAATTTAGCGTTTAAATGGCATTATTTCGAAATTAATTTTTTACTTGTAATTCTCGTCTTAGGTGTGTTTAAGGTTTGTTTACCTTCCATGCTACGGTAAATGTCCCAATAATCTCGTATTGTCTTCCGCGAAACGTGTTTGTTTTCTAACCGAAATATGTACAAGAGCGCTGAAAGAGCGATAAGTCTATTGCACATGATAATAAATTATTGGCTTAGACTTTGTTTTGAAAGATCGTTGTCCTAAATACCTTTATAAATGAGCCACGCTCTGGCAAAAGGGCACTTAATGCATTCCCCGTAATGCATACCAATCATGCCATCACATAATCATTGATCCAAAATAGCCACTTTTTTCAACAACCGAATTAATTATGAGGTAGACTGGTCTTTAGACATATAGAAAACTGGCAAATAGCGAAAAGTTTCGGTCCAGGTCAGCCTGCGCAGTCCGCGCAGGCTGACCTGGTCGACACTTTTCGCAGATGCATTAAGCCCCCTTACAACAGAGCATGGCTCAAATATATAGCGCCTTGTAGTATTTGCCAGCAATTTTGATGTTGTTCACGGATGATTTATTTTCAAGATGCAACCCGTTGGATTGGCCTCACGGATGCTGACCTCGAAGGGTTTTGGACGTGGACTGATGGTTCGAGACCTGATTATATCGACTGGTATCCAGGGCAACCAAATAACCAAAAGATATCCAACTGCGCTGCGTTGTATCTGCCATTCCATTACAATTGGGTAGACGAGCCATGTTTATCTCTCTACAGACCAATATGCGAAAAGGCGTAAGGACCTCAACATTAACCCTTATCCTGCTAAATAAGTGAAATAAAATTTTCAGGCAGATCGTAAAAGACCAGATTTTGCTATTTCAAAGTCAGTTTCTTTTGGGAAAATATCTCCTTATCGGACAGTGTAGATCCAAGGTCAGACTGCACGTTCTGTGCAGTCTGATCTTGATCTACAGTGTCTGCAAAAGGTCCGCAAGTCGCACTTAGCAGCCTCAGGGTTAACTCTTCACCATACAACAAAATTCAGACGTTTTTTATATTCGAAGCATTTGCAGACAACAAATCAAGTGAGATTAAAAAGTAATTTAAGGGAGGAAAATATTATCGGAAAAGGAGAAAATGCTGGCAAGCAGCAGCATTTTTCCTTTTCCCACAATGTTTTGTTTTTTTTTTGCACAGGATCGTTAAAACACGGGGTAACGGACTAATTTCCATGGCATACATTAAGAAGGGGACTGTCGCTGCCTTGTGTGTTATATCGAGTACATTACGAAAATCGAAAAAAGGAAGACGAGAGAGAAAGAGAGAGAGAGAGAGCTTTAATATTTAAGTCAAGCCAGAATATCCCATACCCGAAGAAAATCAGCGATACAACCAAACTACAAAAGACACGAGCCCTATTAACGAAGGCCTTGTTTGTATTACAATGTAAGAAATTGCAAAGAAAGGCTCTTATCAAAGTAGCTCTCATTTGAGTCATAGAAATGTAGAATCAAATTGCGTTGATGAGAAGTGCTTCAGTGTGTAAAGCAGAAATTTACTTTTTTATGCAGATGTAGGATTCATAAAGTTGGTTCCTTTTAACCATTTGGGACGGAGTTAAAGAAACGGGCTTCTTTGATCAGGAAAAACAGCTGAAATTTGCGGTTTCAATGTTGCTTTGTCTAGACCATCTTAACAATTATCCGACAGCGTAGACTCTAGATCAGACAGCACAGAACGTGCAGTCTGATTTTGGACGCACATTGTCTGCAAAAGTAACATGATTTGTACTTAGCGCTTTAAGTGTTAAACCCATCATGTAAGTGTTTTGTTAGAATTGCGCTATAACATACGAATCAAGACAAAGCATGCATTTGTAAGATACTTTTTGATTTTTTGATAAGGATATTTTGATGCCTTAGAATGATAAGATAGTAAGTGTTAAAAGTTTTAATCACCACCGTTTATGGTACATACGTATATAGAAACAGCATTTGAAGCTCTAGTATTCTGTGGTAGTTTCATCGAAATCGGGGTCCGTATTCACCAACCATTCATAAGAACATTCTTAGTCTTATTCTCCAACATTTTCTGGATTTGAAAGTAACACAACTTCTGATTGGCTAAACCATTTGGTCTAGCCAATCAGAAGTTGTTTTACTTTCAAATTTGGACAATCTTGGAGAATAAGACTAAGAATATTCTTAAGAACGGTTGGTGAATACGGACCCGGACCCTTGTTATTCTTTTTACCAAAACAAGCGCTGAAACGGCTCATACGTGGAAGGTTCTTGTTTTAGTAAGAATGTTTTTCAATGTTTCTCGAAACAGTCCTTTTTTCACAAATGACCGTGTTATTCTCAGGCATGGATTTATTTTTAACTCCGTATTATATGCCATTCATTTAGCTCTTTCATCAAAAAGCAGCATATCTCGAATTTTAAAACTATCACAGTAAAATGTCAAAAATATTCTCCAATAAAGCATAACTTCTTTATTTTCAGAGAATCCGACGCTCTTGTAGATGGAGTAGGTGTTGTTGGATAACTCTCTCAGCTGCACTTATAAACATGTTAAACAAACTGTGTACCATTTAACCTATCTGGCTATACTTGCCTTGATTATCAAGTTTTATTTCTGAACTAACCGAATATCTATGAAATAACACCTACGCGATACTACTTTTTGACATACTACGGATATTTATAATACAGCACTTGGAGCAGACCTAAAACATTTGTGTTTTTCGATGTTAAAAAAAAAAAAAAAAAAACACACATCAGTCTTTAAACGATACATATAATACCTACATAGCTTTGTTTTTAACAAAATGTCCAACTCCGTCATGAGAATTGATAACTGTCTCGCCAAGGCTCGACAATTGTCAATCCTCCCAATCTCGTTTGATATGTTTGATATACGACAACACTGTATACGTATTATGTATTTACGTGCTCTCCACATCTTTGATACATGTATATACTAGTATATGATCAGAAAAGCATGTATGACTACCTTTTCACCCAAACTTTCACCCTCTTCAGTATGACGTCGATACAAAAACATGAAAAATGTCATCAATATAAAGGCAAAAATGTAGATCCTGACAAGTGTGAATACAAGTTATTCAAGTTATCATTATTATCATTACTATTATTAAAATACATCTGACTGAAGGTCGACAATGTTCATACCTTTTTATGAGTCAGCTTTCTGTCAGCTTCTTTCAGACATGATAATTCTCGAAAGCATTTGCAGACGACAAATTGAGTGCGGCTCAAATGATGGACGTAGTCTTTGAAAGGGGTAGATAACATAAGAAAAATAAGAACTGATTTCCTTCTTTTAAAACAAAGGATCAACCCTTTCAGAGACAAATCCCATCATTTGGGGCATATTTATGTATTTTCTGCAAATTGTTTTAGTATGGACAAGTCTTAAACGTAAAAGAAAAAGAATGGTAAAGAAGTAAACAAATGTCTGTCTGTCTGTCGGTCTGTCTGTCTGTCTAAACCTCTCAGCTGTCTGTTTTCTGTCTCCATTTTGGGCATTCTCTCCACAGCCTGATGTCTCTCTGGGTTGCTGTCTCTTTTCTTGCTCGAACTCTCTCTTACAGAATAAGACTGATACAAGACCGGCTAACCATTTATTGTTAATTACAATTTTCTACTACAATTTTCTACTATTATTATCTTAACTCAGCCGACAGTCTCTGGAGGTAAGCTAGATCTGAAAATATATAACAGAAATCATTTAGATAATTTGCTGATGAAGCAGTAAAAATTAGTTTGACATAAAGTTTGTGGAATAGTCTTTTAAGACCGCTTTCAACACTGTTTCAGATATATTACGGTGATGGCTTATTCGTCCATAAGTTTCCTAGATATAATGTATGACTCAATGTAATAAATTGAACTCGATAGTATACTAAATGATTAAATACATGTATCTGTGCCACGCTTTGGCACAAGGGGGTTTAATGCATCTCCGTGATAAATCATTCCAAGCAAGTCACCACATAATTATGGATCCATAAAATCCATTTTGTTTTACAACCGACTAAAAAAAAAAAAAAAAAAAAAATGAGGTAGAATGGTCCTTTGACACGAAGAAAATTTAAAGATAGCAAAATTTTCCGGCCTAGGTCAGCCTGCAGAGACTAGGGAAGTTGATATGGGTCGATACTTTTTGCAGATGCGCTAAACCTGTTTTTAACAGAGCATGGCTCATCTAATTTCTATTAAGATGTGTGTTTTCTCGGCCTGCTTTGACCTATGCTAACGTGATATTGTTTACTAAACAACAGATAAAAAGGCTGGTCCCATGTCTGATCGACGTAATGCAGTAGCTTGGCCTTTTAATTGGTAAAATACCTCCAACTTTGGATAGATGATTAAATGTCTTAATCAGTATGCTTGTTTAGTTGCTATTAGTATACCATTCACTCATTTAAAAGAGCAAAGTTTAACTATGATGTAAAGAACTTGACGTCATCATCTGATAATTGCAAATAGCAGACAGTCTGAACACAGTAGACACATCTTTATTTAATTCCTTTGACATTCAAGTCAGATTGCGTGTATGTATTCCTCATATTCACCTCGCGGCAGCGGTGTCTATCAACAGTATAATATTGTAGATGTCTGTCAAAGTCTGTCTTTTAGTATTCTTCGACTGCCATTACAGTGCCGCCAGCGCTTTGATTTTGATGTTCAGTTTTGTGTTTTGCCATTACTTACTTCTTTTCGCATATTGGCATACACTGTGCATTGCAAACATAGTCACCCCATCGAAAGTTGAAGGGATACCAAAGGACTCCGCAGTTTTGTGTGTGTCCGCTACTTGGCTCGCCCGGGTAAAAGTCTTTGTATGTCATAACCGCGCCATCATCCTTCCACTTCCAAATTCCCTCGATGTCTGAATCTGTTATACCAATCCAGTAGTTGTGGGCTATAAGAAAGTTCAAATAGCATTTAGAAGTGTTATAATCAATTCTATAGACTTGTCCAAATTGAAAGCATCCAAAGACGACACACTAGCTGTGGCTCAAATGATGGGTTTTATCTTGATAAAGTAAAACGCATTGTGGGAGAAAGGCTAGCCAGCACTTTTGCTTTACCCACAATGCTTTCAACAGTTGTATTTCCCATCATTGTTAAGACATTGAATTACTTGGTAAAGGCTTTAAAGGGTTTTGTTCAGATTTCTTGTCATAATATGAAATTCATGTTTTTGATTGTTTTTTTTTTTCCTCAATGTCTGTATCCATTAATTCGATCCAGTACTTTTGGCCTGTAAAACGCTCAATTGTATGTTTGCAGTATTATTAAAGGATAATGTTCATTGTATTTGTCAATATATAAAAGTATTATCTCAAGACCTTGTTCATTTATGTATAAATCCATTAAGGTAAGGTATGGGTAGTGCGTCGAGCAAAGTTTCACATATGTAATTATAGTTTTACTTATTTTCAGCCGTTGAATATTTGTTTAAATACATTTCATTTAATATTCAAATGTGTTTTTGTAAATTTCTCTTAAAGATAGGTATCTAGGGACTACTTTAGTAAAGAAAGTAGAGCTGTTACTTACTCATAAACGATATTTAGAAGATGGCCAAAATAAAAGAAAAGTAGCACAGTTAAGTCTTTGTAAATGTTTCAATTTTTAAAATATGTTATTCTTGAGGATGCCATTATAACAGACATTGATGCTGTCCATTATCAATGCCTCACTTAAATCGATCCATTTATTATGGGCGGTAAGAAGGTTCAAACATGTGTTTGTTAAAGGTAGATATTCCGATATTTTGTCAAAATGTAAATTCCAATGTCCAACATTTGATTATGAAAAAAAAAAAAAAAAAAACTTACTCTGTAATTCACGGCAAAAACTTTTCAAGAATAAATTTTCTGCTTCTGTTTCAATATGCACGAGGTGGGCCCCGCGTTGAAGGCAAAAATGCTAAAAAGAAATTAAAGATATAAATATATATTTCTTATTAGATCCACTTTGTGGAAAAAAAGACAATAAGATCCGGGCATGTATTCACCAGCCATTTTAAATAATGAACTCTGACTAATTTTGAAGAGTTGTCAAAATTTCAAAGTAACTCAATTTCTGATTGGCCTGTCAAAATGGTTTAGCTAATCAGAAATTTTGTTACTTTCTAAATCTGCCCCGCATTGGAGGCAAAAATGCTACAAAGGAATCCTTAAAAATAGATCCTAGTACTTTGTGCAACACAAAAGATAATAAGATCCAACTACGTATTTACCTGCTATTTTTTTAATAGCGAACTCTGTCAAATTCGAAAGTTTTTCTCTAAACTTCAAACTAACTCAATTTCTGATTTGCTAAACGAAATGGTTTAGCCAATCAGAAATTGTGTTACTTTCTAGATCTATAATAAGACTAAGAATGCTGTTTAGAATGGTTGATGAATACGGGCCCATATCAGACGATATTTCTCGCAAAAATGAAACAAACCAACATAGAAGAACAAGACACTTTCCAAGCCACTGGCTGCTTTCCCACATGAACATTGTCGAAACAGTGTTCACTGGTGAGAAAAGAACCAATCCGGGAGCGATGACTATCACTAGTTCCCGAAAAGAGTTTTGCCGAGCTAGGAATCGCACTCGCCACGCCTTAGGTACCTGTGCGTAACGTACAGGGCTATCAATTCAGGGCCTCGAGTATAATTGCAGTCTTCTCTCGAGGACTGATGATATATACATAGGATCTGGCATGAGATGGCATTTGGGATAAAATTTCAGTAAACGAGTCTAAAAAAGAAACTTATTACGCAAGCCTTTAGCGAGCTTAATAACATTTTTTTGCCGACGAGTTTAATCAAATTGTATGTCAATAGTCCACGAATGTCGAATATCTTTTATCGCATAACTTTATTTCAATAATTACAGTTTATGGTTTGTTGAAACAAAGGTTTTTATGTATGTGTGTATTGAAATTTACATGAAACCTATTCTCTTCCTCGGCAGGTGTGTATATCACGGACGAAGAAAAAAGTTCCAAAGAAACTTGAACATAGTGATCTTGTTTTGAACCTAAAGATGATGAAATTTCAACCTTTTATCAGGATCATCAATACTGATAGTTAATTTCACAGTGAAATCTAGATCAGCTATGTTTTAAAAGTGAGCAGCACGACAATAGAGCTTTGACAAAATACAGGGTTTTTAGCTAATCTGAAACATGTGTAAGATAAAAGTATTCGTAATGGCTGTATTACACCGGAAAGAAGGGTAATTATGTGATAAGTATTGCGGCAGGTATCACTCCTCTTTCACCTCTGAACATTGTTTCGAGAGAGCAACGAGTAGCTTATGTTTTTCATATTAAGCACTGTAACAAGCAACAGGATACATAATATTATGGCTAGTTGCACTGGCCGCCACGATCAAACTCCAACAATGTTGAATATAGCGTTAAACACCAAGTAAACTGACAATAAAATGGAGGGATAAGGTAGTGATTAATGGATTTAAATTGTTGAAAATCGAACATTAATGAAGCATACGGTTTGATCATCATCGGTTACCCGTGATACTGTGATTGCATTACATTTTATTTATGAACCATGGGACAATGAGCTGACAAAATCTTATTCACATGTATAATTCATGAGGAACTTCATTAGGTTCCATAGTGACATTTTTCGACCAATCGACTGACGTGTTACAAATCAAAACTACAAAATCATTCTTTACTGGTCTATCTTAGTATCAAATATTAGTAACGAATCCCAAGTAACAGTACGAAGTCCCCAATTTATTGTCATGGCTGGACTACATGTTGAGCAGTTTCAAGAACAGAAAATATTGGAATTCCAGTTATTATCACCCATGTTCGATAAAAGCAGAAAGTAACCATAGGTCCATTTATTGTTTTTCTCTATTTTCTTTATCCTTGCGTCCCCAGGAGATGTTGCGATTATCATAATTTGGTTTGTGATTTGTGTGTAAGGCATGCATATTATTTCCAAAATTAAGTTTCCAAACAATTATTAGATTTTTTGCATTCAAATCTCTAACGGCTAGGAACGGAGCATAGACGTAAAAACTAACACATCCAGGGCCGTTGATGGCCTTTCAGGTTCAGAAACATTTGACAAAACACATAAAATATACCTCTGCTTCCGTGAACGTCTTCGAATCATGCGCAAATAGGTAACACGAGCCTTGAAAAGTCACCCAAGCATCTGGACACTACGATCTAACACGGCCTGGTAATAAAGAGGACGGGGAACTTATTTGTCAACCTTTCTAAAATACCTTCCATTTCTAATTCTCAAGGATTTTGTAAATTTCAATGTACTATAGTTCAGTTTGGTTTAGCCAATCAAATAACGAGTTATGTTTCTAAATTCAGAATTATAAATTAGAATGCTGTTTAACACGGTTTGTAAATATGGCCTCAGACATCATGAAAGAAATTATTTAATTTCAACCCTTAAACTGCTAAATAAATGACACGAAAATTTCGCTCAATATTATAAACCTAAGAATTGCGACTTCAAAGTTGATTCACATGAAAGAATATATCGTATTGGACAGTGTACGAAAAACAAAGAAAAAAAAAAAAAAAAAGACTGCACCTTTGGTGCATTTTGATATTAATCTGCACTGTTTGTAAAAGCACCTTGAAACGCTTTTAGTATTCTAAGAGTTAATACTATTCCCCTAGAGATACCCTGGGGAGTTAAGTAGCTGTTTTGGTTATAAGAAAATAAAACTATCATTAGTTTTCTCCTTTATATCTAGAACATGGATAAGATACGGGTAAAATTGTCTCCACCGTAGTAAAGGAAACATGGACAATATTGGCCGACCATTCTAAAATATGTTCCAATTCTAATTCTCAGATATTTTCCAATTTTTTATGTAACTGGATTCGGTTTGACCAATCAGCAAATGAGATATTTTCTATGGTAATTTAATTGCATTACACTCCTTCTTGTCATCGACTGCATTGCTTCGACAACGTTATACTTTATCTTATCATCGGTTACTCTCAATACTTTGATTCTGTTACACTTCATTGTCTCGTCGATTGCTCAAGGTACTTTGATTGTGTTACTCTTCACTGCCTCGTCGATTACCCACGGTATTTTGATTGCGTTACACTTCTCCTTATCTTCGCTTACTAACAATACTTTGATTACTCTACACTTCATTATCTCGTCGATTACCCACGGTAATTCTGATTGCAATATACTTCATCTTATTGTCGCTTACTCACAATACTTTAATTACTTACACTTCATACTTTTACCCACGGTACCTATTTTGATTGCGTTACACTTCATTTTATCGTAGACTGGTCGCCTATCATGACACAGCAAATTGTATAGGGATCGCTAAAGGCTACTGAAAACGGGCAGGATAATGGGAGGTTACTCTTGCTTAATTTACATTCAGAGACGGTCACCCTCGTTTCTTGTGGTCTCTTACGCAGATCGAAAAGCAAATTGATGTGGTTTTCGTTTGTTTGTCTTAACTCATTTGCAGATTTTAGTCATTTGCAAAGTACATGTAGTATTCATCTACTTCGTAATGTGCAACGACTTGGTCAACCATCCAAGCACTAACCATAATGCTCACTGCCTAATTTGCTTGAAGAGAGATACACCAGACCGTATCGTCTTTCACCAGCAGAGACTTGAGCTGGCCCCGTTGGTCTCCCACTGAGTAAGCACACACACTAAAAAAATCACTTCATCATCTATTTTGATCTTGATAAGAGACCACAAGAAACGAGAGTGACCTCCCCTGAATGTAAAGTAAACATGAGTGATCTCCAGTTATTCTAAAAACAGACAGACAGTATTGTGCTCGTTTTCAGTAGCTTTTCCCGATCCCTATACACTTTGCTGTATCACGGGAGGTATCCATTCTACAAAAAGAATTGATTGGTTACTTTCCCTGATACAGAAAGTGTATCTGTATATGTACAGTGGGGACCAACTTACGATAAGATGACGTGTATTTACCATCAAGTACCCATGATTTTCTCATTACATTATCTTACTGGCGATTACCCACGATACTTTGATAACGTTATACATTTAATGGTCGATCATCTACGACATCCGAGTAACATTTTACCTATCTAATCTTCAGTTACCGAAGGTATTTAGATTACCAAGGCTTAATTTCATCATTAGTTTTCTCACAGAACATCGATTGGTTTACACTTAAATTTATCACGACATAATTACTCGCTATACTTTCATTGTGATATACTTCATCCATCGAATAGGCAATGACCCCCGTTACTCTGATTTTGTCACACATTCCGATTATATTGCCCTTTCACTCGCCGATTATTCACGATTATTCATTGTAACTTAATGATTACACTACACTTCTTATAGCCGATTACCCATGAAACTTGTATTACATTACACTTCATCTTATCATCGGCAATACTTCTTATTTCTTTCAGTGAAACTCTTCAAATTAAAGGCACGTTTAGACATACTACCGGGACTACGCGTAAACAAAAATTAATCATTGGCATCATATATGAAATACAAAGGAACGTAGCCATCTACACTGGGATGCGGCGTCTGATAAGTATACCAAGGATTGCATTTCTTATTTTCTTTTGCCTTTATGGGTAACTTAACGATAGCGCTTAGCTCTCGCTACGTCGCAGGCACTCTGTAGGTTCCGATACTATCACGTTGTCTCGCAAGACTTGTTGATTTTCTTACCATATATACACACATGTGCTCAAAGAGAGATGTCTCGATCGAACTGGCGATAATAAGTATTAAGTTTTGAGTTTTTGAACTGTTCATTATACGGAGCTCCAGATAAGAGGGAGTGATGACATCATAAATCCATTATTTCTCTTCCAAACCCTATGTTGTGGATACTCATTAGAATTGTCTCGATGAGACGATTCAAATGAGTACCCATGATATAGGCATTAGTGGAGAATAATTAATATTTTCAATTTTTAAATCAAAATCATTCCCTCAATCTAGAGCTCTGAGTTACTGTTTTAGCTCATGCATATTAATGAAAACGAAATTTCTGCATTCAAATCTACCTCGACTATAGGCATAGTTAAAACAGAGAGGCTAACGTGGTAGCCCGTGGTATTTGGTCAAAGACTATAGAAAACATGAGCAGAATAAATCACATTTACTCACCTATGATGTAACCGAGAAAAAGAAGCCTCCACATTTTATAAATCGTCCTTGTTTTCTATGCAGAATACTCAGATAAAATTTTGACCTTGTGTTTGACCTATACTTGTGCAGACATGTATGGAATTTAACAATTAAATTTGACATCGTACAAGATAACGAACGGGGCTCGTTTTGCGGTCTTGATTTTCAAAAATGTTCCAAGGTTTAGTCTAACCCAATGCAGAAATTGCTAAATAAATAAAACTTTCAGTTTCCTTCTCTATTCATATTCTGTTCTGTATAAATAGCAGCCTCACATATTGTCTTGATTGAACAAAAATATATTTAATAATATCGTTTCTTTGTATGGTGTTTAACGCCGTTTTCAATATTATTTCAGTTATTTTTCGGAAACCAATGCATTTCTCAATGCTTTCCTGAAGTTTGTTTTACCAACATGTGTTATGTTGGAAACCGGCAAGTGGTTTAGGAAGAAGTTTTTGTAAAGCACTGGTAACAGAAACTCAATCAAAGTATGGATATATCGCTGGCCAACGCGATATATAATGTAATTGAAATAATTTTGAGGACGGCTTTAAATACCACACAATCCATCAAACAAACAAAGAATTTAACAAACAAATATAATTATGGCCACTCGTATATAGATCTACTCGTATTTATCTTTCGGACTGACCCGAGACAAAAATTTACATCGCCTTTTTTCACGATTTAAACATTTGTGACAATGAACTAATAAAAGGTTCTTAATTTTTGGAAAAGTAACGACTGATCATATAAATGAAAACAAGAGGGCCATGATGGCCCTGTATCGCTCCACCGGTTTATAAATATAAACCATAAATACTAAACATTCAATTCTGAGCCAAATGGTTTCAAAATGAAGACTAACAAAGTTTTCTCTGTAAAAGCCCATGTGAAAGTTGAGACCCGCAGGGCAAAGCCATTTTTGATCCCAGAGCTATAATTACTTGAACCCTGGTAGAGGTCCACAAGATAAAGCCACATGCCAAAATAATACAAGTCTATGCTGTATGGTTATAAATAAGGTGATTTTCAAGTTTTGTCCATATGAAGCCTCTGTAAAACATAAGACCCCTGATGCAAGGCTAATTTCAAAAAAAAAAAAAAAAAAAAAAAACAGGAAGATTTCTTAAGTTGTCACCATGTAAGCCCATGTAAAACTTGTGACCCCTGCGGCGGGGCCAATTTTGACCCCAGGGCTAAAATTTTGGCCCGCTTGGTAGAGGCCCACTAGATATAGCTACATGCAAAATTTGGTAGCTCTAGGCCTTATGGCTAGGTACAGGAAGACTCTTAAAGTTTTCTCTATATAAGCCTATGTAAAACTTGTGATCCCTGGGGCTGAGCCAATTTTGACCCCAGGGCTATAATTTGAAGAAACTTGATAGAGGTCTACTACATAAAGCTACATGCCAAATTTGGTAGCCCTATGCCTTATGGTTTCAGACAAGAAGATTTTTAAAGATTTCCAATATTTTTCAGTTTTGTTGCCATGGCAAACAGAGTTTTTGAAGGAATCAAATTCTTTCAAGAAATTTTGAAGAGGACCATGGCAGGATCATTTCTGTGAAGTTTCATGAAAATTGGATGGGTAGTTTCAGAGAAGAAGATTTTTGAAATAAAAGTTAACGCACGGACGCACGGACGGACGGACGCACGACGGACACCGGGCCATGACATAAGCCCGCTGGCCTTCGGCCAGTGGAGCTAAAAACTGATCAGACTGGAACCCAGGCTAAGCAAACATATCCATGCGTTTCAAATCAAAATATATATGAGCCATGCTCTATGGGGCTTAATGCATCTGCGAAAAGTGTCGATTCAGGTCAGCCTGCGCAGTCCGCACAGGCTGACCTTGGCCGAAACTTTTTGCTATCGGTCAAATTTCTGCATGCCAAAGGGTTCAGTCAGTTGTTAGACAAAATGATCTTGATGGATCCATGACATGTAATAACTTGCTCGGTATCATGCATCACGGAGATGTATTAAACCCCCTTTTGCCAGAGAAAATGGCTAATATATGAGCCGTACTCTGTGAAAGGGCGGCTTAATGCATCTGCGGAAAGTATCGACCCAGGTCAGCCTGCGAAGTCCGCGCAGGCTGACCTGGGTCGAGACTTTTCGCTATTGGTCAATTTTCTGTATGTCAAAGGACCATTCTACCTTATGATACAGTTGGTTGTTCGACAAAATGAATTTCATGGACTTCTAATCGTGTGATGATTTGCTGGGTATAATGCATTACGGAGATGCATGAAGCCTCCTTTTGCCAGAGAATGGCATGCAAAGCCACCTACGCCCCGCCCCCCCTTACCCCCACATATATATTATATACTTTTAAAATGGTCCAGTAGGTAAGACGATCGCTTACCGATACAGGGATCCCGAGATCGTATCGGCAGCAGGAGTCTTTATTTTCAGAATCCGAAAATCGATGACAAATGGTCACAGAATATGCAGACATCTTTTCCATGTCAAATCAAATTTTAAAAGCTCTTGAAAGGGGATTAATGCCTCTGCAAAAAAGGATCGATCCATGTCAGCATGCGCTGTCCTCGCAGGCTGTCCTGTATGAAACTTTTTGCTTTGTGTAAATTTTCTGCATGTCAGGGGACTATTCTACCGCATGATTCACTCGATTTTTATTCAAAATGAATCCATATTATGCAATGAAATGCCCGTTTGACTGCATTACATAGATGTTAAAAGGCCCATTTTCCCGGAGCACCGCACATTAACCCTTAGGCCGCTAAAGCGGACCGTGCAGATCAAGATCAGACTGCACAGAACGTGCAGTCTAATCTTGGATCTACACTGTCCAATAAGGAGATATCTCTTCCCCCTCCCCCCCCCCCCCCAAAAAAAAAAAAGCAAAATTTGGGTTTTTACTATCGGCTTGAAAGTTTTGTTTACTTTTTTAGCGGGATAATGGTTGATATAAAGTAAATGAATAAACAAGCACCACCAACAACACCATTCATAGAATAAACAAACGTGAGATTGATTGTAATTAAAGTAGATGGGTCATTTTTTCGGAAGCTTTTTTTTTTTCTGATTCATTTTGCTTCAGTCTGGTTGAGAAGGAGCTGAGCTGACTCTTTACCAGACGACCGCGTGTTTGACGTTCCTAGGCTACACAGTGTAGGACCGGATGTATGCATTGTATGTGACTTGGGATTCTGTACAGTGACGATCTGTCACTTGGTTGTTAAAAATTGTGTTCATGCGGTAAGTCAAACTTATGATTTCTCATTTATTTTGATATTTCTTATAAATTATCTACATCCAGTCATTTGTTTGTTATGTACAGACCATGTCAGGAACATGTATGTGCGTCGTGAACCTTCATTAGAGCAATGGGGATGCCTTGATCAGTTGACCTTGCTAAACTTACAAATGATTTTTTTCCAGAACGATGTCCTTTTTATTTGATTACCCAGCTTTGGAAACCCGTTTTCTCAACGTAAAATGTACAAACTTTTTCTTCATTCAAATTTTTTGTGAAAACATGGCAAGGTTTGGTAACAAAGTCGACTACAATCCTCATTATCCTTCGTTTATCTTCGTTGAGAAATTTGCAATGGCACAGTCTCCCGAGATCTATTAACCGCTAACAGGTGACTACAAATTTCTTTTCTCAACGTGCCATTTTAAACGAAGAATAAGAGATACACTGTGGGGTAGAGGGCCTTTGAAAACATTGTGGATGAAAAAATGAGAAAATGCTGATAATCAGAAAAAAATAGTATGTTTGGTGTTTGATGCCATTTTCAACATCTCTGATTCTGTTAACCCAAGACTCACAGTTACATGAAAAGGTAAACTGTCGCTGTGATATGACTGAAATAATGTTGAAAACGGAGTAAAGTGCCATTATCCCTATACCAGACAACAAAATTTTAAACTCGGGCATGATTAAAAACATTTTTAGACAAGAAATTAAAGGCGGCTCAAATTATAAAAATTCTGTTAACCCCACACAATCCCGTGTTTTTAAGACCCTGAGAAAGAGGCCTTTTGAAAACATTATGGGAAAAGGAGAAAATGCTGGTAACCAGCATTTTCTCCATTTCCCACAATGTTTTCTATCGTTTCCAAAACAAATTTCAATTTTTGAGCCACAGTTATTTTGTCGTCTGCAAATTCTTTCAGTTTGGACTAGTCTAAAATTTTGACGTTTGGTAAAGAGGTAAGATGATAGGAAACATCGAGGGTAAAGGACAAAATGCTGGATGACAGTCGTGTAGGGAAACAGTGTCAGCTCACACATGAAAGATACCGGGGTTCGATTTCCGATTATGGAACTATAAGAAGTATGTGATGTCTTGCTTGGTACCATAGATTAAGGACATGCATTTAGCCGCCTTTTCCCAGGGCATGGCGTATATCCATATAACTTTGAAACTTCAAGCTGAACTGAGTTAAGCACGATAGAGTTTTCATAAGCACTGAGTCAGCACTCGTGCAGTGTTTTAGATAGTTGCTAAGGATAACTCCCCTCTAACCGGAAATCGAACTTAGATTAATGTCTACTTTTCTTTTTTTACCTGTCTAAGACATTAATGAAAGTTAAAGTTTAACACTAACTCAGCTCAGCATGACCTCAAGTTTGGCCCTTAGTAACATTTTCCTGAAAGCAATCACCCAGAGTGATAAATAAATGTAAGGTGTGTGTACTTGTTCTACAACAGCATGTAAAATAAGCAAGTTTTAAACTATGTACCTTTGTAAACGTATGTCGTTGGCTCCCTTCCACACAACAATATCTTGGACTAGTCCATATGGAAATCATATGCAGATGACAAATTTGATTTTGCAAAAACGATGACATGACTGTCTTTTTGAAAGGGTGAAATCGGTGGAAAACGAGAAAATGTTCGCTACTAATATTTCTCTTTTTCCCACTATGTTTTCAAAAGCTTTCTCCTTCAGAGTCATTAAAACATGGGCTTGGTGAGTAAAGGGTTATTCCAATACAACATACAAAACGGCGTAAATCGGGTTTTACCCGCAGTCATTGTATTGCTTTAAAGGCTGGATTTTCTCTTATTAATAATATTTACAAAAGACAGATTGATGATCTTTTATTGATCACATTTCTCTCCCATTATTGTGTTGATTTAGCCGACAAGGTCTTGAGGTAAGACAGATCTGAAAGTATATAAAATATAGCATCTGAATAACAGATTTCTGCTTTGTTATTATCGAGCGCAACGATCAAACAAGTTTATCTTAGTTTCTTTTATTGCTGTAAATTTTCAAATACAAAATACATGCATGCTCAAATACATGCATCTCATGCGGACAAAATCAGTCCACGGCTAGGAAAAAAAGTTTGTTTCTCCACAGTGTCAAATACGGTATGATGACGTAACCCTGCATGCTAAATATGTTCAGATTAGTTTGGGATTTGATTGGTCAAAATTATTAGCCATAAAGCCAGTATTTATTTATTTTTACAGTTTTCAAGTAAAATTGTCAATAGCTGCAACATGCCGTTGACATTCGTAAGTATATAAAAAAAAAAAAAAGAATATAGGCCCAAATGTTGTTTTGACTTTTCTGGCGCTTTTCTTTGCTTTTCGCCGCGGAAGAAGTTTTTACAGATCTCGCTCGACCTTTCGGTCTCACGCGATATCAAAATTTCTCACATTGCTCGATGCAACTACAAGCACCGTGAAGGTTACTACAATAAGATATTCTGTACGCATATCTGTGGTCAGTTGCAGTATTCCCAACTGTTGTATTTTGGATGCCAACTCTCTTTTTTTTTTCTAAATTTCACAAAAGGGCACTTTTCGATAGGCTGGACACAAACTGAATACGATTAATGGACAAAACCTAGACCTCAAGTTCTGTGTTGTCTTGGATTTATATGTATTATCCTAAAAGGGCCTATCTAGATTTCAACTGGACAGGCTTGTCAAAATTAGAAGCATCTGCAGACGACATATTAATTGTGATTCAAAAAATAGGATTTGTCTTTGATAGGGTAGAAAGCATCTGTGGAAAAGCAGAAAATTCTGGTTATCATCATTTCCTTTTTTCCAACGAAGTTTTAAAGATATTGCTTTATCAGAGTCGTTGAAAATCGGGACTGTTTGTCAAAAGGATAAATAAAGAAATGTGATTCTTAGGTTTGTATAACGAAATAGATCTTTGTCCATTATTATGGTACCAAATGTGACGTCATAATACCTAGATAAATACAATCCAACGTAAGCAAATCGACCAGTGTCATTAATCATGTGACATTACCACAAGCCATTACGAAAATCTGGAGTGAAACCTAGTTGCTCTAAAAGAAATACACGAACCACTTGACGTAATTTTCTGGTTATTGCTACTTTCACATCAACAGGGTAGAGACACGCCTTATTTCAAGTTATATGTCATTCACGCGTGGTTTAGCGCCGACTTATTGCATTAACTCCTCCTATACTGCTCATTGCAGTGGTGTCGCCCGTATCAACAGTATTATTTTGTATATGATGACACAAAAGGTGTCTATAAGGAACCCTGGACGACTTCCATTACAATGCCTTCAGTGCTTTGATCTATATGAGCCATGCTCTGGCAAAAGGGGGCTTAATGCATCTCCGTATTGCATAATACCGAACAAGTCGTCGCATGACCATGGATCCATAAAGTCCATTTTGTTTAGTAACCGACTGAATCGTGGGCTAGACTGGTCTTTGGACATACAGAAAATTCACCAATAGCGAAAAGTTTCGGCCCAGGTCAGCCTGCACGGACTGCGCAGGCTGACCTGGGTCGATACTTTCGCAGATGCAATAAGCTCCATTTTCACAGAGCACGGCTCATTATGCATATATGCCAAAACTTACTTCCTTTCGCATATTGGCATACACTGCGCCGTGCATTCAAGGTCACCCCATCGAAAATCGTAGGCAGCCCAAAGGACGGCACAGTTTTGGACGTGTCCGCTAGATGGCTCGCCCGGGTAAAAGTCTTTGTATGTCATAACCGCGTCATTATCTTTCCACTTCCAAATTCCCTCAATGTCTGAATCTGATAAGCCAATCCAGTAGTTATGGGCTGCAACAAAGTTCGATTGGGATTTCGAAGTACATGTATTATGATTGAATTTCTGAACTCGTCCAAACTGAAAGCACTTGTAAACAGAAAACAAACATAGCCCAAATGGTGAGGTTTGTCGTTGACAGAGTTTCTATCGCATTCTGGGAATGGTACAAGTATTTCTTCTCTATTCCACTGTGTTTTAACAGTTTTATTGCTATAGGTAGTTAAAATACAGAACCATTTGGTAAAGGGTTAAAGGGATATGTTCAGATTTTTGTCAAAATATGAATTTCCAGTTTTTCAATGTCTGTCGTTCGATATCTTTAAATAGTTTATCCATTAAAGAGACATTAAATCAGTTTCGCAAGTTCTTTTTCTTTATTAGAACATTTTAAGAAAGACGACTAATGTTCATTTGCGTACACTATTGGCTTTAAAAATAACACACAGAAATACATGTAGAAAACACAAGGATTTACCATAATTTTCATATTTGTATTCTAGAATTTCCCATACCGTTAGTATCGCACGACAAGGGGATAAATAATGGTACCAAAATAACAGTTGGCGCAAGTGATGTGGTGGGTTGATTATCTGCCTCTGTTGCTGTCCCTGCATCGCCTCCATTTTGCATGTCTTTGCCCGAGATACATGCGATGCTAGATGTCTGCCCTCATCAATCAACGTCAAGCTTCGCCTACATATGTCAGATTGATCACCGTAAAGCCTTGAACTCATCAATCAGCAAAGTCACGTTTTTCTAATATAATACAAAACGTATTCGTCTCTCTTGTTCCGCCTCTGTCGCCTATTGTCCTCCTAAATAAGTTTCCTCATTCAACCACTAACACTATGAAGATCGTGAAATCTATCAGTCAATCGCATGGGTTATTTGAGATGCCATTTCAGTAGATTTCCTCGAGGCTGATGGGTTTTTGACTTCGAAAATTACCCCATTAATTTCACCTCCTATCAATCACTGTTATCTCGGTGATGTAGATTGGCATTAGCATGAATTTCTTCTACATTGATGTTTTCTACCTCTTAAACGAGTCCATTTAATTCCGCCCCTATCAATCCCATTCGCCTCGGTAATTCAAGTCGACATCATCGTGATAGATCATGACTTTCAGTGGTGATGAAGGCCGTATCGAAACATTTATGAGGAATGAATCTGCACAAACTCAACAAAAACCGATAATGAATAAGAATATGTTTTGCCTTGGAAACAAATGATACATCAATGCTCGGGAATGGCAAGGAGAAAAAGGTCTTGATCTCAGAGAATGAAATACAAACAAACGGATTAAGAAAGATTTTAGTTTACCGCTGGCGTGTTGGAAGTGTCTTGTGTATTCCTTGGAAGATGTTGACGACACAATTAAGTTTGGCATCACTTTTTAAAATTCATCAAGCAGAAATCTATTTCGATTGATAAAGGAAAGTAACCCTTGTGAGTATATACACCTATACCGAAAACATAAAAGACATAAGAAACAACAAAAAGAAGCCGCAAAATGTTCATATCTATATTAATTGGATGCTTTACCATATATAATGATTAAAGAATGGAATGGTATGATGTTGTTATAAATTTTGAAAACAGAAATCTGAGCTGGATTTTACCATCCGCCTTTTCAGCTATTGGGAGTCACTGAACGGCATCACAGGTTATTGGCAAAACCAAATTTTTGAAGAAAGTGTCAAGACACGACCTAAATCCAGATACGGAATTTGAAATACACCGCATAACATAAGGTTGTACTGAAGTTCTAATGAAGTAGTGTCGATTTAAATTGAACAAGCAGGGAAAAAAGAACTTTTAATTTAAATATTAAATATTATTATAAGTATTTGATTTAGTTCTGTTTTGAACACCTAATTTGAAACATGAATAAAGAAACTATTCCCAAAGAGTTAAACACAGAGATGGAACGGTGATTATATGTTAGGTAGCAAAATTGGACAAAGATGTATCTCGGTCGAGGTCATCCAAGAAGGTGGCGGGGCAGGAACAGCAACAATGGCGAATAATCACCATACTATACTACTGTTGCCAAAGTGTAGCGGTAGATTTGCCGACTCTCGTTTGTAAGGTCCTAGGTTCTAGTCCCAATGTTCAGCAGCATTTTTTCCCAGCATTTTTTTTTTTTTTTTCATCTAAGGGTAAACAGTTATGTCCGTATGAATTTTCCTTTTAAAAATCATCTTCCTACCGTGCACAAAGTTTTGGGTCAAATTCTTGGTTTATGCTTCTTTGAACAAATTTAGTGGTGGCTGTAAGAATGTTAAAATGGATGTTTGCGCTATTATAATTAAAGCGAGATATTCACATGGTTCGTCAAAATATGACGGAATCCAACATCTAACTATGAAAAGTAAGAAACTTACTCCGTAACTCACGGCAAAAACTCTTTAAGAATAAATTTTCTGCCTCTGTTTCAATATGCACAAGGTGGGTCCCGCGTTGAATGCAAAAATGCTGCAAAGAAATTTAAGAAACAGATCAAAGTACTCTTGCATAAATAGATAATGAGTTCTGGGTTCGTATTCACCAACCTTTCTATGTAGCAAACTCCGTCTAATTATGAAGAGTTTTCCTTTTTTTTTTCAAAATAACTCAGTTTCTGGTTTGCTAAACCAAATGATGAAATTGTGTTATGTTGTAAATCTAGAATAAGATCCAAATTGGAACAGTGAATACGGGTCCAGATTTAGGGTTCGTATACACCAACCTTTCTTAAGACAATGTTTAGTCATATTCTTTAGAATTTTCTAAATTTGAAAATAATACATCGTTTGATTGGTTAAACCAAATGCATTAGCCATTCAGAAGTTGTGTTACTTTCTAAATCTAGATTTATACCTGGAATAGTTGGTGACTACGGACCCAGAAGTATTCCTCGGGGAAAAGCAGACTTGGAAAAAAGAATCAGAAAAGTCTAAGCCATTGGTTTCATTGTCTAGACAGTGTTTAATACAGAGAGAAGAATTGACTCTCAGTATTAAATTACTATCATCAATCCTTGAAAAGAGCTTGACCTATCTGGGAACTGCACTCGTGGCGCTGTGGGTATAAGTCGGTTACGCACAGGGCTATTAACCCAGAGGTCTCGGGTTCGAGTTAAAGGTCTGCCAACTGTTTTCGAGGATCGATGATATTGAAGTAAATTTCTACGAGCATAAGTTCGGCCGGTACGGAACTCAAACCCGGGATCCCTTGATCACATTGGGAACGCTGTAAATACTGAGCTATCTTGCCCGTTCGACATCCACACTACCGATTATCACTACAGTAATTTTCGACAGGATTTATTCTTCTCTCAGCATCTCAACCCCTAAACTTTGATCCTCCGATGCTTATATAGGACAGCAGCCAGTGGCCTGGAAACCGTGCGAGTGCTCTAATCACTGAGCTACCCAGGCCGCTCAACATCCACACTGGCGATTATCACTTACTCCTTATCTTTCTGAATTTTTGGAAGCTATATTATTCCCAGAGTTCTTAAGACCCCTTTAATCTTCTCAACAACTTCTGACACCATTGAAGTAATCTCAAGGTGAAAATGTAGGGGATTCCAACCCACGACCCTTAGTTCACAGAGCGAGTGCTCTAACCACTTTAGCCACCCGGACCGCACGACATCCATGCTTCAGATTATCACTACAGTATACATGTATTGCAATATGATTCTTTTTTCTCTAAACATCTCAACAACCTCTAGACATTGGTTTTCACAAAGCTTATATAGGAGAGCAAACAGTGGCTTAGAAATGGTGTTTTCTACTTTTGTACCGTAGAAAGGAATAGGATTCATATAGCATGGATAGGTGCACTGGCCTTGCACTTGCCGCCATGGAATAAATTCTAACGAGGGCAATTCTATCGAAACATTGTACATAGATGGTGCAAAGGATATCAACGATAAATACCGAGTACATGTAATACCATAAATAAGATCTACATGGTGTTGCAGAGGAATCAAGTGAAGGGTCTGATTAGTATTTGGCGTGCAACATAGGAAAAGGGGCCTTCGGACAATTGCGTAAAGTGTTGTCTCGGATTTGCCTGCGCAGTCCGCGCAGGCTAATCCAGGACAGCAATTTATGACTACATAAGATTTTTTCATACATTAGACTTTCGTGAAATAGAACATCGCACAAAAACGGGAAGTGTCGTCTCGGATTAGTCACAGAGTGCACAGGCTGATCTGGGACGACACACTTTTACGCATATGTCCCAAGGCCCCTTTTCGTGTGTTGCACGCCATTTTTCAATGCGAAGGGGCACTTTTGTATGTAATGAACATTGATTAACTCTATAGAGGTCAGCTGCTGGATTCCAATTTCCTACGGCTAAGTAAAGAGTATAAACGCAAAGACTAACATATGGTTCAGAAACATTTTTACAAAGCAATAGATAGAATATACCTCTGCCTCCGTGAACGTCTTTGTATCATGGGCAAATAAGTAGCACGAGCCTTGAAAAGTCACCCAAGCGTCTGGACACTCTGATCTGGCTCGGCCTGATGAAAAAGACAACACGGTCTGCATTGGCAAAACATTTTAAAATGTATTCAAGTTTTAATTCCCCCCAAAAATTCTGAATTTCTTTATAACTCAATTCCATTGGCTAACCCAAATAGTTCGGCAATCAGAAATTGAGTTACTTTCACAATTTATTATTATATCTAAGAATGTTATTTTGAATGGTTGCTGAATATTGACTCAGATATATGTGAAAGAGAAACTCCGAAAAGTTTAGTAGTAATTCAGGGTGATAACACACTAAAACTATTATTATCTGTTCTCTTTATTTAGAGAAGTTCATAGATGAATAGCGGGTCGAGTCATCTCCATTGCACATGACCCGGCAACATTTATCCCTGTTGGTAATCCTGTCGTTGATTGATTTTCCGTTTATTTATTGTCACCAGCGGTTTCCCATATGGACGACGCCCCCAGAAGACCGATGGTTATGTTACGGGGGATAGTGCAAGATACAGGACGAAACCCACCCTAAGTTACGACTGGTTCTTTAACGCGCTCGGTTTATAGCACTGTCACACTGAACCTCGTCTAAAGACTATTAGTAATTTTAGATGGCCAGCCGTGGGGCTCAAGCCCACACCCTTAAGCGAAAAGTTTCGGCCCAGGTCAGCCTACGCGGACTGCGCAGGCTCACCTGGGTCGATATTTATCGCAGATGCAATAACATTGTATTTCTAGTCACATATATTATACGTTGATAAACACTTACATACTATAAGTATTTAAATCGGATGGTCGTTTAGGCCCCTTTCCACGGGCTCCGTGGTCAAGACATTTATTGAAGTTGTCGATCACAGTGTTGTACATATCTACTGCCGAATGGAACCTCGAAGCCTTTAGAATTTATAGCATGGGCCTTGTACTCTCACTATTTAGTTTCCATTTTTTTGATTCTCTGATTCTCTGATTTTCCAAATTTGTCTCGAGCATGCAGGGACGTAAATCCTACAGATTCATCATCGTTATGAAATATTTCTGCTGAATGTTGGATACATCGGTCTGTTATCTACATTAAGTACTCTAGTCAGGCAATATGAAGGTATTTGGCCGCGGGCAAGTACCTACGGTTCCCACTGTAGTATGAATACATTACTCATCGTCTTATCATCGATTATCCACTGTAATTACGTTTTATTTCATTTTATCATTGATTATCCGCGGTACTTTTATTACCTTACACTTCATCATTAATTACCTACGGTATTTTGATAACGTTACACTTTATTGTTTTACCGTCGATACTATGACTACATTATTCTTTATCTTGTCGTCGGTTACTCACAATACTTTGATTGCCTCAACGTGAACAGAGAAGAAAGAGTTTGTACTTATTGTTTTATCAATTATGATGTTCTCGTGTTAGAAGATGAGTACCATGCTTTTTTTGTTTGCGAAAAATTTAAATCGATTCGTGAAATGTACTTATTTTCTTGGTTTAAGCTTAACACTAGCAGGGAAAACTTCCATCGTCTATTTCAGAGTGAGAATCTAGGAAAAGTCAAAAGATTAGCTCTATATGTTACAAAATTAATGGAATGTATATAGAAGTTGGCACATCACTATTTGTTAAAATGCGAAAACAGTAATATTTGTATTGTGGGCTAGAGGCCTTATTACACTAATAAATATATTGTATTGATTGCGTTACACTTCATTTTCTCGTGGATTACTCACAATATTTCGATTCCGTTACACTTCATCTGATCGAAATTTGGTTACCTCCCCTGATACAGCAAGTGTATAGGGTTGTAATATATCTGTATATGTACAATGGGAACCAGTCTAATCTTATCGCGGCGAACTTACAGTACTTTTATTGGCTTACATTATCATGTCTCGTCGATAACTCCCGGTATTTTGATTCCATTACACTTTATCTTATCTTTATCTTGATTGCGTTACAGTTCATTGCCTCGTCGGTAACCCACGGTCATTTAACAATATTACATACACTTCATGTAATCGTCGATAACCCACGGTATTTCGATTACGTTACACTTTATCCTATCGGAGGTTACCCAAGGTACTCTGATTCTGATTACTTTACACTTTATTTTATATTGTCGATTAACCTCGACACGTTGTGCCCGGCCGGGTAGCTCAGTGGTAAGCGTATCTGACTCGGAACCTGGTGGTTGCGAGCTCGATACCCGGTTGAGCCAAACTTTCTTTCCGGCAATTTTTCGCCTCTCACCTCTGATGCATGAGAGAATAGTAGTCAGTGACTCGGAAAGAAAGTTGTGTCAGTACTGGTGTGAGAAAGCCAGGAAATACATGTACAGGTGCACTGACCGTGATATGATCTATGCTGTTTCAGCGGCGTTTAAACTCCAAACCAAACAAACAAAACGATACTTTAGGTTACATTAAATCTTACGTTCTTTAACCACAATCCTTCGATTATAATCTTACCGTCGATTACCCAGGATAATTCTAATCGTCTGTCGTTTCTAATACGCTATACCTCATCTTTTCGTAGGTCACGTACTCAGGGTACTTTTATTAGCTTACCCATCATCTAGCCGTCGGTTACCCGCCGTAATTTTATTTATACATTGCATTACACTTTATATTATCTTATCTGGTATTCCAGCAAATAGGTCGCTTTCATTGGTCAAGAACTAAAGAAAATATGAACAAAAGAAATCACCGTTTACTCACTTATGATACAGCCGAGAAAAATTATGAGCCTCCACATTGCCTTCACCGTCTTTGTTTTTCTACGGAGAATATTCAGATAAGACTTTGACCTGGTCATTTACCTAGTGCGGAAATTTGTGGAATCCAGAGAATAAATCTGACATTGTAACTGATAACGACAAGGCTCTTTTTGTGGTCAAACCTTTCCTTATTCAAAATACTACTCAAAATTCAATGTCCAGCTCAGTTCTGAGTTTTAGTCTTAACCGTTGCAGTAATGGCTCATTGAATTAAACTGGTAGCCTGTTATCCACCTTCGTATCAACAATAGGTAGCACCTGATGCTACTAGGCAGAAATCTGCCTGGATCGAGATTTCATGAGATGACGCGAGACTTTGATATTTTAATTCTGATATTATTTGTGCACAAAGATAGACCTTATCGATAAAGATTTAAATCTGTAGCGAGTTCGATGGGTTGATCGTGGTCGTAAAAAATCTTTGTCTGTCATGAATATTTTAGCCAAAGATAGAATATTGCTTCGTTAACTTAAAACATAAATTAAGGCATTATGTTACGCGCTGTCTGATTGGTCGATTTGGTACATATGAAAACCAATAGCTGTCCTCGATAAATCGGGTGTTGCCTTTTGTCTATCGGACGGTAAGGGGATATGCAGCGGGTACCAGTTTCTGAAAATATGACTTCCTGTATCCATTTCTATTCTGTTCAGTTCTGTTCTACGTAAAACGCAGTCTTACATGTTTTTCTTGGTTTGACAAAAATAACTTCTAAAAAATATCGCTGTCAGGTTATAACTTAACAAATATTTTTCATTGGGTGATCTGACAGTATCCTATAATAACATCAAAAACTGTGTTAACACCACACAAACAAAGAAACAAAGATTGGGGCTACTCGTATTATCTGTCTTCGGGATTGACCCGAGGCAAAATTTATTTCCGTCACAGTAGTTTGGTTATATTCGTGTATATCTGTATAAAGCCTTCACATGCATGCGTTTGAAATCAAAATATGAGCCATGCTCTGGCAAATGGGGCAAGTTATCATATACTTGAGCCATGCTCTGGCGAAAGGGGGCTTAATGCGTGATGCATTATACCAGGCAAGCAATAACATAATTATGGATCTATAATAGCCACTTTCTTGAACAACCAGCTGAATTATGAGGTATAATAGTCCTTTGACATGTAGAAAATTGACCAGTAGCGAAAATTTTCGGCCCAGGTCAGCCTGCGCGGAGTGCGCATGCTGACCTGGGTCGATACTTTTCGCAGATGCATTAAGCCCCCTTTTCACAGAGCACGGCTCAATTATAAATCCCTAAAACCCATTTTTTTTCTTACAGCTGGCTGAATCCTGAGGTACAATGGCACCGTAGTTGTGAGTTAGAGCGTCGGCCTCGTTATCACAGGGTCCCAAGTTCGATGCGCGAGAGCGGATATCAGTTTGGGAACTGTGCATTGGCCCAGACATTCAGCGCTAGTACTGATGTAGTTTCCAGGAAGCAGAATTGAGACAGATTAGTACAAGTTGCAAGAACTTGTGTCTCAATCGACCTAAAATAAACATGTTTAAACGGATGGTTCTTGGACATGCAGAAAATTGACCAGTAGCAAAACGCAGGTTGACATGGGTCTAAACGTTTCGCAAATGCATTAAACCCCTTTTCACAGAGTATGACTCAAATATAAAATGCCTCAACGGACATCTTTTGTGGGCCCATTTGCCGGCCCATTTATGGCACCAATATACAAGTGTTGCTACTTTAATCGATACCCCGCCATGGCGCTTATTGACACCTTAGCGACTGGATGAACCCTTAAGCTGCTTAAAAAATTATACTAAAGATTTCCAGCCAATAGTGAAAACCCATAGTTTACGATTTAAAAGTTTGGGTAGTCGTAGAAATCTCACCATATCGGACAGTGTAGATCAAAGATCAGACTGCACGTTTTGTGCAGTCTGATCTTGATTTGCACGGTTCGCAAAAGCCCACAAAGTCGACCTTAGCAGTCTAAGTCTTGATTGGTTAGTTAATATTTCTTTTCATGCGTTACATTATAACCCATTGCTGTGCAGTCTATATGTTTTTTTCTGGCACACCATATTGGACAACAACTGTTTCTTTTTCCAGCGATGCACGATTAACATCTGGTCTTGAAAAAATACGTATAATTTAAATTTTTAATTTTCAAATATATGCAAAACAATGCGGAAAAAGAGGCAATCGCTGGCCTGATCACTTTGCATTATTCGTGTATGTCATGAGTTTTACTAGTTCTAGGCTAGGGATCGGAAGAGTTTCGCCCAAGGACACCCACGATAAACCAAGTGCTTCCTGCCGGGGCTTCCAAGTTACGAGTCCTAGACTTTACTTCTGAGCCATGCTGGACCTGAGTTGTAACGACCCTGGAAAAGAAGGCCTCTGGTAACCAGCATTTTCTGCTTTTCCCATAATGTTTTCTACCTCTCTGAGAACTATTCTTATAATTTGAGCCACATGTTATTTGTCGTCTGCAAATGCTTTCAATTTTGACAAGTCTAGAATTTTAGTATTTCGTAAAGAGATAAGGGTCGGTGTTTGATAAAGCGTCAATAATTAAACTTTATCGTCAATTCATAGGAGAAGAAAGGACTTATTCCTGACCTCGGACAGTCGGGCAAGGTACGTTTTAAAACTAAAACATGGATGCTTTTACACGAGACGGAGTTGTAAAGGACGTATTAGATTCAACTCCGCCATCTTGTTTGGGGGTAAGTTATTGTTACACATTTTTGACATTATTTTTCTGTAGCAGGGGTATCAGGGCAACAGCGGCGACGCAACCTGCTCCTTTGTCCCCTTATTTGAACTCGTGCCTATATTCCTTTATACATTAACCCTTCACCATAAAGTTCTGCGATTTCATGATCTTGGGGAAGAAAGCTTTTGAAAACCTGTGAGAAAGGGGGGGGGGGAATGTTTGTAACCACCACATCATTTTCTTCCTTCTCAAAGACATGTTAATATTTAAGACATGCTTAATTTGTCGTCTGCACGTGCTTTCAACTTGGATAAGTTTTAAATTTTCTCGTCTTACGCAAAAGAGTTAAACATATCCATTTTGGCATGTAAAAATAGGACCAGATAACAAAAATTTAGAGTTGTCCAAATTGAAAGTATTTGCAGACGACTGATAAAACGTGACTCTAATAATAGGACATGGCTTTGATAGGGTGGAAAACATAGTGAGAAAAAGAGAAAATGCTGGTTACCAGCATTTTCTCCTTTTCTCACCTTGTTTTCAAAAGACTTCTTCCTTAGAGCTGTTAAAACCATTGATTGTTTGGCAAAGGGTTAAAGGCCCACTAGCGGTGGAAAGTAAACAATTCGGGGTTAACTTGCAGTCAGATTTAATTCATACTATTAAAAGTATGGATTACGAGACTAACTTGGTGTTACAGTAAGATCTGTCAAAGTTCAAGTCGCTGGCAGAATGATGAATCCTAAAAGTAGAATAAAACTTGGCAACTTGAATTCTAGTTTTACAGTTCATTTTTCTGCGAGTAACTCTTGCTGTAACAGATCATACTGCGCGTATGTAGCGTACGACCGGTCATGAAACGCTCCGAGCTTTTGTACGGGTATATATTATTCATCTTACTCTATTTCAATGGCTCTACTATTATCAATCATTGGAAAGAAATTCGCCGAGCTTGGAACCGGAACCAGCGAACCCTGGTTTCAAGCCCAGTACGGTACCGACAGAGCTATCGGGCCCGGCTCGTCCATTTTGAAAGTATCACAGATTAAATGTATCTCAACTGATAGGATCTGTCTTTGATAGGGTAGAAAGCGTTGTGGCATAAGGAGAAAATGCTGGATACCAGCATTTTCTCCTTTTTCCACAATATTTTCAAAAGCCTTTCTTCAGGGTCGTTAAAACACGAGGCAGTTTGGTAAAGGGTCAATATCTGAGTCATGCCCTAAAAAAAAGGGTGTTAAATGCATCCCCGTGAAGCATGATACCAAGCAAGTCATCACATAAGTATGGATTCACAAAATCCGTTTTGTCTATAATAGCTGACTGAATCACGAGGTAGACCGGTCCTTTGACATGCGGAAGCAAAAGGTCTCTACCCAGGTGCAGGCTGACCTGAGTCGATACTTTCTGCAGATGCGTTAAAACCACTTTTCACAGAGCATGGTCCATCTACAGTTTCTTACTTAACCTAGGTAAGATACAACGGTATCCAACTACAGCCCGGAGGTCAGCTGACACCGACCCAAGTCAAATCCTGTCCACACATAGATTATGAAGCCCAAGCCGGGGACTTGTTTACTCTAATCTTGAGTGGTACGTACTCGTATATGGCGTGCAACACACGAAAAGGGGCCTTCGGACATATGCGTAAAAGTGTGTTGTCCCAGATCAGCCTGTGCAGTCTGTGACTAATCCGAGACGACACTTCCCGTTTTTGTGCGATTTTCTGTTTCACGAAAGTCTACTGTATGAAAAAATCTTATGTAGTCGTAAAGTGCCGTCTCGGATTAGCCTGCGCGGACTGCGCAAGGCTAATCCGGGGCGGCACTTTACGCAAATGTCCGAAGGTCCCATTTCGCATGTTGCGGGCCATATATCAATCTACTTACCTTACCCTTTTACCACACAATCTCGACTTTTAACGACCCTGAGAAAGAAAGCTTTTGAAAACATTGTGGGAAAAGGAGAAAAAGCTGGGAAACAGCATTTTCTCCTTTTCCCACAATGTTTTAAACCCTTCCGAAAACAAGTTTCAGTTTTTGAGTAACATTTTTTTATATTGGCGCCTGCAAAGGCTATCAGTTTGGACAAGTCTATTTTTTTTTTTTCATTTGGTTAGGAGTTAATATGATTCGAAAATTGAGTTTGTCTTTGAAAAGGGTAAAACATTGTGGAAAATGGAGAACGTGTTGGTTACCAGCATGTTCTCCTAATTTTCACGATGTTTTTAAAGGTCTGAAGGTCATAAAAAGAAGGACTCGTCGGCCTTAATTAAATTTGTTACACCTTCTCCTGCATGTACAGACTATGCATGTTATAAAACTGTATCCTTCAACTTATTAAATAATATAAATTTTATTTTATTACCTTTATAAACAATATGACCCGCAACATGCGAAATGAGACCTTCGGACATTTGCGGAAAGTGTCGTTTCGGATTAGCCTGCGCAGTCCGCGCAGGCTAATCCGAGACGGCACTTTACGACTACATAAGATTTTTTCATACAGTAGACTTTCGTGAAACGGAAAATCGCACAAAAAGGGAAGTGTCGTCTGGGATTATTCACAGACTGCACAAGCTGATCTGGGACGACACACTTGTACGCATATGTCCGAAGGCCCCTTTTCGTGCGTTGCACACCAAATATCCTGAGCATATTTGAAAGTGTAACATATATCTTGAAACACCCTGTATGTTAGTCTTCACATATCCTGGGTTCTAATTTGTTCATTCTTTTTTCTTTTTATACATTCTGGCTTTACTCTGTCAATTATTACGGAACGGACTAACAGATTATTGCCATACGTCTGTCTAGATCGTGATCAGAAGACCGCGATAAAGTGTAATTTAGAAGGCATTAGCGCCTTGACGCAGGCTAATCCTTTATGAAAACAGTTTCAGATTAACAGATTATTGTCATAGATTTGTATAGATCGTGATCAGAATACCGCGATAAGTGATTTAGAAGTTATTAGCGCTTTGAATCGGGCTAATCTTTACTAAACTTCAGTTATTTCTGTATAGGATAATTTTTTGACCAATCAAAAACATCACATAATCGACACAATTTTGAAGAAAAGCAAACTTCAAACAATCAATTTGCGCAAGATATAGTTTTTGACACGTTAGGTAAAGGTTTATATTAGGTGAAAAATATGTCAAGTTCTGATTTTATTAGGTCAAAGATTTTATGCATACAATAGGCAGCAAATCTAATGCGGCAAAGAGTAAATACTCGATAGAATTTGGTATATATAGAACTCTTCGAACATACAGCAAATTTAGAGGATAAAATGACGATCGACTCTGGCGGACCTTTAATGATTCTAACCATGATGAAGTAGCCAGATTGTACGTTTTGACATTAGGGTTCAATTCAATTTCTCGTCAAAGTCGTACTTTCGAAATGATATTATCCCGTCTGTCACCATTCGGCAAACCACGGGTGATCTGTTAATCAAGTCCCTCGGCTGTATCACATAGCTTGATATGTATCTATATGGTACATTTCTTGGTCGGAAATACACCGCTTTACCATTCTTACAATTGTAAGGTTCCTCTTAAAAAGCAACCATGAGTCACAATTTTCTATCGAAATCTTTCTAAGTACATCTCCATTGACAAATAGTTTGTACATTCAAGTATTAACGTGGTTTGTCAATTTTGTTGGAAGTTTTCGCCTACAGATTGATAGATGCAAATAACTGCACCGTGGTTATTTATGGTGTTAATCGATTTTCATGGGCGCCGCCATATTTAAGATCATGTGATCGGCAATTCAAAATGGAAGTCTCCTTGATACGGACGAGGTTAGATGTAGCTACGGAATCGGCCGAGTTGTGACGAGTAGTTTGTCACGGCCGACTTTTCTCGTCTTTATCCGTCTATAATCTGCGACATATTCCGTGCATGGTCGTCTCGGCCGACCCTTTCCCGGCATAATGACATTTATCACATAAAACCTCCTCCAGCAGTGTATTAAACCCATGACTTATTTTCTATAATTTACTAGTGTATTATCGTTTTTTAGGTCCCGGTTCTGATCAGTTTTTAGTCATGAGCGCGTGAATCCTGAGAAAACAGCCACAGCACGTGCCGGAATTTAAACTACAATGCCGTTTCGCTGAAAAATGACGTCATTGTTGCTACTTAAGGCGTATAAGAGTGGGAAGTTTTTTATTTTCATGTGTAATAAAAACAAAAACAAAAATGCAGTTGAAGTTTTTCAAAATCAACAATATTGCGGAAATAGTGGAATTATCCCCTCTAAAACTGTTTCATTCTATTTTCGGTGTAAATGTCAAAGAGCTGTCTACTTGTGTATGTACACATTTGAAACCGAACAACAACTGTAAATATGGACCCATGAACGGTATTAAGGCTGAAGGTGATGATGCAGGATACTTATTTGACTATCATTCGTTTTATGTGATAAATAGAATCTCACATTCGTGTTTATGTATTATCATTTTTATCAAACTCGTTGACTAAAATGTATCTGACGCTCGCCAAGGCTCGCGTCATATAATTTTAGTAAACTCGTTTGATAAAAATGATAATACATAAACACTCATATACAGACATAGGCATTTTTTATTTAACTCTTTGCCACATGACAACAGTGTCGACTTTACAAAATCAGTGATCGCACTTACAGACGACAAATTAAATTTGACTAAAAAAAAAACGGATTTGTCTATTAAAAGGTAAAAATCATGCTGACTACCAACTTTTCCTCCTTTTCCAACAACGTTTATAAAAAATCTTATTAGTAGAACGAGATTTTTTAATGAAGAGTAAATTTACCACAGCTACCTTTAACGAATTTCACGATTATTTTCAGATCCCGATGCGCCATCAAGAGCTGAGCCGAAATTTAAAGAATTTCTCCATTGGTTGGTTGTGAATATAACCGGAAGTGATATCACTTCCGGAGATGAAAAGGTGCAATATATAGGTTCCGGAGCACCAATGGGAACTGGTTAGATTTTGTTTTGATTTGAACATTGTTCTTCTCAACATTTAGATCCCTTGAAGAATGATACTCAGATTTTTTTTTTGTCATAATATAAACGTTGTAATTTTTATATACTTCAAGCCTTTAATCAAAGTAGAAAATCCAAAAACATATAGAAATTGACGCATTTCTCTGTAATCATTTTCATAGGAAAACATTAAAAGGCCTGGTGTAACTTTAAGGTTCCTCGTACATTCCACATACATGTAGTTCTGAAAGCGTACAACTGTACTTCAGAGAACATAGTGGATCACAGCTGTTGTCCGTGTGAACTTAACACATGTAAATAGAATTAAAAAAATGTTGTAATGTTGAAATTCAAAGCTTTTACGAAAATCTATGTATATCCCTGTAACTCTTATCCTGCTAAAGAAGTTAAATGAATTCTTCAATCTGGTTGTGAAAACCCAAATGTTGCTATTTCAAAGTTATTTTTTGGGGGAAAATATCTCCTTATCGGACAGTGTAGATCCAAGATCAGACTGCGGGTTCTGTGCAGTCTGATCTTGATTTACACTGTCCGCAAAAGGTCATTGCAGTCTAAGAGTTAAAAGTATTTATACTTTCTTATCAACATATTAACCCTTTCCCAAACGACAAATTTTGGACTGGTCCAAATTGAAAGAGTTTGAAGACGACAATTTTAAATTTGATGAAAATGGCAGAAAGGTCTCAAAAAGGGTAGAAAACACTGTGGGAAAAGGAGAAATTGCTCGTTACGAGAAATTTCTCCTTTTCCCACAGTGTTTTCAAAAGACTTGTACTGCAGACACGTGAAAACCAGGGCTTGTTTGGGAAAGGGTCAAAGAGTATCAAAATAGTGGAAATATTTTCCCGTAGGCCTGCTCAGAATCAAATCACTCAGTCCAAAGGTTGGTATATAATTATATCTATATTTTTCCCAGGTTTACATCGCTACGTCTTCCAGCTGTACAAGCAATCAAAAGGAAAGATAGATTATGGAGAAATTGACGCAGTTCCTAACACATCAGGTAACAACGGATTATTTTTTTCTTTAACCCTTTACCAAAAACTCCCGAGTTTTAACGACCCTAATTTAACAGCCTTTTTAATAAACTGGAAACCTGTCTTCGTATCAACAAAAATGTCTATTGGGCTGTTACGGGAGATACAACAAGTACCAGTTTACCTTTTTAAGGCTTCTATTTTACTTCAACAAACAAAGATCTAAACCAAACAGAGGGGCCTTTAGAAGCCGAAGACTTACTAGCGGTCCAGGGAATGTTAAGTTAAACGTAAGTCAAAAAATTGTTGGAAAAGGAAAATATGCTGGTAACTTTGAATTTGTGGTCTGCAGAGTCTGAATATTTGCGAGGGTCTAAAATTTGTCGTGTGGGAAACGGTTAACTCTTTACCAGACGACAAAATTTTAGGCTGGCCCAAATTCAAAGCATTTGCAAACGACAAACTAAATGTGGCTCAAATGATAGAATTTGTTTCTGAAAGGTGAGAAAACATCGTGGGAAAAGGAGAAAATGCTGGTTACCAGCATTTTCTCCTTTTCCCAAGATGTTTTCAAAAGTCTAATTTCGCAGAGGCGTTAAAACTCGTCATTGTGTGGTAAAGAGTTAAGCGCCAAGTATAGAAACTTTGCATCTTTCTACGGATGAAAATGGAATCCACTGAAACTCAGAGAGATTTTTATCTTATAGGCTTGACTAAACAAGTGGACAGTATTGGCCAAGAGATGACAAACTTTCAGACCGGTCCGAATTGAAAGCATTTGCAGAAAACGATTTTCTTTAAAAAGTAAAGTTAACTCTTTACCAAACGACATAATTTTGAGCTGGTCCAAATTGGAAGTATTTGCAGACGACAAAAAAATTTGGCTCAAACGATGATTTGTCTTTAGAATGGTAGAGATCGTTGCGGAAAAAGGAGGAAATGCCGTTTACTAGCCTTCTCTCGATTTCTAACAATATTTTCAAAAGCTTTCTTCACCAGGGTTGTTAAAACTGGGGATAATGTGGTAAAGGGTCGCTCAAGTCAAAGGCGGGGATGGAGGGAGGTGGTCTCTGCGTGGGCCGATGATGAAAAATGTCCTTGTAGACGACAAATTATATGTGGAGATTTGCCTTTGAAATGATAGAAAATGTAGTAAAAAGATGAAATGCTAATTACCTCCTGCATTTTCTCCTTTTTTTACCTACTGTTTTCAACAGCTGTGTTCTTCGTAAAAACAAAACAACAACATCAACAAAAAAAAACGGGGGGATGTCTTAACCCTTTCCCAAACGACAAATTTTGGACTGGTCCAAATTGAAAGAGTTTGCAGACGACAATTTTAAATTTGATGAAAATGACAGAAAGCTCTCAAAAAGGGTAGAAAACACTGTGGGAAGAGGAGAAATTGCTCGTTACAAGCAATTTCTCCTTTTCCCACAGTGTTTTCAAAAGACTTGTACTGCAAACACGTGAAAACCAGGGCTTGTTTGGGAAAGGGTTAATATCTTACTATATTTAGCCGTGCTTTGGCAAAAGGGGTTTGAATGCATCTCCGTGATGCACTGCATCAAGCAGGTCCTCACATGATTATGGATCCATGAAATTCATATTGACTAACAAATGCCTGAATCATGAGGTACACTGGTCCATAGACGTACAGAAAATTGACCAATAGCAAACAGTTTCGACAAAGGTCAGCCTGCGCGGACAGCGCAGGCTGACCTTTGTCGAAACTGTTTGCAAATGAATTAAGTCTCCTTTTCAAACAGCGCTACTCGTATATTTTTTTCTCTACAGCAAATGGTAGACGAAGCTTCAACTCAAAAGAATTTGCAAGCAAATACGGTCTTCAGCTAGCTGCCGGAAATTTCTTCAATGCGGAATGGGACGAATATGTGCCCACCCTACATGCCCAGTTAGGTTTCAAGCCTGCAGCCTCGCCTTGATCGGGAAATATTTTTTCAACATTCACTATGATGCCGATTGAACGAACATTCAACTATCTACCAGACGACAAAATCTTAGACTTGTCCAAAATCAAAGCATTTGCAGACGACAATTTAAACGTGGCTCAAATTATTGGAGACGACAAAGTTTTTGACTGATCCATTTCAAAAGCTTTTGCAGACGACAAAAGAAATGTGACTCAAGTGATGTTTTTTTTTATTGAAAGGGTAGAAAATATTGTGTGAAAAGGAGAAAATTTTGGTTAACAGCATTTTCTCCTTTCCACATAATGTTTGCAAAAGTCGTCTTTCGCATGGTCGTTCGTTAAAACACATATTTGGTTTTACACCTTTAGCATACATAGTTCAACATCACGTGCCATTGTGGACACTGAAAAATGTAAGATTTCCGGCCCTGTTCACCAACAGTTACACTCTATTTGTAATTCTCAGATTTTTTGAATTCCAAAGGGCCGCAGTTTCAAGTTGGCAAAACAAAGTGGTTTACCCAATCAAAATTTTTGTTACTTTCTAAATTAAGGACTGAAACGTAGAACTCTATAAGAATGGTTAGTGAGTTTCATCACATGAGCCACTAATTTGAAGCAGAATGACATCTAGATATTGCAAGAAACACTAGAACTTGTAGGAACTTTAATTTAAATATGACCGAGGATGAATACCACTTTTTACTAATACATGTATGTCCACAATACACAGACCCCAGAAACAAACACATGTAATAGTACAACTATATATACAGTAGCCAACAATAATTAGAAAAAAATAAATTAACCTTTTGTATAGAAAAATAAATATTATTAGTAGATCATCATGTATTTATCATTCTTTAATATACATTGCTTTTCTTTCTAGATTTTGAATATCTGCTTCTCTTCCTAGATTTTGAATATCTGCACTTCTTTCTAGATTTTTAATAGTTGCTACTCTTCCTATATATTGACTATCTGTTTCTCTTCCTAGATTTTGAATATTTACTACATACGTGTATGTTCACGTAATGTTAATCTATGTTTACTGCTGTCTTATGTTTGATCTTAATGGTACAAAATTGTATTTGGTGGTTTACGAAATAAACTCTTTGTATTGCTTTGTATAAATGTATCATATACGGACCTAGACTACAGTTTAAGTCTAGATTTGAGATTGTCTATTTAATTTCCGAATGTATTCTTGGCTAATTAAACTCAAACTTTCAAAATTTTAGGGAAAAAAAAAAAAAAAAACAGTTTAGTTTACTATGCCTTATCAATCTTGTTATATCAATTTATTGAAGCATTTTTCTTTTTTCATTCTTATATTAAAATGAGACAAATCCGTACAATAAGTACCATTATGAGTTCCTCATCAAGGTTATTGAAAATGATGATGATGATGATGATGGTGGTGGGGTTATTAGTGATGGTAGTGGTGCTGCTGCTGATCATGCCGACGACGATAGTGATAATGTTAACGATATTGACAGCTACAACGTTGTAATTCAAAATGATAATTATTATACATCTAAAACAGCTGCATTCCATGTGTGAGATAAAATGAGTTGTAGTCATAAGGTTTGTGTAAGACATCACATTTGCTGCATTTGTAGAGCTCGAAAATCGAGTTTCTCCATCATCATGGCGACAAATTCTGAAACGAGAAATACATGTATATTTCACGAAATTTGGGAGTGGTAGTCTGGTTCACCGTCGTACGTAGTGTTAGGGGCGGGTAATCCAGACTAGGGGAGTGGGAGGTCCAAAAAGGGCGATGGGAGGGAGAGGGTCTAAAAAAGACGACCGTTAAACCGAAATGTTGCAATTCAATTAAATGTTCGATATGCTGACATTTCAAAGCTGTATTTAGCTTAAAATGGGTGTAGAACAACAAAATGTTGCGAATTCGAAGCTATTTTTATGAAAATAAAATGATCGGCGTAAATTCAAGATATGGATATATAAACCAATGTGGATATTTAACTGATCTCTTTACAGTGAAAGCCGCAAACAAAATCCAAAATGATGCCATTGCAAGGTTTTCTTTTTTTTTCTTTTCATTTAATAGGCGACCAAAATCCAAAATGATGCAATGTCAAGGCTTTTTTTTTTTGTGATAAAAATTGGTGACCAAGATCTAAAACCATGCGACGTCAATGCTGTCTTTAAAATAGAATTGGCGACCAAAATGACACAATATCGGGATTGTCTTTACATTGTTAAATTGGCGACCAAAATCCAAAATGACGCGATGTCAAGGCTATTTTTACAAGAAAATTGAGGCTTAAAATCTGAAATGATGCATGGTTATCTTTTAAATAAGATGAAAGACGTAGATCTATGTCAATGCTACCGTGTACAATGCTGTAAAAAATAAATAAAATAAAATAAATTTTGCATTTTTTAGGCTATTTTAGCAATAACGTGGGCGCCTGAATCGAAACATCTACGAATTATTTGTTTAGTACACATACCTGCATGTATTAAGTAAGCATACACCTGGTCTAGCTTTCGTCAATGAAATGGTAATCAGTTCTAAACTGTTATATTCGTTTAACTATGCTAGTTTATCTGCAGGCCTGAGAAAAAATGTATGAACCTGAAATCTTAGATATTGAAACGTATATTTCGCGTAGGAGGACATAAGCGTAAGAGACACAAACAAAATGGGTGATAAAAATAATCCAAGTACCGTCTATATCAATTTTCCCATCACCATTCTGATCTGCCTGACTAATCATTTGGTTCAGTGCGTGCTCTTCTCTTGTATTAAAGGCGATGCCAAGAGTGAGTAAAAAACGCCGTAACTGGTGTTTTTCCATGGTCCCACTTCTGTCTCGGTTAAAATGTCTGAATTATTAAATGGTTTCTTTTAAAAATCTCAGCTCTGAAGAAACATCTTGACAAGTTTGAGGAAAAATTATTTTGTCAGTACCTTTCTGAATGAAACATTAATTATTCTATTGCATCTTATTTCCACAGGGCACTATTGTGTTCCTTTGAAACTCCGCGTCTAATAAAAGGAGTTAACTACTCTCTATGTTAACAAGGAGAAGAGTTAACTCCCTTTAATAATTTAGCGTTGTAATTGACATAAAGCTATGACGCAGCAGTTGATCTATACGATATCTGATTGAAATTGAAACAAAAGATGATTCAAACAACCTACCTAAAAGATTGATAACTTATGAACAAGTGAGATATAACTAGCTTCGATCTGCACGCACAACCGGTGGCGACGATAAGTAAACCAAAATTATCCAACCGAGGCACTTCTAGCTATAGATGAAGAGGTAGTCTAGTGACAAAACACAGGACAATGGTTGCCGGTTCGATTTCCGGTCTGGAAAACAATTTTCCGGGTACATTCTTTAAAAATTAAATCCGACTAGAGGTAAATGGGTAAGAGATCCAAAGGTAGCCTCACATGTACCGATGCTTTACGATTGGCGTAGTAGTGGTGACATCAAATTGTCCAATCGAGCTATAGTCATTGCAAAACGAAACAAATTGAAAATATTTAGCTGGCGACGAATAGAAAAATGGCTCAAGTGATTGCAATTTCCTTTGAATGGATAGAAAACATCGTGAGAAAAGGAGAAAATGCTGGTAACCATTATTATCTCCTTTTTCCACGATGTTTTAAAAAGTCATCTGTCTCAGATTTACTAAAACTTGGGATTGTTTGGTAAATGGTTAAAAGGGTTAACACGAGGTTCTACCTGAAGGCTTCACAAAGTTCGAGTCTCTCGGTTTCTGGGTCCTTTCGGAAACTGGCGACAAGGCTCATGTATTCGTTGAAATCTATATACCCATTTTCTGTAATATACAAACAGTGTTTATTAACCAACCGGTATGGTAGCAGTGTCTTCTTTTCTCACAGTTCTCACCGACTCTCCAAAAGCCAACGTCACTATTTATGATGTTAAATATATATCAGAGTCATGCTCTGTGAAACGTGGCTTAATGCATCTCTGTGATACATTATACCAAGCAAGCCATTACATAAGTATGGATCTATAATAGCCACTTTTTTTAACAACCAACTCAATGATGAGGTAGACTGGTCCTTGGGCATACAGAAAATTGACCTATAGCGAAAAGTTTCGGCCCAAATCAGCTTGCCCAGACTGCGCAGGCTGACCTGAATCGAAACTTTTAGCAGATGCTTTAAGTCCCCTTTTCACAGAGCATGGCCCACACACACATATATATATATATATATATATATATATATATATATATATATATATATATATATATATATATATATATATATATATAAAATCTGTAAATGCTTTCAGTTTTGATGGGTCTAAAGTTCTGCCATCTGGTGAACAGTTATTACGTTGTCTGCGCATGTCATATTCTTCGAAGATTTGACGTCATGTATTTGAAAAATGCCACCCAGCGGAAGATAATGACAGTTATTATATAAAGGTATTGAGCAACTCGATCCCCACGGCTGGCCACATAAAATCACTAAAAAGTAAAAGTCTTTCAGATGAGACGTTAAACCTAAGTCAAGTGAGACGTTGCTATACACCGAGCACGTTAAAGAACCAGGCGTAACTTAGGAAAGGTTTTGTCCTGTGTCCTGCATTATCCATTATCCCCCGTAACATAACTAACAGCTTTTTTAGGGGCTGTGCCCATATGGGCAACCGCTGGCTACTATAAATAAACGAAAACCAACCATCCAAGGTCCGTATTCACCAACCATTATAAATTGCGTTCTTAGTCTGATTTTAGATTAAGAAAGTAAGTCATTTTCTAATTGGCTAAACCATTTGGTTAAGCTAATCAGAAATTGTAATTGTGTTAATTTCAAATTTAGAAAAAATCTTTAGAATCAGACCCAAAATTGAGAATGGTTGGTGAATACTTGCCAAGATTACGTACTGTCTTTGTCGAACTTTTTCATCTCGTTTTCTAATTCCTCGTCAGTTACATTCCAGCACAATGCCGCACACACTTTCTTGAACTCTTCAAAATCTAGTTTCTTATCGTTGTTCTTGTCGAAAAAATTAAACCAACTTTTTATTTCTACAATAGAAAGAGCATATTACTGACTGACTGACTGACTGAACACATAATACAAGTTAGATGTCCTGGCTTTCCTAAGTACTAGGACTGGATTCCACTGTGACACTCCCACAAAAACCGAGTGCCTCGGGTGAAGATCGACCGCCATTTGACAAATCCTCCGTATTTACCACGCAGCCACACAGGACCCGTCCAGAGCATTGGATAGGTATACGGTGCTTCAAATAGACAGGTATAGGATGTTTCAAATAATAACGCAAATAATAATAATCCAGAAGAGAGTTTATATCCCGGCTTGGCTACCAGTCTGTCCTATGGTCAATGTAAGTGAATACGACAGGGCTCAGGCTGGGAAGCCAAAGGCTGTGATTTCGAGTCTCTACTCGGCTACCAGTTGGCTATTCATAAACTTGTACTCCGCTAGAACAAATATCCCTATTGTTTGAAACACATGAGACGTGCTCTGTGAAAAGGGGGCTTATTGCATTTGCAAAATGTTTCGACCCATGTCAGCCTGCGCAGTCCGCGCAGGCTGACATGGGCCGAAACTTTTTGCTATCTTTGAATTTTCTGCATATCTAGGGACCATTTTACCTCCAGGTTTAGTCAATTGTTAGAGTAAAAGGATATGAATATATCATTATGTGATGCTTGGTATCATGCAATATGGAGATGCATTAAGCTCCCTTTTCACAGAGCACGACTCATATTATGTAAACTTGTCCACTCTCATCATTAAATATACGAACAAGCATCCCGATCTAATTATATAAAGACAAATCTACCTTCTATTTCATCGTTTGCTAGGACCGGTCTCTCGTTTGACGCCATTCTTCAACTATCAACTAAAACAGACAAAACATTACAGTGAATCGGCTCTTTTCATAACTACCAAACGACAAAATCTTAGACTGGTCCAAATAAGCATTTGCAGACGACACATTGGAAGTTGCGGAAAAGATTAGATTTGTTTTACATACATTATGAATGAATACAGTGTGGGAAAAGAAGAAAATGCTGGTTACTAGCATTTTCTACTTTTCCGAAATGCTTTAAAAAGTCTTTAATCTACGGTTGTAAATACTTGGGACTATTTGGTAAAGGATTCAAAGGAAAGATATTGTTCTAGTCATGGTATCCTATGGGAACGATTGACCTCAAAAGCATGTATGTTCCTGTTTATTTTTTTTACTTTATTCTTCTAGTGACACACAACCTCAGTTTGGCCAACCTCTTTCTCGTGAAAGAAATTCGATATTTGATAAAGTATGCCCGCTACATTAATCAAGAAGTGCGGGTGTAGCCTTTGTGGTGAAAAACAAGCCCTACTGCCAAAATTACCCTCACAAGGACTCGAACCAAAGACTATCAAAGTCAAAGAGCAGCACCTTAACTGACAAATCGGAAAACAGAACTCCTAGCTTGTCATGTGATGGCGGTATAAGGAAAACAATCATGATAAAAGAACAATCCATAATGCTGTCTGCACATAGATTCCAGGGGCATTCCTGAGATGAAAATTTATGCACGCTTTGTATGTCTTACTAGCGGAAATACGTGAATATGTGAGCTGTCGCCATGACAGGACTGAAACAATGTTGAAAGCGGCGTAAATTACCATTCAACCAATCAATCAATTCTATCGTATGCAAGGGGAGTCATATCTTTCAAGCAAGTACCGCAGGCGTAGTCCTGAAGTAAGAGTGGGCAGTAAGGGCCAGCCCATATACCGGTAGGAGGTTCGGTCCTCCAAACGTAGAAAAAAGGAATCAAATCTTAAATGAAATGAAACTCTTAAGCCGACATCGAAAACTCAAAATCTGCAATTTTAAAGGTAATTTTTGGGAAAAGATATCTCCTTATCGGACAGTGTAGATCCAAAATCAGACTGCACGTTCTGTGTAGTCTGATCTTGCATCTACATCGTCCGCAAAAGTCCTTGAGTCGGCCTTAGTAGCCTAAGGGTTTACCAAGTACCACAGTCGTACTCACGAAGTGAAATTGGGCATTAAGGGCCATTCCCCAATAGCAGGGTTCTATGGTCCCCCTTACGTAGGTATAGGTAGTCAGATCTTCCAAGGCAAATACCACAAGGGTAGTCCCGAAGTTTGAGTGGGCAGTAACGGCCAGTCCCAGTAGGAAGTTCTAGAGTCCTCCCAACGTTGGTAAGGGGAGTCACATTTTTGCATACAAGTACCACATACGTAATTCCCAGAGCGGGAGTGAGCAAAAGGGGTCAGCCCCGATAATTTTGGGGGGGCAGGACACTGTTTTAGCAACATGCTTTCCACCTTCCAATCTATTTTAACCCCTTTTTCCTCAACCCTTAGAATGCCAAATAAACCACATGAGCATTTTCACCCCCCCCCCCCAAAAAAAAATGCAATTTCAAGTTTGCTATTGTCCAGAAGGTCTAAGCAAAGCGGATGATGTGGATCAAAGATCAGACTGCACTTTTTGTGCAGTCTGATATTGATCTACATTCGCCAAAAAGGCAAATATAGCGCTTTAAGGTTAATTTTCTTCTTCATTAAAAATGTCCATTAGGTATTTTCCGTTTCCAAACCCACGGGCTCGGTCAATTTCTTTTCGAGGACTGACGGTAACAAGTAGCTGATGAAGCAAGCTACTTCTGATAGTCATTGCAACATGATTCATTTCGCTCTCGACGCTGATCATTGTTTGGTCAATAGTTATATGAGAGAGCAGCCAATGGCTTCGCAGGAATATTGTGTGAAGCACTGGTAAAAGAATCTTTGGAAAATTGCGGATGTGCGCATTGGCTACTGGAATATACATGTTACAGAAATAATATTGACATAATAATAATATACACAATACAATCATTGCATTTGCAGATAACCAGTTCGAAATCAGTAAAAATGAGTCTACTTTTTCTGATATGAGGGAAAAATAAAATAAACAAATACGAATGAAGAAATAAGAAGACTTTTAGACTGCTTACCTTTTAAGACAGAAAATATATGCAAATGCATGTGTATAGCATATCATAATTATACAGACTAATTAATTCTTTACCAGACGATAAAATTTTACACCCGTCCATTTTGAAAACATCTGCAGACGACAAACTGAAAGAAAAAAAAAATATATATAGAATTTTCCAGTGACAGGAGAGAAAACCTTGTGGAAAAAGAAGAAAATGCTGGTCACCAGCATTTTCTCCTTTTCTCACGGTGTTTTCAAAGTACATCTTCTTTGGGGACCTTAAACACAGGATTGTTTGGTAAAGGGTAAATTAAACACACGCAAACTTGATCTCAATTAAAGATCACAAATATATTGGAGTTCAAGAAGGTTCATTGTTCATATGACATTAACCCTGCTCCTCATAATATGAGCCATGCTCTGACAAAAGGGGGTTTAATGCATCACTGTGATGAATTACACCAAGCAAGTCATCACGAATTATCATTTTACTAGTAACTAGAAAATGCTAGTAGCTAGAATTTTCTCCCTTTCTTATATTGTTTTCTACGCTGCCAATGAAAAATTCATCACTTGAGCCAAGTTTCTTTTGTCGTCTGCAAATACTCTCAAATTGAGTTAGATTAAAACTTCGTCGTCTGGAACGTTACCAACAGATAAATCAGTTCCATGATATACTAGTTTTAATTTTTTTTGAGGGCTGATTGATAAGTTGTGATGCATGGCATGAGTAAAGCAGGGATGTCCTTTTTCAGTCCTGCTATCTAAGGTTCTGTATTTGAAGAGAGCTGTCATTTGGTCAGTTTATGCTAAAGAGGTATCACTCTATATAGCGAACAAGGCATGTGACTTTTGTTCCACCAGGACAATACTCATGTTCACAAGTCTGTCACTGCAAAAGCTGCCAGGATTGATGATAGTCATTGCGACAGGATTCATTCCTCTCTCACCGCTGACCATTGTTTCGACGATGGTTATGTGGGAAAGCAGCAAGTGGCTTGGAAAGAATATTGTGCGGAGTACTGGTAAAAGAAACTCCAGGAAAGCATGGATAGGGGCACTGGCCGCCGCGATATAACTGAAATAATGTTGAAACGACGTTAAACACCATACAGTCAATCAATCAATCAAGCAAAAGCTGCCACTAGCGATTGTGGCTTTGAATTGATTGAGTATCCACCTTATTCGCTTAATCTCGCTCCATCAGAATAGTCATTCCAAAATTAAAAAAAAAAGAAAAATGGAAATTCCGATACCCATTTGTATGCGGTCAGATGATGAAGTCATACATGTAGTCTATAAAGGACTTTCTGAACGGTATAAAAAGCACTTCTTCAAAAGTGGCGTTGAACATCGATGGCAAACCCATATAGATACTGAAGGGGATCCTGTGGAAAACAATGCAATGTGTCCGCCAAAAGTCAAAAGGATCATTATGAGGCTCACAACTCATCAATTAGCCCTCGTAGGTAAAACTCTTCAGGCCAGACTGAAGACAATTTTTTTTTTACTTTTCCAAACTGAAAACATTTACAGGCGACAAATCAAATGGGGTTCAATGATGGAATTCGTCTATGGAAAATGTAGAAAATATGGTAGAACTTTGCCGCTGTGCTGCCAGTGCAGATCAAGATCAGACTGCACCAAACGTACTGTCTGATCTTTGATTTACATTGTACGCTTACCATTTACATTTTGAACAAGAGCAAACCATTACATCGAATTATTTGAGTCTTTTCTGAAAGCCTGAAAAGGCCTGTTAGGTATATTCGGCGTTCCAAGGGTTTATTGTGTGAAAATAGCCTAGCACTCAGTACTTTCAGAACTTTGATTTTTCCCATAGGTAAAAAGAAGACTCCGACATGGCAATTTTAAGCCTGTCTTAGTCAGAGTGGCTCATGAAGTATCAGAAAATAGTTATAAAATCAGACTGCTCACTTTTGTTGACTAATCCTGATCTACACCGAGCTCTATGTTGAATGAAAGAGGTGCGTAGCGTACCTTGATTCCCGTGTCATAATGTAGGACAAGCATTGTCGTAAACTGTTTGGCGAGTTCGGGTTTTTGGTATGTTTATTTTTAGAACTCGTCATATGACACCAGAATGGTAGCAACCCCCATCATTTCGTGAGCCTGAGGATATTTATGAGACAGTTTATGCCCAAATGGTTCGTATGTTTAGATAATTTATCCTTAACATGCTATTTTGATCATATTTTTGCCTTGATACATTATCTTGCATAGAAAGTGTTTATGTTTGTTTGTTTTTTTCAATTGTCACACTCACAGGAAACGTAATCGAATGTGAAACTAGAAAGTGGAGAGAAAAAGTGGCATCAATTTGATGAGCACACTTATTATCTAATTAAAAATATTTTGCTGAAAACACCTAGATAATGAACCAAGAGCAATCATTTCAATGTCATAAATCGGTCATATACAAGAAAAAAAAGTATCATAGTTTTATTCCACAAAAAGTTATACCACTTTATTTTCCTCATATGATGTCAGTAAGTCAAAGGGCGGAACTTTGTTTTTAACTATCATTTCAGTGCAATACATTACTAATCACATGATTTCAAAACCCTAAGAAAAAGGCTTTTAGAAAACACTGTGGGAAAAGGAGAAAATGCTGGCCACCAGCATTTTATCATTTTCTCACCATGTTTTCTTTTGTACTCTTTCATAGACAAATCTCAACATTTGAGCCACAATTTAGTCTGTCATAAGCAAATATTTCAGTTTGGACAAGTCTAGCTTTTTATTACAGTATCTAGGAAAGAATAAAGTTTGATGTAGAAATGTAGCAAAGTCCTGGAGGTCTATGGTGCAATGTTGCAATGACAAATACAGCCATCCCTTTCCTCCAACCACACCCCCCCTCCCCATCCCCACTCTTAACTGAAACTATCTCGAAACTGTTTCTTCTGAGATGAACTGAATTAGGGTGTATCCCACTGGTGATGAAATTGTTTTCAAGTGATGCACATCTGTTTCATATAAAGTGAGGGGTCACAACGAAAAGGCTGAGCAGGGAAAAAAATGGGGACAAGTAGACAACAACTTTTAGACTTGTGCATATTTAAAGTATTGCAGGCTACAAATGTTTCTCAAGTGATGGGGATGATCCTAGAAATGGCAGTAAACATTGTGGGAAAACTAGTATGTACTGATTACCAGTGATCTTACCTGTATTTCGCATCCTACAAAGCTTGCAGAAGTGAAAGTGTACGATCATTTTGGAAACAGTTAACAGAACAGAAAAGAACATTTTATTTCACAACAAGTACACGGTTGTACATAGTCATACAGAAAAGATATATTAAGATGAAAATCACTAGATCTTGGGCGAGCATGACGGCGAGACTGACATATATACATTATATTATTATAACCCTTTACCACACAATCCAAATGTTCAACAAGCCTGAGGAAGAATACTTTGAAGGCATTTGAAAACATTGTGGGAAAAAAAGAAAATGCTGGTAACCAGCATTTTCTCCTCATCCCTCAATGTTTTCCACCCTGTCAGAGAACTGAAGATCTTGTGTAGCAACTTTCCAACTGTAGACTGTAGTTACTTTCAATTTGAAAGAGCCAACAAATGAGTCAACATCTAGAAGACTTGTGCAATTACGACTTTTTAACAGTTGAAGTTGACAACTGTGAAAAATAATGTGAGGAAAGGAGCAATCCCTTGTTAAAAGCAATCGTTCTTTTTTCTCACAATGTTTTTTATACCATTGACAGTGATATTTTCCCTTCGTTCCCTTTGTTTATACCATTGCAAATATTTTCCCTTTGTTCCCATGTTTTTTCCTTTGTGTAATTTGTAATTTAGTTTTCGAAAAGGTCACAAAACAGCCTGCATGGTAATTCATTTCTATTGATTACACTCATTTATTTAGTGAATATGCCGTGTCCTGGTAGTGCAGAGAGTAGTGTACAGGACTTGAGATCAGGGGATCACTGATTGAAATCCCCCGCTCGGCCAATATCTTTAACTCTATATAATCAATCAATCATTTAGTGAATGAGGCCCATTATACTAAGAAAACCCGTAGCATTATGATACATATAGAGCACAAGGAAAGTACAGGCCAAAAAAATAGATAAATCTAACTTCTATATTGTGAGGTTGGGATATGAGCAAGTATTCAGAATGAGGTAAAGGGTTATTCAGTAGGTAGGGTAAAGGGAGATTATCTGCTGGTGAGTTGCTGATACTGTAATTTATGTGAGTACATGTACATCTTGATATGTCTCATTGACCCTTTACCAATCAAAGTTTCAACATCACCAAAAGAAGGCTTTTGAAGACATTGTAGGAAAAGGAGAAAATGCTGGTGACCAGCATTTTCTCCCTTTTCCACAATGTTTTCTACTTTTCAAGAGACAAACTCCTTCATTTGGGCCATAATTGATTTGTCGTCTGCAAATGCTCTCAGTTTGGACATGTCTGAAATTTTGTTGTTTGGTAAAGAGTTGATGAGATACATAAACATCATCAGCATCCATCTTCCAAAATGTTTTACACTTTACTAAGACAAATCAGTTCATTTGATGCATATTCAATTTGCAGACGCAAATTCTTTGAATTTGAAGAAGTCCTAAACTATGACTTATAGTAAAGAGTTTGATGAGATACAAACACAGGACTGGCATTTTCTCCTTCTTCGAAGACGTTTTATATCCTTTCTTTGACAAATCTAGTCATTTGATTTGTCGTCTGCAAAGGCTATTAATTTGGACTTAACAATACTCTTTTCGTCTGGTAAAGAGTTTGATAATTAGATGCATACACATGACTGAGCTACCAGTGTTCTGAATAGTTTGTTGTTTATCAAAGATATTTACTCACTCATTTACATTTGATTAACTTTTGACACTTTACCAAACAATACTGTTTTAGACTTGTCCAGATGTTTGCAGACAACAAAATAAATATGGTTCAAATTGTGGGTTTTGCCTTTCAAAGGGCAGAAAATATGGGAAAATTTCTCACAAGGTTTTTAAAAGCATTCCCAGCCAGAGTCCTTAACACTCAGATTGTGTGGTAAAGGGTTAACCATTAACTCCTTATCAAACAATGAAATTTTATACTTGTCCCAATGGAAAGCATTTGCAGACAACAAAATAAATGTGCTTCTGTTTATGAAATTTGTCTTTGATAGGGTAAAAATATTGTAGGAAAAGGAGAAAATGCTGGTTACTAGTATTTTCTCCTTTTCCAACATTGTTTTCAAAAGCCTTTTTTCCTCAGGGTTGTTAAAACTAGGAATGTTTGGTAAAGGGTTAACACTTCACAGAACAATCCCATACTTTATCGAACCTGGAAAAAAAAAGCTTACAGAAATGTTTTGGGAAAAGAAGAAAATGCCAGAAACCAGAAGTTTCTCCTTTCCCAACGATGTCTTTTTTTCTAATAGGAGAAGAGAACTTCTGCTCATTTGTCACCTGGCCAGGTAGCTCATTGGCTAGTGTATCTGACTTGTGACCTGGTGGTTGAGAGTTCGATACCTGATTGCTGCAAACTGGCTTTCCAGTGATCTTTTGCCTCTCACCAGTGATGCATGTGAGAAAAGTAGTCATTGTCTTGGAAAGAGAGTTGTATCAGTACTGGTGTGAGAAAGCTAGGAAAAATATGCGTAGGTGCACTGGCTGTCATTACATGGCCTAAGCTTTTAAAATGTCATTATACTCCAATACAAACAAATGCTCATTTGTGTCAGTTTAGAATATGTCTTTTGTAGATCGTTTCAAAAATTTCACAAGTAAGTTATGTTGTAGAAGCTTAAATTTTAACTCTTTACCACAAAGTCATGAATGTTAACAACCCTTAAGAGGAAGATTTTTAAAAACATAGTAGGAAAAGGAGAAAATGCCAGTAAACAGCATTTTCTCCTGTTACCACAATGTTTTCTAACCCATGAAAGATGGAATTTATCATTTGAGCAACATTTAATTCGCGCTGCAGATATTTTCAATTTGGTTGTTTCCAAAATGTTGTCACTCGGGGTTACCTCATTATGGTACATAACTTGGCTGGCATTGATATGATATGACCCTGTTGAAGACGACTTGAAAAACATTGTTGGAAAAGCAGAGTACTGATAGGCAACACCCTCATCCCCCCCCTTTTGTCCGGGATGTTTCATAGACTTTCAAATAGAAATCCCATCATTAAATTTTATTAAGTTGTGGTCTGCAAATGCTATAACCTTTAACCACACAATCCCAAGTTTTATCGACCCTAAATGAGATGGCTTTAGAAAACATTGTGGGAAAAGGAGAAAATGCTGGTTTCACCTGGTTCTATACTCAAAGTCTTTTAAACAATGGATAATTTGGTAAAGGATTAAAGAAAGGTTATGAAGATTTTCAGTCAAAATATTTATTTCCTGTTTTTTTAGTGTTTTTAGCAAGCTTCTGATTTGTATAATAAGCTTTAATAAAGGTGGAATATTATGTTGTAGTAACTTTCCTGGTGCTTGTAATTGCTTCAAATAAGGTTAGCAAATTTGATATTGAGCAAAACTGAAGGTTGAGCAGGATGTCAAAATTTTATAATGACTTTGTTTTTTTCTTCCGAATTTTCTTGCCAGAAGCAAATAGCAGCACCAGGAAAATTTCTGTGACAAAGTGTTCCTTTTAGTATATACCCACAACTTTCAATAACAAAATATTGCAATTACAGACATTTTTATTTGAAATCGGTAAAAAGAATAAAACAAATATTCGTTTAGTGGGTAGTAACTTCCTTTTTATGAATGGTGGATTAGTATCATAATGTAACATTCTGCACAATCAAATAAAAAAACATTATAATTACGCATAATGGTATTCTGAGTGGGGGATACATCATTATACCATATTTGGAATGATGTTTGACACTGTGTAGATGGGTAATTTTTTCCGTTGCGTGTGATTTTATCTATGTGCTATGCATGCATTTGAGCTGGAAAATTTATAACTCTATGGAAATTTAAACACAGTATTTAAGGTATTTTGCTGTGTCTTAAAATTCATTTTATAAGTACATGTAATACCTTTCTCTACAAACACACAGCAACTTAAGGGTTACATGCAGTAAAAAGATGTAAATTCGGCTTTCAAATAACAATAACTCAGTCTATTTTTGTGAGATCAAATACAATTATGACTACAATTTAACTCTGTACAAAACAAAAAAATTTAGACTTGTTCAAATTGAAAGCTTTAGCAGACAACAAATGAAATTGGACTGAAAAATCAAAATTTTTGGGGGGAAGGATAGAAAACATTGTGGTAAAGGAGAAAATGCTGGTTACCAGCATTTTCTCCTTTTCCTAATTTGTTTTCAAAAGGCTTCTTTCTCAGGGTCCTTAAAAGTCGGGATTTTGTATGCTTAAGAGTTAAATGTAGTTCAAATGATCGAAGTTGTCTTCGATAGGGTAGAAAACAGCATTTTCTCCTTTTCCCAATTCAAAAGGTTTCTTCCTCAGGGTTGTTAAAACTCAGGATTGTGTGGTAAAGGGTTAAGGAAATACCACTTTTTACCACTACTTATTTACCTAATAAGGCCTTGTAGCTCAGCTTTGTAATATAGATGGCTTGAAATGGAGCTGCTGGATTGAATCCTGAGCTCAGTTCATTTATTTCGCAGAAGTGATTTCAGTTATGGCAACAGGACTCATTCCTCTCTTTGCCTGCCCAGGTAGCTCAGTGGTTAGCGTATCTGATTTATGACCTGGTGGTTGGTACAATGTAGGTTTGATACCTGATTGAGACAAACTTTCATTCTCGTGATTTTTTGCCTCTCTGATGTATGTGAGAAAAGTAGCCAGTGGCTTGGAAAGAAAGTTATGTCAATACTGGTGTGAGAAAGCTAGGAAACACATGTGTAGGTGCACTTACTGTCATGATATGACCTAAGCTGTTGAAATGGCGTTAAACTCAATACAAACAAAGAAACATTCTTCTCTTACTGCTAATCCTTATTTAGGTGATGGTTATGTGAGAAAGCAGCCAGTGGCTTGGGAAGATATTGTGCCAAGTACTGGACAGGTACAAGATCTAAAGACATCCTGTAAGACAAAGGGTTATAGAGCTTAAAAAAAAACTGTGGAGAAAGAGAACACTGTTAACGCGATGTTTGTCCATTTCCCACAATGCTTTCTAGTGAACATTTCAATGACAAATCCCCTTGCTTGAGATGATTTTGTCTTCTGCAAAATTTATTGTTTTAAATTTGGACTAGTCTAAAACTTTGTCTCCTTGTAAAGAGTAGAGACGACAAAATTTTAGACTTGTCTAAATTGAAAACATCTGCATACATCAAATTAAATTCTTTCATATTTCACACTTTTATGTCTTATACAATACCCTAATACCATATACCAATTAAACACTTGTATTGAAAGGTTCTAGTAAGGATGGTCATACTTTAAAAAAAAAAGTATGGGAAAAGGAGAAAATGCTGGCCACCAGTATTTTCTCCTTTTCCCACAATGTTTTCAAAAGCTGTCATATTTGAGGTCTGTAAAACTGGGAATATAATACAGTACTCCGTTTCCAACAATGTTTTGAAAAGCCTCCATTTTCCAGGTCTTTAAATCTGGGGATGTTTTTGGTATAGGGTTAAGACTGGGTAGTCACTGTCACAAGACAAACTTGAAGTAACTCTTGTCACAGCTCTTCATGACTATGAGTATCTTAGATCTAATCTGGTGAGTCAATTCGAAGTTCTGAATACATTGCAGATGAATTTCTTTTCTTTTTTTTCCAGTGGTTTGACCCTTAGAGCACTAAGTATAAAGTATGTTCCTTCTTTGTGGATAGTGTAGATCAAGATCAGACTGCACAGAATGTGCAGTCTGATCGTAGATCTGCACTTTTGGCAAATGTGTTGATTTTTCTTGCCAGAGTGCTTGTAATTTGAAGTATTTTGGCTGTGTTTTCCTATTTGGTAAAGGTCCATTTCATGAAATTTTGACAACAAGTAAAAAATTTAGACCTGTCCAAATTATAAGAATTTGCAGATGACAATCAAAATGAGGCTTAAATGATGGAATTTTTCTTTCAACAGGTTAAAAAAATTGTGGAAAAGGGACAGAATGCTGGTCACCAGCATTTTCTAGTTTTCCCACAACGTTTTCAAAAGTCTTATTTCTCATGTTTGTTAAAACTCAAGATTATGTGCTAAAATGTTTATTCAGCATTCAGACAGTTAATTTGTGAATGAATTATAGTGTAAAACGTGAAAGAGCCCATTTAATATTTGCATGGATTGCGTTGGATGAGAAGATAAATGTGCTCTAGCCTTTGGATAAAGATAGGATAAATGTAATAGTGATTCATCGTTGTCAATGGATCAGATGAGTACCAAAGTGCTGAAGGTAATTCGGACAATCGTTTGTCATCAGATTGTTTGTATGGTGTTTAACCCTTTACCACACAATCCTGATTTTAAATGACCCTGAGAAAGAAGCCTTTGGAAAACATTGTGGGAAAAGGAGAAAATGCTGGTAACAAGCATTTTCTCCATTTCCCCACAATGTTTTCTGCCCTTCCACAAAATATTTTTAATTTTTGAGTCAAATTTTTGTTGTCGTCTGCAAATGCTTTCAGTTTGAATAGATCCAGAATTTTGTTGTTTGGTAAAGAGTTAACGCTGTTTTAAACATTATTTCAGTTGTTGTATTACGGAAGCCAGTGCATCTATCCAAGCCAGTAGCTGCTTTTGCACATGATCATTGTGGAATCAAGGATCAGATGTAAGAGAGGAATGATTCCTGTTGCAATGACCATCATCAATCCTTGAAAAGAAATTGGCTGAGCTGGGCATTCAACCCCCTTGTCCTATATGCTACCCATTGAGCTACTGGGCACAGCATTTGTCATCAGACTTGACTACAACTGCACTTCTTACTCACATTACCATACGACTTATTCTAGACTCTTCCAAATTGAAAACTTCTGTAGACGACAAATTTGAACACAATTCAAATGGACTGAAGTTATTTGACAGGGAAGAAAAAATTGTGGGAGAGGGAGAAAATGCTGGTTACCAGCATTTTCCCCTTTTTCACAATGATTTCAAAAGTCCTTTCCCCCAGGGTCAATAAAACTTAGGATTGTGTGGTAATGAGTCAATGTGAGCCCGGTAGTTCAGTCACCATCACCCTGTAGCAGTGGGGTAGCTTTGGTGATATTTTCATAATCACCGATCAGATGAATGCATTTGCGGACAAAATACTTATTCTTACTCAAGTAATTAAATTTTCCTTCAAAATGGGAGAAAACATTTTTGTGAAAAAAGGGAGAAAATGCTGATTAGGAACAATTCTTCCTGTTATCGCATTGTTTTCAAAAGCTTAATTTCTTCCTCAGGGTAGTAAAACCAGTTGATTAAAGGGTAAACTCTTTACCAAATAATACCGTTTCAATGAACCTGCAGAAAAAGCCTTTTGAAAACATGGTGGGAAATGGGAAAATGCTGGAAACTATTGTTTTTGGCTCTACTGGCTGTAAGCCAGCAGAGCTTATGTCATGGCATTGTTTCCGTCGTCCGTCCGTCTGTCCGTCTGTCTGTCTGTCTGTCCATCTGTCGGTCCATCTGTCTGTCCGTTTTCCTTGTTTACACAATAAAGTCTTCATTTATGGTCGGATTTTCATGAAACTTACACAGTTTGTTTATCTCATCAATAGCTTGAAGCTTATCAATTTTGAAAAAAATCTGACTATCAGTGTGGGAAAAGTAGCCATTTAAAGTTCAAAAGCGTTTGTGGTCAGATTTTCGTGAAACTTGCACAGTTTGTTTATCTCATCAATAGTTTGAACCCTATTGATTTTGAAAAATATCTGACTATCAGTGAGGGAGAAGTAGCAATTTAAATTTCAAAATTTCAGTTTCTTGTTTACGCGATAAAGTCAGATTTTTGGTGAAACTTGCACAGTTTGTTTATCTCATCACTAGCTTTAAGCCTATTGATTTTGAAAAAAATCTGACAATCAGTGTGGGAAAAGTAGCCATTTAAAGTTCAACATTTCAGTTTCTTGTTTATGCGATAAACTTTCTGCATTTGTCGTCAGATTTTCGTGAAACTTGCAGTTTGTTTATCTCACCAATAGCTTGAACCCTATTGATTTTGAAAAAAATCTGACAATCAGTGTTGGAAAAGTAGCTATTTAAAGGTCAAAATTTCCTTTTACTTATTTACACAATAAAGTCTGAATTTGTGGTTGAATTTTCATGAAACTTACAGTTGCTTTGTATCATCAACAGCTTGAACCCTATCGATTTTAAAAAAAAAGTTGACAATTAGTATGGGAAAAGTAGCTATTTAAATTTGAAAATTTATAATTCTAGTTTATGCAATAATGTCAGCATTTGTGGTTGAATTTTTAAGAAACTTGCATAGTTGCTTTATATTATCAATAGCTTGAACCCTTTGGATTTAAAAAGAAAAACAAAACATTTGAAAATCAGTATAGGAAAAGGAGCCATTTAAAATTGACAATTGACATTTCTTGTTTATGCAGTTAAGTCACATTTTTTATTCAATCTTTTGAAACTTGCAAAGATTATTTGTATCATCAAGGGATTGAACTCTATTAAGAATGAAGAAAATCTAGCAATCAAGCCCAGTTGCAACAACCCTTTCCCCTATTTTTTTGTGGGTTTGCTTTTCCTTTTTGCTTCATGAATTCATAGCGTATGCTATAAAAAACAGCACATTCATGCCAGTGGAGCGATATAGGCCCTCAAGGGCCACTAGTTTTCCTTTTCCTATTATGTTTTCTACCCCTTCTAACACAAAGCCCACAATATCAACCACATGTACCGGTAATCTGTCGTCTGTAAATGCTTTGAATTTGGAAAAAGTAACAAATTTTTTCAGTTGGTGATAGGTCAAACAGGTATTTTAGGCACAGGCCTCATACTGTAGATAATAAGATTAGATAAAATAAAATGATGTAATGCAACAATGAGTTTAGATAAAATATTTAATTCTTTACCACCTGACATTATTTCAGACAGGTCCAAATTCAAAGCATATTGCAGACTACAAATTAATTGTTGCTAAAATGCTGATTTCGGACTTAAATGGACTAGAAGACGTTGTGGGAAAAGGTAAAATTGCTGGTTACCAGCATTTTCTCCTTTCCCCTCAATTTTTTCTAAAGAGTTTTTTTCATGGTCGTTTAAAGTCAGGATTGTGTGGTAAAAGGTATGTCCAAATTGAAAGCATTTGCAGACGACAAAAATCAATGCAGTTCAAGTGATTTGATGTATTCTGAAAGGTTAGAAAACATTGTGGGAAAAGGAGAAAATGCTGTTTACAGCATTTTCTCCTTTTCCCACAATGTTTTCAAAAGTCTTATATCCCAGGGTCATTAAAACTCTGGACTATGTGGCAATAGGTTAAATGATATGATGCAACAATGAGCCTAGATAAAAAAAATAAACTCAGATGATGCAACCCATAAATATCACCTATCAGTTGCTGTCTGCAATCCTGTCATTTCAGACAAGATTAAAATTTTGTTGTTTTGAACAGAATTGAATGTTTTTTCTTAATTACTGACTGCACATGCATGCTTTTAAAATGTATCTCCAATGAATGCATTGTATTTTTTTTTCCATAGCTGAATGTGCTGGTATTTGATCTACTTCTTAGTATAATGAAATCGACAGAATAGATGGTAGTTTGTTATTGGTAAAAAAATGTTGGTAATTTGTGATTGGTAAAAAATGTGTATATGTTTATTCTGTGGGCTACTGCAGACCTATTTTCAGTCACGAATTATGACACAAATATACAACTGTTGCTACTGCTAATCAATACCCCCCAGGACGCTGATTGACACCATGGTAAGTGAATAATCTTGAAAAACATATCTAACTGAAAATTTTGCTTTTCAATGCGGAGAAAGTGGCATCCGAGGTTACATTTCATTATTTTATTGTTTCTCTTCACATTGAACTGAAAACAGTTTTCAACATTCATATTCCAGTGCTTCTTATGCCGTCTATCATCTATATTTCTTGTTTGTTTTGTATTTTAAGGCCGGGGGAGGGGAGAAAAAGGAGCATCTTTACAAGATCTTGGTTATCGGAGAGCTTGGTACAGGGAAAACTTCAATCATCAAACGTTACGTCCATCAGTTCTTCTCGCAACATTACAGAGCAACTATTGGAGTAGATTTCGCACTCAAAGTGCTAAACTGGGATGCGGACACCATAGTTCGACTGCAGTTATGGGACATTGCAGGTATGAGGCTTTAGCAATGATTTTTCTTTTGTTCCCTGACCTTCGAAAATTGGAAAATGCAAAAGCTTTCATAAAACTTCTGAGATCAGCGCCAATGCTTGGTTGAAAGAGTCATTTGAAACCTCTGAATGTCAGGGAACAAAAGAAAGATTATTGCCAAATGCAATTTATACCAATTACCAGTTTGTTTTTTTTCCATTTTCGATTAAATATTTTCTTTCAAAGAGGACAGATGGTCAAATTTTCTCCAATTTCATTGCACACCTTGTCTTACTGTATATGGTATAAAGGCAGTCATCATTGTGCTGTTTTCAGTATCAGTGCCTGATGATTGTCCAATGAAAATTTGGATATTATGTGATAGACCAATGGAGTTTCAGTGGCCTATGCTTAGACTGTTTAAAAATTGAAAATCTACTAAGGCTGGTGGAATCTAAGATTTATATTTTTACAAGTAGTTCAATAAAGAAATACCCTGAGTACAAGATGAGTTATTTCTATGTATTTTTTTTGTGTGTGTGTTCTTTTAGGCCAAGAAAGATTCGGCAACATGACCCGTGTGTATTATAAAGAAGCAGTAGGAGCATTTATTGTGTTTGATTTAACAAGAGCGTCCACTTTTGATGCAGTGACCAAATGGAAAAATGACCTTGATCTTAAAGTTCAGCTTGCCGATGGGAAACCCATACCATGTGTTCTTCTAGCTAATAAAGTATATATATCCTTTTACTAAAAAACAAGTTGTAGACTCTTCCAAATTCAGAGCATCTGCAGACAACAAATTTGAAAGTGATACAATGAACCAAAGTTCTTTGACAGGATAGAAAACATAGTGGAAAGAGGAGAAGATACTGGTTACCAGCATTTTCTGTTTTTCCCACTATGCTTTCAAATTCAGAGCTGTTAAAGCTCGGGATTGTGTGGTACAGGGTTAATGAGGATTTTACGTGAGTGTTTATGTATTATCATTTTTCATAATCCTTTACCAAACAATCCCATGTTTCAATAACCCTGTGGAATAAGCCTTTTGAAAACAATGTAAGATCAAAGCATTGAAAGCACTGGTGTGGCATTTGTCAAGGGAGCCATTATGTGGAATTACTAATTTGAAAAATAAACCATAAAAAAAGTTTCAAAATATTTGCTTGAAAGTCAACCTACTATATAGTCATGCACAATCCTATAGAGTAGCGTGCAATCTTGTGGGATGAACAAGTCCTGGCGAACAAGCCCAGGGACGAATAAGCCCAGGAAGGAGCTGGTTTTGGATGATCAAGCATGGAAACGGGTGGTCAGGAAACAAAGATTGTGTGTATCATTATGCCAATAGAAGACCATAGCGGATCAAGCTATTTTCAATAAAAAAGAAGTATTTCCATGATCAAATAATCCATAATCCAATATATTTTAATACACCATTTTCATTTTCATATCTGAGTGCATTCTTAACACTTATTTGTCTTAGAAAAATTGAGTTTAATTGGGTTTACTTCCTTCGGTTTGCACAAAAGATGATACATGATTTTCAAAATGCCATATTGAACTCATAGTGGCATTAATTAGGTTAAAGCCATGAGCCAATTTCATTCAGTTATGTGTAGTTTTGTCAAAGAGATCTAATAACTGTTTCAAGTAATTTTTGAAGTACAGTTATGTGATAAAAAGAATCTGACATTCGTTGGTGTTTGAGATAAAGAATTTAATAAACTCGTCAAGAAAAATGGTATTAAGCTCATCAAAGGCTCCCTGAGTAACATTTTTCTAGACTTGTTTAATAAAATTCTATCTCAAACAATAACTTCTGTTGGATCTTACATATCTTAACCCTTTACCTCACAATCCCAACTTTTAACAACCCTAAGGAAGAAGGGCTTTTGAAAACATTGTGGGAAAAGGAGAAAATGCTGGTAACCAGCATTTTCTCCTTTTCCCACAATATTATCTACCCTTTGAAAGACACATTCTATGTTTTGAGATAAATATGTCCTCTGTAAATGCTTTCAAATTGAACCAGTCTAAAATTTTGTTGTGTGTAAGAGAGTTAACTAAATGCTTATATTTATTGTAGTGTGATCAACCTAAAGAGGGCCTTATGAACAATGCAGGACAGATAGACGATTTTTGCAAGGAAAAAGGTTTTATCGGATGGTTTGAAACTTCAGCCAAAGAAAACATTAACATCGATGAAGCTTCGAGATTTTTAGTTACTCAGGTATTCTTTATAAATTGATTGTATGATTTAAAACGCCATTTCCAATGTTATTTTACTTAGGTCATGGCGCCCAGTACACCTATCCATGTTACCAGTGCTTTGTAAAATATTCTTCACAAGCTACTGGAACAATTATCAGCGGTGAGAGAGGAATGAATCCTGTCGCAATAACTATCATGAATCCTTGAAAAGAAATTAGCTGAAGAAAATGGAGATTTGAACCAGTGACCCCATTCTCAAGTCCTGCATGCTGCTGACTGCCCTACATGGGCTTGGGACTCGGGTATAGTATAGGGTCAAACTTGTTTGAGAGACCACTTGTCATGCTTCTTACAAACTTAACTCTTTCCCACACAATCCCAATTTTTAACAGCTTTGGCAAATAAAGCATTTGAAAACATCAAGGGAAAAGGAGAAAATGCTGAACAAACGCTACTCTTTCATACACAAATTTCATTAGATGGGCCACTTTTCATTAGTTGTCTTCAAATGCTATCAAGTTGGAAAAGTCATAAATTTTGTGTTTTGGTAAATAGTTAAAACAGAAAATTTAAAGGGTTTTAGCTCTTATGGCAAAAGGCCAGAAGAGCATATATTATGGTGTCATTTTCATCGTCCGTCTTTCAATCTGTTAATTTTTCCTTGTTCACAGGATAAGGTTTGCCTTTGTGGTTGTATTTTTTTTTTATTTTTGTTACCTTGCAGAGTTTGTTTAACTCTAGTACACAATCCTGAGTTTTAACAGCCTTGAAACTTGATGGGATTGTTTGTCGCTATGAATACCCACAGCTTTGTTTAATTTGGCTAAACCTTTAAAGGGCCTTTCACAACTGTAGTTGCCTTTGAGGCCAGTGTAGATCAAGATGGTAACCAGCGTTTTCTCCTCTTTCCGCAATGTTTTCTACCCGTCCAAAAACATATTTCACTTTTTGAGTCACATTTATTTTGTCGTCTGCAAATGCTTTCAAATTGGACCAGTCTAAAATTTTGTTGTTTGGTAAAAAAATGTTAAATCTTAATGCTGTCCTTTGGCAAAGAACTGAAATACCACCATCTGTAATGAACTATTTTGCTAACTTTCTGTTGGTTACCTCATTTCCAACATTGCCTCCTTTTTTCCACAGTATTGTTGAAAGCGTTCTTCTTCCTGGAGTTTAAAACACAATAGTGTTTCTTAACCCTTTCCCACACAGCAAGCTTTAGACTTTTCCAAATTCAAAATATCTGCAGGCGACAAATTTAAGATTGGTACAAAAGAACTCAAGCTTTCTGACAAAGGGAGAAAACATTGTGGGAAAAGGAGAAAATGCTGGTTACCAGCATTTTCACATTTTCCCACAATGTTTTCAAAAGGCATCTCTGTTAAGGCTGTTAAAATTTGGGGTTGTGTGGTAAATGATTAAATCATTAATGCCCCTAAGAAAGAAAGCTATTGAAAACATGTTGGGAAAAGGAAAAAGTCCTTATAACCAGCATTTTTTCCTTTCCCCACAATGTTTTCTACCCTATCATAGACAAAAACCATTATCCAATTTGTCGTCTGTAAATGCTTTTAATGTAGACATATCTAAGTCTACAGTTTTGTTGTGACAGTGCAGTAAAGAGATTACTCTTTACCACATAATCCGGAGTTTTAACGACCCTGAAGAAGAAGGCTTTTGAAAACATTGCGGGAAAAGAACAAAATGTTGGTAACTAGCATTTTCTTCTCACAGTGTTTCAACAATCTCAAAGACAGATACTGTCACTTGTGCCCCATTTTATTAATTTTGTCGTCTACAGGTGATTTTAATTTGGACTGATCTAAAAGTTTGTTGTGTGGTAGAGAGCTAATCAAGGTTATGGAGTTTTTTATTATTTTATAGGGGAAGCAAAACAACATTTGTATCAGCAAAAGATACGTCGTATTAGGTATTTACCAATGAGAAAGCAATAAAATTGATTAACTCTTTACCACATGTCAAAAGTGTAGACTAGTCCAGATTGAAAGCATTTGCAGACAACATTTTAAATGTAGCTCAAAACATAACATTTGTCTCTTAAAGGATAGAAAACATTGTGGGAAAAGAAGAAAATGCTGGTTACCAGCGTTTTCTTCTTTTCCCACAATGTTTTCAAAAGGCTTCTTTCTTTGGGTTGTTAAAAGTCAGGATTGTGTGGTAAAGGGTTAAAAAAAAAAAACCAGGCCATCATCCAATTATATTTTATCTCTAGTATCAGGCTTTGACATAATCAGTACAAATCTATCAGTCAATGATATTTAAAATTCAGCAATTAGCCAATGATAAGACAATAAACATTTTATCAAACAAACTTTTGTTTGAAAAGCTTTATTAATTGCATCAGTATGTTGTGAGGGTCAAAGCCATCCCCATCACACCTTACAATTTGATAATAATACATGTATAATACAAACACACGAAAAGACGCATAGACAGCTATTAAAGGGCCATTAAACTAGATTTTGTTTCGCAAGTTTTTTTCAGAAAATCTTAACAAAGACTTCAAATTTTCAATTCCAGGCAGATATGGTTTTTAAATTAAAACATAAGTAGAAAAACAGATAGAAAACAGAACTTTTTTTGTATTTATTATATAATTTTTTCCTATAACTTTGGAAACGATATAGCCCTTCTTGCGTAACATGAGATAAATATATTTTCAACACTGAAATATAGTTTTGCTCCATAACTCAGTTGGAAGAGCGACCAACTAAGGTTTTGAAAGGCCATAGGTTAAAACTCCTCCTTTGATCAATATCTGATCAAATTTCCCTTAAATGTGACGATTAAGTTTTTTTTTAATTGTTTACAAAAAATAATTATAATGGAAGAAAAAAGGGAAAAGAGAAAAAAATGAGTGTATGATGTTTCATTAATGTGTATACCTGCATCATTTTGGCTCATGGGATGTTTTGCAGTGGTTAGACTGTAAACATTTGTCAAGCAATGAAATTTTATTTCAGCTTTTAGCTAATGAAAAGGTAATAAACATTTATCAACCAATGAAATTCTATTTCAGGTGTTGTTTAGCCAGTGATAAGACAATATCCCATCTATTGACCCATGAAATTCTATTTCAGGCATTAGCATTAGCCAATGATAAGACAGTATCTAGTCTATTATTTGACCAATCAAATTTTATTCCAGGTATTAGCCAATGATAAAGCAATCAAATCAGAGGATGAAAAAGACGGAGATAAGATTATGTTGGAAGGCGAAGGTGCAAGTCGTGATAAAACTGAAAAGAAAGGCTGCTGTTCATGATCAACTGTGATTATTATCATTTTTTGTTGTTGTTGAAAAATCTTTGTCTAACCCTTTACCAAATGAACCCCTTTTATAACAAACCTTTTGAAAGCATTGTGGTGAAAATGATAAAATGCTGGTAACCAGCATTTTCTCCTTTTCCCATAATGCTTTCTGTCCTATCAGTTACAAGTCCCATCATCTGAGCCAAATGAAATTTGTTGTCTTCAAATGCTTTCAGTCAGAACAAGTCTGATATTTTGTCTTAACCCTTTACCAGATGACAAAATTTTAGCCTTGTCCATATTGAAAGCATTTGCAGACAACAGTTTCAATGTGGCTCGAATGGTGCAATTTTTCTTTGATAAGGTAGAAAACATTGTGAAAAAAGGAGAAAATGCTAGTAACCAGCATTTTCTCCTTTTCCCACAATGTTATGAAAAGGCGTCCTTTCCAGGGTGGTTAAAAGGCGGCATTGTGCAGTGAAGGGTTAATTTTGGTAAAGAGCTAATTACGTGTGTAACTGTGGTCTCAACTTGATATATTCCTGCTAAATGATTCTTTTGGAGGGGTATAGGCTGGAATCAGCCTGTCTACGTGTATATGGCCATCTGTTTGTTCATCTGTCTGTGGATATGCAGATGAGTACGTGTATATGTGTCACAAACTCTATTCTCAGTTTGGCGGTCTTTGTAGGAAAGCAAACAACTATTATACATTTAATAAATAAATATGAGCCATGCTCTGGCAAAAGGGGGCTTAATGCATCTCCATGAATGCATGATACCAAGCAGGTCATCAGAGTATTATACATCCCTAAAATCCGTTTTGTAAAACAACCTACTGAATCATGAGGTACACTGGTCCTTTGACATGCAGAAAATTGACCTACAGCGAAAAGTTTTGGCCAAGGTCACCCAGAGCGGACCATGCAAACTGACCTGGGTTGATACGTTTCGCAGATGCTTTAAGCCCCATTTTCACATAGCATGGCTCATATTTTTTTTCTTGGCTTTGCAAGACAGTCAAAGATACAGAAATTGTCATTCATTGTAAATAGCTTAATGAAATAAAAGTTTGTAAACTCTCAAAGTATCGAAACTAACAAACGCTACATGCACATCCAATCTGGAATAAAAACTGAATTAAGTTAAATATCCAGGTTTGCTTTCGCCCATAATTTTTAAGCAAGCAGACAGTGTTGATCACAGATTAGGTTGATTGTTTTGTGCAGTCTGATTTTGATCAACAGTGGCAGAAAGGAGAACAATAAACAAAAAGGTGCTTTAACCTGATACCATACAATCCCAAGTTTTAATGAACTTGAGGAAGAATGCTTTTGAAAACGTTGGAAATGGAGAACATGTTGATATCTAGCATTTTCTTCCTTTCCCACACATCTTCTACCCCTCGAGAGACAAATTCCACAGTTTGAACCATATTTGATATGTTGTGTACAAATGCTTTAGATTTGAACAAGTCCAGAATTCTGGTAAAGGGTTAGGGGTTTTCATTTGTTCTCATTGGGAAACTGCATGTATTTATTTTTAAAATTTCAATGCAATATGGATGTAAACTGTTTGGGAATCACTCAGCATTTTCCAAAAATGGTATGGAACCTTTTACCAAACAATCCTGTTTTTATGACCCTGAAGAAGAAGGCTTTCGTAAACATTGTGGATAAGATTAAAAAAAAAAATGCTTGTTACCAGCTTTTTTTTGTCTCTCTTCTGCAATGTTTCCCACCCTGTTACAAACAAGTCACATCATTTTAGCCACCTTTTGTTTTAATATGAATATACTTTTAATATGGATAGGTAAAAAAATTGTCAACTGATACAGAGTTAAGGTTGTCAACATTTGTTCTTATGGGATACCTACATGGGTAATTTAAGGTTGTCAACATTTGTTCTTATGGGATATCTGCATGGGTAATTTAAGGTTGTCAAAATGTGTTCTTATGGGATATCTGCATCGGTAATTTAAGGTTGTCAACATTTGTTCCATTTGGGTATCTGCATGGGTAATTTCTTTTTTTTTTTTTAATATGTATGCAATATGGTTGAAAATTTATTTGAGCCATGCTCTGTGAAAAGGGGGCTTGTTGCATCCGTTAAAAAGTATCAACCCAGGTCAGCCTGCTCAGTCTGTGCAGGTTGACCTGGGCCTAAACTTTTGGCTATATGTCAATTTTCTGCATGTCAAAGGACCAGTGTACCTTATGATTAGTGGTTTGTTAGACAAAGTGGATTTTATGGATCCATAATTATATAAACCACCAAGTACAATGTATCTCAGAGATGCATTAAGCCTCCTTTTGTAACAGCATGGCTCATTTAGAATTTGCCCAACATTAGTTTAAGTTGTATTTTTAGTCCTTTGAGCATTGATGAAATGAATTTTTATATGCCTGTCGAAGACAGAACATATTATGGGATCACCCATGGCGTATGGGCGTCCGGGCAGGTGTCCAACCGGGCGGCGTCCAGTTCTTTGTCCGGAGCATAACTGTGTCATCTTCAGTCCAATTGACTTGAAACTTGGCATTTCTGTTTGTTGCAATAATACCGAGTGCAGTGCAAAAGAACCATAACTTTACCTCTTGCTGTCTTTGAGTTATTTCCCTTTGATTGTCATTTTTACAGCATTTTCTGCTTGTCCGGAGCATAACTTTGTCATCTCTAGTCAGAACATCTTCAGATTTGGTATGCATGACTGCTGAAAAATTATGGAGTGCAGTGCACAAGAACCATAACTCTTCCTAGCACAAATTTTGACTTTTTCCCCCATTTGATCTTCATTTTTACAGCATTTCTTGCTTGTCCGGAGCAGAACTTTGTCATCTCAAGTCTGAACATCTTCAAATTTGGTATGCATGATTGTTGAAAAATTATGGAGTGCAGTGCACAACAACCATAACTCTTCCTAGCATGAATTTTGAGTTATTCCCCCTTTGATCTTCGTACCGCATAACTTAACCATCTTATTTGTAGTTTTTTAATTATTTTACTATTTTCTTAGAAAACAATTCTGAGTAAGATTTATTCGAGGCATGTTTTGTAGCAGTGCAAGTTTGCAGTGGATATCAAACTTTATACAAGTAGGTATCTGTTTATACAACCTGTACAACAGTACTGTTGTGACGTTGGATGTAGCTTGCTTTGCACAAATATTATATGGGCACAGCAGAGATGACAGTTTATATTTATGTAAATGGAAGTTAATATGTAGATAAATGGAAACAATTTAAAATGTTTACATGATATTATACAGTTATGGACATCACTTCCATTGGATATGATGATATATTCACCAAATAGTGTAATATTGGCCTAGGCGCTAGCCACAACTATTTTATTATATCAAACACATTTACATTCGGTGATTTGTTGTATGATTCGCACTGCCTTGTCAAATATCATTCCGAAATTTTCAAAGGGGAAATAACTCAAAATTCGTGCCAGGAAGAGTTATGGTTCTTGTGCACTGCACTCCGTAATTTTTCAACAATCATGCATTCCAAATTTGAAGATGTTCAGACTGGAGATGGCAAAGTTATGCTCTGGCTGGAGATATTCATGCCTATTTCAATCATTTACATGATTTCTGCTGCACTACTATTTTCCTGTACCTGCCCTTTACGATTATTATCCCCCTCAACAACTGGTGGTGGGACGGGCGTATCTTGCGACAATTTGCCGCTCTTGCTTCAAGTTTGAAAAACAGCAGAAATATTGTAAATTGTAATAGTGTTTTGGTCAGAATATAAATTATTACAAAGTAGTACACAGTGCAGGCTCAAGATCAGACTACATGGTCTGTGCAGTCTGATCTTGATATGCACCATTTGCTAGAAGCATTAAGATCGAGTGGTGTCAAGTGCTCTAGATGTTGAAAAGAAAGTGTAATTATAAATAATATGAGGAAAGGAGTTTTAAGTTTATAAACTTTTGTACATGTGTTTGTTACAATCATTGGCTTTTATCCATGCACCAAACAATCCTGACCCTGAGGAGGAGGGCGTTTGAAAACATTGTGGGAAAAGGAGAAAATGCAGGTAACATGCATTTTCTTCTTCTCTCACAATGTTTTTTGTCCTTGTTTAGACAAATCATATCCCTAACCCTTTACCAAATAATCCAGAGTTTTAACAACCCTGAGGAAGAATGGTTTTGAAAACATTGTGGGAAAAGGTGAAAATGCTTGTAACCAGCATTTGCTCATTTTCTCTTCCCACAATGTTTTAAACCTTTGTATTGACAAATCCCTTCATTTATAATTGAGCCATGGTCTGGCAAAAGGGAGTTTAATGCATCTCCGTGATGCATGGTACCAAGAAAGACATCACATAATTATGGATCCATAAAATCCTTAGTGTCTAAAGACCAACTTAATGAGGTAAAGTGGTCCTTTGACTTGCAGAAAATTTTCCAAAAACAAAAAGGATCAACCATTGTCAGTTTGCAAGAACTGCACATGCTGACCTGGGGTCAATACTTTTTGCAAATGCATTTATTTTTCCCTTTTTTCAGAGCATGGCTCAGTTGTATAATGTGTTGTCTGCAATTCCTTTCAAACTGGACTAGTCTGGAGTTGTTTTGTTTGGTATTGAGTTAACTCAGTACCACACAATCCCGACTTTTAACGGGCCTGAGACAGAAGCCTTTTGAAAACATTGTGGGAAAAGGAGAAAATGCTGGTAACCAGCATTTTCTCCTTTTCCCACAATGTTTTCTACCCTATCAAAGACCAATTCTATCATTTGAACCACATTTGAAAAGTTGTCTGCAAATACTTTCAATTTGGACATGTCAACATATTTGTTGTGTGGTAAAGAGTTAGGACATATTTATTAGTTGTCTGGAACTGCTTTCAATTTGTACAAGTCTTATTTCGTCATTGTGTAGTACAGACCTAAAGGGTGTATGCAATGTAGGTGTAAAAAAATTAAGAGGTACTCCAAAATTTGCAAAAATAGTATGTTTTCTTTTTAACCCTTTACCAGACGACAAAATTTTAGCCTTCTCCAAATTGACAGCATTTGCAGACGACAATTTCAGTTTGGCTAAAATGGTGCAATTTTTCTTTGATAGGGTAGAAAACATTGTGGGAAAAGGAGAAAATGCTGGTTACCAGCATTTTCTCCTTTTCCCACAGTGTTTTCAAAAGGCTTCTTTCCCAGGGGCGTCAAAAGGCATCATTGTGCGGTAAAGGGTTAAATGCCCAGTAGTGGCAAGAAATGAATAATGGGGGTGTTAAAATGCATTCAAATTGAAATCATACCATTTAAATGTTTGGAAATTATTGTAAAGATGACAATCTGTTATTTTACAAGTGCTAGTCACTGGCACAAAAATGAACTTTAAAACCAGGTAAAAAGTAAACAAAAGATAGAGTAACTTGGCAACTTTTTACCTAGTTTTAAAATTCATTTTTCTGTCAGCAACTAACACTTGGACCGATGGTACTATAACAGATAATCATCTTCACAATAACTTCCATATTTTTAATTGGTAAATAATTTGAATGTGTTGTAACACCCCATAGTTTACTTAAATTGACATTGTGCCTTTAACTCTTTACCACACAATCCCGAGTTTTAACGACCTTGAGAAAGAAGCCTTTTGAAAACATTTTGGGAAAAGGAGAAAATGCTGTAACCAACATTTTATCCTTTTCCCACAAAGTTTTCTGCACATTTACAGGCAAATCTCCGCATATGGGCTATATCTAATTTGTCGTCTGCAAATGCTTTCAATGTTGCCAAGAGTAAAGTTTTGCCGTATGGTAAAGGGTTAACCCTTTACCACACTTTTCTGACTTTTAACAGCCCTGAAGAAGACTTCTCATTTTCCAACAATGTTTTCTAACCTTTCAAGTATTAATTTCTATTTTAACTTTTATATTGTCATCTACAAAAACTCTCAATTATGATAAGTGTTAAATTTCATAATTTGGTAAAGAGCAAAGGAAAAGCATGGGTAAATGAGAACATCTATATATGTTTCAATGATATCCTCAAGAGTTTGATATTCAGTTGAAAAAAAAAAAAGGCAAGAAAATAAATAGCACTATTACTGTTCACTAACACTTTACCCGGCGACATGACAAAATTTAAGATGTGTCCGGATTGAAAGCATTTGCAGACAACATCCTAAATATGGTACAAAACACAGCAGTCATCTTTGAATGGGCAGAAAACATTATGGGAAAAGGAGAAAATGCTGGTTACCAACATTTCCTCCTTTTCCCTCAATGTTTTCAAAAGGTCATTTCCTCAAGGTCATTAAAACTGGGGATAATGTGATAAAGAGTTAATCAAGTATAATTTTCTTCACAACTGTACTAAAACCATTACCCATACATTAGATTACTAAGGTACAATGTACATGTACATAGGGATATTTGTTTTGAACTAATAAACATTTTGTATTTGTGTGGTACATATAATTGTTCAAGAGTTAGGCCCTTTACCAAACTATTTCATATTTTTACAACCCAGAGGAAGAAAGCTTTTTAAAACATCATGGGAAATGGAGAAAATGTTGGCAAGTGTCATTTTCCCACCAAGTTTTTCTGTCATTTCCAAAAGAAATCACATTATTTGAGCCACTTAACTCTTTACCAAAGGACAAAATTCTAGTCTGGTCCAATTTGAAGGCATTTGCAGATGACAAAATAAATGTGCCTCAAAAATTGAAATTTGTTTTGGGGAGGACAGAAAACATTGTGGGAGAAGAAGAAAATGCTGGTTACCAGCATTTTCTCCTTTTCCCACGTTTTCAAAAGGCTTCTTTCTCACAGTCCTTACTTAATATTTGGGATTGTGTGGTAAACGGTTAAAACATCAAGGGAAATGGAGAAAATGTTGGAAAGTGACATTTTCCAACCAGGTTTTTGTGTCATTTCCAAAAGAAATAACACTATCTGAGCCACTTGAAGTTTGTCATCTGTTATGTGCTTTCAAAATGGACATGTGTAAAGTTTTAAGATTTGGTGAAGATTTCAATTTCTGTGCAACATTGATTTAACTCTTTACCACACAACAAAATTTTAGACTGGTCCAAATTCAAACCATTTGCAGACAACACAATAAATGTGACTGAAAAATTGAAATTTGTTTTAGAAAGGGTAGAAAACATTGTGGGAAAAGGAGAAAATGCTGGTTATCAGCATTTTCTCCTTTTCCTACAATGTTTTCAAAAGGTTTCTTTCATAGGGTCGTTTAAAGTAGGGATTGGGTGGTAATGGGTAAAGCCTTAACCAGAGGACAAGGTCTAAGACTTGTCCAAATTCAAAGCATTTGCAGATGACATGATATCCTACATGTATTATGAATGGTTGAAGTTTACTTTCCAGTGGATGAAACATAGTGGGAAAAGAAGAAAATGTTGGCAACCACTATTTTTTCCCTTTCCCACAATTTTTTCAAAAGCTTTCTATGTCAGGTTGGTTAAAACTAGGAACTGTCTGGATTTAATGACCCAGAAGAAAAAAAGGAAGGCTTTGAAATCATTGCCAGAATTTTCTCCTTTTTGCATCTGAATGTTACTTAAATGGTGGAAATTGTCTTAGAAAGACTAGAAAACATTGTGTGAAAAGGAGAAAATGTTGGTTACCAGGATTTTCTTTTGTTAAAACTTGCAATTATTTTGTAAAGGGTTTAAATGCTTGATCAATTACAAAAGGACTATTTTCAGACTGTTATACCTTATTTTGTGTAGTATTTTTAAACTGTTGAATGTTTTTATTGTCTTATACAGAGATTTAATCAGTAAAACATTAAATTCAAATAAGTACTGTAAATTTCACTACTATGATTTTGATTAAATATATATTGTATAGTGTATATGATTTTTTTAAAAATCCACTTATTTTATATCCAATGTGAAACAAGTTTTACAATTTACGTAAGGCACTCTTGATTACTGCTACCTGGGTACATATTCACCAATTCTTAAGAACATTCTCAGTCCTTATATCCGAGATTTTCTAAATTTAAAAGTAACACAACTTCGCTTAACCAAATGGTTTAGCCAATTAGAAATTGTGTTACTTTCAAATTTAAAAAACTTTGGAGAATAAGACTACGAATGTTTTTAAGAATGGTTGCTGAATGTGGGCTCTGGAGTGCTTGTGATGTGGACACCAGTTCCAATGGTTGACACTTGCTCAAAATAGAATTCGAAACAGTATTTTCTGTTCTGGGAGGCCAAGGCTCAACTCCAGACTAATGCCCATTATGAATGTGCTCTTTGTTTTCTCCTCTCACAATATTGTTTTATTTTCCTTCTATGTCCCCAGTTGATTGCTACCAAGACTATGAACACAATTTTTGTTGTGTTCTCTTGCATCATGCAGGACACAGCCTTCCCCATTTTTTTGTGTGCATCTGTGTGTCCAGGCTGAAACTTTTCATTTGTGGATAAATTTCAAAATGATTTTGCTTGATTGCTCTCTTGATATGCAGATGGGCATCATTTGATCAGAAAGCTTAAAGGTCAAGGTTGCAATTGACCTTTTCAGCCCACCATTTTCCATATATAGTCTAGCCTGTATTAACCCTCTACCAAACAATCCAAAGTTTTAAAGAACTAGAAGAAGAAGGCTTTTGAAAAGATTGTGGGAAAAGGAGAAAAAGCTGGAGGCAACAATTTTTTTGTACTCTCTCAAAGGTATAAACCAATATAAAAATGCTGAATTAAGCCTTTACCAACCCCAAAGTTTAATGACCCTAGGGAAATAAAATACTTTTGAAAACATTGTGCAAAAAGATACTTTAGAAAACATTGAGGCAAAAGGAGAAAATGCTGGTCGCCAGCATTATCTCTTTTTCAAACAACGTTTTCTTCTTTTCCAAAGACAAACTCCATCATTTGAGCCAAAATCAGTCACCTTGCAACAGGTTTGTCTCTTGACAAATCTGGAATTACGACTTCTAGTATAGATCTAAATCTCAACCAACATGCCAGTTGTAAAACAAGGAAACTACATACAACAAAATCAACATTTTTGGTTTTATTTTCATTTTCTTTTTTCTTTTTTTTTTTTTTTTTTTTTTTAATAAAATTCAACAATGCAATGATAATACTGTGACTGCTACGAAATTAACAATATCAACTGTAAGCTAAATGCCTAATTTATGGTAGACAAGAAATTTAAAAGAATAATTCAGGTTCTTGACAGATCTGGAATTTATTAACAATTGACTTTTGAGTAAGATTTATTTTCAAAGTCACTTGAGGATGCTTGGTTGGTTGTATGGCGTTAAATGTCATTTCAACATTACTTCAGTTAGATCAGTTATCCCAGCAGCCAATGCATCCATCCATGCTTTCCTGCGGTTTCTTTTTACCAGTACCTCACACAATATTATTACGAAGCCACTGAGAGCTTTCTAGCATAATTGTAATCAAAACAATGATCATCAGTGAGAGATGAAAGAATCCTGTCACACTAACTTTCATCAATCCTTGGAAAAACATTGGCTAAGCTATGCCCTAAAATTAGAGAGCTGGTTGTTAGCAGCATTTTCTCCTTTCCCCTTGATGTTTTCAAAAGCTTCTTTTATTCAAGGTCGTGAAAACAGGGGAATGTTTGGTAACGTGCCAAATTACTTCACTTTTACTGCTATAATTATAGCTGAGACCTGTAGCTCAGTAATATACAAGGCTTCTAAAACCCTGAGGTCTCTGTTTTGATTCCAAGCTCAGCCAAATTCTTTTCAGGAATCGATGAGGGGTCATAGAAGGCACTGATAGGTGCACTGGCCACCAAAATAACACTGAAATAATTTTGAAAACACCATACAACATACTGCTTGCACATTTGTTTGAAGGACCCAAATTTCACTAAAATGTTCAAGAAAGGATTTTTTTCAAAATGTCTCATTTGACTCGCTCCTGGAAAAAATATCATATCCCTGTAACCCTATTGTGTTTCAACAACCCTAAGGGAAAAAAGCTTTTGGAAACCTGGGAAAAGGAGAAAATGTTGGTAAGCAGCATTTTCTCTTTATCACACTTTGTTTTCTATGCTTTCAAAGATGAATCCCAATATTTTATAATATTTTACCTATTTGCAAAACCGTTGAACATGGGTGTTAAATTGACTGTCAACATGATATATGGTTTAATGGAAGTGAAAACATTTTGGTAAAAGAAGAAATTGCTTTCTAAATGCAATTTCTCATTTTGCCACAATGTTTTCTGAGGTTAAATGAAACTTATTGCCTGCACAAGGTAATGCTTTATCCCTTACCATACAATACCAAGTTTGAACTAGAACTGTCAGAAAGCAGACAAAAAAATACCCCTCACTGGCATCTTGTCACTGAAGCAGCACAATCAGAGAAAAAAAAGTTCACCTGTGACCTTGAACTTTGACCCATGTGACCTAAAAACAATAAGGCACTTCCTTGGATCACGAGGAACACTTGTATAAAGTTTCAGGGTCAAATGGCTTTTGAGTCAGAGCACGGAAACAAAAACATGGACAGATTGATGGACAAACAGATCGACAGACAGACATGGTGAAACTAGTACCCCCCCTCCCCCTAATATGTAGGTGGGGGTATGATGACTATGAGAAAAAAAGGCTTTTGAAAACATTGTGGAAAATGGAGAAAATGCTGGTAACCAGCATTTTCTACTTTTCCCAAAATATTTCCTATCCCTCCAAAAACAAATTTTTTGAGCCACATTTATATTGTCATCCACAAATGTTTGAGTTTGGACATGTCAAAACTTTTGTCGTCTAGTTAACAGTTAATAATGATATAAGTTAGAGCCTATCACAGGTAATCATTTCAAGTCCATTCCTGCAACTTCTCGGAGAACATCGTAAGATTCCTTTGGTATAGTATCACCTTTGACAGGTAGAAAGGGGACCATTCCATTACATAATATGTGCTGCTGCTCTAGACTGTGTATCAGTTTAACCTACAAAGGAAGTATGAAATTTATGTCATTTGTACAACCCTTCCAATCATCAATCTTGGAATGCTGAAAAAGTTCTTACAGCACTGATATTGGTTTATTGATTTTTATTTATTCATCGTCCCACTGCTTGCCCATATAGGTGTTAGTTTTGTTACACAGGATAGTTCAAGATGCTGGGCAAAACCCATCCAAGTTATGCCTGGATCTTTAACATGCTTGGTGTAAACCAAGTTACTCTGACCATGGTTTAATGTTGTATCTGAAAGACTTTCTAGTAATTTAAGGTGGCCAGCCATGGGGATTGAACCAAAACCCTCAAGTGGTCAGGGATCTCATGTTCATAAGTCTCCTGCTCTACCAACTGAGCTACTGGGGCTTTTGAAAAACATTGCTTGCTTTGAAAAGGAGAACAAGAGGGCCATAATGGCTCAACTATTCCCTTTGTACATGCAAGAGAAAACTAATAAAATTGATAATAAATCATTGAATTATCTGACAAGCATTTTCTCCTTTTCCCAAAAATCTTTCAAAAGCTTATTTAGTCAGGGCTATTTATATATGTGACTATTGGGTAAAAGTTAATGACATTATACGAGGGCCATTTGAAAAGTTCTGATAATGGGCACATAACCCTAGGTAGAATTTATGGATTTTTATGAAATATACATGTACCGAAAGCTCAATTTTTGCCATGCACAAATGTGCTCAATTTGCACATGCTATGCGAGACCCTTTTGTAATTCAGCACTTTGAATTCGATAGGGTTTTATGCATTGGCGCATAAAGCAGACGTCAGTGCAAAGATGGCTAAAGAGGAGCAAAGGGCCTATGTGAAAATACGGTCTCTGCTTAACTGTTCCGTGCAAGATATCAAAGCCGATTTAGATAGTTTATGGAAATGATGCCCTTTTGTATCCTACAGTTGCCAGATGGTCAGCTCATTTTAAAGGTGGTAGACAATCTGTTGAAGATGACCCTCGGTCGGGACGTCCACTGACGGCATCTTGTGAAAATGACATCACTGCCGTTAGAAATGCAGTTAAAGAGGATGCTTGTTATACTGTTGAAGAGTTAGCCGACATGTGTGGCTTTAGTTCGGGGGCAGTTTTTACAATTTTGAAGGAAAAGCTGAAACTCCGGAAAATATGCACCAGATGGATCCCCCATTTAATGACAGACCACGAGAGGCAGGAGCACATAAGAATAGCCACGGAACTACTTGCAGTGTATGAGAACTGTGATGAAAGGCGACTGTTTGACATCGTTACTGACAATGAAACTTGGGTATCGTTCTTTGAGCCTGATGGAAAAGAAAATAACACAGTTTGGGTAGGGAAAAATGGAGAAAGGCCCCAGAACGCTTGACGTTCTCGAAGTGTCAGGCGCATTTTGTATGCACTATTTTTTGATGCGTCTGGAATGGTGCTTCAGTTCCCTGTCCCAGAACACACCACAGTTACAGGAAAGATGTACGCTGAAAGTATTTTGCCTGCCACTATTTGGCAGCCTGCCCACGAGCAGGAGTGCGAGGACTTAAACTTCTCCATGACAACGCCCCTGCCAACAATTCAGCCGTTGTTACGGACTACTTACAGACATGTGGACTCCATACTTTGCCACATCCACCTTAAAGCTCAGACCTAGCTCCCCGTGATTTCTGGTTGAATCCCCATATCAAACAGTGCCTCAGAGGTCGCAAGTTTGAGATCCGCACGGCTGTTGGGCGTGCCTTATATCAATGCACTAATACTATCCCTAAATCTGACTATAAAAAAGTGTTTTCTGACTGGATCAGACGCCTGAAAAAGTGTGTACAAGTCCACGGGGAATACTTTGAGGGTCTGGAGTAGACATTTCCATCAGGTAAAAGTTATATTAGAAGTCCGCACACATTATCAGAACTTTTCAAATGGCCCTCGTAACACCCCTTAAACTTACATTTTTCCGTACATAATGGACCATAGTTTCGAGGTCACATGGGTCAACATCTTCAGCTTGCATGAACAACATTCTCCATAATGCTCCCGCTAGGTAACGATCCCCATGCAATAAACCCTACAAAAAATAACAAGAGGGCCATGATGGCCCTGTATCGCTCCACTGGTTTATATATATAAACCATAAAAACTAAACATTTCAATTCTGAGCCAAATGGTTTCAAAATGAAGACGTACAAAGTTTTCTCTGTAAAAGCCCATGTGAAAGTTGAACCCTGCAAGGCAAAGCCATTGTTGATCTTAGAGCTATAATTACTTGAACCCTGGTAGAGGTCCACAAGATAAAGCCACATACCAAAATAATACAAGTCTATGCTGTATGGTTATAAATAAGGTGATTTTCAAGTTTTGTCCATATGAAGCCTCTGTAAAATGTAAGACCCCTGATGCAAGGCTAATTTAAAAAAAATATATGTCAAAACAGGAAGATTTCTTAAGTTGTCACTATGTAAGTCCATGTAAAACTTGTGACCCCTGCGGCAGGCCCGATTTTGACCCCAGGGCTAAAATTTTGGCCTGCTTGGTAGAGGCCCACTAGATATAGCAACATGCAAAATTTGGTAGCTCTAGGCCTTATGGGTAGGTACAAAAGATTTTTAAAGTTTTCTCTATATAAGCCTATGTAAAACTTGTGACCCCTGGCACACAGCCAATTTTGACCCCAGGGCTATAATTTGAAAACTTGATAGAGGTCTACTATATAAAGCTACATGCCAAATTTGGTAGCCCTATGCCTTATGGTTTCAGACAAGAAGATTTTTTAAGATTTCCAATATTTTTCAGTTTTGTTGCCATGGCAACCAGAGTTTTTGAAGGAATCAAATTCTTTCAAGAATTTCTGAAGAGGACCATGACAGGATCATTTCTGTGAAGTTTCATGAAAATTGGATGGGTAGTTTCAGAGAAGAAGATGTTTGAAATAAAAGTTAACGCACGGACGGACGGACGGACGCACAGACGCACGACGGACACCGGGCCATGACATAAGCCCGCTGGCCTTCGGCCAGTGGAGCTAAAAATCTATGTACAATATTAGTTGTCCAAGTCAGGTGGTAGGGCACTTGGAAACATGTTCTCTTCTGTGGCAAGTCATGCTGCCCCAAGCCTGAAAAAGAAGCCTTTTGAAAACATTGTGAGAAAGGATTAGATGCCGGAAATCAGCATTTTTTTTCTTTTTCTCACTATGTTTTCTCCATATTCAAAAGCAAACCCCCACCATTTCAGCAATATTTAATTTTTCACCTGCAATTGCTTTGGATTTTAACAAGTCTCCTTTTTTGTTATCTGGTAAAGACCCTTAGAAAGAAGCCTTTTGAAAACACAGTAACCAGCATTTTCTCTTTTTCCACAATGTTTTCTACCCTATCAAAGACAAATCCCGTTGTTTGAGCTACATTGAAATTGTCACCTGCACATGCTTTCAATTCGGGCAAGTCTACATTTTAGTAGTCTGGTGAAGATCTTGAGAAAGAAGCCTCTTGCAAAAAAAACATTGTAGGGAAAGAAGAAAAAGTCTAAAATTTACCTGTGCTATGAAGTGATGAAAGTTAACTCTTTACCAAACGACAAAATGTCGATAGAATTCGTTTCTGACAGGTTTGAAAACATCGTCGGAAAAGGAGAAAATGCTGGTTAACAGCCTTTTCTCCTTTTCCCATGATGTTTTCAAAAGTCTGATTTCCCAGGGGCATTAAAACTCTTTATTGTGAGGTAAAGGGTTAAGAGACTTAGATTATCTCACCTCATCGTACGCCATTAGGGAAGCCACAAACTGTTGATGTAGTTGATCTACTTCCTGTGTTTGTACACGGATCTCCATTTTATTCTGCAAAAAAAAAATATTAATTGCTATTAATCGAAAAAATTGACATGAAAGAAATAACCTCTATTACCATATATTACACGCTTGAATTACTGTCCAAACTTAGCTTCGGCTTTTGTTGTCTGAATGCGGAACTCTGAATGATTTTCAACTCTTTATGCGGCTAATAGATTTATCGTGTCTTTAAAAAATACTTTAAAATACCCGAATTAAGCATGATTTTATTGCTTAAAATTGGTAATACATGGCAGATAACATTCAACTCTTTGCTGTACAATCCCATTTTTAACAACCCAGCGGAAGAACCCTTTTGAAAACATTGTTGGAAAAGAAGAAAATGCTGCTATTCAGCATTTTCTCCTTTTCAAACAATGTTTTAATGCTTCAAATGATAAATCCCATCTTGTAAGCCATGCTTGATTTGTCATCTGCAAACGCTCTCAATCTGGATAAGTTGAAAATTTTGATGTCTGGTAATCCGAGTTATCTCTTTACCAACCATCATAAGTTCTACCAAAAATGACTTTTAAAAATGCTGTGGGAAAAGTAGAAAATGTTGGTAGCCAGCATTTTCTCCTTTTTGCACAGTATTTTCTACCTTTTCAAAGAGAAATTCCATCATCTGAACCACATTTAATTTTGTCATCTGCAAATGCTTTCATTTTGGGAAAGCCTTAAATGTCGTCAAACAATAAAGAATTGAAGTAACTGATGTTGATATTCCACCAACCATAATGTCTAGTCATGATGAACATGTATACTAGTTCATTTCTAAACCAGATATGTACATGTAGATTTTTTTTTCTGAGGATCTAGATTTTACGTAAAGCCCTAATAATACTATAAAGTATTATTCTCTCTGAGAGTGAATAAACTGGATAGTTCTTTCAATAAGAGAGTGCTTTTGCTGGCATTCAAATAGGTGTTTAACACTTTACTTAACAACCAATTTTAGACTGGTCCAAACTGAAACCATTTGCAGACAGCAAATTAAATATTGCTGCAATGGCGAGACTTGTCTTTGATAGGATAGAAAACATTGTGGGAAAAGGAGAAAATGCTGGTTACCAGCATTTTTTCCTTTTCCCACAATGTTTTCAAAAGCCTCATTTCCCAAGGTCATTAAAAGTCAGGATTGTTCTGTAAAGGGTTCAAATCAGGAACTTCAATAATGAATACTCCCCTTGAGTGGTTACCCTATCACTGGATCCTGAAATAACTTAAAAAGACTTTAACCCTTTACCACACAATCCCAAGTTTTAACAACCCTGAAGAAGAAGGCTCTTGTAAACATTGTGGGAAAACAAGAAAATGCTGGAAGCATTTTCTCTTTTTCCCACAATGTTTTCTATCTTAACAAAGGCAGAAATCATCCCCTGAGCTACATTTATTTTGTTGTCTGTAAATGCTTTCAGTTTGGTCAAGTCCAAAATTTTGTTGTTTGGTAAAGACTTAACTAAAATACTACTTGAATGACAACAAAACTTGCTGACACACAAGTTAGTATGGTAGAGGCTTCCGTGAAAATTTCTGCTGAACTGATTGAAAACTGTGAGCGGAAAAGAAGATACCAAATTGTGTCTACAGACAAACAGACTGTTGGATGGATGCACAGACAGAGAGATAGACAGATAAATAGACAGATTGACCAATGCACAGAAAGATGAACAGAGGGACTGATGGATGGATGATCAGACGGACAGACTGACAACAACCTCTCCCCAGTATATCTCCCTCAAACTTTGTTGTTGGGGCGATTTAACAAAATCCATGTAGACTTTCTTACCCCAATGTCCTTCACTTTTTGTTCAACATCTTCATGAAATGCACCGATCAGATATTTTTTACAGAGATTCCCTGGCTTATCTTCTTTAACAAGCCTTGTCATGATAATCCTGAAGCAAAAGATGCAAGATAGAATTTCATGGGCAGAAATCACCAACCATTTTCTAAAATCCTTTTTTTTTTTTAATCTTATTCCTTTACCTAATAAACCTGTGTTCTAACAAATGAGAAAAAGCAGGCTTTTTTAAAGACATCATAGGAAAAGGAGAAAACATTTTCTCCATTTCTGACTATGTTTTCTACTCTAACAAGGTTAAATCTAACCATATGAGACATACTTGATATGGAGTCTGCATAATGCTTTCAGTTTGGACAAAGCTAAAGTTTTGCCGTCTGGTGCAGGGTCTTTAGTACACTATCCCAAGTTTTAAAGACACTGAAAGAGAAGGCTTTTGAAAACATTGAAAAGAAGAAAATTCAGCTAACAAGGATTTTCCTCTTTTCCCACGTTTTCTACCCCATCAAAGACAGGTATAGGGTTAACATAGAATTTGTTCCTTACCCTTTACCAAACAAGTTCAAGTTTTAATGACTCTCAGAAAGAAAGCCTTTAAAAACTTTGTTGGAAGAGGAGACAATGCTGGTTACCAGCATTTTCTCCCTTTCTCACAATATTTTCTACCCTATCTGAGAAATAAAGCTCATTTGTACTACCTTCAAATTTGTCATCAGCACTTACATTCAATTCAAAAGAGTGAACAATTTGTTCTTTGGGAAAGGAATGGTGAACTTACCACATGTGTAAAGCGACTAGTTTGTGCCAGGTGCTGAATGTATTTGGTAATGTTACATCTGAAATAAAGATGAAAAAAAATTATACCTGTCTTGGTGACCACTCCTATTTACTCTTTACCACAGGAAAAAAATCCATACCCCTCCAAACTGAATTTTGTATTGGAGTTTAACACCATTTTAACAACTCAGGTCATATCATGGCCATCAGTGACGTATACCCATATGTTTCCTGGCTTTCTCACACCAGTACTACCACAACTTGCTTTCCAAAGCCACTGACTACTTTTCTCACATGCATAAGACGTGAGAGGCGAAAAATCACCGAAAAGAAAGTTTGCCTCAACCAGGTATGGAACTTGCAACCACAAGGTCATGAGTCAGATATGCTTACCACTGAGCTACCTGGGCGGGCTACAAATTGAAAGCATTAGCAGACAACAATTTCAGTGTGGCTCAAAGGATGTGTTTTGTTTGATAGGGTAGAAAACATTGTGGAAAAAGGAGAATGGTTACCAGCATTTTCTCCTTTCCCATAATCCCATAATGTTTGCAAAAGGCTCCTTCCTCAGGGTCATTAAAATCTGCATTGTGTTGTAAAGGGTTAAGCAACCTGTATAAAAAAGAGGGCTTTTGAAAACATTCTGGGAAAAGGAGATAATTCTGGTAACCTTCATTTTCTCCTTTCCCCACAACATTTTCAACCCTTTAAATGACAAAGTCTTTTATTACAGCCACATTTGTCATCTGTAAATGCTTACAATTTTGACAAGTCTTTAAATTCTGAGGTGTGGTAAAGACTTAAGCAAGTGCATATTGAGTTCCCAAAGAAAGCACATATGTTGACATGTACCTGTAGTAAGCAAGCACCTGTCTTTACTCTTTACCACACAATACTGACTTTTAACAACCCTCAGAAAGAGACCTATTGAAAACATTGTGAAAAAAGGAGAAAATACTGGTAACCAGCATTTTCTCCTTTTCCCACAATGTTTTCTACCCTTCTCAAAGCAAATTACAATTTTTGTGTTACATTTATTTTGTCTTCTGGAAATGGTTTCAATTTGGACTAGCCTAAAATTTTGTTGTTTGGTACAGAGTTAAGGGAGCACATTTTGATTGTCTCCGATGTGCTTGCTTAATACATGTTAAATAATACATGATAAAACTCTTGATATGGCGAATAATCTGTTTGTTTTGTATCTAAAGCCATTTTCAACATTATTTCTGTCCATATAATGACATATTATTGTGTTTCTGGAGTTCTTTTACCAACCCTCTGCAACAGATTCTTTTCAAGCAACTGGCTGCTTTCCTTTCACAATTTTTTTTTTTTTTTTACATGTTCAGGAGGAAATGGAATCAAAGAATACTTACAGTCTTGTATCTTGTTATATACTACAGCGCCAGCACAGGACAAATACAACCTAACAGAGTTGAGTTTTAACAACTGAAAATACAAAATACAGATATAACTTTTAACCAAACACAAAAAACTAATAGCCTTTTGATAACTTTATGGGAAAAGGAGAAAATGCTAGTAACCAGCATCTTCTCTTTTCCCACAAGGTTTTCTACACTTTCTACCATCATTTCAGCTAAATTAAATATGCTGTCTGCAAATCCTTTCAATTTGGATCAGTCTAAAATTTCGTTGTTTGGTAAAGAGTTAAGGCACTCTGGAACCCTGTGAACCTACAGAAGAAGGCATAAACGTCTAAATATCACTGCAGAAACAGGATAAAACAATGGTAACCAGTATTTTCTCAGCATTTTTTCCTTATCCAGTAATGTGTTAGATCCTTTCAAAGACAAATCCCATTATCGGAATCAACTTTTCATCTATCTCTTGAAGAGTTTCAATATTGCCAACTCTAAAATCTAGCAATTTGTTAACCTTATACTGCAAAACAAAATTTTCAAACTGAAAGTATTAGCAGTCATGAAATTCACTGTAGCTCAAATGATGGATGCTGTCCTTGAAAGAGTAAAAACATTGTGGAAAAAGGAAAAAAGTTGAGTATCAGCATTTTCTCCATTTCCCACAATGTTTTGAAAAGCTTTCCTCTGGAAATGATACACGGGATTGTTTGGTGAAGGGATAATACTTACAGGTTTTGAGGTGAGTTGATTTCTAGAGAGAGCCCTTGCAAACACATCTATAACTTTATCTGACATTTCAGTTAACTTGTTCTTGACACCGTGGTTAACATCTGTCGTACTAAAACTTTGTGTCTGGAAAAAAGATAAATCATGTGAACAGGCAATTAACCCATTCTTGTATATGCTATTTGTAGACCTACATGATTCAAGAATGCAAAAATACTTGAGCCATGCTCTGTGAAAAGGGAGCTTAATGCATCTGCGAAAAGTATCAACCCAGGTCAGCCTCCGCAGTCCACGCAGGCTGACCTGGGCTGAAATCTTTTGCTATTGGTCAATTTTTTGTATGTCCAAGGACCAGTTTACCTCATGATTAAGCTGATTATTAAAAAAGCGACTTTTATGGATCTATAATTATGTGACGACTTGCTTGGTATAATGCATCACAGAGATGCATTAGGCACCCTTTTGCCAGAGCATGGCTCACTTTTCTCTTTTAACCCTCAGGTTACTAAGCGCGACTCACAGACCTTTTGCGGACAGAGTAGATCACAATCAGACTGCACAGAGCGTGTAGTCTGATCTTTGGTCTACCCTGTCCGATAAGATGTTTTCCCAACCCCCATAACTTTGAAATATCAACATGTTGGTTTTAACCATGGGCTTGAAAGTTTCATAAAAGTTATTTAGCAGGATAAGGGTTAACAGAATGAAAACCATTCAAGGAAAAAGACAACAAACTAATATACTAATGTAGTAACTCATTACCAATCTACAAAATTTTAGACTTGTCCAAATGGAAAACATTTACAGACAAGTCACTGTACACGGCTCAAATAATGGGATTTGTCTTTGAAAGGCGGGAAAAATTGTGAGAAAAGAAGAAAATTCTGGTTACTAGTATTTTCATCTTTTCCCACAATGGTTTCAAAGACCATCCTTTTCAGGGTAGTTAAAACATGGGGTTGCTTGGTAAAGGGTTACTGTATCAATATTTTTCAAATACTGTATTGTTCCTCCCTCTCTAATTAACACCCCCCTAGTTTTTCTTCTACCTGTAAATGGACTTAAATATTTTAGTATGTTTGTGTTTTTAAAAATATTTAAACAGGCAATCCATCAATAAAGTTGAAATAAATCTAGCTGGAATAAACTAATGGCATTGACATAATCCTGATAACTTCACAAATCGATGACATTAATACCTGACTGTCTGAATATACATAACAAACCCTTTACCACATAATCTCGAGTTCTAACGACCCTGAGAAAGATGCCTTTGAAAACATTGAGGAAAAAAGAGAAAATACTTGTAACCATCATTTTCTCCTTTTCCCACAATGTTTTCTACCCTATCAAAGCCAAATTCAATCATATGAGGCATATCTAAAATTTCATCTGCTTATGCTTTTAATTTGGATAAGTCTACATTTTAGTCATGTGGTAAAGAATTAATCGCCGCTCTTCAGAAAATGTCTCCAACACTCCCCTCCCTGCAATGCATTACATACCTGTGTAAAGTTTGTGTTTGAAGTTGACATCAGGGAACCAGAATCTGGTTTTGTGCAAGTACCTGTGGAGTACAATCTCTTTCCCAAACATCGAAAAAGACGATAGAGTCCCATCTTGCTCACCTGAGAGAACAAAAAGAAAAGTTTCCAACTTGTGTGGGCACTAACCTTGGTAGCCGAGTCATTTGTGTTAGACTCTAATTCCAAGGGTAGTGAGTTCAAATTACAGCATATTCAAACTCTTTTTGTGGCCTGATTACAGTTAGTTAGCCAAGCTTCATGCCTTGTGCTGTCAATTCATCTTTGATGTTTTTTACCATGTAAAGAAATATATTTCACTCCTTGCAAACTACCACTAACCACTAGGAAGTAAGCATGTGGGAAAAGTTGCAAGTACCAGCATTTAAATTTCATATGCCCAACATAAAAATGCAAACTATTTTCTCTAGCATACTTATAGATAAAAATCAGACACACCAATCTTGTATAAAAGCTACTGTAGTGATTCTTCAGAATTGAGCAGGTACTTGGGTGGACATTCACTGTAAGGGTAGGCTATTATGGTGCCAATTCTTAACGGCAGGCTTCAATGGCATGTTGTTAATTTTGTCATTAAATTTTAAACTAACCCTCCTTCATCAATATGATTACAATTTGTGTCAAAACCAAAACTTCATTAATCTTAAATCAATAATAAAAAAAAAAGAAAAAAAAAAAAAGAATAATGAGGGGTATTTCGGTGTTTCGGAGGTATTTCCGTGATTTGTTGGACCCATTTAAAACCTGATGAAAAGTAACAACATGCTACTGAAGCCTGCCATGAAGATTGTGCTCTGGAAAAGCTTATCCCAACTGTAACAGTCCACCGAAATATGCACTCAACATAGTAAAATTTGTCGATTCAAGGATTCTACCCTCTCAACCTCACTATATTAGCTTTTGTACAAGGTTGATGGGTCTGATTTTTATCCATAGTTATGGAAAAAAAAAATAGTTTTCATCTTTACATTGGGCATATGAAAATAAATATCACCATATTAGAAAACCGGCAGCCATTTGAATTTGTGGTCAACATGTTACCAGGCATATTGACAAGACAATTATACTGTAACTCCACCGATAAGATTATTAATAATAACCATGTTACTGTCAAAGAAATAAAAAATACACATGATAATTTCATACAGATGATTCCTCAGTCTAGATAGGCTCAATTAAGATCGGGTATTTTGGTGTGTACCAGACCAGACATCATTCTTCTCAAAAATAATTAGCAGTAGTAGTAGTAGTAGTAGTAGTAGTTTTATTCGGTTAAAATGTACATAACATGGTAACAATAAGACATGTGTAACATTAAAAAGATACTGACATGAATACTAAAACCATGTAATGGACACCAGCACCAGGGATAGCACAAAAAAGAGATAAACTCTTATTTCCATTGTGGTCCGTTAGTGTTGGCGTCATGACATACAGCGGCAAATTAAAATACATATATCACGTTAAGCCTGACATACAATAAAGTTAAAATTGATCGGCACAGAGGATCACAGAATGCTTTATATATCACACGATTTTAAAGATTGTCAAACAGATGTGTTTTTATCGCACGCTTAAAAGTATTGAGTTTATCCAGTTTGGTAATATGGTTTGGCAACTTATTCCATAATGAACAACCTATGAAGCTAAAAGACTTCGAGCCATAACTTTTTACTCTTGGCAAGACAAAACCTCTTTTTAGACTTGATCTAGTTTCATAGTTGTGTAAAGAATTTTGAGGCTTAAATTGTTCATTCAAATATTTCGGTGAAGAACCGTTATAAATTTTAAAAACGTTACAAAGAATACTTTGTTCTACCCTTTTGTTAACAGGCAACCAGTTTAGTTGTTTAAAATGCAAAGGAAAAATATGATCATTACAATTCAGGTTTAGTATAAATCTTATGAGCTTATTTTGAGTAGTCTGAAGCCTATTTTTGAAGTGCATGGAAAGACCATTATACCATATGGAGCAGGCGTAATCATAGTGGCACTGAATTAAAGCTTGTATTAATAGTAATTTAGTATGCTCAGTTAGGTATGCTTTTTTACGATAAAGAAATTTAAGCCTAGAATTAGCTGTTCTAATAACCGAACGTACCATTTTCATTGAAAGTCAATTAATACTTTGATTTCTTAGCTCTATTTCTGTTTAACAGAAAACAATAAAAAAGAAAAACCCTGTATATTAATATCAGTTGTCTGAAACCAAACATAAAAAAATTAGGGTTTTTTTTCAATGTTCAGTGGCATTTCTCTGATTCATCGGACAACTCAACAAGTATTTTGACCAATTAACCTCTTTACCTCACAATCCCGAGTTTTAAATTGTGGGAAAAGGAGAAAGTGATGGTGACCAGCATTTTCTCCTTTTCCCACAATGTTTTCTATCCTTCCTAAAAACCAAAATTTTGAGCCGTATTTGAGTCAGGAAAAGCTTCCATTTTAGCACTGTATTTTCTACATAAAAAGTGAGGTTCAAAAGTTGAGTCAAATGGCAGATTGTCTTAATATGATAAGTATCAATACTGTATGTGTCAGGGCAACCCTTTTTGCGTGAAATAATCTATAGAGATAGAAACCTGGCTTCCTGGCGATGATTTTAAGTGAATAAGTGTTAGGAGCGTTGTTTTTCCGAAGGTGTTCATGGTTTTCTTCAGTAGTACGACTGCACAACTTGTTTTATAACATTCGCCTCACAGTGGGCTGCTGAATATACCGGAATAGACCGAACGGGCTCGAATGGACCGGAACGGGCCGGAATGAACATAAGAATACGATGTAAACCCTTGTGGAAATACTTCAGTTACTTGATATTGGAAAAAAAAAGAAAAGGCTACACATACTCGTGTAAGCGACAAGGCGGACTTGCACGACCTTAGGCTACCTGAGCGGACGATGGAAAGTAAACATGGACTTTGAAAACAAAGGGAAAAACGTGAAACGGACCTAAGCTTTATCAGAAACAAAAATACCGGGACGGACCTGAACGGACAAGAAAAAAACGAATCTGTGCACTTTAAAAAAAAAAAAAAAAAAATCGGAAACGGACCACTTTCTTATTGAAAATATCAAATATCAGAAATATAAATCATTAGAATGAACAAGAACTGAACTGAAAAGATTGGGGCATGGAAATACCGGAACGGACCTGAACGGAGCCTGGAAGGTCCACTCCTGGACTTCAAAACCAAACAGAAAACGGGAAACGGACGTAAACCTTATCAGAAACATTAAACATCGGACAAGGGAATCGTCAGAATGAACATGAAATGACTTGAAAAAGTGCAACGTTGGAGTATGGAAATACCGGAAAGGACCTGTACGGACCAGAAAAAACGAATCTGTGCACTTTTAAATTAAAGGAAAATCGGCAACAGACCACTTTCTTATTGGAAATATCAAATTATCGGCAATATGAATCACTAGAAAGAACAAGAACTGATTTGAAAAGATCCGATATTGGGGCATGGATGAGACGATTCTAGTGAGTACCCATAACATAGGGTTTAGTGGAGAGTGATTAATATTTTCAATTTTGAAATCAAAATCACCCCCCCCCCCCCCCCATTTGGGGCTTTATTATCTCTGGGGATATTTAAGATGAAACGAAATGTTTAATGAGTGGTCGGAAAGGCCCTTATGCAAAATACTTGTAACAGGAATTCACTTGCCATTAATAATAATTTATTACAAAATTTATCGTGAACGATAGACACGTGCAACTCAATTACAACAAGTGAAATACTTTTTATAATCATAGCTGGTTATAAATCATGAAAAAAAAAAAAATGTATAAAGAATCAAGAAATTTACGTCAAATTCGGGCAAAATGGGGTTTAATGCATCTTCTTGATCATGTAATAATGGATCCCTAAAAACCCATTTTGTCTCATAACCGACTCTACTTGGAGATACATGTAGAGTGGTCCTTGGACATATATAAAATTAACCAATGGCAGAAAGTTTTGATTCAGGTTAGCCTGCGCTGACTGCGCAGGCTAATATGAGTCGATACTTCTTGCAAATTCTTTACACCCCCATTTTACAGAGCATGGCTCAGACACACAGACACACACACACACACACGTGCGTTCTAACTACAATTAACATTACTCCACTGATTAAAGAGTTATGGCCTACACAAAATTTACCACCAGGGGAATCACTGAAAATATATGGAGTAAGATTAAAAATTCTTTAATGCACCTCTCCTTCTTGATATCCTAAGCATCCCTATTCAGTATCACCAAAATACCTGCATTGGTAGAGAAGTTTTTACCTTCAGAAAATTTAACAACCATGGGAGACAAATCAAAAACAGAGTCAAAGTTGCCTTTTTTTGTATGTGAAATACCTACTTATAACCTTTACAGCTTGATGAACTATCATAAAAATATATTAACGGGTTTAAGAGTTATGGCCTTCACAGAATTTAGCAACTATGGGAGATAACTCAAGGAGTCAACTAAGAACTGTGACCTTGACTTTTAACATGGCGACACGGTTCCAGCACGCGACACATCATCTATCCATGGTGATCTTTTGTGCAAAATACTTCCAAAATCCAACCAAGGTGGCTGGACGCCATTATTATTATAAATGTATCAAAAAGTGACAAGTTCAACAGAACACTGTGACCTTGACCTCTCAGCCAGCAAAATGGTTTCAGTGCGCAACATATCGTCTATCCAAGGTAATCATTTGTACCATATCATACAGAAATCTAAGCGTACATTTAACACTCATGGGCAGGACAGGAACACCTGTCATTACTATAATTGTAGCAAATATTTACAAAGTTCATCCAAATACTCTGACCTTGACCTTGACCTTTGAGTTGGCGACTCGGTTGTTGCTTGCGACATATTGTCTATCCATGGTGACCATTTGTGCTAAATCATTTTAGAAACTTGCCATGCACCTGGAAGTTATTGACCAGACAGGAACATCTGACATCACTATAATTGTAGCATATATTGACAAAGTTCAACCAAGCGCTGTGACCTTGACCTTTAAGCTGGCGACACGGTTGTTACATACGACACGTTGTCTATCCATAATTTGTGCCAAATTATTTTAGAATCGGACCATACAGCTGGAAGTTATTTGCCGGACAGGAACACCTCTCATCATTATAATTGTGACAAATATTGACAAAGTTCAACCAAGCGCTGTGACCTTGACCTTTGAGATGGCGACACGAATTTGCATGCGACACGTTGTCTATCCATGGTGATAGGACCATACATCTGGAAGTTATTGGCCTACCACGACCACCAGTGTTTACTATAATTGTAGCAAATGTTGACAAAGTTCAACAAAGCGCTGTGACCTTGACCTTTGAGCTGACGGAACAAATTTGCACGCGACACATTTTCTATCCATGATTTTCATTTGTGCCAAATTACTTTAGAATCGGACCATACGTCTAGAAGTTATTGGCCGGACAGAAACACCTGTCATCACTATAATTTATTGTCAAAAATACTCTGACGGGTGACTGCTGTTGTTGGATGGGTTCCGTTTTTGATGGTCAACAACTTGTTCAAGTTTGAAGTAAATATCTTCAAAAATGTCAACGATTTGAAAATTCTAAGTCGAAAAAGGGGCATAACTATGTCAAAAATATTTTGACAGTTGTCTGTCCCTGTTGCATGGGTTCCCCTTATGATAGTTAACAACTGTCAGAGTTTGGAATACATATCTTCAGTAATAAAAAAGATATTATGAAATGTCAAAGTTTTTGGAAGATGACCGCAACGCAGACAACGACGAGATTTTAACTGATATATTTTTTTTTTATTTGCAATTATGCAGAAACTGGTGGGGTTATATTCAAGGAAAAGGATGCAACTTTAACGTTTAAATACTGGGAGCTTCGTTTTTTCAATCGGGAATGCCGTCTATGTATAAAGGAGCAGATATGTTGTCCTCATGCCTGGTTGAATGCAGTCCATCATTCTGGGCACAGTCTATTGATTCGTATGAGTATTTTCAAAATTCTGGAGAGAATTCTAAAAAAAAAAAAAGCTAGATTTGATTGATTGCATGGTTTTCAGCGCCGTTTTCAACATAATTTAAGTTATATCGCAGCGGCCAGAGCAGATAATTCATTGCAATTCTAGTTTTTATTGCAAAACTGGTTGCTGCACAGTTATCCATGCTTTCTTAGAGATTCTTTTTCAGTACTTCGCACAATATTCTTTCCTAGCGACTGGTTGCTTCCCCATATAAACATCGTCGAACCAATGGTCAACGGCGAGAGAGAAATGAATCCTGTCGAAATGATTATCATCAATCCTCGGAAAGAGATTTGTCGAGCCGCGAATAGATCCCGCGACCCCCTGTTCTCAATTCTTGCTCGCCACATCCTGAGCTATCGGGGCTCGGCGAGAAAGAAGCTAGATCTTAAACCTTACATGAAAAGCCATTTTTCCTCACCTTTCGTTTTCATCTATCGATTATTGCCAAACATTGCCTTACTCAAGTGGAACAAAATTAAAAGTTTTGTATGATTACTGACGCTTTCAGCGCCAAATTTATAACCGTGACCAGCCACTGAAAATACAATCCACCGGAATTCTGAAAGAGTTTTATCTTACATACTTAAATTAAAGCTCGGACGGTATATTCCCAAGATCAGATAGCTTGACACTGATTTTTAATTTACGAAATACCATTATTGATCCCTATATTCAAAAAGACAGATGATTGCGGGCCCACAAAAAGAAACAGTTTGAACTTGGCTCTGTCCGAAGTAGAAATGGGTTATAGCTTTCCCCTAACAAATGTGAATTTTCGCAACTTTAAATTTAGTTTAAAAGTATTTTATTCACATATTGATAACATACACATTCATAATTTACACATCTAACTACACGAAAAGGATTCGAACGAAAGCTTTAAGCTTATAAAGTTGCTCTCCTGTAAGTCGTCACTATTTAACAGTAGTAAAATAAGAACAAAATATGGTCAGTTGTGTGTGTGTGTGTGTGTGTGTGTGCGCGCGCGATTGTATGTGGCATGGAGTGTCACCAACAATTATTCATGTGACATTTAAACAACATTTGAGGGGAAAAAAGAAAACAATAGTTATCAACTCTTTACAACACAATCTGACCCTAGAAATGTAAGTTGCCCCCAGCTGGGCGGGGGGATAGAAATTGTCCAGCTGCCGTCCTGCAGTAGTGGTACGACCCCACCAAATGGAACCGCATGTTTGGAGACTCGTAAGCAGGAAAAGAGGGTCCTGGCAGTTGAGGGGAGCCCAGGGATCTTCAGCTCTTCAACACACCGTTTTGGCCTCGGCTTCTGTGTAAATGAGAGCCTAGATGGGCCCGGTCTAGCGCAATCGGCTGGTCGCTTTTAGATTTGGGCATGACTTTTCTTGTTCAAACTTGGTTAAAGTAACTGTAATGTTTTTGAAAAATAATGATTGCATGCATTTGAGAAGTTTTCTCAGTAGTGCACGTATACAGCTCTTGTGTAGATCTTGAATCAATTTATACATTGCTACCTTGTCCAACTTACTGTTTTAAGTTGTTTTACGTGTTTTTAGTCCCTAGTCTAATGTAGGCTCATGGGCTAATTGGGTGGTGGGGATTCTGGGGTTGGGGCACCAGCTTCCATGGATGTTCTCCGATTCCCAGGAATAGGCCATGCCTGCTGGATGTCGCTCCTCTTTATCTATGTTGCCCGAGTATATCATCTGGGTAACCCTGGCATGGGGAGCTGGAATGCCGCTCCACTATACATGCCCCCTTGTTGGGCTCCATGGAGGGCGGGGGCCGTAGATGACGAAATTAATGAATTTAAACATGGAACAACAAACAAAAAAACGAACACGCGACCAATTGGATATGGACTCGGACAACGAACAATCACTTCTTTTCTTCGATTTCTAATCATTGAATCGACCAAAGCAGATCAACCTTTGACGAAACTGTCACCCTTCGTCATAGAGAAAGTTTTAGTTTCTCTAGCAGGATCGCCAAAGTCTGTTAAAAAGTTAAACTCTGGTTCACTTCTGGTTGAAGTCGAGAAAGCGAAACATGCTCAAAACTTGTTGAAACTATCTCGCTGTTTTGAAATCCCTGCCAAATGTTACCCCCACACCTCTTTAAATACATCTAGGGGAATTATTCGATGTCCGGATCTTGGAGGTGTGACAGAAGAAGAAATAGTTTCCAATCTGGCAGACCAGAATGTAACTGCAGCCCAACGAATCACGGTTTTCAGAGACAATGTTAAAAGGAGTACTAATACCATTGTTTTGACATTCAACACCTCTATTCTACCAAAATGCCTAAAAGTCGGATATCTGAAAGTGCCTGTGGACACATACATACTTAACCCGCTTCAGTGTTACGCTTGTTTCTAGTACGGACACCATGAGAAAAAATGCAGGTTGCATGGAGGAGATGAACTCTGCAGACGTTGTGGGCTTACTGTAATCACCCATAACGAAAACAGATGCACCAATGATATGAAATGTGTAAAGTGTGGTGAAAATCATCCCTCTTCCTCTAGGTCATGCAAAATTTGGAAAAGGGAAAAAGAGATTGTTACAGTCAAATATAAAGAGGGCTTATCATTCCCTGAAGCCAGAAAAATTGTCGAAGCCCGTCACAATCTTTCCTTTTCCACCGTACTGAAATCTTATAAAACAAGTTCGGTCGAGCTCAAAGATGCTCAAACTCATACAAGTGATACATCAACACAAACGAATACGCCACAGAAACAAACGCCTACAAATGTGAAACAATCTCAGAAACCTGTAGTGAACAAAGAAATAACAACAACAAAAAAAAAAAAAAAAAACTACCCCTAAGAGTTCAACCAAATCTCCTAAAAAGGTCCTCTCAGACCGCCTTCCAAAGGGGTCTGATGACCAAATTCGTAAGCATAACCGTTTCCAGTGTCTCGATGATGAAGACATAGAGGCGGATGCTAACCATGCACAACCACCAAATACAAATAAGCAAGGTCGCATTATCAAATTAAATAATAAGAAATGAATCCATATATACTTCCATTGTTCTATGGTACCTTTCTTACTCTAACTCTAGCAATGAATAATAATATTCTGCAAAGAAATTGTCGTTGCATTAAAGCAAACCTCGGGGAATTAAACCTTTTAATCAATGAACAAAAACCAGTAGAAATTTGTTTACAGGAGACATTTCTTAAAGACTCCCACAAGTTTACTTTAAAGCACCACTCTTGTTACTTTAAACACTATAGTGGCAATGATAAAACTTCAGAAGGTGTTGCCGTTCTTGTGAATAAATGGTGTTCCTCACTATTTTGTCAAGCTTGAAACTACATTGCAAGCTGTCGCGGTAAATATTTCTCTAAACAAAACCTTTACTTTGTGCTCTGCTTATCTTCCACCTGGATCGCCATTTGAAGTCAAGAAACTTGATGATCTAATAAACCAATTGCCGAAGACTTTTATTTTAATGGGAGATTTTAATTCCCGCCACACTTTATGGGGATGTACAGACACGAACGACAAGGGTAAAATCATTGAAGAATTTATTACGAAACACGACCTTGTTCTGCTTAATGATCAGTCTTCAACCTATCTTCATCCTGCTACTGGTTCGTACTCCGCTTTAGACCTTAACACATGTAGCCCTGGAATTTTTCCAGACTTTAACTAGAAGTTTTGTGATGACCTTCATGGAAGTGATCACTTCCCGATCCAGATAGCGTAAGTAGGACCTTCAGTGCAACAACGTCCAGAACGTTGGAAACTCCACAAGGCTAACTGGGAACAGTTCAAGGTCCACTGCGAACGGTCAATTTATCCCAGTGCTTTTGATGACTGTGAAAATCCTGCAGAACTTTTCACTTCCTTACTTTATTCGGCAGCTGAAAAGTCAATTCCTCGGACATCGACAAATCCAAAGAATGGAAGCAAGCCATGGTTTAAAGATGATTGCAAAAGAGCTACAGCTGAGCGAAAGTCTGTTCTCAGACAATTTAATCTGCCACCGACTCAGGAAAATCTTAAGTTCAAAATTGCACGTGCAAATGCACGACGAACTATCAAGCAAAGTAAACGTGCGTCTTGGTGACAGTACGTATCTAGATTAAATTCTAGATCGTCTGTCAAAAAGACATGGGATATGATAAGAAAAATTAATGGGAAAAGCTCCTCGTTAAATGTCGGGCACTTAAATTTGGATGATGGTGTGGTCACATCCAAAGCAGATATTGCCAATGTCTTGCCAAAAACTTTTGCAGAGAAGTCGTCTTCCTCAAAGTATATGACAACTTTTCGAAAATTCCAAGACATCAAAGAAAAAACTAAACTGAATTTCAAGTCAAATAATACAGATCATTACAACAAGGATTTTACTTTGAAAGAACTCAAAAAGGCTCAAAAGAAATGTCATGATACTGCTGTTGGATGTGATGACATATCAGTTTTTAAAACATTTACCATTTCGATCCCTTGAATGGTTACTGAGTATATTTAATCAAGTCTGGCCTACTGGTACTCTTAATGACCGCCTTGTTTTGTTTCTAGAGAAAAACAAACTTATTGCTACCACACAGTGCGGCTTTCGTAAACAAAGAGGCACTCTGTACCACTTAGTTCGCTTCGAAACTTTTATTCCCGAAGCTTTTATTAAAAAGGAACATGTTGTTTCTGTGTTTTTCGATCTAGAGAGTGCTCATGATACCACATGGAAGTATGGAATCATAAACGACCTCCATGATTTCGGTATAAGAGGTCGCCTTGCTTATTTCATTTCGGCATTTTTGAATGAACGTCAGTTTAGAGTCCGAGTAGGAAACACTCCAACCCCCATGAACAAGAAATGGGCGTTCCCCAGGAAACATTCTTTCCGTTACACTCTTCAGTGTCAAAATAAACAATTTTGTTAAGTCTGTTTGTCCTGGTGTGGAATATTTTTTGTATGTTGACGACTTCTGCATTTGGTATAGGTCAAAGCATATGCATACTATTGAGCGGCAGTTACAATAAGTTTTGAATAACTTAGCCAAATGGTCAGAGGAAAATGGTTTTAGATTTTCAAAAATCAAGACCAAATGCATGCATTTCTGCCAGTCAAGAAAATTTCACTTAGATCCAAAACCTACACTAGATGGTATACAAATTGAAGTCGTCCATAAATTTAAATTCTTAGGTCTTTTATTTGACTATAAACTGTCGTTTATTCCTCACATCGATTACCTTAGCAATAAATGCCAAAAAGCTCTTAATCTTTTACGTGTTGTCTCCAGTATGGACTGGGGAGCGGACAAAAAAGTCCTTTTGAGACTTTATAGAACACTTGTTCGTTCAAAATTAGATTACGGCTGCATTGTATATGACTTAGCGCGGCAATCGTACCTTCTTAAATTGGATTCTATCCATAACCAAGGTTTACGCTTAGCACTTGGAGCCTTTAGAACATCTCCTGTCAATAGTTTATATGCAGAGGCAAATGAACTATCTTTAAATTTACGCAGGAAGAAACTTTCCTTGCAATATTACTTAAAATTAAAGTCAAATCCCGATAACCCCACGCATAAAGCAGTACTTGAACCCCTCTACAAGGATGAATTTCAAGATAGAGAAAAAGTCATACCACCTTTTGGTTTACGCTGTGAAGCGGATATGAGTTGTCTTGATTGCGATCTTGAGGTTGTAGCGAAACATAAAATCTCTGAAGTTCCTTTATATACAATCTTGCTTCTGACAAGAAAGCTACAACAGATCCAATGATTTTTGAAAATAAATCCCCTGAAATAAAAGAACAATACTGCCTTTACGAAGAGATATATACAGATGGTTCTAAAGATGGAAGCAAAGTTGCTGCGGCTGCCGTGCTCGATGGTGAAATATACCAATTTCGGCTTCCTAATAATTCTTCTATTTTTTCCGCGGAGCGAAAGGCGATCGACCTTGCTGTCAACCATATTCAAGAAGACGCGTACTGGCGCTATATTATCTTCACTGATTCGTTATCTGCCATGCAAGCAACTGAGAGTGAGAAAACAGAGAACCCATTAATTGTAAGTCTCCTCGAAAAATTATCCGGAATCTGTGATATTGTTTTATGTTGGCTCCCTAGCCGTATTGGTATCAGTGGCAATGAAGAGGCAGATAAAGCTGCCAAGGAGGCATTGTCACTGGAAGTTTTGCCTTTTAGAATTCCTTTTAATGATTTTAAACCATTAATAAATGATTTTATTCAAAATGTATGGCAGCAATCCTGGAATGACCCAGTGAACCAATATAACAAGTTGTTTACAGTAAAGCCAACACTTGGCAAGTGGCTTCCGGGATCGCGGACAAGTCGCCGTGAAGAAATTATTTTGGCCCGTCTTCGCATTGGTCATACATATATGACGCATTCGTATCTCCTCAAAGGAGAAGAGGAACCACAGTATATTCCCTGCAATATATCTCTAACTGTTAGACACATACTTACAGACTGTGTAGACCTTGCACCTATAAGAGACAGGTTTTTTCAAGTCGACAGTTTGAGCACTTTATTTGATACTGTAAAAGTTCGAATGTATTTTTGAGTTCTTATAAGAGGTAAATCTCTATAAAAAGATATAATTTTAGGTTCTATTGACCATCCGTATTTTTAGACTATATGTCACTAACGTCATTTATTCTTTTAGTGTTTACACAGCTGAGATTTTAATTTTTGTTCGTAACATTACAGTATGATCAGTTAAACGAATTTCATTAGATGTTAGTGCGCCCAATACGACTTTTGGTGTCGACGGGCCTTAACACTTCATTCATTCATTCATTCGTTCATTCAGAAATGTAAGTAAGACAAGAATTTAGGAAGAAAAGAAGTACCAAGATAAACAAAAATGGTACCTGTATATCTGAAAGTGCAGAATTTTAACAAAGTAACGGAAATGAAGGCATTTCAAATTTTAAACCGTTTACCCTCCTTAATATAAGAATGAACTGCTATTTTTTTTTTTTTTTTTATTATCAGCAAGGCTGAGACTCCCATTACCAAAAAGAAGTATTTGTAGGGTAACAAGGGAAAGTTCTGACACACGCTGGATTAAACGGTTTCTATTTTCACGGCAATAGCTGCAGTCAAAGAAATAATGTTGATTTGATTCTATTTCACCACAAGCACATAGAGGAGAATCAGTTAAATTTCTATAATAAAGATGTTGATTAAGTGCACTGCATTTAGTCTGTAGCTTAGTGTGAATAACCTGAATCTTCCTCTCTCCGAAAAAGTAAAGCTTGTTTAGAACCGGTTTTTCTCTATTAATGAAACTTTTAAAGGCTGACAAAGAGTCCAGATTCCTAACATCAATGGATAGAGCATTCCAATAATTAACAACAGAGGGTAAAAGTGAGTTTAGATACAGATCAGTTCTGCAAGCTATAGTTTCTAAGTTATGAGAACCTCATCGGCTATAGGAAGATGTACATGTACTTCCAAGTGATGCCGGTACTATAGTATTTTAATAGGTAGGAGCTAATCCCTTTACCATCTTAAAAAATAATGTAAGTTTGTGTTTAGATCTCCTATCATTTACTAATTCTCATCCCGACTCCATACTAAGATCAGCTAAAGACACAAGTTTACTACATCCAGTTACGATTCGTGAAGCCTCATTTTGTACTTTTCCAATTTGATCTTTTTGGTGTTGAGATAGATTAGTCCAAATAAGATCTGGACGGATAAAAGAAAAATATATTGTTTGAAGAGATGCTCGATCTAGGCGCATCTTTAGACTTCACATAATTCCAATTCTCCTCCATGCCTTCACCAAAGACTGATTAAAGACTCTGATTTCGAGGGATTAAATTTTACAAGCCACCTATTTGCCCAGTCTGTTATTTTGTTGATGTCTGTTTGTAAAATTGTTCCAGCTGTACTAGGGTCACCTACAACCATGGAAAAACTAGTGTCATCTGCAAATAGGTTTATATTTGATTCAATATCATTATAGGTTTATATTTGATTCAATATCATTCACAATGTCATTAATGTAAACTAGAAAGAGAAGAGGCCCAAGAATACACCCTTGTGGAACTCCAGCATTAATAGAACATAAATCTGAAACAACACTAGGTAGGACAACCTTCTGATACCTATTCGTGAGGTAGTCTGAAAACAATGAAAGAAGTTTGCCACCGATTCCAGCTTTATGTAGCTTGAATAAAAAACCATTATGCCATACCTTGTCAAAGGCTTTACTTTTATCAATACAACTCGGACTTCCAATCTTTCATCCAAGGCTTTGCAAATTTATCATCTAAAACTACAACTTGGTTGACGGTTGAGTCTCCCGGTAAAATTCCTGATTGAGAAGGTGTGAAAAAATTGGTATCTTTCAGGTGATTACAGACATCTTTAAATATTATTCTTTCGAAAACCTTTTCCATGGTGTTTAATAAAGATACAGGTCTATAATTACATGCAAGAGCAGAGTCACCGCTTTTAAAGATTGGACATACACTTGAAATTTTCCAAGAAGAAGGAAATCAACAGGTGTTCAAGGACTGATTATTGAGTTGACTGAGAGGGTTAGATATTTGACGTGCAACTTCTATTTTAAATTTACGGCGTTTTTTAACAGAAAAAAGTGGTATTTCATGACAGTAAAACATAGCGGGTAAGCTTCTATTTAAGCTATTTTACAATATCGAAATGGCTTTTGGGAATGTCGCATTATTAATTAAAAGCGTCGATTATGTGGGCTCGTATTTAAATACTTACGATAACGTGAAATCTGATCTCATAAAAAATGACGGTGTTCCCGAACGCAAAACGACCACCAGTCACAGAACGACATTTCACCATCTAACAGAATGCGCTTGGAACAACAGAAGTATTCAGTAATACTTATCATTTTTAAACAAGAACTATCAACTCACTGCAAAAAAAAGTTTAAATTTATCCTATTTCATGGCCGATATTGATAAAATCTTAAACAGCCGTTTCTGTATGCTTAGCTTACAATATAGATTTACAATTTCTTTATTCTTACGCTTGGCAGTTACGGTGCGCTAGTTTATTTTTCTCTTTCTTTGTGCCGGTTTTCCACAGAGACTTCTTGGGGCAACGATCTTGTTTAGTCCGTCGGTTGAAGTAACATACTTCAGGTTGTCGATTTCGAGCTTGCGTCTAAAATTTGAATAATGTTTTGTCTTCTTTTCGTGTGTCTTTTTCATCCACTTCATCTTCGTCTGCTTGAATTTTTAATGGCTTTCCGCAAGACGGTACTCGCCAGTTCCACTATAGCCCGTCTGAAATCAGTGAATTGTCTGGAGACCAAACTTTGCACACGTTTAACCAAGTCTGTAATTGGCTGTGACTTCCAGTCTACAGCCTGTTTAAGCACGTGGTTAATTGACTCACGGTTATTATTTGTCCATTGATAAGTAATTTTACTGTCTTTGATAGGCTGTATGACCTTAAGGCTCAGTTGCTCTTTAAGTCTGTCTCTAAAGTATTTCAAAAAACAAGAGGGCCATGATGGCCCTGTATCGCTCCACTGGCTTAAAAATATAAACCATAAATACTAAACATTTCAATTCTGAGCCAAATGGTTTCAAAATGAAGACTTACAAAGTTTTCTCTGTAAAAGCCCTTGTTAAAGTTGAGACCCGCAGGGAAAAGCCATTTTTGATCCCAGAGCGATAATCACTTGAACCCTGGTAGAGGTCCACAAGATAAAGCCACATGCCAAAATAATACAAGTATATGCTGTATGGTTATAAATACGGTGATTTTCAAGTTTCGTCCATATGAAGCCTCTGTAAAACATAAGACCTCTGATGCGAGGCTAATTTCAAAAAAAAATAAAAAATGCTCCAGATTTGGTAGACCTTGGGTTTGCGGTTAGGAGCAAAAGGATTTTTTGAATTTTCACCCTATAAGCACATGTTTATGACCAAATTTGGGAGTTCTTGCCTTATGGCTAGTAACAAGACGGTTTCTGAAGTTTTCAATCCATAAACCCATGTAAAACTTGTGACCCCTGGTGCAGGGCCAAACTTGATCCTAGGGTTGTAACTTGGGCCCTCTTTGTAGTTGTCCACTAGAAAGAGCTATAATTATGCAAAATTTGGTAGCCCTAAGCCTTATGGCTATGTACACCAAGATTTAAAAGTTTTCCCTATATAAGCCCATGTTAATCTTGTGAACCTCCCCCCCCCCCCCCCAGCATGAGGCCAAATTGACCCCAGGACTGTAATTTGGGCATTTTGGGCAGACCCCCACCAGATCAAGCTAAATGCAAAATTTGGTAGCTCTACTCCTTATGGCTAGGTACTGGAAGATTTCTTAAGTTGTCACTATGTACGCCCATGTAAAACTTGTTACCCCTGCAGCGGGGCCAATTTTGACCCCAGGTCTAAAATTTTGGCCTGCTTGGTAGAGGCCCACTAGATATAGCTACATGCAAAATTTGGTAGCTCTAGGCCTTATGGCTAGGTATAGGAAGATTTTTAAAGTTTTCTCTATATAAGCCTATGTAAAACTTGTGACCCCTGGGGCAGAGCCAATTTTGACCCCAGGGCTATAATTTGAAGAAACATGATAGAGGTCTACTACATAAAGCTACATGCCAAATTTGGTAGCCCTACGCCTTATGGTTTCAGACAAGAAGATTTTTAAAGATTTCCAATATTTTTCAGTTTTGTTGCCATGGCAACCAGAGTTTTTGAAGGAATCAAATTCTTTCAAGAAATTCTGAAGAGGACCATGGCAAGATCATTTCTATGAAGTTTCATGAAAATTGGATGGGTAGTTTCAGAGAAGAAGATGTTTGAAATAAAAGTTAACGCACGGACGGACGGACGCACGGACGCACGACGGACACCGGGTCATGACATAAGCCCGCTGGCCTTCGGCCAGTGGAGCTAACGAGGAGACTTTTCGAAACAAAACGACTCCAATGAAGACCACTTTTCTTCGAAACAAGTCATGTCTTTGGAATCTGAAATACCTCCACGTCCAAATAGTCTGTTGATGATTTTATTTTTGTCACTTTTGTATATAGCATCGTCAGTCAGTTTCTGAATTGCATTTCTTTTTAAATGTCGAATACACAGTACATGTGTAGATTCCAGAAATGCGGTTAGAATAGCTTTTACCATCACCCGCTCGTCGTCACTGCCTATATCAAGATTTGTATGGTCAATTTCTGCTAGTTTTATTTTGAGGTGAAAGAAGAAATTACAGTATCTCTCAAAATCACTGCTGTCATGGATAAATACTGGCCCGAGGAAAACTGGAGGCTCGCCTGTCTTTAGGCGTGTTACAGAAAGCTGCTTGTAACATGTAACAGTCACGTACATATTGCACAAGTTATAAGTTTTGTCCACAACCAGAACTGACTGGCCGCTGCAACATAGAGTTTTTAAATCCATCAGCTGCTAGTTGCTGTACAGGATTACGATGGGAGTTTTATTCTGGTTTCTATTAATACAGCGAACTCATGATTTTCAGTTGTCGTGTTTTCAAGTGTCTGTATCTGATCTGCGACATTTTTTACAGGCACATTACCATGTGCTTTTGCATGGATGTACTTCTTTTATCTCATATCTGGGCAATACTCGTTGGTCGAGAAAGCTCGTCATATTTGTGGTTGAGTGTTTCATACACCTCATCTCGTATTTTTGTAACTAGATGTGTCATTTCGTCCATTACATGGGCAGGAGTCCTCAAGTATTCTGATGAACTTGTTTTTCTACTGCCATGAGATGCAAGATGGAAAGTTTGCAGTATATTCAACAAATGATAAATCGCTTTCTATACCACCTTTTCCTAGATAGGTGACTCTTCCACGATAATTCTGATCCAATTTTAGAGTAGTAGTATAACATCAATGCAACAGCTTTGGTGGTTGCGGATCCATGGGTATGTAAGAACGTTTCCGACTGGTCTGTTTTTTCAACGCAAAAATACCTCTTTTTTTTCGATAAATCTTTTTGAAATTCACCACACAGTCTAAGAAAATATGCGTTTGGACATGTGTCAAATGATACAGTCCAGGTCCCGCAATCATCTGGGAAAAGCACCTTTTTCAATTTTGCCTTTCTCTCCAAATTACTGCTGTCATTTAAAACGAAATAGACATTTTCTTTCTTACCGAATGGAATTTCATCAAAGGCAGGAGGTAACTTTAATAAGATATTCAATGATTTTTCAGTATCTAAAAATTTTCCATACTTAAGGCACCCACTTGTCCTATGGACTGAACTATTGTCAGATATTGTTTGAGTAGCAGACTTGGCTTTCACAGAAGTTGAGGATGGCTAAAAGTAATTTTTAATTAAACTCTGATTTGATTTTATTGAATGTTTCTTCATATTTGAATCTTGGCCACTTTCACGTTTAGGGGAACACTGAAAGCTGTCGGTCATGTTCAAAGTATTGGGTGTTACACCATGTTCCCCCAATTTTTCATGCTGGACAAAGTAGGCAGAAGAATAACCTAAAGTGTCAGATTTTTTCGATGACGTATGGGGCTCTATTTCAGAACATTCACTTTCTGAAAGAGAATGCAAAATGTATAAAGGGTCTGATTCACTTTGCTTTGTGAAAGAAATATCTTCAGCATCTTTTGAACCACTATCAGTTTCTGTCAGAGTTACAAAATGGTTTAGACGGAATAATTTGACATTAGATGGTACGAACATTCACGTCCATTTGACCGAAATATCGATCAATTTCGCAGAAGAAACATTTCTTCCAACCACTTTTCTGGAAAATGCAGTAGATGCCAGATCTGGCGAAAACTTCGCGTGGGGGGGGGGGGGGGGGGGGGGGGTTAGTATGATCTTATAGGTTTTTGTACTACAGCACTCAGTGCATAGATATTCAACATATCTGAAAACGATCCGCTGGTTAAGGTCTCTTTTAGAAAAGTATTGTAGTCACTTACAAAGATCCGGTAGTCTTTAATCAGGTCCACGTATGAACGCAGACTACTGTCATAGTATTTTCTATTAAGAATGATTTCAATTGCTGACTTCAGCATCAATAGAACATGAGAACTTTCGTCTCCAAAAAGTGTTCGAGATACTGCTCAGTACAAACAGTTGTCATCACTATACACTGACAGTGGCACAAACCGCTGAAGCACACAACGTTGATATAGTTTTATTATTTCATTTGAAAAAAAAAAAACGTCAACTGTACTGGAATTGTTAACAGCTGTAACTGGATTTTCGTCATACAGGCCAATCAAAGCTTGTACTTTGATGAGTTCAGCGCCTTTCCCAGTTTTCAAAGCGACGTTGATGAGTTCAGCGCCTTTCCCAGTTGTCAAAGCTTTACACAACCTACAATAAAGGACAAATAATAAGGATAACGTATAACTGTGAAGTAATTAGAGGGGGAAAAGTACAACTATAGAACCATTATGTACACCAAATAAAAGGGCCACGGAGGCCCTTAATCGCTCACCTGAGCCTATGTACCTTTGAGATCATAATAGTCATCATAGTCAATATTTTTTTTCTGTGATATGACTCAATGACCTAGTTTTGTACCAGGCTCACCCGTTCTTAAAATTGTATATGATATCAAGAAAAACAATCTGAAACCATGGTGGTCTCTATAAATTTATCCCACTGAACTAAATTTAGACCCAATGCAACAGAATTCTAAACTCGTCAAGATATCACCAAGACAAACTTTCTGGTCAACTTTGCTGAGGAATAGACTGAAACTGTGCCCTCTAGAGTATACCTACGGTTTTTAAAGATTTGACCCAGTGACCTACTTTCTGACCCAACATGATGCATTTTCTCGAATTTGAGCGGGAAATCATCACGAAAAACATTTTGATTAACTTTTATTAGCTGAAAATGTGTCCTATACAGTATGCACAGATCATACATTTGACAAATTGACCAACTTTTTGAAAACATGTTACGAATTTTGGAACTCATATAATAATGATATCATCGGGATAATTATCTCGCCTACTTTCAAGAGTATTGGACTGAAAATGTGGCCTTCAGATTGTACGCAAGGGTTTTCAAAGATTTTACTTCATGACCTACTTTTTGACCCGACGAGGCCCAATTTCAGACTCGCCCGAGATAGCACCAACACAAACATTCTGACCAAGTTTCTTGTGTCATGGACTGAAAATGTTGGAGCGCACACAAGATAAAAGTTTACGACGCATGGCGAACGATGCAAGATGGACACATCACGATCACAAAAGCTCTCCTTGAGCACTTCGTGCTCAGGTCAGCTAGAAATCGACCGAAGACGTGGGTCATCCGCCTAGCAGTTCATGAATTGGTTACAAGTTTGTTTGTGAACTGCTTTCACTCCCTGTGCCGGCAGGGTCCCTAGCGGACTTTAAGCCAAGGGTTAGTTGGTTCGATTCTGAGCTCGGCAAGATTATTTTGGAGGAACGATCATAGTAACTGCAGCCAGCCATTTCTCTTTTATGGCATGAATTGTTTCGAAGCTGGGAAAGCAGTAAGATTGACTGGCTCGAAAAGAATATAACATCGGACTCCAGAAAATGCATGGCTGTTTGCCATGGCCACCGCAGTATGACTATTCACCACTCTAAGCCATGAATGACTAGAGGGCTATGAAGATCCTGGGGTGGCTCACCTTAGCCTTTTTACCAAACATGACCCATTTTCAGTCTCTTCCGAGATACCATAAAGACAAACATTCTAACAAACTTTTATTAGACTGAAAAGGTGGCCTCTAAAGTGTACATAAGCTTTTTCTAGAATTTGTCTCAGTGACCTACTTTTTTGCCAAACATAGCCCATTTTCAAAGTGTCCCGAGATATCATCAAGACATACATTCTCACCAACTTTAATGAGTATTGGACAGAAAATCTGGCCTCTAGTGTACACAAGGTTTTTCTAAGATTTGACCTGGTGACTTTGATTTTGACAACACATGAACCAATTTTATATTTGTCCAAGATATTATTAAGACAAACATGATGCATAATTTCATGAATAATCCAATGAAAATGTGGACTCTACAGAATACACACAGTTTTTCAAGGATTTTACCTAGTGACCTAGGTTTTGACCATTTTTCATTTTTATCTTAGATATCATCAAGACAAACATTCTGACCGATTTTCATGAATATTGGACTGAAAATATGACCTTTACAGTGTACACAGTTTTTTTTTTTGTTTTTTTTTTACCTGGTGACCTAGATTTTTTACCTGATGTGACCCAATTTTAAACTCAATCGAGATATCATCAGGAAAAACATTCTGAATAATCTTCGTAGTACTATAGAGAAAATTGGACTTCGAGAGCATACACAAAGTATTTCAAAGAATTGACCCGGTGACCAACTTTTTAACCCGACATGATTCATTTTCAAAGCTGTTTGAATTATCACCAAAATAAACAATCTGACTAATTTTAATGAGTATTGGACTGAAAATGTGGCCTCTAGAGAGTGCACAAGCTTTCTTTTACCTGATGACCTATTTTTGACCCCTCATGACTCATTTTCGAAGTCGTCCGAGAAATCATCAAGACAAATATCCCGAAAAAGTTTCATGAGTATCGAACAGAAAATGTGGCCTCTAGAGCGTACACAAGGTAAAACTTGACAACGCACGGCGGACGACGGACACGGCACTATCACAAAGGCTCATCCTGAACACTTCGAGCTCATGTGAGCTTAAAATTCTTCGCTATGACAGGGCAAACAGCCAACCCTCATACGACATTTTAGGATTTCATTTACATAAAAGTATGGTAGACTTAAACGTCTCCTTTCACCTTTGCTTTTTTGAAAAAAAAAAAAAATCTTAAAAAGTTAAAGATAGATCTACATCTGTAGTCGTTTTCAGCCAGTTTTCAACCCTTTTTTGTTTTCATCTTTCGTTTATCAAACTATAATTATTCTGGTATCTTCATGCCAAAATATTGCCCTTTCCGCTCGGTGGCATTTTTCAAATACTTACCTATCTGATATGGGCATTTTGGGTAAAGAACCGGACTACTTTTCAAGGCGGCAATCAACGCAGCGAATTTCAAAATAAAAATATTTTTTACTCACTGAAACCTATCTTGTACGATTCACCCAGTCATGGTCAGCTAGCATATAACTTATTCACTAGCCATTTATAAACATAGCCATTATAGCATGGTGAAAAGCACCGGTATAAGCCCAGCAAGGTGAGGGCGATATTTCTTGTTATCAGTCTGTTGCACAAATCCCGGTTTTCCCCATGTCTTTATATTTAGTACCTGTCTACGGAGTTTTGCATTAAACAACAGTATTCTATAAAATTATTTTCTCCATTTGAAATCATTACATTTTTAAGAAATTTGTAGAAACAAAAACTGGGTTGATTTTTCCAGAAACGTATTATTTATAGCCATTTTCCGCTTGCTATTTTTAGCGTCAATTTACGCACCGCTATTAATATTTATCGCGTATTAATTTTTATCCTGTACAGGATAATGATGCGTCATTGCAGACAGGTTTAATCTTAGAAGAATATCGGCATGCAAAGACAATGGCTAGCAAGGTTGCATAGATTACGACCGATAGAAAATACATTGCATTTCCTGGAAGCCATCAAAGAAATCACGGTTGTGACATTTCCGGCTTTAAATCGAAGATTTCCTGTAGGTGTATTTATTCCTAATGCCATACTAGTATATATCGGTATTTCATCTGTGTTTATACAACTGACTAAATTCTGAACTATTCTACAGTCTATCAAAATTTAAAAGCTCTTTTACTCTCTGGTTATAGCATGGATCCGTGTAAATCGATATTTGACCAATCAGGTCATCGCATTTATTTGGCCCGATGTGCAGCCTTGCTGTATGCTATTTCGGCTCCCAAATAAGCGACTGTTACTGTTGGAGTAGTGCGATATTATGTGTGTTTACAATGCTTGAATAAGAAAAAGTTTAAAAGATGTGCTTTGCGAACGTGTGCGGCTTACGTGAGATTTACGCAGAGGCCAGGAGTTTGCAATATGATTATGACTGACAGTGGTACATGAACAAAGAGCTTCGATCAACGCTACATTAAGCAATGAATTAATTAGTGTTAGTTTTTTTTTTTTTTTTTTTCCTCTCTCTGAAATTCTCTGAAAGACACGTAAAATGTTTTACAGTGGAACACCAAGATAAAAATATATAAAATACTAATAAAAAACATAGTACAATGTACATTCACTTAAATTCATAACCTTGTTTAATAACCACTGCACATCCAAAAAGAGGCACGTGTCATCACTGTTCAGTTTGACGTTAACATTAACCCTTTGTGCGTGAAGAATGTTGAAGGTGTAGATACAGATCAGAGTGCAAAAAATAACATGCAGTTTAATATTGGATTCAAACCATCTGCTACTTAAATTAAGCACAGTTACGTGTATTCCTTACTGAAAGTACAATGTGGATTTGAATTATGAAACAAACTTCTGTTCAGCACTGTTTTGGAAGTTCAGCTCAAAAGGAAACTTATGTTAATTAACAACTTTTTGGCCATATTTACTGGATTAGCACATCTGCCATTCAAAGGGTATGTCGGTAAACTGTTAAGTTATAGGATGTGTGTTTAATTGCAGCTGTAATCCACTCAACCACCCGTTGTCTTCAGTATATCATTAGATAAAACAAACAACCTTCAATGATATTAACAAGTTTGTTAATTGACAGCACACTTTACGCATTTTAAAATCATCAGGCAACCATTTTCCCTTATCTCGAAACTTTTCTTAGACTTACACCTCTCTGTTGAATCAGACAATCTATAAATATTTCAAAATGCTTGTAATTAAGAGTAATGTATTATCGAATATGACAGACAGACAGACAGAAACAGACAGACAGAACATTTTATTGATAAACTTGTACAAAGTACATTGTCATCCAAAAAACAATATGTACAAAAGTTATTATATACAACAACAGGAATTGAAATAAATACATATATCTCGTCAATCAATAAATAAATAATGTGAATAAATCCTTTTCGCGGGGATTTAATTACTTTAATATCAATTTGGTGCCGCAGAATACGCCTATACATTTTAACCAGTCAAATCCAAAACACAAGCCCGTTTACCATATATATGATGTTGAGACAACCTAACTAGCTTTACGAAAATGTTAAACACCTTTAATTCTATTATTCCTAGGCAAAACTGGGGTTCATGGGGTGTTTCATTCTTTCTCACGGAAGTTCAAAACTTTTCTGACACAAGTATTACATTGTCTGTAGCCCCTGAAATTTACACTTTTTGTATATATCCTTGTGTAAATTAGGTCAAGTATCCATAAATTTCTTACCGAGAATTCATCGTCGGCAGAAACATATGAAAAGGAATATATTTCCGCAATGTTGTAGAGAGAAACAGTCATGACAGGACGATTTAAGTAGCCTGTCTGCTATACTGATTATGTATTTACTGCGTTTGTTTGGGAGCCCTTAGCGACGGTAACCAAGGAAGTCGGTTTATCTTATCGCCACGGATCCGTGTATTGTATCTTTAAGGTTATTTTTTTTATGCTATGTGAATGTATTTAGATGTGGAAACAAAGCCATTGGCAAAAATTTGCCCGTGGATAAAAAATGGAAGTCGAACCCTTCTTTTGCGGTCCGTTTTTTCCCCCCGTTTTTTTTTTTTTGCAAAGGTATGTAATTTGAATGAGCTCATTAACACACTTAAAAAGGTGAAATCTTCTTGTTTAGAGTTAGATGTCATCCAGGACGATCTTACTCAACCGAAATCTGTACTTCGCCAATCCGTATTCCTATTGAATTGTTTCCCGCTTAATTATTCTAACTAGTTCGAACCCCTCTGATATCGGCAACACTAACGTAAAAGTTACGGTATTTTTTTTCTATTCGTAAAGTTACACAAAAGCTTACGCTCGAATCAGTTACTAACTCTTTTAGTGAAATGCACTTACGCGTTTTCTTTAGAGTTGCATGAAAACTTACGAAGACTGTGTTCGTAACTACATAAGTAAACCGGGCCCAAAGACTCCAGTTACATGTACCTAATATCCATAAGACATCTTCTTATTTTTTTTTTTATCTATGATAATGGAGGACAAACACACACACACACACACAAACACACACACGCGCACGCACGCGCGCGCACGCATTCTAGCTTTACTAGCCCAAAAGTTTTTGTGGAGAAAATATTTGAAATTGTCGACAATCGACGGAAAGACCGACGGAGGTTGGAAAGTAACCAATCACAAGAACTCATATTCACCAATAAAAGAAGTAACAATTCTAAACAATGTGTGGGAGAAAAATAACTCCAGATGTATGATAATAAAGAATTTATTTCATTGCCAACCGGTTTCTCATATAAGAGGAATCATCAGGGCAAATAAGAATAATTCGAGTAGTGAGTTGTATTGTTACATACCTGTACATCTTTAAGGCATGGCTTCATCTTCAATTAGGCTATTAAGTTACTGCCCTTCAGGAAACCTAGCTGAAACATTTTTATGTTGAATGGAAAGGACTGAATGATTTTTTAACAATGGAAAGATCCAAGACTTTGAAAAAATATAGGTCATAAAGTCGTATATTAACCTGTTCAACCCTGCTCTTGCGTCGTATTTACCATCATTAATGCAGCACTTCTTACATGAAAAGACCATACTCTTTACTGACCAAGCCTTGAATTCTGTCTTTGTCATGGGCACACATGTACGATGGATCCATTTTTTTGCAAATAAAGCACTCCAAGGCGTCTTCCTCACAGTCTCTCAAACATCCTATGAACGGAATTTCGCCCATAATCACTTATTTGACAATTAAATAATTAATTTCCAGATAATGTTCAAATCACAGTTTGAACTGATAAATAAAATGGATGCCAGAAAACCCTTTCTGCAAATTCTCAAGGACTGAGATTCCGCGTCGTCTGGAAAAAGCATGAAGTACGTGCATACTTCCAGCTGAGCGGTGGCAGTAAGGTGTCCTGCAAGTGCCACCAAAACCTTACAATATCTGTCGTTGGACATTACGCTATATACGTTGATGCCGAGGCATTACAAAACAGTGTGAATGCTTTTTTTTTTTTTTTGTTTTTTTTTTTTTTAAATAATAAGAGATGTTGATTATCATTGATTGGTCGAATTCAAAATACGGCAAAGCAAAAATAATGCAGTGTGTTTAATTAGATAGGAAAGACGATCTACAACGCAATACTGTTATAAATTAGCGCACAGAAGTTGAATTAAACCATCGTGAATTCGCATTATGTCATCTACCTGTATTTTATCTACTTATAATGCAGTCGCGGTGGTCCAAATGTTTCGCCGTAGATAGGTTTGTAGCATTTGCAGTCTAATATTGTTGGAGGGGTGTTCGAAATGTATCCGGAAAGTGCTTAAACTATTTTATGAGCACAGATCTTTTTATAAAATTTGGAGCTAAGATATTTTGATATTCGTTATACCTTCTTCTGTACGTACACTACAAGCATCGTCACACCGATACGAATTCCAAAGTCGCTTTATTAACGCCTGGCAGAAATGAGCGGGCCAAATAAATATATAAAAAAAAATTCTACACAATATGCACATCATGAACCCTCAGACCCACTAATATCTAATAAAAATGGTGTTAAACCAACATACTTTCATTTGTCGTAGAACAATCAGCAAGTAATCGATGTCATCAAACAGTCTCCTGCACACTTTTGACTCAACTCTAGATCCGGAAAATATGAAGGATATTCCAGTCTCAAGCTCCAACTGCATAGTGTGACAGGGGTTGTAAAGCTGAACTAAGATTTTTTTCTAGGAAAGCTCTACCATTTCTCCTTTAATGATCGTAGGTGACCACGCTTGAGAATCTGCGTTCGTTACAAAAGTAAATATTGTATTACTACCTGATTGAAGCAGCCGTCTTTGACAAGTGGGTCGGCAGTTGGAAGATGGACATATCATGTATAGGATAATCATTTGGGTAAAATTCAAAATTCGCCTTTATTACGAAATCAAAGATTCCGCATATATCGTAAAAAAAAAAAATCTCATTTATTTATTATTTTTTCATTTTTTCATTTTTTTTTTTTTTTCAAAGTGATTGCCTGGTCAAACCTACCTTGCGTTGCTGTGGTAAAAGACAAATTATCATCGGTGTACATAACTTTATTTTTCTAATTAAAAAAAAAAAAACTATATAAAAGCAATCCTGTGTCGTATCATTACGAAAGTTATACCAGTGTTGGCGACACTTTTCGAACACCCCTTTTATAATAAAAGGCTTGCAGTCCTGAAAGACATCAACCACCAAAAAAAAAAAAATGGCAACTGTTGCACTTTTTGGAGACAATTACATCCGACGCTTACGGGACTTTTGTAACGGTGATCTCAAGGTAACAAACAAATATTATTCAATTCATATAAATAATTCCTTTACTTACTTGTGAATTTTGGCGCATTAGTTCTGGAAAAGAATGGAAAAATTCAGGTTATTGTAAGTTTAGTCTATTCGGCCTTGATTTTCAATTACTTGACTTTTTCTGCTTTGTATAAAATATATCACACATGACATATTTTTAAACAAGCAATACGATGCTTTGTGTTGTTTAAAACGTCACAAAGTAATTTTGTTGTATGTTTTGTTTTAATGCCGTTTTCAACACTATCAGGGTGTTATCACGACAGCCAGTGCATCTACATGTATTCAAGCGTTTCGGGAATTTCTTAGACCAGTGCTCAATGCAATGATCTTTCCCAGCAACTGGACTGCTTTCCCACACAAACATCGTCGACACAATGTTAAGTGGTGAGAGGGGAAATAATTATCATCAATCCTCGCAAACAGTTTAACCAGGTCTGGAATAGAACCCACAACCTGGATTACAGGTCATCGGCGTTTACGACTGAGCTACCGGGCTCGTGGCACGTGAGTGAAATGCTGGTCGGAGGCGTAATTGAATTCGTTGCAGTATATAGAGGCTTGCTATAATGAACACTTGTGCCACTGCCTTATTCATTCAAAAGACCGTTATTTTACATTCAATATATTGTTGTAGTAGGATGGGGAAGGGAAAAAAAACAATCGTATACGCACGGCCATTTGAAAGCCACAGTTTGGCAATCGTTTAACGCTGGCACAACCAACAGAATAGGAACCCTGTAAATCTTTGCTGACTTTTCTCCAAAATCATTTCAAAACTTAGAGTATAAAAAGATGTAGCTTGCTTCAAGGCTTGTGCATAGATCATTGCACGGGGAAACGTCAGGTTCCAATTTAACTTCAAAGACAATTCTTAATATATAGTATGAAGTAAAAGGATCCATGCACTTTCTAAATCTGTACGCCTAAGGTCATCTTTAACCCCTAGGCTGCTAAGCGCTCAGGGATCTTTTGCGGTCAGGGTTAATCAAGCGGAGAACGTGCAGTCTGATCTTGGATCCACTCTGTCCCATAAGGAGATATCCACCAAACACACACACACACACACACACACTTGAAATAGCAAAATTTGGGTTTATGTCTTCGGCTTGAAAGTTTTATTTAACTTAATTAGCCGGTTAAGGGTTAAAACTTTACAAAGATTTAAACACTGGGGAAGAAACGATTTTTTTTATTTTATTGTACTCCCTCCCCCCACAAACTTTAGGGTGGGGTGGGAGATTATGCTAAAGTCACTTGTTCTGTCAGTGCGTGCCCTAAAATCTTGTCCGGAGCATAACTTCCAAAGTATAAGAGCTATTTACCCCCAACTTCAAATACAGATAGATCTCATTGGGGACAAGTGCAGTTTACATTTCTCTGTACAACCTTAAAAGGTCGAAAGTTTAGCTTGGTACAATGGCTTAGATTGCTTTTTTGGTGTTTAATGCCGTTTTCAACATTGTTAGTCATATCGCGTGGTTAGAGTACCTACCCATACTTTCCTGAGCCTTCTTTTAACAGTGCTTAGAACAGCATTCTTTCTAAGCCACTGACTGCTTTCCCACATAGCTCATCGAAACAATATTCTGATGCGAGAAATGTATACAATCCTCTCGCAATGTTTGCCATCAATTTGCGAGTTGCAAATCATAGCTTCGATCCCTACATTACAATTTCTCTCCGTTACCGGATGAGCTACCATACTGGGCAGAGTTATACTGGTTGTAGTTTATTTCTTCATTACACGCTGGCAAAGAATTTGTTTCTGAATATTGTTACAAGGTTACCAGTTCATCACTCTGCCCGACGACAAAAAATTAATACTTCCATCTTTAAAGCATTTGCAGATGACAGATGTGATGCAAATTATGGCATGCTTTGAATAGATAGAAAACATTGTGGGGGGAAAAAAAAGATAAACTGCTTTTTACCACCACTGTAGTGTTTTGCGGTGTTTTCAAAATTAAACCATCATGGAGTTGTTACTCGTTAAATAAGGTGGATTACTGGGTAAAGATTACTTGTTTTAAAAGTCCACAGATTCGATTCTCCTGGTCCGTTAAGGTCCTTTCCGTTATCTCCATACTCCAACATTGCATCTTTTCAAGTCATCTCATGTTCATTCTGACGATTCCTACGTCCGATATTTGATGTTTCTGGTAAGGTTTAGATCCGTTTCCCGTTTTCTGTTCGGTTTTGAAGTCCGGAAGTAGGCCTTTTAGGGTCCGTTCAAGTCCCTTCCGGTATTTCCATACTCCAACATTGCATCTTTTCAAGTCATTTCATGTTCATTCTGACGATTCCTACGTCCGATATTTGATGTTTCTGATAAGGTTTAGTCCGTTTCCGTTTTCTTTTTTATTTTGAAGTCCGGAAATAGGCTTTCTAGGGTCCGTTCTGGTCCGTTCCAGTATTTCCATGCCGCAATATCTGATCTTTTCAGTTCAGTTCTTGTTCATTCTAATGATTCATATTTTCGATATTTGATGTTTCCAATCAGAATTTGGTCCGTTCCCGATTTTCACTTTGTTTTAAAAGTCCACAGATTCGTTTTTCCTTGTCCGTTCAGGCCCTTTCCGGTGTTTCTGTTTCTAATAAGGCTTAGGTCCGTTTCGCGTTTTTTCCTTTGTTTTTAAAGTCCATATGTTTACTTTCCATCATCTGTTCAGGTAGCCTAAGGTCGTGCAAGTCCCCCTTCTCGCTTACACGAGTATGAGCAGGCTTTTCTCTTTTTCCAATATCAAAAAACTGAAGTATCGCTACAAGAGTTTACATCGTATTCTCAAGTCCATTCCGGTCCGTTCAATTCCGGTATTTCCTTGCACCGCCTCACAGGACCCCCTCATAGGTAACATGTATCATTGAAAATTTCTGACTTTGCAAATAGGTAAATATGCAGCTCTATTCCTCTATTTTGACAATAATAGGTCGGAATATGTCAGGTAAATTTTTTTACTGACCAAAAACGAGGACTTCTGTCATTTTCCAGAAAATTACTTTCAAAAGCAATTTGGCTATTGGAAAAATTACTCTTATTCCTTTCTTGTATATGAAACAATCAAAGATAAATTTTTATTTGATAGATTTATGAAAAAGGTTTCAATTGACATAGTTTTTGTTACACACACACACACACACACATATATGTGTGTGTTTGTTTTTGACCTAAGCTGCTCCGATAAAACGAAGGTTTGTACCCTCACCACTTCGTGAAAGGGACAAAACAATTCGATCCAACGTATCTGAGTGAATGAAATAAGTGCAAAACAAAGGTTTTTAAATGATACCCCCCTAAAAAAAATAAAATGAGTACCTCAGTTATTCCCGATCTAGCCCATTTACACATTTTGCGTAACACATACGAATTTACGAATTTTACGCGGGACTAGAATCGGAAATTCTGAGAGTATACTTCGCCCCTAAGTTCATAACCCCTAAGGTCAAGGTCATTATGATATTACGGGATTTCATAACTCTGGTTTTCCCAACTATTACGGGATTCCATAACTCGGGTTTTCGCAACTATTACGGGATTCCTTTATTCGTTTTTTTTTTTTTTTTTTTATCCTCTCGAAATAAAATTCTTCTCGATCCTCTCGAAATAAAAATCTTCTCGAAATAAAATCTTACTATCCTCTCGAAATAAAAATCTTACTATCATCCCGCGAGAATAAAAAATCCTTCCGATATAAAAATCTTCTCCATCCTCTCGAAATAAAAATCCTTCCGAAATAAAATCTTCCCATCATCCCCCGAGAATAAAAATCTCTCCGAACGTTCGTAAGATAGAAATCCTCTCGAAATAAAATCTTCTCGATCCTTCCGAAATAAAAATCTTCTCGATCCTTCCGAAACAAAAATCTCTCCGAACGTTCGTGAGATAGAAATCTTACCATCATCCCGCGAGAATAAAAAATCTCGCGTTCTTCCCGTATTAGAAAAATCGCGAGAATAAAATAAATAAATTTAACTTAAAGAAAAAAAATTCTTATTTAAAAAACGCATGATGGCGAGAGATAATTACGTAAAATACCGAGACTTAAATATAAGTAAGCTAAGACTTTGTGATAGCGTAATAAATAAAAATTACAATTACCAATCAATGAAAATCGAATATGAGTATCCCGATGGGGAAGTAAGAGGTTTACGGTTGAGTTTACCCGCATTGTTTTCTTACGGAGTGCAAGCCTATAAAACCAAATCACGAGATTACTTTATGACTTTATCCTTTTTTAATGAAGAAAACCCGACTGAAAAAGAAGTTGAGTTTAAAGAAGTATTAGATACCATCTCGAAGCTTTTACGGGAAGAAGCGCCAAAAAAGTATATAAAAAAGAAGACTCATAAAATTGATTTTAAAGAATTAGAAATCATTAAAGATAATACTTTTTACCCGAAACTAAAACAAGATAAAACTTATGATGACTGTAATAACCTTGCAAAGTGCGTTATAAGTACTAATTTTTACGAAAAATCGGAAACGGGCGAGCTTAAAAAAGTAAAAGATCCTTATTCTCTCGAAAAATTAAAATGTAAAGTAGTCGCTTATATGGATATAACGGATATTTTTATTAATTCATCCACGCTTAAAGTACGTACGAGTCTTTCTGACGTTGTTATAATTAAGAAGAATGTTTTTGCTATTAAAACAATGACTAAAAACTCTTTTTCTATTCCTTCGAGAGTAGAGTTAGGGTCTGATGACGAAGAATAAATTTATAACTTTTTTAAAAAAAAGTTATAAATTTTTGTTTAAGACTCTTCATCCCTTTATTTTTTATAAATCGAGTTCGTATAAGTATCGTCAAATAAGCATTTTTTACATTGAGATTGTCAGACTTCGTTAAAAAGTTTATGACGTCGCACTGCTTTACTTCTAAAGGTTGGGGAAAAACTACGCAACTACAACCTTTTCCTGTTTCTTTTATTAAGGAGTAGTCGGTTTTTTCGTCGCCGTTTCCGACAATGTTAATTTTTACCTCTTCGTTTAAAAAACTATTTCCTTTTAAAACCATTAAAGAACCTCTTATAATTCTACCCGGAGCTGACATGCAATAACCTCCTAATCCATGCGATCTTCCGCTGCTGCCATTACCGAAAGAAAACTCGTAATTTCCGCTTAATAAACTTCCTTGTTCCTCAGCGTGCACGCTTATTATAGGTTTAATTAATTTTTTCTCACGCTCAGATAAAGCTAACAACTGTGTGGAAAGAAAAGACCTCGTTACAGGATCATCCCAAGCGGCGGGTTCGGGCAAGTTTTTAATTCTATTTCCTTTCATATCTATTTCGCCATCCGCAGAAAAAGAACCGTCCAGGTTTTTCGTTAAAGCTTTGGCCGCTAAAACTGTGGTATCTACGTAAAATTTATTTGCGGCTTGCTGGTGCTCTAAAGGAGTTCCAACTTCGGTAATTCTTCGTCCACCCATAGAAACGTCACTAGTTGCCATATAACTACCGGAACTGTAAACGAAAGCTCGATTAGCGTTATCCACATAATTTTTTGTCGCAACGTCTCGCGGTTCTGCGGGCTCCGAGAGATTCGTTTACTGGTGGCCCTCCATATTTATATCCGCGATGGCGGAGAAACAGCCGTCCTCCTGTTGTACTATAGCCCTACCGCTATCATCCACATATTTTTTAGTAGCGGCTTCGCTCGGTTCCGTAGGATCGTCTAAATTTTTTATTTTATTAAATCCCATGTTTAAATATCCTAACATGTGATAACCTCCATTTTCGAGCAATAACCCCGCATTAGAATCAACATAATCCTTAGTCGCGACGTCTTGCGGATTCGCGGGATTACTAACCCTCGTTAAGGTGTTACCATTCATATTTATAGAACCGGTAACTTCCGTCGTACCATCTTTACGCAAAAAATTATTATTTACGTAAGTAAGTGACACTCCATCGTCGCTTGACTTAACATTGAGCAATCTTCCGAATTTGTCAACGGGCATTTTTTTATATCTAAAAAAGTTTATTTAAGACTCGCTGAAATTTATTTCCCGAGCTTAGCTCTTTAAGACCGTACAAACATAAATGACCGCAAAATACTTGCCCGGCTCGTTGTATTTGATCCGTATTGTAAAATATCGGATTCGTCAGATACTCTTTTAGTTCGAAAGGCGGTTGCACGCCGTAACTGTCAAAATAAATTTTTAGCTTACCGTCTTTATACCATGCGACCCAATGCGTACCAGGCCCACTCGTATCATCTAGGTTTAATATACCGCATTCCTTTTTTCTACACTTTTTCGGCAAATCGTTTCGTAAAAATACGCCCCTAAAAGAAGGTATCTTTAATCTTTTCGTGGCATCTTCTAGTTCGAAGTTGCTTAGCGGTTTGTTCGGTAAAATTACGTTTTTAATCGCTATATCCATCATTTTTTTTTTTTATGACTAAATATTTTTAATGACTTTATTATCAACCCATGAAAGTAGATCGTCAGGGTAACCTTTCCATTTTACTAGAGATTTATTTTTTCCTTTTTTGATAATCTTTTCTATCCTGAACAAGGTTTGATTAGTTTTTTGTAGTTCAGGTTCGTAAAAGCTGCCTTGTATTTCTTCTCCGGTAAAATCCTCAATTTTATACGTTACGGGTGACGTACGTTTTACCTCGGAAATTGTAAAAACCTCTTCAGTCCATCTTGTGGTATATCCCTTTTCGAAGGTCTTTTTCTTTTTAGCTATCCTTACTTTATCACCGACGGAAAACTTAGGTTTTTTTATATCTCTTACTTCGAGATGATCGGGATAAAGAGCTTCCCGAAATTTGTCTTCATTAACCTTCTTACTAGCATCTACCGGCGTCATCTTAATGGAAGAATGTTTCGCGTTATTATATTCTTTAACGAGATCCGGTAACACGTTAATGTAAACATGCGTGGAATTAGCGGTAAAACATTTCCACATTTTTTCTTTCATCGTTCTAATCCATCTCTCAACGATGCTAGATTTTTCCTCATTTTCGGTAGAATACAACTCTATCAATTCTTTGACATCTTTGTTATAAAACTCCTTAATAAGTACTCTTTAATGCCTCAGCGACAGAATCCCCCCTCTTATCTTTTAATGGAATCAACCAACCGTATTTGGAAAAAATATCGATGACGGCGAGAAGATATTTTATACCGCGATTGAATTTAGAAAATGCTTGCACGTCTACTAAATCAGCGGCCCATATCCTATCAATACTGTTTACTAAGACTCTCCTTTTCTTAAATTTTCTTTTTACGGGTTTGTGCAACTCTTCAGCTAAAGCCTCCGCGTCAAATTTTTTTTTTAATCCCCATTCCGAATCTTTTCTTCGCTCCAATCAGATTACTAACGACGGATCGCTCCATTTTTTCCCTAAGTGTGGGATTATAGATCCCCTTTAGCTCCGTTAACATATTCGCGTCACACACATTGTTTCTAACTTCCGTCGTGGGATTTTTTAACTAACAAATATCGTGATGGTACGCGGCTTTATCAACGCGGTTTATCGGTTTACTCCATTCCTTAGGCGTTAAATCGGGGTTGAGTCTTTTATTTAATTTAGTACCGGGTCCAGTAAAGTTATGTCCTGGGAGATGCATTTCAACGGGCAAATTATTTATCATCCTATTAAGTATTGATCCGCCTAAATCTTTCTCTTTTTTTTTTAACGCTTTTCGGTTTGGCACTCTTTGGCTTGACACTCTTTGGTTTGGTGCCCGCTGACTTAACAAACTGCGTTTTAGTTGTTCCGCACACCACGCATTTTCCGCGTGCCATATTTCTTCCATTTTTAATAACAACATAATTTATGTTGCTCGTCTCAGTAGCTTTTCTACATTTAACGCAATACATCTTTTTATATACGTTAAATTTTTTTAAATATATATAAAAATGGATGTCGAAGATTTATCGTGGAACGAAGTAGCATCGAGTAGATTTAATAACCCTCTTTTACCTGAAAGCATTAGGGGGCTAATCATGGGTAAATCGGGATGTGGCAAGACTACGCTTTTACTAAACCTTTTGCTTAAACCGGAATGGCTCGGCTACGATAATTTATGCGTTTTCGGAAAAAGTCTTTTCCAACCCGAATATCGCGTGCTTAAAAAAGCTTTCGAAGAAAGACTACCAAAAAAGTGCATTTTAGAGTTGTTTATCAATCGTGACGAAATACGGGATTCTAATTTTACTGCCGAAGATATAATCGAAAAATGGGCTGAAAGAATAGAAGATGATAAATCGGATATAATGTGTAGTTTCTTCGAAACTGCTGAGGATGTACCCGATCCGAGAGAGTTGGAAGCGGAATACAAAAATTTAATGATCTTCGACGATTTACTTTTAGAAAGGCAAAATAAGTGCGAGTGTTACTATATTCGTGGAAGGCATAGTAATGTTGACTGCTTTTACCTCTCACAAAACTATTTTAAGTTACCAAGGCAAACTATTAGAGAAAACGCGAATTTTATTTGTCTTTTTCGTCAAGACCTTAAAAACATTAATCATATCTATAGCGATCATGTAAGCGAAGATATGCCCAAAGAAGAGTTTAGAAAATTTTGCTACAAGGCGTGGGAAAAACCTTTTGGTTTTGTTACCATCGATTTATCTAGCGAGAAAGATAGAGGAAAGTATAGACACGGCTTGGACGAGTTTTATATACCTAAACCATCAGGGAAAAATGGAAAAGATGATTAATTAAATTTTTTTTTACTATAAAAAATGGAAGATATTTTATCCAGCAAAAAGGGACTTAATTGTAAAAAAGTATCTCGACACAAAGAAGAATATTCGGGGCAACCTGTTAGCGGAAAGAACGGGTGAAATAGAATTACAATCTGACCTTTCGAAGCTTTTTAAACCTATTACGGAAGCGCAAAAAACTACATACGGAGAAATTACGAAGGCTCTTAAGCCTTTTGAAAATTTGCCGAATTACCCGTCAATAAAACTTTTTACCTCCAAAGAAGGAGAGATAACTATGGGGAAAGGTGGCGAAATGCAAACTATCGGACCAACCGCATTTAACTATTTAATAAAATTTCTCGATAAAACTGCCGTTGATAAAACGTACGGATTATATTCTAAAAATGGTAAATTTTATATCGGTGATAAAATAGTCACGATTAATAATAATGATATCTCGCTAGATAATGAGGTTTATAAAGGAACGCCGGGTTTCTGGGAGTTAATTACTTCTAAAAACCCGGATTCGAACATTTTTACGGAAAAGGATTACGATAATTATAGTAAATTAGTCGTAAAAAGCAATACTCTTTATTGCAATAACAATCCGAATAGTAATCATCCGAAATCTTCTAGAGGAAGAAAGTGGACATTACTTAGTCCTATTTGGGAAGCGATTAAACCGACAGTCGTAACCGGAGAAGGAGTTATTATCCCGTGTGATCCTAACGCATTACTGCAAAGATTAGATTTACTTATAGCGAGTAAAGCGGCGGGCAACACGGGTGTGAGAAACGAGATTGTTAGCGTGTGCGACGAATTAAAAAGGCAAGGACACCTAGATTAAAAAAGCTATAAAAAGTTAATGTCTATATTATAAAAAGATGATGATGCATAAACAAAGAGGATTTAAAAAAACGTACGCGTACGGCGGTACAGGAATTTTTGACAGCTTAGCTAGCTTTTTTACGAGACTTTTTACTAGTAACGCCGCTAAACAAATTGCTTCTTCCACCTTCGATGTAGGAAAAAGTGTGGCTAAGGAGGGCGCGAAAAAAGCTTTGGAGGCTGGAAAGAGTGCGGCGGTAGATGCGGGCACCAGATTAGTTAAAAAGGCTTTCACCCCTTAATCCAAGAAAATTTTGCAAAAGTATGCCGCGTTATCCGTGCCACGAGATACTAACGCGATAATAGATGGTAGTGGTAACGATGCAATTGCTATAGAAAAATTAATTAAGAAATTAAGTAGAGGTTCGGGTATTAAAACGATGTAAAAAATATTATAATAGTTTAAATTATTATAATATATAATAAAAATGAGTATTTTAAACATCATAGAACCAATTTCGGAAGATACTAGCATTGATGAGTATGAGGTGCATGAGTATGACCCTATCACTGGCAGCAAACTAAACAACCCCGGAGGACATATCAGGATTAACATCGAAAGTCAAGATATATTTACGCATCCCTCCGAGTCTTATTTAATTTTTATAGGCAAATTAGTAAGAAATGATAATGGTGCGGTTTATGGCGCTGATGATAGCATTTCGTTAACAAATAACGGTTTGATGTATCTATTTAATAATCTTAAGTATCAGCTTAGCAGGCAGGAAATTGAATCCATAACAAATCCCGGCCATGCTACTACAATGATCGGCTTATTAAAATATCCAGATGATTTTTCTAAATCGCAGGGATTAAACCAATTGTCGTGTAAGGACAGCACAATTAATGCGGAGGATAACAATGCGGGTTTCCAAGAAAGAAGGCGGTATATTATACGAGATCCAGATCCGCATGGTAGGTTCAGTTTTAAAGTTCCGTTAAAACATATATATTCGGGTTTTGCAAAGATTATAATAAAGTTCTTTATGGAATGAAACATACTCTTACATTGACAAGAAGCGGGAATGATGGCGCGATCTTTAAAGCCGCTCCAGATGGTGCGGGTGATCCAGTTGACGGTCGAGTTAATTTAATTAAAATATCGTGGTATATGCCCCACGTTAGACCCTCGGTTGAGGAGGATTTGAAACTACATAAACTTATCGAAAAAAAAGAAAAATTCCCAGTCGGGTATAGAATGATACAATGCGACTCTATTATGGTTCCTGAGGCATTAACATTTACTTGGAGACTCGCCGTTAAATCATCTCCCGAGTTGCCGCGTTTTATCATTATCGGCTTTCAGACGAATAAACAAAATAATCAAATGACAAATCCCGCCATATTTGATAACGTAAACGTTAAAAATATTTATTTAAAGTTAAATTCCACTAGATATCCCGAGGGTGACTATGATTTGTCTTTCGACGCTCATCAATTTAGTAGAGCATATGGCGATGTCGCTTTGTTCAGATGTAAGTTTTATAACATGGACGAGTTAGTATCAAATCCTAACATTTCCCCCACGGATTATAAAACCCTTTATCCTTTGTGTTTGATGTTTCTAAGCAGAGTGAAAATTTAAAATATTCTTCTACTGATATCCAAGTTAAGGTATTTTTTAACGCGAATGTACCCGCAGAAACAGAGGCATACGGCGTTATTATTAGTGATAGGTTATTATCCTTCCAGTCTGACGGAGGAAAAATGAGCGTAGTATATTAATTTAAACGTTTTTTTCCCCATATAAAAAAAAATGTTAACGATAAAGGATTTAAAAGGAATTCTTAGCGAGAATAATATAAAATATTTCTCTTTTTGGGATAAGAAAGATTTGATCGAGAAAGTAAAAGAACATGGATTAATGCCTGAGGAGATACCTAAATCAGAAACAGTAATAAAACGAGAGCCTAAACGGGAAAAGATAATTGATGCTAAATACAAAAGATAAAAAACTATTGCGAAAAATCCTAGAAAAGTTACTTTAGAGGATGTTGAAACTGGAGAAATACATACTTTCCCTTCGATCTTTAAAGCCGGCAAATTTATTAAACGTTGCCCTCAAACGATTTCGAATTGGGATGGGAGAGTTTGGAAAAATAAATATAAGATCGTTATTTTTAAAAAAAAGTTAATAAAATGGTTTAAGTAATTTTTATCATATATAAAAAATGACGGAGAATAATAATACGAGTGCGGACGAACGAGTAAAGCAAGTACGTTATTTAGAAGAATAAAAAATGAGAAAAGAGATCTTGGCCGAAGAAATAAACAGAAAAATTAGCGATTTATTTCGCGAAAGAAGTCGAGCTGAAACACGCCGTTATATCGCGGAAAATAGAAATCGATTATTATCCGAAATAATTAAAGAGATGAAAGAAGAAATATTTAGTCTCGAATCATGTCGCCAAAAAGATTTTAGTCTCGATAAACTAAAACGACAAAAACTAGTAATATCCGAAATAATTAATGATCAGAATGAACTAGTATCTGGTTATGTTACTGTAGAAAACAAATTGACGGAAGAAATAAGAAATTATGAAGGAAGAAAAAGGGCTATATTTACGGAGATGGAAGATATAAAAAGTCAATGCAACAGTATACTTTGAGGAATTAATGAAGAAGATGTTCCCGAAGATTTAATAAGCGAACGTGATAGTTTACTTCAAGAAATTAATGAAGAAGATTCTACCGAAGAAGATTCTACCGAAGAAGATTCTAACGAAGAAGATTTTGATGGGGGTATTGTAGAAATCTGGGAAGACGAAGATGAGGTAACTCAGAAAGACGCGGGTGTGGAACCTGAAGAAAAAACTTTCTTCGTGCATGATGAATGCTGCGTATGTCAAGAGGAGAAGCCGAATATCCCTTGTGGACACGTTTGCATGTGCGCGATGTGCAATACTAAAAATGCGAGGAGAAACAAATGCGCTATTTGCAGAAAGGTAATAAAGAATTTCTACATAATAAAGCGATCCTAGATTTTATATAATAGTTTAAGAAAAAAACTATTATATAAAAAATGGAAAACGATTATCAAGGCTTTACAATAAGAGGCCTACATAATACAGCTAAGAATAGAGTCTCAGAGGATACTCTAGGCTTAGCAAAGAACAATTAATTGGGGTTTTAAGGGGGCAAAGACCGATATCGGATATTAACTATATAAGGCAGCCGGTTAACGATCTTAGTAGGCAAACAATAAGGGGTCTACAAAATATTGCTAAGAATAGAGGACTCAGAGGATACATGCGGCTTAGCAAAGATCAATTAATTGAGGTTTTAAGGGGGCAAAGACAACTGATTAACGAACCGAGAAGGCGAGCGATACGGGAACAAAGACGGCCGGTTAAAAGGCAAACAATAAGGGATCTTCAAAATATAGCTAAGAATAAAGGTCTTAAAGCTTACTCTCGGCTTAGCAAAGAACAATTAAATGAGGTTTTAAGGGGGCAAAGACCGATATTGGATATTAACTATATAAGGCAGCCGGTTAGCGATCTTAGTAGACGAACAATAAGGGGTCTACAAAATATAGCTAAGAATAGAGGGCTCAGAGGATACTCTAGGCTTAGCAAAGATCAATTGATCGGGCGTTTGAGTAACCAAGAAGCGCCGATATTAGATCGGGATATCGATAATATAAAAGCGCCGATATTAAAACCGAAGCCTTATGTTCCTTTACCGCCTGCAACTCGTGAAAAAGCTCATCCTGCCCCTCCCGCTCCTTCAGTTGAGGAGATATTAAAAAGTTTAGAAGAAGTTCCTAAAAAAAGTATTTCGCCCAAGATGGTGGCTCTTAAAAGGAAAATAAAAAAAAATACATGATAAGCAAAATGAAATAGATATTAAGCTAGTGAAAACCGCTCTTGATGATCAAGTGAGAAAATATGTGGGGGAAGGACCGCCATATGATGAATGGCAAACTTTTAATAATACAAAATATAAATCTATTTCAACATTGAACGAGTTTCTGCTACTCGCGAAACAAAATGTGATAAAAATTTTATTAGTTAATCACGATAGAAAAGTAAAAATGAATGTAGAGGCTTATATGTATCAAGCGGTTGAAGACGATCCTGACAAAGCTAAACCAGCCCGTTTCCATTCTAACATAAATGAGAATAATTCGAAGGAAACTGATTTACACGAGTTATACGATAGAATGGTAACCAGGATTTTAGAAAATTTAAAAACATTCCTAAATAAGGATAGCGGCTGGTTATTACGGAATATAAGCGAAATAGTGTTGCATACATCCGTCTATGATCCTTTAAAAGCCGGAGGTTACATACCTTTACCAAAATGGATTGAGAACAAGAAAGTAGTTATTAATATGCGAAATAAAGATGATAAATGCTTTCTATGGTGCATTTTGAGATGGTTGAATCCTGTAGACAAGCACGCGTATAGAGTCGATAAGGTTTTAAAAGAAAAGGAAAATAGTTTAAAGATGGATGGAATAACATATCCCCTCTCATTTAAGGATATAGATAAGTTTGAAAAGCAGAATCCGGAAATTAGCGTTAATGTGTTCGAGTACACGGGAAAAAATAAGATTACCCATATTAGGGGTACTAAAAAATTGGCAAGCAACCACGTAAACCTGCTTTATATTGAAGGAGAAAAAAGTCACTATACTTTGATCAAAAATTTTTAAGGTTTAATGAGAGAACAAATAACCGATAAAGGTGGTAGAGAATATTGCATGCTTTGTTTAAATCATTTCGGTAGTAAAAAACTTTTAGAAAAACATACGAAATACTGCAATGGGTATGAAGCCATTACTTCAGAAATGCCAAAAAAGGGTACCGCATTAAACTTTATAAATCACGCCAGAAAACTTACGATTCCTTTCGTCGTATACGCCGATTTTGAAAGCGTGTTATCACCTATAAACACTTGCCAACCGAGTCCCGGAAATAGTTACACAACGAAAACTCGGAAACATATACCTTGCAGTTTCTTCTATCTTATAAAATGTTTTGATGATGATGTGTGCGCTCCTATATTAAGAAAATACACCGGAGAAAATGCGGAAGAAAAGTTTACGGAATTTTTAACGCGCGATATAAGAGAGATTTATTGCGAGTTCTTCCAAAAACCAAAACCTATTAAAATAACGGAACAGGAGGAGGTAGGGTACAAGCGAGAGAAAAAATGTTGGATTTGCGGAGGTGAGTTTACTGAGAAAAATTATAAGGTAAGAGATCATTGTCATTTTACGGGTAAATATAGAGGCGTCGCGCATAATGATTGTAACCTAAAAGCGAAAACACCGAACTTTACTCCGGTGTACTTTCATAATTTAAGCGGATATGACTCCCATCTTTTTATTAAAATCCTCGGTAAAACCAAAGGGAAGATCGATTGTATACCAAATAATGAGGAAAGATATATTAGTTTTAGTAAAAAGATTGCGGTTGAAAAATATACAAGAATAGTAAAAAAGGCGCCAGTTGTAACTTATAAATATCACACAATTAGATTTCTCGATAGTATGAAATTTATGCAATCAAGTTTAGATTCTCTTTCGAATTATTTAAATGAAAGCCAGTTAAGAATCTTGACTAAATTCTTTACGAAAGAACAGTTACCGTTAGTTAGGAGGAAAGGTGTTTTCCCTTATGAGTACTTAGACTCTCTCGAAAAACTCGAAGAACCTAGATTACCGCCTAAAGAAGCATTTTACTCGGATTTAAACAAAAAACGTATTAGTAATGAAGACTATGCTCACGCAACGAGGGTTTGGGAAACCTTCGGCGCAGAAACTTTTAGGGATTACCTAGAACTTTATAATAAAATAGATGTATTGCTTTTAGCCGATATTTTTGAGAACTTTAGGGATATTTGCCGCGAATACTATGAACTAGATCCTAGTTGGTATTATACCGCTCCGGGGTTGGGTATGGATGCTATGCTTAAGAAAACGGAGGTAAAGCTCGAACTTTTATCAGACCCTGACATGCTTTTAATGGTAGAACGTGGCATTAGAGGCGGTATTAGCATGTGTAGCAAAAGGTATTCTAAAGCTAATAATAAATATATGGACGACCTTTATGATTCTAGTAAGCCCTCGAGATATTTAATATATATCGACGCAAATAGCCTTTACCCTTGGGCAATGAGTAAACCTCTTCCTACTCACGGGTTTGTGTGGGCAACTGGAGAAGAATTAAAAGAATGGAGAACATATTGTAATAGAAGGGCAGGGTATGTTCTTAGAAGTGGATTTAGATTATCCGTGAGAGTGACATGATTCGCATAATGATTATCCTCTAGCGCCGGAGCATTTAAAGATTAAAAAGGTAAAAAAGCTCATACCTAATTTATATAGTAAGGAAAATTATGTCGGACACTACGAAGCTTTAAAAACGTATCTCGATTTAGGTTTAAAAATTAAAGAGGTACATCGAGGAATTAAATTTGTGGAAAGCCCTTGGATGAAACCATATATTGACTTAAACGTTGAACTAAGAAAAAAGGCGGGGAATAAATTCGAAGAAGAGTATTTTAAGTTAATGATGAATTTCCTTTTTGGTAAGACCATGGAAAACGTGCGAAATAGAGTAAATATACAATTGGTTACTAACGAAGTCAGTTACCAGTATAAAAAGCTTGTTGCCAAACCAAACTATGATCATACCACAATATTCGATGAGAACTTAGCGGCTGTACATATGAATAAGACTAATATAAAATACGACAAACCCGTTTACTTAGGTATGAGTATTTTAGATATTAGTAAGGTTCATATGTATGACACTTATTATAATTACTTCAAAGCAAAGTATGACGAAAAAGTTAAATTGTGTTATACCGATACGGATAGTTTTATTCTCGAGATAGAGACTGATGATTTGTATGAGGATATCGAGCTGGAAAAGGTCGCAATATTTGATACGAGCAATTATCCCGATGATCATTTTCTAAAAATTAATAGTAATAAAAGAGTAGTTGGAAAGTTTAAAGACGAACTGGGTGGGAGGATTATGACGGAGTTTGTAGGTTTAAGAGCAAAAAATTACGCTTTTAAAACCATAGAAGGTACGGAAGTTAAAAGATGTAAAGGAATTAAAAAATGCGTGGTTGACTGTGACTTACACTTTGAGGATTACAAAGAATGTTTGTTTAGTGGCGTGGATCAGTACAAAACTATGTCAACACTGAGAAGTTATAAACACGAGATATAGACTGAGGAGATAAACAAGAAAGCATTAGCTTATGATGATGATAACAGATATATAATAGGTGATAGAATGAACACAGGGTCTTTGGGGCACTATAGGAACGAGATGGATACGGAGGATACATGGGAAAAAGCCATTTTGAACAGAGATAGTTAAAGAAAAATATTACTTCAGTAAAATGAATAGCTCGATACATGTAAGAAACGGGATTAATGTTAAGAAAATCTCGGAAAACGAGAAGCGTATTGAGGCGCTTGTAGAGGAAAACAAAAATTTGCCGCAGGGGACTAACGAATATGATATTATAAGGAAGAATAAAGTTTGTAGAGCTGCCATAGCCATTGCTAGAAAAAGGCGATCAAACTACGCTATGATGGGAAAATTACAGAAGGAAAATAAACTTTTAGAAAAGGAAAAATGCACGTCAAAGGAGTTACAAGAAGCCAAAGAGACTATATATAGATGCTTAAGAATATCATGGTTTTTTAAAATGTTTAAAAATATATATATTTTTAAGAAAAACTATGTATTTATTTTATTCTCGCGATTTTTCGAATACGGGAAGAACGCGAGATTTTTTATTCTCGCGGGATGATGGTAAGATTTCTATCTCACGAATGTTCGGAGAGATTTTTATTTCGGAAGGATCGAGAAGATTTTTATTTCGGAAGGATCGAGAAGATTTTATTTCGAGAGGATTTCTATCTTAATAACGTTCAGAGAGATGTTTATTCTCGGGGATGATGGGAAGATTTTATTTCGGAAGGATTTTTATTTCGAGAGGATGGAGAAGATTTTTATTTCGGAAGGATTTTTTATTCTCGCGGGATGATGGTAAGATTTTTATTTTGAGAGGATAGTAAGATTTTATTTCAAGAAGATTTTTATTTCGAGAGGATAAAAAAAAACGAATAAAGGAATCCCGTAATAGTTGCGAAAACCCGAGTTATGGAATCCCGTAATAGTTGGGAAAACCCGAGTTATGGAACCCCGTAATATCATAATGACCTTGACCTTAGGGGTTATGAACTTAGGGGCGAAGTATACTATCAGAATTTCCGATTCTAGTCCCGCGTAAAATTCGTAAATTCGTATGTGTTACGCAAAATGTGTAAATGGGCTAGATCAGGAATAATTGAGGTACTAAAATGGACGCAGGCATTGTTGAGTTACAAGTGTTCTAAATTTATCAATTTTTAGAAAGCAATATTTTTAATTTAAATCGAGTAATATATCCGACCCCTATATTAAAAATGTAACTCTCCGTCAGATCTAAAAAAAAAAAATATTGATATAAATTCAAACTTAATTTGACAAGCTTTTCAATGGTATTTAGAAATTAAAAAGTTGTCCAATAAACGTTCAAATTTTATCAGTTTTAGGAAATACTCTACGAACTACGGATCACCGACGTTCGAAGTATGCGGAGGAATTTAACAATGATAAAGAAGGATACACATCGAGACCGGAGATAGCATACGAACCAACACATAGCTTTGAACTTGCGACGTGCGAACTAACGAAATTCTACTGTATATAGATGGAATATATTACCTAAAATTGATAAAATCTGAACGTTTATTGCACAAAAAGGCCTGCATTGCTTTCCATTTCTTGTTACTGCAGAGATGCTTAGTTTTTTCGAAGGACAGTACTACTGTACAAGTGTGCAAAAATGCTGCTGTACAGAACTACAGTGCTTGTGTTCATTAGCCCAGAAATACAATGCTACTGCGCGTTTTCAGAATAACAGTGCTGTACAGTACTGTGCAGCTTCACTGACATACATTGCTACTGTATAACTGTTCAGAAATGCAGTGAGTAAATACAGCTGTTCAAAAATAGCTGTACAGCTTTTCAGTTAAAGAGCCCAGTGTAGGTTTCCCATTGCATATGAATATAAATGTGGCTCAAATGCTGGGATTTGTCTTTGAAAAGGTAGAAAACATTGTGGCAAAAAGGAAATGCTGGGTGAGACAGTGTCTACAAAAGCCCTTATCTGTTCAAAAATAGCTGTACAGCTTTTCAGTTAAAGAGCCCAGTGTAGGTTTCCCATTGCATATGAATATAAATATGGCTCAAATGCTGGGATTTGTCTTTGAAAAGGTAGAAAACATTGTGGCAAAAAGGAAATGCTGGGTGAGACAGTGTCTGCAAAAGCCCTTATCGTCAGGGTCGCAATCACAAAATTGTTTGGTGAAGATCCCAGAATAAATTTGCAGATAAACTACAAGGGTTGTACTATAAATATGAAGACTTTCACCGATACTCAACTATCTATCAACAGTTTAATACCAAAATTTTGCAATAAATTATTAGTTGTACGGTCAGGTGGCAGGGCACTTGGAAAGTTGTTAATGGTTGTGGCGAATCATGGCTCGGGGCGACATGATTTGCCACAGCTGTGAACAACTTTCAAAGTGCGCTGCCACCTGACCATACAACAAACTTATTATACTGCAAACTTTTACCATTCCAACGTGTATTCAGTGAAATTTCCCTGCTGGACAGTCTTACAAATTGAGTACACTGACGAAATCAAATTTCCTTTCTGAGTGGTCTAGCAAACTGAAAACTGACGTCAATGAAAACTGACGTCAGTTACCTGTGTAAAACGCAGAGTTTGCGATAAACATTCGGCATATTTTTATTTTAACATGGATTGAAACAACTTCAAGGTAAGTTACTATACATTTTATGATTTGTTCGCAAAAGTAAACGACCATTAGTTGCTTCAAACGACCATTAGTTTATTATTTTTTTAACGATACAATGTATTATCTTTGACACTTCACGATCTGTTGATATGACGAAGGAATGGATCGTTTTAACCCTGTGTATTTGTTATAGAATGACAACAAACGATAATATATTTAATTGTATCCATTTTTCCCCAAAAAAATAATCCATTCTGTCGGCTTTAATGATAAGCATCAAGGAAACCTAGTAATATTTAATATGCTGTACTTAGTATTTGTCTAGTGGGCGACTCGTATCGATCGAAGTCGCCATCTTGGATTTTGCGTTCAAAGTGTAGTGAAGTATACAGGGCTCCTCAGAGGGAAACTGCTTTTCCATGGATTTTGCCAGTGTGTTTATTATACTGCAAAGACATTTCCCTTGATCTGATCAGATAATACGCTCCGACCATATAATTAAGTACACTGGCAGAATCTAGGGAAAAGCAGTTTCCCTCTTAGCGACACCACATAACAGGGAAATTTCACTGAAAACATGTTGAAATGGTGAAACTTCGTAGTATAAATTCGTTGTATCAGCACGTGGCAGGGCATTTGAAAACTTGTTCACGGCTATAGCAATTTTTGTTGCCACCTCACCTTCGGCTTGATTTCAGTGACGCCAGTTTTCAGTGACGTCATTTTTCAGTGTTTAAATACTCGGAAGGGACATTTGATTTCGTAAGCATACTCGATTTGTGAGAAAATAAAACATGGCAATTTCACTTGAATACACATTGGTAAACTTTGAAGAATAATAAATTTGTTGTCCAGCCAGGTGGCCGGGAACTTGGAAACTTGTTCACGACTGTGGCGAATCATGTGGCCCCTCGCCTTTGCCTCCGGCGAGAGGCCATGTGATTCGCTACATCCATAAACAACTTTCCATGTGCCCTGCCACGTGACCGGACAACTAATAATGTTCGGAGCATTATCCAATCAGATTGCGAGAAATTTCTTTGCAGTATAATAATAATGGATGTATATCATTGATAAATGCTACGATATCAAAGTGGTCTTATGTCGTGCGCAGTTGGTGGTGTTTTTAATCCTTTGTAACATTCTACTCAATCAGTGCACATGTATTTGATGAAACTTGTGGAATGTATCAATGATACTTAAAATAATAAGTCACTAATTTTTGGTATTAAATTGTTAATAAATGGTTGAGTTAGGGGAAAAGTCTACATACTTCTGGCACAACCTTCGCACACTGGCAAATAAAAACTGTTTTCTAAATTCGGAATTCAAACTTTCGTGAATTTGTAATCAGAAAATATATAACTGTTTTGAAACAGATTATACTATTTTATTTCCAGCCTAACAATCCAGTATGTTCCAGAATAAGGCAAGATAACAAAAAAATGATATCATTTCCAGCTTTATAGGTATCTTCTAGAATATAGAAGATGAAACAAATATTTTTTTATGAATAAATATATTTTAGTTCTAGTCATCCAAGTCTTTTCTGAAATAATGCAAGATAAAAAATGAATATTTAAGATATATCACTTTCTTTTAATTTTTGTAAATAGCTGCCCAAGACGATAGTTGCCTAGGATGACACACCGTTGCCGTTAAGTCCTGAGCGAGGTCTTGCGTCGTCCAGCACAACATACGGAATTTTTCTGTGATTCAACCATTCGTCAAACTGTGCTTCCTGACCAAGTAGAATGTTCTCAAATATAAACTGCAAGAGAGAAATTCATCAATATTACTTTTCTACAATATATTTAACACCATACCAAACAATACCATATTTCTACGACCATGAGGAAGACGGCTTATGAAAACAATGTAGGTTTCCTTTTCCTACAATGTTTTCTATGTTTCAGTAAAAAATCCCATTTTTGAGTAACATTTGTAATCCAAAATGCTTTCGGTATGAACGAGTCTAAAACTCTGTCATCGGGTAAAGAGTATGTTGTCTGGCAAAAAGTAAAGTGTCCTTTACTGATGTCAATAGAGTTTTGCTTTTCGGAGAAAATTTAGTTCATAAACTGAGGGACAGGCATAGACTTTGTTGGCAGAGAGTTAGTATAAAAAAATCTTGGTGAAGAAGAGCCTACAGTTACTTAAAAATAAACTCTATGAAGCACTTGTAGCTGAATTACCTTTAGCGCTTTCTGCATGTATATCTGACAGATATCATAGGCTGGAAGTGACATCATCAGCAAACATAACTTGGCCTGCAAAAAGATTTAGAAAAAAAATGTATACCACTAATCTGAGTAAATGTTTGCTCCCTCACTAATGCAAATACTTTAGCTGCAGAGTCCACGAAGAAATCTCTATAGTGTCCAACTTTGAACAAATTTAGAACATTTTGATGAAGATGTCCCAATAATAATCCCATGAAAGTGGAATCTGCGACGATAACCCTGTAAATATAAAACCGAGAATAGAATCCACAATGACATTCCTTAAAATACCTTACTGGAATAGAATCCTGAGATATAGCTGTAAATATCCAACTTTGAGCAGAATCCTGACATATCCCTGTAGATATCCAACTTGTAACAGGTTCCAGAGATACCTCTGTAAATATTCAACTTGGAACACTTGCTATGAAGATATCCAACTTCAAATATGGTCTACAAAGATAGTGTAACGCCCCAGCTCTGGACTATGAACTGACATCTAGCGTAAATAAGTAGAACTGCTGCAGTAAGGCATTTTAAGTTAATTCTTTCAGTTTAGCCCTATCTTGTTGGTAGGAAATACAGATGTAGATAGAGAGAGCATTTTTATTGTCTACTTCCACTAGTCGATAGTGTACTATTTGTGCAGTAAAATTCAAGGCGGAAAGGATGGATGCAGATTAGCCTGCACATAATGTGCAGTCTGATCTGAATCTTTGGTATTCGCAAAACTTTGATGCTTGACAACTAGCAAGATAGTTCAAAGTGTTAAAATAGTGACATACTTTCAGTTTTTTCCTGTAAGAGTTGGTTCTCGCGTGATGCATGAGGCAAATCACCACTCATAGCATATGCAGACAGTCATTATTGAAAAGCCAGTCGGCCTGCATATAGAACAAACGGTGAAACGCCATTTCATTTCCTTATCCGTGTCCGCGTAGCCTGCATGAGTTATTTTTGGGTCAGTTGCTGATCTTATTTCTCAGCCTCATGTCTCCGCAAAAATCACTTGTTATTATCCTTAATCCTTTACGAATCACTATTTTGTTTAAGGATGTGTATTTTGTCACAAGGTAGCTCCTTATTAGCCTAGTATGCGCACGTAATTCCAGTGATGTTGCAGTTTAAAAGTTTGTTCACTGTAAACTTTACACCAGATCGGCCATGTTTAAATTGCATTGTGGGACCGATACGCTTGAGTGTATGCCGAGTCACCGTTCCAGATTGTGATTTAAACCCTTCGCATCAGTTTAATTCCAGTTAGGTGTGTGTGCTAGTCTGGTTTAACTTGTAATTTAACTTAAACTTAAGGCAGGCAAGCCTATCTTGCTGTTTTTTAGCGTCGCCATCTTGCATTTTGGTCCGATGGTCTTTCTACCAAGTTTCGGGTATTTCGACCAGAGTCATGTCGGTAGTTACCAGTTTTTGGGTAGTGGCCAGGCTACCAAGCGTCGGTAGTCGCTACCAGAAAAGGGGTATCTACCGTGTTTCTACCAGTTTTTGGTCAGGGTTGCTATATAAGCAGCGCGTTTTTGGTAGTAAAGGATTCGATTTCTGAGAACTGAAAAGAGAAGTCACGGCTATTCGTTTGTCAAAACATTGTAAGAAAGTATTTTAGATCCTTTTTAAATTGTGTCGAACTTTGGGAAATAGAGAGAAGTCTCAAGTCGTAGGTTTTTATGAAAGCCGTACTGAATAATCTCTTTTTGATACAGCTTTTATCTTTTCTGACGAGTTTATTCGTTCTGCTTTGACTCTATAGAAATATGCATACGCCAAGTGTAAATTGACCGCTTCAGATAGAAGGGAAGTTTTACATAGTAGAATGCACGGAGCTCACCTTGTGACGCTGAACGCTTTAGATCAGCCTATCTGTAATGTTAAATGGTGTTATATTAATTTCACCTAATTCGTGAATTATCAACTCATGTAATAAAAGTTGTCTGTGTTTTTCCAAGCGTTGTTTTCAAATTCTATCCACCTTGCGTGAGGCTTACCGAAAGACAGATAGGGATCGGCCCCCACTCTACCAAACTCCGATATAGGTCTACACTAGTCTGTCTTTCGTACTAACGGGACCGTAACAATATCCCCGTAAATCTATAACTTTGAGCAGCAATCCAATGTATCCCTGTAAATATCCAATTTTGACCATATTCCATGGAAACATCTCAGTAAATATCCATATCGGAACAAGTTCCACAGAAATATCCCTGTAGATATCTTAATTCATGCAGATTTCATGGAGATTTCCCTACAGATAGCCAAATTGAAGCATAATTCAGAGAGGTATCCATACAGATATCTGTTGATATCCGACTTGGTACTGATTCCACAGAGATATCCCTGTGATACCTACCTTGAAATAAAGTCTACATAGATATCCCTACAGATACCTTAGTTTGGACAAGTTCCATTCTGATATCCCTGTAGATATCTAAATTAAAATATAGTCTACATAGATATCCCTACAGATGTTTTTATTTGGACAGGTTACACAGAAATATCCCTGTAGATATCCAGCAAGGAACAGAATTAAATTATATCTATAGAGATATCCAACTTGAGACAGTTTCCACAGAGATATTCCTGTAAATATCCAGCTAGGAACAGACTTAAACATATCACTATAAATAGCAATCAAGGGACAGGTTCCACACAGCAGAATCCGCAGATATTTTTCTGTTGATATCAAACTTGGAACAGGTCCCAGAGTGATATCCCTGTTGATATCAAAATTAAAAATAGTTCACATAGATCACACTGTAGATACCCAACTACTAACAGAATCCACAGAGATATCCCTGCAGATATCTAAGATGAAAATAGTCAACACAGATACTCTTGAAGATAACTATGAATATAACCCACAAAAATATCCCTGTAGATATTCAAGATGAAGCAGGATCTCTCTGGATATCCATGTGGGAAAAAAATTAGTAGAGATATCACTGTGGGTATTTTTATTCTCTACCGAAGCTATACTCAGTACATCAATAACAAGAGCCTAAGCAGCAGCAGCACAGCAGTAACAAAAATTACATCTCATAGTAACTTTCTGTTGTAACTTCTCTTCCAATGTGATTTTTTAACAAGCAGGATGTAAAAATTGCATATGCAAGTAGTTACAAACTTTGGTTTTATAAATAACTATTTTTTGTGGCATTTGTCGAAGACAATGCCACTATGAGTTCAATACGGCATTTTGAAAATCATGTACCGTATCTTGTGCAAAACCGAAGGAACTAAACCCAATTAAACTCAAATTTTCTCAGACAAATAAGTGTTTCGATTGCACTCTGATATGAAAATGAAAATGGCGCATTAAATTAGATTAGACCATCTATGATGGAAATACTTCTTTTTTTATCGAAAATAATTTGATACGCCATGGTCTTCTATTGGCGTAATGAAACATACAACCTTTGTTTCCTGACTACTCTATTCAGTGCTTGATCGTCCAAAACCAGTTTGTTCCTGGACTTATTTGTCCCCGGGCTTGTTCGCCAGGACTTGTTCGTCCTACAAGATTGCACCTTAGTCTATTAGATAATGCATGACTATATAGAAGGTTGCCTTTCAAGTGAATATTTTGAAACTATTTCTATGGTTTAATTTTCAAATTATTAATTCCACACAATGGCTCCCTTGACAAATGCCACACTAGTGCTTTCAACACTTTGATTTGATAAGTGAAACGTGACTCATCTACACATGTGTAAAGGAAACATTAAAAATATCAATCCTTTGCCAAACAACAAATTTTTACACTTGTCTGAATTGAAAGCATTTGCAGGCGACAAAATAAATGTGACTCAGAAATCCAAAATATGATTTTGGAAGGGTAGAAAACATTGTGGAAAAAAGGAGAAAATGCTGGTTACCAGTGTTTTCCAAAGCTGTCTTACCCAGGGTCGTTAAAAGTCGGGATTGTTGGGTAAAGGGTTAAGGATAAATACTTGTATAAAAAAAGGAATACCTTTGCCAGTGGTAGTGTTTTGTTGTCCATGTGTGCATATGTCTGAAGTTTTCCTATCATTTCATGAATCCTTGGCTGGTCATAGGAGGAAACCAAAGCAGTTGATTTTTCTTTTAGTTCTTCATACCTAGACCCAAGAACAATGAAGAAAACAAAAGATCATGTTTACATATTGAAAATGTGAACATATATTTAACATTCAGCAACAATTTTTGCTGCCAACACTTTCATTCAATCTTTGGGATGCTCATTTAAAAGCAGTGGAAGTTGGCATGTGGGCACTTCTTTGGTCTCATGACAAACTGACAAATAACAAAATAGATATACTGCACCCTGTTATAGGATCAAAATTATTGCAAGCGACACGATAAAATTGGTACCAAGACAACTGTTTCCAGTCAGTTGGTACCCAAGACAAATCCTAGGACAATTAGTAACCAGGACAACTCATACCTGGGACAATTTGTAGCAGGACAATTGGTACTTGGGACAATTTGTACCTAGGAAAACTGGTACCTAGCCAACTTTTTACCCTGGACAGCTTTTACTCAAAGGTATTAATATTCGACGTCACCATTATTGATTGGGGATTCTTTAAAGAAGTATTTCACCTTTGGTATGATTATCTGAGAAAAGAGTTGTAGGTGCACGTTGTCAGAAGTGTGAAATGTCTGGCTACAAATTATCCTAGGTAACAATTGTGCTGTTACGAATTGTTCCAGGTATGAGCTGCCTTGGGTACCAATTGTCCAAGATATGAGTTGTCCTAGTATAAATTATCTGGTACCAACTGTCCTAGTACCAGCTGTCCAAGTAGGTTTTGTCCTAGAAACTATCTGTATTGAACAACCCACTGACTGCAACCTACTATTGTTGTGATTCTATGTCTCCTCTAAAGTCATTGATCAAACATTCATAAGGACATAATCTGCTTTAAGAAACCACTAATTTCACCAACCTTGGATAGTCTCTGAATACATGGTTGACTGTGCAATGGTTTTAATGCAGGGGTATTTCATAATGGTTTATGAAATCTATATTAGCTGCCTACTTTCACGTATGTCAATTCCTATATATGTTACATGACAAACTTATACATGTATGTCAAAACACACAAACACATGATTGTATTTTCTTTCTTACTTTTTGCAAACTGTCACCAAGAGAAAAAAAAAAAACACTTTTGATGGCTGAAATCATGCAATACATGCTGAACACACGAAAGTTAACACCATTTTGATGGCTGGTTTTACAGAGAAAACAACACTATTTTGATAGATGAAAACACACAGAGAGCCAAAGAACTTTAATGGCTGAACACATAGAGAAAATGGAGAAAATACTACCATTTTGATGGGTGAATATACAGAAAACATAACCAATTTTGAGGGCTGAACGCACAGAGAAAACATTACCATTTTGATAGCTGAACACACAGAGAAATAATGCCATTTAGACAGCTGAACAAACCGTTTAGATAGTTGAACACACTGAGAAAATGATACCATTTATACAGTTTAAGACACAGAGAAAATCAACCCATTTAGATAGTTAAAGACATGTAGAAAAAAATACCATTTAGATAGCTGACGACACAGAGAATATAATACCATTTAGATAGTTGAACACACAAAAATAATACCATTTAGATTGCTCAAAACATAGGGAAACTAATACTTATAATACCATTTTGATGGCTGAATACTCAAAAGTAATACCATTTTGATAACTGATCACACAGAAAACAATAGCATTTTGAAGGCTGAACACACAGAAACAATACAATTTGGGTTGAATATACAGATACAGAGAAAATTATACTATTTTGATGATACAGTAAAACTGCTCCTAACACCCACCCCAACAAAACAAACCATTTCTGTTGGAATAGGATTTTTGGGATTTATTTTGTTTTTGGAACAGCGGGGTGCTTGTATTTCCGGGTTCATGATCGTTCATCATTATTTAAGAAGGAAAAATTCAGTTCTGACAAAATCGTTTGTAATTGCACGTTGCTCATGTTGCCAGGGTGGTCGTAAGGAGATGTTTTACTGTAATATAATTTGATGGCTGAACACAGAGAAGAAATAATACCTATTCGATAGCTGAACATACGGGGGGGGGGGGGGGGGGGGCGGAATGAGCCATGCTCTGTGAAAAGGGGGCTTAATGCATCTGCGAAAAGTATCTGCCCAGGTCAGCCTGCGCAGTCCCCACAGGCTACCCTGGGCCAGAACTTTTTGCTATTTGTCAAAATTTTGTCAATTTCCAGTATGTCAAAGGACCAGTCTACCTCATGATTTAGACAGTTGTTCCACAAAATGGGTTTTGTGGATCCATAATAACATGATGACTACCTTGATATCATCCATTACGGAGATGTGTTTAGCCCCCTTTTGCCAGAGCTTAGCTCAATTAAAACTAAACACAGGGAGAAAAATTTTACCATTTTGATGGCTGAACATCGAAATTTTCCAGCTGTAGCCTATTCACATTCTCACTTGCTTTCTGCACACGGTTCATTTGTTCCTCAAATAAAGGACTACTGTCCTCTCCTAGTGTGCCATATTTTAGTCGAAAACTAGCAAGCCTTTCCCTGCAAACAATATAAAGGATATCTGAACTAACTCATTTCCATTTAAAAAAAGAGCTTGTTTTTAGCTCATACTCAAGGTGAGCTTTTGTGATCGTGCTGTGTTCGTCATGCGTTGTCCATTGTCAAGGCATCAACAATTACCTTGTGTGCACTCTAGAGGCCACATTTTCAGTCAAATACTCACGAAACTTGGTCAGAATGTTTGTCTTGATAAAGTCTTGGACAACTTTGAAATTGGGTCATGTCAGGTCTAAAAGTAGGTCACCAGGTCAAAATTTAGCAAAACCTTCTGTGCACTCTAGAGGCCACATTTTTAGTCCAATACTCATGAAACCTAGTCAGGATGTTTGTCTTTATCAAATCTTGGACAAGTTTTAAATTGGGTCATGCCAGGCCAAAAAGTAGGTCATCAGATCAAATTTTAAAAAAACCCTGTATGCATGCCAGAGGCCACATTTTTAGTCTTAAACTTATGAAACTTGCTCAGAATACTTGTCTTGATGATGTCTCAGACAAGTTTGAAACTGGATCATATTAGGTCAAAAGTAGGTCACTGGGACAAATCTTAAAAACTTTGTGTGCACTCTAGAGGCCTCATTTTCAGCCAAAATTCATGAAACTTCGACTGGTTATCTTGTTTGAAATTGGGTTATTTTGCATCAAAAAGTAGGTCACTCTGCCAAATTTTAGAAAAACCTTGCACCCTAGAGGCAAGATTTTCATCCTGACACCGAAATAACTTCGTCAGAATGTTTGTCTTGATGAAATATAGCACAAGTCCAACATTGGGTCATCTTGGGTCAAAAAGTAAGTCATTGGGCCAAATTTTAGAAAAAAAAATTGTGAGCACTCTAGAGGCCACATTTTCAGACGAGTTCAAATGAAAATTGGTCAGAATGTTTGTCTTGTTGATATATCAGTTCAAAATTTGGTCATGTTGGGTCAAAAAGTAGGTCACTGGGACAAATCTTAGACGAATCTTGTGTGCAATCTGGAAGCCACATTTTTCTTTAGATTATCATGAAATATCATCAAAATGTTTGTCTTGATGATATCTCTTACAAGTTCTAAAATAGGTCAAGTAGGCTGAAAAGTAGGTCACAAACACTTGTGTGTTTTACATCATTACGTACAGGATCTCTTTACCTTTATGACTTTACTCAGGTGAGCGCTTTAGGGTCAATGGCCCTCTTGTTGAAAACATCATGTAAATAGGAAAAATTGCATGGATGACTATCCGTACTTGTCTCCTTTTTTTCCCCCACAATTATTGCTACTTTAACCCCTACCAAATGCCAGAATTTTGGACTCGACCAAACTTGAAAGCACTTGCAGCCGACAAATTGAATGTGGTTAAATGTTGAGACTTGCATGTCTTTGAAAGTGTAGAAAACATCATAGGAAAGGAGAAAATGCAGGTTTCAAAAGCTTTCTCTTTCAGGGTCATTAAAAGTTGGGATTGTGTGCTAAAGAGTGAAAAGACTCGAAAAAACAAATGCAAACAAAAGGTTGACCTTGTTTTCAGACTAGAAAAAAAAAAAGGAAACAAAACAAAACTTTTGAAGACCTGACAAGTTTCTCTAATTCTGCCGTGTTTTCCTTCTGCACAGAACGCTTCAGCTTGTTTAAATCTCTCTTAAAGCGCAGAATTGTTGTGTCTGGGTTTGGAGCACTGGCCCTGTGGAAAGTCCCAAAATTGTACAGCTGTCACACCTTTAACAACAATTCAGTGTTTTAATATATCTACAGAGGAAGTCTTTGGAAAACATTGTTAGAAAAGGAGAAATTGCTGGTACCCACATAAAAATAGTACATAATGTTTATTGACTGAATAATGTTTTACATTGCTTTAATGACTTCATGATCATTACCTTGTCCAAGGAGACTCCCATGAAAATTCCAGGATCTGTAATCACCAACCATCTTATTCTAGTTTAAAGAAAGTAATGCAACTTTTGACTGGGTAAACCAAGTTATGTTACTTTCAAATTTAGGAATACTGGCTGAGGACCTCAAATGAGTATTGGACAAAGGACAGCCAGATTAAGGATCCGATACCTTCCCCCTACTAATGCCATGCAGGCCTCCACTACACAAGGTTATGGTTCTTACTAAAAAAAAGCAGGAACAGCTTTAGAGCACATGTAAGAAATCATCAAAATCCTACTTTTTGTTATGGAAAACTGATGATTTTTCTTGTGCCACCTGCTGCCAGATTGGTATCTTACGAATCTTCTCTGTGGTACCGACAGCAGATCCAGCATGTGACTGATGGGCCATATGTTGACCATATACACTCTCTCGATCACCTGAAAACAATTTGTTGGTTTGTGGTGAAACATCGTTTTTAACCATACTTAGGTATTATATATTATAGATTATAATATATTATAAATATCTTTTTCTGATTACTTTCTTTTTCTGTATCTGCCAGCCACTGTAGATTTAATTCTAATTTGAAGCTTGGCAAACTAATTGGCTAAGATGTCACATCTTGGCCAATCATATGACTAGTCCTGGAATTAAGAATCAAAAATAATTCAGAAGTGTTGCCGAGTACAATCACCAGTGTTGTTCCACCAGCACTTATTACAACATTCTATCCAAACCTACAGACTTCTCTAGTACTGAAGACAAATTCACAATGTTTAGCAGTGAGAGAGCCCTAAATGAATAGTGTTGCACTGACTTTAGGCAAATTTAGTCCAGCCAGAATTTGTACTCAAAACCCCAGAATCATTGGCCCTGTGTGCTTTCAACAGACCTATAGATAAGATGGTTTAATTATTTGCCGCATCAGAAGCTGAAGTTGACAAAGTACACCTTAAAATTCAAACAAGTAACCGATTCTAACTCTAGAGTGCTGAATAAATCCCACAGACAATTTTTTAGTCCAGAAACAAGACTAAATAACTACAATATCATGGATGCTTTTGTCTGTAGTGTTTCAGGAATGCAGCCAGTGTACATGTAGATCATGTTTTGCACAGTCTGATCTTGATCTACACTGTCTGCAAAGGCAGCTTTTGTTGTGAACGACACCTTAAGGGTTAAGTTATATCCCCTACAAAAGGGGGCATAATTTTGAACAGAGAAAAATGGAACAAATCATCAAAACAATGTTCAGCTGTAAGAAAGAAATAAATCTTTTTGAGATGACTATCCTTGTGAAATAAGCTTTGATTAAAACAGAAGACAGCTAGATGAATTTCAAGCTCTGACATTTCTGACTAAACTAACGGGTTCAGCTAGACTGTACTTTCAAGCAATGGGAATAAACACAGGAACTCAACCTACCTTTATCCATTTTATCACACTGCGCTCGTTCTTGTATGCTCTGAGACAGCTGTGTTATAGTATCTTTGTCTATAGACGGTAACCCAGCAGCAATGTGGGTTGGCGCAACACTGGCACGTCTATCGTGAAAATTCCAAGACATTTATGTGCAAGTCTTTACCAAACAATCCAATGTTTTAATGACCCCCTACATGGAAGGCTTTTTAATATGTTTTGGGGAAGAAAAGATAATGCCATTAATGATCTTTTTTTTTATCCACAATATTTTCTGGTCTTTCACAGACAAAACTGCACCATTTTAGCCACATTCAATTTTTCATCACCAAATGCTTTCATACTGGACAAGTTAAAAGACTTGTTTAGTTAAGAGTTCCTTTTGAAAGCCATATATTACAAGGAACAAGGGCTTTTTACTAACCAAACACTTGTTTGAAGGACACATGGAAAAGGTTTTGGAAAACAATGTGGGAAAATGAGAAAATGCTGAAACCATCATCCAGCATTTTCTCCTTTTCCAACATCTTCTACCCTTTCTGTGACAACTGAATTCTATCATTTATGCCATATTTAAATTTGATGGTGCTTTCAATATGGATGAGTCTAAAATTTTGTCATGTAGTTTAACCCTTTACCATACAATCCCGACTTTCAATGACCCTGCAGAAAATGCCTTTTGAAAACAATGTGGGAAAAGGAGAAAATGCTGGTAACTAGCATTTTCTCCTTTTCCCACAATGTTTTCTACCCTTCCCAAATCAAATTTCAATTTTTGAGCCACATTTGATTTGTAGTCTGCATTTGCTTTCAGTTTAGATCAGTCTAAAATTTTGTCATGTAGTTTAACTCTTTACCACATGACAAATTTGCAAACTCATCCATAAGGAAATGTTTTACAGATAACAAATTGATGTTGCTAAAACTATGAGATGTGACCTTTGATGGGATAAAAAAAAACATTGTGGGCTAAGGAGAAAATGCTGGTTACTAGAATGTTCTCCTTTTCCCACAATGTTTCAAAAGCCTTCTACCACAGGATTGTGCTGTTAAAGGTTAACTGCTAAATGAATCCAATTAAAATTTCCAGCCAATCATAAAAACCCAACTATTTCATTTTAATTAAAAGAATCTGAAGACTCAAACAATGTAGAATCCAGATCAGGCTGCAAGATCTGTGGAGTCTTATCTTGACTACAGTGTTTGCAAAAGTGCATTGAGTCATGCTCAGTAACCTCAGGGTTACAATAGTTACCTGTACCATCGCATGAACTTTGACACGATGCCAGCCTGAAAACCAAATGAACTGTTTTCTTCTTTAAACTCTGGAGGCTGAGCATTAAGTAGATCTTCCCATGTCTCTATGGCAGGTTTTTCAGTTGTATAGATACTAGTAGCATTTCTGGAACGTCTGTAATGAAGGAAATGCAAACTTGCAGGCCAGCAAGTACCCCCCAACAGCTGCCTTGACACACTGGACCAAGGAAATAAGTCAAAGGGCCATAACTCATGTAAAAGTCAGCTTATGACAATGTATAAATTTGCAGGTGCACAAATTCCTATTGTAGGAAGGCTTCCACTAACCTGTAACTCTATAACAAAGGACAGAAATGTAGAGTTGTCAATATTGAAAGCATTTGCAGAAGACAATTTAAGTGTGACTCATATGATGGAACTTGTCTTTAAAAGGCTAAAAAACATTGTGGGAAACAAGAAAAATGCTGGTTACCAGCATTTTGTCCTTTTCCTACAATGTTTCCATAAGGCTTCTTCCTCTGGGTCATTGCTTTTGTAGTCAATATAGATTAAAGATCAGACTGCACAAAACATGCAGTCTGATCTTTAATCTACACTGTCTGCTTTGCTGAGACACCTGGAGATTGCGTTTATTTGGGCCTTGTTTCTAGGTTTAAAATATCTATTGGGTTTAGATGGTGCTCTAAGGGTTACAATTTCAGCCAAACTGGCTCTAAAATGTTGGGGTAGAAAAGAACACAGAATTACATAGATCTACCAATGGACAGACAGACAACTTGATTCCAGTATATTCCCCCATCTTAGTTGTGTGTGTGGGGAGGGTGGTGGTATAATTACCTAATCCCATCACCAAATAATTTTCTTTTATAGAATAAAGAGGGCTTTTGAAAACATTGAGGGAAAGGGAAAAAATGCTTATAACCATGTTTTCTTACCTTTCACAGGCAAAATCTATCATTTAAGCCATGTTCTAAATTTCCTATATGCAAAACATTCAATTTGGATGAGTTTAAGTCTGTATTGACTGGTAGTGTCTGTGTTTGTGAGGCAGAGCATTGGCCTCGTAACCATAAGGTTGCGAGTTCAATACCTGGGAGCAGGTGTCAACTTTGGGACTGTTCATTGGCCCACAAATTTGGCATGAGTACTGGTGTAGTTTCCAGGAAACAGAATCAAGAGAGATTAGTATAATTTGCTAAAACTTGTGTCTCAATCAATGTAAAATATATATGCTTAAACTGAAATAACTTTTGTTGCTAATGTGGACTGTGCAGATTAACTCTTTACTAAACAATAAATTATCTGATATGTACAAATCAACAGCATCTGCAGATGACAAATTAAATATGGTTCAAAAGATGGATTCTCTTTGAAAGGGTAGAAAACATTAAGGGTAGAGAAGAAACTGCTGGTCACCAGCATTTTCCTATTTTCCCACAATGTTTTCAAAAACCCTTTTTCTCAGAGTCATTAAAACTTGAGATTGTGTGGTAAAATATTAAACCAGACTGATAAAAATGTTCATAATGTGAGGTATTCTGGTAAAAAGCAACTTTGATTTTGAATGTTCACAACCTGAATGAAATGTCTCCTTCTCTGACAAGATTTTCATCTCTTCCAAAAACATATTTCTTTTTTTGAAGCACATTTATTTTGTAGTCTGCAAATGCTTTCAATCTGGACAGGTCTTATATTTTTTGAAATGGTTTAAGAAAACTTAGGGACATATGCCACAGTTTTTTCCTATGGAAGATTTATTTCCATTTTTGCTCAGTTGAAATATAATATATTGGAATGTAAAGAAATGAAAATAAAATCATATGTTGCTTAGCAAAATATAAAGATGCAGTTCTTCCAAGGGGATAACTCTGGTACAAAACATTGTGGGAAAAGGAGAAAATGCTGGCTACCAGCATTTTCACCTTTTCCCACAATGTTTTCAAAAGCTGTCTTTCTTAGGGTCATCAAAACTCAGAATTTTGTGGTAAAGAGTTGAAAATATAGCTGGTGCAGTAAGGGTTGACTTGTTAAAATAGTTTAACTCTTTACCAAACAACAAAATTTTAGACTGGTCCAATTGAGAGCATTTGCAGATGACAAACATGACTCAAAAACTGAATTTTGCCTTTGAAAGGGAAAAAAAACATTGTGGGAAAAGGAGAAAATGCTGGTTACCAGATTTTTCCCACATTGTTTTCAAATGGCTTCTTCCTTTGGGTTGTTAAAAGCCGGGATTGTGTGGTAAAGGGTTAACAAATAATGGATGAAAACATTCTAACACCATGCACTGTACCTTCTCCCAAAAAAGTTCTTCCCTACATTTTCTACATTAGCGAGTCTTTTGACGGTGCCATAGACGGACACTCGACCAGACAAGTCAGGCTGGTCCTCCATATCTACAGTGGATAATCTCGATGTCTTGCCATATTTGGCCCTGAAACAAACACCAAGAGTACATGAACAGTAAACCATGTCTCAGTTTAGTTTAAGCTTGATCATTTTATATTAATTGTGAAACAAGCTGTATGAGCAATGCTCTCTGAAAAGGGGCTTAATACATCTGCAAAAAGTATGAACCAGGGTCATCCTGCATGGACTGTGCAGGCTGACCTGGGCTGAAATTTTTCGCTATTGGTTAATTTCCTGTATGTCCAAGGACTAGTCTATTTCATGATTCAGTTGGTTGTTAAAAAAAAAAAATGGCTATTAATGTATCCATAATTTTGTGATAACTTGATTGGTACAATGAGAAGCATTAAGCCCCAATTTGCCAGAGCATGGCTCATATAAATAGAGGATCTTACATTTGTGTTTATGCATTATCATCTTTTTCAAACTCCTTGACCAAAATGAATTTGAAGCTCACCAAGGCTCACATCATATAATTTTAGTCAATTCTATTTATCACATGAAATGAATGACAGATAAACAAGTATCCTGCATCATCACCTTTTGCCTATATATATATGTAAAAAAATACAGATAGTCACCTGGCCCTGTAGCATGGGTTCCCCTTTTGATAGTTTGCTACTATTCCAAGTTTAAAATAAATATCTTCAGTAATGACAGAAAATGTCAAAGTTTTTGCATGATGATGATGCAGACAACTAACAACGCAAACCAGGACACAGACAATGCAGATGACAAAAGGGCAATGACAATACCTCATGTTTTTTTTTTCTTTTGAAAACATGCATCCAAGCTAACAAGAAGTTTTCTGGGAGATGGACACATGGCCAAAACTTCAAAGAAAGGACTTCCTTGCAATAAATAACCAAGGCATTCAACATTAAGTTTGTGAAGGTAAAAAATTTCAAACTGAATAATAGTATTACCCGTAACTTTCTCTTGGAAGAGACTTCTTACGCATTCACTCTTTACAAAACAACTAAATTTTAGACTTGCTCAAATTGAAAGCATTTGCAGAGGACAAAATAAAGGTGACATAAAATTTATAATTCGTCTTTGGAACAGTAGAAAACATTGTGGGAAAAAGGAAATGCTGGTGAACAGCATTTTCTACTTTACTCACAATATTTTAAGTCTTTACCAAATGACAAAATTTTACACTCAACCAAAGTGAAAGAATTTGAACCATACTCTGTGAAAAGGGGGCTTAATGCATTTGCCAAAAAGTATCAACCCAGGTCAGCCTGCACAAGTCCACAAAGGCTGACCTGGGCCGAAACCTTTCGCTTTGGTCAATTTTCTGTTAGTCAAAGGACCAGTCTACCTCAAGAATCAGTATACTGTCACACAAAACAGATTTTAGGGATGTATAATACTGTGATGACTTGCTTGGTATCATGCATTACAGAGATGCATCAAGCCCCTTTTTTCCAGAGCATGGCTAAAATATTTTTGAGAGTCAAAAACATCACACTTCATATTACCCATAAGGCCCTCTACTGCCACGGTCGTCATCTCGTTGGGCTCCTTCCTTTTGCAACTTTTCAACCAGTTCCTTGCATAATGGAACCTAGAAATTCGAAAACCTTTGCATTTGAACATAAGCCCTTTCTCCAATAAACTTGTGCTTTTACGACCCTGAGGAAGACAGCTTTTAAAAACATTGCCTGTAAAACCAGTATTCTCTCCTTTCCCACACATTATTTTACCCTTTCAAAGATAAATCTTGTAATTTGTAAGACATTTGTTTCTAATTTTGGAATGGCTGGTAAGCCATCATTGGTGCTTTGTAAAATGGTGTTTTCCCAAAGATCTGAATCAGAAAAAGTGCCTGCAGCTTGTACCAGCCTTTCTACTGTTTTTGAGCAATGATTGATTGATTGTATAGTGTTTAACGCCGTTTTCAACATTATTTCAGTTATATCACAGCAGCCAGTGCACCTATCCATGCTTTCCTAGAGTTTCTTTTACCAGTACTCCGCACAATATTCTTTCCAAGCCACTGGCTACTTTCCCACATAACCATCGTCGAAACAATGGTCAACGGTGAGAGAGGAATGAACCCTGTTGCGATGACTATCATCAATCCTTGGAAAGAAATTGGCCAAGCCAGGGATCGAACCAGTGACCTCCTGTTCTCAAGTCCTGTATGCTACCAACTGAGCTACGGGGACTTGGCTTTGAGCAATGAAGTAAGTTAAGTACAAACAAAAGTTTTATAATATGTGCACAGATCCATCACTTTACCTTAGGAATTGTATTCATCTACCATTTTCAATAAAATTCTTAGTTTAATTCTCAAGAATTTTCTAAATTTCAAAGTTACTTTCCGAATATAAAATTAGACTTAAAATGAAATGAAGAATGTTTGGTGAATACGGACCCAGACCCAAATCTTATTTCTCTCAGCTGCATGTTGTGCATTGTTGTCTGTGTATCAACCCTTTACTAAACACTCCCAAGGTCTAACAAACCTTAAAATGGCTTTTAACCCTTTACCACATAATCCCGAGTATTAACGACCCTGATGGAGAAGCCTTTTGAAATGTGAGAAAAGGAGAAATTGCTGTTAACCAGCATTGTTCCCTTTTTCCCACGAGGTTTTCTACCCTTCCAGAAACAAATTTTAGTTTTCCAGTTCCATTTATTTTTTCCTCTGCACAGGACAGGTCTAAGATATTGTTGTTTGGTGAAGAGTTAAACATTGTGAGAAAAGCACTGGAATTAAATTTCAAAAACAGAAAATGATCCATAAGACTTTACCTTAGATCTTATATCTTTCAACTTCATGTTGTGCATTGCTGTAAGTACATTATAGATAGACTTCAAAAACAGAAAATGATCCCGTAACTGTCTCTCTTTTCTAAGAACTCTGTAACAATACAAAAACACAGAAGCATCACATGTGGGTGCCAGTACTTGGCTGCTGTAGCTTTTAGTGAAAATTCTGAGTTGAAAAAGGGGCATAACTGTGTGAAACTAGAGCTATCACTAAACGTGATCATACCCCCCAACAGCTCCTTGTCACAAAACAGATTAATGTCACAGGAATGCAAAATAAGTGACTGGAGAGTCAATTATACCAGAGCTATCACTGAAGGTGATGAATATCCTGCAATGGCTTCTTGCCAAAGAATTACTCTTTGTTACAGAGTAAAGACTTGGAGAGAATAAAACTTACTTGATACATTTTTTTTTTACCAGCTGGACAAATTGAGATTGGTTTAAATGAAAAGGTTTTGCAGACAACAAATGTCTTTTCATGCAATGTTTTTGACCAGACTCTACATCTTACTTATACAGTACGGAAACTAACGAAAGCAACCTCCGAACCGAATCGGAACCGTAATAGTAACTGAACTGAACCGAAAGTAATAAACTTAAGAAAACATTGTAAATACAGAAGCCATTGCTCACGATGTTTACAATGTTTTCCTTTTTAGTCATATAATACGGAATGCACTGAAACCGCAGCGAAGCCGAAGCGGAAGCGCAAAAAATGTTGCTTTCGTTAGTTTCCGTACGGTATTGGTATCTATTTTAACACATCACAAGTTGAAGACTTGGAATAGTTGTGGAGAACGTAGTAAATGCTTGTAATCATCATTTCATTTTTTTCCCAAGTAACTGCAAAGATTAATCTTTCCAATTTTGTGTAGAAAGTAGTAAGTGCTGGTAATCAGCATTTTCTCCTTTTCCAAACATATCTGAAAGATTAATCTGTCTTATATTTGAGTAAACTTCCGATGAAAAGATGAAATTGACATGACATGACATAAGTGAAGTGACATGAAAACTTACTAGTGATGGTTAGTGATGGTAAGTCTACTGTTAACTATCTACAGGTGTAGGAATCTATCATAAGAGAACGACAAAAAAGGGCTTAGCTCTTGGAAATTTTATTTAATTAACTAAGAACAATTTATGATATGCACATCTTTGCTGAGTGCAAAGTCTATCCATGAAGTTTGAAAGAAATTTGTCCAGAATCATCAAAGGGCCATAACTCCATGAAACCTAAATAAACCATAACCAAAATACGATATGCACATCTCTGCTTGATACTGAGTCTATTTGTGTAGTTTGAACCAAATCTGTCCAATAGTTGATGAGAAAAAGAGCGGACAAGAAATTTCATGAAAGGGCCATAACTCAGTGAAAAATCAATGAACCATAACCAACATTTCATATGCACATCTCTGCTTGATACTGAGTCTACCTGTGAAGTTTGAATAAGATTCGTCCAATAGTTTATGAGAAATAGAGCGGACAAAAAGCTACAGACCGACCAACGGACGGACAGCTGTGTTAAAAGTATTCTATCAAAAGTATAATTTATTTTCATCAATTCAGCAAGGGCACCGTCATAAAGAGAACGACAAAAAAGGGCTTAGCTCTTGGAAATTTTATTTAATTAACTAAGAACAATTTATGATATGCACATCTTTGCTGAGTGCAAAGTCTATCCATGAAGTTTGAAAGAAATTTGTCCAGAATCATGAAAGGGCCATAACTCCATGAAACCTGAATAAACCATAACCAAAATAGGATATGCACATCTCTGCTTGATACTGAGTCTATTTGTGTAGTTTGAACCAAATCTGTCTAATAGTTGATGAGGAAAAGAGCGGACAAGAAATTTCATGAAAGGGCCATAACTCAGTGAAAAATCAATGAACCATAACCAACATTTCATATGCACATCTCTGCTTGATACTGAGTCTACCTGTGAAGTTTGAATAAAATTCGTCCAGTACTTTATGAGAAATAGAGCGGACAAAAAGCTACAGACCGACCGACGGTGTCCAGAATCATCAAAGGGCCATAACTCCATGAAACCTACATAAACCATAACCAAAATAGGATATGCACATCTCTGCTTTATACTGAGTCTACTTGTGTAGTTTGAACCAAATCTGTCCAAAAGTTGATGAGAAAAAGAGCGGACAAGAAATTTCATGAAAGGGCCATAACTCAGTGAAAAATCAATGAACCATAACCAACATTTCATATGCACATCTCTGCTTGATACTGAGTCTACCTGTGAAGTTTGAATAAAATTCGTCCAGTAGTTTATGAGAAATAGAGCGGACAAAAAGCTACAGACCGACCGACCGACCGACGGACGGACGGACGGACCGACCGACCGACCGACCGACAAGCTGACTCCTATATACCCCCCAAACAGAGTTTTGGGGGGTATAAAAATGTTTTGATGGATACCTACCTCTATTGTATGGGTTTCCCTTTTGATAGCTAACAACTAGTCCAAGTTTGAAGTAAATATGTGTATCTTTTGTAATGACAGAAATATTATAAAATGTCAAAGGTTTGGAAAATTCGAAGTCGAAAAAGGGGCATAAGTGTCTCAAAAATACTTTGATCAGTTTTTACTTTTGTTGTTTGGGTTCCCCTTTCCATAGTTAACAACTAGTCTGAGTTAAATAAATATCTTCAGTAATGACAGATATTATAAAATGTCAAAGTTTTTACATGATGATGCAGATACTGGCAACAACATTGCTATGACAATACCTTGACATTTTCTTTGGAAACAGCAGAGCTAATAGTATGAGTCATGCTTTTGGAAAACAGGGTATAATGAATCTCTGGTGCATTATTCCAAGCAAGTTATCATATAATTATGGATCCATAAAATCCATTTTGTCTAAAAACCAAGTGAATCATAAGGTAGAATAGTCCTTGCATATGCAGAAAATTACCCATAGCAAAAAAATTGACCCAGGTCAACCTGTGCGGACAGCACAGGCTGACATGGGTTGATACTTTTTGTAGATGCATTAAATCCCCTTTTCACTAAGCATGGCTCCATATGTAAATCAATTTTACTAATTACCAGACAATCAATTTTCAGACTGGTCAAAATCAAGAGCACATGCAGATAACATTAAATGTGGATCAAAATGATAGGTTTTTCCTGAAAAGGTAGAAAATACTGTGGGAAAATGCTGGTTGCAAGCATTTTTTCCTTCCTTCACAATGTTTTCAACAGGGTTATTACCCTGGGTTACATGGGATGACCGAGCCCTGTCCTACTGACAACTGGGCAGAAATATTATTGGAAAAAGGAGAAAACTCTAGTAACCAACATTTTCTCCTTTTCCAAACATGCTTTCTTTGCTTTTAAAGACAAATCCCATCATTTGAACACCATCTAATCTTTCACCAGATTTTGGATTAGCAAAAACTGGAAGCATTGGCATACGACAAATGTGATTCAAAGACTGGAATTTCTTTTGGGAAGGGTAGAAAACATTGCTGGCAAAAAGGAGAAAATGCTGGTTACCAGCATTTTCTCCTTTTCCCACAATGTTTTCAAAATCTCCTCTTTCTTAAGGTCTTTAAAAGTCTGAATTAATTGTGTAGTAAAAGGTTATAGCCTAGGCTACTATGCACAATTGAATTCTTTTTTCTGGACATTGCAGAGTTTTCATTTAAAGCCGATTGCCGATCAAAAACCTTGGTTGAAATCGGCCTTTAATCGGTTGTTTTTGCTGGATCTTTGAAAAATCGATCGCATTGTTTATATCGAAAATATTTCACGCGTTGGTAACTGTACTGCGACACCGGTTCAATTTTACCGCGAAACCAGAAACAATAAACTGGCAGCCTGTTATTGATCTTCATATCTATCGGACGGTTACAGGAGATTCAACGGGGTACCAGTTTACCAGAAACAATAGGTTTATGAATGTTACGCGGTCATTCATTGGATACTTGCATCCAATTATCCAATCGTAGGTGACGATACGTTTCTCCGATCTCCATTTGGTAATCATGGACGCCAAAGCCTAGGCAGTCCCCTTGACCCTCGGCCTGTTGTTTTTGTCAATCAGTCGGTTGCTTCATTTCAAAATGAAAACCCTGACATTGTATATCAAATCAAGACTGCACTGTACATGTAGACTGGTCTTAAATCTAGTGTCAGATAATGTGACTTTTTTTCTGGCAAAAAGATTTTTTAAAATCACTTTTTGGGGTCTTTGCCAGTGGCTGCAAATTTCTACTCATTTTATTTCAGAAAAACATATCATTCACCAATGCTTCAATATTGACATGTCTAAAATTTCATTGTGTGGTAAAGTGTGAATGGTTTTAGTTTTAAACCTTTAACTCTTTACCAAACCACAAAATTTTGCACTCAAATCCAAAGCATTTGCAAGCGACATATTAAATGTGGCCCAAATTGTTGGGTTTGCCTTTGGAAGGGTAGGAAACATTGTTGGAAAAGGAGAAAGGCTGTTTACCAGCATATATTCTTCAGGGTTTTTAAAACTTGAAATAGTGTATTACAAGGTTAATCTGGGAAAAAATCATGGGAATAGGAGAAAATGGTGGTTACCAGCATTTTCTTCTTTTTTTTTTAACAATGTTTAAAAAAAAAAACACTTCTTCTTCAACATTTTTAACCCTTTACCTCACAATTCCATATTTTAATGACCCTGACGAAGAAGGCTTTTGTGCAAAAAAGGAGAAAATGCCGTTTACCAGCGTTTTCTCCTTTCCACACGGTGTTTTATACCATTTCTAAGACAAATCTTATCATTTGAGCCACATTTAATTCGTCATTTGCAAATTCTTTGAATTTTGACACGGCTGAAATTTTGTCCTCTGGTAAAGAGTTAACCCTAATCCTGCTAAATAAGTTGAAAAGAACTTTCAAGCCAATAGCAGAAACCTGAATAATGTTATTTATCACATGAAACCTCCTCCAGCGGTGTATTAAACCCATGACTTATTTTTGATAATACACTAGTGTATTATCGTTTTTTGGGTCCCAGTTCTGATCAGTTTTTAGTCGTGAGCGCATGAAGCCGGAGAAACCAGCCACAGCACATGCTGGAATTTGTGCGACTACGCTGTTTCGTGGAAAAAAATGATGTCATTGTTGCTAAGGTGTATACGCGCAGAAAGTTTTTGATTTTCATGTTTAATAAAAACAAAGAAATGCAGCGAAAGTCTTTTAAATCAACAAAATTGCGGAAATAGGTGGACTTATCCCCTCTAGAAACGGTTTCATTCTACTTTCAGTGTAAATATCAAAGAACTATCTACTTGTGTATGCACACATTTGAAACCAAACTACAACTGTAACTATGGACCCGTGAATGGTGTATAGGCTAAAGGTGATGATGCAGGATATATTTTGCCTGTCATTCGTTTTATGTGATAAATAGAATCTCACATTCGTGTTTATGTATTATCATTTTTATCAAACTTGTTGACTAAAATGTATTTGACGCCCGCCAAGGCTCACGTCATACATTTTTAGTCAACTCGTTTGATAAAAATGATAATACATAAACACTCATGTAAGATCCTCCATTTTGAACATATGTTTTGGAAAAAAATATTTCCTTATCTGACAGGGTAGATCCAAGATCAGACTACACATTCTGTGCAGTCTGAAATTGATCTGCATTGTCTGCAAAAGGTCAGTGAGTCCCGCTTGGCAGCTTACGGATTAAATCATGTGACTGTTTGGTAAGGGGTTCATACAAGTTGGTGGGTACATGCACTTACGCTTTGGTAAACCCACTGCAGCATCTGATGAGGGTCAGTTTACCCGAGCCTGTTTCTGACCTCTCTGCCTCTGACCCTGGAGACTTGAGAATAGGCGACGGAGAAGAAGAGAAGAGGCTTGATGCTGGACGGCTGTAGCGGCGCAACAGAGATGGACTTCTGTTTTTTGACCTGGAAAATGCCTCAGAAATCTTGAGTTTCTTTTTTTCTCCTTCTGATGCAGCATCTGAAATAGAGGATACTTGTTTCAGTGTATGGTCGAATATCTTTCATCAAGTGAAAAGCAAAGGCTGTATTTTCACCAGTTGCAAAGCCACAAGTGAAAAAATAGCCTTTGCTTTTCACTCCATGAAAGAAATTTCGATCATACACTGAAACAAACAATTATCCTATTTCTTTTATGCTCTCCTCTTTATCCTTTCTTTTCACATCTAATTTTTGCTCATCATGAAAAATTTGTGCGTTTTTCAAGCGAAATAGATCTATTCATTCAAGTCGGATATGAACTAGCTGTAATAATGATGTCATTAGTGAAACTGACTACATAAAATGTGACATTCACCCCCAAAAAATTCTTTTATGTTCTATAAATATCCACAGCATGTAAAAAAATACAAGTTATAACATTCAACAGTGAATTATAAGGATATAATTCACCGTTAACTTTCTACAAAACTACTGAAAAGCATAAAAGAAATAAATCTATCTGTTTGTTTACCTGTTATTTAATTCTTTACCAAATGAAAAAAAAATTTGGATGTGTAAAATTTGAAGGCATTTGCAAACAATAAAATAAATGTAGTTCAAATTGTTGGATTTGCCTTTTGAAGGGTAGTCTAGATGACATTGCAGGAAAAGGAGAGAATGCTAGTTACCATTGTTTTTTCTTTGCACCACTATGTTTTTAAAAGCCTTCTTTGTCAGGGTTGATAAAACTTTGGACTGTGTGGTAACAAGTTAAACAGAGTTTTGAATAAATCAAATGGACAAGTTCAGTCTAGAAATAAGATACAAATAATTGTGCCATGCTTTGTGAAAGGGGGGGGGGGGGCGTAAAGCACCCCCATGATGTACTATACCAAACAAGAAATCACATAATTGGGGATCCATAAAATCCGAATCGTGAGGTAGATTGGTCCTTGGATATACAGAAAATTGGCCAATAGCGAAAAGTTTCAGCCCAGGTCAGCCTGTGTGGACTGCACAGGTGACCTAGGTCGATACTTTTCGCAGATGTATCAAGCCCCCTTTTCACAGAGCATGGCTCTACTGTCATATCAAGGTTGCTTTCTGTCCAGAGCATTTAGGAAAAGTAGTCAGTGTAGACTGAAGATCAATTTGCACATTTTGTGCAGTCTGATCTTGACTCAAACTGGCTGCAAAGGCAAGTATTCAAGTTGTTAAAGGCGCTCCAAGGGTGAACACCCTTTTCAACATTATTTCAGGTAGACCATCTCAATGTGTGGTGCCAGCGAACCTATCCATGCTTTCCTAGAGTTCCTTTGATCAGTACTTAGCACAAAATTCTTTCCCAGACACTGGGAAGCAGCAAAGGGTACTTGCATAGGGGGACCCAAATTTAATTGATAATCCGTGGTTATATCTGCATTTTTCTGGAATTACGTTATTTTATATTTTATTTCATATTTACCAAGTCTTTTAATACCATCCTGGAAATCTGGAGAGCCCTGGCCAGAATGGTTCACAGAATTTTGCACAGGTATGACCAGACTGGACACAGACTGTAGAACCATTCCAGTGTCATCCGGCCGGACTGTCTCCTCTGCAGCCATAGCTCTCTCCTGCAAATGAAAGGATAATATGCATATCAAAATGTTCATCAGGCGACAAAAAATTAGACTTGTCAATTTTAAAAGCTTTTGCAGACCACAAATTGTGGCTTAAAGTATGCAATTTGTCTTTGAAATGGTAGAATATTATTATGGAAAAAAGAGGTAATGCAAGTTAAAATCAATTTTCTCCTTTTTCAACCATGTTTTCAAAAGCCTTCCACATAAGGTTTGTTAACCCTTAGAGTGCCAAATAAACCTATCACACATTTTCATCCTAGAAATATGACCTAAATAATTGCAATTTCATGGTTGCTTTTGTCGACAGTGATCCAACAAAGCGAACAGTGTAGATCAAAGATCAGGCTGCATGTTTTGTGCAGCCTGATCTTGATCTACACTGGTCGCAAATGCACTATAGTCGTGAAAGGCGCTTTAGGGGTTAAAACACAGGAATGTTTGGTTTTGAGTTGATCCTTTACCAAACATTTCCATGTTTCTAACTCATGAAAAGTCTGTGAGAAAAGGAGAAAATGTGGTCAATCCTTGTGGAAAAAAAGAAAATGCAGGTAACCAGAATTTTCTTCCTTTCCTACTACACGCCATATATGGTTTTTTTATCTGAAAAATACACAATTCTAAATTTATGTTCTCGTAAAGGAAATACATGATTAGGAAGATGACATGTTCTTACAAGAATTTTACAGTCCATTTACTCTTTACGAAATGACAAAATTTTAGACTAGTCCAAATTGAAATCATTAGCAGACGACAAATTGAATATGACTCTAAAATTGAAATTTGTATCGGGAAGGGTAGAAAACGTCATGGGAAAAGGAGAAAATCCTGGTAACCAGCATTTTCTCCTTTTCCCACAATGTTTTCAAATGCTTTCTTCATCAGGGTAGTTAAAAATTGGGATTGTGTGGTAAACGGTTAACTCAGTACAAGATGACAAAATTTTGGACTTGTCCAAACTGAAAGCATTTGCAGTAGACCACATAAGAAAGGTTCAAAATGTGAGATTTGTCTTTCAAAGAGTGGAAAACCTTGTAGGGGGAAAGGAAAAACTGCTGGTTACCAGCATTTTCTCCTTTTCCCCAATTTTTTTTCAAAAAACTTCTTCCTCAGGGCAGTTAGAGCATCAAATTGTCTGGTTGAGGGTTAAGGAAAAACAATAAAATATCAACGACAAATGTAAACAATAATTGACCAAAATGAGAGCATTTGCAGACGACAAATCAAATGCAGCTCAAATGATGAAATCTGTCTTTGATAGGGTAAAGAAACTTTCCCACAATGTTTTCAAAAGCCTTCTTCTACGGGATGGTTAGAACTCAAGATTGTGTGGTAAACGGTTAAACTATTTCTAACCTTCATATACAAGATAGGCTGGCAGAAGATATCATTCCATTCACCATTTACCAAACAATTCTGAGTTTAAACAATCCTTAGCAGGAAAGCTATTGAAAATATTGTGGGAAAAGGAGAAAATGCTGGTAACCAGCATTTTCTCCTTTTCCCACTATGTTTTGTACAATTTTAAAGACAAAATTCAAATTTGAACAAGATTTGATTAGTCGTCTGCAAATGTTTTTAATTTGGACTAGTCAAGAACTCATTTCACAATGGATGGAAAACAACTAAGCTTATACTAAACTGATATTTCCAACTTCCATCACAGATTTCTCCTTTTCTTCAGTGATATTGAAGAAATAACCCTCCTCTCTTTAGTTACAATGTCTAGATGCAATTCTTTGACCATAATTACGGACCACTCTTAATTGCAATGTACTGTAACTCTTATTCTAAACCTTTTACAAGAGCCAACCAGAAATTGTATTACTGTCTAGATTTTGAAATAAGGACATATACCAAAGTTTTCTCTGCTCATTTATTTGCGCATGTTTCCTTTTTGTAACACTATTACATCCCATTGGGCTACTTTGACAGTGAGATAGTTTATTTTCATCTGTGATATGTCCATTGCCTTTTAAAAATGTGGAAATCACAGACCCAGAAGAATCAAAGTACTGAAAGTACTGACAGACTAGCAAATTTGATTGATTGATTGTTTTTGTATGGTGTTTGACCCTGTTTTCAACATTATTTCAGTTATGTAGCGATGGCCAGTGCACATATCTATGCTTTCCTTGAGTTTCCTCTACCAGTACTCAGCACAATATTCTTTCCAAGCCACTCGCTGCTTTCCTACATAGCCATCATCGAAATGTGAGAGAGAAATGAATCCTGTCGCAATGACTATCATCAATCCTCAGAAAGAAATTTGCAGTCGGGGATCGAACCAGCAGCCTCCTGTTCTCAAGTCCTGTATGCTACTGACTGAGCTGTTGGGGCTATGCATGCTATTGTTTGACTATAATCCAGTTTAAGTTTAACCCTTGACATGCTAAAAATGTTAAATGAAACTTTCAAGCCGATGGTAAACACCTGAAAAATTGCTATTTCAAAGTTACATTTTGGAAAAAAAAATCCTCTTATCGGACAGTGTAGATCCAAGATCAGACTGCATGCTCTGTGCCATCTGATCTTAATCAACACTGTCCGCAAAAGGTCATTGAGTTGCAGTAGTGCTGGTAAAACAAACTCCAGGAAAGCATAGATAGGTGGTCTGGCTGCCGCAATATCACTTAAATAATGTTGAAAAAGGCGTTAAACACCATACAATCAATTAGTCAATATCCAGTAGCACAAGATGTAGTTAACTATTTAACTCTCTTTACAAAACCAAGAGTTTTACGCTTGTCCAAATTCAAAGCTGTTGCAGACCATGATTTAAATGTGGCTGAACTGATGAAACGTGATTCCAAGAGGGCAGAAAACAATGTGAGAAAAGGAGAAATGATGGTTATTAGCATTTTCTCCTTTTCCCGCAATATTTTCAAAGGGATTCTTCCCAGTGTCATTAAAACTTGGAATTGTTTGGTAAGAGGTAGAATAACAGTTCAGTTTAACCCTTTCAGCGCCATAGGCGAAAACAGGGACTGTTACGAACGGCATAGATCGAGATCAGACTGCACAGAACATGTAGTCTGATCTTTGATCTATACCTTCCGTTTGTTTGGTCAAGCCTTTATGATAAAAATCTTCCGGAGACACAGTGGATTCTATATACAGCCATTAAAAGAAGCAAAATTTGTTTATTTGGTGCCGAAAGAGTTAACAGTTTAACTGTACACAATGATCTAAATAATGAATGACAAGGGTTCTCTGGCCAGTGAGGGTCGATATAGCTGGCATTTGCTACTACTTAATACCTCGGTGTATCTATTAATAGATTCATTCATAATGTTACTGTGGTGTAGGAATAAGTGATTCTCTGCTTTGCATAGGTAACTTAATTTACATATAAGCAAATATCTTGTACCTTATAAATGATATCAGGTTCACTTTATTACTTTGTAAGACGACATGTTCAAATTGGAGTGGTAGAGATTTAATGGTTTTTGTCATGTTCAAATTGGAGTGGTAGAGATTTAGTGGTTTTTGTCAAAATTGTCATATATAACAGAATTAAGATTTCTAACAGAAAGAAGTATTTTCTGTGAGGCAGTATTTGGCAACTGTGGGGTTTTTTATTTACTTTGAATCTAGGTCAGTCTTGATGCCTATAGACTAGCTTCGCTAGGCAAAAATGAGAGATTTATAAATGATCAGGATCCCAAATCATGCCAAAATAAATGTTTTTCATATAGAGTAATTTTTACAAGAGTTATCTCCTTTGAAGAAAGTATCTTTGTATTTTGACTTGCAACATATAGTTTTCTTTCCATTTATTTACTCCGCATACATTATATTATCATCTGAGCAAAAATGAAAAAACTCTGTCAACAGGAAAAAATTGTGGCATATATCCTAATCCTGATAAATAAAAGAAATGAAACTTAAAAGCCAATAGTAAAAACCGAAATATTTCTACTTTACAGGTATTTTTGGAGGAGAGATATCTCCTCCTCAGATAGTGTATATCGAAGATCAGACTGCATGTTCTTTACAGTCTATTCTTGATCTACGCCGTCCACAACAGGTCAATAAGTTGCCCTTAGCAGCCTAAGGGTGAAACTGATTTAGAATGGTTGGCGGAAGCGAAGCTTAATAATCTAAGATACGACACCAACCTCAACTCCTCTGACATGGTCTTCATAGCCAGTGCCCGCTCTCACACATATGATACGCTCCCTCGATTCCTGGAGAAGCTTCTTGATGCTTTCAAATCCCGCAGTAGGACATGTATCTACATCATCTTCACTATCTTCCAAGGACGCAACATCTGTCTGTTGTGGTTCATTGATTGTTTTGTGTTTAACATCATTTGCATCATTATTTCAACTATACATGTAACACAAAGACCAGTGCACCTATCCATATTTTCCTAGATTTCTTTTTACCAGAACTTTGCCAACATCTTTCCAAACCATAGATGGCTTTCCCACATACACATCATCAAAAAAGTGTTCAGCAGATAGAGAGGACTGAATCCTTTTGCAATACTTTTTTATTTTTTCATTTACATGGATGAGTCTAATATGTGGTCATGAAGTGAAAAGTTATCTCTGTACCAGACAACAACAATTTAGACTTGCTCATATTGAAAGAACTTGCAGACAACAACTTAACCTTACCACAAAATCCTGACTTTTAACGACTCTGAGAAGGAAAGCTTTTGAAAACATTTTTGGAAATGGAGAAAATGCTGGTTAGCAGCATTTTCTCCTTGTCCTACAGTTTTTTCTATCTTTCCCGAATTAATTTCAATTTTTGAGCCACATTTATTTTGTCGTCTGCAAATGCTTTCAATTTAGAACAATCTAAAATTTTGTCGTATGGTAAATAAATGGATTCAATATTTCTGTTGCGTCTAAAACTATTTTTTCCCCCGGAAACTGGAGACAATTTTGGTCAGAATTTAGCATCATGAAGCAGACTGTGGATATCCAAGATATGCACGATTTGTGTAGTCTGATCTTGATCTATGCTGTCTGCAAAAGCCATCCAAGGGGACATTGGCAGTGAAAGAGTTAAAGGCTCAAGTGATGGACTTTATCCTTGAAGGGTTTGATAACATGACTGAAAAGGAGACACTGATGCTTATCAGCATTTGAATCATTTTCCCTCGTTGTTTTCAAAAACCTTCATCTTCTGGTTGACTCTTTCACAGATGACAAAATTTTGGACTCATCCATATTGAAAGTGTTGGCAGACGAAAAATTAAATGTGGCTGAAATGATAGATTGTTACTTTCAAAGGTTAGAAAACAGTGTGGGAAAGGGAGAAAATGCTGGATACAAGTATTTTCTCCTTTTGCCACTATGTTTTCAAAATGCTTTGCCCTCAGTGTCTTTAAAACTCAGAATTGTGAGGTAATGAGTTAAAGGCTTAATCCTTAAAAGATCAAATAAAGAAACTGAAATTTTTTAGGACAAACATAAATTTACAACCAAAATTAATTGTCTTTTCAAAGCAGCTATTGACCACAATGTCCCTGCAACAAAGGCAGTGCAGATCAATGATCAGACTTCACATTCTTTTGCAGTCTGATCTTGATCTGCGACTACTGCAAGAGCAACAATAGTTTCTGAAAGGCTCTTTAAGAGGTAAACTGTGGGGCATTCAACATGCTCTTTTCCAAGTGAAAGAGCAAATAGCCAGACATACCTTTTCATCCAGTTTAGCACTATCGGTGGGTGTATTGGGTTCGTAAACCGTTCCTCGTCTTGTCATGCGAGGCTGAAACTGCAAAGGGCATACGCCATAATATATGATCTGAGCAAATTAGTATAATTGTGTATAATTCTAGAAATAACTGCTTTCCACAAAGTAGGAATTCCAACCTTTTTGTGCAACAAAGTTAGAATTCTATACATTTACACAATATAATTCTAAAACTGCTCCTATGCAAAGTACATGTATTGGACAAAGTGCTTACGACCTTCTGTATTGTAAACAATATGCTCAACAGATCAATATTGGACTTTGAGGACAGCATAAAAATATTTTGAAGTAAGTAGCCATGCCATTGGCCCTTCACCAAAAAAGGCAGTCTTTTGACGAAAGTGAGGAAGGAGTGTCTTGAAAACCTTATTAGAAAAGGAGAAAATGCTGGTAACCAGCATTTTCTCCATTTCTCACAACTTTTTCTACCCCTTTTAAAGCAAATACCATCATTTGAGCTGGATTTACTGTGGTGTCTGCAAATGCTTCAATTTCTATGTTTCTAAAATTTTTAATTTCGTAGAGTAAACCCTTTACCACACAATGCCACCTGGGAAAGAAGCCTTTCGAAAACATGGTGGGAAAAGGAGAAAATGCTGGTAACCAGCATTTACTCCTTTTCCCACAATGTTTTCTACCCTATCAAAGAAAAGTTGCACCATTTGAACCACATTGAAATTGTCGTCTGCAATTTATGCTTTCAATTTGGACAAGGCTAAAATTTTGCTGCCTGGTAAAGGGTTAAAACAGTGTTGCTGTATGGACACAATATCATAAATGAGAAAACAATGTAATTATAACATTCAAGATCAAAATGCCTTTTCATACAGTCAAATCTTCACCTAAACTGTGTACATATGCACCTATATTTTTGTCTTTCAATATAAGTCAGTCTACATTTTTGTGCTCTTGAAAAAATGAAAAATTACGAACATTTTTCTCAATATGATCTTTTAGAGCCACACCAGCAGCCAAAAGTAAACAATTCCAGAGTCAGAATGCAGACAAATTTAACTCATATTATTTAAAAGCATGGATATTATTATGATTCTGACAATGTGCTTGAGTAAAATGTTGGCAACATTTGTTCTAGTTTTACATTACGTTTTTCTGCCTGCAGCTTTAACTTTCACAGATTCTAATGTAACATTATTATTAGACTCATAATAGTATTCATACCTTTAAATAGTATGAATTAAATTTGTCTGCAGTTTGACCCCAAAATTGTTTACATGTGCCTGCTAGTAGGCCTTTAGTAGACAAGATCAGTTGATTGATTGAAGGTTTTTTATGTTGCTTTTACCATTATTTTTCTGACAGCCAAACACAGCAACAGCTAATCTACTCATGCATTTCCTGGATTTTATCAGAAATAGGCTAGGGCTCTGAAGTGTCTTGCCCAGGGACACTCCAGTGAAAGCCACAGCGCTTTGAGAGAGAATCCAACCGTGGGTGTCCTTGTTCAAAATCCTATATCTTTACTACTTAGCCATGCTGGACCTCCTCCCCAAAATATATGAGATGAAGCAGTGTTTATTTGTAATGGTGCACATAGAACAAAAATCAAACCTTCCTTTCCACATTTCCCGGTAAGGCTGATAAGACAAGTTCATAGGGATCTAGGATCAAATCTCCTCCAATGGGTCTGTAGGGCTCCGTGGTCTCACTGTAAAACCCCTTATCAAGGTTATTCTTTCTTCGGACATAATTTGTCACCCAATAATCTTCAGGTTTGTTTTTCTGGCGGGATGTTTCTGTTCTACATCGTATATGCTCATGTTTGTACTGCTTCGCTGTTTTGTGAACAGATAAAACTATAAAATATTGCATTTGATCATGGTATTTAGTATTTTACCAAACAATCCTGGGTTACTTTTTGTATTCCATGAGTAAGGAGGGGACCTCTTAAAACATATGAAAAGAAGAAAATGCTGGTAACCAGTTTTTCTACCTTTTGAAAGAAGAATCACATCATTTGATGATTTGAGCCTCATCAATATATCACCTGTAATGGTTTTCGATATGGAGAAGTCTAACATTTCGAAAAAAATTGAAGAATTCTTTTACTCAGCAAATAAATTTAGGAATGCAAAAAAATGTTTGAAAAAAAAAAATGTGTGTGTTCTTTAAAAGGGGAGGGGGAGAGAGAAAAAGGGGGTATCTTCTAACATGCCATTGGAAGCCAGATTTTTTGTCATTACTTTTCACATTTCTGGGCTTATCAATTAAAGATAATCACTGCAGATATAGTTCATATTATTTTTTCATTCATCCTTTAAATGGCAATTTGCATACATGACTTGCTCTTAGGAAAAAAAGAAATCATGGCTGTATTTCGAAGTTTGAACAGTCACGAGTCTACATAAGTTAAGTCCCACTGACATTAAAAACAATCTAATAATTTTTCTGGCAGTTGGGACAATTTGGTCGCAGCTCTAAACAAATCTCGGTCCAGTACTGTATGCAAAATTAAAGTTGTCATAGAATTTGCAACTTTTTTCATAACTGACCGGTTTACAGTACAGTAGAGTATTCAGAGCGTGGTCTTTTTGTGCAAAATGCGCGTTTTAGCATACACAAACAGTATCGTTTCCGGAGTAAAATGCCAACTTACGATCGCTTGGTTTGTAATGCTGTCGAATGATCTTCGTGATGTTTTCGCATGATACTGGAGTTCCACGATTTGATGACGGATTCAGCATCTTTATCTAAATTCAATAAACTTTTTTCATGCGCTTTATTATGGTTTTTTTTTTACACGTTATTTATAAACAGTCCACATTCAAACGAACACCCGTTGCTTACATTTCATAATTACGTCATCATTTTTTGTGTACGTAGCCAATATAATGAAAAAAGCGGGAACCAGACACATATATAAGCTACATACAAGTAGCAAGTGATCCTTGAAATTTAACCAAAAGAAACCCTGCTACACTTGTCTAGATCCAGATCCATAATAAATTGCAAAAGAAACACAGGAGTGTTTGTGTCTGCAGAAGAATTAGGACGTGTGAAGAAATACCGTGTTGGGGCGTCTAATCCAGTGGAGCCTGTGAGTTAATCGCTCGGTTCCGCCAAAATCTTTTTTGTTTTTTTAAAGATACAGCTACACTCGCCTTCAGCCAGTTTTTAACGTATTTATAAATTTTAGGCTTTATTTTATAAAACTATAATCATTCTTGTATCTTCATGCCAAATGTTTCTCCTGACGGCTGCAAGGTTGCACAGATTACGACGGATAGAAATACATTTCAGTTTTTGACAGCCTTCAAAGAAATTACTGTTGTCGTTTCCGGTTTTAAATGAAGACAAATGCCTTGACTTTCTAGATCCCTTACACCATATGTATTGGCAATTTATCTATGTTTAAACAGCTGACTAAATTCTGTGCCATTCTACACAGTGTTTTTTCTCTGTGGCTGTAAAGATGTGTCTTTAAGTGAAAGTCACGGGTCAACACAGTGTTCGTTCCTCTCCTATTGCAAGATAGATCTATTGGTTTCGACTTTGTTAGTTTTGGAAAACATCCAGAGCCAGACAGCTTCGAGAGACTTGTGAAATGAAAAAAGAAACTGATAGATAGGTGCACCGGTCCCCATAATATATTTGAAATTTGAAAACTACGGTGGCACAAAAGTGACATTGAAGATATATTTTATACTACGTGCGCACGTAATAGTTATTACGTGCGCACGTATTAGTTAATACGTGCGCACGTATTAGCTACTGCGTGCGCACGTAATAACTAATACGTGCGCACGTAATACTATTGCGTGCGCACGTATTAGCTAATACGTGCGCACGTATTAACTAATACGTACGCACGCAATAGTATTACGTGCGCACGCAGTAGCTAATACGTGCGCACGTATTAACTAATACGTGCGCACGTATTAACTAATACGTGCGCACATAATAATCGACCAATCAGTTTATAAGGAACAGAAGCCATATTGTTGCGAGGGAAGGGCAAAATTACATTGGTCCAACACGGCAACAGATGTGCATACATCTGACACCCAAGTAAAAAATCAAGTAGAGCTATTACTTCTTAAATCGTTTAGGCATACTGCGATTATTTTAAGTATCTTTACCTTGGTACGGTACAGTAACTATTAATACTCTAGCCTACGGTCCATCGAATTACCCCAAACCACCCCAAAACACCCCAAACCACCCCAAAACATCCCAAACCACCCCGAAACACCTTTTATATGATATAAAATTATTAATACAGTAAGGGTTGGTTGAATTGTTGGGTAAGGATCACTTTTAACAAAAAATATCTATATTACGTCCTGTCACGTTAGCCTAAGGATGAAAGGACTACATGCATTACATGCGCTAGAGACTTTTTGGCCCCACTGAGATCTGGGACCATAATGTCTGACTGTCTGAAAAAGTTCGTTCATGCCTCCAAACTATATGTAATCAGAATGGCAAACATTGTGGACCCGGATCCGACTGCCCCTTGAAAGAGCAGTCTGATCTGGGTCCATTATGTTTGGTCATGTCTGACTGTCTGAAAAAGTTCGTTCATGCCTCTATATGTAGTTAGAATGGCAAGCATTGTGGACCCAGATCCGACTGCCCCTTGAAGGAGCAGTCTGATCTGGGTACATTATGTTTGGTCATGTCTGACTGTCTGAAAAAGTTCGTTCATGCCTCCAACCTATATGTAGTCAGAATGGCAAACATTGTGGAACCAGATCCGACTGCCCCTTGAAGGAGCAGTCTAATCTAGGTACATTATGTTTGGTCATGTCTGATTGTCTGAAAATCTTCGTTCATGCCTCCAACCTATATGTAGTCACAATGGCAAGCATTGTGGACCCAGATCCGACTGCCCCTTGAAGGAGCAGTCTAATCTGGTTACATTATGTTTGGTCATGTCAGTCTGTCTGAAAAAGTTCGTTCATGCCTCCAAACTATATGTAGTCATGCTGTCAGAATGGCAAACTTTGTGGACCCAGATCCGACTGCCCCTTAAAGGAACAGTCTAATCTGGGTACATTATGTTTGCTAATGTCTGACTGTCTGAAAAAGTTCGTTCATACCTCCAAACTATATGTAGTCATGCTGTCAGAAAGGGAAACTTTGTGGACCCAGATCATGCGCAGATCCAGATATCTTTCTCAGGGGGAGGTCCCACCGCAAACGCACTCTTCTTATTATATGATACTTTGATTTCGGATTTCAGTGGATGTAAGTCAACGTTTCCAGTTCTAACCATGAGGAGGTCTCCACATTTAGAACCGTTTATTTCTTATAATTATGACTGTATTTTACATAAATGCTGTGCAATATCAAACCAGTACCATTTCACGAATCCGATAACCACATTTTTCCAAAATTCCAGGGGGGGTCCGGACCCCCGGTCCCCCCCTCTGGATCCGCCCATGAAGATCCAACTGCCCCTTGAAGGAGCAGTCTGATCTGGGTCCATAATGTTTGGTCATGTCTGACTGCCTGAAAAAGTTCGTTCGTGCCTCCAAACTATATGTAGTCAGAATGGCAACAGATACCGTAATTTATATAAGTTTTAGGGAAGTTAGATATATGCAAACATTGTGCAGCCAGATCATCAGACTGCTACTGAAGTAACAGTCTGATTGGGGTCCACGGTGTCAGGCATTCAAACTACATCTTTTGAACCATAGATATTTCAGTTTAAGGAAAATTAATTATTGTGTATGCCATTTTCAATTTGATTTATACTGTTCCTGCATCTTAAACCGTTGTAAAATGATATCACTTTAAACGCCTTTTTTGTTTTCTTGAGGTGTTTTGGGTAGTTTTCGGTGACAAAACTCCTTGTATAGCTCATCAGTCTTTCGTACCCTACAAATCATTCCAACCCCAACCCCACCACAGTATTAATTTTATATGATAAAAGGTGGTTTGGGGTGTTTTGGGGTGGTTTGGGGTGTTTTGGGGTGGTTTGGGGTAATTCGATGGACCGTAGGCTAGAGTATTAATAATTACTGTACCGTACCAAGGTACAGATACTTAAAATAATCGCAGTATGCCTAAACGATTTAAGAAGTAATAGCTCTACTTGATTTTTTACTTGGGTGTCAGATGTATGCACATCTGTTGCCGTGTTGGACCAATGTAATTTTGCCCTTCCCTCGCAACAATATGGCTTCTGTTCCTTATAAACTGATTGGTCGATTATTATGTGCGCACGTATTAGTTAATACGTGCGCACGTATTAGCTACTGCGTGTGCACGTAATACTATTGCGTGCGCACGTATTAGTTAATACGTGCGCACGTATTAGCTAATACGTGCGCACGCAATAGTATTACGTGCGCACGTATTAATTATAACGTGCGCACGCAGTAGCTAGTACGTGCGCACGCGGTAGCTAATACGTGCGCACGTATTAACTAATACGTGCGCACGTAATAACTATTACGTGCGCACGTAGTATAAAATATATCTTCCATGTCACTTTTGTGCCACCGTAGAAAACACCTTAAAACAAGCATTAGTAAAGTTAAGCTTACAGGTAGTAAAACTAAATAGACGAATCTCGACCATGTTCCAGGGCATACTTTAACTAGTATATGTGGAATTGACTGACTGATTGATTGATTGATTCGTAATTTATCGCTTGATTAATTGAAAAGAATTGTGATTTATCGGTTGATTTATTGAAAAGAATTTTACGCCTCTTTCACAAATATGACGATGAGAACTTAATCATTCATGTGCTTTAGGAGGGTAACCAGTACTATGTTCGGGCTCTGAAGTCCATAGGGTCACTCCAGCGAGGAACCTAGTACCCCGGGTAAGGATTGAACCGAGGACCTCTTGATTGACTGATCCGTGCAGATATGGGCCAAACAGATCCGAAGCATGCGATAAATTAACCCGCAAAGCGCCTTTCACAACTACAGTTGCCTTTGTGGTCAGTATAGATCAAGATCAGATTGTACAAAATATACGGTCTTATCTTTGACCTCTTTCTCTCTCTCTTTCTCTCCTTGGAAAGATTTTCAATACAGTTTCAAGTACATCTTGTTCATCACAATATCTACACTATCTAAATCAAATGTTGATTGATTGTTTGTATGGTGTTTAACAACGTTTTCAACATTATTTCAGTTACATCACGGCGGCCAGTGCACCTATCCATGCTTTCCTGGAGTTTCTTTTACCAGTACTCCGCACAATATTCTTTCCAAGCCACTGGCTGCTTTCACAGATAACCATTTTCGAAACAATGGACAGCGGTGAGAAAGGAATGAATCCTGTCACGATGATTATCGTCAATCCTCGGAAAGAAATTGACCAAGCCGGGGATCGAACCAGCGACCTCCTGTTCTCAAGTCCTGTACGCTACCAACTGAGCTACGGGGGCTTGGCATCTAAATCGAAAGATCTATATTTAAACACAATTCATGGAACGCCATTTCACTTTCAGGAATCGCAGTACGATAAGCACCTTAGCATAATTTCAACATATTTCAACCTGTCTTAACCTTCAGGCTGCTAGGCGCGACTCACTGACCTTTTGCGGACAGCGTAGATCAAGATCAGACTGCACAAAACATGCAGTCTGATCTTGGATCTACACTGTCCGATAAGGAAATATCTTTCCCTCCAAAAATATATTTGAAATAGCAAAATTTCGGTTTTCATAATCGACTTGATAAGCAGGATAAAGGTTCACTCTTTCAGAGCAAAATGTATGAGCCATGCTCTGTGAAAAGGAGGCATAATGCATCTGCGAAAAGTATCGACTCAGGTCAGCCTGCGCAGTCCGCAGGGCCGAAACTTTCCGCTATCAGTCAATTTTCTGTATGCCTAAGGACCAGTCTACCTAATGATTGAGTGGGTTGTTAAAAAAAAAGTGGGTATCATGGATCCATAATTATGTGATGGCTTGATTGCAATCATGGATCATGGCGATGCATTAAGCCCCCTTTTGCCGGAGCATGGCTCATATGAACTCGCACTCCTTCGACGGCTGGATTAACAATCCACTGAGACTCAGAGATACTCTTATCTTATGAGCCTGACTAAACAGTGGACGGTACAGATAGAAGATCAGACATCCTCGATCTGTTCAGTCTGACGTTGATCTATACCCTCTGCAAAGGTCCTTTACCACACAATGTCGCCTTTTTACGACCCTGAGAAAGAAGCCCTTTGAAAACATTGTAGGAAAAGGAGAAAATGCTGGTAACCAGCATTTTCTCCTTTTCCCTCAATGTTTTCTACCCTTTCCAAAAGAAATTTCAATTTTTCAGTCACATTTATGTTGTCGTCTGCAAATCTCTCAATTTGGAAGAGTCTGAAATTTTGTCGTTTGGTAAAGGGTTAACTCTTTAAAAAGCAGAGGACATTTTAGACTCTACCATACTGAAAGTATTTGCAGACGACTTATCGGATCAACTTAAAATATTGGATTTGCTTTGAAAGGGTTGAAAACATTGTGTGGAAAGGAGAAAATGCTGTTTAGTTTATCAGCATTTTCTCCTTTTCCCACAATGCTTTCAACCAAACTTCTTTTTCAGCATTGTCAAAGCACAAGACTGATCACATAGGTTAATAGGTTAAGGATTAAAAATGAAATGTTTCCCCAAACAGTTTACTTTTTATCAGATGATCTTTGCACATCTTACATGAGACGGAACTGGCAAAAAAAAGTAACAAAATATGAAATTATTCGTAACCAGAAAGCCTTCCTTTTGCCTCAATGTTTTCTTATTTATTCACCGGTCAACCCTTTGTTTATGATACTTGGAGCCCTGTCTGACTCAGTGGTAAAGGGTAGGTCTTGTAAACTGCAAGCCCTAGGTTCGAGCACTGGGTTTTTCATGGGTATGTCCTTGGGCAAGACACTTCAGAGCCCTAGCCTGAGTGATATGACTGAAATATTTTTTGAAAGCGGCATGAAACACCATTTAATCATGATACATACTATCACTTTCAAAGATGGATGTATGGATGGATGGGTGGGTGGATGGACGGACGGAAGGACAGGCAAATGAATGAATGAATGAATGAATTAATTAATTAATTAATTGATTATGACCCTTTAATTAATTAATTATGAGCCTTGTAATAAATACTTCTGACAGTTTTGTGAGATAAGGAGGAAATATATATATATATCAGTTCTTTTCCCTCCTTATCGCGCAGTATTGTCTACTCCTTTCGAAGACAAGTCCCATGATTTGAGCTTCATTGAATTTGTCGTCTGCAAATGAAATTTTAAGACAGACAGGTCTAAGATTTTTTTTTTTTTTTGTAAAGATTTTTAATAAAAATGCCAATTTTCCTTATCAGACACTCTTAATCATGACATGATTTCAAACACCCCCTACCAGCGACACTGGCAATAGCTAAGGCTCGAAGAAATTGTTATGATTACAAGGGCCGTATTCACCAACCAATCTTGAGAACATACTTAGTGTTATTCTCAAGAATTTTCTAAATTTGAAAGTAAAACTATTTAGTAAAGTACTGCAACTTCTGATTGGCTTAACCATTTGGTTTAGCCAATCAGAAAGTGCGTTACTTTCTAAATCTAAATTAAGACTAAGAATGAAATTAAGAATGGTTCACGCCGGTGTCGATGATAAGAGGTGATAAAGTGCAAGTAAACCGAGAGACCAAGGTTATCAAAATTGCACAATTTTTGTTAGGAAAGTGAAGGTCGGTGCGAAAACATAAAGATGGTTCGTTATTCATTATTTATAAATCTTGTTACTTGTCAATAAATTCACGATTAGGCCTAGGGGTGTTTTTTTTTTGCGTCTTGCAACAGACTTTTCCTTATATCAATGTGGTAAAAAGAGAAATCGATCTAAACAGGAAATTTCTTCTTTCGCCATAATGTTTTTGAGAGTATTTTAGTAAGATACAGACTACAAAAACTGCTGGTAAAACAACAAAACTAAACGATCCTAGATTAATTATTTTTTTTTTTTTCAGTAAATCGTACAATATCCTTCCGAAAGCGCTGCTTTCCCATATAAACATATTTGAAACAATATTGAGCGCTGAAAGCGGAATGAGTCCAGTTGCAAAGACTGTCATAAGTCCTCGAAAATACTTTAGGCCAGCAGAAATTCGAAATAACTCAAGACCCCTTGCATTGCAGCATAAGTAAGGTAGGAAAATGAAATGTGTAGCATAGGCACCTCTTTTGGAAAAAAAAAAATGGCGTAAACTGCAGGAAAATGGAATATGAGCAGTAGGCCTATAGGCGCCTCTTTGGCTCCTAAAAATATGACGTAATCGGCAGCCATTTTGTTACTACTTTTCGTACCTCAAGTGCATGTAAGGATAATTACTATATGCAGTAATTCAGGCGGTCATTTCTGGTTGCCTCCATTTTGCAAAACATTGAGATTGACGTACATTTGTACACAGAGCTGACTTCTGGGCTCGATCAGAGACAAAGTCGCCAATATTAACTATTAAGGGCCAAGAGCTGTGTCCCAGAATAGAATGCTGCCTCAAGTTACAATGATATCGGGCAAGGATATTAGAAATATAGTAAACAGCAAGCCGAGTTTATTTCATGTTTTTATGAATTGTTCTCTGTAGTTAAATGTTCATGAACGGCAAATCACCTCACAGTTCACTTTCAGAGCCGGAAATATGTTATATACATACAGTAATGGCACTCTAAAAAGTGGTATTTAGACTTTTGTAAAACAAAAGCATGTTTTTTTTTTTTTTAAATTTGCTTCTGATCTATCAAAGCCACTGTAAAGATCGTGTAACAGTGTCTCAAGTCAGTAAATAGATACACACAAGTTCATGTACTGATCTTTCTATGAACACATTAAAAAGATAGGCATGATTTGAAACTTGCTTATACACCGAAAGTTCTGAGAGCATTATTACAGTTTACTTTAGGTGAACCTATTTTTTTGTTCCATTTTTCCCTTTAATCATAATGTAATGGTATTGATGTGTATACCACATAATTATTATTGAACGTGTGAACTACATTCTAGAATGTAGATATTTTTTCCGTATTATTAATAATACTGTAAAAACCCAGAAAACAGGTTTTGAATACCTTGACGGACACTTAAAGTGAAGCTGGTTACCACTAGGCCCTCTTTAGATTAGAGATTTCAAATCGAGTACTGTCACGGTACTTTTATTTATTTCATTTCAACCAGAAGTTTTGGTATGTGAGTACGCTGCTGTTTGTGATGGGGAACTTTTGTGACACCTTGGCTTCAAATTTTGTTGGTAATTATTTTTTTATCTTCTATACTCGCGCATATATATATATATATATATATATATATATATATATATGTGTGTGTGTGTGTGTGTGTGTGTGTGTGTGTGTGTGTGTGTGTGTGTGTGTGTGTGTGAGGTATGCTCTGGAAAACGGGCGCTTAATGCATCTCTGTGATACATGATACCATTCAAGCCATCACATAATTATGGATCCATTATAGCCACGTTTTTAACAACCGACTTTAATCATAAGATAGACTGGTCCTTGGACATACAGAAAATTGACCAATAGTGAGAAGTTTCGGCCCAGGAAAGCCTGCGCGGACTGCGCAGGCTGACCTGAGTCGACGATACTTTTCGCAGATGCATTAAGCTCCTTTTTAACAAAGCATGGCTCAATTATACTAACGGTACATTTGAATCTCTATCGTTCGAATACATTTTTTACCACGTAATCAGACAAAGGAGTTTTAGGCTTTTTAACCCTTTGCCGAACAATCCCAAGCTTTAACGGCCTTTACGGGGAAATCTTTTTGGAAAACCTTGCGTGAAAAGGAGAAAACGCTAGTAGCCAGCATATTCCCGTTTTTCCACAATATTTCATACTCTTTCAGAGAAATGTTCATATTTTGAACCATATTGAACATGTCGTCTGCAAATGCCTTCAATTTGGAGCAGTCTAAAATTTTGTCATTTGGCAAAGAGTTGAAGCATTTGCAGACGCACAATTAAAATTTTGGCTAAATGGTTAAATTTGTGTTCGCAAGGGTGGAACACTTTGTATAAAAGGAAGAAAATGCAAGTTATCAACATTTCATCCTATTTTTCATACTGTTTTCACTGGCTTTCTTCCTTTGATTAGCATTAGTAAAATCACAATCGTTTGGTGAAGGGTTCGTTATTATATACAATTATATGTAATTAATGAACTTGAATAATTGATTGACTGCTGTTTAACCCTTTACCAGACGACAAAATTTTAGCCTTGTCCAAATACATGGATCCGTGGCGATGAGATAAACCGACTTCTTTGGTTACCGTCGTTAAGGGCTCACAAACAAACGCAGTAAATACATATACAGTATAGCAGAAAGGCTACTTAAATCGTGCTGTCATGACTGTTTCTTTCGATTAAATTCCGGAAAAATATTCCTTTTCATATGTTTCTGCCGATGATGGATTCTCGGCAAGAAATATATGAATACTTGAACTTATTTAAACAAGGATTTGTACAAAAAGTGTGAATTTCAGGGGCTACGGACAATGTAATACATGTGCCAGCAAAGTTTTGAACTTCTGCGAGAAAGAATGAAATAATCCTCAGTTTTGCTTAAAAATAATAGAATTAAAGATGATTAATATTTTTGTAAGGCTTGTTAGGTTATCTCAACATCGTATTCGATAATAAATTACACTAAATTACAAGCATTTTGAAATATTTATAGATTGTCTCATTAAGCAGAGAGGTGGAAGTCTGAGAAAGGTTTAAATTTCAAGTTAAGGGAAAATGGTTGCCTGATGATTTTTAAAAAGTGTAAAGTGTGCTGTCAATTAACAAACTTGTTAATATCATTGGCGGTAGTTTGTTTTATCTTATGATACACTGAAGATAACGGGTGGTCGAGTGGATTACAGCGGCAATCAAACACACATCAGTTAACAGTTTACCGACACACCCTTTGAAATGGCAGATGTGCTAATCCACCTAAATATGGCTAAGTCAAAAGCTGATTTAATTAACATAAGTTGCCTTTTGCGCTGAACTTCCTACACTGTACACAACAGAACTTGGTCTGTTTCATAATTGAAATCTACATGTACCTTCAGTAAAGAATACACGTAAATATACTTAATTTAAGTAGCAGATGGTTTGAATCCAAGAATAAACTCCATTTTTGTACTCTGATCTGTATCTACACATTCAGCATTCTTCATGCACCAAGGGTTAGTGTTGACGTCAAACTGAAACATTGGTGACACGTGCCCCGTTTTGGATGTGCAGATGTTATTAAACAAGATTAGCTATTTGAGTGAACGTACTTTCTTTTTATTAGTATTTCATATATTTTACCTTTGTTTTCCAGTTTTAGAGGGGAAAAAAAAAAACATTAATTAATCCATTGCGTAATATAGCGTTGATCGAAACTCTTTGCTGATGTCCCATTTTCAATCATAATCATAATCCAAACTTCTAATCTCTTCGTATATCTCACGTAAGCAGTGCAAGATCGCAAAGCACATCTTTTAAACTTTTCCCTAAAATTTAAGCGTTGTAAACACACATGATATCGCACTTCTCCAACATTAACAGTCGCTTGTTTGTGAGCCGACCAAGCAGACAGCAAGGCTGCACATCGGGCCGAATAAATGCGATGACCTGATTGGTCGAATATCGATTTCCACGGATCCTTGTATTGAAAGCATTTGCAGACGACAATTTCAATGCTGCTCAAATGGTGCAATTTTTCTTTGAGAGGGTAGAAAACGTTGTGGGAAAAGGAGAAAATGCTGATTTCAGTATTTCCTCCTTTTCCCACAATGTTTTCAACAGGCATCTTTCCAAGGGTTGTCAAAATGCGGCATTGTGTGGTAAAGGGTTAAACTACTTTCAGAATTATTTCAGTTAAAGCACGGAACAGCTCATTTGGGTGTCCTAAGTTTCATCAGAACTAGGCAAGGGCTCTGAAGTGCCTTGGCCAGGGCAGCCAGCGCTTCGAGCGAGGATCGAACCCAAGTTTTACAGGTTTCAAGTCCTGGACCTTTATCTCTGAGCTATGCTGGATTTCTCATCGGCTTGAACGGACACGAAGTTGGATTGATTAATTGATTGAATGGTATTTTACACTACTTTCAACAATACAAATGTATTTTAGTCAATGTTTTAAACAGGGACACCTCATTCATGTGTTTTCTGGTTTTTACTCGTACTGGACTAGGGCTTTGATGTGTCTAGCGTGAGGACAATGTAACGAAAAACCCATCGCCGCGAGTAAGGATCGACCCTGGGACCTTTTGTCAATTCTTACTCAGTTAATTCCATATTCTCCAAGAAGTAAATCGTTCGTACATTCATTAGGCAAACCGGGGTCTGTAAAGAATGTTAACCCTATACCAAATAATCCAGTGTTTAAACGACCCTAAGGAAAGGGTCTTCTTAAAGAACAGTTTTTAAAAAATGAGAAAATTTAGATAGGCAGCATTTTATGTAACTCTTTCAGCACCAACTTTTTTCGACCCCGCCCCTTCAGACGGCTGAAATACAATCCGCTGAAACTCACAAAGATATGAGCTGTGCTCTTGCAAAAGGGGGCTTAATGCGTCTACGTGATCCATGATACCAATCCAGCCATCATATAATTATGGGTCCATAATAGCCACTTTTTTTTAACAATGGACTCAATCATGAGGTAGACTGGTCCTTGGACATACAGAAAATTGACTAATAGCGGAAGGTTTCGGCCCAGGTCAGCCTGCTCGGACTGCACAGCCTGACCTAGGTCGATACTTTTCGCAGAACTTTTCGCAGATGCATTAAGATCCCTTTTCACAGAGCTTGGCTCATATTTATTATATGGGCTTGACTAAACAGGCGGACGTTATAGATACAAGATCAGACTGCATGTGCAGTTCAGTCTGATCTTGATCTATGCCGTCCGTAATACCCCATGTTTTCGTCTACAGATGGCGCTGAAAGCGGTAATGGCATTATAATTCTTTTTCAGGTACCACGGGTGAGAAATTTCTTCTTGGCTTATTGGGACAACCGTCTGCCGGTCAAACAACACTTGAAATCAGTGCAAGTAGCACTACGCATGTCTACATTGAAGCTCCGTTTATTGGATTGTCAAGTACGTTAACAATAGATCCTGGGGTAACACACATTACGTCCCTAGACAGATCTTTACGAGAAACTGGAAGTGCCTTATCTTTCAAGGGTATCCAAGTGACATCTGATTATCCAATCTCGATTCGAGTTATCGATGACGTATCTCCAAACGTTGGTGGTTACCTTGCACTTCCGGTAAACACCCTTGGGATAGATTACATAGTGATGTCATTTGAATCTCGAAGTAGCAGTGAACTTCTTGTTATAAGCTTAAATGACCAAACTAGGGTCAATATTCATCTTAAAACACAGGGACAAATTGTCTATCATGGCAATGTCTACACAGGCGGAGAAATTATTTATCAGACACTCGATACATATCAAACTCTGCAACTTCAGAGTACCTCCGATCTTACCGGTACCCTTATCAAATCCGATGGTAAAATTGCTGTCTTTTCGGGCGGCGCATGCGCAGTTTATCAAGCTGGATCGTCGAATTGTGGCTTCATTGTGGAACAAATTTTACCTGTGGAAACATGGAAGTCTACCTACATTGTTCCAAGTCTCGCAACAGGAGGGAATAGAGTGAGAATGTTGGCACGTGACGACTACACAGAAGTGCGCTTCGCCGTGGATAATACAGTGATCACAGTTAAGCTAAACGAAACCGAATACTTTGACAGAGATTTAGACCATCCACGCGTTGCTATAGTAACGTCAAATCGACCAATATCAGTGAGCCTTGTCACCGGCAATGATTTCTCGATTGCTGTCAAACCATCTATGACTCTAATACCATCCGTTTCGCAGTTCGAAACCTTTTACAGATTCAATCTCACAGACGTGGTGGTGAGTGTTATTGTCCCCACCAGTGCAGCCAGTGGTATTCGAATGAATAACAGACCAATAGTGCAAGCTTCTAGAGTCAATGTCCATATACCTTTAACAAGCCAGGATTTCTCCGTGTTTGATGTCAATATCACGGGACCAGCGTCCATTGTCACGTTGAGTCACGTTAACAGCGTACCTTTTGGCGCTATAGTGTACGGGAAACGTCATGATGAAGCTTTCTCCTTCCCGCTTGGACTTCGACTGGACCTCACTGCTAGTAAGAATCAGATCATGTGAGCCATGCTCTGCGAAAAAGGGTTTAAGGTATTTACAAAAAGTATCGACTCAGGTCAGCCTGCGCATTCCGCGCAGGCTGACCTGAGTCGAAACTTTTTGTAATCGGTCAATTTTCTGCATGTCAAAGGAACAGTTTACCTAAGGATTCAGCTTTGTTTCAGTTATGGATCACTAATTATGTGACGTCTTGCTTGGCACAGTGCATTACGGAGATGCATTAAGCTTACTTTTCACAGAGAATGGATCATTAGATTCTGTTAACTTCCAGACTGATTAAACGTTAACCTGTTAAATAAATTAGATGAACCCTTCTAGCCGAATGACCCAAATATTGCTATTTCAAAGTTATTTGGGGGGGGTGGGTATCATGTTGTCGGACAGTGTAGATCTAAGATCAGACAGCACGTTGTGTGTTGTATGATCTTGATCTACACTGTCTGCAATAGCTCCTTGAGTCTCGCTTAGCAGACTAGGGGTTACAAGGGGAAAGGAAGAGAGAGAGAGAGATTTGTATGAAAGGTAAACAATTATGATTACATCTGAAAATCAGTTTGCCTACACCCTCAATGTTTTTCAAGAGACGAAACAGAAAAGAAAGGGAACTATAGGCTCGTCACTATGTGTAAATGTCTTATTGTTAAAGACGTTCCGATACAGTAAGAGAGATCCTAATTTCTGCCGTCATTCCATTATGCTTATCAAGATCTGCCTATATAGCGAAGAATCCTTTAGTTATATAACAAAGTGAGACCGTATTTTCAAACAATTTAAGCAAGTTACACAATTTTCAATGGTGGTGAATCGAAGCTGATTCAAATGTGCTTGTGTAGCCATGTCTCTTGATATCCACAGTTGAAATATAGTACATAGATGTTTTATTTAGTCGAGAACAGAACATCGTGCTGCCACTCTGTTTTTGTTTTAAAACTTAGGACTATATACACGTACATGTATATGTAATGCTCTATGAAGACTGGCTTAAAGCATCTACAAAATGTATCGACTCAGGTCAACCTGCGCAGTCCGCCTGCGCAGGCTGACCTGAGTCGAAACTTTTTGCTAATGATCAATTTTCTGCATGTCAAAGGACAAGTGTACATCATGATTCAGTCAGTTGCTATTACTATACATAATGGATTTTAAGTATCCATTTTTACATGATGAATTGCTTGGTATCATGTATCACGGAGATGCATTAAACCCGCTTTTGGCAGAACACAGTTCATATTGATGTGACCACCTTGTGGCAATAACATATAACTCTCCAACACAGATTAAAATCACCTTTAAGTGCGTAACTCCTCGACAGGCGCTTAACTCCCCTGCTGTAAATAATGCTGGTAATCAATAAATTGGTTATACAGGTGGTTTCAGAGTTCCAGATAGAGGGAATGATTTTGATTTCAAAATTAAAAATATCAGTTATTCTCCACTAAAACCTATGTTATGGGTACTCATTAGAATTGTCTCACCGAGACAATTCTAATGAGTACCCACAACATAGGGTTTGGAAGATAAATTATGGATTTAGAATACCATCACTCCCTCTTATTTGGAGCGCTGTGGTTTGCAATAGAAAGCTCAGTAATCGATGCTAAACAGCGGTGACTAAAGTTTGACTGTTACTAAAATTTGAATGTCACAAGAATGTACTCAATGTCAAATCTTTCATTTGTAGTCCAAGGGACAGTTCGATTAGTGGGTGGAACCAGCCCTAATTCTGGTCGTGTGGAATACCTTTATCAAGGACGATGGGGAACCATCTGTGGGGACAACTTTGACTATAGAGACGCTAACGTTGTCTGCAGAATGCTTGGTTTTAACTTTGGTGCAGCGTGAGTAGCCCAACCTAATAATATGATGACCATATCTGAATGTATAAAAAACCAATTTAATAGTTTTAGGCTGAAAACGGGAGTTCGAGAAGGGGCAAGTGTAAGATTTATACAGCTAATAGCTCTATGTTTAGAACTATTTTTTTCTCAAATGAAATCAAAAAAAGCATAATTATGGTAGAACAACAAGGTATGTGTATGTGTCCCCTTGTAGGCCTACTGACTGACGTACTATGTCGCGTGTGGCATCGTTCATTATGTTATCTTCATAAAAAAAGCAGGGTTCTAACTCACCATCAAATACAATAATACATTACCCCCGTATAACTAAACAGTGAGCCGAATATTAATACTTTGAAACGTGAAGCACTGCCACATACTGTTTGTACTAACCGGCTATATATAACAATAGACGTTCGACGCTGGATCAATAACGCGGCGTTTGCTGTTGTTTAACAATGAAAGTACAGAATCAATACAACAATTGAACAACAAGACACAATGTCTGACTGATCCACCGCAACGCACAGGCTTAATGTCTAAATTGAGATACTGAAAGGAGACATTTTATCTAGCCAATGAATGTACCATAGGATGATATTCTTCGCTAAGGTAGTCACGGATATATTTGATTGGATGCACAATATAATTCAACCTGTTTTTACTAAGCACCGACACCAAAATGTGCGACCATCTACAGGTGCTCGCTTCGTGTAGGTTCATTTCAACGTTTTTGCCTTCTCTTAGAACTCAGTATGAGCTTGCTAAATGCACCCAAATGTTGTGCTTTGTGATTTTAAAAAGGTATTTTGTTTGATTGATTGACTGCAGAGAACCAAAAGCCTATCCAAATGCAAAGTACGGATCCGGAAGCGGTCAGATAATGGTGGACAATTTACAATGTGACGGCACGGAAACGGAACTCCATCTTTGTCGGTCTGGTCCCTGGCTTCAAGCAAACTGTCAGCACAACAAAGATGCGGGCGTGGATTGTGGTACGAGTTTGTTAGCTTGGCTGTTCCCGAAGAAAACCCGAGGTATTGTGATAGCCATGTTGTCGTCTGCGACGTCGTCGTCATCAAAGTCGTGAGAGAACTTTGGAATTTTCTCATATCTCTGTTATTTATGAAAATATACAAACTCAAGCCAGCTTTTATCCATCAAAAAGAGAACCAATACAACAAGGGCAATTAACATTGAAATTAGCCATGCTCTGGCAAAAGGTGGTTCAATGTACCTCTGTGAAGCATTTTACCAAGCGAGTCATCAGTTAATTACGGATCCATGGAATCCTTTTTATCCAGCAACTGGCTAAATCCTGAGGTAGAATAATCCTTGGACAAGCATAAAATTCACGAAAGGAAAAAGTTTCCACACAGGTCAGCCAGTGCGGGCTGCGCAGGCCGATCTTGGTAGATGTTTTTTTTTTTGTCAGATGCGTTAAACCTTTCTTTTTTTTTTCACAGAGCATGGCTCAAATATTTTTGACCAGTTATGCCCCTTTTTTAACCTGAAACCTTCACTGCAATAGCAAACATAGTCTAGCGTTTGCGCCCGCATGCGGTGCTCTTGTCTGTATTTGTGTTGTCTTAGTCATTTTCTTTGTCCTTTCCCTTGTTTTTGTCTTCGTCGTTTTCCTCGGTGTTGTTGTCGTATCTGCATTGACTGTAGGTGATGCAACAGGCGAGAACAAGATCTTTTGCGGACGGCACAGATCAAGATCAGACTGCGCAGAATGTGCAGTCTGATCTTTGATCTATACCGTCCGCTTGATTAATGAAGCCTATAAGAAAAAAAAGTCTTACTGAGTTTAAGCGGATAGTATTTTCAGCCGTCGAAAGAGATAGAGTAAATATATTTGGCGCTAAAGGGGTTAAGCTATTCATCAAGAAAGCCTAAAACCCACCTATAGATGCTTGTATGAATAGTGTCTGTATAGGGGATATTTTTTTTTCCAGGTGGAATATCGAAATTTATCGTTAATATTTTCACAAGTGGCGTAGCTGCGAGTGAAAATATTACCGTATGAGGTTCACACGATGACATGAATTTCGATTTTTCACCGAAAAAAAAAATCCATTTATTTCATGATTCTAACCCCTCCTTTTTTTGTCGGGACTTGCAAAGTATAGGCGAGCTCTCGGTATTTCCGTACTAGTGAGTTTATCAGTCGGCACATTCACTGATCGAAACAGAGAAATTACCAAACCATAATGCACACTACTTCCCGATGAACTACTGGAAAGCATGAAATAAATCCCGATCCTGCCTGCGCCACTTTGGTCGTAATTGGTGGAGGCTTAAAGCAAGTATGTTTTAAAACATAGACTGTTTGATTTTCCGTTTATCTATCGTCGTAACTGGTTGCCCATATGGGCGACGCCCCCAGAAGGCTGTTAGTTCTGTTACGGGAGATTATTGCAAGATACAGGACGAAACCCATCCTATGTTACTCCTGTTTTTTTTTTTTTTTTTTAACGTGCTCGTTAAATGACACTGTCACACCGGACCTCGTTTAACATCTCATCCGAAAGACTTAGTAATTTTAGATGGCCAGCTGTGGGGCTCGAAGTGACCGAAACTTGACGATCACAAGTCATACGCTCTAGCTCTTGAGCTATTTGGGCTGATCTAGTAAAACAAATTTACTCCATTGGCTTTATAAAAAACAAACTTAAAATGGCTACATATCACTTTTAGGGTTCTTACCTCTATACTTAATTATCTCCCTTTAAGGTACTGAAATACAACTTGTTGGTACCAATGACTCACGAGAAGGAAGGCTGCAGGTGTTTTATAACGACATGTGGGGAACAGTCTGTGACGACAATTTCGGCCGACTTGAGGCGGGCATTGTGTGCAAATCTCTTGGATACGGTGACAAGTAATTATCGTGTCTTGTCTTCGCACCCTTCTTCAGTCTTTGTCTAACGATCCCACGTTTTCAGCAACCCTTAGAAAGGAGTTCAGACGGAAGACGTAAGGGTACATGCAATGTCGGTATTTAGTCTTCGGCTATATATGGGCTCCCAGATCCATACGTACATGTTTTGTAATTTTATTATTTTCGTTTGTTTATAGTCGCCACCGATTGCCCATACGAGTGAATCTCGCCCTTAATTACGTCTGGGTCCGTATTCACCAACCGTTCATAAGAACTTTCTTAGTCTTATTCTAGAATTAGAAAGTAACACAGCTTTTGATTGGCTAAACCAAATGGTTTAGCCAATCAGAAGTTGGGTCACTTTCAAAGTTAGAAATTTTTTGTGAATAAGGCGAGGAATTTTCTTAATAATGGTAGGAGAATACAGACCCTGGTTTTTTTTAACGAGCTCGGTTTATAACACCGTCACACGAGAGCTACGTTTAACATCTCATCCAAAAGACTAATTAGTATCAATCAGTATTAGTTTTAGTTGGTTAGTCGTGGGAATCGAACACACATCCTTAAGTATCCTGAGATTTATCGCTGCAGTCTCATACCCAACTACTTGAGCTATTCCGGCTGACTAACATGATGGATTTTCCTGTCTCCAACAGTTACCCATAAAGGTGAGCCCCCCCCCCCCCCCCCACCAAGTCTATTAGTTTTATTACGGGGATAGTGATAGTGCAAGGTACAGGACGAAACTCGTCTTAAATTACGCCTCGTTCTTTCACGTGCTCGGTGTACAGCACCATCACTCGTGACCTAGGTGTAACGTCTCATCTGAGAGACTATCAAAAACATTAGATTATCAGCCATGGGACTCGAAGCAATACCCTCAAGTGGCCCGAGACTTGACGTTTTCAAGTCCTTCGCTCTGCCACTTGAGCTATTTGGGCTGTTCACATGTATTTGACTTTTACAGGGGGTACTTTTATACTGGTGGTGGAGGCACGGGACCACAGTGGATTGATGACGTCACGTGTACGGGAGAGGAGTCTGACATTGCGCAGTGCATGGTAAAGAGATGGGGCGTGTCAGACTGTTCACATGACGAGGACGTATGGGTGGCATGTTGTAAGTATATCTGATTATGCTTTGAAAAGTGACCTATTATGATTCTAACCCTCAAGCTGCGAAACGCGACTCAATATAAGAGCCACGCTCTGGCAAGAAGGGGCTTAATGCATCTCCTCTTTACTTGCAAGTGATCCTATAATTATGGACCCACAAAATACATTCTGTCTGACAACCCACAGAATGGTCTTCGGACATGCAGAAAATTCACAAATAGCAAAAGGTTTCGATCTATGTCAGCCTGCGCTGACTGCGCAGGCTGGTATGAATCGATACTTTGTGCACATGCATTCTTTAATTTTCCAAGGCAAATCAAAGCACTGAAAGAACTGTTGCAATAACTCGGTAACATAAGACAAAATTTTAGACTTGGCCAAATTGAAAGAATTTCCAGATCAGCCGTGAAACAAATGATGGGATTTGTGTCCAAAATGGTAGAAAAACTATTGTATGAAAACCAGATAGATAGCGTTTTCTTGTTTCCCATAATATTTTCTAAAGTCATCTTCATCAGGGTCCTTAAATCGTAGGATTGTTTGATAAGGAGTTACCTGCGTCGAAGAATCTAGCTCTTACTTCGTGGACAATAAGTAAACCTTTCATACATAAAGGTTTGATATTTGTTTTATAAAACTATCCCTTGAGAATAATCAGACTGGAACCCAGGCTACTAAGATGCACAATAGTTTTGGTCGAAAAAATCTTTACCAGTCGACAACATTTAAATTTGCAGACGACAAATTACAAGCGACTCAAAAGATGGGATTTGCTTTGAAAAGGTAGAAAACATTGTAGGGGAATCGAGAAAATACTTGACGTAAGCATTTTCTCTTTTATCCACATTGCTTTCGACAGCCGTCTTCCTCAGTCTTAACTCTTTACCGAACGACAAAATTTTAGACACATCCAAATTGAGAGCATTTGCAGACGACAAATCAAATATGACTCAAGTGATGAAATTTGTCTCTGAAAGGATAGAAAGCATTGTGGGAAATGAAGAAAATGCTGGTTATCGGCATTTTCTTCTTTTCCCACAATGTTTTCAAAAGCCCATTTCCTCAGGGTCGTTAAAACCCTAAATTGTTTCGCAAAGGGTTAAAACACTAGATCGTCTGTGAAAGCTTTAAAAAAATATTTGCTAGACCCCACAACAAGAATACGGTTGACGGGAGGTCCTAGTCCAGCAGAAGGACGCCTGGAAGTCTATGTGGAAGGAAGATGGGCCAGTGTTTGCGATAACATGTTTGACAACCAAGACGCAGTCGTTGTCTGTCGAATGCTAGGTTATGAGCTCGATCCGTTGTAAGTGAAACATAATAACTCAAAGGCAATTTTGATCATTTAGATTAAGTTTACTTGAGCAATGCTCTGGAACAGGGGGGATAATGCACCTGCAAAAGTGATCGACCCATAACAGCCTGCGTAGTCTGTGAAAGCTAACGGTCGAAACTTTTGCCACTGGTTTCAGCATGTTTAAGGACCATTTTACCTCACGATTCAGCCGGTTATTAAACCAAATTAATTTCATGGATTCATAATTATGTGATGACTTGCTTGGTATAATGTATCACGAAGATCTATTTAACCACCTGTTCCCAAAGCATGGCTCATTTATTTTTACATAAGATTGCGAAGCAACTTATAATGATGGCTCCAGGTGAGTACCTCCTGGACACCCTAACCCATTACCACACAATGCCGACTTTTAACGACCCTGAGGAAGAAGGCTTTTGAAAACATTGTGGGAAAAGAGGCCTTACATTATATCCGGAATAAAGAATTTGAATTCGAATGTGAGAGGCTGACGCTCTACTCTACAGTACTACCTTCCACATGCATTAACTCTTCACCAGACATTAAAATTTTAGACTTGTCAATATTGAAAATACTGAAAACATTTAAGCCACGCTCTGGCAAAAGGGGACTTAGTGCATCCCTGCGATCCACAATACTAAGCAAGTCATTACTTAATTATGGATCCATATAATCCATTTTGTCTAACAACCAACCGAATCATAACATACTCTGGATGTTTGACATCCAGAAAATTTACTTAAAGCAAAACATTTTGACCCAAGTCAGCCTGCGCGGACTGCGCAGGCTGACCTGGATCGATACCTTTTGCAGATGCATTAAATCCCCTATTAACAGAGCATGAAGACGACAAATTGCGCGTGGCTCAAATGATGGGACTTGTTTTTTGAAAAGGTAGAAAACATTGTCAATCTGTCGAATTCTGGATTACAAACTTCATCCACTCTGTGTTTAACCCAATAATTTGAATTTACTTTTTGATTTTCTAACCTGATTTATGTTTCCCCTGGTTTATTCAACACGCTTTTAACTCTTTACCAAACGACATAATTTTAGACTGGTTCAAATTGAAAGCATTTGCAGACGACAAAATAAACGTGACGGAAAAATTAAAATTTGTTTTGGGAAGGGAAGAAAACATTGCGGGAAAAGGAGAAAATGCTGGTTACCAGCATTTTCTCCTTTTCCCACAATGTTTCCAAAAGGATTCTTTCACAGAGTCGTTAAAAGTCGGGATTGTGTGGTAAAGTGTTAAACACTTTTATAGTTTCATTAAGACAGCGTAGAGGCTTTGGCTAATTATAGTATGGGGGGGGGGTTGAAATGCACGCACATACGCATTTTGACATCAGATACATTATAAAACATGTCGCTCACGAGGTCTACCATACATAGTTTAGATAGAACCAATAGTATTTGTAGTCGGTCGGGATGTTCTTTACGACGAATACATTCAGTTATTGTGGCGCAGCATGAGCGGCGGCACTATATTTTTATTCGGTTTTGTAAAGTGCCTATGGAGGCAGCCATATTGAACTGGTTCCATGCTTTGTTTTAACATCCACCTATATCTACTGTACTTTGATTACCAGATCGGGGTCCATAATAACTTTTTTATTTATTTGTGGGGATTTTTTGGGTTTTTTTTTTTTATATATTGCACTTTCATTGTTAGATGGATAAAAACACGGATCGTAGACATATCAACATTTTCCTTTCGAAAAATAAAAAATGCATTTCGAATAATAACTCACGTGATCAAAAATTATCTGTCACAAATTTTCGAAGCCACCATTTTAAATATCTTACGCTGGAAAAGGTTAAGAGGCATTTTCAAGCTCTTTGACTCTAGAGCACCCTATGTGGTACTTTTGACCCCACTTATATTTCTGTTCTAGTATTGTATGGATTGTAGAAATATTGTTTTCCTTTCGCGATCGTGTTTTTAAGACCAGCTAACTGTAACTAGGTCAATGTTGGGGGGGGGGTGACAGATGTTTCGGTAACAGACGAGTTTGGTAAATTGGACTTATAGAGTAAATCGATTGGATGTTTCGGTAACAAGGTAATTATATAGTGGTAATGCACCGTGACGTTTTTCACACCAAATAAAGTCTTGGTTCTGATTCGTTCAATGTTTCTCTTTTTTCTTCCACACACTTTAAGACATAATATTTTTGTTATGTTTCTACTGTCATGCTGTACGTAAAATGATACCCGAATCAAAGTTGAGGTAACGAATAACAACACCCAATCCTGAACTTGAAACACGTTGTATCTCTTTTTAAATCAATGCTTTATGATCCTTTCAATGTTAAAATATATTCTTACTGAAAGACTTCCAAACCAGCCATTAACCCTTAGAGCGTCTGTCATTACTGCTGTTGCCATTGCGGCCGGTGCAGATCGAGATCAGAGTACACCAAACACGGAGTTTGATCTTTGATCTTCATTTGTCAATTTTGCAAGACATTCTGAACAAGAAAACCTTGACACTGCTAAAAATAGGTTTTATATCTAGAATGAAAATGACCGTTGGGTTTATTCGACGCTCTTAGATTTAAAATTATGGATAGTTAAATTTAGTTCAGAAACACAGGTAATACAGGTAAAAAATATTGTGGCAAAAGAACAGAGTGAGCGCGAGAGATAGATAGTAGCAAATACTTTTTTTGACAAATACTTTTTTTTCAAACTGCACGAGCAGTGTGTGATCTAAACATGCCCAATCCCCATAACTTTTACATGCAGTCTGATCTGCGAGTTTCTTCTTGTCCATTGGTGTTTCAGGTTTTCATAAACCGGGGTTAATCTTTAAGATCTACGGGAAACTTCTTTATCTTGTTGTCAATGGGACGTGTGAAAACAGGCTGTAAACGCGTCTATATACAATATACAGTACTCCCTTCGCTCTCAAATAGTACGCATATGATTTTTTTATGCAGTGTTGTATTGATGAACGCACTTTAAAACCAGCAGACGCAGATTTTTGTGCACCAGATCAGATTTGAAAACTGTGTGGAAAATGGAGAGGAACAATACAGAACAGATATCTTTTAGATGGGCACAAATGTTCATGGTCAAAATCACAAGAAGTATGCACGAAAGCATTATTGTCAAGGCCTCTCTCTCTATCTCTCACTCCCTTTCTTCATTTGCCACAATGTTTCAAATGTATTATCTTTATTTCTGAATTCACGTTAATTATCCATAATTTTAACCCTTAGAGCATCGAAAAAAGTAAAGGCTATTTTCATTTTAGAAACAGAACAATATATATATTACAATATACGATCCCTGGTCTAATATTAGCTATTTCAAAGCAAAGTTGTCCTTCCTCATAACGTCTTAGAAAAGCTGGCAGCGTAAACCAACGATCAGACTCTGTTTTTTTTTTTTTTTTTTTGCTTTGCAGTTTGATCTTTGTCTGAATCGGTCGCAAGGGCAACAAGAGTGAAAGGTGTTCTGAGGGTAAATGGCTGGTTTGGAAGTTGACCAATTTGTTTCCGGAAGAAATTATTTTTCATACAGAAAACGTTGACAAGAATAGCGTCATTTTTAATAAAACATTTTTAAAAATCTTGAGGACTGGCTTAAAGTTGGAGTCTGTTATTTGTAGGACGATTAAGTAATACGGGTACAAGCTTAGGGCTGGGTTTTATCAGGGATCGTATATTATTCATTACATGAATCAGCTATGGGTGAAAAACGAAAATAAGATATGGTGATCAAAATTTACTAATTTCAGGTATTTATTTATACAGCATGGAAAGAACAACAAATACATTTACGTCAGAAAACGAGTGAGAATTGCAAATTAAAAGAAAAAACGTTTGCACAAACAGAAGCCATGGGTGTGAAAAACGTCACGGCACTATATTACTGCCTTGTTACCGAAACATCCAATCAATTTACTCTATAAGTCCAATTTACCGAACACGTCTGTTACCGAAACATCCGTAAATTAATGTTGGAGCGCCTAACATGACTGGTATCATACAACCCCTCTAGTCTATATAGATATAAGGACTTCATTCAAGTCTTTATTATATCTATAATAAAGAGGGGTTGTATGATACCAGACATATGTGTTGGAGTGTCAGATTTAGCACAATCCGATAACAGACTTTTCTTTCGTTAATGTAAAATCTTCCTGTTCAAAATCAGACGGTCGAGAGTTTTGATATTTCATGTGTAGTATCGCTACAATGACCTCTACCAAGTACTAGTATGTTCAAATGGTGGCCTTCGGGTCAAAAGTTGCCATATGCTCCCCTCCACCCAGATGTCACAAATTTGCGCATAGCCATATTTGTTGCACACTTTTCAAAATCTTCTATCAAATATCAGAAAGGCAACAGCTCTAACATTTCTATCTACCAATTGTGTCCAAATGATGTCCTGTGGATAAAGAAATGGCCCAGTCCATGGATAAGAAGTTTGCAAATAGCCTTCAATGATATGAAATTTAAAAATCTTGTCAAAAACCAGATGGGCCCAGAGTTTAAATACAGTATCACCACTTGGACCTCTACGAAGATTGTGCAAGAGATGCGTATTAGGAAATAACCCAATGCATTGTGCCCTGTTACAGAAACAACTAGTTTGCGGCGCCATTGATGTTCAGCATCAATATTTTCTTGTACATATATTTTACCTGGTCTGTAACAAAGTACATGTATGTCATCTAGCGAGGTGAGCGTTCTAAAGAGGTTTGATGGCGTTGTAAAGAGGGTGTCGGGTCCGTATTTATTCGAGTCTGGTTCTACAGTCAATGTGCAGTCTTATAAGCTACTTCTTGAAGCCTTACATTGCTAGGTGATGAATATGTCACCAAATATGATGATATGTCACCAAACGATCCCGTATTCTTGCGACCATGAGAAAAATTGAAAACATTTTGAGCAAAAGAGAAAATACTTGTTTCAGCATTTTGTCCCTTTCTCGTAAATGTTTTCTACCCTTTCAAAGAAATATTACTTCACGTTGAGAAGACATGTTATTTGTAGTCTGAAAATCTTTTCAAGACTGACGAGTCTTGGTAAAGGCATAAAACGGATAAAGGTTGATTTATGTTGTTCTAACGAGTGTGAACTGTATTTATTTCAAGGTCAGCCCGTGTACTTCCCGGCAGTCCGTACGGAAGAGGAAGCGGTAGAATTGCCATTGACGAATTAGACTGCAGCGGCGCGGAGACGGACATTGCCGACTGTCCGTCCAAACCCTGGCTGGTGACAAACTGTTCGCATTATCACGACGTCGGCATTGTGTGTGGTACGACCGTCTTTAGTAGTTACATATTATTATTACGACGTCGACATTGTTTGTGGACCCATTGTGTTGCTATTATCATTACCACGACGTTGGTATTGTTGTGGTATGAACGTACCTTTATTCTTTTTCTATTATTACTGCTTCGGTGTTATGTTATAATGGAACCCATTATCATTTTCACAACGTCGACATTGGGTGTAGTAAGAGGGTATTGCCGCCATGTCAGCGCGATTTCGGTATGATGTGTGATACGATCGTACTACCGTTGTCATAATTATCAAAACGTGTGTGTTTTGTGTGTCATGACCGTTGTTATTGCCATTACATATTCTTTATTGTGTGTGGGATAATTGTATGACCCTTATTATAATAATATATATTATTATCACCACGACGTACGTAAAGTGTGTGGTATGGTCGTTTCATCGTCGTTGTTATTGTTGAAACGAAGCCTGTATTGTGTGCGGAAACAAAGTTTTACAGTTGTTATTACTATCATAAATATTTGCGAGGTACGATTGCATTATCGATATTACTATTGTATTGTTTTAGGTACGGCCGTTTAACCGTTATTTTAACTACGGCGTCTACACTTTGTCTGGTACACTCGTATTACCAATATTGTTATTACAACTCTGTATTTTGTGAGGTATAAATGTTTTACCTTTTTTATTACTATGGTATTGAGTGAGGAGCGATTACGTTATTGTTTTTACTATAGATCATTGTTACGATGGTTTTTATCCTATTGTATGTGGTATTGCAAAGGGAAGCAAATAGTGATTACACACTATGTGTGGATTAATTTGGTCTCGTTTTTCTACTAAAAAAGGAAGTGCAATACGTCTAGTCGATGGAACCAGCCAAAACAATGGTCGGTTGCAGGTTTACTATAAGCAAAGCTGGGGTACAGTCTGTAATGAGAATTTTGACGTTCTTGATGCGGAGGTCGTTTGCAGGCAGCTGGGATACCCCTTCGGTCTAGGGTAGGTTCGAACATTTCGGCATTAACCCTTAGACTGCTAGGCGCGACTCAAAGATCTTTTGCGGACAGTGTAGATCAAGATCAGACTGCACAGAACGTGCAGTCTGATCTTGGATCTTCACTGTCCGATAAAGAAGTATTTTTCCCGAAAAATAATTCTGAAGTAGCAAAATGATGGGTTTTAATATTGGCTTGAAAGTTTCATTACACTTAATTAGCGGGCTAAGGGTTAACGCACTACCTACCAAATTTATGGTAATTATCTCCTGAAATATGAACTTGCCTCTGCGAAATATTGTGGCAATTTCTATAAACCAGTTTCTTATTCATAACAGCTATGCACCAATTTGTTATGTGATTTTTCAGACCTCAGCCGATTCGCCAATTTGGTCGAGGTATGGGGAGCATTGTTATCAACAATTTAGAGTGCCGTGGAACGGAAACCGATATCGCTTTCTGCACGTCTTCACCCTGGCTGAGCAATGCATGTAGTCACGCTGAGGACGTCGGAGTCGACTGTAGTATGTCTTCTTATTTCCATTAGTGGAGCTCTTCATGTTAAAAGCGCGTTTAGACTTATAACCGGGACCACACGTAAAAAAAAATCCATGTATACGAAATACAATGAAAAGCAACTATCTTTACTTTCGGAGATACGCTTAATTAAGACACATTGTCTAATAAGTTTAGTTCAGTCTTTTATTTCTCAGTTGTTATTCCTCTTTATGGGTTTCTTAATGTTTTGTCTACGTTAATCCGCTGTGATCGAACTGGCCGTAACGACGCATACACACTCATTTTTCAGTTTTGAATAGCTGATCTGTGCCTTGTTATCGGTTTGACCTGAACCAAATGTACTATCATACACGCTTGATCTCTACTCATTCTACTTTCAGTTTTATCTAGTATACCCGGACTTCGTTTTGTCACTTCCGCATGTACAGTCCTACACGTGTACATATCTTATATCAGGCTGCAGAAAACCGCTTCAGATCGATGGATCAAAATAACAGTTACTGCGCGTCCCGCTTGGCAGCACAACTTCGACTTTCTTTGCCCTCGCTAACTCAAATGAATAATTACATAGACATGTACATGCATTACATGTAATGGAAACTTTATATTTCATTACAACATATCATAGCTTAATTCTGTTCCCAAATCTGCTGTTCAGGACTTTGAGTCCTTTGATTTTTTTTTTTTTAACATTTAAAACTGTTATACACCAATTAGGTACGTCGATCAGACTAGCAAGTGGGTGATACCTCTCCCACAGAGGGGTCTGTCGAAGTTTATAATAACGGCCAATGGGTAACAGTCTGTAACAATGCATTCGATGAGCATGATGCTGACGTCATTTGTGATGCACTCGGAGATAAGTTTTAAAAAAATGTTTCCCGCTCTATGGGATAGCCGTTAGTATACTTTTTGCGTTTTTTAAAACATTGAAAGATATTTTAAACCAATTAGGTACGTCGATCAGACTAGTGGGCGGAACCTCTCCTTCAGAGGGGCGTGTGGAGGTTTATCATAATGGCCAATGGGGTACCGTCTGTGACAATTCATTCGACGAGCATGATGCTGACGTCGTTTGTGACGCACTCGGGTTTAACTACAACATTGAAAGGTAAGAATTAACCCTTAACCAGAGAATTCCGAATTCCAACGACCGTGGTGTAGTTCTAAGGCTTTTGAAAATATTCTAGAAAAAACGAGAAAAAGCTGGAAACCAGCATTTTCATCTTTTCTCACAATGTTGACCTTTTCCAAGACCTTTTCCATTAGTTGAGCAACATTTAATTTGTCGTTTGCAAATGCTTTGAAAAGTGGACGAGTCTAACATTATGCCATCCGGTAAAGAGTTAAAAAAATAATAAACTCGTACCCAGCGACTATATATAGTAAAGCGATATTACTAGACGCTGGTATAATTACACGATATTTCTGTTGTGGTGTAGAAATAAGTCACCAATGAAATGACACGATAACCATCACGATGGACAAATCTGCTGAACAATATGATTGGGCCACTTAGTCGCGCGAACTTGATGTCGACATATAGGGCACGGAAATAGGAGTGTATTACCTAGCCATAGGTGTACATTATTTGGAAATTGATCGGTATGGTAAACACAGCTTACTTTGATTTGTCGCTTTATTCGTTTCTGAAAATACAGCAATTACATTGATCAGCATTCCATATGCAAAGTGGCGTGAATTTTTCTGGATCATTCATTCATTCATTCATTCATTCATTCATTTGCTCACTACCTTTTTCACTCATTTACTCATTCACTCTAGGAAGGTAAAGGCCGGAGCATATCAAAGGCTGGTGCATATCAAAGAAAAAGAATTGGACTGCACAGGCTGACATGGGTCGACACTTTTTGCAGATGCATTAAACCCCCTTTTCATAGTGCATGGCCCATGTATATAAAAGGAAAAAAATGATCGGACTGGAACCCAAGCTAGCTTGTCCTCACAATGTTGGTACATCCATAAATTTATTATGGGCAAATTATAATGGTCGATGCGCTTTAATACAATATTTATACATAACAGGAAGGTGAAGGCCGGAGCGTTTTACGGACAAGGTAGTGGACCAATCGTGATAGACCATCTACAATGTGCCGGCTACGAGAAGGACCTACAGTTCTGTTTGTCCGATCCCTGGGGTTCCTACAGCTGTTCACATTCCGAGGACGTTGGTGTGGATTGTGGTATGTTTCTTGGTTCAACTCTTTACCAGACGAGACAGTTTAAGACTCATCCAAATTCAAAGCAGCTGCAGACGACAAATTAAATGTGGCTCGGATTATGTACTAGTGTTTGTCTCGTAAAGTGTATAAAACAGTATGTGAAAAGATGAAAATGCCAGTTACCACGATTTTCTCCTTTCCCCTCGATGTTTTCTATTGTACATGTATTTAAGACGAATTCCACCATTTGAGTCAGTCTAAATCTGTTATCTGCAGATGCTTTCAGTTTTGACAAGTGTTGGATTCTGTCGTCTGATAAAGATTTCATTCAAATTTCCAAAACCGGCTGAGGTGTATTTAGTTCGGGGAAATAGAAAAAAAAAATCCCTGGCTTTCAAACAATAATTTCTCCCTTTCTGTTTACGCCTTTGTCCTCAAGGTCGTTCAACACGGACTTGTATAGAAAAGGGTTAACCCTTTACGGCACAATCCCGAGTTTTAACGACCCTGAGAAAGAAAGCTTTTGAAAACATTGTGGGAAAACGAGAAAATGCTGGTAACCAGCATTTTCTCCTTTTCCCACAATGTTTTTGTCGTTTCACTCACGAACTCCATCATTCAACCCATATTTAATATGTTGTCTGCAAATGCTTTCAGTTTAGGCCAGTCTAGAATTGTATCGTCTGGTAGAGAGTAAAGAAAATCATAATACTTCCAGGGTTGTCTCTTGAACATGCTATACAAGGCTCTTGCAGTGCTCATGCCTGGGACATCCAGGTCGACCTGCAGGTGCTGGAACGTCTCTATCCAAACTCGAAACCCGGAGACATCCAGCTCAGCTTGCAGGGGTGCAGGGGCACACAACAAGGCTACGTTGTCCGATTCAACCAACCTCTGTCAACTTGTAGTACAGCTGAAAAGGTTTGTATGTAAGCATTTAGTCTTTCAGCAATTTCTGAAATGCAATGTTCTACGATTTGTTTTACGGCTGTACATTGTTTCAACGATGTTTATGTGGGAAAGCAGCCAGTGGCATAGAAAGAATATTGTGCGAAATAATGGTTTAAAAAAATCCAGGAAAGCATGGATAGCTGCACTGACCACCGCAATACAACTGAAATAATGTTGAAAATTACGTTTACTACTAAACAAACAGACAGACAAAAAAAAAAAAAAATACGAACTTCACTAGTGAAATGCTCTCAGAGTTCTATCCCAAGATCTGTTCAAACATGGGATTGTATTGGTAACTCTTTACCAAACAATGAAACTTTAGACTAGTCCAAATTGAAAGCATTTGCAGATGACAAAATGAATGTGATCCATAAGTTGAAATTTGTTTTGAGAAGGGTAGAAAACATTTTGGGAAAAAGAGAAAATGCTGGTTACCAGCATTTTCTCCTTTTCCCACAATGTTTTCAAAAAGGCTTTTTACCCAGGGTCGCTAAAAGTCAGGACTGTGTGGTAAAGGGTTAAAAGGTAGCCTAGGTCCAGGCAGTAGTATTCTTTCAACCCTTTGAGTGCCGAATAAATCAAACTGACACTTTCAGTGTAGAAATTAGACCCAAATAATTTTGCTCTTGTTCAAAATGTTTCAGATGAGCGGACAGTGCCGATCTAAGATCAGACTGCACCTGTTGTGCAGTCTGATCTTGATCTTCTCTGGCCGCAAAGGAAACTATTAATGTGAAAGGCGCTTTAAGGGTTAATGACTCCTTATCGCGGTCTCCATGAAATCACGGTACATATAGATCTGTGACAAAACAGTATATCGCTCCCGCAATTATTACCGTAGCCTGGGTGTCAGTCCGATCTTTTCTTTTTTTCTTATATTCGAACTTTACTTTGTCAAAAATGACAAAAAATGCCACTTTAATTTCTGTCAAAGTAAAGTCCGAATATCAAAAAAAAAAGCTATCATTACCCGCATTTTTGACGAAGTAACGTCCGAATATATAAACGGAAAAAATTAACGGACTGGAACCCAGGCTAAGCAAAAAGTGAAACACTGCATAGCATTTTTTACCGTGGTTTACAAGCATTACAGGCCACTTGAAAGAGTTGAAAAACAGGAAATCTATTTCATTTACAAAAAAAAAAAATCTGAATTACCTCCCTTTGATAGGACGACATTTATTAATTATCAAAATATTGTTTTCTGTTACTATTAGTAAACAGAGAATCAGTCATGAAACGCGAGTCACGACCCAAACAACTCGGATCAGAAGCTAACTAAAGCCTCTGGAAACAGATTTGATAATAATAATAATAAATAATAGCTTTAACTATCCTAGATCTTGTAGGAATATATTTACAGAGAGTTGGCAACACACTTTGTCTGTACCAGCGAAATCGCCCATGCGTACCACGACCCAAATTGCACGTCTCTTTTACAAGAACTTGGAATCAGAAAATCTATTCTTTAAACAAATCTGATTTAATTCCCTTTACTAGGATATAGCATATATACACATGAGTATTAATCAAGTACCAACCATTTTCATGTTATAAGGTTGTGTTTTACACCATGCAGTTGTCATTCATGATATGGAAACCTAAGACCTGGTTATAAATTCGTTAACGGAACTCCAAAGTGTTTAACCATCAACTATCAAAACTGGTTCTACTTTTAACTGCAATTTATTGGCAGTCAGATACGAACACTGAAAACGTCAAAAAATGATCATGTCCAAAATTATGGTCACAGAGGTTAGGTCAGTGGTCTTACATACACGAAATTCTCAAAAAACGTTCAGTTTTCATGCCTGAGCCAAGAGCGATGGTGACATCAGTATCTAGTGTACCTTGCGCTCGCAAGGATAATTGCTGCAGCCCTCCTCATGTTGGAAATCAAACGCTGAATTCGTATCATTCGGATCCTCTGCCATTTGTCATGGAGTGTGCCTGGAACAGTTCCTGTAGATTTTAAGCGAATGGATCCCTTGCTTGAAATTGACGCCCCAGATGGTCTTACAAATGCTCAATCGGGTTAAGATCAGAGCTCGTTGCAGGCCAACGTAATGTCAAGTATTTTGGGCGGTGTTTAATAAACGCTCCTAGGTTTTTTTATTGCAGAACTTTTGTTGCTATTTATTTACAGAGAGTTGGAAACATATTTGTCTATACCGATGAAGTCGTCTATGACTACCGAGACCCAAATGACACATCCATTATACAAAACTCCAAGAACTGAGAAACAGAAAATCTATTTTTGGAAAAAATGAATTATTTCCCTTTAATAGGGAACTTATGCTCGTGAAAAGAGGGTTTAATGCATTTGCAAAAAAGTATCTTATCTACTCAGATCAGCCTGTGCAGTCCGTGCAGGCTGACCTGAGACGAAACTTTTTGCTTTTGGTAAATTTTCTGCATGTTCAGGAATCATTCTATTGCAGGATTCAACCGGTAGACAAAAATGGATTTTATGGGTCCGTCATTATATGGTAAATTGCTTGGTTTAATGCATCACGGAGTTGCATTAAACCGCCTTTTGCCTGAACACGGCTCATTTATTGTATAGATCTTGTTGCTGCTTATTTCCAGAGAGTTGGAAACACATTTGTCTATACAAATGAAATCGTCTATGCGTACCACGATCCAAATAACCCATCCATCATCCGAAATTACAACTGGACGATGCAACTCGTCTGTAACGTGGGTATTGACGGCAGCATCAACTTTCAGCCCATCGTGCCCACCTCATCCCCAAACCACACCCTCGCCCCAGGGTCTGCAGTGCACTATCACACGAATGTGGGCTTTTACAGTGACCCAGGTTTGACGAACCCCGTACCTGGTAGCCCATTACAACTTCGGGTTGGTGAAGTGGTTTATATGAAAATTTACACTACGGATGCTGATTCCAATACAAAAATGGTGATACAGAATTGCTATGCAACGGACAGAAACGGTGGTAATAGAGTCGTGCTCTTGGAAAACGGGTGATTTTGTCTCTCTTTCACAATATTTAATACCCGTAGTGCTTTTAATGACTTTCATTCAATCAGAAGTCTGTCTGTTTGTCTCTACATTCTTTCCGTCATTGCATCTTCCTTCACTCCTTCATCCTTTGTCCTCTTCTGTCTGTCTGTCTGTTTGTTTGTCTGTTTTTGTTTGTTTGTTTGTATGGTGTTTAATGCCATTTTAGCTATCATTTCAGCGATATCGCAGCGGCCAATGCATACTTTCCAAGAGGTCACATTGTTAACAATGAAACATACTGGGACTTTGCCAGTAGTCTTCCCAAGCCACTGCCTGCTTTCCCTCATAACCATCGCCGGCGGCCAGAGCACATACTAGTATCCATGCTTTCCTGGAATTCCTTTTGCGGTTAGGGAGGAATATTCTTGTCGTAGTGACTATCATCAGCCCTCGGAATGAGATTTGCTGAGCCTGGGATACAAACCTGTGACTCCCTGATTTCAATCCTTGTATGTTAACGACTGAGCTACCAGGCTCGGCGGATTTAGAATTAAACATTCATTTAGAATCATTAATGAGTTTTTGGACCTTGGACTTTCGTTCGTTTTTCTTCTGTGCTTAACATAATATGAGCAATGGTCTTTGAAAAGAGGGCTTAATGGATCTGCAAAAAGTATCGACCCAGGTCAGCCTGCGCGGACTGCGCAGGCTGATATGAGCCGAAAGCCTTTGCATTTTGTAAATTTTCTGCGTGTCAAGGTACCAGTGTGCCTCATGATTCAGTGGGTTGTTACATAAAACGGAGTTTAGGAATGTATAATACTGTGATGGCTTGCTTGGTATCATGCACAACGGAGATGCATTACGCCCCTGTTACCAGAGCATGACCTATCATGTATGAGCCATGTTTTGTTTGTTTGTTTGTAGTGGAGTTTAACTCCATTTTAACAGCTCAGGTCATATCATGGCGGTAAGTAACGCATTCATGTGTTTCTTGGCTTTCTCACACCAGAACTGACACAACTATCTTTCCAAAACCACTGACTATTTTCCACACATGCATCACAAATGAGAGGCGAAGAGCCGGAGAGAAAGTTTGTCTCAACCGGGTATCGAACTCGCAACCACCAGGTCACGAGTCGGATACGCTAACCACTGAGCTATCCGGGCGGGCGCCATGTTTTGTGAAAAAGGGGTTTAATGCATAATTGTTATCCAGTTATCCATCATGGCAATCATGGCATCACATAATCATGGATCCATAAAATCCATTTTGTCTAACAACCGATTGAATCGTGAGGTAACCTTGGCCTTTGAACAATAGCAAAAAGTATCGATTCAGGTCAGCCAGTGCGGACTGCGCAGGCTGACCTGAGTCGAGCCTTTTTGCAAATAAATGGAACATTTGTTTTTTTCGGTGAAAGATCGAAATCTGTTTCATCTTGTGAACATCATGGATAATAGTTTCACTTGTGGCTGCGCCACGATGATGTTAACTCGATGAAATAAATTTCGATCTTTCACCGAGAAAAAAAAAATATCCTCTATTTCTTTCATGCTTTTAACTCCTTTTTTGTTGGGACAAAATCCAGGACACTTGTTTCGGAAAATCCCCGTGATGTACCCTCACATAACAACGCATTACAATATTACGTATAGCGCGAAGAAATATAGGGTAGCTGCTCATAAATTACGTCATATTTCCCGCTATTTGAATGGAATGCGCTGTTCACCTAGGTAATTAGAGCGCCGAAATTACCGGTTTCGCTTTCAATTGACGAGTTAGAAATTATGAAATCGATATTTTCACTGGTCGTAACCATGAAATATCAACCAATGCCAGATTCTTTTTTATCACATAACGATATTTCACAAAATATACATCGGAAGACACCAAACCATCTAGATCTATAGATCTATACACGCGCTGTAACAGCCATTAAAAAGGAAAAAAACTCAGTCACTCTATGAAATGACATCAGAAATGACGTCATACAATTGTAAAATAAAACGTGTACACATAAGATAAGAAAATTTGTAATGGAAATAAAACTAGGGAGGTTATGTGATAAAGGTGTCTCTCAAGAAATATAGATCAAGATGAGTTAAAACAAAGGCCTAGATATTATAATAGTAATAATGTGAGAATTGAAATTTATCCGAAGCATATTTGCTTCTTTAACAGACCTGTATACATTACGGACGGAAAATAGTTAAAGAGAAACTTGCATTTTTTTTTTTTTTTTTTATAAAGGTAATAAAAAGTTATCTTTGTCACGATCATCAATTTTGACGGTTAATTTCACAGAGACATCTGGGTCAACAATGTTTAAGAAATGAAACGCATGGTTACAGAGCTTTGACCAAATACGGCACTATTTGATTATTTCTTGAAAACGTGTGTTTGATAAGAAATTTCGCAAAGCTGTAATTACACGAAAAACAAATGCAGGTACTATGTGATAGATTCCTTTACTTTATATTTATTCATTTCCCGACCTCTCTCGACGGCTGAAAATACAATCCATTAAAACGCAGAAAGGTATTAATCTTGTAGGCTTGACTAAACAAGCGGACGGAATAGATTCAAGATCAGACTGCACGTCCTATGTAGTCTGATCTTGATCTATGCCGCTCGCAAAAGCCCCTGCTTTCGTGTATGGCATGGAAAGGGCTAATCATTTATTTTGTGCTAACTCACTCACTCACTCGCTCACTCACTGTTCTTTTTTTTTTGTTATCCTCTATTTCTTTCATGCTTTTAACTCCGTTTTTGTTGGGACTTTTATCAAAATCCAGGACACTTGTTTCGGTAAATCCCCGTGACGTACCCCCCCCCCCCCTCACATAACAACGCAATACAATATTACGTATAGCGCGAAGAAATATAGGGTAGCTGCGCATAAATTACGTCATATTTCCCGCTATTTGAATGGAATGCGCTGTTCACCTAGGTAATTAGAGCGCCGAAATTACCGGTTTCGCCTTCAATTGACGAGTTAGAAATTATGAAATCGATATTTTCACTGGTCGTAACCATGAAATATCAACCAATGCCAGATTCTTTTTTATCACATAACGATATTTCACAAAATATACATCGGAAGACACCAAACCATCTAGATCTATAGATCTATACACGCGCTGTAACAGCCATTAAAAAGGAAAAAAAAAAAGAACTCGGTTACTCTATGAAATGACGTCAGAAATGACGTCATACAGTTGTAAAATAAAACGTGTACACATAAGATAAGAAAATTTGTAATGGAAATAAAACTAGGGAAGTTATGTGATAAAAGTGTCTCTCAAGAAATATAGATCAAGATGAGTTAAAACAAAGGCCTATATATTATAATAGTAATAATGTGAGAATTGAAATTTATCCGAAGCATATTTGCTTCTTTAACAGACCTGTATACATTACGGGCGGAAAATAGTTAAAGAGAAACTTGCATTTTTTTTTTTTTTTTTTAGTATAAAGGTAATAAAAAGCTATCTTTGTCACGATCATCAAGTTTGACGGTTAATTTCACAGAGACATCTGGGTCAACAATGTTTAAGAAATGAAACGCATGGTTACAGAGCTTTGACCAAATACGGCACTATTTGATTATCTCTTGAAAACGTGTGTTTGATAAGAAATTTCGCAAAGCTGTAATTACACGAAAAACAAATGCATGTGCTATGTGATAGATTCCTTTACTTTATATTTATTCATTTCCCGACCTCTCTCGACGGCTGAAAATACAATCCATTAAAACGCAGAAAGGTATTAATCTTGTAGGCTTGACTAAACAAGCGGACGGAATAGATTCAAGATCAGACTGCACGTCCTATGTAGTCTGATCTTGATCTATGCCGCTCGCAAAAGCCCCTGCTTTCGTGTATGGCATGGAAAGGGCTAATCATTTATTTTGTGCTAACTCACTCACTCACTCGCTCACTCACTGTTCTTTTTTTTTTATCCTCTATTTCTTTCATGCTTGTAACTTCTTTTTTGTTGGGACTTTTATCAAAATCCAGGACACTTGTTTCGGTAAATCCCCGTGACGTAACCCCCCCCCCCCCCCCCCCACATAACAACGCATTACAATATTACGTATAGCGCGAAGAAATATAGGGTAGCTGCGCATAAATTACGTCATATTTCCCGCTATTTGAATGGAATGCGCTGTTCACCTAGGTAACTAGAGAGCCGGAACTACCGGTTTCGCCTTCAATTGACGAGTTAGAAATTATGAAATCGATATTTTCACTGGTCGTAACCATGAAATATCAACCAATGCCAGATTCTTTTTTATCACATAACGATATTTCACAAAATATACATCGGAAGACACCAAACCATCTAGATCTATACACGCGCTGTAACAGCCATTAAAAAGGAAAAAAAAACTCAGTCACTCTATGAAATGACGTCAGAAATGACGTCATACAATTGTAATATAAAACGTGTACACATAAGATAAGAAAATTTGTAATGGAAATAAAACTAGGGAGGTTATGTGATAAAAGTGTCTCTCAAGAAATATAGATCAAGACGAGTTAAAACAAAGGCCTATATATTATAATAATAATAATGTGAGAATTGAAATTTATCCGAAGCATATTTGCTTCTTTAACAGACCTGTATACATTACGGACGGAAAATAGTTATTAAAGAGAAACTTGCATTTTTCTTTTTTTTTATAGTATAAAGGTAATAAAAAGCTATCTTTGTCACGATCATCAATTTTGACGGTTAATTTCACAGGGACATCTGGGTCAACTATGTTTAAGAATTGAAACGTATGGTTACAGAGCTTTGACCATATACGGCACTATTTGATTATCTCTTGAAAACGTGTGTATGATAAGAAAATTCGCAAAGCTGTAATTACACGAAAAACAGATGCAGGTACTATGTGATAGATTTCTTTACTTTATATTTATTCATTTCCCGACCTCTCTCGACGGCTGAAAATACAATCCATTAAAACGCAGAAAGGTATTAATCTTGTAGGCTTGACTAAACAAGCGGACGGTATAGATTCAAGATCAGACTGCACGTCCTATGTAGTCTGATCTTGATCTATGCCGCTCGCAAAAGCCCCTGCTTTCGTGTATGGCATGGAAAGGGCTAATCATTTATTTTGTGCTAACTCACTCACTCACTCGCTCACTCACTGTTTTTTTTTTTCAACAAACCTAAACTTTAGGCTTACAGGCCTATCTTGTCTCATTTCAGATGCCCAAGAGATACATCTTTCACAATTAGGACTACGAGCCCGCACGTGTCTGAATTTTCATTCCGCATGTTTGCATTCTCCAGTGCCAACAGTGGTTTAAACATTGCCTGTGACGAGAGGTTCTGCGCATTGAATGACTATTCATCGCAATGCACGCAAACATGCCCCTAGAATTTTAGACTGGTTACACACGAATAGCATTTGTTCACGACAAACCTATCGATCTCTTCGGATCAACAAAATAATAAATGTTTTCTGCTCAAGTCTACAACTTATGTTTGTTCGTTAGTTTGTTAGTCACCCTTTGAGTTACATGTATATGAGCCATGCTCTGTGAAAAGGAGGCTTAATGCATCTGCTAAAAGTATCGACCCAGGTCAGCCTGCCCAGTCCGCGCAGGCTGACCTGGGCTGAAACTTTTTCGCTATTGGTCAATTTTCTGTATGCCCAAGGACCAGTCTACCTCATGATTAAGCCGGTTACTAAAAGAATTGGCTATTATGAATCGATGATTATGTAACATTTGGTTTGCATGGTATCACGCATCACGGAGATGCATTAAGCCCCTTTTTGCCGGAGCAAGGCTCATATATAAGTTGTCTGCTAATGTTTTCAATTTGGTCAAGTCTAAGAAGCACAGAAGACTGTTGATTATTTTACGGGGTTAGTGCAAGATGCAGAACGAAACCCATCGTAAGTTCGCCTGGTTCTTTGACGCGCTCATTGTATAGCACCGTCACACGGGACCTAGGTTTAACGGCTCATTTGAAAGTAACACAATTCCTGATTGGCTAAACCAAATGGTTGAGCCAATCAGGAGTTGTGTTACTTTCAAATATTGCTGCTGGTCAATTGGACGCTGGTCCGACTACAAGTAGTTGCCGTTGGTATGAGTCGTCAGGTGTTCTTGGGTTATCACACTATTGCTAAAGATCTGTGGAAACCGCGATAAGGGGTGATCAAGGAATTTTTAGCACCTCACGAGACCCAGTCTACAGTCTTCCGACAAACTGGTACCGGTTGTATCTCCCTTAACCGTCCGATAGACAACTGTCGATAACAAGCTACCAATTTATCAACAAAATAATATTCAACCCTTTACCAAACAATCCTGAATTTCGAAGACCCTGAAAGACGAAGACTCTTGAAAACGAAATGGGAAAAGGAGAAAATGCTGGTAACCAGCAATTTCTCATTTTCCCATAATGCTTTCTTCCCTTTTTAAAGACAGAAGTCAGATGTTGAGAAACATTTAATTTACCATCATTTACCAAATTTCCATAGGCCAAAAGCCTCACAGGATAAAAGCCCCAACAGAAGTACAGACATAAGTCCCATGATGTTAAACATTGATTATCTTCTGACTTTAAATGGAAATTTAATTGACTCATTTGATACTGTAGATTAAAAATCTAATTTTTATCAGGAATCTCGATCAAAGATAAAAAATAATTTGACAGCAGCACTTGGTTTTGCAAAGTTGCAAACGTTTTATTGGCCCTCTTTAATCTTTGATTGACCTTATCAGATATTTGTATTTGAAAATATCCTTGTCTAATCAACAGAAAATAAGATTCAACCATTGATCAAACGATCACGTCTGTTCTTTTCACAACATTATAGATCAGAAGTAATTGCTCAACCTTATGTGTCCATATTTATTTCAAATAATTATCAATAATATCTCAGGTCATTGAAAACACAATGAAAGTACTAGAAATTATTTTATTAACTCATACACCAAAATAAACTTCTCTGTTGCTAAAACATAGATTAGACAACAGATTACTAAAACCATTTGTTTGCAAATTTGAGGTCATGAAGTCATTTCTTGTAATATATTACTTTATTAATGACATGGGGCTTTTGACCTGTTGGGCAATTGCCCTTAGGGGCTTTCGTCCACGTGAGTTTTTTTTTTTCCATGGGACTTTTCCTACGGAGCTGTTGTTGTTTTTGTCCTAAACCTCTTGGGCTTTTTTAAAACTTTGAGTGTCAACAGAGAGGCCATGGAACTTGAAAATACTAGTACTTAATCAAGATAAGAATTTTGAAATATTCATTACGTTTTAAGCGCGGAAGATATTTTAAAATGATGTTATTTGTGATAAAGTTGGCAAAGGCATGCCATTCAAAGATTTATAAGCATAAGTAGCATTTACATTGAATAGAAAATTATTGGTAAGTGTTTCTTGTAATGAAAAATTGGTGTCAAGATTAAAATTTTATGGTAACGAACATTTAACAGTTAAAGTTGCATTTAACCAGTAAATAAGCGAACATCAACGTCCGATACGAAGATCGATAACAGGCCGCCACTTTAAAACTTACAATACGTTAAAAGATTAGGTAGCTACTAGCTGATTGGCCCAGACTCTATCGGAATGGTTGGCGAATATATTCACGTCGATATGGGGGTGGGGGAGGGGCTAGATTTATGTAAATTGAAGAAAATGCGAAAGTCGTTGCAAAATAAGTCCATTTTCTTTTTTTTTTTTTTATTTTTCCAACATAAAAAAAAAAGATAATGCGGTGTTTTAGTAAATCCTTACCTTCAGTCATTTTCTTGTTTCATACTTGTAAGGCATACGAAAATATTGGACTCGAAACGTCACATGACGAATCATCTTTAACCGTTGAAATTCGAATAATGTCAAATCACCATATAACCAGTCCAAAGAGATGCCGCCATGTTTCTGCGAGACGGGTGTAATGCGATATAAACGTTGAAATCTAGGTATTTGGAAAGATGTAAGCCACATGCAATTATTGTTGAACGATTAATAATTAAGTTCATACAACGTCAGTTATTTTTGTAAAACATCTCAAAGGTGTTCAACTTCTCGAAGCATTTTTCGCGCAAATTTGCACTTAGCAAGGGAAGTAATTTGCGGACTTCTTTGTTAATAAAAAAAATGGTCAGGTGAGAAAAGCAAAAATCATTCTGCAACAATGCTGACATGTTCTGGGTGAAAATAAATATGTTAATTGATAGATTAAGATTTTATCGGAATTGTGTCTGCGGAAATTGTAAGGAATCTGCCAAACTGCCACCACCTTGCCTTCGATCAGAAGGCGAGCTCCGAGGTTATTTGCCGAGCCCCCGTAGCTCAGTCGGTAGCGTACAAGACTTGAGAACAGGAGGTCGCAGGTTCGATCCCCGGTTTGGCCAATTTCTTTCCAGGGATTGATGATAGTCTTAAATTCCTTGCGACAGGATTCATTCCTCTCTCACTGCTGACCATTGTCGCGACCATGGTTATGTTGGAAAGCATCCAGTGGCTTGGAAAGAATATTGTGCAGAGCAGTGGTAGAAGGAACTCCAGGAAAGCAAAGGTGCACTGGCCACCGCGATATAACTGAAATAATGTTGAAAACGGCGTTAAACACCATACAATCAATTGGTCAACCAAGGTTATTTTTCAGTTGTTTCTCCCCTCACCTTTGCATCAGCACTTCAATATGTCTATTCTGGAATAAGATTTGTTATTACCCGCATCTCTTCAAATGGCTCAATGAGGCTATATTTTTGTTGACTGCTAATATTATGGGCTGGGATTGTTATATTTATCTTCACAAAACACAGAGATATGTGTAAACAATGATTCTTACCTTCTTGCAAATCCGTATTCAACGTAAATAACTGTTGACCTACTTGAAATCAAAACATGGTGGAAACATCAATCGGCATGTATTGCCAGTCTCTCGGACGTGTTACAGGACATGTTACCACTTCCGAATGAACTGACCTGTAGCATGTCCAAGAAACTGTGAAAACTGCCGATACATGCCAATTGATGTTTCTGCCATATATAACATGGCACCCATTCTTCTAATAGATTAAAAAATGAAAATAAAACTTCGCCCATTTCGCCGGGTAAAGCGAAATCGAAGTCGCCTGAAAAAATCGGGAAGTCGCCTCGCGTATACTGACCACGCATCGGGTACTCGATACACAATCAGCGTGTGTAGATCTATTACCTAACAATGTGTTATACCCGATTCACAGCTGGTGTCCAATCAACGAAATTATATTGTTTTCAACTGTCCGATTTGACAAGCAGTTGTTAATTAGTTTCTCGGGTACCAAATCCCCCTTCTTAATTGGTAGGTATCATCTTAACCAACAATATTCAGCCCTTTGCTCCGTCAAGTCGCTAAAATTCTTGCGAAGTTTAACCAATAATTTTTGCTAGTCATAACAAACATCGGCGCCGTCTAGCGGCTTGTCTGGACTCTTTTTTTTTTTTCAGTGTAAAATTCTGACTCGGACATCAAAGTTTATTTAATGTCCCGGAATTGAATTGAAATCAGCACCTTGTTTTTAAAACACCATTTACCCCATCCTTTTTAAATTTGCACTTTTACTAACGAGATTATCTGCTTAAATCATGTGGCAATATTTTTAAATCATGTGACTTCAAATTGGCGCCAACTGTCACGTTACAACTGCATTTGGCATACCTCGGGTGATCCGGTGATCAAATCCCTCGGCTTTATCACGTAGCTTGATATGCACCTACACGGTACATTTCGCACATCTCCAGAAGCACGCCGCTTTACCGTTATTGAAATTGTAAGGCTCCTCTTTAGAAAGAATGCATGAGTAAATTTTCTGTCGTTATCTTTCTAAGAGTATTTCAGTCAACAAACAGTTTGTACATTCAAGTTTTAGTGTGGTTTATCAATTCCGTTAGGAGCTTTCATCGACAGATCAATAGAAGTGAATAACTTCACAGTGGTTGTTCATGTTGTTGCTAAGTGATCTACAGGGGCGCCGCCATGTTTAAGATCATGTGATTGGTAATTCAAAATGGAAGCTTCCCTTATATATACAGACGAGGTTAGATGTAGGTACGGAATCGGCCGAGTTGTGACAATTGGTTACAACTGATTTTTGGACGAATTACAGCAAGTCACATGATTCAATTTCAAAATGGCTGCTGGGTATTGTGACGTTCACATAGCTCAAGGGCGGTTTTCTTTCAAAAGTTTGGATGAAATTGTATATTTTTCTTTGACGTGCACAAAAAGATGAAATTAAAAAAATATGCATACATTATTAATGATTCTATACTCTGTCAAAATTTTGACATTTTTCTTGATCGGACCCTATCTACCACGAATGAACAATCTACGAGGTTAAAACGGGTATTAAGTTGGAAATGTATGTCCTTAGCAATGTTTTCATTGACGATTTATCTGTCATTAGCAAAAGACAAACAGTATTCAGACAAACTTACCTTCGATTTCTCTTGCTGTCTGAAACTGGGCTTTAATTACCATGAGGAAGTTGAAAATATTGTGTCAACAGGTGGAAATGCTGGTAGCAAACTTCCCTTCCGTTGATACAATATTTGGGTTACTTTTTAACATTACTTGCATCCTTTGAGTAATTATCTATTTGCCTGCTGCAAATGCTTTTGATTTGAGATTTAGAATTTTTTCTTATCTGGTCAGGAACATGGATTGTAATGTATATGATCCCTGGTAAAGATAATGATTTTCAGCAAAAATTTTTGGGAAAGAAAAAATAGTGCTTCAAAGATTTTGGAAAAAAAATATGTGCTTGGAGAAAACATTGCTCACAACAAGTATTTGTTTTCTCTTTCCAAAATGTTTTTATCCAACAAGTGTATGAATTGAGCATGGTAAACAATGAATAAATATGTTTTAAGTAGTTTCTAATAGGAATAAATATATTAATCATTAAAAAGATATACAGAATTAAATATTTTTATTTAATTTACATGGTTTTCTATCCAATCAAACTGTTGAATTGTTAAAATATTGTTATTTCCTTCTGTAAGTCCGACCACGTCCGCATTTTAATGTCCGTCTAAACTTCTCCTCAAAGTCTGACCACTTCTCCCCATTTTGAAAAACTTCTCCCAATTCTCAGGCGATTTTTTCAGGCGACTTCGATTTCGCTTTACCCGGCGAAATGGGCGAAGTTTTTTTAAATCAGGCGAATTTTTCGCCTAAGTTGCCCACTCGGCCGAGGCCTGGTTAATATATTCTGATCATTAATTTATGTGGAGAACAATCACCGAAACACTCTCGTGTCTGGTCTGTTACACACCAAAATACCCGATCTTGATTATGCCAATCTAGACCCGAAGAATTATCAGTATCATATGATCACATGAATTTATTATTTCTTTGAATGACAAACACACATACAAAATCATTTGCGGACGAAGTAGACCCAAATCAGACATTGCAGGATGTAGGTCTCTGATCCATCGAAACGCACAAATAGCTCTGTTCTGTTCTGTTAAAGTGATGCAGTCGTAATTGAAGGCATTTGGCTGATCAAACTTATTTTGTGTAAGTTTGTTGTTGTGATTTTTAAAATGGCATGGTTATTATTAATAATCTTATCGGCAGAATTGTAATTGTCTTATCAATTTACGCCTGGTAACGTGTTAACCACAGATTTAAAATGGCTGTTGGTTTTCCGATTTGGTGATTTTTAATTTCGTCTATATCCAACATAAAAGTGAAAACTATTTTTGCCAGCATAGTTATGGATAAAAATCAAACACATCAACCTTGTGCACAAGCACAGCTACTGTAGTTAGATTGCGGATGTAGAATCCCTGAATCGACAAATTTTACTATGCCAGGCGGATATTTCGGTGAACATTTACAGTACCAGTGGGATATTCCGATGCACATTCTTCACGTCGGGCTTCAGTGGCATGTTGTTATTTTGTCATTAAGTTTTAAACTAACCCCCCTTCATCAGTATGATTACAATTTGTGTCAAACACCACAACTTCAGTTGTTTGGAATCAAAAATAAAAAAAAAAAAAATCGGGTATTTCGGTGTTTCGATGGTATTTCGGTGATTCGTCGGACCCCATTTACACACGTGTGCGTGATTCACCCACTTCATTGAATAATCATGCACAAAAATATGAAGTGAAATGTGCATGCACGCACAGGTTTCAGGGCTCCCGCTGTTGATTACCAGTGGCGCCGATTTGGACAAGTTAGAAAAAAATGTCTCCAAAACTTAAGCACTGGCAAATCTGCTGGCAATAAGTAATGTCTGTACATGATATTTGAAAGATCTAAACTGTGACATATACAATAGGTATCAAGTGTGAAAGTCACTGTTTATCGTCGCTGATCAAAGTGTTGTCATTTATTTGAAAGTATTAATGGTATCAGTTTACTTTTCTAGAGTAAAATTACAGGTTTCGAAGTTACATGCAACCCTAATTGACAAACCTTTGTCAAATCAAGCGGAAATACTACTCCAAAACTTAACTGGCATGAAAAAAAGATCGCTGCAAAAAACGTGAAAACCCATGACGCAACAAAAATCGGTTTGACATTGTCCAATCTTAGGCATTTCAAACTGTCTGTTCAGCTTTATCAGTGACTTTAAACAGTAAATTTTCATAAACATCTCTATAAATCAAGTGAAAGCTAATTAGTGTCTGAAGTTGACAGTGAAATGAAAAATTCTACTGGCCATCTGGTTGTAAGTTGTCTCTCTGAAACTGGTCCCGTGAGTAAGGAAACATAATAAGCATCTTCTTTTTTAAATTACCCATATTATTTTCAAGAGCAGATGACTGCAGATTAAGACTCGCCTAAACAAATTTTCAATACAACGGACCCTTAATTTTCTCCATAAATGCTCTAAAATTGTCATTATTAAGTGCAGTCCTAGAATTTCTCTTGCACTCCTGAATTTATATTCCAGGGAGCGCGTGCACTCCCCAAAAAAGATATGAGTGGGAACACTGATTGCCATAACTTATTAAAACAATGGTTTGCATGTAGCTAAACGGATAAAAATAGTAATAGATCTAAAATTTGCACAAAGACAGGATGATATTTACGGAATGAAGTGAAATAAAAGATCATTTCTTTAAGCTAAAATGCACGCCTCTAGGTCATGTCTGACATGAGCTATCAGTTTACCATATCAGCATTTTTTTCTCTTCTTTGAAGGGTCCATAAAACGGACCCGTTCCCAATCCGAAAAAGTAACCATTTTCCACTATTTTTCCCACAATTGTGCATGAAAATTCCCAGGACAAAAGTGTTTATCATTCAATAACAGACTTATTTCAAGGACAGAATGTCAGTTTTCCAATATTTGTTACTCCCTGATGGAATGAAAATCGAATTGTGGATTTCCAAGGCAAATACATGGATCCGTGGAAATCGATATTTGACCAATCAGGTCATCGCATTTATTTGGCACGATGTCCAGCCTTGCTGTCTGCTATTTCGGCTCACAAACAAGCGTCTGTTAATGTTGGAGAAGTGCGATATTATGTGTGTTTACAGCGCTTGAATTTTAGGAAAAAGTTTAAAAGATATGCTTTGCAATCGTGTACGGCTTACGTGAGATATACAAAGAGATGACAAGTTTGCATTATGATTATGATTGACAATGGGACATGAGCAAAGAGTTTCGATCAACACTATATTAAGCAATGGATTAATTAATGTTAGTTTTTTTTTTTCTCTGAAACTCTCTGAAAAAAAAAAAACATAAACTGTTTTACAGTGGAAAACAAAGGTAAAATACATGAAATACTAATAAAAAGAAAGTATGTTCACGAAAATATCTAAACCTTGTTTAATAACCTCTGCACATCCAAAAAGGGGCAAGTGTCATCAATGTTTCAATTTGACGTTAACATTAACCCTTGGTGCGTGAAGAATGCTGAATGTGTAGATACAGATCAGAGTGCAAAAAAAAAATGCAGTTTATTCTTGGCTTCAAACCATCTGCTACTTAACCCTTTCCCAAACAAGCCCTGGTTTTCACGTGTCTGCAGTACAAGACTTTTGAATACACTGTGAGAAAAGAAGAAAGTCTCGTAACGAGAAATTTCTCCTTTTTCCACAATGTTTTCTACCCTTTTGGAAAACTTTCTGTCATGTTCATCATATTTAAAATTGTCGTCTGCAAACTCTTTCAATTTGGACCAGTCTAAATTTTATCGTTTGGGAAAGGGTTAAATTAAATAGACTGTAGCATGGATGTTGGGAATGAAAATATGGTCAGGGATTTTCCGAAATTTAGCATTTGTCCGTAATTACACCTCTGTCCTATTGACCTGGACTGACCCTACGGCAAAAATAGTTGGATTTGCCTTTTAGAGGGAAAAAACATTGTAGGGAAATAATAAAGTGCGGGCTACCAGCATTTTCTTCCTTTTCTCGCACTGTTTTGAAAAGGCTTACTTCCCAGGTTGTAAAAATGTGGAATATTATATTTACTCTTTACCACACTGAAAAATTTTGGACTTGTCCAAATCGAGTATTTGCACACGACAACTTTAAATATCGCCTAATGATGAAATTTGACCTTAACACTCTAGAAAACATTGTAGATAAAAGAGAAAATGCTGGTAACCAGCATTTTCTTCTTATCCCACAATATTGTCCAAAGCCTTTATCCTGCAAGTTTGTTCTAACTTGTGATTGAGTGGTAAAGAGTCAAAGGAGTTAGAAGACCTGTAAGAAAAAAGGGTATGAAAAGATTGGGGGGAAAGGAGAAATGCCGATAACCAGCATTTTTTCTTTTTCCCCCCATAATGTTTTCTACTCTTTCCAAAACAGAAATCATAATTTAAACCCAACATGTTTTCAACAATGAAGTGTCCAAAATTTTGTCTGGTAAAGAGTTAACTCTTTACCACGCAACAAAATTTTAGGACTTTCCAAATTGAAAGCATTTGCAGACGACAAGATAAATGTGAGTCAAAAATTGAAATTCATTCCCGGAACGGTAGAAAACATTGCGAGAAGAAGGAGAAAATGCTGGTAACCAGCATTTTCTCCTTTTCTCACAATGTTTTCAAAAGCTGTCTTTCTCAGGGATTGTGTGATAAAGAGTTAAAGTATGTATGGCTGGGATATTATGTATGCCTGATGTACTGAAAACTCCTGTGCTGTTCTTTCAGGTTTTTAAAATAAAATTCAAGCAAGAGGAAAGAGGTCACTTATTTTGAAGTTCTCATCATTCATCAAAGGAACAGATTTGAAGGTTTGACTGAAGGTGGCCCAACAGTAGTAGAGAAAAGATGTCGGCCCCAGACATGGATGTTATCAAAGAAATCCCAGGATACAAAGTTATTCTGAAGGCCATACTTAAAATGCAGATACAGCAATTGGTATTTTTTTCTTCATTATATTTCAGATTCTGAGCCTAGAGCATGCCTTTAACCCTTTTCCAATCAGTCGCATGTTTTGAACACAGTGTGAAAGGAAGAATTTTGTTCAAAAACATTGAAAATATTGTGGAGAAGGAGAAAATGCTTGGTTATCAGAATTTTCTCCTTTTCACATTCTGATTTCAAAAGCCTTATTCCACAGGCTTGTTAAAATACAGGAATGTTTGGTAAAAGAGTATGGTTTAGTACTTGTATACATATTGAAGTATTGCTGCAAGAAGAAGTGCTCATTATAAACAAGTTTGCTTTTTTCCCCAACAATGCTTTCCAAAGTAGCATGCTACTCGATGAGAAGTGGTCTTCAAGATACTGAAGACTGCAACAGACAGTCCCATGTATGGGTAGCGTGCAGGACTTAAGAACATGAGGTCACTGGTTCGATCCCGGGCTCGGCCAATTTATTTCCAAGGATTGATGATAGTCATTGCGACAGGATTCATTCCTCTCTCACCACTGACCATTGTTTCGACGGTTATGTGGGAAAGCAGCCAGTGGCTTGGAAAGAATATTGTGCGTAGTACCGGTAAAAGAAACTCCAGGAAAGTAGGAGTGTAACAATACATTGGACTATCGATGGATCCCGATGGAGAGCATGTCGATGCAACTGCATGGATGCTTCAGTTGAAAATCGATAACTATCGCCGATATTTACCTCAACTATAGTTTCAATAGCAAGAAGAGGAGAAAAAATAAATCGATTCAAATAGCCCCCAAAAAAGTGCTTGAAAGTTGCCGTCCGTGCAATAATTCTTCCTGTCGCCGGTCGTCCAATAATTCTTCTGTCGGATGTTTTGTTCAGATCGGTTTTGTACTTAGGTGGGAAACAACTTACACCATTCAAATTGAATTGTTGTAGCATTCGTAGACGTTAATTTGAGATGCTCGAGTCTCAGTAAACCTTTCTTTTGACTCTTTTTTTAATCATAACACCTGTTATATTGTTTTTTTTATGTGAAAAATACTGTTTGTCTATGTGGTGAATTATCTGCGTGGGAAACAGGGTCCTCCTTAGCAAGGTAAAACATGGCGACTGCATCAGCAACTGCAATGCCATTCGAAATAATAGAAACATATCGAGAAAAGTGACAAGTCTAGGAGCATTTTTGGCTTAATACAAGAAAATGGACAAATAGATAAAAAACGTGTGGGGTGCAAGATATGTCAACCATTTTTTAAATACAGCGGGAATACTAGCAATTTGATTGTCTTTCAATGTTGTGGGGGAAAAAATGGAATATTTAATGGACTATTTCAGTATTAATGGATGAGGTGAAATGTAGCATTATAGGCTCTGCACTACCTTTTAAAGTTGACTTCTTTAAAAGTTTAAGAGTCAGATCTACTTTTTAATTAGATCTACTTTCTTATAAGGTGTGTTTATGAACCATATGCATTTGTTAGCATTTTTTGCTTTTCACTCTGTTGTAAATCAAACAGACAATCACATTTAAAAGTTGACTCCTTCAAAAGAGTTTATGTAATTAGTTATGTTTAATTGTTTATAATTTAATATCAATTGTTTTCATAAATTTTGGCGAGTTCTGATTGGCTGAAAAAAATTTTTCATAGCTCCTTGAAAAAAAAAAAAAATCACGTGCCGGAACTACTTTAGCTGTCAAACTAATGTAAACAAACATGTATACAATATTCCACATTTTTTTTTAAACACTTTCAGATACTCGTCAAAGCCAAGCCAATGTTGCTGTCTCGAACCATATTTCAAATAAAAGCAGAAGTAATCTAATATCTGCTGGTATAATGTCCAACTGTTCCTTCGAAAATTGTACAATCCAATTTTTTGGGAATCATGAATATTCCCACTGCAATATTCACCATGCTTCTACTCAGAGTGAAGGTTACACATTGCGGGTTCTACACACTGCCGTGTTAATACTTGCATTTTATTGGTTGATTTTCAGGACATATTCTTGCGTCATACGTATATGAGTGGAAGGGGCTAAACTGAGACGTTATATTTAGAAATAAAGAAAATAAATGCAGTTTGAATTGTTTCCATGGGCGTATGTTGTCTGTAATATTAAATTAAAAGGAATGAAGAGAATGTTTTTTTTTTTTCATGGAGGTATGAAAAAAAAAAAACTTAATCACACTTTTGTATGAAATCGCTTTGCGGTTTCATACAGTGTGATTAAATTTTTTTTTTTTTTTTCATACCTCCATGAAAAAAAAAAATTCTCTTCATTCGTTAAGTGAACCATCTACACTTTGAAAAATTCAAAACGGGTACTTATGTTGAATTTATACTACCCAGAGAAAGTATTGGTATAAAACATGATTTCAAGATGTAATTTGGTGATATTTCATCTTGTGTAATTCATGCAATAGTATTGCAGTAGTATCGCAATAGTTATAGGCAATATCAATATTATTGCAATAGTATTTTTCCCAATGTCAATACTATTGCAATAGTAGATTTTGGCCTCAGTAGTCAACCCTACAGGAAAGCATGGATAGGGGCACTGGCCGCCGCGATATACAATCAATCAATCAACCCATGTATGAGTATTTACATGTGACCCTGAGTAAGACCGCTTTCCTAAAAACTTTGTAGCAAGAGAACTCGCATTTTGTCTTGTCCTTCAATTTTTTTTTCTGATTGTGAAGCATATTCATCTATTATGTATGCTGAATTTAAATTTTTTGTCTTCAAATGCTTTCAGTTGACAAGACTAAAAGTTGTCTTGTATAGTTATCATTATGAAGGGATTCCTTTACTACACAATCTTAATTTCTAAAGACCCTGAAAGGAAATGCCCAATAATGCATTCTTAGAAAAGGAGAAAAATGCTGGTCACCAGTAATTTCTTCTTTTCCCATAATGTTCTCAATCCAATCAAAGACAAAGATCATCACTTTGACTTCATTTAACCTTTTACCACACAATCCCGACTTTGAACAACCCTGAGGAAGAAGCTTTTAGAAAACATTGTAGGAAAAGGAGAAAATGCTGGTAACTAGCATTTTCTCCTTTTCCTACAGTTTTCTACCTTTTCAGAGACAAATTTCATTATTTGAGCCACATTCAAGAAGTCAGATGGAAATGCTTTCAATTTGAACAAGTCTTAAGATTTTGTGGTTTGGTAAAGGGTTACTTTGTCATCTGCAAATGCCTTCATCTTGGTCCAGTCCAAAATTTTATCATATCGTAAAGAGTTAAAACAACTCTGCTGTTTTACAGGTGGAACAATTGGCTTCCCATACAGATGAGGAATCTGTAATTCTCACCGCCAGTGTGTCCGATGGCACCTTGAGTCATCTGGGGTCTGATTCTGGGAAAAACTTCTTAGATGATCATGAAGACATAAAATCTCAATTTCTTGGCTTCTGTCTGAAACGTAAGTCATTTATGAATTTGCTTTGTTTAAACTGTTTAAAAGACCATGACATTTAGGATGTATCTCATGACAGGATTTGTTTGTGAAAGGGTGGAAAACACGAGAAAAGCTCATATTGTTTTCCTGTTCTACACATATGTCGTTTTAAACATGGGATTTACTGCTTAGAGGTTGACTCTTGACCACACAATCTCGACTTTTAACGCCCTTGAGAGAGTAGACTGTTTAAAACACTTCGGGAAAAGGAGAAAATGCTGGTAACCAGCATTTTATCCTTTTCCTACATTATTTTCTAACCTTCCACATATAAATTTCAATTTTTGAGTCACAGTTGTTTTGCCGCCTCATGGTCTGTAAATGCTTTCTATTTGGACAAGTTTAAAACTTTGTCATGTGTTAAAGAGTTAAACAGTATTAAGAGGATCAATGCATTCGATTTTACATTTCACAAATGGAAAGGGAGAAAATGCTGGTTACCAGTAATTTTCCATCAGTGTTTCAAAAAAGCTTCTTCCTTGTTTAATTAAAACTCTGGATTGTTTGGTAAAGGGCTAAATACAACAAATTCTGAATTCTTTGAAAGTTGTATCGCAGTATTGAGCTAAACATGGAAACCTTTTTACTGCATGATATTTTACACCTATCCAAATTAAAAGCAATTAAAGGTCCTTACAGCCAGGTGTTAAAATTGGATTAGAATGGTTCAGAATTTAGTCAGTTACGTAAACAGAGATAACTTACTGATATGTATATGGTGTTAGGGATAAATACATTATATTGAAAATCTTATACTAAGACTGGAAACATCACAGCATTGATTTCTTTGATGGCCTCCAGAAAATGAAACACATTTTCTATTGATGGTTATCTATACAACCTTGCATCCACCAGGGGCAACATTTGGCATGAAGATACAAAAATGATAATAGTTTGTTGAAATAAAGATGAAATGGGTGGAAAAACTGGCTGAAATTTGTGAAGATGTGTCTCTAAATCTTTACCAAACAACAAAATTTTAGACTTGTCCAAAGTGAAAAAATTTGCAGACAACAAATTCTAGAATTTTTAGCTCCACTGGCTGAAGGCCAGCGGGCTTATGTCATGGCCCGGTGTCCGTTGTGCGTCCGTCTGTGCGTGCGTGTGTCCGTCCGCCCGACCGTGCGTTAACTTTTATTTCAAACATCTTCTGTGAAACTACCCATCCGATTTTCACGAAACTTCACAGAAATGATCCTGCCATGGTCCTCTTCAGAATTTCTTGAAAGAATTTGATTCCTTCAAAAACTCTGGTTGCCATGGCAACAAAACTGAAAAGTATTGGAAATCTTTAAAAATCTTGTCTGAAACCATAAGGCATAGGGCTACCAAATTTGGCATGTAGCTTTATGTAGTAGACCTCTATCAAGTTTCTTCAAATTATAGCCCTGGGATCAAAATTGGCTCTGCCCCAGGGGTCACAAGTTTTACATAGGCTTATATAGAGAAAACTTTAAAAATCTTCCTGTACCTTGCCATTAGGCCTAGAGCTACCAAATTTTGCATGTTGCTATATCTAGTGGGCCTCTACCAAGCGGGCCAAAATTTTAGCTCTGGGGTCAAAATTGGCCCTGCCGCAGGGGTCACAAGTTTTACATGGGCTTACATAGTGACAACTTAAGAAATCTTCCTGTTTTAATTTTTTTTTTTTTGAAATTAACCTTGCATCAGGGGTCTTATGTTTTACAGAGGCTTCATATGGACAAAACTTGAAAATCACCTTATTTATAACCATACAGCATAGACTTGTATTATTTTGGCATGTGGCTTTATCTTGTGGACTTCTACCAGGGTTCAGGTAATTATAGCTCTGGGATCAAAAATGGCTTTGCCTTGTGGGTCTCAACTTTCACATGGGCTTTTACAGAGAAAACTTTGTAAGTCTTCATTTTGAAAGCATTTGGCTCAGAATTGAAATGTTTATTATTTATGGTTTATATTTATAAGCCAGTGGAGCGATACAGGGCCATCATGGCCCTCTTGTTTTTTTTAGGGCCCCTGCATGGCTCATTTGTAACATGTAGAACTCTTACCTGGAGGTTCAGGATTTTTGCCTCACTGGAAGCAATGTTTTTTCGTGGGAGTGGTCTTGGGCAAGGCCCCTCAGAGCCCTAGCCGGAACATACATGAATATATTAGCATTTGCAGAGATGTGATTGAAATAAGTTTTGAAATAAGTTTTGAAGCATTTGTCAATCAATCATAGAATCAGCAGTGTTTTCCTTTTCTCAAACAAGTGCTGAAAGCTGCTTTCCTAAGGGTTGCTAAAATATTGGATTTTTGGTAAAGGGTACCCAATGAAAATGGTGTTAAACCCTATACCATATAGTGCCACATGATGATCCAAAAGAAAAGGACTGAAAACATTGTGATTAAAGGAAAAAATGCTGGAAAGTAACATGTTCTCCTTTTCCCCACAATGTTTTCTACCCTTTAAAACAAAAATTTCCTGATTTGTGCAACACTCTAAAATTTTGTTGTTTGGTAAAGAGCGTCAGACAATCACAGAAATGCCACTGAAATACTGAGATGCCCTTTTTACATTTAGAATGCTGAGGTTGTGGCTTTTTACACAGCTTGCGTTCATATTGATTAAGGGAGGTTAGATTAGTTTTAAAACCTGGTGATATGAATACAACATGTTATTGATATAAATAGTATAAATTTGATTCAAGTTGACCTTATGAAATAGAAAGCACATTGGGAAATAGAGAAAATTCAAGATCGGGTATTTAGATGTGTAACACCAGGCACACGAGTAAACTGCAGTGATTGTTCTTTGTAAACCATAATCAGTGTAGATATATAAACAACATTATTCTTCTTATAAGCCATTTATATCTTAATAAGTTATGTTTTCTGTTTAATATATCTTTTGTACCTGAATAATTATAAATGTCTATGTAATCTAAAGTAGTAATGTAACGAAAAATAAGGGTATTTTTGTATTTTGGTTGTATTTTGGGGATTTGTCTAACCGATAAAGAGGTAGTTTTGTTTACTATTAAACAAGGTCATCACAAAAAGAAGCAGCAAGAAAAAGACAGAGAAGCTTTGACATCCCCTCCGAAAATGAAATACACAGCTGGTCCAAGGTATGGGAGCCCTCGCATGCCAATGAGATCTCCTAGATATTCCTCTCCGCCAGGGGTCCACCCGGTGGCTTTGACCCGAGCTTCACCAGGCTCTCAGATGAGGTCCCCAGGTCCCAGGCATGAGCCCTATCCTATGGCAAGACCACCTAGGAGACCATCTCTGAACTTCGAGCAACCAGGTCCAAGTTCTAGTGGCAGCGCAATGAAACTGCCATTAGCTAATAAAATAGACAATCAGATTATCAAAATTGAACCAGATGATGATGATACAAATGGTAGTGACTCAAAACAAAGTAAATTGAACATTCCAAGCCCTAGTCAACCCACCTCTCCATCACAAAATGTGGCACAGGCCTCAGATAAGGATGATGAGACATCAAACTCATCTTCAGTAGCACTTCCGAGTGATCCTAATACTAGTGAGCTTAGATTCAGTGATACACAGCCAGCTGAGGGACTTAGTTTAGACTCTGATCTGTCAAACTTGATCTCAGGTGAAACGAACAATCCATCGCCATCAGAAACGCAAAGTAACACAGCGACTGAAAGTGTTTCAAGTGAGACTGACCCAAATGTGAATGTCAAAGTTGAAGCTATCACTGAATCCGAGATGGAGCTGGAAATTACGGGGGTTGAACTAGGTCACAACACGTCTGTCGATCCAATGAGATCGCAGGATAGTTGGGCGCAGCAGGGAACCCCACAGGGGGGTGCAATGGGATCGCCTGCTGATTTACAAGGTGCCCAACAAGGTTACAGTAAGTGTTTCTTTCTATATTTTTCACACAATGCCATTTCTGTAATCATGGGTATGTCATGTTAATGTCTTACAATTAACGAACACTTGAATATTGAAGGTGTACTAGTGTAGAAATTCTTAAATTGGTGCTGTTTTCTGATGAATAGGTTTAGGTGAAAATTGAGGAATGGAAAGATTTCCTCAGTAAAAACTAGGCAGCTCTTGAAAGCCATGTTTGTTGCTCACCTATTAACTCTGTACCAAACGACAAAGTTTTCCACTTGTCCAAATTGAATTCATTTGGAGACAGCAAACTAAGTGGGACTCAAAAATTGAAATTTGTAAGTGGAAGGGAAGAAACACTGTGGGGAAAAGAAGAAAATGCTGATAACTAATGTTTAATAAAGCCATAAACTTTTTACCAAACAACAGAATTTCGGACTTGGCCAAATTCAAAGCATTTGAAGACGACAAATCAGAGGTGGCTCTAACGATGGAACTTGCATTTGATTGAGAAGAAAACATTGTGGTAAAAGGAGGGAATGATGGTCACCTTCTTCAGAGTTATTGAAACTCGGTTTTGTGTGGTAAAGGGTTAAAAATAAGGTTTGTTGAAACATGAATGATAAAGGATTGAATTCTTTACCGGACAAACGAAAAACTCACCAACATTGAAAGCATTTGCAGATGACAAATGAAAGGTCTGTCTTTGAAAGGGTAGAAAACTGCCGAAAAAGGAGAACTTGTAGGTTACCAGCATTTTCTGCTTTCCGACACTGTTTTCTTGAGAGTTCTTCCCCAGGATTGTTAACCCTTTACCACACAATATCGAGCTTTAATGACTCTGAAAAGGAAGGCTTTTTAAAACAATGATAAAAATGGACTAAAGTCTGTTTTACTCAAGTCCATTAATGGAAATGCGTCAACTCGGGGTTTGAGAATGTTACTAAAGTCTAATTGTGTTGATGAATTGTTTCTCAAATAACGAACTTGGCTTAGGCTGGAAAAGGAGTCTGTTTGTGGATTTGAACAAAATAAGAGACTTAAGTGCTTTCACAATACTTGGCCATAGCCTTGTGAAACCATTAATTCATTACAATATTTTGGCTGAAAGCACCATGTTACATCTACTAAAGCTGGTTGAGGACATTTTCAAAAGAATGCTCAATCTTTACTGCAATCTTCTATGCTTGCATGCTGCCTGCATCTTAAATTTTTGATTGACAGTGTGGATTAAGATCATGCCGCTCAGGACATCCAGTGTAATCTTTGTAGTACACTGTTTCACATGATTTTTAGCTCGACCGTTTTCAAAGAAAATGTCAAGTTACTGCCATAGCTCTGTTGACGTCTGCATTGTTTTGCAAAAACTTTGACATTTTACAATATCTATGTTATTCCTGAAGATATTTACGTCAAACTTAGGACAAGTTGTAACCTGTCTAAAGGAAACCAATACAACAAGGGCAAGTTACTGTCAAAGTATTTTGACAGTTATGCCCTTTGTTCAACTTGGAAGATTCACTGAAAATCAGGCAACTTCAGCCGAGCATTGGCACCTTAACTTTCTTTTTGAATCCAAAATTAACTTGGTTTTAGCATATTTGGGACTTGCTTTCTTATGAAAGATGTCCTGTGCAGCAATTAATCAGTAAAAGAATGAATTTGAATAGAAAGTTCAGTAAAAGAATGAATTTAAATAAAGATGTCGGTAAAACAATGAATTTAGATAAAGGGCTGCACACACATTGTTTAAACATGACATAGACATGCAACAGAAATGGTAGACAGTTCTTGAGCTCTTTACCATACAACAGAATTTTTGACTCCATTTGATTAAAAGCATTTGCAGATTACAAATTGGATTTGGCTCAAATGTTAGGATTTGTCTTTGAAAAGGTTAAAAAAAACATTGTCAGAAGAGGAGAAAATGCTGTTTACCAGCATTTTCTCCTTTTCCTACAATGTTTTCAAAAGCTTTCTCTTATCAGGGTCTTTAAAAGCCAGGATTGTGTGGTAAAGGGTTAAGCTTTGTTAACTCTTAACCTGTAACATCATTTAACTCTTTACCAGATGACAGAATCCTTAGACTCATCTGAATTGAAAGCAACTACAAATATCATGTATTGCTAATAGAATGAGGCTGCAAGTGTTTAAATGTAGAAAACATTGTGGGCATGGGAGAAAATGTTGGTGTTTACTGGCATTTTCTTCATTTCCCCCAACGTTCCATTGAAGATTTCTTTCACAGGGTTGTTAAAATGTAAGGATTCCTTGGTAAAGAGTTCAGTTCCTGCAGTATACAGGTTTGGAAATCATTGTGGGAAAAGGAGCCATTTTATTTGGCGTCCTTTTCCTACAGTGTTTTAAATATCAATTGACTTCCTTCAACTGAGTGCACTTTTTATGATCTGTAGGTTTTTTAGTAGGTCTGAAATCAGCTAGATGGTAAAGGGCTAAAAATGAATTTTAAATTTTCTTTCTGAGCAGTCACTGAAAATATTTTTTGTATTTAAAAACATGTTGTTTTAGATGGTTGAAATTCCTACAATAGGGCTGGCAACATTCAGTGCAAAGAAAAGAGAGAAATCATTGCAAAGGAATGATAAAGGCTGTAAATTAGTTTGAACATTCAGCTTTCTTTTTTCTATAAAAGTCATTGCGATGGTAATAGTACTTTGGCAAACCTCAGGAACACAGTCAAATAATGTTTGGCCTTTCCCATGGTTCATAGAAAGCTGTCTTTTTTGTTGAAATTAATAAAGGTTGAAACTGAACCAGTTGAAACAATGAGCCAAGGATACCAAAAGGTTTGAAATGATTGAATCAAAATGCATGTGCTCAAGTAGCAGTTTATTTAACCCTTTACCACACAATCACGATTTTTAACGATCCTGAGAAAGAAGCCTTTCGAAAATATTGTCAGAAAAGGAGAAAATGCTGGTAACCAGTATTTTCTCCTTTTCCCACAATGTTTTTTAGCTTCCCCTGTACAAATTTCAGTTTTTAAATTACATTTATTTTGTCGTCTGCAAATGCTTTCAATTTGGACTAGTCTAAAATTTTTTTGTTTGGTAAAGAGTTAGTTTTCTCTGAAGTACAAAGAGTTTGATTTTGCCAGCCCTGTTCTTTTATTACTTGCTTGATACTTGAATGCTTTAGCCTTTTACCGCACAATCCTGTGTTTTTATGATCTGCAGAAAGAAGTCTTTAAAAACCTTGTGGGAAAAGGAAAAATTGCTGGTAACCATCATTTTCTCCTTTTCCCACAATGTTTTCTACTGTATCAAAAACATTCTATAATTAAAGCCACGGTTGAAAGTGATGTGCAACTGCTTCCGGTTTGGACAAGTCCAAAATCTTGTTGTAGGGTAATGGGTTAAAGCCCATTGCTTTTACATCTCTTAAAGCCCATTGCTAAATTTTCTTTTTAAGATATTTTCCCCTTCAATGTGGCCCTAAAATAAACAGACAAATTTGAGGCTTGACAACTTTTAAAAGCTGCCTTCCTCAGGGTCGTGAAAACATGGGATTTGTTTGGTAAAGGGTTAATTGTCAAAACACTTCAATCAATGTCAGTAAAGGAAAAAAGTTGCAAGAGTAGATATGAAAAAAAGGAAATTAAGTGCTAGGAAATGATGATAGAAACCATTTACCATCAGATATGAAATTGACTTTGTCAGAAAGCTGCACTGATAAGTAACATGCTTGAATAGAAAATAAATACTCTGCTAGATGAATACAAGACAACAGCATTTGAGACTTGCATGTATCCATGTATAAGGCATTTTACAGATGACAGATCTATTAACCCTTTACCAAACATCAAAATTTTAGACTGGGCCAAGTTGAAGGCATTTGCTGACGACAATTTCAATGTGGCTCAAATGGTGCAATTTTTCTTTGATAGGGTAGAAACATTATTGGAAAAGGAGAAAATGCGGGTTACCAGCATTTTCTCCTTTTCCCACAATGTTTTCAAAACGCATCATTCCCAGGGTTATTAAAAGGCGGCATTGTGTGGTAAAGGGTTAAATGGCTCAACTAATGGGATTTGCCCTTGAGGTTGAGAACATCGTGGGAAAAGGAGAAAGTGAGATGTGGTTTACAATCACATAAAAAAGTGATATCATCTAGAGCCTTGAACATAAAATGCTTGTGAGGTAAAAGATCTAAAACAAGGTGTAGGATTATCAATTTAATGGCTCCAAGGTCCATCCATACCCAGCCTTATGGTATGAGTGACCTTCGTCCTTGTTGCTGAAATGATGTGGAAAGTGGCTTAAAATACTAAAATGAAAAAGGTGCGAAAAAGATCTGTAAATGGTAGTCTGTTTGCCAAGGAATTATGGCCTGTTTAGCCAAGCACTCCAGTTACATACACAACAAAGGACAAAGCATTATCAAATCAGGGCTTGAAAAATAAGATTTATCTTAAATTACAATAGTATGTGAAAAAACCCATCATCATTTATAGAAAAATCCCCTATAAGTATATATCAAAAAACTCTGATATCACATCCAGTCCCCCAACCCGGTATTTTAGCACAGGGATTTTCCTACCAATTTTCATTTTTGGGGTCCTGGGTGGGGCACTTAAAATGTGTGAGGGGGGGATGAATGTATGAATCTTTCAAAGTGGGCAATCTTTGTGACAGTACATTTAACCTAAAAACTTACTAATGTGATTTAGAAATAATGTAGTCTTTTCCCTGTTAAGTAATATGAGGAAAACAAGATTTGGAATATGTACAAGATTTTTTCTTTTTTGACAAATATCATATAATTTATGAAATAATATGAATGATCCAGACAGTTGCAGAAACTCTTGTATACATCCTAGACAGGTTCATTACATTTCAATAGGGTTATTAAAAACTGAAAATAAGGAGGGATTGTCCCCCCTTCATCTAAAAAATAGGTGGGTTTTTCAGAAAGTAGGCGGGACAATTTATGAACAGAAACAAAATATACACCTCATATGACACATTTATTCCTGTCTAAGACTATACAGCAGACTTACTGACCTGTTTACATGTCAAAATTCAATTTCTGAAATATCCTTCTCTGGAAATCCGATTCTTTTTTGAAAAATAGATAAGAGTAAGACAATTTTAAAATTCATTCTGATAAAATTTATTGTAATAACAGTAGTCTAAGACAAGGTAAAGTGAGCTGTTTTGGACCATATTGTTTTGGAAGTGGGCTCTTTTGATCCACTTCAAGTCAAGGGAGGTTACTTTAATGGACATAAAACAGTTTCAGCAATGATGCCTTTTTATTCAGAACAGTGGTATTTTCTGCAGGGGCAAAAGTTTTGTTTTGGGACTTTTTCCTGTTTATTTTTAATGCCAGACTGTCACGCATTGGGTCTGAATTTGTGCAGGATCTAAAAAAGAAAAATCAGCGTAAATCATGCAATCACACATCCTACATTAGACACTGCAGATGTCAAAAGTTATAGATGTAGATTTCTCTGAATTGAGAGCCCCTGCAGTTGACAAAGGAACAGTTAAACTCTAGAATACATGATTGTCCATATTAACTTTTCATGATTTTATTACAACTCGGGGAAATTTTTATTGTTAAAATTAAGAAAAAAAAGGAAAGTAGAGTGGCCTGTTATGGGAATTTAATGGGGGCCCTCATTCAGTCCCAAATTTGGGGTAGGAAAATCCCTGAAAAGTGGAGTACATTTTGGAGACGGGGTGTTTTATATAAAAGAAGTCCAGCCTCCATACAGAAGTTTTTATGCAGGTGAGTGCTCTGTTCCTGTTTTGCAGGACTGTGTTTCAATCAACCAATGCATTTGCCTCAGTTGTAGAGTTGCTATTTCTCTGAATTGAACATTATTTCTTATGTTAACTTTAGGATCTTTTCTTGTCACACTTATATCATGTGAATTTGTGTCAAGTGACCTGTAAATTTACCAAATTAGCCCCCCAAAAACTATTCAATATTTTGGTTCAGCTGGTTTTGAAGAATACCCGAGGTAATATGAAAACTCTGTTGTTGTTAGAATTGTTGTCATGTGAAAACTGTGATACCTTCCAGGGATGTAGAAATCTTAGAAATTGCTACTTGTCCGCAGACAAGTAAATTACAAAAATCTTCTTGTCTGCCAGTGTGGCTCACTTGTCCAAAACAAAACGATGTTAAATGGCACACATAAAATGAAATGTCAGCAATATGGGGATATTCTTGACAACCCTTACAAAAAACACTGTTACGATCATCTGCATTCAACCGCAGGAATTCTTTCAACCACGCCTTGTTGAAAAACTTTTTTTGGGGTCATATTTCTCACCATGGTCTGTTTTAAAGTTGTGATTGTAGCCGCCGAATGGTTCCAGAGTATCAGACTTCTCACTTTCTGCTTGCTTTGAAGATTTGATAAAAGAAACCGACCCATTTTCTCAGATTTTAGGCATCATTTGATTGCGGAATCAAAAAAATGTTTGGGTTTGACTTGAGACGGTTTCCGGCAGAGGAGATAATTGCTAAATCACGGCCCATTTCGCACGGAAGCTGTTTTAAATCAGATTAAAAATTTTCATGTGTGTGACACTGTCATCAAAGATCTTTGAATCTGTGATAAAATGATACTATTAATTAGTCTAATAAAAATATTTCAATCCATAATAATGATCTTGAAGCTGTTCAGAGATTTTTCAAAGCAATTAAAATTGGCGTGCAAAAACAGCCATATATTTAATACTGATCATGTTCTATGCAGTGAATGCAGGGGTACACCAAATGTGTATTTTGGGTTTCCAGAAATCAGGGATTGTCTCAAGATGCTGTTCATCATTGGAAATTTCATTTTTTGTACGAAGGGAGAACATTTGTATTTCAACAATGCAACAGATCTTTGTTTCAAAATTTTCCTCATATTTTCTACTTGTCCACGGACAACTAGTCTGAAAAAAGTCACTTGTCCGGAGCCAAATTTGGACAAGTCGGGCATAGTATTTCCCCAACCCTGCCTTCTCTTGTCTGTGTTATTACTGATCATATCTATTTCAAACTTGGGCTTCTTGTACACTATCAAAAAGGTAATGCATTGACTAAGGGCAGGTAACCATGAAATATTTTTGACATATTTATTCCCTGTTTCATTTTAGAATTTCTCTGATAAAGCAAGTGCATTAAAGTGCTTGCACCAGGAGATGCTTGTTTCAAATTCATTTTTCGTAGAGGAAAAACATTCTTTATCTACTACTCTGATTAGTTAACATGAGGTAGACTTCTTATAAATTACTTGTTTTGATTCTCCTGGGATAATATTGAGAAAACAGCCCGGAGCTTAATACAAACTTACAGGGCAGATGTCCTGCAGTTAATATTTAGTGAAAAGCCCGCACAACCCTCTCTAAACAATGCTAAAACTAGGGGTGTCCCTACCAAAATGTTGGTGCATACAGGATCATGGGAACTGAATCCGTAAGTGCATTTGATAGTGCACAGGACCTGAGTCTCCAGCTTGGTAAATTTCTTTCCTGGGATTGATGATAGTAATTGTTACATTCTTTCTTCTCTCGAGGGTGATCATTGTTCCGAAGATGGTTATCTGAGAAAGCAGCTAGTTACTTGAAAAGAATAATGTGCGAAGTACTGGTAAAAGAAACCCTAGGAAAGCATTGATAGGTGCACTGGCCATTGCGATATAATTGAAATAATGTTGAAAGTGGTGTGAAACACTACACTGACAAACAAACAAAGGACACTTAAGTGCACTCAGTTGATTCTGTCACTTGACTTTATAGGATACAGTTCTAATACGAACTGAATCACTAATAGTATTGCATTTGTACTCTCCAGGGTTTTCACTGAACATTCTTATACATTAGTTTTTAACCCACGCTTCTAATGAACAGCCAAGCCCACGTAGCTCAGTCGGTAGCGCACAGGATTTGAGAACAGGAGGTTGCTGGTTCGATCCCTGGCTTGGCCAATTTCTTTCCGAGGATTGATGATAGTCATCGCGACAGGATTCATTCCTCTCTCACCGCTGAATGTTGTTTCGACGATGGTTAGTTGGTAAAGCAGCCAGTGGCTTGGAAAGAACATTGTGCGGAGTACTGGTAAAAAGAAACTCCAGGAAAGGATGGATAGGTGCACTAGCCACCGTGATATAACTGAAATAACGTTGAAAACGGTGTTAAACACCAGACAGTCAACCATACAATCAATCAATCTAATGAACAAAAGAAGGTAAACAAACAAACTTTGGGCTGATCCCCAGTAGCGCAGTCAGTACTGTACAGAACTTGAGAACAGGGGTTCACTGGTTCTAATCCCCAGCTCGGCCAATTTCTTTGCAAGGACTGATGATAGTCATTGCCACAGGATTCATTCCTCTCTCTCAGTTAATCGTTTTGCCAAAGGTTATATGGGAAAGCAGCTAGTGGCTTGGGAAGTTTATTGTACAAAGTACTGGTAATGGAAAGCATAGACAGGTGCATTCGCCACCTTGATATAACTGAAATAATGCTGAAAACAGTGTAAAGCAGTGAATCAGTGTAAACTTTGGTGAACAATTAGAAACTTTGGGGTTGAAGAAACTCTGGAGTCATGTAGAACCCTGCTTTCATCAAGTGACATCTTGGACTCCTCTAACTTTTGGTTTAAAAAAAACCAGTCATTGTTAGGTAAACTAGAGCTGAATGTGAGATTGTTCAAGGAATAATCACCTATAATACAGTCATGTACTGAAAGAACACAGTGAGGCAGATGAAAAGGTGTGATTGAAGCATAGTGTTGATAATATATTTTGATAATTTTGATGACTGTTCAGAAAGAAAAAAATGCAACCAAGTTAATACAGCTTTTTAAATGTTATTGATTACTTCCTTTATTGAAGTTTTGTGCATTTTTAATCTCTCTTCAATGGGTCTGATGAATCACCGAAATACTGAAATACCACCGAAATACCCCCATTTTTTTTCCCCCCAATTATTGAGTTAAGAAGATTGAAGTCATGGTTTTTGACATAGCTTGTAGTTATCTGATGAAGTGGGGTTAATTTAAAACTTAATGACAAAATATCAACATGCCATTGAAGCTGTAAAGTTGTGCACAGGAATAGAATACCCAGACTGTAAATGTGCACAGAAAAAACTACTCGACTTACTTAATTTTGTCGATTCAGGAATTGTACCTCCGCGATTTCACTAGAGCAGCTTTTGCAAAAGGTTGATGTTTGTTCTTTATCCAGAAGTATACTAGAGAAAATAATTTTCATTTTTATATTGGGCATTTGGGCATATGACATTTAAAAATCACTAAATTAGAAAACCGGCAACCATTTTCAATTTGTGGATTAACATGTTACCAGCGTAAATTGATTAGACAACTATAATTCCGCTGATAAGATTATGAATAATAATCAGATCACTTTAAAAATACCATTGACAAACTCACACTTCAAATGAGTTGGATTATATCAGCGGAAAACCTTCAATTATGAAATCTCCTCAATAATGATCAATACTTTGATTAAACATGTTTCCAGTTAAAGAAAAAAAAATCCTGCATACTTACCAGTTATCTGAACTCAGTGATATAAAAATAGGTGTATTTTGGTGGTATTTCAGTGAGACTGACTGTGTTCAATTTACTCTTTACCAGATGAGAAAATGTTAGACTTGTCCAAATTGATAGGATTAACACACAACAAATAAACCCTTTACATGGTGACAAAATTTTAGACTGGTCCATATTGAAAGCATCTGCAGATGAAGCGGTTAATGTTGGATTTGTTTTTCATGAAGAATAGGAAATGATGCGGAGAAAGGAGAAAATGCTGGCTACCAGCATTTTCTCTTTTCTCCTACATTGGTTTCAAAGTCTTTCTATAGGTTTCTGTAACTCATTGTTGTTTGGTGCAGGGTTGACTTAACTGTTTATGGTTTTTGTGGCATTTGTCGAAGACAATGCCACTATGAGTTCAGTACGGTATTTTTAAAGTCATGTATCGTAGTTTGTGCAAAACCAAAGGAAGTAAGCCCAATTAAACTCAATTTTTCTTAGACAAATAAGTGTCTCGATAGCACTCGGATATATAATTAACAACGGCGTATTAAAATAAACTGAATTAGGCCATTCATCATGGGAATATTTCTTTTTTTATTGAAAATATCTATATCAGCTATGGCCTTCTATTGGTGCAACACACAACCTGACCATGTTCGTCCCAAAACCAGTTTGTCACTGGGCTTGTTCATCCATTGGCTTGTTTGTCCAGGTTTGTTCGTCCCACCTTATTGTTTGTATACTTTTCATGTTATCAGTTCCAAACAATGGCTCCCTTGACAAATGCCAGGCAAGTGCTGTCAACGCTTTGATTAGTATAGCAAAGATACCTCACTCTGAAGAATTTACCCTTTACCAAAATGCAAAATTTTGGACTGGTCCAAAATGAAAGCATTTGCAGACGACAAATTAAATATGGCTGATATGGTGAGATTTGTTTTATAGAAAGGATTGTAAACTTTGTGAGAAAAGCAGAAAATGCTGATTACCAGCATTTTCTCCTTTTCCCACATTTTCAAAAGCTTTTTTTTTACACGGGGTTGTTTAACTTCAGGAATGTTTGGTAAAGGGTTGAAATAAGAAAATAACCCTTGTAGGGCTGACTCTGGATTTAATTGTTTATAAATGCATACAGTGTAGATCAAGATCAGATCTTAGATCTACACTCTCCACTTGTTTGAGTTCTTTGCCAAATATTTCTGTAATAACAGCTTTGAAATTTCGATATCTGGATCTTTAGCAAAGACAGAGACCTTCATTTAGCACTACAAGGGCAAAGTAATGAAAGCACTTACATAGATAAGGTCGAAAATCTTTACCCCTAACCAAACATTCGCATGTTTTAACCACCTTGAGGAAGAATGCATTAGAAAACATTGTTGGAAAAAGAGACTATCCTGGCCCTTGTTCTCCCTTGCACAATGCTTTCTACCCTTTCTAAGATGAATCCCACCATCTGAGCCAGATTAACCCTTAACCAAACAGTCCTGTGTATTAATCCCGAGTTTTAACGACTCTGAGAAAAGGGCCTTTTGAAAACATTGTGGGAAAAGGAGACAATGCTGGTAACCAGCATTTTCTCCTTTTCCCACAATGTTTTCTACCATCTCAAAGACAATATCATAATTTAAGCAACATCTAATTTGTAGTCTGTAAATACTTATAATTTGGACAATTTGGTCGTGTGGTAAAGGGTTAAAGACCCTGAGGAAGAAGTCTTTTGGAAAGATTGTGGGAAAAGAAGACAATGCTGGTAATCAGGATTTTCTACTTTTCCCACAATGTCATCTATTCTATCAAACACAAAGCTCACCAGTTGAACCAGAATTGATTTGTTGTCTGCAAATGCTTTTAACTCTTTACCAAACAACAAAATTTCAGACTAGTCAAAATTGAAAGCATTTGCAGATGACAAATGTGACTGAAAAATTTTAAGTTGTTTACCGAAGGGTAGAAAACATTGTGGGAAAAGGAGAAAATGCTGATTACCAGCATTTTCTCCTTTTCCCACAATGTTTTCAAAAAGCTTCTTTCTCAGGGTCGTTAAAATTCGGGATTATTTGGGAAAGGGTTAATTTAGACCAGTCTAAAAATATGTCATTTGGCAAAGGGTTCACTTTGTCATCTGTATGTGCTTTCATTTCGCGCAAGTCAAGAGTTCCTGCGTGGCTCAGTGGTAAAGTGTAGGACGTGTGACCTGGAGGCCCTGTAATCGAGCCTCGCTGGATCTATCGTTTTTTTTTTTTTTTGTAAAAGTGTCCTTGGGCAATTTCAGAGCCATAGCCTAGTACTGGTGGAACCCAGGAAATATATGAATATGTAAGTTGTCGCAGTAATATGACTGAAATAATGTTGAAAGCGGGGTATAACAACATTCAATCAATCAATCAGTCAATCGTACAAGTCTAAAATTGTTGCTATCTGGTAAAGGCTTATTGAATCACTGTACAATCTCTTTCATGTCCTTTGCATTTGAACAACAAAGCGTAAACTACATACATGTAATTGTAGCAGTTGGAGAAGATGAATTCTGTTTGTTGGGTATTTAACCCTTTAACACTCAACCCGTAGTTTTGAGGTTCCTGACAAAAAAACAGATTTTGCAAACATTGTGGGAAAAGGAGAAAATGCTCATTACCAGCATTTTCTTCTTCCACAATGTTTTCTAACCTATCAAAGGTATCATTTCAGCCATGTTTGAATTGTAGTCTGGAAATGCTTCTGAATTGTCATTCAGTGTGTCAAAAGTTTTGTCATATGGTAAAGCATGAAACTTGAAAAAGCGTTCAGAGCCACAAGAGGTGAAAGATTTCCTATTCCAAATTTTGTCATCAAGTCCTTAAATGACTTTGGTCGAGCTGGAATTCAGATTTACAGTGTCTTGGATTTAAAGCTTTATATGGTACAAACTGAGCTACAGGAGAGACTTGATGGTTTGGGAGAGGCACAAGACCTGTTATTCTCTGAATATTTATCATTTCGTACAAATAGGTTTGGAAGAACAGGGTTTCCAGTAACCAACCGATGGATTTTACTACTGTGTTTTGCAACTGAGCTACTGTATTGAGGCTCAGCCATCTTTCTGTTAAAAAAGATTATTTTCCTTCTGATGTGTTAACATCCCTACATAATAAAGTTGGGTCGTATACCAAGGGGTCCAATGATCTATTAATATGTATTTCATAGACAATTTGTGTCTTCTTCTCCTGTTGTTAGAACTTGTGTACTCTTGAAACCTTAAGAATGGTCCACTAGTACTGGAGTTAAAGCCATATGAACTTTTTGGCTGATCCAGTGTCGAATGACTGATGAAGGGTGTTGTGGGCCTAAGGCATTTCTATTGTCTATATTCATCTTTTTGTTTTGTAAATATATAGAAGTCTTCATAGTTGTGTTAGTTTTTGTTAGAAGCTGGTAAAGAATTGGACGAGACATGACATCTGACTACTTTGGCTTTGTCAGTTATCTCTATACCAGATTATGAGATAACGAATTAGATGTGGCTCAAATGAAGGAATTTGTTGTTCAAAGAGTAAAAAGTACTGTGGGAAAAAGAGGAAATTTTGGTTACCAGTATTTTCTCCTTTTCCTACAAGTATTTCAAAAACTGCCTTCGCTTAGTGCTGTTGCAAGAAAGGAATTGTTTGGTAAAGGCTTGATAAGTCTAGAGACAAATTTGCAGCTAAGCATGATCTAAGGACCTTTTAACGACAGTGTAGATAAAGATCAGAATAGTACATGCAGTCTGTTCTTGGACCTACACTGTGCAATAAGGACATTTTTCCACAAAAAATAACTTAGAAGATAGCAGAATAGCAAAATTGGGTTTTTTTTCTATTTGCTATATTCATTTCTCACAATTATAGCAGTTTAAGGGTTAAAATTGTCCCTATAAATGGACAGTCAGTGAAATGAAAGTTTTAATACAGTAATAAACTTTACTCTTTACAAGACAAAATTTTAGACTGGTCCAAATTGAAAGCATATGCATACAACAAACAAATGGACCGAAAAGTGGAATCTTTTTAGAAGGTTTGAAAACATTGTTGGAAAAGGAGAAAATTCTGGTTCTCCTTTTTCCACAATGTTTGAAAAGCTTTCTTTCAAAGAGTCTTTTTAACTCAAGATTGTATGGTAGAGATAACATGTGAAAAAGAATTTGTGATTATGAAGTGGAGGCGGGGTTGAGCAAAGGTGTTGTTGATCTTTGCAAAAATTGCTTTAGGGGCTTCCAAGTTTTGTCCGATGGATATGGGCAAGTCAATTTCTATGTCAGACAAGTGAATTTCATCTGGTTGTCCGATGGTACAATTTGATGTACTGGCCAAGTTATTGCAACCTGTTACGGGATTAAGGAATGCAATAATCAGGTCTAGTACTTGACAGAAATGGCTTTCTGTACTGATTGGTATAAGAGAAGGTAATTGAATATTCACCTCTTTCTGTGTCTATCCAATGAAGTATGGACTTTTACTCTGCTGCTGCTATTTTTTACTCTTATACATCATTACTATATGGTATGGCAAGTCGGTAAAAAAGCATCAGTGACGTCATTTCTCTACTTGATTGCAAGGATTGTAGATCTACGATCCCTGATTATCGTAAAAATGTTATATGTCGTTTTCTCTCAGTATTTCCTTTCTGAAATAGGCAATGGAGATTCTTTAACTGCCAGAGTGTCATGTATTAGTGTTGCATCTAGGCCGCAGCATTGCGGGAATTCCACACTCATTCAGCAGTTGTCCCTCAAAATAAAAATCGTCATGCCCAAATGGCACAACAAAAATCCTGACCACATTTACAACAATTCTTTATTTACAATATCGGTATGAACCATAAGGACAAGGGATGCTATATTTGTGCTCATATTGCAGCATAAATGAGTTTCTTATCAACGCATCTTCTTTGAATTTTACGAATGCGCGAACGGGGCCTACCTACAGAGTTACCATTGACTGGTTCTGAAATATAGATTTTTTTCAATTGTGAAATGGCCAAATTTTCACAGCAAATCATACCTTTACCCATTTGCAGTACTTCAACCATGGCGAAGCTAACAAAACTGTCTGTTTTTCTCCAAGCCAGTGTGTCGCAATCTAAAGAATCAAGTTATGATGCAGGACGAACGGCAGTGAAACAATCCTATAGAAAGAAACGGAAATCATGATTTTCATGGTTGTATTATCAGGTACTTGGTATTTACATGGAATGTAAGTCATGAATTGAATCGAAATTGAAGTTGTTGAACCCATTGAAGCTGTTCATTGAAGGATGTACAAACATACATATGTCCACATTATATGCCATGAACAGTCCAATTAACTTACATGTTCCTGTGCCTGAGAGAAAGAAATTTTTTTATTGGTATACTATCACCTAAAAATATTTATTTTCCCCCAAAACTTTAAGAAGGGGGCCCATTTGTCCCCCAAAATCAAAATCCTAGATACAACACTGATTACTCATTTCTTGATAGCAATGCTCCACAAATTTGCTTTTCAGTACTTTTAGTCCTTTGAGTTATGAGGTTATAGAAGCATTTTATGTTGAAATAGAAAAACTTAGATGGAATAGAGTTGAAATTATTCAGGAGAAATTGTTAAATTTAAAAAGATATTACCGTAATTCATCTATATATTCAGACACTCTATGAGTTTGGACACCATTAATTAATTCTTGAAATAATTTATTTTATGTCTCTAATTTCGGACAGCTGATGCTAGCATTTTTTCCATTAATTTGGACACCAAATTCGTGACTGAAAAGTCTGGACAATATTTTTTTTTTCATCAAGCTAGTTTAACTACTATCGATAGAAGTATTATCCCAGATGAAGGGTGAGTCCAAACAATGTCCGGTAAGCGTAAAGGGTCGTTGATTAGAGTATGTTAATCCATAACTGGAATAGACTGGTGTTTTGTCATGCTTCAGTAACTACCATTACCCATGTTTGGCTCAAAGACCCTTTCCCCCCAGCATCACTACAAGATCAAATCCCAGATCCTTCTGTTTTTAACAGTCTATTTACACGGGCAGTGTTGTAAAAGATCAGACTGCATATTCATGCAGACTTATCTTGGTCTACACTAAACTAAAATATATCCACGTTACATCGTTTCCAAGCCATTCTTAGTCCATCAGACGAAAAAGTCTTACAGTCTTTAGGTTCACAAACAAGATAGGTGTGTTACGTGTATTTTCTTTAAAGAAACGAAACACTGTCTGAAAATTACTAATTGCAATTTCTGGGTGAAAATAATGTAAGAATAATGACCAAGTTCTTCGATGATGTAAACAGGTCTAAATTTAGATAAAGCTGGAATTCCAAAAATTACGAGGTCCAATTGTTTTCTGAAAATCATTGTGCTATTGAAATATGCACAGGTCTGTACGCAGCTAACTTCTACTCTGTCGATTGTTTCTCTTCCTGACCATATTTTTTTGTACATATTTTCGCGTAAAGGGTCGCTTATCTTACCTTAGCACCCGATTCCACATGTTCCTTTCAATATCGGGTAATTACCTGTCAACACATTTTGTTTTCTCACCATATTACACAAACGACTCGCTCGCTGATTGACCGATATCGATTTTTGTAGGCGGAGTCACTGTTTTGTTCACTTTGTAATTGACAGGATTTTTTTTTTTTAATTCTCTCTGTTTTCGGACACTGACGGTGGCAGTTATCAATGAGTTCGGACACAAAATAAAATAATTATTTCATTGTGTCCGAATACATAGATGAGTTACGGTAACCCCTTTTCTCATACAAGAACAATTGGATTAAGCTAGCAAAGAACTGCTGAAGGAATGAAACCTTGTGCCAAAGAAGGGGAGGGTTAAGGTAACATAGGGAATATGTCTGTATTTGCTGTCTGGGTTTGCGATTTTTTGTGAAAACAGGCTTTTATGACTGCATTGAAAAAAATATAAGCAATTTCAGTCTTTTTTTAGCTCCACTGGCCGAAGGCCAGCGGGCTTATGTCATGGCCCGGTGTCTGTCGTGCGTGTGTCCGTCCGTCCGTGCGTGTGTCCGTCCGCCCGTCAACTTTTATTTCAAACATCTTCTTCTCTGAAACTACCCATCCAATTTTCATGAAACTTCACAGAAATGATCCTGCCATGGTCCTCTTCAGAATTTCTTGAAAGAATTTGATTCCTTCAAAAACGCTGGTTGCCATGGCAACAAAACTGAAAAATATTGGAAATCTTTAAAAATCTTCTTGTCTGAAACCATAAGGCATAGGGCTACCAAATTTGGCATGTAGCTTTATGTAGTAGACCTGTATCATGTTTCTTCAAATTATAGCCCTGGGGTTAAAATTGGCTCTGCCCCAGGGGTCACAAGTTTTACATAGGTTTATATAGAGAAAACTTTAAAAATCTTCCTGTACCTAGCAATAAAGCCTAGAGCTACCAAATTTTGCATGTAGCTATATCTAGTGGGCCTCTACCAAGCAGGCCAAAATTTTAGCCCTGGGGTCAAAATTGGCCCCACTGCAGGGGTAACAAGTTTTACATGAGCGTACATAGTGAGACAAGTTAAGAAATCTTCCAGTACCTAGCCATAAGGCCTAGAGCTACCAAATTTTGCATTTAGCTTGATCTGATGGGGGTCTACCAAAAGAGCCCAAATTACAGTCCTGGGGTCAATTTGGCCTCATGCTGGGGGGTGGAGGGGGGGGCGAAAGTGCACAAGATTAACATGGGCTTATATAGGGAAAACTTTTAAATCTTGGTGTACATAGCCATAAGGCTTAGGGCTACCAAATTTTGCATAATTATAGCATTATCTAGTGGACAACTACAAAGAGAGCCCAAGTTACAACCCTAGGATCAAGTTTGGCCCTGCACCAGGGGTCACAAGTTTTACATGGGTTTATGGAGTGAAAACTTCAGAAACCGTCTTGTTACTAGCCATAAGGCAAGAACTCCCAAATTTGGTCATAAACGTGTGCTTATAGGGTGAAAATTCAAAAAATCCTTTTGCTCCTAACCGCAAACCCAAGGGCTACCAAATCTGGAGCACTTTTGATTTTTTTTTTGAAATTAGCCTTGCATCAGGGGTCTTATGTTTTACAGAGGCTTCATATGGACGAAACTTGAAAATCACCGTATTTATAACCATACAGCATAGACTTGTATTATTTTGGCATGTGGCTTTATCTTGTGGACCTCTACCAGGGTTCAAGTGATTATCACTCTGGGATCAAAAATGGCTTTTCCCTGCAGGTCTCAACTTTACGATGGGCTTTTACAGAGAAAACTTTGTAAGTCTTCATTTTGAAAGCATTTGGCTCAGAATTGAAATGTTTAGTATTTATGGTTTATAGTTATAAGCCAGTGGAGCGATACAGGGCCATCATGGCCCTCTTGTCATTAGTTTCAAAAGAGAGATTCTGAGCTCACATTGGCCCAGAATTCAGATGCAGAACCATCACTGATGTAAACAGCCTTAATGGTGCTGGGGAATCCCCCACACTTACTGATACTCAGATTTTTATTTTTACTACTAATGAGAAATGGTTATTTTATTAACAGATGCTAGGTACATAACCTAGTAGATGGCACAACAACAGGAAAGATGAAAAAGGCTGGCGAAGAAAATAATGAGAAGCCTTGTTTCACTTTTCAGATCGCCAGTTGGAAGCAGCGAGATATGCATCAACAACAATGGAATCTACATTGCTTCATGGCAAAACCTTCACTTGTCCAATTTGTGGACTAGCCTGCAGCAGTAGAACTAACCTGAAAATTCATATTCGGGTCCATACGGGCGAAAAGCCTTATCAGTGTACCATTTGCGGAAAGGCATTTGCCCAAAAAAACAATTTAAAATCGCATGGTATTGTTCATGTAAGTAAAATGGTAGGCTGAGGTATAAACACAACTTAGGAATTTCTTCACAATGGGCTGCCTTACATCTGTCGTGCCCTTGTATATTCCATAGTATTTCCGCTGGTAGATTTTTCATTAGTGTACATTAGAATATTGTCTTCCGCACTGTTCATGTTGAAAATATAAAAGTAGAAGTGACTCAAATGATGGTACAGTATTATGTTGATGATGACCCTTACATGTATGTGTACAAGTCTGAATTATGGTTAAAGTTTCTGTTCTGTTCCGTTTCTGTTCTATGTCTTTAACTGTTAAAGCACTGAATTAATGTTTTGGACCTTTTTAATTAGGAAAAACAGCCCAAAATATTGCTATTTCAAGGTTGTTTTCCATTAAAGTGTGTAACATAGTAGCGGACAGTGTAGATCTAAGATCAGACTGTGTGTTCTTTGAGTCTGATCTTGATCTACAGTATGTGCAAAAAAACAACTTGGTTCAAGGGCTTTAATGGTTAAAAGGGAAACAAACATTTTATCCTTTTCCCAGTGCTATCAAAGCCTTTTTTGTTGGTATTGTTTGTTAACCCTATACCACACAATACCAAGCATTTAGGACCCTGAGAAAGAAGCAGTTTAGTGGCTTTAAAAAAAAAATCATAAAATAGAAACTGGATTGACTCTTTCTCAAACAACAAAGTTTTTGACTTGTACCATTTTAAATCTTTTACAGATAACAAATTACACCTGGCTTAACTCTTTCCCAAACAACAAAATTTTAGGCAAGTCCAAATTGAAAACAAATCCAGACGCCCAAATAAATGTGACCGCAAAACTGAAATTTGTTTAGTGAAAGGCAGAAAACATAATGGGAAAAGGAGAAAATGCTGGTTATCAGCATTTTCTCAATTTCCCACAATGTTTTCAAAAGCCTTCTTGTTCAGGGTCGTTAAAACTCAGGATTGTGTGGTAAAGGGTTAAATGTTTCACATGTTTTAGGGTAGAAAATGTGACAAAAGGTGAAAAAGCAGTCTGCGTAGGCTGACATGGGCGTAAACTTTTAGCTATCTTTTAACTTTCTACATGTTCAAGGGACCGCTCTAACTGATGTTTCCATCAGTTGTTTAACGAAATGGATTTAGAGGTCCATAGTTATTTAATGAATTCCTTGGTAAATGCATCATGAAGAAGATGTATTATCTCTTTATCAAATGACAAAGTTCTAGACTGGCCAGAATTTAAAGCTTTTGCGGATGACATTTTTAATTTGGCTAAATTACAGAATTTGTCTCAAATAAGGTAGAAAAAATGTTGGGAAAAAGGGAAAATGCTGGTTAGCAGCATTTGCTTCTTTTTTTCGCAGTGTTTTCAAAAGTGTTCTTTATTGGGGTTGTTGAAGCTTGGGATTGTGTGGTAAAGGGTTAAACCCTCTTTTGCCAAAGCATAGCTCATATTTTTATACGCCCGAAGGGTCGTATTATGTTATACCCCGGGTCGTCCGTCTGTCCGTCCGTCCGTTAGCAATTTCTTGTGTGGACAACTCCTCCTACAGTTTCCATCGGAATTATTTGAAACTTGCCACAATGAATCTCCATGATGTCTGGTTGTGCACCTGACTCTTAGAATTTGGATCGCTGTTTGCGTTCGAAAATTATCTGCCCTTGATTTCTGAAATAACCAACTTTTCACCTTGAATTTTTGTTCAGGCCATAACTTCATACCATAAAAGGTATAAACTTGAAACTACATACACTGATAGAACACATTATGGAGAAAAGCAGTGCACAAGAACCATAACTCTGCTGCTCTTGTTAGCTCCACTGGCTGAAGGCCAGCGGGCTTATGTCATGGCCCGGTGTCCGTCGTGCGTCGGTCTGGCTGTGCATCCGTCCGTGCGTCCGTCCGTGCGTTAACTTTTATTTCAAACATCTTCTCTGAAACTACCCATCCAATTTTCATGAAACTTCACAGAAATGATCCTGCCATGGTCCTCTTCAGAATTTCTTGAAAGAATTTGATTCCTTCAAAAACGCTGGTTGCCATGGCAACAAAACTGAAAAATATTGGAAATCTTTAAAAATCTTCTTGTCTGAAACCATAAGGCATAGGGCTACCAAATTTGGCATGTAGCTTTATGTAGTAGACCTCTATCAAGTTTCTTCAAATTATAGCCCTGGGATCAAAATTGGCTCTGCCCCAGGGGTCACAAGTTTTACACAGGCTTATATAGAGAAAACTTTAAAAATCTTCCTGTACCTAGCCGTAAGGCCGAGAGCTACTAAATTTTGCATGTAGTTATATCTAGTGGGCCTCTACCAAGCGGGCCAAAATTTTAGCTCTGGGGTCAAAATTGGCCCCACTGCAGGGGTCACAAGTTTTACATGGGCTTACATAGTGACAACTTAAGAAATCTTCCTGTTTTGATTTTTTTTTTTTTGAAATTAGCCTTGCATCAGGGGTCTTATGTTTTACAGAGGCTTCATATGGTCAAAACTTGAAAATCACCTTATTTATAACCATACCGCATAGATTTGTATTATTTTGGCATGTGGCTTTATCTTGTGGACCTTTACCAGGGTTCAAGTAATTATAGCTCTGGGATCAAAAATGGCTTTGCCCTGCGGGTCTCAACTTTCACATGGGCTTTTACAGAGAAAACTTTGTAAGTCTTCATTTTGAAAGCATTTGGCTCAGAATTGAAATGTTTAGTATTTATGGTTTATATTTATAAGCCAGTGGAGCGATACAGGGCCATCATGGCCCTCTTGTTTTTTGAGTTATTGCCCTTTGTTGATTTTCAGTTTGAATTTTTGTCCAGGCCATAACTTCCAAACTATAAAAGCTATTAACTTGGAACTTCATACACTGATAGAACACATCATGGAGAAGTGCAGGGCACATGAACCATAACTCTGCTGCTCTTGTTTTTTGAGTTATTGCCCTTTGTTAATTTTCAGTTTGAATTTTTGTCCAGGCCATAACTTCCTACCTATAAAAGCTATTAACTTGGAACTCCATACACTGATAGACCACATTATGGAGAAGTGCAGTGCACATGAACCATAACTCTGCCACCTTTATTTTTTGAGTTATTGCCCTTTGTTAATTTTCAGTTTGAATTTTTGTCCAGGCCATAACTTCCAAACTTTAAAATCCATCATCTTGAAACTTCAAAGACTAATAGAACACGTTATGAAGAAGTGCATTGCACAAGAACCATAACTCTGCCATCCTTCTTTTTGAGTTATTGCCCTATGTTAGTTTTCACTTTGAATTTTCGTCTGGGCCATAATTTCTAAATTATAAAAGCTATGATCTTGAACCTTCAAACACTGATAGAACACCTTGTGGAGAAGAGTAATTCACAAAAATTGTAACTGTGCCACCCTTATTTTTTTTTAGTTATTGCCCTTTAATATTTTTCACAATAGATTTTTGTTTGGGCCAGATCTTCCAAAGTATAAAAGCTATCAACTTGGAACAATATACACTGATAGAACAGATTGTGGAGAAGTGCAGTAAACAAGAACCATAACTCTGTCACCCTAAGTTTTTGAGTAATTGCCCTTTAATAACTTCATTTTGAATTTTTGTCCTGGCTACATCTTCCAAACTAGAAAAGCTATCAACTTGAAACTTCATACATTGATAGAATACATTATGGAGAAGTGTCATGCACAAGAACTATAACTTTGATTCCCTTATTTTTTGAGTTTTTGCCCTTTATTTATTTTTAAATTTTTACTTTGAATTTTTGTCTGGGTCATAACTTCCAAACTATAAAAGCTCTCAACTTGAAACTTCAAACACTGATAGCACACATCGTGGAGAAGTGCAGTGCGTAAGAACCATAACTCTGCCACTCTTCTTTCCTGATTTATTGCCATTCTTTTCAGAGTAATTTCCCTTCGATATTATTTACATTTAGGCCTTTCTTTCATATGTGGAGCATTTCCCTTTTTATACGCTCGAAGGGTCGTATTATGTTATACCCCTGGTTGTCCGTCCGTTAGCAATTTCATCTGTGCGCAACTCCTCCTACAGTTTCTATCGGAATTATTTGAAACTTGCCAGAATGAATCTGTATGATGTCGAGTTGTGCATGTGACTGTTAAAATTTGGATAGGTGTTTGCATTCTAAAATTATTTGCCCTTGATTTCTGAAATAGTCAACTCTTCACTTTGAAATTTTGTTCAGGCCATCACGTCCATACTATAGAAGCTATCAACTCGAACCTTCATACAATGATAGAACTCATTATGAAGAAGTGCAGTTTACAAGAACCATAACTGTGCCGTTCTTATTTTTTGAGTTACTGCCTTTTGTTAATTTTAAGTTTGGTCCGGGCCATAAACTATTACAGACAATCAAGACTTACTTTCTTTATCATGGAGAATAACTACTCTTCATTCACGGCCCATCCTTCATTTCAACTCATTTCACTGACAAGCCTCTTCGGGCGTATAAGCGCTGCTCTGCGAAGCTCTTGTTTATACATGTTGCATTTATTTTCCACTTTTCCTTTAGTTATTTAGAAAGCTGCCTTTATCACAGTTGTAAAGACTTTTGTTTGTTAACTCTTTACCACACATTCCCGAGTTTTAACGACCCTGACAAAGAAGGCTTTTGAAAACAGTGGGAAAAGGACAAAATGCTGGTAACCATCATTTTCTCCTTTTCCATTTATGCTTACTATCCAATCAAAAACAAATTCTAACATTTGAGCCAAGTTTAAATTGTCGTCTGCAAATGCTTTCAATTTGGACCAGTCTAAAATGTTGTTGTTTGGTAAAGAGTTAAAAGGTTAACCCTTTACCACACAATCCTGACTATTAACGACCCTCAGAAAGATGCCTTTTGAAAATATTGTGGGGAAAGGAGAAAATGCTGGTAACCAGCATTTTCTCCTTTTCCCACAATGTTTTCTACCCTTCCCAAAATGAATTACAAATTTTCAGTCACATTTATTTTGTCATCTGCAACTGCTTTCAATTTGGACGAGTCTGACCTTTTGTCCTTTGGTAAGGGTTCATGGAAGAGATTTATCTAGATCTGGGCTGTCTTTCATTAACCTTAGAGTGCAAGAAATCTGATATACATATTTGTGTAAGCAAGCATCAAGTCTGAAAACAAGTTTCACTAAACTGCATAACTAATGAATTCAGTAAATATTTCTATAAGGGTACGCCAGCTGATGCTTTTGGGTAAAATGGGGATTGTATGTGTGTATAAACATATAACTTGCAGATATATATGTAGTGTAGTGAAAAACAGCCCTGGTATCATATTCAGACTTTGGCCATTGATTTCTTATGTTTTCAGATGCTGCCTCCAAAATAGGAATGGAACCCGTTTGTAGCCAGTCCCAATTTAATCGTTATTCTATCAGAGATAATGTAACATATTCGTTACAGAAAACAAAACATGCACAATCATTTGGGGGAGAGACAAAGAGTAACTCCTTTGTTTGTGGCATTTGTGGTTTGAATATGAAGTTTCCATCTGAATATCAGCGTCACATGAGAATACACACTGGAGAAAAGCCCTTTGTATGTCAATTTTGCGGGAAAGGGTTCACTCGCAACTATTGTCTGAAAACTCATGTTGGACTTTTTTGCCATGTGAAGAATAAGCTAAAGTGATGAACCTTATTTGCTGTTTAACAAGAGGACTGTTAACTTTTGCAAGCTCTGTACCAGAAGACAAACTGTAAGACTTACCTGAATGAATAGCAGTTTTGCTGATGACAAATAAGCTGTGACTCTTACCACTTGGTTTCTGCTTGAAAGAGTAGAACACTTTATTTTGTTGGGTTAAACTAGGGGAAAGGAGAAAATGGTTACCTGCATTTTCTCTTTCTCCCTCAGAGTTTTCAAAAGCCTTCCTCCTCAGGGTTGTATAAATTTAGGATTGTGAGGTAAAGGGCTAACCCTTTCCCACACAATCCTGAATTTTAACAACCCTGTAAGAGAAAACATTGTGAGAAAAGGGAAAAAAATTATGGTAACCAGCATTTTTCCACATTGTTGTTTCATTTCTCAAACAACTCCCCCCCCCCCCCCCCCCATGGATGAATCTTTTTTTTCTTTTATGACAATTGCAAGTGAATGTTGAGTGAAGATTTCATCTTAGAAAGCTCTTTGGTCATATGACAAATTAAATGGCTTTAGTGCGAAACATTTTCCCGTTTTCCTACATTATTTTCTTTTATTGGGTAGGGGAAACAGTTGATTTTTAGCTCACCTGAGCACGAAGTGCTCAAGGTGAACTTTTGTGATCGTGCTGTGTCTGTCGTGTGTCGTGCTGTCGTCAACATTTACCTTGTGTGCATTCTAGAGGCCACATTTTCAGCCAGATCCTCATGAAACTTGGTCAGAATGTTTGTCTGGATAAAGTCTTGGACAAGTTCGAAATTGAGTCACATGGGGTCAAAAAGGAGGTCACAGGGCCAGACCTTAGAAAAAGCTTGTGTGCACTCTAGAGGCCACATTTTCAGCCTGATATTCATGAAACTTTGTTGGAATGTTTGTCTTGATAAAATGTTGGACACAGAAAATTGGGTCATGTCGAGTCAAAAAGTAGGTCATGGGGCCAAATCTTAGAATAACCTTGTGTACACTCTAGAGGCCACATCTTCAGCTTGATACCCATTAAACTTGGTCAGAATGTTTGTCTGGATAAAATGTACAAGTTCGAAATCGGGTCACATCAGGTCAAAAAGTAGGGTACTGGCCCATATCTGAGAAAAACCTTGAATGCACTCTAGAGGCCACATTTTCAGCTTTATATTCTTGAAACTTGCTCAGAATGTTTGTGTGGATGAAATCTCTGAAAAGAATGATATCAAATCACCCCAGGTCAAAAAGTAGGTCTTGGGACCAAATCTTAGAAAAACCTTGTATGCACTTTAACGACAGCATTTTCAGCCTTATACTCGTGAAACTTTTTCAGAATGTTTCTCTGGATGAAATCTCGGAAAAGAATGATATCGAGTCATGTCAGGTCAAAAAGTAGGTCATGGGGCCAAGTTTCAGAAAAACCTTGTGTGAGTCTAGAGGCCACATTTTGAGCTACATTAGAATTCAAAAATAGGCCAAACCAGTCAAAAAGTAGATCACTTACACTCATGTGTTTCATATCATCACTACCAGGATCTTTTCAGTCTTATCAATGCTAGATGACCTAACTCAGGCGAGGGCTTTAGGGCCAGTGGCTTTCGTTTGTTAATCCTTTATCACAGATCCCGAGTTCTTTACAAATATTGGGAAGAAAGCTTTTGAAAACATTGTTGGTATAGGGCAAAATGCTGGTTACCAGCATTTTCTCCTCTTCCCACAAAGTTTTCTATCCTTCAAGAGAAACTCCTCAATTTGGATCGTATTTGATTTGTCATCTGCAAATGCTTTGCACTTGGAAGAGTCCAAAATTATGTTGTGTGGTAAATAATATACTTTCATCAATGTGAACCATGTTTAATATGTAGTCTGCACGTGCTTTGGATCTGTAGAAGTCACACATTGTATCGTGTCGTTAAGTATTAAAGGGTAAAATCAAAAGGGGTCAAAAAGATTAACCCACTAACTAAACACTCCAGAGTTTTAATTACCTGGATGAATATGGCTTTTAAAACATCAGAAAAGGAGGAAATGCTGGTGACCAGTGTTTTTAGCTCACCTGAGCACGAAGTCCTCATGGTAAGCTATTGTGATCGTGCTGTGTCCGTCGTCCGTCGTCTGTCGTGCGTCGTCAACCTTTTACCTTGTGTACGCTCTGGAGGCCACATTTTCAGTCTGATCCTCATGAAACTTGGTCAGAATGTTTGTCTTGATAAAATCTCGGACAAGTTCGAAATTGGGTCATGTGGGGTCAAAAACTAGGTCACTAGGTCAAATCTTCGAAAAACCTTGTATACGCTCTAGAGGCCACATTTTCAGTCCAATCCTCATGAAACTTGGTCAGAATGTTTGTCTTGATAAAATCTGGGACGAGTTTGAAATTCGGTCATGTGGGGTCAAAAACTAGGTCAAATCTTTGAAAAACCTTGTGTACGCTCTAGAGGCCGCATTTTCAGTCAGATACTTGTGAAATTTGGTCAGAAAGTTTGTCTTGATAAAATTTCAGACGAGTACGAAATTGGGTCATGCGGGGTCAAAAACTAGGTCACTAGGTCAAATCTTCGAAAAGCCTTCGAAAACCTTCTGTACGCTCTAGAGGCCACATTTTCAGTCAGATACTCTCGAAACTTGGTCAGAATGTTTGTCTTGATTAAATCTGGGATGAGTTCGAAATTGGGTCATGTGGGGTTAAAAACTAGGTCACTAGGTCAAATCTTCAAAAAACCTTGTGTACGCTCTAGAGGCCACATTTTCAGTCCAATCCTCATGAAACATGGTCAGAATGTTTGTCTTGATAAAATCTCGGATGAGTTTGAAATTGGGTCATGTGGGGTCAAAAACTAGGTCACTAGGTCAAATCTTCGAAAAACCTTGTGTACGCTCTAGAGGCCACATTTTCAGTCAGATACTTGTGAAATTTGGTCAGAATGTTTGTCTTGGTAAAATCTCGGATGAGTTCGAAATTGGGTCATGAAGGGTCAAAAACTAGGTCACTAGGTCAGATCTTGGTAAAACCTTGTGTACGCTCTAGAGGCCACATTTTCAGTCAGATACTTGTGAAATTTGGTCAGAATGTTTGTCTTGATAAAATCTGAGACGAGTGTGAAATTGGGTCATGTGGGGTTAAAAACTAGGTCACTAGGTCAAATCTTGGAAAAACCTTGTGTACGCTCTAGAGGCCACATTTTCAGTCCAATCCTCGTGAAACTTGGTCAGAATGTTTGTCTTGATAAAATCTCTGACGAGTTTGAAATTGGGTCAGGTGGAGTCAAAAACTAGGTCACTAGGTCAAATCTTCGAAAAACCTTGTGTGTGCTCTAGAGGCCACATTTTCAGTCAGATACTTGTAAAATTTGGTCAGAATGTTTGTCTTGGTAAAATCTCGGGCGAGTTCAAAATTGGATCATGTGGAGTCAAAAACTAGGTCACTAGTTCAGATCTTCAAAAAACCCTGTGTACGCTCTAGAGGCCACATTTTCAGTCAAATACTTACGAAACTTGGTCAGAATGTTTGGCTTGATAAAATCTCACACGAGTTCAAAATTGGGTCATGTGGGGTCAAAAACTAAGTCACTAGGTCAAATCATTGAAAAACCTTGTGCATGCTATAGAGGCCACATTTTCAGTCAGATACTTGTGAAATTTGGTCAGAATGTTTGGCCTATTGACTCAGGTGAGCGATCCAGGGCCATCATGGCCCTCTTGTTTCCTTTTCCCAAAATATTTCCGACAATGTTTTCAAAAGCTTTATTCTCCAGGATTGTTAAAAGACAGTTTGTTTGGAAAAGGGTTAAAACTTCCACATTCTCTGTGTGTGTTGTAGGGGAAGAATTCTTGCCAACTGATCCACCCTACTTCTTCAAAGACCTTGGCATTAAACGCAAATACCAATGCAAATATTGCGGGAAGTGGCAACCGTCAAATTGGGCTTTGAAAGTGCATGAACGAACACACACAGGCGAAAAACCGTTTAAATGCAAGATATGTGGACATGGGTTTGCACACAAAAGTAACATGAAAGCCCATTATGCCATCCATTTAAAGGACCTGTCCCAAACTTGATGCTCAGATTTTAATGTAAGTTAACCCTTTACCACTCAATCCTGACTTTTAATGACCCTTAGGAAGAAGCGTTTTGAAAACACTGGGAAAAGGAGAAAGTGCTGGAAACCAGCATTTTCTCATTTTCCTACAGTGTTTTCTGACCTTTCAAAGATTTTAGTAATTGAGTCAGGTTTATTTTGTGGTTTGCAAAAGCTCTGAATTTTGGCATGTCTAAAATTTGGTATAGAGTTATGCCTTTATCAAACATACTACAGTTTAACTCTTTACCAAATGGTACAACTTGTAGACTGGTCAAATCGAAAGAATTTGAAGACAACAAAATAAATGTTTACTCAAAAACTGAAAGTTTGGATTAAAAAAAAAACATCGGCAGAAAAGGAGAAAATGCTGGTTACCACCATTTTCTCCTTTCTCAACAATGTTTTCAAAGGCCTTTTTCCGTAAGGTCGTTAAAACTCAGGATTGTCTGGTAAAAGGTTAAATAAACCTGAAAAAGAAGGCACTTGGAAAAAAAAGAATGTTGGCAATGGAGGAAATGCTGTAAACTTGTTCAACGACAGATTCTATCATTGAGCTGGTTTTTATTTTGTCTGCAAAATACTTTTGGTATGGATTAGCCAAAAATTTTGCTCCCTTTCAGGAACCATAATATTTTCACAATTTTTTTTACCCAGACATAATTCTTCCAACTTTTACCACATTCAATTTGTCATGTGCAATTGCTTTTAAAATTGATTAGTTTAAAATATTGTTGTGTGGTAAAGAGTTAATATTGTCCGTAAGAAGCCTTTTGAAAACAGTATGGGAAAAGGAGAAATTGCTGGTAACCAGCATTTTCTCCTTTCCCACAATGTTTTCTACCCGTTCCAAAACAAATTTCAATTCCTGACTTGCATTTAATTTGTTGTCTGCAAATGCTTTCGATTTGGACTGGTCTAAAATTTTGTCTTGTGGTAAAGAGTTAAGCTTTTCCAAGTAGACTATATTGTGGGAAAGCAATGGTCTGCAAAATGGAAATAGTCAGAGAGGGGACAGGTGTCCCATAAACTTGCAGAAATGGTGAAAAAAGTTATTAAGACCTTTTCAGAAAAATTAGCAGTGGAATGTCTAATTATAGCATGGTTATACTAGGCTTGTATTTGTCCATATTTAAAGCATTTGCAAATTAAGAGGTAAATGTGGATGAAATTATGAATTTGTTCTGGAAAGGGTAAAAAAAAAAAATGTTGTTTAATCCTTTTTCCACAAAGTTGTCAAAAGCCTTCTTTTTCAAAGCTTCATGGCCAAAATTCTACCAGCCATCCTCAGTTTCATCCTTAAGTCTTATTCTAGGTTTAGAAAGTAACACAGTATTTGGTTGGCTACACCAAATATTATAGCAAATCAGAAGTTGTGTTACTTACAATTTTAGAAAATTCTTGAGACTAAGACTAAGAATGTTCTTGAGAAATGTTGGTGAATATGGACCCAAATTGTGTGGTAGAAGGCAAAACAAGATAAATGGTTTCTTTCCCAGCTGACCCAGCCTTATCTCTTCTTTCAGAATCCCGTCTCAAAGAGGATGTACGTCAAGGCTATGGATACAGTGTGTGCCCAATATCATTACTTGCGTGCCATGTTTGTAATAAGTATATGCCCTCTAAGTCGGCGCTAACCTTACATTTGAGAACGCATACGGGGGAGAAACCATTCCAGTGCACATTTTGTGAACTTCGATTTTCTCATAAAAGCAATATGACGAGGCATGTCCAGACTGTTCATTTTACTGAAAACTGTTTGAAAGCAAACAGATCGATAGAAAACAAACGATGATTATGCTGAACAAGATTAATTTTTATCGAGTGACAAACATTTTTTCAGTCGGACAAAAGTGATAGGGAATAGTGGCTTAATGATGAAATTGATTATGGACCATGATAACATACGGCGTGCAACACACGAAAAGGGGCCTTTGGATATATGCATAAAAGTGTGACGTCCCAGATCAGCCTGTGCAGTGTGTGACTTGTCCGAGACGACACTTCCTGTTTTTATTCGATGAAAAAATCTTATGTACTCGTAAAGTGCTGTCTCGGATTAGCCTGCGAGGACTGCGCTGGCTAATGCGGGGTGACACTTTACGCAAATGTCCAAAGGTCTCATTTTGCATGTTGCGGGCTATTTAACCCTTTACCACACAATCCCCAGTTTTAACAACCGAGAAAGGAGGCTTGTGAAAACATTATGGGAAAGGGAGAAAATGATGGTAGCTGGCATTTTCTCCTTTTCCAGCAATGTCTTTTACGATTTTAAAGACAAATACTATCATTTGATAAATATTTGAATTGTCATCTGTAATGGCCCGGTCCCACTGCACTTACGGATGCAAAGAGGATGTAAAACGTAAAAAAATCTTGCCATCCGTTGGAAAACGCTATGCATCTGTTGTGTACTTATTGCATACGTGTTTCATACGCTCTTTCCACCGAGCATCCATCCACTGTGATTTCATCCACGCAAAAAGTTTTGAGCTGCACAAAACTTTTAGAATGGATGAATTTTCCGCCGTGTACGATGTAAATTCGCGACATATACGAGCAACGAACGTTCTATGTCCGTTATTATCCGTTAAACGTCAGCTGTATCCTTTCTGCATCCTCTGGGCATCCTCGCAACTCACATCCGCTGCAGCTGAAAACGGAAAGAGGGGGGGAAAGATAAGGTACATGGAATGTCTATACATCGTAAGTAGCATGGAAATGGAAAGGATGTAAGCCTATGCATCACGTATATAAAATATTCAAAACGGACAAAGCCCTTGTATCTGGGATGTATCTCGTACATTTAGGTACATACTACCAACGTCTGTTCTTTTCCGTTCTGTTTTCGCAAATTTTCGCCATTTTTGTCCATTTCTGGAGCGGATGAAAATGGATGGAGCCACCCCCGAAATTTTGCTCGTCCGTTGTGTCCTTTTTGCATAGTTTTGTGTCCATCGGCCAGTGGGACCGGGCCTAAAAGTCCTTCATTATAGATGAATTTTAAATTTTGCCATGTGGTAAAGGATTAATACAATCTGACAATTATTAACTGTTTACCCTATCCCAAGTTTTAATGACCCTGAGAAAGAAGGCTTTAGAAACATTGTGGGAAGAGAAAATTATAGTGAGCAGCATTTTCTCCTTTTCCCACAATGTTTTTTACCTTTTGAGAGACAAATTAATGTTTTGAGCAACATTCAGTTTGTTACCTGCCAGTGCTTTCAATTTGGACTGAGCTAAATTTTTGTTGTGTGGTAGAGAATTAACCTTTATCAAACAGTTCAGTTTTAGAGACCCTATACATATAGCTATTATAAACATTGTGGAAAAAGGAGCAAAAGATGATAACTACCAAGCTCTTCTTTGCCCACAATTGTTTCTGACCATTCCATCTTTTTAGCCACATTTGATTTTACGTATGCAAGTGCTTTCAAGAATGATGAGTTTCAGATTTTGTCATCTGGTAATAGAGATACTACTTAGACTGGTTTATACCAAGTAACAATTTTTTTAGATTTATCAGAACATATCCATGTCAGTAACAAACTTTTAACTCTAAGAACAAAATGGTTAGCAGCAATTTCTCCTTTTCCTTCAATGTCCCCAAGTGCTATCTTCCTCAGGGTTGTTGAAACAGGATTGCTTAGTAAATGGTTTAATAAACCAATGGAAGAAGCCGTGCATAACCTGTTGTCTGCAGATGTTTTCAGTTAACCTTTTCCTTACAACTCCAAGTTTTAATGACTCTGACAGAGAAAGAATTTGAAAACATTGTGGGAAAAGAAGAAAACGCTGGTAACCAGCATTTTCTCCTTTTCCCAAAATGTTTTCTACTCTTCCTAAATATAATTTTAATTTTTGAATCACATTTCATTTGTAGTCTGCAAAATAAATGCTTTTAATTTGGACAATTCTAAACCCTTTCCCAAACAAGCCCTGGTTTTTACGGGTCCGCAGTACAAATCTTTTGAAAACACTGGGAAAAGGAGGAATTGCTCATAACGAGCAATTTCTCCTTTTCCCACAGTGTTTTCTAGCGTTTTGGAGAACTTTCAGCCATTTTCATCAAATTTAGAATTGTTGTCTGCAAACTCTTTCAGTTTGGAAGGGTCTAAAATTTGTCGTTTGGGAAAGGGTTAAATTTTGTCAGTTGGTCAAGAGTTAAGGCAAGCCAAAAATGTTGTCATTTGGTAAATGGTTTTACTATTTCTGTAGTTCTTTGAAATACATGCTGGGAAAATCAAGTTTACTCTGTCCTTTATTTCCACTTGTTTCTTCACTCGTATCCTCTCCAGTTCATTTTGTATCTTCTAAAATGCCGATGTTTTTACCTAGTCCATCTCTCTTGCTCCCCTGTCCTTCTGTCGCATCCTTCAATTATTTTTTCCCCTGCATGTTGAAACTCAATGCCCATTTTGGCAGAAAATATTTGATCAGCTCTGCTCAATGGGGAGACTTGTTTCGGTCAATCTTTTTTGTTCTGCAACGATCGTCGGTCTGTTACCAATGCTTTGTGCGGCAATTGCTGCAAACACAAATTGCATCTTTTGATTTACAAATATGATTATGGTAATTGTCTGTAAATGTTTTCAATTTGAAGGAGTCAAAATTTTGTTGTATGTTAACTAGCATTTTCTCCTTTTCCCAAAGTGTTTTCTTCTGTTCAAAAGATTGCTTTCAGTTTTCGAGTCATGTTTATTGTGACATCGGCAAACACTTCCAAATTGGATAAGTCCAAAATTTCGGCATGTGGTATAGAGTTACAGAGTCAGAAACCAATAGAGAGGAGCTCTGGTGAAAACACTGCACAGGTATAGATTGAAAAAATGCAGTGAATATTTTTAATTCTTTGTTTTCTAGGCGTGCCAGAAAACCTTGGTTTGAAAACAGTACACCGTTGTAAATATTGTGGGAAGATCCAGTCCTCCAAATGGGCTCTGAACTTGCATGAAAGGATACATACTGGTGAAAAACCTTTCGAATGTAAGATCTGTGGACACAGGGTCGCTCACAAGGGGAATCTTAGATCTCACTATGCAAAGCATTTGAACGAAGGATATAAGTTTTAACGTAAGTGTCTTCACTGCAACACTACCTATCGTCAACCCAAACGTCAGTCGCACCATTGTAACTCTATTCTTTGCTGTGGGAGATCAGAGTTTTCTCCTCCCATCAACACTTTTTACTGTATTACTGACAAATGCCATTATTGGAGCCACAGTTTATTTGTCATGTGAAAATGCTTTGAATTTGGACAAGTCTATTATTTCGTTGTCCATAGAAGAGTTGCAACCATTCAGATTTACTGTCTCATGTATGTTTCAGAAACGTCTGTCATATCGAGCCTTATTGGGTCAGCAGCCAGGTACTCTTGCAGTGTCTGTGGGAAACACCATGCATCGAGACTGGCCCTTGAAATTCACTTTCGGAAGCATACAGGGGAAAAACCGTATCACTGTGACCATTGTGATAAACGATTTGCAAACAAGAGCAATCAAAGGAAACACATGTACTTAGTGCACCAAGTCAAAGACCGATAGCAAGAACTCTATCCAATGACAAAATTTTAGACTGATCCAAATGGAAAGCATTTGAAGGCGTAAAATAATGCTGAAATGATATAATTCGTGTCATAAACATAAGGATTAGAAAACAAAGTGGAAAAAGGAGAAAATGCTGGCTACCACCATTTTCTCATTTTCCCATAATTTTTTCAAAGTTGTCATTCTACAGGGTCATTAAAACTTGGGTTTGTTTGGTAAATTGTTAACTCTTTCTCAAACAACAAAATGTGGGGCTTGTCTGAATCAAAAATCTTTTGAGATAAGAAATTATACATGGCTCAAATAGGGGAAATTGCCTTAGAAAGGACAGAAAACATGTTGAGAAAATGCTGGGTACAGGCATTTTTAGTTTACCTGAGCACGAAGTGCTCATGGTGAGCTATTGTGATCGTACTGTGTCTGTTGTGCGTCGCCCGTTGTCAACTTTTTACCTTGTGTACACTCTAGAGGCCACATTTTCAGTTCGATCCTCATGAAACTTGGTCAGAATGTTTGTCTTGATAAAATCTCGGACGAGTTTGAAATTGGGTCATGTGGGGTCAGAAACTAGGTCACTAGGTCAAATCTTCGAAAAACCTTGTGTACGCTCTAGAGGCCACATTTTCAGTCCGATCCTTATGAAACTTGGTCAGAATGTTTGTCTTGATAAAATCTGGGACGAGTTCGAAATTGGGTCATGTGGGGTCAAAAACTAGGTCACTAGGTCAAATCTTTGAAAAACCTTGTGTACGCTCTAGAGGCCACATTTTCAGTCAGATACTTGTGAAATTTGGTCAGAAAGTTTTTCTTGATAAAATCTGGGACGAGTTTGAAATACGGTCATGTGGGCTCAAAAACTAGGTCACTAGGTCAAATCTTCGAAAAACCTTGTGTACGCTCTAGAGGCCACATTTTCAGTCAGATACTCATGAAACTTGGTCAGAATGTTTGGCTTGATAAAATTTGAGACAAGTTCGAAATTGGGTCATGTGGGGTCCAAAACTAGGTTACTAGGTCAAATCTTCGCAAAACTTCGTGTACACTATAGAGGCCACATTTTCAGTCAGATACTTGTGAAATTTGGTCAGAATGTTTTGACTCAGGTGAGCGATCCAGGGCCATCATGGCCCTCTTGTTTTCTCTTGCCACAATGTTTTGAATAGCCCTCTTCTGCCAAAAAATTTGGGATTGTGTAGTAAAGGGTTAATCTAATCCTGCCAAAGTTCCATTGTTGATGACTTCAGAAGCAGAATTCATTAAGTTTATTAGTATTAAGAAAGGTTTAATGACCAAGCACTAGAGCTATAAACAGCGTAGAGCAAATCAGACTGCATACAAAATACATGAAAGGATGCAAACAGCTGGAGAAGAGTTGAAAAATTCTCTAGAATAAACTCTTTACCAAACAACAAAATTTTAAACTCAGCCAAATTGGAAGCATGTGCAGGCAACACATTAAATGTAGCTTAAATGATGATGATCTGTCTTTGAAAGGGTGAAAACATTGTTGGAAAAACAGTAAATGCAAATTACCAACATTTTTAGCTCACCTGAGCACAATGTGCTCAAGGTGAGCTTTTGTGGTTGTCCAATGTCCGTCATGCATCGTGCGTCGTGCGTGGTCAACATATACCTTGTGGACACTCTAGAGGCCACATTTCTTGCTCAATTGACCTGAATTGGTCAGAATGTTTGTCTTGATGAAATCTCGGATGAGTTTGAATTTTGGTCACCTGGGGTCATAAACTAGGTCACTAGGTCAAATTAAAGAAACACCTTGTGGACATTCTAGAGGCCACATTTCTAGCTCAGTTGACCTGAACATCGGTCAGAATGTTTGTCTTGATGAAATCTCAGATGAGTTCAAAGTTGGGTCACCTGGGGTCATAAACTAGAACACTAGGTCAAAGAAATACCTGCACCTGCAAATTGGTCAGAATGTTTGTCTTGATGAAATCTTTCATGAGTTCAAATTTGGGTCACCTGGGGTCATAAACTGGGTCACTAGGTCAAATTAAAGAAATACCTTGTGGGCACTTTAAGAGGCCACATTATTTGCTCAACTGACTTGAAAATTGGTCAGAATGTTTGTCTTGATAAAATCTTAGATGAGTATGAATTTGGGTCACCTGGGGTCATAAACTAGGTCACTAGGTCAAATGAAAGAACTACTTTGTGGACACTCTAGAGGCCACATTTCTTACTCAGTTGACCTGAAAATTGGTAAGAATGTTTGTCTTGATGAAATCTCGGATGAGTTCATATTGGGTCACCTGGGGTCATGAACTAGGTCACTAGGTCAAAAAAGAAATACCTTGTGGATACTCTATAGGCCACATTTCTAGCTCAATTGCCCTGAAAATTGGTCAGAATGTGTGTCTTGATTAAATCTTAGATGAGTTCGAATATGGGCCACCTAGGGTCATAAACTAGGTCACTAGGTCAAACTAAAGAAAAACCTTGCGGGCAATCTAGAGGCCACTTTTTTTGCTCAACTGACTTGAAAATTGGTCAGAATTTTTGTCTTAATTAAATCTGGCATGAGTTTTAAATTGGGTCACTTAGAGTCATAAACTAGGTCACTAGGTCAAAGAAATACCTTATGGACACTCTAGAGACCACATTTCTTACTCAATTGACATGAAAATTGGTCAGAATTTTTGTCTTGATGAAATCTCATGAGTTCAAATTTGGATCACCTAGGATCATGAACTAGGTCACTTGGTAAAATTAAAGAAATCCCTTGTGGGCACTCTATGGGCCACATTTTTTGCTCAGTTGACTTGAAAATTGGTCAGAATGTTTGTCTTAATTAAATCTTGGATGACCATAAACTAGGTCACAAGGTCAAATTGAAGAAATACATTTTGGACACTCCAGAGGCCACATTTTCAGCTCAGTTAACCTGACATTTGGTCAGAATGTTTGTCTTAACTCTTTACCAAACGACAAATTTTTAGACTAGTCCAAATTGAAAGCATTTGCAGAAGACAAAGTAAATGGGACTAACAAATTGAAATATGTTATGGATAGGGAAGAAAACATCATGGGAAAAGGAGAAAATGCTGGTTACCAGCATTTTTTCCTTTTCCCACATTTTCAAAAGGCTTCTTCTACAGGGTCATTAAATCCCATGATTGTGTGGTAAAGGGTTAATTATATCTCAGATGAGTTTTAAATTGGGTCATTATGACCCTGGAGAGAAATTTTGCCTATTGACTCAGGTGAGGGATCCAGGGCCATCATGGCCCTCTTATCTCCTTTTCCTACAGTGTGGTCAAAAACCTTTATCCCAGAGTCGTGAGAACTTGGGATTGTGCGGTAAAGGGTTAAATAACATTTTCCTGAAATATTGCATCTGTTGATGTGTATGAAATTTTATCTTGTGCTAAAGAGTTGAAGAATTATAAAAATGCAATTTGTTTGAATGGTATTTGAATGGTATTGAGAAAATTTTTGGATGAAGCCCGAGTGCAAATAGTAAGTAATAGCTGAATGCCCCACAATGCTTTCAGAGAGTCTGTAATAATGTAGCAGAGTTTTTCAGTTGAATAGTACATTTATTTTAAATAATAGATCTAGTGTTAAATGTCATATCAGTCTAAAATAAAAAATAAATACAGGTAAACAAAACCAGCGTGTGAGTTCCATTTTCTGGGTGAGCGATTCAATGCCATCTTGACTCGGCTTTATTTTGATATTGGGAGCATCATTCTGAACTTGATCAAACATGCCATCAAATGTGTTGCCTTCTGCATTGTGGTAAAAGTGCAGTCACAAAAACTTTCTTTAGGGTTATTCAAATATGTGTGGTAAAGGGTTAAAGGCTTTCTCTTTACCAAACACAATCTTTACTAAACAACACATTTTTTGACTGACCCATTTTGAGAGTTTTTGCATACTACAAATAAAATGTGCACTCAAGGAATAAAATACTGTATTTTCAAAAGCCTTGTTCTAAAGGGTTCGTTTAAACTAGGGATTATTTGGTATAGGCTTAAGCCTGTCAAGTGAGCTTGGACTTTGTCATTTTCTGTTGCAGGCAGTGCAAATGCAGCAAAGGAGTTGCCTCAAATTATGCCAGCACGCAACCTTACTCCATTACTAAATATGGGAACAAATGCCAGTGGTATTTTTTTACAGTCGGGCCAAAGTTCAAGTCGAGCAAATGTTACATTGCGAGAAAGCATGTCTAGTACCAGTAGTGAAATTTCTCGCCCTCCGTTGTACCGTCACTGTTGCAATGTTTGTGGTAAAGTTGCAAGTTCACCTGCAAAACTGAAAATTCATATGAGAAAGCACACAGGCGAAAGGCCATTCAAGTGTGAATATTGTTCTTTATGGTTTAACAACAAAAGTAATTTGTATCAGCATCAACGTTTAGTACACAAAGTTAAGTTAACCTTTACCAATACTTGGAGATCGCAAGACTCGAGCTGACTTCTTATTGCGGCGGAGAAGAAATTGTCAAAGGACCAGTCTACCTTGTGGTAAAGCTGGTTGTTAGACGAAAGAGGTGCTATAGATTCATAATTATGCTTGGTATAATGCATCACTGAGATGCGTTAACCCATTACCACATAATCCTGGTAACCAGCATTTTCTCCTTTTCCAACAATGTTTTCTGTTCTTTCAAAAAAAAAAAAAAACATTGAAGCCACAATGCCTGCAAATGTTTTGAGTTTTAACAAGTCTAAATTGTTGCTGTGTGGTAAAGAGTTGAGGAATCTAAAACTTAATCATGTGGTAAAAGCCTGATCCCACAAGATATCAAAGCCAAGGAAAAAGCAGTGTGAGAATAGGAAGAATCAATCATTTATCAATTTTCAGACCATGGAACTGGAGTTGTCATGCATCCAGGGGATGTTAAAACATCAAGAGCAGCATTGAATGATGTAAAAGAACAGGAATGGGGTTGCGGTTCTTCATACCAAACTGCTATCATTATAGAACCCGAGCAGGTGTATCATGGAAGGTTTGCATGTGATGTATGTGGTAAATTAACCAACTCGCGTGGCAAGCTTGAGATTCACATGAGGAAACATACTGGAGAAAAGCCATTCAAGTGTGAATTTTGTGATGCTAACTTCATATGTAGAAGCAACTTAAATAAACATATAAGGAAATTTCACTACTAAGTCTGTGCCAAATTGCAGAGCTCTGGTAACTCAGTCTGAAGCGTACAGGACTTGAGAACAGAAGGTCACTGGTTTGATTCTTGGCTCAGCCAGTTTCTTAGAGGATTGATGATAGTCATTGCGAAAGGATTCATTCCTCTCTCACCATTGACCATATTTTCAATAGTGGCTATGTGGGAAAGTAGCCAGAGGCTTAGAAAGAATATTGTGTGTAGCAGTACTCATATATATACGGTTAATTTTTGTGGAGTAAATTTCTAGTAAAACGTTAATGAATACAACTGGATATAGTTTTCTTTGCAATTGCTTCTTGGGCTCGGATGAAGAGTTAATTGACAGCCTGCAAAATGAAGGATTCACAGGTGTGTGGAAATCTTAGAAATTTCTACTTGTCCACGCACAAAAAAATTACAAAAATCTACTTGTTCACTAGTGTGGCTGACTTGTCCAAAACAATTTTAAATGACACACATAGAGTGACATGTCAGTAAATGACATGTCAGCATTGTGGGGATACTCTCCACAGACCTTACAAAAACCGACCCATTTTGTCCAATTTTATGCATCAGTTGATTGCTGAATGGGAAAATGTTTTGGTTTTAGAGTTTCTGGCAGAGGAGATAATTGCTAAATCAAGGCCCATTTCACATGGAAGCTGTTTAAAATCAGATAAAAAATTTTCAAGTGTGCGACATTGTCGTAAAAGATCTTTGAATTGGTGCTAAAGTGATACATTTTTATTAGTCTTAAAAAATTATTTTAATTCATAATGATCTTGAAGGTGTTCGACATTTTTCAAAGCAATTAAAATTGACATGCATAAACAGCTGCATATTATACCAATCTTGTTGTTTGAGGTGAATGCCCAGGGTGCCCAATCATAAACTGCATTACGTAATTCACGTATAAATTCTACTCCGCGCGTACATATTTTTTGTGCTTACGTGCATGCATGCACTGTCAAAAGTATGCACATACAAAAAGGAAAGTAAATACGTACACTGCACGTACAAATTAGGTATCATTTCGTATTGCATGTCAAACAAACAAAACAAAAGTAGTTTTCCTTGTAAATGGGTACCACGCTTTGTCCTCAACACAGAGCGGGTTACCAAACATTTTCACTATATATATTTTGCGGCTCCCTCGTCTGTCTAAATAATTTTTGCTACGATTTTTTAAAGGTGTCAAAATCTACCACGTGTACAGGAAATATGGTAATTAATTTTCAGTGTGAAATTAAAATAATTCAATAATATTATGATGCACAGTTATCATTAAAAACACATTTTTTTGACATACGAAAGCTGAGAAATCGAGCCGCAAATTAAACGTGTAATTTTCTATGTATGGCGTCTGCTGCAGAAAAAATGTCATCACGACAAAAGCTGTAAAATATTTTACAGCATGAAGATCTCGGAAAGGTAGGTTTACACAAGTGATTCTACCATTACACCTTTTGTTTTATTTTGCCCTAACACGGCATGGCCTTTGACAGAGTTTGAGCTTACAGTGAGCCAATCGGCCTGCTCTGTGATTTTAGAATAGCCAGATCTACGAACATCGTCTTGGACAATGAGCATCAGTCTGTCTACACTTCCTTTTTAAAGCAGTTCTAATGTACTTTGCAACTTTGAGAAGGAATAAAGGTGAAAAATCTTCCATAAAGGCAGTCGATTATCAAAACTCGTGGCCGTGTTCGGCTTTCAAACTCTGAATGCTGTTGCGATTACCGTAATTCATCTATATATTGGGACACTCTATGAATTCGGACACCATTAATTAATTCTTGAAATAAGTTATTTTATGTTTCTAATTTCGGACAGCTGATGCTAGCACTTTTTCCATTAATTCGGACACCAAATTCGCGACTGAAAAGTCTGGACAATTTTTTTTTTTCATCGAGCTAGTTTAACTACTCCTATCAATAGAAGTATTGTCCCAGACGGTGTTTTGTCATGCTTCAGTAACTACCTTTACCCGTGTTTGGCTCAAAGACCCTTTCCCCCCAGCATCACTACAAGATCAAATCGACTACGTTCGGATTTTTAATTATCCCAGATCCTTCTATTTTGAACAGTTCATTTACACGGGCAGTGTTGCAAAAGATCAGACTGCATATTCATGTAGACTTATCTTGGTCTACACTAAACTAAAATATATCCACGTTACATCGTTTCCAAGCCATTCCAAGTCCGTCAGACGAAAAAGTCTTACGGTCTTTAGGTTCACAAACAAGATAGGTGTGTTACGTGTATTTTCTTAAAAGAAACGAGACGCAGTCTGAAAATTACTAATCGCAATTTCTGGGTGAAAATAATGTAAGAATAATGACCGAGTACTTCGATGATGTAAACAGGTCTAAATTTAGATAAAGCTGGAATTCCAAAAATTACGAGGTTGAATTGTTTACCGAAAATCGTTGTGCTATTGAAATATGCACAGGTCTGTACGCAATTAACTTCTACTTTGTCGATTGCTTCTCTTCCTGACCATATTTTTTGTACGTATTTTCGCGTAAAGGGTCACTTATCTTACCTTAGCACCCGATTCCACATGTTCCTTTCGGGTAATTAACTATCAACGTGTTTTGTTTTCTCACCATATTACACAAACGCCTTGCTCGCTGATTGGCCGATATCGATTTTTGTAGGCGGAGTCACTGTTTTGTTCACTTTGTAATTGACAGGATTTTTTTTTTAATTTTCTATGTTTTCGGACACTGACGGTAGCAATTATCTATGAGTTCGGACACAAAATAATTATTTTATTGTGTCCAAATACATAGATGAATTATGGTATATCTAAGTATGTGCATGCCCTGGAGACATATGATGCATCCATATAATCACCAAATGCACAATTTACAAATTTAATTAAGATCCCATTCATTATGGTAAAGGAGCTAGGGTGTTAAAATTCATTAATAAAACTAAAATGGCCCAAAGTTACTCTGTACCCCCTAATTTTTCTTTGTACTCCCAATTAAAAACCTAGGGGGTACAGTGTACACCAAATTTTTTCTCTGTACCCCCAATTCAAAACCTGGGCCAAATTGATAACCCAGTGGGCATGCTGATGCCGAGGTACACCAAATATGTAATTTGGCTTTTCAGAAATTAGGGATCGTCTCAAGCTGCTGTTTATCATACAACATGTCATTTTTTTGCATGATTTTAGTGAGAACATTTGTATTTCTCTGGATAAGTATACAACAGATCTTTGTTTCAAAATTCTCATGTTTTTGACTTGTCCATGGACAACTAGACTGAAAAAAGTCACTTGTCCAAAGCTGAATTTTCCCCGAGTCGGACAAATGTGGCATAGTATTTCCACACCCCTGATTCAACATAGTGCAGCAGGGCCTGCTCTGGCTTTTATTTTTAATTTGGCCACTACTTTCGCCAGTTTGGAAAAAAGTTTGCCACTTGCCTTATGTATGAGCCATTTGTTTTGCTACTTTCCTTATTTTATAAGCCATTTCTTTCTGTGGTTTGGCCACTTTCCTTTTTACATTTTCAGCATTATTATTGCATTAATGGGTGCGGAGTTTAGTTATCAGCTTCAAAATACGTTTTACATATAATTGTAACAAACAATTATTAATTAGCCTTTAATTCACTAATAAGTCAGAAGTCACAGTTTTGATTATTGGATTAAAATTCCCAATCAATATCGCAGAGCAGTTAAGAGAAAATTTGCCACTTGTTCAAATTTTTCGCATGTGGCAAAAATGGGGATTGTCGGCGGGGCCCCTGGTGCAGTGCAAAATGGGACAAATGAAACACTTTTTCCTTTACCACACATCCTGAGTTTTAAGTGGAGTCTGGTAGAGCCATCGGTAGTGTTCAAGACATCAGACCAGAAGAAACTCCAGGAAAGCATGGATAGGTGCCCTTGTGATATATGATTGTATGGTGTTTTAAAGCCATTAGCAACATTTTTTCAGTTATATCGCGGCGGCCGTACAATATTCTTTCCAAGCCACTGGCTGCTTTCTCACACAGCCATCACCGAAACAATGGTCAGTGGTGAGAGAGGAATGAATCCTGTCGCAATGACAAGCATCAATCCTTGGAAAGAAATTGGCCAAGCCGGGGATTGAACCAGCGACCTCCTGTTCTCAAGTCTTGTATGCTACCTATTGAGCTACGGGGCTTGGCCCTTGTGATATAACTGATTAATGTTAATAGTGGCATTAAAAATCATACAAATGAAGTTTAACAAACAAAAACCTAGCCCCAAAACCCTGTGGAAGAAGGCTGTTGAAAACAATGTGTGAAAAAAAGAGAATGCTAGGAGCCAGTATTTTCTCCTTTTCCAACACATTACAACCTTTTCAAAGACTAAAATCATTGTTTGAGCTACATTTAATTTACTGTCTGCAAAATTTTATGCTTTCAATTTAGACACATTTTTTCTTCAGGTAAAGAGTTAACTCTTTACCACAATGTCATGGCAATGTTTTGGACACGTGCAAATTGTGGCATTTCGGACCTCAATGTAAATGTGGCTCAAACGGGGAAAGTTGTGACAGAAATAGAAAACATTGTGAGGAAAGGAGAAAATGCTGTGACAATTATTTTCTTCATTTCTTACAATGAGTTCAAAAGTTCTCAGCTAGGGTCATTATTAAAATTTGGGATTGTGTGGTAAAGGGTTAATCAGAAAATATTGAATTGCACACAATCTTACCACACAATCTCGACTCTTAACAATCCTAAGGAAGAGTGCCTTTGAAAACATTGTGGGAAAGGAGAAATGCTGGTAACCAGCATTTTCTCCTCTTCCCACAATGTTTTCTACTTCGACTATCAAAGACAGAAATCATCATCTGAGCTACATTCAATTTGGCATCTGCAAATGCTTTCAATTTGGACCAGTGTATAAGTTTGTTGTTTGGTAAAGAGATAATACAAAAATAAATTGGAAACATTTATCGTTTAGAAACAAGCATGAATAGTGTAAACTGTATAGACAAACCTAGACTGTTAGACTTGTAATTCTAACTCTATACCGACCAACAAACTTTTGGACTTGACTAGCTCTAAAGCATTTGCAAATTGCATATTAAATCTGGCTCAGATGTTGGAAATCTTCTATGAAAGGTTGGAAAACATTGTGTGAAAAGGAGAAAATGCTTGTTACCAGCATTTTCTCCTTTTCGTGCAAGTTTTTTAAAGACTTCTTCCCTAGGGTCGTTAAAACTATGGACTGTCTGGTGAAGGGTTAATTTACCCTTTACCACACAATCCCGAGTTTTAACAACCCCGAGGAAAAAGAATTTGCTGGTAACCAGCATTTTCTCCTTTTTCCCACAGTGTTTTCTACCTGTCCAAAATCAAATTTCAGTTTTTGAGTCACATTTATTTGGTCTATAAATGCTTGCAATTTGGGCAAGTCTAAAATGTTGTTGTTCGGTAAAGATTTAATGAAAATGTATAAATATTAAAGACCTACTAGCTGCCAAATGAAAACAAATTAGGAGTCTGACTGCAGACAGAGTTTGTACCATTTGAAAGTTTGGAAATTATGAGAGTGATAATGTGTTACAGTACAGTCTGTCCAAGTTTGAGTCTCTGACAGAAAAGTGTGTAGAACTAATTGTGACAGTACAGTCTGTCCAAGTTCGAGTCTCTGGCAGAAAAGTGTGTAGAACTATGTGTTACAGTACAGTCTGTCCAAGTTCGAGTCTCTGGCAGAAAAGTGTGTAGAACTAAAGTTGGCACTTTTGATATGACTGAAATTTGTCGGAATTTTGACTCGAGCATTGTTTGCTTTTGGCCACTAGTGTACCTTTAAACTTTGTCAATGTTTCTTATAAATGGACCTCCTTTTACTCCTCTACCAAACAATCAAAATGTCAGGTTTTGTACCTGTCCAAAGACAAATTCTAGTGTTTGTTTCGCATTTTTTGTGTGCAAAAGCTTTCAATTTGAAAAACTCTGAATTTTGTGGTTTAGTAAATGGTTAACACTTTACCATGCAATTCCAAGTTTTAACAAACCTGACTAAAAGGCCTTTTGAAAACATTTTGGGAAAAGAAGAAAATGCTGGTAACCAGCCTTTTCTCTTTTTTCCACAATTTTTTCTAACATATACAATACAAATTCCTCCCATTTGAGCTATATTGAAATTGTCTTCTGAAAAATGCTGTAAATTTGGACAAGTCTAAATTTTTGTTGTGTGGTAAAGGGTTGAAGGGATCATTAGAAACTGTAGGTAAACCACAAGCACAAAGATGGGCACTGACATGCCAATTTACTTAAACTTTTTACCACACAATTCCAGGTTTAACTCTTTACCACACGATCCCAACTTTTAACGACCCTGAGAAATGAGCCTTTTGAAAACATTGTGGAAAAAGGAGAACATGCTGGTAACCAGCATTTTCTCCTTTTCCCACAGTGTTTTCTACCCTTCCCTAAACAATTTTCAATTTTTCAGTCACATTTATTGTGTCATCTGCAAATGCTTTCATTTTGGTCCAGTCTAAAATTTTGTCGTTTGGAAAAGGGTTAAAAGACCCTGAGGACGAGGACGTCCGAAAACATTGTAGGCAAAAGAGAAAATGCTGGTAACCAGCCATTTCCCCTTTTCCCACAATGTTTTCTACTCGTTCACAACCAAATTCCATATTTCCAGCCACAGTTAACCCATAACCTGCTTAATAAGTTATATGAAATTTCCAGCTAATAGTAGAAAACCCAAATATTGCAATTTCAAAGTTATTTTTTGGGGATAAAATATTTCCCGATCAGACAGTGTAGATCCAAAATTAGACTGTATGTTCTAGAACAGTCTGATCTTGATCTACACTGGTCACAAAAATCCCTTGAGTCACGTTTAGCAGCCCAAGGGTTAAAAACGGGGAATTGCATCACAAAGAATTGATGTACCATTGTCCTTGTCTATTTCAGGCATATGCTTGGGTATGACGAAAGACAATGCAAAAAAGATTGGGGCTACGACTTGCCATATCTGTGGGAGAGTCATGGCAACAAAGTCTGCCCTGACTATACATATAAGAACACACACGGGTGAAAAACCATATAAATGCTCTGTGTGTAAGAGGGGGTTTGCACACAAAGGCAACATGGTTCAACACTATCATAATGTACATTCCAAAGAGAGGCAGCGGCTTTTGTTGCAGATTGAGAAGAATTTGAATAATCTTTGAAATGAAACATTTTCCCGCTCAAATGTTAGTATTTTTGTTAATGCACCGTTCCTAGGTGTTGGAAACTCTTTACGTTTTGCACAAAGGCAGTATCGTTCAAAACTTTCATAATGTACATTCGGAGAAGAGGCAGAGGCTCCTGCTGCTGATTTAGAAGAATAATTCAGACATGCTGTGTAATAAGGGGGTTCAGTTTATATGCAGAAAAATCTGACTTAAGGTCAGCCTGCGCAGTCCTCTTTTGTTGATGATTGCAAAGAATTTGAGCCATGCTCTGGCAAAAGGAGATTTTTGCATCTCTGTGATGCATTACACCGAGCAAGTCATTGCATAATCATAGATCCATAAAATCAATTTTGTCTAAAAACCAACAAAATCTGGAGGTAGACTGGTCCTTGGACAAGCAGAAAATCTGCCAAAAGCAAATGGTTTTGACTTGATCAGCCCTGGTGTCTTCTGTGTTGTGTTGGTGAGAAAACTTCGACATTATATATATAGCTCTGTTTTTACTGAAGATATTTGCTTCAAACTTGAACAAGTTGATAATTATCAAAAGGAGAACCTTTTTAACAATGGCAGATAACCATCAAAATATTTTGATAAATATGCCCCTTTTTCAACTAAGAATTTTCACTGAAAACTAAGCATCCAAGGCTGAGCATTGGCACCCATATGTGAAGCCTTTGTTGTATAAAAGATAATACCCAAGGCCAAGTGATGAGCATCACCAAAATGGTGAATACTATTGTAATATGGAGGTATTATCTGACATACAAGTTATCTTTTAGGTATTTCAAAATGTGTACAGAGCCCTAGGTCAGCAAAACCACTTTGGTCATTTACCACCCATGGTGCTAAGATCAGGTAAAAAGGTATTACAAATTAACATTTTTGCCTTCTTAAATATAGACAAGGGCACTATCTCCTTAGCGATCAAACTATCTCCCTGTCGAGGGCTCGAACAATAATTGTGTCAATATTCTCTTAGAACGATTTTATGCTTATTTATCTTTTTTCATGCTTGATTTTATCAAGGATGGTGTTTCAGGGGGTTTGAAGGCTATAGGTTTGACGGAAAAAAGAAAAAACTGTGAACCCAAATGTCTGTGTTGATAGAAATTTGTTGATTTTCAGTTTGGTGCCTTAAAGTTGTGGCAAAATTAAATTCATACCCTTTGTATTTCTATGGCCAATCCTATTGAAGAATAAAGTTAAATCATCTCAACACATGATAGCATTGCAGGTTTTTTCGGTAGATCACTAATAAATAAATGTTGATAAAATTCTTCGAGACATACCTTTGTTTTTAGCTCACCTGAGCACGAAGAGCTCAAGGTGAGCTTTTGTGATTGTGCTGTGTTCGGCATCTGTTGTGCGTCATGCATCGCCCAGGCATCAACAATTACCTTGTGTGCACTCCAGGAGTTAAGTTGCGAATACGATGGTTTCAATAGGTAAAGGTTTGTAATGAACTTTAAATCTTTTTCTATTTAATGCACAAAAATAAACCATACATATAAAACATATTTTAAACTTTTTTCTTTTTTGATTTATACCTGTTTCAAAATTTTATATGGCAAATAAAACATAATTTGAACATGTACATGTATTTCTTCTTTTTGTATACATGTATTTGCATTTTTACCTCATGATCATTTTTGGCCAATCTGCAAGGACACTGGACAGTTCACTGTACTGGTACATAAAAAAGTTTTCAAACACATTTTTAAAAAGAAATTATTAATAATATTAAGAAAACATGTCATGATTTGAAAATGCTGCTTAATAAAAGTAAAACATTTTACAGCTTACACAATATATTTAAACATTGTGGAAAATTGTACCTCATGACCATTTTTGGCAATCTGCATGGACACTGGACAGCTCAAATTTGTCACACTTGTCCATTCTCACAGTTTAACACACAATAACAGATGATTTATCAAAGTGTTAATTGATTAAATCAAACATTTAAATATATATCTTTGATTAAAAACACCAACCGGCATTAATCAGCTTTAATCCTTTTATCATAATAGTAATCATTGACTTTTTCAAGTACACACTGTGTGAAAGTGTGATAATGTGGCTGTTGTGTAGGTGTCATAAACAGTTAATTCATACCAATTAAGCTGGCTGCTGGCTGCATTTGACAGATTAGTGCTGTGCACATGGTAGTTAAAGAAGAAATATGCACGAGCGGACTTGTGGTGGCTGCTGCACACAGATTGGCTGCTGTTCATATGTGGCTGCTTGCACAGATTTGACTATGTTGAAAAGGTGCAATTCATTCAAACCCTTGTTTAGCTGGTTTAATTCATTACTGTACAAAGACAATCTCTGACACCCTTTCATTTGACAGCTTAGGAAAACATTGTGGAGAAAGGAGCGATTCCTTGTGACAAGCAAATGCTTCTTTTACCATGATGTTTTCCAAGTCTTAACTATGTCATTTCTTCATCTTTGTTTTCTATTAAATTTTGTAATTTGTAGTCTAAAAATAGTCTTTTGCAGTAATGGTTTGAACTTGTCTTTCAGGGATATTGGCCACGGCGTTTCAAGACCCCAATCCTGATGGAGTCCCTTCTCTTGAACTGTCACGGTCTGCAGAATATCTAGGCTATGATATGAAGCATTTTTGCCAACTTTGTTGTAAAGCGTTTCAAAACAGCTGGGCCTTAAACCGTCATCAGCGAATCGTCCACGACGGTGAGAAGCCATTTCTGTGCAAGATTTGTAAGAAGTCCTTCTCAACAAAGAGCAATTTGAAAACTCACATGATAGTGCATATGCGTCAGTAATAGAGAGATGGTGAATATTTGTCAGTGACACTGTGTTATGCATTTGTGAGTTCATGCAAATATGTCAGTGACATTGATCATACATATGTGTCAGTTAATGGAGATTGTGTATATGCCTCAGTGACACTGTATTATGCATTTGTGACAGTTTGTGAAAATCCATCGGTGACATCGTATTATGCATTAGTGATAGTTTGTGCGAATGCGACTGTTAATTGATCATGCATTATGCATCAGAGACAGAGATTGCTAGTTATTAGAATTTTCTCCTTTTCCCCAATGTTTTCATACACCTTTATCAAACAATTCCATGTTTTACAATCCTAATAAAAGAAGCCTTTTGAAAACATTGTGGAAAAAGGAGAAAATGCTGGTAACCAGCATTTTCTCCTTTTCCCACAATGTTTCTACCCTATCGGAGAACTTTCGTTCATTTGCAGCATTTTTGAATTTGTCATTTGCAGATGGCTTCAATTCTGAAGGGTCTAAAATTTGTTAGGGAGAGGGTAGGCTCTCCTCTTCAGGGTAGCAGTGTTGCATCTAGGATTTTGATTTTGTGGGACAATTGGGCCCACTTCTGAAAATTTTTAGGGACAAAAAATATTTTTAGGGGACAGTATACAATTTTTTTTTGTCTTTCACTCTGATATAAGCACATATAATATGATGTTAATTCGACTGTTTGTGGAGGTGCGTATGTTCATACATGTCTCCTTCAATGAATGGCTTCAACAGGTTCGACAACTTCAAGTTTGAATCAATTCACGATTTGCATTTCATGGAACTACTTGATAATACAACCGTGGAAATTATGATTCCCATTCCTTTCTGTCGGGTTGTTTCGCTGCCATTGATCCCGCATCAGAATATGATTCTTTAGTTTCAGAGTATTTTCTTGACTCAAAAAATTAAAATTTGTTTTTTTTTTGAAGGGTTGGAAACATTGTCAGAAATGGAGAAAATGCTTCTTACCAACATTTTCTCATTTTTCTACAAGGTTTTCAAAAGCCTTCTTCCTTCCTGGTTGTTTCAACTCTGGATTGTGTGATAGAGGGTTAAGAGTTAAAAGTGAAGTTTATCTTTTAGCCCTTCACCACACAATCATGAGATTAAACGAACCTGAGAAAGAAGCTTTTTGAAAATACTGTGGGAAAAGGAGAAAATGCTGGTATCAGCTTTTTCTCACTTTCTTCCAATTTTTTCCATCTATTCAATTTGAGGACAGAAACTATTATTTGAAATAATTTGAATTGTCATCTGCAAATTCCTTCAATATGGACAAGTCAAACACTCTTACGTGTGGTAAAGGCTTAAATAAAGAACAGTCAGGTCGCTGAGATCTGACCGACATACATGTACACAATTCACCAACAAATTACATTGAAAATGCACCCAATCACATGCCACTCTTTTGAGATATGCATGCAATCAGTAGAAACAGACTTACATGTAACAAACAGATAGTTCCTCAGTTGAAAAGTCTGTAAGTCAAGATGTAATTAACGATTTATCCAAAACCGTGATTTGTCGTCAGCTATATCGAAATGAACAACCAGGAAATTAGCTGACGATGGCTCGCAGAGTGGAAAAATGGTTTATTACGCCTCAACTTGAAGATTTTTCGACTGACGAACTATCCGTCTACCTGGATTAAGTCAATTTAATGACTAAAGCATATATACTGATCAAGAGAAATAACTCCTATTCAGTCATAACAGATACATGTAGGTTTTACCATTTACCTGTCTTGATTATCAGACTGCTCAGTTACATCATTGGTTTTGGGTATTCAAGTTTTTTGTATAGAAAATGTTAAGTTTTTAGTGAGAGTCACTTATTTTAATATTAATACCTATGCTTAGGCGAGTTGTTTACTTAAAGTGTGGTTTGTTAGCTCCACTGGCCAAAGGCCAGCGGGCTTATTTTATGGCCTTGTGTCCATAGTGCATCTGTCCATCTGTGTGTCCATGTGTGCGTTAACTTTTATTCCAAACATTATCTTCTCTGGAAGTACCCATCGGATTTTAACGAAACTTCACGGAAATGATCCTGGCATGGCCCTCTTCAGAAACTCTTCAAAGAATTTGATTCCGATCAAAATTGTGGTTGCCATGGCAACAAAACTGAAAAATAATGGAAATCTTTAAAAATCTTCTTGTCCAAAACCATAAGGCCTAGGGTTTCCAAATTTGGCATGTACCTTCATCTAATGGACCTCTACAAAATCTCTTCAAATTATAGCTGGAGGGTCAAAATTGGCCCTGTCCCGGGGGGATCACAAGTTTTACATAGGTTTATAGAATGAAAATTTTAAATACCTTCTTTTTCTAAATCATATGGCCCAGTGCTACCTAATTAAGCATGTAGCTTCATCTAATGGACTTCAACAAAAATCCTTCATATTATAGCTTCAGGGTCAAAATTAGCCCTGCCCCATGGGCCAAACACTGAAAAATATTGAAAATTTGTAAAATTCTTCTTGTCTTAAATTATAAGGCCTAGGGATACCGAATACGGCATATAGCTTAACCTAATAGCCCTTTACAAAAACCATTCAAATTATAGCCCCGTAGTCGAAATTGGCCCTGCCATGTGGGGGGGGTCACAAGTTTTACAGAGGTTTCTTTAGTGAAAACTTTAAAATATCTTCTTGTCCTAAAACCATATGGCCTAGGGCTATTAAATTGTGCATGCAGCTTCATCTACTGGACCTATACAAAAAACTGTAGTCAAAATTGGCCCTAACCTGCAGGTCACAAATTTTACATAAGCTTTTATAGTGAAAACTTTAAAAATCTTCTTGTCCTAAACCATATGGCCTTATACCAGTTATAGCCTGGTGTCAAAACTGGTCCAGTGGAGCGATACAGGGCCATCATGGCCTTCTTGTATTTCTGTTCCAAGACTAAATGAATACTTATGTCCTTGAAAATATGTTTTCTGCTACTAAAATTTTGGAAATTTTCTTTTCAAAGCACACTTTGTTAAGGTACATTGATATATGCTGAGAAAGATACTTGATTTAAACCTGTCTGTATTCACTGACATCATCTTTGCATATTGAAATGATACAACTTTTTGTGGGGAGCACGGATATTTTCTGTATGAAAGTTTATTTCCATACAGACTTCATATGATTTAAGGCCCCTGTCAGTGCCAATTAAGTGCATGATACATTTATTTAAAAGGCAGTGGAGTGATACAGGGCCATCAAGGTGCTCTTGTTATGTCAGATTTGCTAGTTTGCCCAATTATTGGGGGGGGGGGGGGGGGGGGAATTGATGGAGGTTATTTTTGCCTTTCATCTGATAAAAAGCTATTGGCTGGACCACAGAAATATTAAAAGTGTATATATGTACCCAGATACTTGTTTGTTTTCCATTCTTTTTGCTGAATATATTGAATGACAAGGATTTGAAAACAAAAAAGAATTTATTAAAATGATAGATTGTCAGTTATAATCCAACAGCCATTTACAGTGTGACCCTTTCCCACTTGTGAAATTTCGAATTTAAAACATCTGCATTGGATGAAATTGACAGTATAGAGCTTAAGTTCTCTGATAGGGAAGAAAGAAATGTTGGAAAAGGAGATAATGCTGGTTACCAGCATTTTCCCCTTTTCCCACAATGTTTACAAAAGATTTTTTTCTCAGGGTCGTTGAAACTCAGAGATTGTGTGGTAAAGAGTTAAATAATACTTGGCAGAACACTTCTTCCACAATGGTGTTGATAAACATGGGATTGTGTGGTAAAGAGTGAAACACTTTCTTTTTTTTCAGACAATTTAATGAGAAATACCCAACAGGAGCTGAGAACAAGCCATATGTCATGCTTTTACAGATGTTCAGAATGTGGCAAGGATTTTAAAACAAAATACCATGTTAAGCGGCATACAGCTATTGTACATAGGCAGGAAAAGCCATTTGAATGTGTGCGGTGTCATAGAAAGTTTTCGACAAGAGATAATCTGAAATGTCACATGATAGTACATCAGGCACAGTTCCCGCCATTTTAGTGTTTTTTTTACACTTGGTAGGGCTTTACCCTTTAAACCTTTACCACACATTCCCAGGTTTTAATGACCCTGGTAAAGAAAACATTTGGGGAAAAGGAGAAAATGCTGGTAAGTAGCACTTTCTCCCTTTCCTACAATTTTTTCAACCCTTTCACAGCTAAAAAGCATAATTCCAGCCATTTTGAAATTGCCTGCAAATGTTCCAATGTGGACAGCTCAAAATTTTTGTCTTTTGGTGAAGAGTTAACCCTTTGCCACACAATCCCAAGTTTTAATGACCCTGACGAAGAAGCCTTGTAATAACATTGTTGGAGACGGAGAATATGCTGGTAAACAGCACTTTCTCCATTTTCCACCATGTTTTCTATCCTTCCAAAAGCTATTTTTTATTTTTGAATCACAATTATTTTGTTGTCTGCAAAAGATTTCATTTTGGGCAAGTCTGAAATTTTGTTGTGTGTAAATGGGTTAATAAGAGTCACATTTAGTTGTAATGACTGTGCTGTTATAAAAAATATTCAAATGAGAATTGATATGAAATGTCACATGATCATTCATCAGACAGAATTGTAGATGAAAGTGATATCTTTAGCTCGGCTGTTTTCGAAGAAACTATTGTTATAGCCCTGTCGTCTGTCATCATCATGCAAAAAGTGCAACATTTTATAATAGCTATTTCACTATTGAAGATGTTTACTTCAAAGTCAGACTAGTTGTTTACTATCTAAAGAGGAACCCAATACAACAGAGGCAATGTAACCATCCGTTATTTTTGACACAGTTATGCCCCTTTTTTGACTTGGAATTTTCAATAAAAATTATTCCATTTCAATAAGCAGCTTCAGTCATGCTTTGGCACCCTCATGTGGTGTTGTTCTTAAATTGGTACGGTTATATACTCTTACAAACCAGTCATGTCTTAACAACCCTGATGTTAAAAAAAAAAAGTTTTCAATAAGGGATGTTATGAAAATGTCTTATGATAGTACACCAGAGGGAATTCAAGACATGGCTTGAAAATTTAATTTTATACCATTTCATGCTTTTACAAACCAGTTGCATATTAAAACTTTACCAAACAATCCCACGTCATGTTCCTGGGGAAGAGGCCTTTTGAAAACATTGTTGGAAAGGGAGAAAATGTTGGTAACCAGCATTTTCTCCTTTTCCCACAATATTTTCTACCCTGTCAAAAGACCTTAAGTTCATTTGTACCCCTTTCAAATTTGTCGTCTGCAGATGCCTTCAATTTGGAAGGGGCTAAAATTTGACGTTCTGGAAAGGGTTAAACAACCCAGATGTCATGCAAGGTTTTTCATTGAATGATGATGTTTAAAGTTATAATGATCACACACCAGGCAGAATTCTAGGAATAAGTGAGACTTACTACTTGGTGCCATTTTAAGCTTTTACATAACATTCCTCTGTATTTATGACCATGATGAAGAAATTTAGGTCTCAGCAATGTGCTTATATAGTATCAGACTAAGCAAAGTCTGGCCTTTGAAAATTACTGGTCCAGTTTATTCTGGTCGATTTTGAAAATCTATGTCCAGGGCATCACAAGGCTTTGCCCAAATAGTAATAAGTGTGGAATATAATTGAGCCATGCTCTGGCAAAAGGGGATTAATGCATCTCTGTGATGTATTTTACGTAAATATGGATCCTTAAAATCCATCATGTTTTACAGCGAACAGAATCGTATGTTAGAACAGTTTTTTGATATATATCAGAAAATTGATAGTGAAAAGTTATAACACAGTTCAGCTTGTGCTGACTGTGCAGGCTGACCTGGGTTGATACTTTCTGCAAATGTATTAACCCCCTTTTCACTGCGCATGGGTGAATTAAAGTCTGGCTAACTTCCAGTGAGGGTTCCACATGACAAAAACCCACGAGAGATAGGTGGGGGGCTGGGGTGGGGTCATTTCAGAGGAGTTACAAAGGAAGACTTGATTAGGTTATAGAAGGTTATTATAGGTGGGTAGTAGGGGTTTAACTCTTTACCAAACGACAATATTTTGGACGTTTCCAGATTGAAAGCATTTGCAGATGACAAAATAAATGAGACTCAAAAACTGAAATATCTTTTTGGGAAAGGTAGAAAACATTGTGGGAAAAGGAGAAAATGCTGGTTACCAGCATTTTCTTGATTTCCCACAATGTTTTCAAAAGGCTTCTTCCCCAGGATCATTAAGAGTCCAGATTGTGTGGTAAAGGGTTAACAATACTGCATGACAGAATTTTAGACAGTTCCAAGTTGAAAGCATTTGCAGACAATATAATTGGATAGGTAAACATTTAGGGATTTGTCTGTAAAAGGTTAGAAAACATTCTGGGATAAGGAGAAAACACTGGTTACAAATGAAAACAGGTTCAGTAAAACTTAGGATTGTGTGGTAAAGGGTTAATCCTGGACTTGTAACAATGATTGCACAAGTGGTTGCATTAATTATGGTCAGTCCTATGGGAGATAGAGGTCATTTACTTCCCTTGATTCCTTTTTAACCCTTTACCCCACAATCCCGACTTAACGACCGTTAGAAAGAAGCCTTTTGAAAACATTTTTGGAAAAGGAGAAAATGCTGGTAACCAGCATTTTCTCCTTTTCCAACAATGTTTTCTACCCTTCCCAACTCAAATTTCAATTTTTCAGTCACATATATCATGTTGTCTGCAAATGCTTTCAATTTGGACCAGTCTAAAATTTTGTTTGGTAAGGAGTTAATACCAGATTATCATCTATGGTATTAGTTATTTTTTTATCCTTGGTATCTTTTTCATGATCTAGAAATGTTCAGGTAGAAATGTCACGGTCAAAATTCATCAGATTATGTTTCAATCCATTTGGTGCATTCTAATTGAGCAGAGTGCTGTGAAAACAGGGTTTGATTCATCTGCAAAAAAGTATTGATGAAGGTCAGCCTGCGCAGTCTGTGCAGGCTGACCTGGGTTGAAACTTTTTGCTTTTAGTAAATTTTCTGTATGTCGGAGGACCATTCTACCTCACAATTTAATCCAGCGTTCCCACTCAAATTCAAATCTTTTTTGGGAGTGCATGCACTCCCTGGAGTACAAGTTTGGGAGTGCAAGAGAATTTATAGGAGTGCCCTTAATAATGACAATTTTAGAGCTTCTGTGGAGGAAAGTGAGTGCCTATGGTATTGAAAATTTGTTTTGATGAGTCAAACTCTGCTGTAATCTGCTCTTGAAAACAATATGGATATTTTAAAAAAGAAGTTGCTCACATTATTTCCTTACTTACGGGACTGGGTTCAGAGGGACAATTTACAACCTGATGGCCAGTAGAATTTTCCATTTCACTGTTAATTTCAGACACTAGCTAACTTTCATTTATTGTTTTATAGAGATATTTATGCAAATTCACTATTTAAAGTAATTAATAAAGCTGAATAGAAAGTTTGAAATGCCTATGATTGGACAATGTCAAACCAGTTTTTGTTGTGTCATGGGTTTTCATGTTTTTTTTTTAGCTCACCTGAGTACAAAGTATTCAAGGGGAGCTTTTGTGATCGTGCTGTGTCCGTCGTCCGTCTTCTGTTGTTTGTTGTCAACTTTTAGCTTGTGTGCGCTCTATAGGCCACATTTTCAGTCTGATCATCACAAAACTTTGTCAGAATGTATGTTTTGATAAAATCTCGGACAAGTTCGAAACTGGGTCATGTGGGGTCAAAAACTAGGTCACCAGGCCAAATCTTAGAAAAACCTTGTGTGTGCTCTAGAGGACACATTTTCAGTCCAATACTCATGAAACTTGGTCAGAATGTTTGTCTTGATAAAATCTCGGATGAGTTCGAAAATGGGTCATGTGGGGTAAAAAAACTAGGTCACTAGGTCAAATCTTAGAAAAACCTTGTGTGCACTCCAGAGGCCACATTTTCAGTCCCTTACTAATGAAACTTTGTCAGAATGTTTGTCTTGATAAAATCTCAGAGGACACATTTTCAGTCCGATACTCATGAAACTTGGTCAGAATGTTTGTCTTGATTATTACTTGGACGAGTTTTAAATTGGGTGACATAAGGTCAAAAACTAGGTCACTAGGTCAAATGTTTGAAAAACCTTGTTTACGCATTAGAGGCCACATTTTCAGTCTGATACTCATGGAACTTGATCTGAATGTTTGTCTTGATTAGATATTAGAGGAGTTTGAAAATGGCTCATGCTGGGTCATAATCTAGGTCATAAGATCAAATCTTGGAAAATCCTTGTGTACGCTCTAGAGGCCATATTTTCAGTCCAATACTCATGAAACCTGGTCAGAATGTTTGGTCTTGGTGATATCTCGGACAGGTTTGAAATTTGGTCATGTTGGGTCAAAATCTAGGTCACTAGGTCAAATCTTTGAAAACATTCTGTATGCTGTAGAGACCACAAAGTTAGTCTGATACTTATGAAGTCATCAGGGCAACTCTTTAGAAGCCATATTTTCAGTTCAATATGCGTAAAAATTAATCAGAATGTTTGTCATGATGGTATCTTGTACAAGTTTGAAAATGGATCACATAGGGTCAAAAAGTGGGTCATCAGGGCAAATCTTAAAAGACGACGTAAAGTATGGCACAGTGTCCTGAAAATGTCAAAGTATTTTTCAGTTCACCTAAGCACAACATGCTTAAGGTGAGCTTTTATGGTTGTCCAATGTCTGGCGTCTGTCATCCGTCGTCAACATTTACCTTGTGGACGCTCTAGAGGCCACACTTTTTACTCGATTGACCTGAAAATTGGTCAGCATGTATGCCTTGATAAAATCTCAGATGAGTACAAATTTGGGTCAGCTAGGGTCATAAACTAGGTCACTAGGTCAAATTAAAGAAATACCTTGTGGGCATCTAGAGGCCACATCTTTTGCTCAATTGACTTGAAAATTGTTCAGAATGTTTTGTCTTAATTAAAGAGATACGTGCTCAATTGAAATTTCCATAATAACTTGTTGAAACATTGCATAATTATCAGTTGAATATGTATATGTACAATGCTACAGAAAAATTAGGGGGTCACCATGCTTAAATTTGAGAAATGAGATCTTGAAAATGAGTGATACGGCTCTTTAAGACTAAAATGGGGCATTAAAATGAGCAAAATTCCATACTTAGGTAAATTTGAGCCTGAAATTTATTTAAACCACTTATTCATGTTATTTTGTATTGTTATCCAATAGTCAGCATCTTCAGGATTATATAAACCCATTCAAAATTCTTAGATTTATGATATAAACAGAAAAAGAATTGAAAAGACTTAGTACATATGCGCCTGTAACAGAGCATAAATGCTAGAGTTTTCAATTATTAGCTCACCTTAGCACAACGTGCTAAAGGTGAGCTATTGTGATCGCCCTATGTCCGGCGTCCGTCGTCCGTCGTCTGTCGTCCGTCAACAATTTCTTTAAACATCTTCTTCTCCTAAACCACTGGGCCAATCTTGATGAAACTTGGCAGGGATGTTCCTTGGGTGAAGCTCTACCAAAATTGTTCAAAGAATTGAATTCCACCCACAACTCTGGTTGCCATGGCAACAAAAAGGAAAAAAAAGCAAAATCTTTGAAAATCTTCTTCTCTGAAACTAGAAGGCGCAGAGCTTTGATATTTTGGTATGTAGCATCCCCTAGTGGACCTCTACCAAGTTTGTTCATTTGATGCCCCTGGGGTCAAAACTGGCCCCGCCCCGGGGGTCACAAGTTTGAGCATAGTAACAAAGAAGGAAAACTTTAAAAATCTTCTTCTCTGAAACTTGAAGGCGTAGAGCTTTGATATTTGGCATGTAACATCTCCTAGTGGACCTCTACCAAGTTTGTTCATATGATGCCCCTGAGGTCAAAACTGGCCCCGCCCCGGGGGTCACAAGTTTGAACATAGTAACAAAGAAGGAAAACTTTAAAAATCTTCTTCTCTGAAACTTGAAGGCGTAGAGCTTTGATATTTGGCATGTAGCATCTCCTAGTGGACCTCTACCAAGTTTGTTCATATGATGCCCCTGGGGTCCAAATTGGCCCCGCCCCGGGGGTCACAATTTCCAACATAGGAACAAAGAAGGAAAACTTTAAAAATCTTCTTCTCTAAAACTAGAAGGCTTAGAGCTTTGATATTTGGCATGAAGCATCTCCTAGTGGACCTCTACCAAGTTTGTTCATATGATGCCCTTGGGGTCAAAACTGGCCCTGCCCCAGGGGTCACAAGTTCAAACATAGGAACAAAGAGGGGAAACTTTAAAAATCATCTTCTCTGAAACTGGAAGGCGTAGAGCTTTGATATTTGGTATGTAGCATTGCCTAGTGGACCTCTACCAAGTTTGTTCATATGATGCCCCTGGGGTCAAAACTGGCCCCACCCTGGGGGTCACAAGTTTGAGCATAGTAACAAAGAAGGAAAACTTTAAAAATCTTCTCCTCTGAAACTTGAAGGCGTGGAGCTTTGATATTTGGCATGTAGCATCTCCTAGTAGACCTCTACCAAGTTTGTTCATATGATGCCCCTGGGGTCAAAATTGGCCCCGCCCTGGGGGGGTCACAATTTCCAACATAGGAACAAAGAAGGAAAACTTTAAAAATCTTCTTCTCTAAAATTAAAAGGCATAGAGCTTTGATATTTGGTATGTAGCATTGCCTAGTAGACCTCTACCAAGTGTGTTCAAATGATGCCCTTGGGGTCAAAATTGGCCCCACCCCGGGGGTCACAAGTTCAAACATAGGAACAAAGAAGGAAAACTTATTTTTTTTTTTCTCTTAAATGGGAAGGCATAGAGCTTTGATATTTGGTATGTAGCATCTCCTAGTGGACTTCTACCAAGTTCGATCCAAGGATGCTGCTTGGGTCAAAACTGGCCCAGCCCCTGGGGTCACAAGTTCGAACATAGGAACAAAGAAGGAAAACTTTAAAATTCTTCTTTTCTGAAACCAAAAGGTGTGGAGCTTTGATATTTGGTATGTTGCATCTCAGAGTGGACCTCTACCAAGTTTGTTCATATGATGCCCCTGGGTTAAAACTGGCCCCCGCCCCGGGGGTCACAAGTTCGAAGGTAGGAACAAATAAGGAAAACTTTAAATTTCTTTTTCTCTTAAACGGGAAGGTGTAGAGCTTTGATATTTGGTATGTAGCATTTCCTAGTGGACCTCTACCAAGTTTGTTCATATGATGCCCCTGGGTCAAAACTGGCCCAGTCCCGGGGGTCACAAGTTCGAACATAGGAACAAAGAAGGAAAACTTTAAAATTCTTCTTTAAAACTGGAAGGCGTAGAGCTTTGATATTTGGTATGTAGTGATTCTCTTCTAAGTTTGCTTGCCCATCTAAGACAACAAGTTCATTGAGTTCAAAATTGGGTCATCTTGGGTCATAAACTAGGTCACTAGGTCAAATTAAAGAAATACCTTGTTGGCACTCTCGAGGCCACATTATTTGCTCAATTGCCTTGAAAATTAGTTAGAAAGTTTGTCTTTATAAAGTCTCACGGAAGATTAATTTGGGTCAACTTGGGTCATAAACTAGTTCACTGGGTCAAATTAAAGAAATACCTTGTTTGCACTCTGGAGGCCACATTTATTGCTGAAATGACCTGAAATTTGGCCAGAATGTTTGTCTTGATGAAATACCAGATGAGTTTGGATTTGGGTCACCTGGAACCATAAACTAGGTCACTTGGTCAAAATAAAGAAATACCTTGTGGGCTCTCTAGAGGCCACATTCTTTGCTTAATTGCCTTGAAAATTGGTCAGAATGTTTGTCTTTGTAAAATCTCGCATGAGTCTGAATTTGGGTCAACTGGGGTCATAAACTAGGTCACTTGGTCAAACTAAAGAAATAGCTAGTGGGCACTCTAGAGGCCACATTTATTATTCATTTGATTTGAAAATTGGTTAAAATGTTTCTTTTGATATAGTCAAAGACCAGTTGAAATTTGGGTCATCTGGGGTCATAATCTAGATCACTAGGTCAAATTAAAGAAATATCTTTAAGGCACTCGAGGCCACATTTTTTGCTCAATTGACTTGAAAATTGGTCAGAATGTTTGTCTTCATGAAGTATGAGTTTGAAATTGGGTCACCAGCGGTCAAAAACTAGGTCACATGGTCAAATTAAAGAAAAACCTTAAAGGCACTCTACTAAGGTGAGCGACCCAGGGCCATCATGGCCCTCTTGTTTTCTTCACAAAAATGGCCATAAAATGGAAACTGTCAATGATAAATTCACAAAACTTCTCAATGATTAGGAGTTTGGTATATTCTATCAAAAAATGTTCAAAAACCACAATGTCATCATGGTATTTTTCAAAATATTGAGAGAAAAGAAGCCATAATGAAAAATATTTTATATGAAAAATACATCAGTACATGAATTACACTTGACATTTGTGACTGAAGTATGGCTTAAATCTTCACTGTACCTGAATTAAGTAAATGGAACTTAATGAAAGGGTCCTTTCTTGATTTTTTCATACAAAAAAATATAAAACATTGTGGAAAAAAAAGAAAATTGCCCTTTCCCACCTTTACACAACTCTGTTGTCTTTACAGCGGATGCCTGGAAAGAAGTCCCAAACTAGACTAGCTTTTTTCCACACATTGTGTACAGTTTTGAAAATTTAATTCTTTCACTGTTTGGAGTCAACTTTGACTTTGTATTAGGTAATCCAGATCAAGATCAGACTGTATGTAATATGCTGTCTGATCTTTTAGCTGCACTATCGGCTATTCCCGGGGAAATTCCACAAATTAACTCTTTACCACATAAATTCGACTTTCAACGACCCTGAGAAAGAAGCCTATAGAAAACATTGTGGAAAAGGAGGAAATGCTGGTAACCAGCATTTGCTCCTTTTCCCTCAATGTTTTCTTCCCTTACCAAGACAAATTTCAATTTTTGAGTTACATTAATTTTGTCGTCTGCAAATGCTTACAATTTGAACTGGTCTAAAATTGTGTTGTTTGGTAAAGAGATAATACAGTAATTTACTCTTGGCTACTAAAATCACTTGTTATCACTAAAGTATTTATTTATGCGTTCAAGCACTTTTTTGCAAGCTGTGACACGGGGGACTCCATAACTTTTTTTATTGAGCAATTGACTTAGGCCTTCTGCACCACTCTGTTCAAACACAGTCTGCAAATGAAAATTATTCAACCCGGAACCAGCTATTCTATTGGCAATCTGTCTGGAAATAACTTTCAAATCTATAAGGCACTGCAAAGTTTCACAGTTTTGATCTGCATCATTCTGGTACATTTGAAACTGGAGAGACCATACAGTTGAAAAACTATGTTTCAGAAGAATTTCAGAAGTTGGTGAAGAAAACTTGATTATTCGCTCAAGACTAAACACATCATCAAGGGCATTGTGGGCACTGTACTTTTCGTTAAAAAATTTCTCATACAGATATGCTTGTTTATAACTTTCTTCATCCGGGTATAATGCTTTCAAGAGTGGTAAGGTGTCAATACCACCAAGACAGACTCTTTGAAAGCTCTCCTCAAACCCCACTATCTTCATAGCGCGAACAAGTCTTGGAAAGTCAAATCTTCGTAGATTGTGCCCAACTAACAGAACACGACCGATACTGCTTAGCCAATCTAGAAATAATTGCAGTACTTCTTTCAGGGGTAGTGACATAACAGGCGTTCCATTCAAGAAAAGAACTCCTCCTTTAGCTGTCAGCCCCGTCACTTTTGACGCTGATGGGGAAATTTGTTTCTTTGGTCTTACGTAATGGTTAAAATGTTTCCCGTCTACACAGGCAGCTAATTGAAGCAGATCACAGTCCTTAGAAAGGGATCCAGTTTCTATGTCAAAGAAAACCAAATTTTCAATTGCTTCTAATTTCTCTACTGTTGGTTTCATTTTGCACGGAGGAATCGATGAAAAATCCAAGTCTTTCGTAGTGGCAACTCCCGATTGATACGATATTCCCTCTTTCCTCTCTTTGGCACTCTGTTCTAGCCTTTTACTTAGCTTGTTATGGATTTTTTTCAGCTTATTTTCTCTTTTATTGACATATAGTTTTTGTCTCTTTCTTTCACTATCCCTTCTTTCTGCCTCCTGTCTATACACTCTTCCAGGTGAAAGTCCTACTCTTTCGTGAATACTTGAAATATATCTATTTCCTAAATTTTTCTGTGCAACTGCACATCCAACTCTAGACATCAAATTTCCACTTGCAGAGAAATGACACCTCTTGGGAGCTTTAGAGGAGACCATATTATTAAAAGATTCAACATCTTTAGTAGATCCACCTGGGGCTATTTTTTCTGAATTTTGGCTAAAGACACTGAAAATGGCTTCCAAGTCTGACCTTAGATTGTCTCCTGATAGATCCTTTGCTAGTGTCTGATGCTTATATTCAGCTGGATTACTTCTGTACCCACACCAGTCACCACAACTGCTATGATCTCCAAAGGAATGTGGTACTATTTGTTCGATTTGTGATCTACAAAGGTCTGGATTTGACTTTGTCTGGGCCAAGGCATAATTAAAGCATTTTTTAAGATAGGCAATCACATTATTAGTGAGACACTTGTGCTTTTTCTGTAATGAAAATAAACTATTTGTCAGATGTTTTGTGGTGTGGTTCACATCACTCCATTTTGTTACTGAATGTGTCAGTTCTTGACGAATTCTTGCCATTGTTGTCGCATCATCATCCATAATGATGGTATTAACTCTAACACCTTCCTCTTCTACAGATTTTATCAAATTCACACCTACATCTGGTTCCATGGCCTTTGCACTGCCTGACCAATTCTTTGAACAACTGTGTACTTGGATATTTTCTTTGTTTTTGTCCGTCTCAGCACGCTTGCACATTCTGCAGTCTGATATCCTTACACCAAATGCACAAATTTTTCCAGTATTGTTCCCTATTAGTGTTCCCACTCCTGATTTACTGTCATAGGCTCGACCACTGCCACGCTTCTGCCAACCCATGTCATATTTGAATACTCCTACCTGCTGTACTGTTTCACTATTTGTTGAAGATGTCCTGTAAAAATAAACATATCATATTTAGTATATCTGTATAAAAGCAGATCATATACTTTTTACTGCAACACAAAAAAAGAGACTTGTCCAAATTGAAAGCTTTAGCAGGCAACAAAATATCTGTTATGCAAAAATAGAAATTTACCTTTGAAAGGATAGATAATACTGTGTGGAAAATTAGAAAATACAGGTTACCAGCATTCTTTCCTTTTCCAACAATTTTTTAATAATATTCTTTTTTTTATATATGTCAATAAAACTTGGGATTGTATAGTAAAGAGATAATAAACAATAAAGAATGATAACCACTGTTGGCTATAATGATAATGAAAACAAGGAAAAGAAAATATTTTGAATGATACCCATGATACTTAGGTAAAATTACTATAATAAAAAAACAGGGAAAGAATACTTACGCTTCCTCCTGAAGTGCTTCCAAACAGGATTCTTTGGCTAAATTCTGTATGTGGGGGTCAATTTCTTCCCGTCTTCTCATCATAGCACTGTGGTGTAGACACTTCACTTCCATGGTAGCCATCACTCCGTTCATCTGCCTGTATGTAAGTCCTGAGTGGATGACACCTATAGAAATAATCACAATTTTAGAGTGTGTGAGTGATGCTTGTCATGAAATAATAAGAAATTTTTGAAAGTTGCATTTATCTTTACCAAACTACAACATATTAGACTTGTCCAAATTGTATGACATTGCAGATCACAAAACAAACATGACTCAGAAAAAAGAAATTTATGTTTGAAAGGTTTGAAAACATAGTGGGAAAATGAGAAAGTGCTGGTTACCAGCATTTTCTCCATTTTCAACAATGTTTTCATTCTCCATTTTCAACAATGTTTTCAAAAGTATTCTCTCTCAGACGACAGTTCAACTCTTCCTGAAAAGATGATTTCTGTCTATGATAGGGTAGAAGACATTGTTGGAAAAGGAGAAAAAGCTGGGTACCAGCATTTTCTCCTTTTCCCACAATGTTTTCAAAAAGGCTTCTATTCCCGACCCGTAAAAACCAGGGAGTGTTTGTGAAAGGGTTTAGATTCCCCAAATGTACAGATTGTGAACAGTTCAACCTAATGAAAACAACATAATACTTATAGTCATCATGGCTTCCTTCTAATAATTGCAAACTGTACAAAAATATGAATTAATAGGTACCGGGATTTTTTTGACTGTGTGTATTTTTTCCCCAAACAAGATTGACAGTCTATTTTTGTCATTCAAACAAAACTGACAAAAAAATGTGTTCAAAATTATTTACCAAGCACTGCCTTGGTGTTGATGTCATAGACTGGCATTCCTTTATTCGACTTGCCAGGTGGTCTGTGGCTCTTCCCTGTCGTCACGGAATTTACCATTCCACATTCGCAAGCTACGTAGAGAATACTTGCATATCCGATACGTTGTTCTCTCTCGACATTATGCAGGAATAGTGGTTTTTCACAGTTTTTACAGGCTTTTAATTGATTTGCTAGATGACCGAGCTCAACGATTCTCCGTCCCTCATTCCACCCACTTTTCGCCGATGCTGCAACAATTGTTTCTGGCTAGTTTTCGCTTTCTGTATGTTCTTGTAATACACCACGGGCTTGTTCCGATAGATTTTGAAGTCTCTGTCGCTTGCCTTCTTTGATAAACTTTCCTTTCCATCTCCGTTTCATTTTATTTGCAGGTTTATATTCAACAATATCGCGTCTGTTTACAACCGGAAGTCGGTAGGGGAAGTTACCCTTATTTAAAATTCCAGCGAGTCTGCGATTGGAGTTATCTTTCTTAGTTCCATGACTCCTGTTACCGCTTGGTGACGCATGATATGCGCGCGTATCTCTTTAAATCTCTGATGAGTTTGAAATTGGGTCACTTGGAGTCACAAACTAGGTCACTAGGTCAAATTAAAGAAATACCTTGTGCACATTCTAGAGGCCACATTTCTTACTCAATTGACCTGGAAATTGATCAGAATGTTTGTCTTGATGAAATCTCGGATGAGTACGAATTTGGGTCACCTTGGGTCATAAACAAGGTCACAAGGTCAAATTAAATTAATACCTTGTGGGCACTCTAGAGGCCACATTTATTGCTCAATTGACCCGAAAAAATTGGTCAGAATGTTTGTCTTGATAAAATCTAGGATGACCTCAAAATTGGGTCACCTGGGGACATAACCTAGGTCACTAGGTCAAATTAAATACCTTTTTGGCAGTCTAGAGGCCACATATATTACCCAATTGTCTTGAAAATTGGGTCAGAATCTTTGTTTTAATAAAATCTCGGTCACAAGGTAATAAACTAGGTCACAAGGTCAAATTAAAGAAATATCTTGTGGGCTATTTAGAGCCCACATTTATTGCTCAGTTGACTTAAAAATTGGTCAGAATGTTTTTCTTGATAAAATTTCGGATGAGTTTGAATTTGTTTCACCGTGGGTCATAAACTAGGTCACAAGGTCAACTTACAGAATTCCTGTGGGCACTCTAGAGGCTACAATTCTTATTCAATTGACCTGAAAATTGATCAGCATGTTTGTCTTGATAAAATCTTGGATGAGTTCAAAATTGGGTCATATAGGTTCATAAACTAGGTCACTAAGTCAAATTTAAAGAAATATCTTGTGGGCGCTCTAGTGGCCACAATTCTTGCTCAATTGGTCTGAAAATTGGTCAGCATATTTGACTTGATGATATCTTGGATCAGTTAGAAATTGGGTCTCATAGGGTCATAAACTGGGTCACTAGGTCAAATTAAAGAAATGTATTGTGGGCGCTGTAGAGGCCACAGTTTTTGCTCAACTGACCCGAGAATTTGTCAGCATGTTTGACTTGATGATATCTTGAATGGGTTTGAAATTGGGTCACATAGGGTCATAATCTAGGTCACTAGGTCAAATTACAGAAATACCTTGTGGGCACGCTAGAGGTGGCAATTCTTGCCAAATTCACCAGAGCCTTGGTCAACAAGTTTGTTTTGATATCTCGGTTGAGTTTGAAATATGGTCACATAGGGTCATAAACTAGGTCACTAGGTCAAATTGAAGAAATACAATTTGGACACTCGAGAGGCCACATTTTCAGCTCAATTGACCTGACAATTGGTCAGAATGTTTGACTTAATAATATCTCAAATGAGGTGTAAATTGGGTCATTATGACAGTGGATTGAAATTTTTTGCCTATTGACTCAGGTGAGCGATCCAGGGCCATCATGGCCCTCATGTTTTTGTTTGCAGCAATATCTTTTTTTTTTGTGCCATTTAAATTTTGGAGTAGTATTTTGGCATGATTTGAAATAAATTTGTCTATTAGGGTAGTATGTAACTTCAAAATCTGTAATTTTACATTAGAAAAGCATTTAAATGAATGACATAACAGCTTGATTAGCAATGACAAACAGTGACCTTCATACTTAATGCCTATTGTATATGTCAGAGTTTAGATCTTTTAAATATCACGTAATGACATTACTTGTTGCCAGTAGATTTGCCAGTGCTTAAGTTTTTGAGACATTTTTTCTAACTTGTCCCTAATGTCGCCACTGGTGATCTACAGCGGGAGCCCTGAAACATGTGCGTGTATGCACATTTCACGTCATATTTTTGCGTGTGATTATTCAATTAAGTGTGTGAATCATGCACATATGTGCGTGAACGGGAACCCTGTTTATCGGTTGTCAGACAAAGGGTTTTTATGAATCAATAATTACGTGATGACTTGCTTGGTATAATGCGTCACAGAGATGCATTAAACCCCCTTATGCCAGAGCACAGCTGAATTGTAATTGCACATAGACTTCAAGTTGCAAGTACAATGCAGGTTTTACACAAAAATCACAAAGTTAATACAACATCTATGTGAAACAAGAATATAAAAAAAGGGAAAATGAGTAAAAGGACCTACATGCAGGTAAACTGGTACTCATATCTTCTGTAACTGTCCAACTGACAACAGGCAACTGTCTTAGTGCAAAAATATTAGCAAGATCTAAATTTCCAAGTCTCGCATTATCTCATGAATTCTTCAACCAGGCAGATGTCTGCCCTGTAGCATCGGATGTTACCTGTTGTGGATGCTAAAATTGACAACAGGCTACCGATTAAGCTTGCAAATTGGTTGCATCTGTCTTATAAAGATCTAGCAAAGGAGATAAGTAGAATTTCACTTCTTTCCATTGTTGTTGGAAGTGGAATGCATCATGCCAACTGTAGTTCTGTGAAATTAACTTGGATATTGTGTAAGGTGTTGAATGTGTATCCTTTGTTTTTTCAGGAGTTAATGCCATGCAGGGTCCCTTGAAATTCCAGTGCTTAGAGTGCGGGAGATCCTTTAAAACAAGAACTATAGTTACCCGCCATATTACCATTGTCCACCGTGGAGAAAAACCATACATTTGTCAGACTTGTAATAAAGCATTTTCCACAAAGAATAATATGAAGACTCATATGCTGACACATTTCAAGCAGCCTTATATTTACGATTGAAGTCAATTTTGTTAATTTTATGCTGTAGATCAAAACGACAACAGATCATAGTGTTAATTCTTCGCTACATTCTTCTTAAGCTTTTTTTACTGAAAATGGACTAACTGTGCAACCAATCCATGGATCAAGTTGATATAAATCTGCCAGAATGAATTACAGACATCAACATCACCCTGTTTATAGACAGCAGTGTCCCTGATTAACCCTTTACCACAATCACAAGTTTTAACAACCCTGATGAAAATGGCTTTTTAAAACATTGTGGGAAAAGGAGAAACTGCTGGTAACCAGCAATTTTTCCTTTTCCCACACTGTTTTCAATTCTTCAGAATAGAGATTTCAGTTTTTGAGCCACATTTATTGTCATCTACAAGTACTTTGTTTTTGACAAATACAAAGGCACTATGTCAGTGATGCCATTTTTTTTGTAGAGTCTGTGAAAGAAAGAGTGGATGTCTAAAAGTTTTAAAAAGTTTAATGGAGTGTTGAGATAGCTATTTTTAGTAAGTCAAATTGAGGAAATAAATCGGTTTTTCCTACTTTGAGTAAATTTTCAAGTCTACTTTCGTAATGAATGTAAATACTGTTTACTTGTATGTATACATCTTTGCGGGTATAAGCCTGTAAAAATGGACCTGCACAGTGCACACAGTATGTAGGCAAAGTTTGTTAGTACAGTAAAACCTCGATATTTCCAGTCTCGAACATTCGAGAACCCCGCATTATACAAGGAATTTCCATTGTCCCTGTAAAAACTCCACTATATTGCACCAGAAGCAGATTGGTAATTTCGAGTCGATAATCTGAAAATTTGAACATGTATGTTGGTCCCCGTCATCGATTTTCTTCCTTAAATTGATTGTTAATTTGAACACAATACTTTCTCACCTCTCGAGTAATTGTTTTCACATCTTTTCTGTGCAAAGGATGCAAAGGATTTGGCGAGTTGGCCCATATACGGTGTGGTGTAAGTTTTACAATCCATGACAATTACGACAGGGGATTCACACTACACAATAATTTGGGAAGAAATTGACATTGATTTGATGATGAGAGGTTAATGATGAGAAGTTGTTATGACCTCCCCATCTCATTTAGCCTATGTTGTCTGATATTTCATCTTATAAAATTAGCAAAAGTATTTTATTCCTGATTAAGCAAGTGATTTTATCTCCCGGCTACAATTTTCTGTAATATGTTCGTAGATCAACTGTTCAAAGTCATTGTTGACACTAAAAAGACAGTTTGAAGCATTTGTGATCAGATGATGTCTAATTTCTTATCCGTTTCCGTATCTGTCTATCTATAGCATCAGGGTTTTCCCCAAGTCACTTCTTCACAAAATTGAATTAAAAAAATTCTGATCACATGTTTTCCCGTCTTGTTATGGTGACGTCATATTTCAAGTTTATGCGTTCTTCTATCATGGACATGAAAAGCACCGTAGAACACAGAACCGCTTGTAAATGTTTAATTCTATCGACACCAAAATAACTTTTCCGTACATTCCTGAGTTTTGGCAAGAGGTAAATCGTACGTTCTGTTTTCTTTTTAAACTTTCGACATCTTGCCCGCTTTCATTCTTCGATCGTTTCCAACTCATTTCTAGTTGCATGTTCCATATTCAAGTATATTTCAGGAAAACACCAGTGTCAGGGAAAGTTATAGGTGTAAATTTTCGAATTTTTATTTTTTTCTGGAATAGTGCAAGCACCATATTAATATTACCTTCTGCTGTTTTCTCAGTAAACAAATAAAGGTTTGCATGCTTTCCTGTGGGGTGACAGTTATTAAGGGTGAACGCAAAAGGCGAGATTTTACGCTTTCGTAAAAACTACAGTACCGACCTTCCTGGAAAAAAGGAGACGTAGAGAGTGATTAATTTCCAAGAACTCATATAATCAAAACACGTGAATTTACAAAAAATAACTCACTCGATGTGATATTCTTTGAATGTTATGAAAAAAGGAACAAAAATTCGATTGTATTGCTCGGGGAAGCATACTTTTGATTGTGGATCTTAAACGGAATGCAATTTTGTTATTACTTATATTTTGGATAATTTGAGCATTTTGCTCATCCCCTTGGGACTTCAAATTATCGAGATTTTACTGTATTTCACCTGATATAATGAATCTCGCATTTGTTTCAATGTATGATCATTTGTATTGAACCTGTTGACAAAAGTATATAGTTTCAGTCAACTTGTTTAACTCTTTTACCAATCGACAAAATCTTAGATTTGTCCATTTTGAAAGCACTTGAAGACCACAATTTAAAAGTGGCTCAAATGATGGAATTTATCTGTTACAGAATAGAAAACATTGTTGGAATAGGAGAAAATGCTGGTAGCCCAGCATTTTCTCCTGTTCTCATAATGTTTTCAAAAGGCTTCTTCCTCAGGGTCGTTAAGACTGGAATTTTTGGTAAAAGGTTAATGAAGAAAAAATACATTGATGATCACATGAGATCCTCTATGTATATCTTTCAGCGGAGGATCTGATTTCAAACAGCCAATATACTTGTGATGAATGTGGGCGACAGTTTACCTCAAAATCGTATGTGAAGCGCCACAAAGCCATCGTCCATCGTCAAGAAAAACCATTTGGTTGTTGCATTTGTGGAAAATCGTTCTCAACCAAAACTAACATGAAAACACACATGATTGTGCATTGTACCCAATACCAAAATTATTAGAATGTATATTAAAGGCCCAATAGCAGCCAAAAAAAATGCAGGTGTTAACAGGCATTTAAAAATTCAAAGCATACCACTTAAAAGTATGGAAAATATTGTGAAGATGACAGATGGCGTGGTCCATCCAAGTGTTTGTTGCTGGCAGAAAAATGAATTAATACAGGCAAACAGCAAACAAAAGATGTGACCTGGCAACTTTTAACCTAGTTTAGGAATTAATTTCTCTGCCAGCAACTAACACTTGGACCAACCATACAATAACAGATGGTCATCTTCACAAAAATGTTCATACTTTTAAATGATATTTAAATTTTAATGCATTTTAACACCCTCTTTGTTTACTTTTGGTAGGTATTGTTACTTTAACTAGTTACCACAAGAAGAAAATTTAGTCTTGTCCTAATTGCAGGTATTTGCAGATGACAAAGTAACTCGGGACTTGAATGTTGAGATTTTCCTATAAAATACTAAAAAACATTTTAGGGTATTTGTTTGTATCCAGTATTTTCTCCTTTTCCTACATCGTTTTAGAAGCCATCTGCCTCGGGGACTTTAGAAATCGAGATTGTCTGGTAAAGGGTCAAGTCTATACCAGACTACAGAATTTCAGACCTGTCTAAATTGAAAGCAATTTACAGACCACAAATATTCTTTGCTGATGTAATTTGTCCAAGAAAGAGTAGAAAACATTGTGAAACTTGGAGAAAATGCTGATCACCGGCACTGACCGTTTTTGCACAATCTGTTCAAAAGCCGCATTTCTCGGGGCCGTTAAAGTACAGGGATTGTTTGGTAAAGGATTTAACTCTTTATCATACAATCCTGACTTTTAATGACCCTAAAAAGGAAGCCTTTTGAAAACATTGTGGGAAAAGGAGAAAATGCAGGTAACCAGCATTTTCTCCTTTTCCCACAATGTTTTCTACCCGTCCCATAGCAAATTTCAATTTTTAAGTCACATTTTATTTGTCGTCTACAAATGCTTTCAATTTGGACAAGTCTAAAATTTTGTTGTTTGGTAAAGAGTTAACCGTGTTCACATGATGTCACTATTTCACATTATCGCTAAAAAATGACAAAAAATTGCATAGAATTAGGCTCTTGTGGGACATTAGTGATTTTGTTGCCAGTTGAAAATTATGTATGAATTTAGTGAATTTTCCATGTGATCCATAATGTTATGATAAGATTAAGAGAAACACTTTACTATATAGTCTTGTGTTTTAATCATCCTGAGCATGTAGGCTTTCGAAATTGTTGTAGGAAAAGAAGAGAATGCCAGTAACTAGCGTTGTCCTCTTTTTTTCAAGCAATGTTTTGTAGCCATTTAGAGACAAGCCCCCTTTTTGAGCCGCATTCAATTTGTGGTATGCAAATGTTTCCAACTCTTTACCGCACAATTATGAAATTTTATGATCCTGAAGGAAAAGCCTTTCGAAAACATTGAGGGAAAAAGGAGAAAATGGTGAAAACCAGCATTTTCTCCTTTTCCTACAAAGTTTTCTACCCTATGAAAGATGGATTCCATCATTTGAATTACAGTTAAATTGTTGTCTGCAAATGCTTTCAGTTTGGACCAGTCTTATCTTTTTCTTATGAGGTAAAGAGTTAAAATGAACATGTCTATAATTTTTACCTGAGTAGAGAGTTAATGCCTACCTCAAAGATGTGTGTCCTTTTAAGAAAATTTGAAATCATTATTTTTCATTGAAATCAAGGGCAGCTAGTTGTGACTAAAAGCTGTTTTACTTGCAAGTATGTGAAAATATACAGTAAAATATTATCAAGGACTGCCTCCCTGTCTTGACTGATTCTTTCACACTATAGTTTACCTTAACATAGACAAGCATAATGTAGAAAGTTGTGTAAAACACCAGGGGATCAATCAAGCTAGGTAGGGAAGGTGTAATATAGATACACCCCAAGCAATGTATACAGGCATATAATATGGGATCCATGGAAAATTCTGTTGAGCTAATCAACATTATGCTATTTAGCTCTTAGAATGCTGAATTAATGAAATGGACCTCTTTAAACAGGAAATACCATTTGAAATATTGTCATTTCAAGCTTGTTTTGGCCAGAATGTGCAAAAAATTAGTTGACAGTGAAGATCCCAGATCAGACTGCACATTCTGTGCAGTCTGATCTTGATCTACACTGTCCGCGAAAACTACGTCAGTCGGTTCCAGCGCTTTATGGGTTAGAGTAAAACATGTAGGGTATTGAAAAATGACAATTATATTGTCCTGTATTATTGCTCTCCATCTAGTTAACACTTCCCCGGCTTTTTTCTAAGGATAAGCTTACCAGACTGCCAATCCATCAATAAAGATGAAATAAAAATCAGATAGAATACACTTAAGGCATCCTAATTACTTCACAAATCAATGTCATTAACACCTGACTATCTGAATATACATACACTTCCTATGGCATTTTAAACCTTCGGTAACAGAAAGTGTCAACTAACTTGGAAAAACTTAAAAAAAGTGAAAGCATTGAAGTTCACAGTCACAAATTAATCGTGAATGCAATTTAAATTCGAAATGATTCATGATCAGTGGTAAAATTGATATTCTGCATAGAATACTGCAGGTCTCCCACAGTCGAGCTGACTAAAACCTGGACAGTAATGTGATAATTTGTCCTCAGAAAATTCTGTGTCGTTTTATCTCCATTAATCGGCCCCCTTTCGGAAAATCTAACGCCCCCAGGGGCATTTAAAAGAGACAATACGGTATGTATATTCGGCTTCTACATATTTTATACATTTTTAGCATGGCTGTTTTCGAAGAAAACATTAAGTTATCGTTGTGGTTCTGTCGTCATCTTCATGCAAAAACTTTAGCATTTTGTAATATCTTAGTTATGAATGTAGATATTTACTTCAAATTTGGGCAGATGATTAATTATCAAAAGGGGAGCCAATACAATATAGGCAGAGAACCATTTAGTATTTTCTCTTTACACTGTTATGTCCCTTTTTTTACTGGAATTTTCACTGAATGTCAAGGAACTGCAACTAAGCATTGGCACCAGCATGAGGTGCTTTTGTTGCAATTTGTCTTTCAGTTGTTCTACATCCCAAACAGTGTTATAACATAATGTTATAAGATGATTTTGTTGTGTTACATATCCCAGTGTTGTAACAAATAGTGTTATAATAAGGTTTTGGAGTATTTCACTGTACATCTTTCAGCTGATGATATGATTTTGAGCGGCCTGTCTATTTCAAGCAGCCTGTTGTTTTCAAGCAGCCAGTTGGCTTGTGATGAATGTGGGCGGCAGTTTACCTCCAGACAAAACCTGAAGCGTCACAAAGCCATTGTGCATCGTGGAGAAAGACCGTTTCAATGCCGTGTTTGTGGAAAAGCTTTTTCAACAAAAAATAATATGAAAACACATCTGTTTGTACATTCGAAGAAGTGAATTGTGTATCATACCTTGTACTGAACCCTTTACCAAACAACAAAATCTTTTGGCTTTATGAATTTGAAAGCATGTGCAAACTGCAAAATAAATGTGTCCCACTAGATGTTTTTGATAGGGAAGAAAACTGGTGAAGAAAAATCCTTTTCCCACATTGTTTTTAGAGCCTTCTTATTTAAGGTCATTTAAAAATTTCAGGATTGTGTGGTGAAGGGTTAAAAGGGTAGAAAGGTAGTGGGAAATGGAGAGAGAAACCGAAAATTTTCTAGATCTGGTGTTGTATTCATCACTTTTATGTAATGATTTTAATAGAAATAGGATTTCATTGCCGTGCTTTTGTAGTTTTTAGCTCACCTGAGCACGAAGTGCTCATGGTGAGCTATTGTAATCGTGCTGTGTCCGTCGTGCGTCATCAACTTTTTACCTTGTGTACGCTCTAGAGGCCACATTTTCAGTCTGATCCTCATGAAACGTGGTCAGAATGTTTGTCTTGATAAAATCTCGGACGAGTTCGAAATAGGGTCATGTGGGGTCAAAAACTAGGTCACTAGGTCAAATCTTAGAAAAACCTTGTGTACTCTCTAGAGGCCACATTTTCAGTCCAATCCTCATGAAACTTTGTCAGAATGTTTGTCTTGGTAAAATCTCGGACGAGTTCGAAATTGGGTCATGTGGGGTCAAAAACTAGGTCACTAGGTCAAATCTTAGAAAAACCTTGTGTATGCTCTAGAGGCCACATTTTCAGTCAGATACTTGTGAAATTTGGTCAGAAAGTTTGTCTTGATAAAATCTTGGACGAGTTCGAAATTGGGTCATGTGGGGTCAAAAACTAGGTCACTAGGTCAAATCTTCGAAAAACCTTGTGTAAGCTCTAGAGGCCACATTTTCAGTCAGATACTTGTGAAACTTGGTCAGTATGTTTGTCTTGATAAAATCTGGGATGAGTTCAAAATTGGGTCATGTGGGGTCAAAAACTAGGTCACTAGGTCAAATCTTCGAAAAACCTTGTGTACACTCTAGAGGCCACATTTGAAGTCCGATTCTCATGAAACTTGGTCAGAATGTTTGGCTTGATAAAATCTGGAACGAGTTTGAAATTGGGTCATGTGGGGTCAAAAACTAGGTCTCTGGGTAAAATCTTCGTAAAACCTTGTGTACGCTCTAGAGGCCACATTTTCGGTCAGATACTTGTGAAATTTGGTCAGAATGTTTGTCCTGATAAAATCTCGGAAGAGGTTGAAATTGGGTCATGTGGGGTCAAAAACTAGGTCACTAGGTCAGATCTTGGAAAAACCTTGTGTATGCTCTAGAGGCCACATTTTCAGTCAGATACTTGTGAAATTTGGTCAGAATGTTTATCTTGATAAAATCTGAGACGAGTTTGAAGTTGGGTCATGTGGGGTCAGAAACTAGGTCACTAGGTCAAATCTTAGAAAAACTTTGTGTACGCTCTAGAGGCCACATTTTCAGTTGGATCCTCATGAAACTTGGTCAGAATGTTTGTCTTGATAAAATCTGGGATGAGTTCGAAATTGGGTCTTGTGGAGTCAAAAACTAGGTCTTTCGGTCAAATCTTCGAAAAACCTTGTGTGTGCTCTAGAGGCCACATTTTCAGTCAGATACTTGTCAAATTTGGTCAGAATGTTTGTCTTGATAAAATCTTGGACAAGTTCGAAATTGGGTCATGTGTGGTCAAAAACTAGGTCACTAGGTCAGATCTTCAAAAAACTTTGTGTACGCTCTAGAGGCCACATTTTCAGTCAAATACTTATGAAACTTGGTCAGAATGTTTGGCTTGATAAAATCTCACACGAGTTCAAAATTGGGTCATGTGGGATCAAAAAGTAGGTCACTATGTCAAATCATCGAAAAACCTTGTGCACGCTATAGAGGCCACATTTTCAGTCAGATTCTTGTGAAATTTGGTCAGAATGTTTGGCCTATTGACTCAGGTGAGCGATCCAGGGCCATCATGGCCCTCTTGTTTGTTTTGAAATGTGGACAAATGAGAAATTGCCGCTTTAAAATGTGAACCGACGAAAAATTATTGAAATCTTTTCCACACAATCCCAAGTTTTAACGATCCTGAAAGAGGAGGCTTTTGAAAACATAAGAAAAGGAGAAAATGCTGGTAACCAACATTTTCTCTTTTTCCCCACAATGTTTTCTCCCCTTCCCAAAACAAATTTCCATTTAAAGTCACATTTATTTTGTTGTCTTTAAAAATGTTTTCATTTTCAACCAGTCTAAAATTTTGTCATTTGGTAAAGAGTTAACAAAATCTTATCCTTGTTGTAGAAAGCTCTATGTTGGATTTAAATTCTGTACCACATGAGCAAAATGCAGACTTGTCCAAATTGAAAACATTAGCAGAAGAAAAAATAAATGTGCATCAAATGATTGGATTTGTCTTAGAAATGCTGGAAAACATTGTGGAAAAAGGAGAAAATGCTGGATATCAGCATTTTCTTTTTCCACAATGTTTTCTAAGGTCATTCTTCCCAGCGTCTCAAAAACCAGGGATTGTTTTGTAAAGAGTTAAAATGTGGACCCCGAAAAATTGGCCTCCTAAAATGTGGATCAATAAAAAAATTGCCTGGTAAAAGATTTAGAAAGCTGTGTGTAGGGTTTGGGTGGTACACCAGGCATTATACATGGAACAATAAAGCCCTGTGTATTAAATTTTACTGAACGGTAAGATTTTAGTGCAGTTCAAATCTGAAGCATTTGCTGACGACAAATGTTGCTCAAATGATAGAATTTGTCTATAAACAGAATGATAGAAAACATTGTGGAAAGCAATGCTGGTACCTGTGTTTTCTTCTTTTCCAACAATATTTTCTAATGCTTTCTTTCGTAGAGGTGTTAAAAGTTTAAACACCAGATTGTTTGGCAAACAGTTAACTCTTACCAGACAAGAAAAATCAATCCTGGGGACGTAGGCTTTTGAAAAAGATTTTTGTAGATAATCCTTCTTAAATGGACTAGTCTAACATGCTATCATGTGGTAAAGGGTTGTATAGCCCTCCATCTTTTGTATTGTTTCAGAGGCCAGCCATCAGCAGACTGATCAAAGGGATGAATCTGAACAAATTAACATTGAGCCAAATTCCTTCCCATTAAAGGCTTTCACTTGTGAGATGTGCAACAGAGTGTTCAAAAGAAAATCCGACATGAAGCGTCACATCACTATTATACACCTTGGACAGAAACCATTTGTGTGTAAAGTCTGTTACAAAGCTTTTTCGACAAGAAGCAATCATAATGCTCATATGCTATCACATTATAAAGATCTATACTATAACCAAAAATGAAAACTTGACACATTGTTAAAATTTTGTCCGAGTATGTGAGTTAGTGGTTTAGACACTGTTTGAAAGTTCTACATGAAATCACATTTTTGTTGCAGATAAGATTTTGCAAAAACTTAAGAAAGTTTTAATGTATTTGTAACTTTTTGATGTTGTTTAACGTTTTGCCCGTGTTGCATGTTTCAGTAGCTCATGTTTCATTGGATTCTATACTCTGAGCCTGGTAGCTCATTCATTTGCATGCAGGGCTTTAACTCTTTACCAAACGACTAAATTTGGAGTCATCCAAATTGAAAGGATTTGCAGATGACAGTTTAAAGTGGCTGGAAATATGCTTTTTGGTTGTGAAAGAGTAGAAAACATTGAGGGAAAAGGAGAAAATGCTGGTTACCAGCATTTTCTCCTTTTCCCACAATGTTTTTAAATCTTTTTTTGTTGGTTTCATTAAGTCTGGATTGTGTGGTAAAGAGTCAAGTGAATATTATGGAAGCTGTTGATGCTGATTAATGTGATTTGGTTTCTAAAGGGAAGAAAGTATTGTGAGAAAAAGAGATAATGGTAGTAGTTCTCCTTGTTCCGTAACCCTTTACTAAATGGCAAAGTTCTAGACTGGTTCAAATTGAAAGCACTTGTAGACAACAAAGTAAATCAAGCTGAAATGATGATAATTGTCTTGAAAAGTGTAATAAAAACCTTGTGGGAAAATGAGGAAATTCTGGTTACCAGCATTTTTCCTTTTCCCACAAGGTTTTTATAAGGCTATTTCCTGAGGGTCCTATTGCTGGTGTGCTAAAGGTTTATTGTTTTCAAAAACCTTCGTCCTTTAGGTCATTGATACACTCGACTGTTTTGTAAATGGTACGTTAACGGTATACCACATGACAAAATTCAGCAGTTGTCCAAATTTAAGGTATTTGTATGAATGAGTTTTGAACTACTTGGGTTTTCAACGAAGGATAGAAAGCATTGTGAGAAACAGTGAAAATGTTGATTACCAGCTTTTCCTCCTATTCCCCACAATGTTTTCAAAACCTTTCTTCCTCAGGGTTGAAGAAACAGGATTTTCTTTACCACATAATCCAGTTTCAACTACCCCGAGAAAGAAAGCCTTTGGAAACATAGTGGGAGAATATGCCAAATTTGGAAGTAACAATAGCCAATCAGAAGTTGTTTTACTCTCAAATTTAGAAAATCTTGGAGAATAAGACTAAGAATGGTTGGTGAATATGGGCCCTGATTATTAATTGTTGTAGAAGGGTGATTTCAAATTTGTGTGCTGAAAAGATTGTGCATATTTATCCTTTAGCAAAGGATGGAATTTTAGTCTTGCCCAGATTGAAAACGTTTGCAGACAACAAATGAATAATGACTCAGATTATGAATTTGTCCTTAGAAAGGCAGAAAACATTGTGGAAATGGAGAAAATTTCACCTTTTCCCAAAGTATGTTCTAAAAGCGTCTTCATACGGGCTGTTAAAAATTGAGACAGTGGTAAGGAGTCGATATTGTGTATAGAATGGTGACATAGTTGTTTGAGAGTTGCAAATTATGTTCATTGACAATGTAATAAAAAACCTACCTGGTTCTCTGGGTCTAATCTGTTATACAGTCAAAAGACCTGAAAGAATTCAAAAGCGGAATTGTGCCATAATATGGATGGGATAGGATACAGTAACGATCCAGAGGGATGAATGACAAGTTTTGATAATTTTCAAAAATATGTAGCTTGGCTGGTTTCAAAGAAAATGTCAAAGTATTTACATAGCTCTGTGGCCATCTGCGTTGTCACTGTGCGAACGTTTGTGTAATTTGTGACATTTCTGAAATCTCTTGTATGACTTAAGATAGTTACTTCAAGCTTAGGGTAGTTGTCAACTGTCTTTGTTAGAACCAATACCAGAAGGGCTAGTAACTTCAAAATTTTGCATAAAATATGTTGTCACAACTTAAGACTGGCGATTTTCCTGCAACAGCAATTGTTAATGTGTGGCTACTATTTCAGAAAAGAAAAAAAAAAAATAGGATTTTATCTTTATTTCAGAATCCTATCGTGGTGTCAATCAAGCAGGAGATGTTTCATCCGATCATTCGCGAATGTCAACTGTCAGTGATCAAAGTAATTCAGCTAGGCTATGCATCAGGAACCTAGGCAAAAAAGGGGCTGCTATGAAGCAGGAGACTCCCAGAGAAATGGTTCGCAAACCTCAAGTAAAGATCTGCCCTGTCTGCGAAAAAGTGTTTTATTCAAACTGGGAACTCACTCGACATTTTAGGGTGCATACAGGAGAGAAACCCTATAAGTGCCCATATTGTGACTTCCGATGTTCGCATAAACATCATCTAAAAACACACACAGTTCGTCACTTCCAGAGTCAATAAGCATTACCTAAAATTCTATACTGATAACTAAAATTGAGACATGTTCATTTTGAAAGTTGTTGCAGATTACAAATTAACAGGAATAGAACATTATTTGGTTACCAGCATTTTTTCCAGTTTCTCATAATTGTTTCAAACACATTTTTTTAACCCTTTACCACACAATGAAATTTTAGACTGGTCAAAATTCAAAGCATTTGCAGACGACAAGTTGAAACTATCTCAAATGATATGACCTGTCTAGAAGGGTAGGTAAAGGAGAAGTGTTGGTTACCAACATTTTCTCTTTTTTGGAAAAGGTATTCAAAAGGCTGTTTCCTCAGATTTGTTAAATGTCGGGATTTCATGATAAATTGTCCAAGTTGGTAAAACTCAAGATTATTGGTAAAGAGACAATTTACTGGTTTGGTGTTTCAGACTTGTTCAGATAGAAGGGATTTTTAGATGACAAATTAGATGTGTCTTAAATGATTGGATACTTATTTGTATGGCTTTTGAAAACATTGTGGAAAAGGAGAAAATATGGTTTACCAGCATTTTCTCCTTTTCTGAAATGTATTCAAAAGCCTTCTTTCATAAAGCCATTAAAATTCGGGACTGCATGATAAAGAATTAAATTTGTTGGTTATGCTTAACCCTTTCCCAAACAAGCCCTGGTTTTCACGTGTCTGCAATACAAGTCTTTTGAAAACACTGTGGGAAAAGGAGAAATTGCTTGTAACAAGCAATTTCTCCTTTTCCCACAGTGTTTTCTACCCTATTGGAGACCTTTCTGCCATTTTCATCAAATTTAAAATTGTCGTCTGCAAACTCTTTCAATTTGGACCAGTCCAAAATTTGTCGTTTGGGAAAGGGTTAACAAGCTAGAAACACCTAAATCACCTCGGTCTTTTTTCAAATGTTTCAGCCAATAACCTGTATCAAGAAAGAGTGCCCTAATGACCCGAAAAAAAAGATAACATTCTTGATAAAGGTGGGTTGGTGAAATATTGAGAAATTGAGAGTAAAAGGAAGAGATTGTTTTAATGTTTATGTTTGATTTTACATGTTATTTTACAGTCCATAGTTACAGGAGTATTTCTGTTTGTAACAAATATGTGTATTCTTTTTCATATTGATTTACTGTAGTTGTAAAATACATTATTTTCTCAGAAACAGTTCAGTGGGAAATACATTATTCAAACATGACTAGAAATACCCTATTCAAACATATCTAGAAAAACATTCAAACATGACTTACAATGCCTTTTAACCCTTTCCCAAACGACAAATTTTGGAATGGTCCAAATTAAAAGAGTTTGCAGACGACAATTTTAAATTTAATGAAAATGGCAGAAAGGTCTCAAAAAGGGTAGAAAACACTGGGAAAAGGAGAAATTGCTTGTTACGATCAATTTCTCATTTTCCCACAGTGTTTTCAAAAGACTTGTACTGCAGACACATGAAAACCAGGGCTTGTTTGGGAAAGAGTTAAATATAACTAAGAATACCTTTTTCAAACATGACTAAAATTTCCTACCCAAACATGACTAGAAAGACCTTATTCAAACTTGATTAGAAAAGCCTTATTTAAACATGACTAGATATACATTTTTAAAACAAGACTTGAAGTACCTCATGCAAACATGACTAGGAAAAAAAACTTGTTCAAACATGACTTGAAATATTTTTTCAAACTTAACCAGAAATACCTTATTCAAACATGACTAGAAATAACTTAATCACACATGGCTAGAAATACCTTATTCAGTTTTGTATTGGAGTTTAATGCCATTTTAACAGCTTAGGTCATATCATGGCAGTCAGTGATGCACCTATGTGTTTACTGGCTTTCTCACACATGTACTGACACAACTTTCTTTCCAAAGCCACTTACTACTTTTCTCACATGTATCAGAGGTGAGAGGCGAAAAATCGCCGGAAAGAAAGTTTGCCTCAACTCGATATGGAACTTGCAACCACCAGGTCATGAGTCAGATACGCTAACCACTAAACTACCCGAGCGGGCACCTTATTCAGACATGACTAGAAATACATTATTTAAAGAGCACTAGAAATGTCCTATTCAAACATGACCAGAAATAACTTAGTCAAACACGACTAGAAATGCCTCATTCAAACATGACCAGAAAAAACTTACTCAAACATGACCAGAAATAACTTACTCAAACATGACTAGAAATGCCTCATTCAAACATGACTAAGAAATGCCCCATTCAGACATGACTAGAAATAACTTGTTCAAATAGGACTAGAAATGCCTCATTCAAACATGATCAGAAATAACTTATTCAAGCATGACTAGAAATACCCCATTCAAACATGACTAGAAATGCCTCATTCAAACATGTCTAGAAATACCCAATTCAAACATGATTAGAGATGCCTCATTCAAATGTGACTGGAAATAACTTATTCAAATAATGACTAGAAATGCCTCATTTAAACATGACCAGAAATAACTTAATGAAACATGACTAGAAATGCCCCATTCAAATATGATGAGAAATAATGTATTCAAACATTACTAGAAATACCTCTTTCAAAAATGACTTAAAACATGACTTGAAATGCCTTATTCTAAAATGACTAGAAGTACTTTACTCAAACATGACTTAAAGTACTTTATTCAAATATGGCAAGAAATACATTATTTGAACATGAAATACCTTATTAGAACATGTTTACTGAACAATCTCAAGTTTTAACAATGCGGAGGAAGAAACCTTTTGAAAACTTTGTTGGAAAAGGAGAACATGCATTTTCTCCTGTTTCCACAATGTTTTCTATCCTAAGACTAATTTTAGCCACTTTAAATTGTCATCTGCAAATGAATACTTTCAATTTGGACAGCTGTGCATTTTGTCGTCTGGTAAAGATTTTAACTGTTTACCACATAATCCAAAAGTTTTAGTGACCCTGAGAAATAGGCCTTTGAAAACATTGCTGGAAAAGGAGAAAATGTGGTGACCAGCTTTTTCTCCTTTTTCCACAATATTTTCTATCCTTTCAAAAACAAGTTTAATCATTTGAGCCACATGTAAATATTAGTCTAGAAAAGTCTACATTCTTCTTGTTTGATAAAGAGTTCAACAAATTTTTCTATAGAACCAGAAGGAAAACAGCATTACTAAACTCAGCAAAAATAATCACTAGTACAATATTTCTATACTAGTCAACAGGAATTTAGAGTTGCCAACTTCAAATCATTTGCAGATAACTAATTAAATATCGCTGAAAATGATGACTTTTAAAAATGAAAGAAAACATTATGGGATAGGGAGAAAAATGCTTGAAAGCCCATCATTTTCAACCTATCTCAGACTGATTTTGAAAAAGTTTGTCCGGGTCGTAAAAAAGGCAGTATATGTACATATAAACTTGTATATGTCTATTTTCTGTATCTTTCAGGCGCTATGCCATTCCTCAATTACGAGAAAATACCTCAACAAGCTACAGAATCACAACAGCAACTTTCGTATAGTAGGGACTATGCAGACCTTATAATAAAACACCGATGCCATGTGTGTTCAAAGCCCTTTGCTAGTAAAGCCGCCCTTAAAATGCACTGTTATACCCACACAGGGGAACAGCCCTTTGTTTGTGAAATATGCGGAGCTTCATTTAATCACCTTAGTAACAAAAAAAGACATATGAAACATAAACATCCAATCTAACAGTTTGTTCTCACTGATATTATGTTATTGGATCTACTAACAAAATTTGGATTAGCCCAAATTGAAAGCATTTGCCTGCCCCAGATGATAGATTGTGTCCTAGAAAGGGTCGATAACATTCTTGGAAAAGGAGAACATGCTGGTTACAAGTGGTTGCCAGCATTTTCCCCTTCTCCATTGAAGTTTTCTATAGCCGGTTTCCTCAGGCTTGACGAAACAGAGTTGTTTTGTAAAGGGTGAAACATTATCATCACACTAATGAATTGGCAAATCTGACACAGTTTGGAAAACGAGTCCTTTTACAGTGGCAGCCAAAAATAAATGATGTGGGTGTTAAGATGTATTTAAATAAAATCATACCATTTCAAAGTTATTATACAGTAGGTCCAAGTGTCAGTCCCAGGCAGAAAAATGAGTAATAAAACTGGGTAATAAGTTGGCAAGTTGGCATGTTTACCTTTTTCCTGTTTTTAAAATTCATTTTTCTGTCAGCTACTAACATTGGGATTGACCAAACAATAGCAGGTTTTCATCTTCACAATAATTTCCATACTTTTTAAATGACATGATTTAAATGCATTTTAACACCCACATTGTTAACTTTTGGTTGCCACTGAGTCTTTAAAGTATTATATAACGACTCGTTCAAGGTGTATCTCCTCTGCATTGAAAATTAATGGTATCTTCGTACATAATTGGGGGGACTTGTGTCGCATGTTGGGGATCTCTGAAAAGCCTTAACTCTTTACCAAACGGCAAAGTTTTAGACTAGACCAAGTTGAAAGCATCTGCATATGAGAAAATAAATGTGACTGAAAAATTGAAGTTTGTTGTGGGAAGGGTAGAAAACATTGTGGGGAAAAGGAGAAAATGCTGGTTACCAGCATTTTCTCCTTTTCCTACAATGTTTTCAAAAGGCCTTCTTTTCAGGGTTGTTAAAAGTCGGGATTGTGTGGTAAAGGGTTAAGGTTTCGTATTGATTTGGAAAATTAAAAAATTATCATGCACTGAGTATTAATGGTGTTTGCGTAAATTCTTTTTGATGACACCATCCAAGTATCTCATTAACTTTTTACCACAAGACAAAATTGTAGACTTGTCCAAATTGAAAGCATTTGCAGACAACAAAGCAAATGTGACTCGAAATTGAAATTTGACTTGGGAAGGTCAGAAAACATTGTGGGAAAAGGAGAAAATGCTGGTTACCAGCCTTTTCTCCTTTTCCCTCAATGTTTTCAAAAGCTTTCTTTCTCAGTGTCGTTAAAAGTTGGGATTGTGTTGTAAAGTGTTAAGTTGTTCTTGGCACTCAGAGAGTTTAGTAATGTCCCGCTTTGTAAAATTAAATTTCTCCTCGGTGTTTGATAAGTTTAATACAGTAAGTGAATGCTGAATGAAAACCCACTGTTTTTGCAATTCCAGGTAATGCTGGACTAAGTGTAATGCAGGTATATGTTAACAAGAATTTTGAAGAGGAAAGAAAGTCTGAGGTAGACTTGAAACTTGAAGTAGACTCCAAGGTAGAGATTCCCACAGTAACAGATCCGGATAACACTATGGAACCAGAACGTCAACAAGTCATTAAATGTCGTCACTGTGAAAAATACTTTTGCTCAGCTCTTACATTGAATACTCACATGAAATGTTATCACCCAGGCCTGCCCTTGCAAGAAGTAGCCAAACTGGAGAAAATAACGGTTCCAAAGTTTCATTGCTCATATTGTGATAAAACTTTTATGTCTCTTCATTCGCTGAAAAGACATGAGCGAAATCACACAGGCGACAAGCCATTTAAGTGCAAAATATGTTCAAAGACCTTCACGAGGAAGGATTACTTATCTGCTCATCAAACAATCCACTACATTAAGATCCCTAAGAAGTAGGCTTTTTCAAACTTTGTGGGTGAAGAAGAAAATGCTGGTAACAAGCATGATCAGCATTTTGTCCTTTTTTACACAATGTTTTGTATTTACCCTTTCAATGACAAATCCAGTTATAATAGCTACATTTAATTTGTTGTCAGCAAAATTTAATGCTCTTAGTATATGAATTAAAAAAATATTGATGCATATCATCAGAGTTGCCGTGGATTGTTGGGCGAAAAACTTCATAGTCATGATGAAAAATTGCCTAAAACAGTCCTAATTATGTTACCAGTTGACCATTTTGTCCTCAAGTGCACTTCTATGTATACATTAGATCTATTACAATTATGTATACATTAGATCTATTACAATTACGGACAATTTCAACGAGTATACTTGTACTACAACACTGTGTTACAGGATGTTAATGTTGGTGTCAAAAAACAAAACAAAAATTGATCTCTTGAGGTTTTTAGCTCCACTGGCCGAAGGCCAGCGGGCTTATGTCATGGCCCGGTGTCCGTCGTGTGTCCGTGCGTCCGTGCATCCGTCCGTGCGTGCGTTAACTTTTATTTCAAACATCTTCTTCTCTGAAACTACCCATCCAATTGTCATGAAACTTCACAGAAATGATCCTGCCATGGTCCTCTTCAGAATTTCTTGAAAGAATTTGATTCCTTCAAAAACTCTGGTTGCCATGGCAACAAAACTGAAAAATATTTGAAATCTTTAAAAATCTTCTTGTTTGTAACCATAAGGCATAGGGCTACCAAATTTGGCATGTAGCTTTATGTAGTAGACCCCTATCAAGTTTCTTCAAATTATAGCCCTGGGATCAAAATTGGCTCTGCCCCAGGGGTCACAAGTTTTACATAGGCTTATATAGAGAAAACTTTAAAAATCTTCCTGTACCTAGCCATAAAGCCTAGAGCTACCAAATTTTGCATGTAGCTATATCTAGTGGGCCTCTACCAAGTGGGCCAAAATTTTCGCCCTGGGGTCAAAGGTGGCCTCGCCGCAGGGGTCACAAGTTTTACATGGGCTTACAGTGACAACTTAAGAAATCTTCCTGTTTTGATTTTTTTTTTAAGAAATTAGCCTTGCATCAGGGGTCTTACCTTTTACAGAGGCTTCATATGGACAAAACTTGAAAATCACCTTATTTATAACCATACAGCATAGACTTGCATTATTTTGGCATGTGGCTTTATCTTGTGGACCTCTACCAGGGTTCAAGTAATTATAGCTCTGGGATCAAAAATGGCTTTGCCCTGCGGGTCTCAACTTTCACATGGGCTTTTACAGAGAAAACTTTGTAAGTCTTCATTTTGAAACCATTTGGCTCGGAATTGAAATGTTTAGTATTTATGGTTTATATTTATGAGCCAGTGGAGCGATACAGGGCCATGATGGCCCTCTTGTTTAAGGCAAATAATGACAGAAAGGGTGAGATATTCTGCTGAGGAAGTGAAGGAATGTTGAATTGGGTCTAATTATTGATATTTGCAATTCCTTTGTTTTTCATTGATGAATTAAATACATGGGCTCTTGATTTCCCATGCTAAGTTAAAGAAAGATGTCACATGACTTAATGCATATATAATTAGACACCATCAGACTGACTTGTTCACTTGAATCGGATTTACTAATCGTATTTAGCAAGGATAATTCTAAATAGATTGTTTGGGAATATTGCACACTTTAGCGATTTTTAACCTGAAATCGTGAGAACTTTAATTTATGTAACTCTTTACTACACAATCTCGAGCCTGAGGAAGAAGCGTTCTGAAAACATGGGAAAAGGAGAAAATGCTGGTAACCAGCATTTTCTCCTTTTCCCACAATGTTTTCTATCCTATCACATACAAATCTTTACATCCGATCAGTAGTTAATTTGTTGTCTGAAAATGGTTTCAATTTGGACCAGTCCCAAATTTTGTTGTTTTGGTAAAGAGTTAAATATTTTGACCCGAAAACAAAATTGATGAACAACGGTCACGCAGAAACACAATTGGCATAATTCACAGGCAAGTAAAAATACAGTGTTGCTGCAGAAGTCTAATTTTTCTTGTATGGTAAAGAGTAAACTGTGTATCGGAAAGACAATGCGTGAAGTAGTCTGTAATGTAGACAGGAGCGTTACCGAGTTTCTATATCACAAAGACAACCCCATGAGCTTTTGTCAATCTGACTTGGACTATGTAGAATGACAAAGCTTTGTATATGGTCTAATTATGGCGATACAAAATCAATGTCTGGTCCACTCTGTGCTTGTATGGAATATATACAAGGAATGGGGCTGTCTCTGTGATATAGATCGACCTTTACCGAGTTTTGTATCACAGACAATCCCACAAGCTGTGTCTGACCTAGACCACATATAATCATTAAGCATTTTATATACAGACCAAAATACTGAGTACTGATTTGCTGATTTATCAGAACCATGGTTTAACCCTTTACCACATAATCCCAACTTTTAATGACCCTGAAGAAGAAGCCTTTTGAAAGCATTGTGGGAAAAGGAGAAAATGCTGGTGACCAGCATTTTCTCCTTTACCCACATTGTTTTCTCCTCTTCAAAAAATCGGTTTCAATTTTTGATTCACATTTATTTTGTCGTCTGCAAAAGCTTTCAATTTGGACTGGCCTAAAATTTTGTCGTTTGGTAAAGAGTTCAACTTGACTAGTGTTGTAATCATTTACAAACAATCATTTTAACAAGCAGAACAACTTACAAAACAAAGCATTTTCTCCTTTTCCACAATCTTTTCAAAAGCTGTCTTCCCCAGGGTCGTTAGGGGTATTGAAGAAGGCTTCTAAAACTTTGTGACAAAGAGAAAGTGCTGGTGAAGGGCATTTTCTTTTCCTCACTAGGTTTTCTGCACTTTTAAGACAAATCCTGTCTTTTGAGCCACATTTGATGTGTTGTTTGCAAATCTTTTCAGTTTGAATTAGTCAGGAATTTTGTCTGGTAAAGAATCAAACCTGTCCTTGTTGCACACTTTTGTTGCCAAAAAAAAAATCAACCTTGTAAATAAAGTTAAAAGTAAATGAGCCATGCTCTGTGAAAGGGGGGTTTAATGCATCTGCGAAACGTAATGACTGGGTCAGCCTGTGCATTCTGCACAGGCTGACCTGGCCCAAAACTTCACTATTGGTCAATTTTCTGTACATCCAAGGACCACTCCACCTCATGATTATGTTGGTTGTTAAAAAAAAAAAAGTGGCTATTATGGATCCATAATCATATGATGGCTTGATTGGTAGACTATAATGCATCAGAGATGTGTCAAACTCCCTTTTGCCAGAGCAAGGCTCAAAGGAAATTGAAGTGTAAAGTCTATGACATGTTGTAATAAATATTTTGATGGAATAAATGATAGATTTTGTGTTCAAAAGTTTTATTCTGGTAGTCCTAAGCACATAGACCCATTGAAATAATTTGCACTTTCCCCAGATACCTCCCCCTTTCCCCCATATTTCCGTACATAATGTATTCAAAAGCCCTCCTTCTTCTGGACTGTAAAATAATGAGGCTGTCTGGTAAAGTGTTAGCTCTTTAACAAAATTTTGGACTTGCCAGAATGAAAGTGTTCATCTTTCATCATTTGCAGTGTGAATAATTGCAACAATTTGGTCACACGAGTGACTCAAAAAAGTTACTTTCGCACTGGACAGTTAAAAAAAAAATCCAAAAATGCAGCAGGGGTTGAAAATAAATTATTTTGCCACTTGCTAAAAATTGTGAATACCATAATTTCCAACTTGCTAAATGCAATTTGCTACTTGCAAAATTGGAAATTACAATTTTTCTTTAAAAATTAATCAACGCAGTTTTAGTTTTCCCTTTAGAAGATCCTAACACTGTTTTTGCCAAAGCAGAATTGTCATTTACCGCACCTCTGGTACTTGCGGAACACAATTGTTTAGGTTCTGTGTGCTCCAATAAATTCTCGTTTGGGAGCCTTTTCACCAAAATAATTCGGGATATTTTTCTTGATTTTGCTGGTAACACTAGCATGAAAGGATTATGATATTTCGATTGCTTTAATGGCTTGCTTTATATAATGTAATGAAGAAGAACAAGTGCATTGTGATCTCATTAACAAACGGTGCACCGTAATTCTTGATTATGAATAAATGATATTGATCTGGTATTTTGGTAAGATCAGCTGCACAATCATGAGAATGATTATAAGAGTGGTCATGCAATGAGCCAGCAATTCATACCAGCCCCTATATGGATCTCGTTACTCAATGCTGCATTCCGATGAAAGAATGAACTTTAAAAAGGCAACAAAACACCAAGCATAAAACAAAAGTTTGAAATAGCAGCTTCCAGCTTCCTAGAAAAAATTAGCCACTTTGAAGGCTTTAGGAAACGCAAGAAAATACAGGTGAACATCATTTTTTCATTTTTCCAGCTCTTTTTTGTACTGTTTCAAAGACAAATCTCACCGTTTTGAGTCGGGTCTGTTGGTCGTCTGCATACAATTTGATCTGGACACGCCTAAAACTTTGTTGTCTCATTGAACATGATGTGTTTTTGTCTTTTTTAGGATTAACTACTTACCTCGGGACAAAATATTAGAGTAATCCAAATTGAAAGCATTTGCAGACGAAAAAAAAATGTGACTCAAAATTGAAATTTGTTCAATGAAGGGGAGAAAACTTTGTGGGAAAAGGAGAAAATGCTGTTTTTGAAAGCTTTCTTTCTCAAGGTGATAAAATTGTGTGATAAAAGGTTAAATGCATAATATTTGTCTTCATTTGCAGACCAATCCTTTAACCAAACGCCCAGCAAATTTTCAAGTGATGCTACTGAAGGGACACAAAATGTGAAGTCAAAAAGGGTTTCTTGCCGTATTTGTGGAAAAACATTTTCAAATAACTGGAATCTACAGGTCCATTTGCGGCAACACACTGGCGAGAAGCCTTACTGGTGTGAAATTTGTGGAAAGCGTTTTACGCAAAAGTCTCATAGATCCAGGCATATGTTCACACACTACAATACTTTTTGAAAAAGAGAACTTGATATGGGGGAAGTATATATTGGCCCAATGAAACTCAGTGCCAGATATTATGTGTTTGATACCAATGTTTAGCTGTGAGAACAGTGTTCATTGTAGAAAATGAAAATGAAGGGGGATTTAAAATCTAAAATGTTTTGGGGAGGGATTTTCAAAAAAATAGGCGGGGCAATTTTTGAACAGATGGAAAATGTATTGCTCATGTAACAGACTTATTTTCCAGTCCAAGACTATACAGTAGACTTATTGAAATGTTTATTTGTCAAAAGACAGTTTCTGCAATATCTTTCTTAAGAAATTAAATTCATATTTGAATAATAGATAAGAGTATGACAGTTGTAAAATTCATTCTAATAAAATTGATTACAATAACAGCAGTCTAAGACTATGTAAAGTGGGCCATTTTGGACAGGGTGTTTTCAGAAGTGGGCTGTTTTGTCCCACTTACTGTCGAGGGAGGTTGCTTTAATGGACATCATATATTGCAAAATGCCTCTGGCAGCGATGCCATTTTTGTTCAAAACTTAAACAGTAGTATGTTTCTGCAAGGTTAGAGGAAATTTAAAATTTGGTCATGTCTGGAAAGAAAGTAGGTCACCAGGTCAAAATTTAGAAAAAACTTTTGTGCACTCTAGAGGCCACATTTTTAGTCCAATACTCATGAAACTTGGTCAGAATGTTTGTCGTGATGAAATCTCGGACAAGTTTGAAATTGGGTCATGCCAGGTCAAAAAGTAGGTCTCCAGATCATATTTTAGAAAAACCTTGAGTGCACTCTAGAGGCCACATTTTTAGTCCAGTACTCATGAAACTTGGCCAGAATTTTTCTTGATAATGCCTCGGACAAGTTTGAAACTGGGCCATGTTGGGTCAAAAATAGGTCACTGGGACAAATTTTGGAAAAAGCCTTGTGAGCACTGTAGAGGCCACATTTTAAGCCAGAAACTCATGAAACTTAGTCGAAATGTTTGTCTTGGTGATATCTCTGACAACTTCGAAATTGTGTCATATCGGGTCAAAAAGTAGGTCACTCTGCTAAATTTAAAAAAAACCTTGTGTGCACTCTAGAGGCCACATTTACAGTCATTTACTCATGAAACTTAGTCAGAATGTTTGTCTTGATAGTATCTTGGACAAGGTTGAAATTGGGTCATGTCTGATCAGAAAGTAGGTCACTAGGTCAAAATTTAGAAAAATCTTGTTTGCATTCTAGAGGCCACACACACTTTAGTCCAATACTCATGAAACTTGGTCAGAATGTTTGTCTTGATGAAATTTCAGACAAGAGTGAAATTTGGTCATGTCAGGTAAAAAATTAGGTCACCAGGTCAAATTTTAGCAAAACCTTGTGTGTACTCTTGAGGCCACATTTTCAGTGTAATACGTATGAAGCATGGTCAGAATGTTTGTCTGGTTGATATCTCAGACAAGTTTGAAACTGGGTCATGTCGGTTCAAAAAGTAGGTCATTGGGACATATCTTAGAAAAACCTTGTGTTCAGTCTAGAGTCCACATTTTCAGCTGTAAACTCATGGAACTAAAGTATTTGTCTTGATGATATCTCTGACAAGTTTGAAATTGGGTCATGTTGGGTCAAAAAGTAGATCACTGCCAAATTTCAGAAAAACCTTGTGTGCACCCTAGAGGCAAGACTTTCATCCTGATACCCATGAAACTTGGTCAGAATGTTTGTCTGGATGAAATCTAGTACAAGTCAAACATAAGGTCAGGTCAGGTTGAGAAGTAGGTTATTGAGCCAAATCTAGAACAAAAAACTTATGAGCACCCTTAGAGTCCACATTTTCAGATCAGTTCTAGTGAAAGTTGATAGGAATGTTTGTCTTGATGAAATCTCAGACAAGTTCAAATTTGGGTTTTATCAGGTTCAAAAGTAGGTCACTGCAACAAATCTTAGAGAAATCTTGTGTGCAATCTGGGGGCCACATTTTCTGTTTGATACTCACGAAATATCATCCGAATGTTTGTCTATACAAGTTAAAAAATATGTCTAGGAGATCAAAAGATAGATCACAAACACTCATGTGTTTACACAATTACAACCAGCTTTATCAGTCGTAGATGACTTGACTCAGGTGAGCGCTTTAGGGCCAATGGCCCTCTTGTTTTTTTTCTTGTGTGTGTACTGAAAATATTTCATGAGTGAAATGACATAATAAAGTTGAAAATGATTGTAGTGTTTATAAAATGAATTTCATCAAAAGATTTGTTGCACTGTGACAGAATATCCTTCTTGTCTCTCAACAGTAAACTTACATGGGCTTATCTTCCTTTTACCAAACAATCTTATGTTTCGATGACCCAGAAGAAGTCGGTGTCTATACAAGAAACTTAAAACAAGGGAGGATTTCCCCCCGCCATCTGGAAAATAGGGGAGATTTTCAAGAAATGGGTGGGACAATTTTGAAGAGATGGAAAACATATATAGGTCATGTAACGGACATTATTCTTGTTCAATACCATACAGTAAACTTACTGACCTGTTTACATGTCAAAAGATAGTTTCCGGGATATCCTTCTCTAGCCAATGAAATTTATAAATTCATGTTTGATAAATAGATATGAGTAAGGCAGTTATAAGATTAATTCTGATCAAATTAATTGCAATAACTGTAGTCTAAGAGTAAGTAACTTAAAGTGGGCAGTTTTGGACCGGTTCGTTTTGGAAGTGGGCCATTTGAACACTTTCTGTCAATGAAGGTTACTTTAATGGACAGAGTATGTGGCAACACAGCTTTGGCAGTGATGCCGTTCTTTTCAAAACTGCTGTACTTTTGGCTCAGCAGAAGTAAATTCTTTGTTTTTGGGACTTTTTCATTGTTTATTTTTCATGGGCGACTGTCACATGTTGGGTCTAAATTTATGCAGGATCAAAAAAAGTTGTTGCAAATCCTGCAATCGCACATCCTAGCATAGACACTGGAGAAGGCTGTAAAAAAGATTTGAGAAAAAGTGAAAAAGCTGCAGCCAGCATTTTCTTTCTTTCCCATAATTATTTCTTCCATTTCAAAGGCATTGACCTGCATTGGAACTGCCTTGCCTACAACTGCTTTCAATTTGGACAAGTCTAAATAGTTCTCTTTAGGTTGAGGGCTAAGATAATCCTGATAGATTGAAAGCAGAAAGCAATTTTTAATTACATATACCATGAATGTGGCTCGGTATGGGATATATCTTTGAAAGGATAGAAAACATTGTGGGTAAAGGGAAATATGATGATAATCTCATATCAGAAATGCTAGTGTGAGAGAATTAGGGTCTGTATTCACCAACCATTCTTTAGAACAATCTTAGCCTAATGCTAGATTTTGAAAGTAACACAACTTCTGATTGGCTAAACTATTTAGTTCAGGCAATCAAAGGTTATTTTCAAATTCATAAAATTCATGAAAATAAAACTTAGAATAATCTTTATAAATGGTTGGTGAATACAGACACAGGACTATTTTTTGGATTGACCGGAGACATCTGTGCAGTTTGTGAATATTTGTTAATTTCTGGATTTTGAAAATAAAGAGCAGCCTGCTGCCAACTCTGTATTGGGATAAGCGATTGTCTTACCTATTTGACCATTTTGAAAGTATATTCTATTAAATATTTTGATTTCAAATGCTTGCATATCACAGCTATACAAGAATATATCCTAACAACATAGTCAGAAATTAATTCTGCCTCTGGTCGATTTGAAAGATTGATAAAACTTGTATATCAAATTATTTACCGGTATATTGTGTTTCCTTTTAGGAGTTGTTAAGTCAGACGAACACTACACCAAGAGATCAGCAGGTGTAACCTTCCGCCCATGTCCATACTGTAAGAAGCTTTTTCCGGATCGCTGGAAACTTGAATGTCACATACGTGTGCATACTGGTGATAAACCATTTAAATGCCATTTGTGTCCAAAGGAATTCAAGTTAAAAAGGAGCCTACAGGAGCATACCCAGAAAATTCATCATTCCTGACTTAATTACCTTTTTTGAGCATGATGGTAAGACCATAACCCTTGCACCTATGGGCAGTGAAATTAGAATATCACTCATGGAGCTGCTGCAGGAATATAGGATCTGGCATAAGTTGGCATTTGAGATAAAATTTTATTAAAGGAGTCTAGAAAAATGTTATTAAGTGAGCCTCTGGCAAGCTTCATAACGATTTTAGACAAGTTTAAAAGAATTTTACCTCAAAAGTCCATGAATGTCAGATTCTTTTTATCACATAATATTTCACACATCATAGATTAGGAGAATTGCAAAACCATCTATGCACATGCAGTACCGTAATATCAATTAAAAAAAAAAAACATTCACTTCTATTAAACATGTACGAAATGATGTCACAAAATTTAATGCCATTACATAACTTAGACATGAAATACATGTATGTATCAGACAAGAAAATTTTTAATGGGTATAATACTTTACACTGAAAACAAAGGAGGTTATGTGATAAATGTAGGATCTGAAATGAGTTTGCATTTGAGATAAAGTTTTTAGCACTGTTTACCCCACCAAGTTGTTTTTTAATGTCCCTGAAGAAGAAGGCTTATGAAAACAATCACTTTCCACTATGTTTTCTACATGTTTAGAGACAACTCTTGTCATTCAACCACATTTAACCCTTAACCGCACAATCCCGACTTTTAACAACCCTTAGGAAGAAGCCTTCTGAAAACATTGTGGGAAAAGGAGAAAATGCTGGTAACTGGCATTTTCTCCTTTTCCAATAATGTTTTATACCCTTGCCAAAACAAATTTCTGTTTCTGAGTTGGGTTTATTTTGTCGTCTGCAAATGCTTTCTATTTGGAAAAGTCCAGAATTTTGTCATTTGGTGGTGTTAACCCTTTACCACACAATCCCGACTTTTAACGACCCTGAGAAAGAAGCCTTTTGAAAACATTGTGGGAAAAGGAGAAAATGCTGGTAACCAGCATTTTCTCCTTTTCCCACAATGTTTTCTAACCTTTCAGAAACAAATGCAATCATTTTAGCCACATTAGATATGTCGTCTGCAAATGCTTTCAATTTGGACCAGTCTAAAATTGTGTCCTTTGGTAAAGAGTTGTCATCTGCAAATGCTTTTCAGTTTGGACAAGTCTGAATTTTTCTTGCCTGGTATAGGGTTAAGAAGAAATTTTATCAAACAAGTCTAGAAAAAATGTCTAAGTTTTTATAGATGACAGATTCTAAAGTTTTAATCCTCAGGCTGCTAAGCGTGACTAACTGACCTGTAGCCTATAGTGTAGATCAAGATCAGACTGCACAGAACATGCAATCCCATCATGGATGCATTCTGTTTGATATGGAGATATTTTTCTCAAAAAAAAAAAAATTTTGAAGTAGTAGTATTCAGGTTTTTACTAAAAGCTGTGCAAGATTGACGGATCTAATTACCACTCCTTAACCCTTTACCAGACGACAAAGTTTTAGCCTTGTCCAAATTGAAAGCTTTTGCAGACGACAATATCAATGTGGCTCAAATGGTGCAACTTTTCTTTGATAGGGTAGAAAACATTGTGGGAAAAGGAGAAAATGCTGGTTACCAGCATTTTCTCCTTATCCCACAATGTTTTCAAAAGGCTTCTTTCCCAGGGGCATTAAAAGGCGGCATTGTGTGGTAAAGGGTTAAACAGTAATCAAATAGCAGTTACTGCACTGCCCGCAGAACAATTTCAACTTACCTTGCCCTTGCTAACTCCATTTTAAAATGATTGCACATGTGTTGCATGTGATGTTACTTTCTTATTACAACATATTTCAGCTTTTTGCTACTCCACAAATCCGCTTTCCAGGACTTTGAGTCCTTTGATCCCATTTTGAAAGCTTTTTGCCTAAAATACATTGAATCTGGCACCTATAATTGGGATGATCTTACAAAGTGTAGAAAATTTTTAGGAAAATAGAGAAAATGCTGGTATAAGCATTGCTTCTCTCTATGTCCAGAAAGTTTTCAGCATGAGGTTAAAAACATGGAAATGATTTGATAAAGGCTAAAGGCCAGCTTAGTAAGATGAAATTTATCTGAAAATCCAACAAATGTCTTGATTTAGTTTATTAGTAGTGTCACATGAGTTAAAGTGGTTCTTTTCATAGGATAGCAGTATCTCATTAGTTAACTCTTTACCTCACAATCACAATTTTTAACGACCCTGAGGGAGAAGCCTTTTGAAAACATTGTGGGAAAAGGAGAAAATGCTGGTAACCAGCATTTTCTACTTTTCCCACAATGTTTTTTAACCTATCAAAGACAAATTTCATCATTTTATCCTTACTTAAATTGTCGTCTGCAAATGCTCTCAGTTTTGACAAGTCTAAATTTTTGTCATGTGGTAAAGAGTTAACTCTTTACCAAAAAACAAAAATTTAGACTCGTCCAAATTGAAAGCATTTGCAGACACCAAAATTAATGTGACTCAAAAATTGAAATTTGTTTTGAGAAGGATAGAAAACATTGTGGGAAAAGGAGAAAATGCTGGTTACCAGCATTTTCTCTTCCCACAGTGTTTTCAAAAGGCTTCTTTCTCAAGGTCATGAAAACCGGGGATTGTTTGGTAAAGTGTTAAAGTGATTCTTTTTTATTATGCAGTATCATATTGAATAAAGTTATTCTTTTTAGCAGAAAGCACAAAGCATATCTCATGAATTAGAATGAAACATTTTATCACATAGCAATTATCTCATTAAATAAATTTATTCTTTTTATCACATAGCAGTATCTCATGAATTACATTGATTCTTTTTGTAACATATCAGAATCTCATGGAACAAAGTAATGCTTTTTTGGTCCTTAGGCTGCTGTGACTTACTGACCTTTTACAGAAAGTGAAGGTCATGATAAGACTGCTCAGAATGTGCAGTCTGATCTTGGATCTACATTGTCTGATAGAAGATATTTTTCCCCCAAATAATACCTCTGAAATAGCGAAATTCCATTTTTATACACCCAAAGGGTCGTATTATGTTATACCCCCGGTCGTCCATCCGTCCGTTAGCAATTTCTTGTGTGGGCAACACCTCCTACAGTTTCCATCGGAATTATTTGAAACTTGCCACAATGAATCTCCATGATGTTTAGTTGTGCACCTGACTCTTAGAATTTGGATCACTGTTTGCGTTCTAAAATTATCTGCCCTTGATTTCTGAAATAACCAACTTTTCACTCTGAATTTTTGTTCAGGCCATAACTTCCATACCATAAAAGGTATCAACTTGAAACTACATACACTGATAGAACACATTATGGAGAAAAGCAGTGCACAAGAACCGTAACTCTGCTGCTCTTGTTAGCTCCACTGGCCGAAGGCCAGCGGGCTTATGTCATGGCCCGGTGTCCGTCGTGCGTCCGTCCGTCCGTCCGGTCGTCCGTCCGTCCGTTAACTTTTATTTCAAACATCTTCTTCTCTGAAACTACCCATCCGATTTTCACGAAACTTCACAGAAATGATCCTGACATGGTCCTCTTCAGAATTTCTTGAAAGAATTTGATTCCTTCAAAAACTATGGTTGCCATGGCAACAAAACTGAAAAATATTGGAAATCTTTAAAAATCTTCTTGTCTGAAACCATAAGGCATAGGGCTACCAAATTTGGCATGTAGCTTTATGTAGTAAACCTCTATCAAGTTTCTTCAAATTAGAGCCCTGGGGTCAAAATTGGCTCTGCCCCAGGGGTCACAAGTTTTACATAGGCTTATATAGAGAAAACTTTAAAAATCTTCTTGTCTGAAACCATAAGGCATAGGGCTACCAAATTTGGCATGTAGCTTTATGTAGTAGACCTCTATCATGTTTCTTGAAATTATAGCCCTGGGGTCAAAATTGGCTCTTCCCCAGGGGTCACAAGTTTTACATAGGCTTATATAGAGAAAACTTTAAAAATCTTCTTGTCTGAAACCGTAAGGCATAGGGCTACCAAATTTGGCATGTAGCTTTATGTAGTAGACCTCTATCATGTTTCTTGAAATTATAGCCCTGGGGTCAAAATTGGCTCTTCCCCAGGGGTCACAAGTTTTATACATAGGCTTATATAGAGAAAACTTTAAATATCTTCTTGTCTGAAACCATAAGGCCTAGAGCTACCAAATTTGGCATTTAGCTTGATCTAGTTGGAGTCTACCAAAAGTGTCCAAAGTATAGTCCTGGGGTCAATTTGGCCTCATACAAGATTTACATAGGCTTACATAGGGAAAACCTTTAAATCTTGGTGTACATAGCCATAAGGCTTAGGCTACCAAATTTTGCATATAATTATAGCATTATTTAGTGGACAGTTACAAAGAGGGCCCAAGTTACAGCTCTAGGATCAAGTTTGGCCCTGCACCAGGGATCACAAGTTTTACATGGGTTTATGGAGTGAAAAGTTCAGAAACCATCTTGTTACCAGCCATAAGGCCAAGAACTCCCACATTTGGCATGTTATTCTTCTAATACAATATTCCCCATTTAGTCAGACTGTAGCCATGAGGTCAAAGTTTTATAAGGGCTTATATAGTGAAGACTTTTCTTCGTGGTTTATATTTATAAGCCAGTGGAGCGATACAGGGCCATCATGGCCCTCTTGTTTTTTTGAGTTATTGCCCTTGTTTGATTTTCAGTTTGAATTTTTGTCCAGGCCATAACTTCCAAACTATAAAAGCTATTAACTTGGAACTTCATACACTGATAGAACACATTATGGAGAAGTGCAGTGCACATGAACCATAACTCTGCCAGCTTTATTTTTTGAGTTATTGCCCTTTGTTAATTTTCAGTTTGAATTTTTGTCCAGGCCATAACTTCCAAACTTTAAAATCCATCATCTTGAAACTTCAAAGACTAATAGAACACATTATGAAGAAGTGCATTGCACAAGAACCATAACTCTGCCATCCTTCTTTTTGAGTTATTGCCCTTTGTTAGTTTTCACTTTGAATTTTCGTCTGGGCCATAATTTCTAAATTATGAAAGCTATGATCTTGAACCTTCAAAGACTGATAGAACACCTTGTGGAGAAGAGCAATTCACAAAAATTGTAACTGCCACCCTTATTTTTTTAGTTATTGCCCTTTAATATTTTTCACATTAGATTTTTGTTTGGGCCAGATCTTCCAAAGTATAAAAGCTATCAACTTGAAACAATATACACTGATAGAACAGATTGTGGAGAAGTGCAGTAAACAAGAACCATAACTCTGTCACCCTAAGTTTTTGAGTAATTGCCCTTTAATAACTTCATTTTGAATTTTTGTCCTGGCTACATCTTCCAAACTAGAAAAGCTATCAACTTGAAACTTCATACACTGACAGAACACATTATGGAGAAGTGTCATGCACAAGAACCATAACTCTGATACCCTTATTTTTTGAGTTATTGCCCTTTATTTATTTTTAAATTTTTACTTTGAATTTTTGTCTGGGCCATAACTTCCAAACTATAAAAGCTCTCAACTTGAAACACTGATAGCACACATCGTGGAGAAGTGCAGTGCACAAGAACCATAACTCTGCCACTTTTCTTTCCTGATTTATTGCCATTCTTTTCAGAGTAATTTCCCTTCGATATTATTTACAGTTAGGGCCTTTTCTTTCATATGTGGAGCATTTCCCTTTTTATATGCTCGAAGGGTCGTATTATGTTATACCCCCGGTCGTCTGTCCGTTAGCAATTTTATCTGCCCTTGATTTCTGAAATAGTCAACTTTTCACTTTGAAATTTTGTTCAGGCCATCACTTCCATACTATAGAAGCTATCAACTCCAACCTTCATACACTGATAGACCTCATTATGAAGAAGTGCAGTTTACAAGAACCATAACTGTGCCATTCTTATTCGTTGAGTTATTGCATTTTGTTAATTTTAAGTTTGGTCCGGGCCATAAACTATTACAGACAATCAAGACTTACTTTCTTTATCATGGAGAATAACTGCTCTTCATTCACGGCCCATCCTTCATTTCAACTCATTTCACTGACAAGCCCCTTCGGGCGTATATGCGCTGCTCTGCGAAGCTGTTGTTACTATTGGCTTTAAAGTTTCATTTCACTTATTTAGCAGGATAAGGGTTAACACATAGCAGTTTCTGATTATTTACAGAGAGGAAACATACAAAAACCCGTACATCAGCCTGCATGCATGTGGAAATAACGTGACCTGACTGACTTTTCTCAGAGTTCTTGCAAATGACATCACATATAACTTCATATCATGCTAATCTCGAGCGTATGCCATATTCTTTTTCCACGTTGTTTGCCATCTTTTCATCTAATGCTTTTGCCACATTTTGTTCTGTAAACGCTTTCGGCTTGGAAAAGTATGACATTTAGTTGTCCAGTTAAGTGCCATGAGATTAAAATCTTCCTTTCATTGCAGGCATGGTTAAATTTCAAGCAGTAAACAGGCCCAAACGAAGAGGTCAAACTTACCATAACTGTCCACACTGTTCTAAAGTGTTTCCGGACCGCTGGAAATTAGACACACATATCCGTGTACACACTGGAGAACGCCCATTTAAATGCAAAATATGTGACAAGGAACTCAAGACTAAGAGTAACTTGAAGTTTCATTATATCTCGCTTCACAGTTGTGAACTTGAACATTTGTGATGATAATTTTACCATTCAGCCCTGTACCACACAGTCCCATTATTTAACGGCCCTGACAATGACAGCTCTTGAAAACATTTTGGGAAAAGGAGAAAATGCTGGTAACCAGCATTTTCTCCTTTACCCATAAATTTTTTCTTGCCTGTCAATGATGAGCACTCTCATTTCAGCAACATTTGTTATCTGCAGATACTTCCAAATTGGACCAGTCTAAAATTTTGTTGTTAGGGTAATGGTTAAAGTAACAATACCTGCCAAAAATAAACAAAGTGGACATTAAAAACATTCAAATTTGAAAATCATTTCGTCAAAAAGTATAGATATTGTGAAGATGACAATCTGTTATTGTGCTGTTGGTCCAAGTGTTAGTTGCTAGCAGAGAAATTATTTCAAAACTAGGTTAAAAGTTGCCAGCTCACTTTATCTTTTGATTACTTTTTTCCTGATTTTAAAATTCATTTTTTTGCCAGCAACTAACACTTGGACCAACCACATAACAGACTAACAGATTGTTATTTGCAGAATATTTTCCATACTTTAAACTGATAGTATATATTATTATGAAAACTCTTGTTCATTGTCAGGAATGCCGGTAATTCACCCATCTTTTTAGTTTACTCAGTACCAAACAACAAAATTTTAGACTCGTCCAAATTGAAAGCTTCAGCAAACGACAAATCAAATGTAGCTTAAAAATTGAATTTTTTTTTTGTGAAGGGTAGAAAACTTTGTGGGAAAAGGAGAAAATGCTGGTAACCAGCATTTACTCCTTTTACGAGTCAGGATTGTGTGGTAAAGGGTTAACTCTGTACCAAACAACAAAATTTTAGACTTGTCCATTTTCAAAGTTTGTGTAGATGATATATTAAGTGTGGTTCAAATGATAAATTTGTCTCTGAAAGGGTAGAAAACAATGTGGGAAAAAGGATAAAATGCTTGTTACTGACATTTTCTCCTTTTTCTCCTTTTCCCACAATGTTTTTTTTTTCTCCAGGGTCTTTAAAAGTCAGGATTGTTTTTTAAAGTAAATGTAACTCTAAAATGTGAGTTTTATCTTTGAAACTGTAGAAAGCCGTGTGGCAAAAGGAGAAAATGTTTATCAGCATTTTATTCTTATTTCACAATACTGATGTCATAAGCCTTCTTCGCTAGGGTCATTAACTTTTTACCAGACGACGAAATTTTAGAATTGTGGAAATTGAAAGTATTTGCAGACGACAATTTAAATATGATTTCACCCTTTACCACACAATCTCAAATTTTAATGACACTGAGGAAGAGTCCTTTTGAAAACATAGTGGGATGAGGAGAAAATGCTGGTAAGCAATATTTTCTTCTTTTCCCACTATGTTTTCTGTCAGATTAAAGACTAATACCATCATTCATTTCTTTACCGCACAATAATGACTTTTAATGACCCCGAGAAAGAAGTGTTTGAAAATATTGTGGGAAAAGGAGAAAATGATGGTAACTAGCATTTTCTCTTTTCCCACAATGATTTCTACCCTTTCCAGAATGGATTCTAATTTTCGGGTCATATTTATTTTGTCGTCTGCATATGCTCTCAATCTGGACTAATTTAAATTTTTGTCATTTGGTAAAGATTAATGCCACATATATAAATTGTTGTCTGCATATGCTTTCTATTTGGACAAACTACATTTTTGTGCTGTGGTAAAGAGTTAAATGACGGAACCTGTCTTGTTAGAAAACATTTTTGGAAAAGGAGAAATGCTTGTTACCAGCATTTTCTCCTTTTCCCACACTGTTTTCAAAAAAATTTTTTCTTTTTATCGGGGTCATTAAAACTTGGCATTGTCCTTTGAAAGGTTAAAACAGAGGATTGCTTGGTAATTGAATAACGCATTACCAAATATTCCTTTGGTTTTTTTAGCTCCACTGGCCGAAGACCAGCGGGCTTATGTCATGGCTCGGTGTCCATCGTGCGTCCGTGTGTGTATGCGTCCGTCCGTCCGTCTGTCAATCCATGCTTTAACTTTTATTTCAAACATCTTCTTCTCTGAAACTACCCATCCAATTTTGATGAAACTTCACAGAAATGATCCTGCCATGGTCCTACTCAGATTTCTTGAAAGAATTTGATTCCTTCAAAAACTCTGGTTGCCATGGCAACAAAACTGAAAAATATTGGAAATCTTAAAAAATCTTCTTGTCTAAAACCGCAAGGCGTAGGGCTACCAAATTTGGGATGTAGCTTTATGTAGTAGACCTCTATCATGTTTCTTCAAATTATAGCCCTGGGGTCAAAATTGCCTCTGCCCCAGGGGTCACAAGTTTTACATAGGCTTATATAGAGAAAACTTTAAAAATCTTCCTGTACCTTGTCATAAGGCCTAGAGCTACCAAATTTTGCGTGTAGCTATATCTAGTGGGCCTTTACCAAGCGGGCCAAAATTTTAGCCCTGGGGTCAAAATTGGTCCCGCTGCAGGGGTCACAAGTTTTACATGGGCTTACATAGTGACAACTTAAGAAATCTTCCAGTACCAAGCCATAAGGCCTAGAGCTACCAAATTTTGTATTTAGCTTGATCTAGTTGGGGTCTACCAAAAGTGCCTCATTCTGGGGGGTGGGGGGGGGGGAGGTTCACAAGATTTACATGGGCTTATATAGGGAAAACTTTTAAATCTTGGTGTACATAGCCATAAGGCTTAGGGCTACCAAATTTTGCATAATTATAGCACTATCTAGTGGACAACTACAAAGAGGGCCCAAGTTACAACCCTAGGATCAAGTTCGGCCCTGTACCAGGGGTCACAAGTTTTACATGGGTTTATGGAGTGAAAACTTCAGAAACCGTCTTGTTACTAGCCATAAGGCCAAGAACTCCCAAATTTGGTCATAAACATGGGCTTATAGGGTGAAAATTCAAAAAATCCTTTTGCTCCTAACTGCAAACCCAGGGGCTACCAAATCTGGATCACTTTTGATTTTTTTTTTAACTTAGCCTTGCATCAGGGGTCTTATGTTTTACAGAGGCTTCATATGGACGAAACTTGAAAATCACCTTATTTATAACCATACAGCATAGACTTGTATTATTTTGGCATGTGGCTTTATCTTGTGGACCTCTACCAGGATTCAAGTAATTATCGCTCTGGGATCAAAAATGGCTTTGCCCTGCGGGTCTCAACTTTCACATGGGCTTTTACGGAGAAAACTTTGTAAGTCTTCATTTTGAAACCATTTGGCTCAGAATTGAAATGTTTAGTATTTATGGTTTATATTTATAAGCCAGTGGAGCGATACAGGGCCATCATGGCCCTCTTGTTTTACCATTTTGAAACATGCAAATTTTGAAAACATGGGAACCAGCCTTTTTCGCTTTATCCACAGTGATTTCTTCCCTTCAAAAACAAATTTCATCATTTTAGCCACAAGTACTTTTAGATAAGACCTCATGCAATATGCAGTGTGATCATTGGTTTAACTGTCTCTGATATTGTGTGAGAGAGAGAGAGAGAGAGTGCTTTGTTGTAGAGAGAGACAGAAAGAGTGCTTTATGTATTGTGCTTTGTAAACCTCAGCAAAGAGATTGTTTTGTTGTTTTTTAAGCTTGGTAAAAGGAATATTGTCAGGTTTTTATATCCCTTGAAAAATGATTGTCTAGGCTATTTTGAAAGCCCTGCAAGAAGAAATTTTTCAGTTATGTATATTACCCTTTGAAAAAAGAATGTCTGTGTATTTTGATAGTCCTGCTAAAAGATGTTGGGTATTTTAATGGCAATGCAGAGAGCATTTTGTAAGGTTTTTGTACCCCCTGGAAAAAGAATGTGCAGGGTATTTTGATAGCCCTGCATAAGAAGACGTATTATAGGGTATTTTAATGGCCCTGCAAGAAGAATGTTTTCGGGTTTTCATGCCCTTTGAAAAAGGAATCTCTAGGGTATTTTGATGGCCCTGCATAAAAACAGATGTTGGGTATTTTAATGGCTCTGCAAAAAGAATATTTTCAGGTTTTTATACTCTTTGAGAAAAGGATGTCCAGGGTATTTTAGATAGACTTGTATGAAAAAAGATGTTGGGTATTTTAATGGCCCTGAAAAAAGGAATGTTTTTGGGTATTTATACCATTTGAAAAAGGAATGTGGATGGTATTTTGATAGCTTTGCATAAAAAAAAATATGTTGTTGGATATTTTATTGGCCTTGCCAAAAGATTGTTTTTCACAGGATTTCATACACTTTGAAAAAAGAATGTAGCCCTGCATAAAAATAAAAGATGTTTGGAATTTTAATGGCCTTGGATCAAGAAAGTTTTCAGGTTTTTATACCCTTTGAAAAAAGAATTTTAAGAGTATTTTGAAAGACCTGCACAAAGAACATTTTCAGCTTTATATGCACATAGAAAATTAGTTACGGGGGTTTTCCTGGGGCAAAATTAATACAGTATTTTCAGTTTTTATACCACTGAAAAATGACTGTTTCAGCCTCTCTATCCCTGCAAAAGCATATTTTTTGTGTGGTTTTGCATGGATGAAAACAGATGTTTTGGGTATTTTTTTACCCTTTTGAAGTAAAAGTTTTTGGTGTTTTAAGACTAGCAAACATTAGTGTATTGCCATCAAGAGTGACCCATATTAACCCTTAGAGCACCGAATAAACCTGCCAGACATTTTAATCCTAGAAATATGACCCAAATAATTGCAATTTCATGGTTGCATTTGCCTACAGTGATTCATCAAAGTGGACGGTGTAGATCAAAGACCAGGCTGCATGTTTTGTGCAGCCTGATTTTGATCCATACTGGCTGCAAATGGAACTATAGTCATGAAAGGCGCTTTAAGGGTTAAACATAAAACCCATTAGTCACAAAATACTGCCCAACAGAAAATAATTCTTTTTGTTAGAAATTGTAAAACTGTTTATTATGACTATGTTGATATAAATATAAAATCTCTACCACTCCAATATTAACAATATCATCTAATTAAGACATAGACGTATGCAAATCTGGCTCATCTTTGCTTGGTTCTTTACCAAACTACAATAGTTTAGAATGGTTCAAATTGAAAACATTTGCAGATGACAAATCAAATGTGACATAAGTGATTGGATTTGTTTCTGAAAGGTAAGAAAATATGGTGGGAAAAGGAGGAAATGCTGGTTACCAGCTTTTTCTGCTACCACAATATTTTCAAATGTCCAATTTCCTAGGGTTGTTAAAACTCTGGATTGAGTGGTAAAGGGTTAAAGTGCTATGAGCAATGGTTAAAGTCACAGAGCAAACTGTATCAAACTTAATAACCGGATTAGACCGGGCTTAACCGGATCAGGCTTAATAACCAGGTTGGACTGAATTGGACAAATTTTCGAAAGGCTTTTTCCTCAAAGTTGTTAATTCTTTGCAGAATGACAAAATTTTGGACTCATCCAGATTGCAAGCATTTGCAAACGACAAAATAAATTTAGCTCAAATAATGATTTCCATCTTTGATAGGGCAGAAAACATTGTGTGAAATGGAGAAAATTCTGGTTACCAGCATTTTATCCTTTTCCCTCAGTGTTTTCAAAAGCCTTCTTTTTCAGGGTCATTAAAACCCCTGATTGTGTGATAAAGGGTTAAAAGTTGCAATTGTGTGGTAAAGAGTAAATGCTAAAATCCAGTTTGCCTTACAACTGGCTGAATCCAGAGATGGTATGGCAGAAGTTTAGCTGCATGTACACAAAAACACAGTTTACACAAAATTGGACAATGCTAAAAATATGCCACCAGAGGCCACCAGACAGCTTCTACATTTTCTAAATTTTCTTGGTGCAGACTCCTCCAGACCCACCTGGGAAAGCCCCCCTTCCCTCTCTCGGCACTTCAAGCCATGGGTAACACCTGTGGTGTTACTTTTGTGTACACTTTATTTTGGACTAGCTATGCCCATGAATGGAATGGGTCCTTAGACATGCAGAAAACTTATAAATAACAAAATTCTTTAGTCCATGTAGGCTGACACGACTCTATTCCTTTTTCAGATGTATTAAACCCTCCTTTTCACAGAGCATAGCTCTTTACGAATGTTTGTCTTCCTCTGTATATTTATTTGTGCCCCACAGAAAAAACCCAGCCTTGCTACTACTGGCAAAGTATTGCAATTTTGTACATTATCAAATGTAAACTCAGATGTATAGGATAGAAAACGAGTGCCATTATATAGTGAAATACACACAAGCGTAAGGGATACTAGAGCATGAGACTTTCTATACTATTTAGACCACATAAGTAATACTTACCAGACTTTCGTTCCTATTTAGACCATATAAGTAATATTGACAAGACTTTCTATCCTATTCAGACCACATAGGTAATATGCATAAGACATTCCATCCTATTCAGACCACATTTATAAGTAATATATACAAGACTTCCTATCCTACTTTGACCACATAGGTAATATGTACAAGACTTCCTATCCTACTTTGACCACGTAGGTAATATGTACAAGACTTTCTATCCTACTTTGACCACATTATGTTCAAGACTTTCTATCCTACTTTGACCACATAGGTAATATATACAAGACTTCCTATCCTCTTTTGACCTCATAGGTAATATATACAAGACTACCTATCCTACTTTGACCACATAGGTAATATGCACAAGACTTTCTATCCTACTTAGACCACATAGGTAATATGTACAAGACCTTCTATCTTACTTTGATCACAATAAGTAATATGTACAAGACTTTCTATCCTAATTAGATCACATAAGAGATGTACACAAATTTTTAGTGGATTTGTATAGCAAATCCACTTACTGTTATCACTTTGACCAGAACCACATTCTGTCCCATACACATGCGCTTTATGCATTCTACTTTAAAGTCCAACTCTTTACTAATGGACAAACATTTGGACATGAACAAACTGAAAGCATTTGCAGATGACAAATGTAGCTCAAATTATAAAATTTTGATCAGATAGGGCAGAAAACATTGTGAGAGAAGGATAAAATGCTAGTTATCAATTATTTAATGAGTTTTGCGGGCTGTAATACTGGTATTGGTTCTGTAATACAATCCTTACAGCACTGGATATGGCTGTAGTTGTTTTTTGGACATTGTCGATTGGATCAGACTGTACAGACTGTGCAGTCTGGTCTTAGGTCTGCACTGTTTGCTGCTTTGCTCCTACTCAGGCTAAAAAGGATTAAAGTGGAAAGGTTTTGGTTGTTGTTCAAAAGTCTATTTAATTCAGTGCTAAACCCTTTACCACCAAATCCCAAGTTTTAACGACCTCAAGGAAAAGGACTTTTGAAGACAATGTTTTCTGCCCAGTCAACAAAAAAAAAATCCCTTTTTTGTGCAAAATTTATCATTTTGTCTGCATATGCTTTAAATTTGGACCAGTTGAAAATTTTGTCATTTTGTAAAGTGTCACCCTTGTTAACCCAGGTGTGAAGTATTACCATTCATCACCCCTGGGACATTCAGTTGCGAAACCGAATATTCATAAGATTGCGAATTACATCCAATAGCCAATTGAGTTGTCGATGACATAATGATATTCTCTTGTAGTGGAGGATAATCACATTTCTTCCAATGTTATGAATAAAGCAGGCAAAACCCACATCATTATCAACGAATATGGCGGCTGCCGGGTGGGCCTTTCTTCTGTGGCATTTGCCTTCTGACATTCCAGGGCAGACATTACAAATCTTTGTATACAAAGGCAAATATTCAGAAATACAGCGTGCTGTTGCAGGCCATAGGGGTATGTAGCAGGGGTGACGTCATCCTTGTTGACCCAGTTCCGATGTATTCCGTAAACTACATTCATCAATTTGATTGGTTGTAGAGGAGGTAAAAAGAGGAATGATGGCATATGGTTGATAAAAATAGATTAAATTTTCTCACTGGAAAACTGAGATTACCAATCAAAATGCCTCATGAATAATTCATGAGAACGAGGAGATATACGCGAGATAACCCATGGGCATTGAATGTAGTTTACGGAATACATTGGAACTGGGTCAACGAGGATGGTAAAGTGTTACACCCCTGGCTAAATGACAACTTTTTAGAACCGTCCAGATTTGGAGGATTTCAGGAGACATGGTGTGTGACTACAATGGTGGGATTTGAATTTAGAATGGAAGAGGGCAATGTAGGAATCAGGGAAGGTTTTGTTAACTCTTTACCACACAGTCCCGAGTTTTAATGACCCTGTGAAAGAGGCCTTTTGAAAACATTGTGGGAAAAGGAGAAAATGCTGGTAACCAGCATTTTCTCCTTTTCTCACAATGTTTTCTTCCCCGTCAAAGACAAAGTCTATCATTTGAGCCACACTTAAATTGTAGTTTAAATAATGCTTTCCTTTTTGACAACAAGTCTAAGATTTTGTTGTTGGGTAAAGAGTTAAATAGCATTTTCTATGTTTCCAACAGTGTAGGTTAAAAATATGTAATTGTTTGATAAAGGGTTAACTCTTTACCACACAATCCTGAGTTTTAATGGTCCTGAAGAAGGCTTTTGAAAACATTGTGGGAAAAGGAGAAAATGCTTGTAACCAGCATTTTTTCCTTTTCCCACAGTGTTTTCTACCATTCCCAAAATAAATTTCAATTTTTTCATTCACATTTATTTTGTCGTCTGCAAATGCTTTGAACTTGGACTGGTCCAAAATTTTGTCGTTTGGTAGAGTTAAGAGAGAGCCACTCCTATGATTATATAGATTTTATCATATAATTGTTTATTGCACTGTAAAAAAAGAAACGGAGCCCCAAGCTTGATGTAACGTAATTATAACACTATTGTAAAAAGATTAAAGAAAAAATACTCTGTGAAAAAAAGGTTTTGTCTGCAGCAGCTGCTTTCAATTTGGCAGGGCTGAAATTTTGTCGTCTGATAAAGAGTTAATCGTTAACCAGTTTTCTCTCTCTTCATTTTCAAGGTACATCTGGAGTGCTCAACCCTCCATCCTATAAAAGATTTCCACATTTTCTGTGTCAGACATGCAACAAGGCTTTCCCAGATCGTTGGAAGCTCAACAGGCATTTGCGAAGTCATACTGATGAAAGGCCATATCAGTGTACAGTGTGCGATAAAAAGTATAAAGACAACAAGGTGTTGCAAGAGCACATGGTCAAAAAACACAATTTCATCTCTATTCTGACAGAAGGATTTTCTTAACCCTGTACCAAACGACAAAATTTTAGACTAGTCCATTTTAAAAGCATTTGTAGACAACAGAATAATATGACACAAATGATGGGATTTGTATCAAAAAGAGTAGAAAACATTGTGGAAAAAGGAGAAAGTGCTGTTTTACCAGCATTTTCTCTTTTTTCCATAATTTTTTCAAATAGCCTCTTTCTCGGGGTTGTTATTATGTAGTAAAGGGTTTATACTTTACCAAACAATCCGGAGCTATAACAATCTTGAGAAACAATGTTGGATAAGGAAAACTGCATTTTAAGCCCCTACCAAACAACAAAATTTTAGACTGGACCAAATTGAAAACATTTGCAGATGACCAATTACGTGTAGCTTAAATAGTGATTTATGTATTGGATAGGGTAGAAAACATGGTGGGAAAAGGAGAAAATGCTGGTTACCAGCATTTTCTCCTCCCACAATGTTTTCAAAAGGCCTCTTTCTCAGGGTCGTTAAAAGTGATGATTGTGTGGTAATGGGTTAACTGGAAGGAATTTCTTAACCCCTTACGAAACAACTCGGAGTTTTTTACAATCCTGAGAAAAAAAAACAAACTTGAAAACAATATGGGTAAAGGAGAAAATGCTGGTTACCAGCATTTTCTCCTTTTCCCACGATATTTTCTAACATTTCAGACACAAATCTTACCATTTTCCCCACAACTAATAAATTTTGTCACCAGCTAGTTCTTTCTCTGTGGCAAAATTTACATACTGCTATTGTAGAAAGACGATTTTCTTGAATGATATGTTCATTAGATAACATTAGGTAATTGGAGAATTGTTGCAAGATATCTTCATTTGGTGAGTTACTTTTTGAAGTTATCTCTAGTGGGTGACTTCATATAGTGAGTTTTTCTTTTAAAGTTTTTTTGTAATCTTGTAATCTGTGACTTTTTTCTTGAAGATATCACCAGTCTGTGTGTTTTTTCTTGAAGATATCCGAATGATTTTTTTCTTAAACATATCCACAGTCTGTGATTATTTTTTTCAAGTAGACATCTTTTGTCTGTGACTTTTCTCTTGGAGGTATATGTATTGCGACTTTATCTGTGAGTATATCAATCAGTGACTATTTGCTTGAAGGTATTCTTCATTTGTTGGCTTCCTTTCAGCTCGGCTGTTTTCAAAGAAAACGTCGAGGTACTATCATAGCCCTGGCCTCGTCTCCATAGTCATTCGAAAACTTTGACATTGTATAATATCTCTGATATTTGCTTCGAACTTAAACGTTTTGTTAGTTATCAATAGGGGATCAATACAGTTGGGCAGGTAACCATCAAAGTATTTTTGATACAGTCATAGGGGATCAATACAGTTGGGCAGGTAACCATCAAAGTATTTTTGATACAGTCATGCCCCTTTTTCAACTTTAAATTTTCACTGAAAATCAAGCAACCAGAGCCGGTAGATTGGTTACCTCCCTTGATACAGCAAGTGTATAGGGATCGGTACAGGCTACTAAAAACGGCAGAATTCTGCCCGTCTGTTTTTAGAACAGCCATGACGCCAGACTATTAGAGATTCAGGGGAGGTCACTCTCACTTCCTGAGCACTGGATTTTCCAATACTTTTGACGTTATGAGTTGGTAAATTGTATTTTTGGTATCACCTTTTAATGTTTATGTCTGATAATATTCTTTTTAGTTTCGATTACCAATTTCAGATTGTGCAAAATATCGCAGTGTTACCTATACAGCCAAACTGGAAATGTGTAAGCTGCTCTGATTGGCCATTCTGTGATGTACATGTAGCCAATGAAAAGCAACAACACAATAGCCTGCGCCAGTTGTAATATGTATATCTACAACAGGGACCAGTTCACCAGAGCGGGGTGCTCTTGTGTAAAGATGCAATCATGTCATGAATTTTGTAACAATGTGACCAAAAAAAAAATTTGCTTTTAATGTCTTCATTTTGACACAAGTAACTGATGTTGATTACTTTAACCCTTTTCCAATCGACAAATTTTAGATTTCTCCAAACTCTGAGCGTCTGTAGGCGACAAATCTGAAAGTGGTACTAATGAACTGAAGTTCTTTGACACGGTAGAAAACATGGTTAAGAGCATTTTCTCCGTTTCCCACAAGGTTTTCCAAAGCCTTTTTTAGCTGGGTAGTTAAAACTCTGGAATGTGTTTTACTGTTTACCACACAATCCTGACTTTTAACGACTCTGAGGAAACAGCCTTTTGAAAATTTTTTAGGAAAAGGAGGAAATACTGGTAGCAGCATTTTCTTCTTTTCCCAGAAGGTTTTCTTTACTTTTACACACAGTTACCATCATTTCAGGTAGAGTTTATAAGTTATCTGCAAATGCTTTTAATTTGGACCAGTTTAAAAATTTGGTTCTGTGGTAAGAGGTAATGCTTTACCTCACAATCCCGAGTTTTAACGACACTGAAAAGGTAGCCTTTTGAAAACATTATGGGAAAAGGAGAAAATGCTGATAACCAGTATTTTCTTCTTTTCCCACAATGTTTATCACCCTATCAAGACAATTTCCATAATTTGATCCACATTTAAATTGTCGTCTGCAAATACTTTCAATTTGGACAAGTCTACATTTCTGTCGTTTGGTAAAGAGTTAAAGGCTAAATGACCTTTGTCGTGAAAAATTGAAATATTGCTTACACTGACTCCATTTTAGCCCCAGTGGCTGAACATCAGAAAAGTTAGCTTATGTAATGTAGTATGACTTGTTTTGTATGGTGTTGTATGAAATTTTATTGCTGCATAAAATGATAAAAAGGTACTCTTAATAAAACAAAAAATCTACCATGAAAAGTTCATTTAATATTAATCAGCCATTATGAATTTACTAAAATGTCTCGGTTGTTACCAAACTACATGTGTTAACTAGGGCAAGTCGCAACTGATTGATTGTATGGTGTTTAACTCTTTACCAAACGACAAAATCTTACACTGGTCCAAATTGAAAGCAATTGCAGACGACAAATTAAATGTGACTTAAAAATTGCAATTGGTTATGGAACGGCTGGAAAACATTGTGGGAAAAGGAGAAAATGCTGGTTACCAGCATTTTCTCCTTTTCCCACAATGTTTTCAAAAGGCTTCTTTCATAGGGTCGTTAAAAGTCGGAATTGTGTGGTAAAGGGTTAACACTTTTTTCAACACTATTTCAGTTATTTCATGGTTGCCAGTGCATCTACTGATGCTTTCATAGTTTCTGCTACCAGTACTTCGCACAATATTCTTTCCAAGCGACTGGCTGCCTAAACAATGATCAGTGGTGAGAGAAGAACGAATCCTGTTGCAGTCACTGTCATCAGTCCTCGAAAAGAATTTGGCGTAGGAATTCTAACCAGAAACCCTTCGTTCTCAAGTCCTATACTCTACTGACTGCACTACCATGGCTCGGCACTTGAGAGGCAGACATCCTACTGAGTGTTTACCACTGGACAAATTGTTAGACTTGTCCAAACTGAAAGCATTTGCTAACAGTAAATCAAATATGGCTCCTATGATAGGAGTTATTTTTTGAAAGTGTAGAAAATACAGTATATCAGATTTTTTTCACAGGCAGGAATTTTCGCTATTTTTGCGATTATTATTCTTGAAAATTATATTTGTTGTATTACGGGAGATCACTCCTTCCTTAAAACATAGCTTCTTCCCGTATAAAATCAATACCTGACAACTGCATTAGGGAGAATTCTCTTTAGGTCAGGGATTAGTATATTGGTCTTTTAAACCTCAATAAACGAGGAGGATATTTGCCGCACGGGTTCAAATCCCAGCCAGAGCAGTTTGTATTTGAGCTATGCATTTGTTGCAAACTTTCATGTTTGTAAGATGGGGGCTTATCCGGGATTGGCCATTGAGCCACTGAGCCATTTGTTGTCTATAAAATTGTCTGTTATTGGCCTTTGAGCCATTTGTTGTCTAAATAATAGACTTCCTGCCTAATTTAGGCTTTCCATCATCAAATGATGACTTCTATTAAGAGGGGGTGTGTTATGGGAGATCACTCCTTCCTTAAAGCTTAGCTTCTTCCCATATAAAATCAATACCTGACAACTGTGTTTTGGAGAATTCTCTTTAGGTCAGGGGTTAGTGTGTTGGTCTTTTAAACCTCAATGAACGAGGATATTTGCCGCACAGGTTCGAATCCCAGCTGGAACGGTTTATATTTGAGTTATGCATTTGTTGCGACCTTTCATGTTCTTAAGAGTTAAATATTCCATACAACCTGAAAATCCTTTCTTTGATATGAAACTTCAAGAGAAAAAAAAAGTGTTTGCTTAGACACACATTGTTTTTGTCAATGGAATAGGCGAGAAAGAATGTTCCAGTTATGGAAGGTGATTGAGTAAGCAAGTCTGCTTGAGTACCGTTAATCCATATAATGTATTTATTACAGTAATTTTGTAATTATGACATAATAAATCTCACTCACCAATTTGTTTAGTTATTCTTACTAACCCACACTCACCCGTCTCATTTCGTTACGAATCGTAGATCTATACATGCATAGGGAGAGTTGTCATTGGGTACTGGTAATCATTATTCTGAAGTTTGAGCAGAGTTGTTTCCCTTAGTTTCTCAGTGTCCATATGTAGTCAAACGATATTATTGAACTGTGAAAAAATAACCCGACTAGGATATACCAGTAGTCTAAGATTTGAAGGAATCTTTTTCATATTTGTGTATATGTACCATCTTATGAAATACCTGACTATGAAGGTAAATCTTGTGAGTCTAGCTTTTTTTTATGCATATGCACTAATACGTCAGGTATGTAATGCTAGACATACCGATAAATATTTTTGGTGGGTTTGATGCTATCATATATTTATGATCTTGCGAAAAAATAGAAACATACTAATGAATTCATGAAAAAAAGAAACGTGAAAAATTGATTTTGACCAAACTCATGAAAATTTTGGGATGCAAAAAACCATGGATATATGGTATGGCTGACGGGAGAAAAATGCTAGGTACTCGCATTTTCTCCCTTTCAAACAATGCTTTCAAACTTCTTCCTTAGAAAGGTCAACAGGGTCATTGAAACAACAGTTTATAATCTGTAGAGTTTAAGTGAAAGAATTTTTTAAATGATTTCTAATAGTATGGAGAATATTGTGGGAGATGGAGCAATTGCCTGTTGCATAGAACTGGTCTTTTTCCTCCACAGTATGTTCAAAAGCTGTTTTATATTGGGCATAGAAAAGTGTGTTTAACCCTTTACCACACAATCCTTACTTTTAACAACCCTATACAGGAAGCCTTTTGAAAACATTGTGGGAAAAGGAGAAAATGCTGGTAACCAGCATTTTCTCCATTTCCCACAATGTTTTCTACCTGTCCCATGACAAATTTCAATTTTAAAGTCACATTTAATTTGTCATCTGCAAATGCTTTCAATTTCGACTTGTCTAAAATTTTGACATGTGGTAAAGAGTTAATAGCCTCCATAACAATTTACCCCATGATCCCTATTTTCTATGACCTTGAGGAAAGAGGCCATTAAAAAAAGATACCGGTTATGACCTTGAGGAAAGAGGCCATTAAAAAAAGATACCGGTAACTGGAATAGGAGAAAATGCTGTAGACCAGCATTTTCTCATTTCCTTTTAATGTGTTTTACCCTTCCATAGGCAAATTTCAGATTCTGAGTCACATTTTATTTGTTGTCAGCATGTGCTTTCAGTTTGGACCAGTCTAAAATTTTGTTATGTAAAGAGTTAATTCAGCAAAAGCATGCCATTCAATGACAAATACTGTTGTACTGATGGCCATGCAGGCAATATGGCTGGAAAAGAAAACAAAGTCCGATAACAATACAATCTTTATCTAGCCTGCCAAAACTATGTAACAGTAACAATTGTATAAATTTCGATATATTTACTCTTTACAACACAATATGGGGTTTTTAGAATTTGAAAATTGTTTTTGGAAAAATAGAAAACATTGTTGGAAAAGGAGAAAATGCTGGTTACCAGCATTTGCTTGTTTTTAGCTCACCTTAGCACAACGTGCTAAGGTGAGCTATTGTGATCGCCCTATGTCCGGCGTCCGTTGTCCGTTGTCCGTCGTCTGTCGTCCGTCGTCCGTCAACAATTTCTTTAAACATCGTCTTCTCCTAAACCACTGGGCCAATCTTGATGAAACTTGGCAGGGATGTTCCTTGGGTGAAGCTCTACAAAAATTGTTCAAAGAATTGAATTCCACCCACAACTCTGGTTGCCATGGCAACAAAAAGGAAAAAAAAGCAAAATCTTTGAAAATCTTCTTCTCTGAAACTAGAAGGCGCAGAGCTTTGATATTTGGTATGTAGCATCTCCTAGTGGACCTCTACCAAGTTTGTTCATTTTATGCCCCTGGGGTCAAAACTGGCCCCGCCCCGGGGGTCACAAGTTTGAGCATAATCATAAAGAAGGAAAACTTTAAAAATCTTCTTCTCTAAAACTTGAAGGCGTAGAGCTTTGATATTTGGCGTGTAGCATCTCCTAGTGGACCTCTACCAAGTTTGTTCATATGATGCCCCTGGGGTCAAAACTGGCCCCGCCCTGGGGGGGTCACAATTTCCAACATAGGAACAAAGAAGGAAAACTTTTAAAAATTTTCTTCTCTAAAACTAGAAGGCATAGAGCTGTGATATTTGGCATGAAGCATCTCCTAGTGGACCTCTACCAAGTTTGTTCATATGATGCCCTTGGGGTCAAAACTGGCCCTGCCCCGGGGGTCACAAGTTTGAGCATAGGAACAAAGAGTGGAAACTTTAAAAATCATCTTCTCTGAAACTGAAAGGCGTAGAGCTTTGATATTTGGTATGTAGCATTGCCTAGTGGACCTCTACCAACTTTGTTCATATGATGCCCCTAGGGTCAAAACTGGCCCCGCCCCAGGAGTCACAAGTTTGAGCATAGTAACAAAGAAGGAAAACTTTAAAAATCTTCTTCTCTGAAACTGGAAGGCGTAGAGCTTTGATATTTGGCATGTAGCATCTCCTAGTTGACCTCTACCAAGTTTGTTCATATGATGCCCCTGGGGTCAAAACTGGCCCCGCCCCGGGGGTCACAATTTCCAACATAGGAACAAAGAAGGAAAACTTTTAAAAATCTTCTTCTCTAAAACTAGAAGGCATAGAGCTTTGATATTTGGCATGGAGCATCTCCTAGTGGACCTCTACCAAGTTTGTTCATATGATGCCCTTGGGGTCAAAACTGGCCCTGCCCTGGGGGTCACAAGTTCGAACATAGGAACAAAGAGGGGAAACTTTAAAAATCATCTTCTCTGAAACTGGAAGGCGTAGAGCTTTGATATTTGGTATGTAGCATTGCCTAGTGGACCTCTACCAAGTTTGTTCATATGATGCCCCTGGAGTCAAAACTGGCCCCACCCCGGGGGTCACAAGTTTGAGCATAGTAACAAAGAAGGAAAACTTTAAAAATCTTCTTCTCTGAAACTTGAAGGCGTAGAGCTTTGATATTTTGCATGTAGCATCTCCTAGTTGACCTCTACCAAGTTTGTTCATATGATGCCCCTGGGGTCAAAACTGGCCCCGCCCCGGAGGTCACAATTTCCAACATAGGAACAAAGAAGGAAAACTTTAAGAATCATCTTCTCTAAAACTAGAAGGCATAGAGCTTTGATATTTGGCATGGAGCATCTCCTAGTAGACCTCTACCAAGTTTGTTCATATGATGCCCTTGGGGTCAAATCTGGCCCTGCCCCGGGGGTCACAAGTTCGAGCATAGGAACAAAGAGGGGAAACTTTAAAAATCATCTTCTCTGAAACTGGAAGGCATAGAGCTTTGATATTTGGTATGTAACATTGCTATGCAGACCTCTACCAAGTTTGTTCATATGATGCCCCTGGGGTCAAAACTGGCCCCGCCCCGGGGGTCACAAGTTTGAGCATAGTAACAAAGAAGGAAAACTTTAAAAATCTTCTTCTCTGAAATAGAAAGGCATGGAGCTTTGATATTTGGTATGTAGCATCTTCTAGTGGATCTCTACTAAGTTTGTGCATTTGATGCCCTTGGGGCAAAAGTTGGCCCTGCTCCGGGGGTCACAAGTTCGAACATGGGAACTGAGAAGGAAAATTTTAAGAATCATCTTCTCTGAAACTGGAAGGCGTAGAGCTTTGATATTTGGTATGTAGCATCGCCTAGTAGACATCTACTAAGTTTGTTCATATGATTCCCTTGGGGTCAAAATTGGCCCTGCCCCAGGGGTCACAAGTTCAAACATAGGAACAAAGAAGGAAAACTTTAATTTTTTTTTCTCCTAAATGGGAAGGCATAGAGCTTTGATATTTGGTATGTAGCACCTCCTAGTGGACTTCTATCAAGTTTGTTCCAAGGATGCTGCTTGGGTCAAAACTGGCCCAGCCCCGGGGGTCACAAGTTCGAACATAGGAACAAAGAAGGAAAACTTTAAAATTCTTCTTTTCTGAAACCGAAAGGTGTGGAGCTTTGATATATTTGGTATGTTGCATCTCAGAGTGGACCTCTACCAAGTTTGTTCATATGATGCCCCTGGGTCAAAACTGGCCCTGCCCCGGGGGTCACAAGTTCGAAGATAGGAACAAAGAAGGAAAACTTTAAATTTCTTTTTCTCTTAAACGGGAAGGTGTAGAGCTTTGATATTTTGTATGTAGCATTTCCTAGTGGACCTCTACCAAGTATGTTCATATGATGCCCCTGTATCAAAACTGGCCCAGCCACGGGGGTCACAAGTTCGAACAAAGGAACAAAGAAGGAAAACTTTAAAATTTTTCTTTAATACTGGAAGGCGTAGAGCTTTGATATTTGGTATTTAGTGATTCTCTTCTAAGTTTATTTGCCCATCTAAGCACAACAAGTTCATTGAGTTCAAAATTGGGTCATCTTGGGTCATAAACTAGGTCACTAGGTCAAATTAAAGAAATACCTTGCTGGCACTCTCGAGGCCACATTATTTGCTCAATTGCCTTGAAAATTAGTTTGAAAGTTTGTCTTTATAAAGTCTCACATAAGATTAATTTGGGTCAACTTGGGTCATAAACTAGTTCACTGGGTCAAATTAAAGAAATACCTTGTTTGCACTCTGGAGGCCACATTTATTGCTCAGATGACCTGAAATTTGGCCAGAATGTTTGTCTTGATGAAATACCAGATGAGTTTGGATTTTGGTCACCTGGAACCATAAACTAGGTCAAAATAAAGAAATACCTTGTGGGCACTCTAGAGGCCACATTATTTGCTTAATTGCCTTGAAAATTGGTCAGAATATTTGTCTTTGTAAAATCTCACATGAGTCTGAATTTGGGTCAACTGGAGTCATAAACTAGTTCACTTGGTCAAATTAAAGAAATAGCTAGTGGGCACTCTAGAGGCCACATTTATTATTCATTTGATTTGAAAATTGGTTAAAATGTTTCTTTTGATATAGTCAAAGACCAGTTCAAATTTGGGTCACCTGGGTCATAATCTAGGTCACTAGGTCAAATTAAAGAAATATCTTTAGGGGACTCGAGGCCACATTTTTTGCTCAATTGATTTGAAAATTGGTCAGAATGTTTGTCTTCATGAAATATGAATTTGAAATTGGGTCACCTGCAGTCAAAAACTAGGTCACACGGTCAAATTAAAGAAAAACCTTTAAGGCACTCTACTAAGGTGAGCGACCCAGGGCCATCATGGCCCTCTTGTTTAGACAATGTTTTCAAAAGGTCTTATCTTCTGGATCACTAAAAATAGGGATTGGGTGGTAAAGGGTAAATGACCCTTAAGAACAAGGAATTTGAAAACTTTTTTGGAAAAAGAAGAAAATGCTAGTAAATGTAGCCAGCATTTTCTCATTTTGAAACAATGTTTTCTATTTGTTTTTGAAGATAAACCCCCACATTTAGTTTATCATCTGCATTTGTTCAAAATTTTGACGAGTCAAAAATTTTGTTGCCGTTAGAGTTGGGGGATCAAGTAATATTACAACCCTACAGACCATTACTTTTGCAAACATAGTGCGAAAAGGAGAAAGTGCTTGTAAAAATTCTCATCTCTTTTTCCTGCACTATTTTGCCCTAGATAAATTCCATCATTTTGATTGACATTCAACTCCTTACTGCAAATACTGACATTGTGGACAAACCAAACATTTTATCCTCTGATAAAGATTTAACCCTTTGACCAGACGATAAAGCATATGGCATACTTTTCCAAATTGAAAGCGTTGGCAAACAAGAGTAAAAGCTACTGAGAATCTGAAATTTGCCTTTAGAAGGATAGAAAACACTGTGGCTAAAGGAGAAAATACTGGTGAAACACATTTTGTCATTTTCCCACAATGTTCTCAAAGCCTCTTTACGCAGGGTTGTCAACCCTTCAGCACATGGCAATATTTCAGACATGTCCAAATTGAAAGCTTTTGCAGACAACAAATTAAAATGTTGCTCAAACAATGGAATGTGCTTTGTAAAGGAGTAGAATTTAGTGGAAACAGGAGAAAATGCTGGTTCGCAGCATTTTCTCCATTTGCGACAATGTTTCCAGAGGCCTCTTTGCATGGGGTCGTTAGAGGTCAGGATTGTACTCTAAAGAGCTAATTTGTTGCATTGAAATTCCCACATGATGAACAATTCAAACATTTCTTTTGTTTGGAGAAGACTCCAACCCTGCGATTGCCAAAAAGTATAATGGACATTTGTGCAGTCTTTGTCGCTTTTTCAAATCTCAACATTTTGAGAACACGCGACCTACTTGAGGTTTCACATGTTATGATTTCAATATGATGGAAGGCTTTTTTAATTGACAGGAATTAACAAAGAACAACTGGATTCATCAATCGTGCTGAAGTTTGTGTGTCCGTATTGTGGAAAGCCGTTTCCAGGGAAGACCAAATTGGAGAGACATATACGCGTACATACAGGGGAAAGACCCTTTAAATGCAACCTTTGTTCAAGGGCCTTTAAACAGAAGGAGAATCTTAATGCACATATGGGGACCCATATGGATTTCGAGAACCTGAAATAAGTGTAAGGTTTTACCCTTTCATGGTAATACACTTGCATTGTACCCTTCACTAAACAATCTGACATGCTTTGCACAATACTTATAATATGCAAAAGTGGGTTGTTAAAAACTGTCAAAGTACTTGAAATATTCTGCTTAGGAAAACATGCACAACAGGTTTTAAATGTCAAGACAAAATGTTTAGTCACCATCTCTATAAACCTGGTTCCTGTTTGAAATAATATCAAAGTTTCACTAACTTACTATGTTCATAAAAGTTTTCTATGCTGATAAATGCAGCCAAGAACATGAAAGTCGGGTTCATCTTCTGAGTTGTGGTTTTAGCAGTTTTCTCCCTTTTATTTTCGTATATGTGTCCCAAAATCTCAAAAAGTCAGATGTGTTTCTCAAGTTTCTCAAGACTTCCACGAGAAGCATGCACAGACACACGGATAGATGTACAGATGGATAGACAGACGCATGGAGGACGGACAAGGACAACATTGGAACAATATCACTCCCCATCTTTGGGGTATAAAAAGGTTAAGTCAGGTATGTTAACTCTTTACTGCACTATACCCAGTTCTAACAACCCTGAAGAAGAAGGCTTTTGAAAACATAGTGGAAAAAGCAGAAATGCTAGTAACTAGCATTTTTCTCATTTTCCCACAATGTTTTCTGCCCTTTCAGAGATGAATGTCACCATTTGTTTCACATTTAATGCATCATCTGCAAATGATTTCAATTTGGACCAGACTACATTTTTGTCATTTGGTGAAGAGTTTTTGTCAGTTGGTAAAGAGTTAAACACAGGGTCAAGAATCCTAATAAAGAATCAAAGGTGGTAAAACACTTTGGTAAATATGTATAATATTTCTGTTATTATGGTTAATCATCAGCAGAGTGTTACCTGGTTAAAGTTAAACCATCAGAACTTTATGTAGAGCAGGTATAAACCAAGCTTCGATAGTAATTTAACTTTGTACAATGACGTGGTTAGTGAACCAAACAGCATTTTCTCCTTTTCCCACATTGTTTTCTACCGTTTCTGAGACGCATTTTGCTATAGAGAACATTTGATTTATTGTCTGATTTATCCTTTACAAATGCTTTCAATTTGGATCAGTCTAATTTTTTTTCTTTGGGTAAAGTGTGAAGCAGTTAAAAATGATGACAGATATACCTGGGTTATTCTGTGTTTTTGTTTTCGACTTTTGTTTGTATACAAGTGACACTGGAGTTCCATTTAAGTATACAACAGTAATTTTATCATCAATACATGTGCTATATTTTGTTTTACAAATCGTTCAACTGTATATCAACTTCTGCCAGATGTTTACTGATTTAAGTAAAATGGTCATACACAACAATTAAAACACCTTCCACTCTGTTAACATCAGACACAGCATGTGTCCGTCCATCAGTCTGTTGGTCTGCAATCATATCTCCAGAACTGCTTGTCAGATTTTGATGAAACTTCACAATTATATGTATCTTGATGACCCGATACTGAATTTTTTGATGTTGTTTGTCTGTGTGTCAGTTTACATTTGTGCGTCCATTCTTCCATAGTTATATCTCCTGAAGTACTCTACAGATTCCAAAAAATAATAAAACTTTACAGGTTAACATATTTTTCTGTGCAGATGCTGTACACATAAATCTGGTTAAACGTGGTTGTGATTTAAAAGTTAATGTCCCCTTGAATCTGTAAATTTCACAGAAAAGTGTCTTCAGTAATAGTCATGAATTTGAAGCACTTTTGGCAGTGGATGCCATTCCAACAAATTTGCTTGTTCACCAAGTTATCACTTGTGATCCTTTCGTTATTGTGTCACTGATTATACAGTTGTAGATTTAGTGTTCATTGGAGAGGTCATCAGACCTCTCCAACAGTGGTGAGTTTAAAAGGCAGACTGCCTCAGAAATTGCTGCCAAACTCCATGCTTTCTTGCAAAATTGTCCTGATACACAGTCTGTTTTGTCATGGTTTTATAAATTACCCGAAATCAAAAATCTGAAGTAGGAAATAAACGTGGTTTGTTTTTATATGACGGATTTCAAAATGGATTTGTTGTATTGATTTGATTGCTAATGACCATGCCAGTAGTTGTAATTTTTCATTAAACAAATAAAGCTACACATACAAAAAAAAGATTTTCGTTAAAAAAAGAAGAACACCGCAAGAAAAGATCTAGGGACTTAAAAACATGGGAAGAAGGTCATGTTTCTGTCATGTAATACATAAGAGGTTTCTTCTTTCTACACAGTGGCAATCATATACATGTACCAAAATATATTGACATTAAAAGCAATAAACTATTTGAAAACATTGATGCTGACCTCTCCTGGCGTCTTATTTTAAGAAGCCAACTTGTATTGAATATTGTCTATTTTCCAGTGCTTTCAAGGGCCAGAATTGGAAAGACAAGGGCAGAATATCAAAGAGAATATAGGGAAAGACCGAAGAAGTCTGACAAAGATTTTCTGAAGAGAGGGAGATTAAGAACTAAACAGTACAAGCTACCAATAGGGGCATTGACCGAAAAGCAGTAATCTGAACTTAGAGAGAAAACTGACTTTGGAAACAAAAGAGTACAGAGCGACAGAGGCTTAAAGCAAAGGACAGATCAGATCAGAATCCAAAAACAATCCCAGGGGACAATCAAACTGCACGCAATTTTTGCATTACATGAGGTAGTATACACAGCAGAGGTCTCTTGCTGCTGTAAAGAATACCTAAACAAATGCCTATTTGAGCAGTGGAAAGTCGAGACTATTCAAGATAAACAAGCAAGGGGGTTAAAGTTGATAATTCTTGGAAGTGTAAGGCATATGAATCACAACTTGGTGAATGGTGAGACAGCAACCAATCCACGATCAAACCCTGAAGAATGTGGAATGAGCAGTGGGATCTCTCCAGTTAAGTTAGCAGTCAGTACTTATGTTCTTGTCTATTTGGATGATTTTGAATACCCAAACAGCCAGAATCAAGAAGCCAGAGTTCCATTCATTGAAAAATCCACAAAAAAGGGGCAAAAAGAATTGTTCAAGTGGCCAGTAGATTTAAGTAAGGTTCTCAAATCCTAAGGTGAAGCAACATCTCAGACACAGCTCAACGAAATAAATGAACTTCACTCAATTAACAGACTTAAGTCAATTACTTTGCTGAGTTGAATCTGAAATGTTATGTCAACTCAGGCTCTGAAAATGTTACTTAAATCTGTGAATTTAATTGAAATGCATCTCAGATAACGAAATCAACTTAAGCCCAAAAATGAGTCTGTAAGTTGATTTGAGCAAAATAAGTTTTTCATGAAACTGGGCCCATTTCTATGCAGCAAGAGCAAAAGACAGTTTAAGCTGCAGGAAGAAGGTTATGAATTGATCACTTAATTCAGATTGATCCTTCACTATAAGAAACCTTTGTCATTGGATCTCTGTCTGTTCATATGTTGTAATGTTTCTCGATTTGTCTTAGATCTGTGTGTAGACTTTTGATTTAGATACTGTTTTTTTCACAAGGTTTTATCCCTCATTTTCTCCTTTTCCCACAATGTTTTCTACCCTATCAAAGACAGAAATAATCACTTAGCTACATTTCATTTGTTGTCTGCAAATGCTTTCAATTTGGTCCAGTCCAAAATTTTGTCATTTAGTAAAGGGGTAAGATATTACTGATCAGTGAAGTGATCGATTTGCTTTCTTCACTTTGGCTGGTCTGTATTTAACCCTTTACCCGATATAAACACATATAGATGATAACAGTTGAAAAGATTATGACCAAAGGAAAAATTGCTCATATTGAGCATTTTCTACTTAATCACAATTTTTTCATATAATTTTTATTTACACAGACTTTTCATAGTTTTACACATGTGAATTCCAACAGACTTTTCATAGTTTTACATATGTAAATTCAAACAGACTTTCCTTAGTGTTAAATGTGTGAATTAGAATTGACTTTTCATAGTTTTACATATGTGAATTTGAACAAACTTTCATAGTTTTACATTTTTTAATTTGGACAGACTTTCCATAGTTTTATGTAAGTGAACTTGAACAGACTTTTCATAGTTTTACAGCCAAGCCCCCGTGGCTCAGTCGGTAGCACACAGGACTTGAGAACAGGAGGTCGCTGGTTCGATCCCTGGCTTGGTCAATTTCTTTCCGAGGATTGATGATAGTCATCGCGACAAGATTCATTCCTCTCTCACTGCTGACCATTGTTTCGACGATGGTTATGTGGGAAAAGCAGCCAATGGCTTGGAAAGAATATTGTGCAGAGTACTGGTAAAAGAAACTCCAGGAAAGCATGGATAGGTGCACTGGCCGCCGTGATATAACTGAAATAATGTTGAAAACGACGTTAAACACCATACAATCAATCATAGTTTTACACGTGTGAATTTGAACAGACTTTTCATAGTTTTACATGTAAATTTGAAGGCTTTCCATGGTTTTACATATATGAATTTGAACAGACTTTTCATAGTTTTACATACATACATGTAAATTTGAACAGACTTTTCATAGTTAAACATATGGGAATTCAAACAGACTTTGCATAGTTGTGAATTCAAACAACATTTTCATACACATGAATTCAAACAGACTTCATAGTTTTACATTTGTAAATTCAAACAGACTGCCCTCAGTTTTACATATGTGACTTTGAACAGACCTTTCATAGTTTTACATATGTGAATTTGAACAGACTTTTCATAGTTATACATGTGTGACTTTATAGGCCACTGAAATTCCATTGATCTATCACGGGATAACGATATTTTCCTTAGCGGACACCATTACTACAAATAACACATTGGCGACTGCCTCTATATCGTATATAGTAAGACAAGCCCCCGTCGCTCAGTTGGTAGCGTACAGAACTTGAGAACAGGAGGTCGCTGGTTCGATCCCCAGCTTGGCCAATATCTTTCCAAGGATTGATGATAGTCATTGCGACAGGATTCATTCCTCTCTCACCGCTGACCATTGTTTCGACTATGGTTATGTGGGAAAGCAGCCAATGGCTTGGAAAGAATATTGTGCAGAGTACTGGTAAAAGAAACTTAAGGAAAGCATGGATAGGTACACTGGCTGCCGCGACATAACTGGAATAATGTTGAAAACGGCGTTAAACCCCATACAATCAATCAAGCAACCAAATCAAAGAAAATTTTTGCCCCTCTCCCCTTTCAGAGATAATACTTAACCAAAAACGGAAAACTAAATCTAGTTACCGTCGCAGACGGGTTCACAAATGTTTATCTTGTGTACCCTTACCTTCAAAAGTTCCCAACTGCTCTTGCAATCAAAGAATAGCTCTGATCTAAAGAAATTTAAAAAGCTGATGCATTTTCCAGATTGCCATGCACTGACGTCACACAGTTTATCATCCCGCAGCGAACTAAAACTAAAATATTTTTTTACTGACGTCACACAGTTTATCATCCCACAGGGAACTAAAACTAAAATATTTTTTTTCAAACAAACATCTAAAATTCTTTTGTTGATATATTGATGAAATTATTGAAATGATATTTCGTCTGTTATAATTTATCTTTTCATCTAATCCAGTATCACGATTTTCATCTTCCATTTCACATATTTTCAAACGCTTATTTACCTTTCATTGGTCAAAAACTTTGGCGCATTTATTCACGTGAGTTATCTTTCACTGCGTCATAATGAAATGTGTGACGTCAGCGCATGGCGATCCAGAAAATGTAGAAGTTTCTCAAAGTTTTTTTAGATCAGAGAATTGCTTAATTGCAAGAGCCATTTAGAACTTTTGAAGGTCAGGATACACAAGGAAAATCATTTTTGAACCCATCTGCAACAGTAACTAAGTGAACTTTTTCATTTTTGGTTAAATATTATTCCTAAAAGGGGACATGGGTGAAATTTTCTTTGATTTCGTTGCACACCTTGTCTTATTATATACGATATAGAGGCAGTCGCCAATGTGCTATTTATCGTAACGGTGTAAATGAAAATTTGAGTATTCCGTGATACACTGGTGATGCACCAATGTGCAAAAGTGTTCGATGATCGATCAAGGAAAATTTTAGTGTTCCGAGATGGATCAATAAAGTTTCAAAGGCCTGTGGTGAATTGGACCAGACTTCACATAGTTGTGAATTCAAAGTCATTTGTTGCAACTTCATTTTGTAACCAGTAAAGGATTAAACCTGTCTGGTTAGATCATCCCAATCATGAACAGCAGATGCTTCAAGTTATGAATTATAAGTTTTAACTCTTTACCATAAAATCCAGAGTTTCAATGACTCTGAGAAAGAATTAAGCCTTGTGAAAGCATTGTGGGAAAGGAGAAAATGCTGGCAACCAGCATTTTCTTTTTTTCCAACATTGTTTTCAATCCTATCAAATTCCATCATTTTAGCCATATCTAAATGTTTGTCTGAAAATGCTCTTAAATTTGGACAAGTCTACATTTTTGTTGTGTGGTAAAAGGTTAAACTTAGTATCTTCTTGTTGGATTGCAACTTACACTTGCTTCATAAATTCTGTCAAGTATATTAATATTAAATTTTAGAAAAAAATATTGGGACTTGACTGAGTTTACATGTGGTGTTAATGTGCAAAGAGTACTTGTTCCATTATAGTTTCTAATGGTACACCTTTCCTATCAAGCAGAAACTTCAAGAGGAAATGTTATGTCGGTTACGTTAACCACATCTTGAAACCAAATGGGAATAAGTTATGTATGTGTCATTCTTGCAAAAACATATGTAGACCCTGCCAGATGTTTTGAAGTTTAGTGTTCACATAAGTCTATTTGTTCAAGATTCTATATTCGATGGTCAGATATGTGAAAAACTGATAATGGTAAAGAGTTGTGTTTTGTTGTTGCGGTATAGAAATATTCAGATATGAATTTGTTTGAAATAAAGGGGCTTTAATTTCAATTTTGAACTGCTGCTTACGCAATTACTAGAAAATCATTTTGGAAAAGACGATGACGCCATGATTTCTTGATAAATATGCAAAAAGTGCATATATTTTTTTATGAGATTTATGGACAGTTTACAAAATTTACAAAAGAAACGTTTGGATACCAGTTTCTTAGAAATACCATAATTGTTCCATTATAATTGATATTTCTAAAGATTTCTCTTGAGAATAAACATGATTTCAAGGTATTTTATGTGAATATAAAAGGAAATTAACGTATCTTACTATAATTACATAGTGTATCATTTTAAATTATTGTACTGTGAAAACAGCAAGTCTTGAAATGACCCTATTCATGTTTTCCATAGCAGTTGAGGTTAGTGAATGTTCAAATAAAGTTGGAAATATAGCAACAAGTCTTTGAGTTCCTATCATTTTCAATCATGTAGCTTGAATATGCTTCTTTGACTCCTTACCAAATGACAAAAGTTTGGACTGGACCAAACCAAAAGCATTTGCAGAATACAAATGAAGTATTGCTCAAGTGATGATTTCTGTCTTTGATAGACTAATAAACATTGTGGGAAAAGGAGAAAATGCTGGTTACCAGCATTTTTTCCTATTCCCACAAAGATTTCAAGAGCTTTTTTCTTCAAGGTGATGAAAACTTGGGAATATGACCGTGAAAAAAGCAGGTAGAATTTGTTTGATAGTAGTTTTGTCATGTCAGCTTAGAATTTAAGAAAGAATATAAAGAAAATGGATTATTGGAATGCAAAGCTCACCCTATAACTGAGCTACTTTTCCTATTTCAGATGAACAGGAGGAATTGCTTGCAAAGGAGAAGCTATTGAAATTCATTTGCCAATATTGCACAAGAGCTTTCCCAAGCAACTGGAAGCTGCAACAACATATAAGAATACACACTGGGGAATCACCTTTTAAGTGTAAAATATGTGGCCGCGCCTTTAAACAGAAAGGGTGTGTCCGACGTCATATGGTGGTACATATGACCAATGAGAAGATTTAACCCTTTATCAGTTACTAGTATCTTGTGCTTTTTTGTGACCCCGAGAAAAAAGGCTTTTGAAAACACTGTCGGGAAAAAAATGCATTGAAAAAGCATTTTTTCCTGTTACACCTGTTTCTCTAAGAAAGGGTAGAAAAAATTGTTGGAAAAAGGAGAAAATTCTGGTTACTGGTATTTTCTCCATTTCCCACATTTTGAAAAGCTTTCATTCTCAGGGTTGTTAAAACTTGGGATTGTTTGGTAAAGGGTTAACTGGAGCCGTCCTTTTACTCTTTCAGATGAACGGCACCAATCTTTGTCGAAGAAGAAACCATGCAAATATATTTGTCAATATTGTACAAAGGCTTTTCAAAGCAACTGGAAGCTGCAACAACACATACGAATACATACAGGGGAAGCACCATTTAAATGTAATATATGTGGACGCGCCTTTAAACAGAAAGGGTCACTTCAAGGTCACATGATTGTGCATATAAATTTATGACACTTGTATGTGGATGTGAGCAGTGTGCATATAAATTTATGACACTTGTATGTGGATGTGAGCTAACAGTTTAGCATGCGCAGAGAAATTATGAATTTATGATGTTCTTATATTATGTTTTGAAGAAACAGTTTAGAAGGCATTGAGAAACTTTAATAGTCTTATTTTAAAATGTTTTTATCTTCTATTTTGTGAAAATATAATTCTATGAATTTATGATGCTCTTGTATGGATGTGAGGACAGCATTTTCTCTTTTCCCACAATGTTTTCTACCCTTTGAATGACAAAATTCATGTTTAGGGAACTGCTGATTTGTGGTCTGCAAATGCTTTCAATTTGGACAAGTCTAAAGTTTTGGAAGAGTCGAAAAATTTGTTGTCAGGTAAAGAGTTGGGCAAAAGAGGTCATGTATATATGATCCTTAGGAAGTACTGACCTTGAAAACATAATTGGAAAAGGACAAAATGCTGGTAAACCATTTTCTCCTATTTTCACAGTGTTTTCTACCCTTTGGCTCTTTACCACACAATCCAGAATTTTAATGACCTTTATGCAGAAGTCTTCTGAAAACATTGTGGGAAAGGGAGAAAATGTTGGTTAAAGGAGAAAATGCTGGTAACCAGCATTTTGTCCTTTTCTCACAATGTTTTCTATCCTTCCAAATGCAAATTTCTATGTTTGAGTCACAATTATTTTGTCCTATGCAAAAGCTTTCAATATGGGCAAATCTGAAAAGTTTCTGATTTTGTAATGGGTTAACTCTGTATCAAACGACAAAATTTTAGACTTGTTCAAATTGAAAGCATATGCAGACAACAAAATAAATGTGACTTAAAAATTGAAATTTGTTTTGGGAAGGGTAGAAAACATTTTGGGAAATGGAGAAAATGCTGGTTACCAGCATTGTCTCCTTTTCCCACAATGTTTTCAAAAGGCTCCTTTCTCAGGGTCGTTAAAAGTTAGGATTGTGTGGTAAAGGGTTAAAGAAAACTCAATTCCTGGAGTCGCATTAAATTTATCATCTGCAAGTGCTTCCAGTTCTTACAACTCTTAAAATCTGTTGACCTCAATTCTTGTTGAAGCCATCTAGTAATCAGCTGTGCTGAGAATAGACAAGTCATGCTCTGTGAAAAGGTGGTTTAATGCTTCAGCAAAAGATACAGACCCATATCAGCTTGCACAGTGCTCAGGCTGACCTTGGTCGAAACTTTTTGCTGGGGGTATATTTTCTGTGTCAAAGGACCATTCTACATTGTATTTCTGTTAGTTATAATACAAAATGGATCCATAATATTGAACAACTGTCTTGGTATAATAGAATAATGCATTAACTGTTTACCACACAATCCCGACTTTTTTAACGACCCTAAGAAAGAAAAGTCTTGTATACAATGTGGGAAAAGGAGAAAATACTGGTAAAAAAGCATTCTCCTTTTCTCACAACTTTTTCTACCCTTCCAAAACAAATTTTGCTTTTTAAATAGCATTTATTTTGTTCGTCTGCAAATGCTTTCAATTTGGATCAGACTAAAATTTTATTGTTTGGTAAAGAGTTAATTATGAAGATGCATTTAAACACCTTTTCCCAAAGAGCTGCAATCATATTACTGATGTCAGTCAGAATTCAGGAATAGAAAAAGGAACAAGTCTAAAATTTTGTCATCTGGTAACAGTTTAACCCTTTACCACACAATTCTGACTTTTAACAACCATAAGAAAGAAGACTATGGAAAACATCGTCGGAAAAGGAGAAAATGCTGGTAACCAGCATTTCCTCTTTTTACCACAATGTTTTCTATCCTATCAAGGACAAATCTTATAACTCGAGCAACTTTTAATTTGTTGTCCAGAAATACTTAAAGTTTGGACTGGCCTAAATTTTTTTAGTTTGGTAAAGAATTAAACCAAATTGTTCAACCTATCAGATATTTTGTTATTTTCTAAATTAAAAATTTCGGTCACGACATTTCGTCAAAAGGGTGTTTCGTTGAAATCCATGTATGTTTGTGATTGCTAAATTCCTGGATTTATTTCATGAAAAGCTGTGTCTGGGAGGAAGATTTGAGCCACAATTCCTCTAGGTTAGGGTAAGGATCAAGGCTAGGAATCCTTTTTGATGAACATGGTTTTCGACGAAATGTCGAGGATCCTAAGAATTCAAATAAGATTTCTGTTTAGAATGGTTGGTGAGTTTTTTCAGCAATAAAAGGTCAATTATTTTTTAACTTTTTACTACTCAACAAAAATGTAGACATGTCCGAATTAAAAGCGTACGCAGATGACAAATTTAGTTTAGTTAAAATGATGGAATTTGTCTTTAATAGGATGGAAACATTGTGGAAAAGGGATAAAATGCTGGTTACCAGCATTTTCTCTTTTTCCCACTATGTTTTCAAAAGGCTTCTTTCTCAGGGTCATTAAATTTTGGTGTGATGAAAGGTTTACATGAGACTTCTTTGTGCGGGGAGAGTGGTCCATGAAGCTTCCTTAGAATTGTATTTTAGAGAGACTTTGTAGATGTTTATAAATAAATATGTGTACCTGTGATTGCCTATGCTTGAGAATGTTTTTTTTAAATCTTTACCACTCTTTACCACAGCAGCAAAACTTTGGGTTCCTCCATATTGAGGAATTTTACAGACGAGAATTCAGATGTTTTTCAAATGATAATATTTGTCCTTGAATAGGTAGAAAACATTGTTGGAATAGGAGAAAATGCTGGTTACCAGCATTTTCTCCTTTTCCCACAATGTTTTCAAAAGGCTTTTTCCTCAGGGTCGTTAAAACTCGGGATTGTGTGGTAAAGGGTTAATCCTCTACCACACAATCCTGACTTCTTACGACCCTGAAAGAGAAACATTGATATATTTGAAAACATTGTGAGAAATGAAGAAAATGCTGGTGACCAGCATTTCTCCTTTTTCCACAATGTTTCCCCCCCTTTTGATACAGAAGCCGCATTGTTTAAGCCACATTTAAAAAAGTCTAAAATTTTGCCATGTGGCAAAGGATTATGTCACAGTTTTCCAAATACCACACATATGCCATTAACACTTACAACTATTACCCGCAGATGATAATTTTAGCCTTTGTTGATGTGCACAATATAACAAAAGAAACACAACTAACCCTTTACCACACAATCCCAACTTTTAATGACCCTGAAAGAGAAGGCTTTTGAAAACACTGAGGGAAAAGGAGAAAAAGCTGGTAACCAGCATTTTCTCCTTTTCCCACAATGTTTTTCTACCATTTCAAAGACAGAAATTACCATTTTAACAACGTTTGATTTGTCGTTGGCAAATGCTTTCAGTTTGGTCCAAAATTTTGTCATTTAGTAAAGGGTTATAGGTAAGACAGGTTAAACACATTCCTTCATTACGGCAAACGTATCATTTCAGCTCAAAGTGGCTTGACATTGAGAGAGGTTGCAAGAGGTAGAAATTCAACTTATTGCCTTAGTTCGTGCACAAGAATTTGTCCTTAATTTGTCAGCAGATTAATTTCTCTAGCATGTTTGGTATTGATTGTGAATAGAAAGTCTTTAACTCTCTACCACAGGAGAGAAATGTAGAAATGTATGCATTGAAAGTTTTTACAGACAATATAAATGTACCTCATATAATGGAATCTGTCTTTGAAAAGGTGAAAAACATTGTAGGAAAAGGCAAAAATGCTGGTTACCAGCATTTTTTCCTTTTCCCTCAATGTTTTCCAAAGGCCTTTTCCTCAGGGTTGTTAAAACTAGGGATTGTCTGGTAAAGGATAAATCAAATTTTTTTCAAGGAATTCCTCCATAATTTTATATAAGGAATTTATGTTACTCTGTTACACTCTGTCTGATTGGTGTTATACAACCAACAACTGCCGTTGCTATATTGGGTGTTACGTTACTTATTGTCCATAGGACATTTATGGTAGATACAACATGCACCAATACTTATTGCCACCAATGCAATAGACTTATCTCTCTTTGAGCACTTATGTGAGCCAGTGTGATATCACTAGGTCAGATACAACGTCCATTACAAAGACATTTAACGTTAATACCTGTAACAAGAATAATAAATGCTTGAATTTACTTATTAGAAACTGCATCCAAATGAATGTGCCTCAATTAGTAAAGATAGTTGCCTTCGATTGTATTTTGTATAATTGCTATTGATTTTTGTTTACATTGTGGTCCCAGTAGCTTTTAACTCTTTACCAAATGACAAAAATGTAGACTTGTTGAAACTGAAAGCATTTGCAGCAGAGAATTTAGATATGGCTCAAATGATGGAATTTGTCTTTGACAGTTTTGAAAATATTGTGGGAAAAGGAGAAAATGCTGGTAACAAGCATTTTCTCCTTTTTTCCACAATTTTTTCCAAAGCCTTCTTTGTTAGGGTCATTAAAATTCGGGATTGTGTTGTTAAGGGTTAACTTGAAGAGTTCCACTAATGGAAATGAGAAGATTTTAGCAACACTATCCCTCTCAACTGGAAATGGAAAAAGGGTCTTTACTTGAAAATATTGAACATCAAAAGAATGAGGAGGAATATGTTCCTTTTGAGAGTTTTTTGTGTTCACTAAGCACCTTTGGTAAAGCACAAACCCACTCTTGTAACACATCTTTGCTTGCAAAGGGTGATGATCACTATGTTGGCTGATCGGGTCAGAATTTGTAATCCCTGGACAGGTACAGCATACTGGATTTTGATAGTTATCATCCCTAGAATTACATCTTCGAAAACCAATCAAACATCCTCTGTGGTCAGTACTTTTATTTACGTTTTACTGACGCTGGACAGCAAAATGTAACACACTATTTAGTGGTTTCAGACCAGACTGGTGTAAATGATTATGCTTATCTCTTAATTTAGGATTACAACTTTCAACTCAAATCACCCTAGGGTGAATAGGGAAACAAAGTGATCATCACCCATGTCTAGCAAAGATGTTGTAACACTGAGTTTATGTTACAGATACCACTAGGAATGTACCTGACCAGGCTTATGAACCAAGACCAAGTCGTTCTGAGAGACGGGAAATCATGCAGTACATCTGTCCATTCTGTTCCAAATGTTTTTTGAGAAATGCCACCTTGACACGTCACATTAGAATTCACACTGGAGAGAGGCCATATACTTGTGGCACCTGTGGCCGAAGTTTTAATCAGAAATCATCGTTGAAAAGACATTCTCTTGTGCACATGGACCCGACAAGTTACTTTGATTCTGATGATGCAGCAAATTGATACATTTTAACGATATTTTTAACTTTTCACCAGAAAAATAAGTGTTTTAACAACCATGTGTAAGAGAGCTTTTGAAAGAGGAGAGAAAGGAGAAAATGCTGGTAGCTATTATTTTCTTCATTTCTTGCAATGTTTTCTACCCTATTAAAGACAAATCCCATGATTTGAGCCACACTTCTGTAGTCTTTAATGAATTCAATCTTGATAAGTCCAAAATTCTGTCGCCTGTGTCTATGTTCACCAATCATTCTCAAGAACATTCCAAGTCTTATTCTCTAAAATTTTCTAAATTTAAAAGTAACACAATGTCTGATTGGCTAAACCAAATGGTTTAGCCAATCAAAAATTATGTTATTTTCAAATTTAGACAGTTGTAGAGAATAAGACTAAGATGTTCTTGAGAATGCTTGGTGAATACAGACCCTGGTAAAGAGTCAGCTCTAGCAAAAGGCACAGCATTAATGTACTGGTGCTATTTTTTTCAACCGTCCCAAGTCCGGGCTTTTTTTCAATATCTGTTTGGCAGTATCTTTTATATTCTTTATAATTAGTCTTGGAGGTAAACATTGTTTGAAACGGAGAACATGCTGGTTGCCAGCATTTTCTCCCTCTTCCACTATGTGCTGAGAAGGGGAGGGGGATTTCCCAGGAGTGTCTCCCCCCAGAAAATATTGGAATTGTAGTAGCCTCTTGGTGGCCTCTGGTGATGTGTTTTTCTCAAATTTGTCGTTTACTCTTTCGAGCAAAGTGTATGAAACTGGGTTTTGTGTTTGTGTATAGGCAGCTATGCCCCAGAAGATATAAAAATGTAAATATTTTAAATAAAGCTCTGGAAATATTGACCAAAAATTCCTTTGTTTTATCATTCTGGTAACCAACATCCTCTGCAAACTCTTGAGTATGGAAGAGTCCAGAACTTTGTCACCTGCTGTTTAACTCTTTACCACAGAACAAAAAGTAGACTTGTCCAGATTGAATGTATTTGCAGACAGCAATTAAAATGTGGCTGAAATGATGGAATTCGTCTTTGACAGGGTAGAAAACATTGTGGGAAAAGGAGAAAATGCTGGTTATCAGCATTTTCTCCTTTTCCCACAATGTTTTCAAAAGGCTTTTTCCTCAGAGTCATTAAAACTTAGGATTGTGTGGTAAAGGGTTAAGAGTTAATAACTTCTTACAGGGAGATATGAAATAATTACTTAGATCTTTTGTCGTAGAATAAATTACTCTGTTTTCAATCTACTTTACGAATCTATATACACTGTATACACATTTTTAAGTCTTTGCCAAACGACAAAATTTTAGACACTTTCAGACTGAAAGCATTTGACAACAAATTAACCCTTTCCCAAACAAGCCCTGGTCTTCACGTGTCTGCAGTACAAGTCTTTTGAAAACACTGTGGGAAAAGGAGAAATTGCTCGTAACGAGCAATTTCTCCTTTTCCCACAGTGTTTTCTACCCTTTTTGATAACTTTCTGCCATTTTCATCAAATTTAAAATTGTTGTCTGCAAACTCTTTCAATTTGGACCAGTCCAAAATTTGTCGTTTGGGAAAGGGTTAAAGAGACTGAATTTGCTTTTGAAAATGGAGAAAACATTGTGGGAAAAGGAAGAAAACTGCTTTAAATTTTTACCTTTTCCCATAATGTTGTCAAAAAGGCCTCTTGCGAAGGGTTGTTTAAACTATGGATTGTGTAGTAAAGGCTTAACCCAAAGAGTTAGTGAATTGTAGCCTTTGGCGTGTTGATTAAATGGTGTTTCATGCCACTTTCAACATTATTTCAGGCATATCACAGGGATAGCTCACATATTCATGTACATGTATGTCATGGATTTCACCAGAACTACGCCAGTGCTCTGCAGTGTCTCACCCTAGGACACTTCCACCAAAAGCTGGTGCATCCAATGCGACATAAACCTGGGGCCTCCAGCTTACTAGTCCTACACTTTACCACTTAGCCATGCTTGACCATAGCCTTTGTCATGTTCCTTAAATAAATCAAAGTACTGAAAGTACTGACAGACTAAGGAATGTGGAAAAAAGCTGACTTGGTTAAGATAAAACTTGGTTCATCCATACAAGATTGAAGAAAAATGGTCCAATCAAGTAGTTAAGCCCGTGCTGGCTGGATCAGGTCCAGTCCAATTATTAACCCTTAAAGCGACTTTCACTACTATAGTTGCCCTTGCGGCCAGTCTAGATCAAGATCAAGCTGCACAAAACATACAGCCTGACCTTTGATCTACACTGTCGGCTTTGCTGAAACACTAGACAAAAGCAACCATGAAATTGCAAATATTTGATTTGTATTTCTGGTATGAACTTACATGATAAGTTTATTTGGCACTCTGTGGGTTAAGTAGGATTTGGTATGGCCTTGTCCAATCCAGTTATTGACCCGGTGACTTTACCCACTGCTCATATTGCCAGTTTTGTCACAGCAGGAAATACCTTGAAAAAATTCTTTTGGATGAGTTTTAATTAGAAAAAAAAGAACATATCAATTTGAAAATGTAGTATTTCAATACTTTCTAGAGTTCAGATTTAGATGAAATTTCCATGCTTTTTCTACTCTCTTATCAGGTGGATGAACTCCCTTGACCAGACTGACAACAATCATGAAAACGTGGATGAAAAAGATAAGACAGATTTGTATAGGTCACTGACTCAATTTACATATAAGCAAACATCTTTTACCTTATCAATGACTTTTTGTTCAATCCATGACATTATTATAAAAAGACATCATTCAAATTGAGTGGTAGAATGACTTAAGTCATATAAAACAGTCCTAGTATGATTTCTAACAGAATGAATTGTTTTGAGGGGGCAATATTAGGCAAATGTGTTTCCTTTTTGTTTTATATTTGAATATAGTCACTCTTGATTGCAATAAACTAGCTAGAAGGCTTTTGAAAGCATTTTAAGACAAGAAGGTTTTTGAAAATGTAGCATTGGAAATCATTTTCGGAAAAAGAAAATGCTGGTGTCCAGCATATTTGCCTCTTCCAACAATGCACCCTACCCTTTCAAAAACAAACCCCACCATTTGAGCCATATTTAACTCTTTCAACCAAATGACAGAATTTTAGACTTGGCCAAGCTGAAAATACTTGTTTTCGAAAGCCTTCTGTCGGGGTCGTTAAAACACCTGATTGTATGGTATAGAGTTGATCTGCAGTCAACAAAATGCTTACTATGTGACCGAGTCTAAAATTTTGTTGTCTAGTAACAGATTAATCTGGCCTCTCAGGACTTTGATTTCTTTCTTTGTCTCTTTTATTTCAGCTCATGATGGTGCGGATGGCAATTTAATGATATATGTACCGATGGCAGACATTGAAGTATCCGGCCGTCTGTGTGTATATTGTAACAAAGTGTTCCAGTCAAGGTCACATCTTACACGCCACGTTAGAATTCACACGGGTGAAAAACCCTTCAAGTGTCGGTATTGTACCATGGAATTTAGGAATAAACACCACTTGAAGAGTCATGTGACAAATTGCCACAAAGAGGAATTTAACCCTTTACTGCACAATGACGCCTTTTGACGCCCCTGGGAAAGAAACCTTTTGAAAACATTGTGGGAAAAGGAGAAAATGCTGGTAACCAGCATTTTCTCCTTTTCCCACAATGTTTTCTACCTGATCAAAGAAAAATTGCACCATCTGAGCCACATTGAAATTGTCGTCTGCAAATGCTTTCAATTTGGACAAGGCTAAAATTTTGTTGTGTGGTAAAGGGTTAAGCAGTTCCAGTCTTGAGAGTGTTTGAAACAGACAATTGAATGTAGTACAGGCTTCCCTGTGGTAGTCCAGGAAAACATGGATAGGTGCACTAGCCACTGTGATATAACTGGGATAATGTTGAAAATAGAATTTAACACCATACAATCAATCAACCCCAATGCTAGGTTGTCGGCATACATCCCAAATTGTTACCCCACTCGTACCCTTGGAAGAGCTGACAATAAAATTAGTTTTAACTCTTTCCTTGACAATGAATTTTGTCCAAACTGGAAGCATAATTATGCAGAAGACAATTTAACCCTTTACCGCACAATGCCGACTTTAATGACCCTGGGAAAGAAGCCTTTTGAAAACATCGGGGAAATAGGAGAAAATGATGGTAACCATTTTAAAGAAAAATTGCACCATTTGAGCCAATGACATTGTCGTCTGCAAATGCTTTCAATTTGGACAAGGCTAAAATTGTCGTCTGGTAACGGGTTAAATGTGGTTCAGATGACAGGATTTATCTTTCAGTTTGACAGGACAGAAAACACTGTGGGGAAAAATGCTGGTAACCAGCATTTTCTCCTTTTCCCCTGCAATGTTTTCAGAAGGTTTCTTCTTCAGGGTTGTTGAAACAAAGGATTGTTTTGTAGAGGGTTGGCACTTAATCCCACAGTTCCAAATTTTTATGAACCTAAGAAAAAAAGGCTTTTGAAAATATGGTGGGAAACATTATGGTTGTGGTTATAACCAAAATAGTTATTGGCATTGCTTTTGGGCTTCTCGTTCTGTTTGTGACTTTGAGGTTTAGGGCTCTTGGATAGACCCCGTTTTATATTTTAGGGGTTTCGAACTGATTATATAAATAACACTTTACAAATAACAGGTTCCAGACTTTTCTAAACTGAACGCATATGCAGAGAAGAAATTTGAAAGTTGAACAAATGGAGTGAGGTCCCTTGAAAGGGTAGAAAAGATTGTGGGAAAGGACAAAGTGCTGGTTACCAGCATTTTCTCCTTTCCCTACATTTTCAAAAGCACTTTATTTCTTGGTCGTGAAAACTTGAGACTGTGTTGTAAAAGCTGAAACGGTTAGGGGATGGTGGAGGTTGTACTTAATGATATGCCTGATTGAAAACTTTTTTGTTTTGATCAGAATTGGTTATCCTGAGTAAGAAATTTGGGTTTTTTGAGCCATTCATCCCACAGAAAAAGCTGGAATTTAAAAAACTGATTATCTTCTTGTGAAATTATGTTTGCTTAAAGAAGAAAGTTAGGGTGGTATGGAGTAGATTATCTGATTGACAAAGTTGCAGCTAGTTATCTCAGAGAAAGAACACTGTGGTGTCTGACTATTAATGATGCCTGAAGGCTTGTAGTAGCTTTAGAATGCTTTTGAAAACATTTCTAAAAGTAAAAGGAGAAAATGCTGGTAACCAGCATTTTCCCTTTACCCACAGTATTTTCTAATCTGAAAACTTAAGCTTATTTGCTTATATTATATACATTTTTTCTGCTGCAAAATACTTTCATTTTGGTAACACCTAATTTTTAGCTCACCTGAGCACAAAGTGCTCATGGTGAGCTATTGTGATCGTGCTGTGTCCGTCGTGCGGTGTGCGTCGTCCGTCGTCAACTTTTTACCTTGTGTACGCTCTAGAGGCCACATTTTCAGTCCAATCCTCATGAAACTTGATCAGAATTTTTTTCCTGATAAAATCTCGGACGAGTTTGAAATTGGGTCAAAAACTAGGTCACTAGGTCAAATCTTAAAAAAACCTTGTGTACGCTCTAGAGGCCACATTTTCCGTCAGATACTTATGAAACTTGGTCAGAATGTTTGTCTTGATAAAATCTCAGACGAGTTCGAAATTGGGTCATGTGGGTCAAAAACTAGGTCACTAGGTCAAATCTTAGAAAAACGTTGTGTACGCTCTAGAGGCCACATTTTCAGTCAGATACTTGTGAAATTTGGTCAGAATGTTTGTCTTGATAAAATCTTGGACAAGTTTGAAATTGGGTCGTGTGGGGTCAAAAACTAGGTCACTAGGTCAAATCTTTGAAAAACCTTTTGTACACTATAGAGGCCACATTTTCAGTCCAATACTCTTGAAAAATGATCAGAATGTTTGTCTTGATTATATCTTGAAATAGTACGAAAATGTGCCATGTTGGGTCAAAAACTAGGTCACCAGGTCATATGTAAGAAAAACATTGTGTATGCTCCAGAGGCCATATTTTCTGTCCAGTACTCTTGAAAGTTGGTCAGAATGTTTGCCTTGATAATATCTCTGACTAGTTTGAAAATGGGTCATGTCGGGTGAAAAACTAGGTCACTAGGTCAAATCTTAGAAAAACCTTGTGTAAGCTCCAGAAGCCACATTTTCTGTCTCATACTGTTGAAAGTTGGTCAGAATGTTTGTCTCGATGATATCTCAGTAGAATTTGAAAATGGGTCATGTTGGGTCAAAAACTAGGTCACCTAGTCAAATCTTAGAAAAACCATGTGTACACTGTTGTGGCCACATTTTTTTTTCAATACTCTTTTAAAGTTGCTCAGAATGTTTGCCTTGGTAATATCTTGGATGAGTTTGAAAATGGGTCATGTTGGGTCAAAATCTAGGTCACTACAGTAGGTCAGATCTTAGAAAAACCTTGTGTACGCTGTAGAGGCCACATTTTCAGTCCAATACTCTTGAAATTTGGTAAGAATGTTTGTCCTGATGATATCTTGGACCGGTTTGAAAATGTGTCATGTTGGCTGAAAAACTAGGTCACTAGGTCAAATCTTAGAAAAACCTTGTGTATGAATGACTCTCAGAAAGAAGCCTTTTGAGAACACTGTTTAAAAATGAGAAAATGCTGGTATCCAGCATTTTTTCCCTTTTTCACAATGTTTTCTACCCCTTTGAGAGACCAATCCCACAGCTTGATCCACATATTATTTGTTTTATGCAGAAGGTTCAGACTGATGAGTTCAAAATTTTATTGTTTGGTAATACATATATCTCACAAGACGTTGGAAATTGGTTGTGCTTGGTCAAAAAGGCTCAGGTGAGTGACTCCAGGGCCATCATGGCCCTCTTGTTTTAGTTTCACAAAGGGTTGACTTCTTTTCATTGGATAGCTTTTCCCTCAAGACAAAAGGAATTTTCATTGATAACCACAGTAGTCATTTCTAAGGGTTTCCATTTAATGTCTAAAGGGCTTTTCACTACTTGAGTTGCCTCTGCAGACAGTGCAGATTAAGATCAGACCGCACAAAACATGCAGTCTGATCTTTGTTCTTCACTGTCCCCTTAGCTGAGAAATTCTTTACAAAGAAATCCTTGAAACCTTGAAATTGCTCTAATTGAGGTTTTATCTCTATTATTTCAAGAATGCCAGCGGCCTGACGGGATAGGTCAGTCACATGTAGCATATCTGACTTGTGACCTGGTGGTTGCGGTCAAATATCTGGTTGAGGCAAACTTTCCTTTCGCCTCTCACCTCTGATGCTTTTGAGAAAAGTAGTCAGTGGCTTGGAAGGTAAGTTGTGTCAGTACTGGTGTGAGAAAGCCAGGAAACACATGAATAGGTGCACTAACCACTGTGATGTGACCCAAGCTGTTAAAACGGGGTTAACAGCGCTCCTTTACAAACAAGCAAAGAAAGCTAGAATACAAATGCCCATTGCATCTATATGTCACTTTAAGGTTTAAACCCCTTTATTTTTAGCCCACCTGAGCACAAAGTGCTCATGGTGAGCTATTGTGATCATGCTGTGTCCGGCGTGCGTCGTCAAGTTTTTACCTTGTGTACACTCTAGAGGCACATTTTCAGTTCGATCCTCATGAAACATGGTCAGAATGTTTGTCTTGATAAAATCTCGGATGAGTTCGAAATTGGGTAATGTGGGGTCAAAAACTAGGTCACTAGGTCAAATCTTAGAAAAACCTTGTGTATGCTCTACTTGTGAAACTTGGTCAGAATGTTTGTCTTGATAAAATCTCGGACAAGTTTGAAATTGGGTCATGTGGGGTCTAAAACTAGGTCACGTCACTAGGTCAAACCTTAGAAAAACCTTGTGTGCACTCTATAGGCCACATTTTCAGTCAGATACTTGTGAAACTTAGTCAGAATGTTTGTCTTGATAAAATCTCAAACGAGTTTGAAATTCGGTCATGTGGGGTCAAAAACTAGGTCACTAGGTCAAATTAAGGAAATACCTTGTGGGCACGCTAGAAGCCACATTTTTTGCTCAATTGACTTGAAAATTGGTCAGAATGTTTGTCTTAATTAAATCTCAGATGACTTTGAAATTGGGTCATCTCGGGTCATAAAGTAGGTCACTAGGTCAAATTAAAGAAATACCTTGTGGGCACCCTAGAGGCCACATTTTTTGCTCCATTGACTTGAAAATCAGTCAGAATGTTTGTCTTAATTAAATCTCGGGATGAGTTTGAAATTGGGTCATTTGGGGTCATAAACTAGGTCACTAGGTCGAATCGAAGAAATACCATATTGACATTCTAGAGGCCACATTGTTTGCTCAATTGACTTGAGAACTGGTCAGAATGTTTGTCTTAATTAAATCTCGGACGAGTTGGGGTCATAAACTAGGTCACTAGGTCAAAGTAAAGAAATACCTTGTGGGCACTCAAGAGGCCACATCTATTGCTCAGTTGACCCGAAAGTTTGTCAGAATGTTTTTCTTGATAAAATCTTGGATAACTTCAAAATTGGGTCACCTGGGGACATAATCTAAGTCACTAGGTCAAATTAAAGAAAGACCTTGTGGGCAGTCTAGAGGCCACATTTACTGCTCAATTGTTTTGAAAATTGGTCAGAATCTTTGTCTAAATAAAATCTCGGATGAGTTTGAATTTGAGATACCTTGGTCACATAGGGTCATAAACTAGGTCACTAGGTCAAATTGAAGAAATACATTTTGGACACTCTGGAGGCCACATTTTCAGCTCAATTGACCTGACAGTTGGTCAGAATGTTTGTCTTAATAATATCTCAGATGAGTTTTAAATTGGGTCATTATGACCCTGGAGTGAAATTTCGCCTATTGACTCTGGTGAGCGATCCAGGGCCATCATGACCCTCTTGTTTAAAAATACATTTGTTTTTGTCTTGTAAAACCCTTACATCGTGTAACAATGACTATTTTCTGTCTTGTAAAACCCTTACATTGTGTAACATCTACAATTTTCTGTCTGTTTAAACCCTTACATTGTATAACGTCTACAATTTTCTGTCTTGTAAAACCCTTAAATTGTGTAACAACTACAATTTTCTGTCTTGTAAAACCCTTATGTTGTGTAACAAGTACTATTTTCTGTCGTGTAAAACCCTTTCGTTGTGTAAAAACCACAATTTTTATGTCCTGTTAACCATTACAATGTGCAACGATTACAATTTGATGTGTCATAATTCCACACATCGTGTAACAAGTATAGTTTATGTCTCTTAAACCCTTACATTGTGTAATTTCTACCATTTTAGGCTGAATAAAAATATTGTGCAACTGCTACAGTATTACAGATTATATGCACCGTAATTGTGTTTTTAAGTCTCTACCAGATGACAAGATTTTATACCTGTCTATATTTCTAGCAATATTGAGATCTTTATCAGTGGCATAACCAGGTTTATAGAACCATCACACAATCTGAATTAGGACTTCTATTGAACAAGATTATAGATATGTCCATATTGAAAGCATCTGCAAAGGACTAATCACATGTAGCTCACATACTGATACTTGTCTTTGAAGGGATAGAAAACGCTGTGGGAAAAGTAGAATAGGCGGGTTACCAGCATTTTCTCTTTTTCCAACAGTGTTTTTAAAAGTCCTCTTTCCCAAGATCATTAAAAACGGCATTGTTCTCTGAAGAATTATCAGTGTAAATGACATAAATGTCTAAAGTGACCAAACGCCTCATGTTTCCCTCTTTTACGTGACGGATTTCAGTGTTGTGTGTTATGGGTGCCACACCCTTGTTCATAGCAAGCAATACCTAGATCTGTATTGCTACAATAGACATAGTAGAAGGAAGTTTTGAAATATTGATTAATGGTATTTTACACTGCTGTCAGCGTTATTTCAGTCCTGTGATGGTAACAGCTCTCATACTTATATATGTCCTTGGTTTCACCAGTAATAGCCTAGAGCTTTGAAGTGTCTTGCCCATGGACACTCAACCGGAAACCCAGCACTTGATTGAGGATCGAATACAGGGTCTCCAGATTTCAGATCTCTCACCTTAACCACTGAGCTGTGGTACCCAGGAGAGAAGGAGGGCATTTTTGAGATCCTCAGACCAACTCGCCTATCATTCCAAATTGCATACTAATTCTAAATCTATAAAGGTGACACATTTTCTGATTTCAGTTCTTTCAAGTAAAGGGAAAAAATGAAACTACAATTTACATGCAGTTTATAATTGTTGATACACTGTAAATACAGCTCCATGGATTTATTATCTCTAACATGTGATATTGTTACAAAAAAAAATCCTATGTATAGGAATATTTGGTCTAAATCAGGATGCATTCTCTCTGATTGAGATGGTTTAATGTGGTGAAAGTTTCCTTTTGAAAGCTATGTCTAGTCGAAACCGGGATCCATTTTCTCTAATACTGGTGTGATATAATGGACAAAGGATGGTTTCTGGCTGGTTTTGATAGGATATTGTGGTCAAAAGATCCTTTTGATTGCAATATCTTGACTAAACAAGGATCTAAAACAACCCATTTTCTCTTGTATTGATAGGATATTGTGGGCAAAATATCCTTTCAACTGCAATATCTGGCATAAACAAGGATATTAACCACAGTCCATTCTCTCATGACTTGTTATTGTGGTCAAAAGATCCTTTATATAGCAACATCTGGTCTAAACCACAGTCCATTCTTTCTAGTATTGATAGGATATTGTTGTCTAAAGATCTTGTTGATAGCAATATGTGATCTTAACCAGGATCCATTTTTAGCTCACCTTAGCACAACGTGCTAAAGGTGAGCTATTGTGATCGCCCTATGTCCGGCGTCCGGCGTCCGTCGTCTGTCGTCCGTCGTCCGTCAACAATTTCTTTAAACATCTTCTTCTCCTAAACCACTGGGCCAATCTTGATGAAACTTGGCAGGGATGTTCCTTGGGTAAAGCTCTACCAAAATTGTTCAAAGAATTGAATTCCACCCACAACTCTGGTTGCCATGGCAACAAAAAGGAAAAAAAAGCAAAATCTTTGAAAATCTTCTCTGAAACTAGAAGGCGCAGAGCTTTGATATTTGGTATGTAGCATCTCCTAGTGGACCTCTACCAAGTTTGTTCATTTGATGCCCCTGGGGTCAAAACTGGCCCCACCCCGGGGGTCACAAGTTTGAGCATAGTAACAAAGAAGGAGAACTTTAAAAATCTTCTTCTCTGAAACTTGAAGGTGTAGAGCTTTGATATTTGGCATGTAGCATCTCCTAGTGGACCTCTACCAAGTTTGTTCATATGATGCCCCTGGGGTCAAAACTGGCCCCGCCCCGGGGGTCACAATTTCCAACATAAGAACAAAGAAGGAAAACTTTAAAAATGTTTTTCTGTAAAACTAGATGGCATAGAGCTTTGATATTTGGCATGAAGCATCTCCTAGTGGACCTCTACCAAGTTTGTTCATATGATGCCCTTGGGGTCAAAACTGGCCCTGCCCCAGGGGTCACAAGTTCAAACATAGGAACAAAGGGGGGAAACTTTAAAAATCATCTTCTCTGAAACTGGAAGGCATAGAGCTTTGATATTTGGTATGTAGCATTGCCTAGTGGACCTCTACCAAGTTTGTTCATATGATGCCCCTGGGGTCAAAACTGGCCCCACCCCTGGGGTCACAAATTTGAGCATAGTAACAAAGAAGAAAAACTTTAAAAATCTTCTTCTCTGAAATTTGAAGGTGTAGAGCGTTGATATTTGGCATGTAGCATCTCCTAGTGGACCTCTACCAAGTTTGTTCATATGATGCCCCTGGGGTCAAAACTGGCCCCGCCCCGGGGGTCACAATTTCCAACATAGGAACAAAGAAGGAAAACTTTAAAAATCTTCTTCTGTAAAACTAGAAGGCATAGAGCTTTGATATTTGGCATGAAGCATCTCCTAGTGGACCTCTACCAAGTTTGTTCATATGATGCCCTTGGGGTCAAAACTGGCCCTGCCCAGGGGGTCACAAGTTCGAACATAGGAACAAAGAGGGGAAACTTTAAAAATTATCTTCTCTGAAACTGGAAGGCATAGAGCTTTGATATTTGGTATGTAGCATTGCCTAGTGAACCTCTACCAAGTTTGTTCATATGATGCCCCTGGGGTCAAAACTGGCCCCGCCCTGGGGGTCACAAGTTTGAGCATAGTAACAAAGAAGGAAAACTTTAAAAATCTTCTTCTCTTAAACTTGAAGGCGTAGAGCTTTGATATTTGGCATGTAGCATCTCCTAGTGGACCTCTACCAAGTTTGTTCATATGATGCCCCTGGGGTCAAAACTGGCCCCGCCCCGGGGGTCACAATTTCCAACATAGGAACAAAGAAGGAAAACTTTAAAAATCTTCTTCTGTAAAACTAGAAGGCATAGAGCTTTGATATTTGGTATGTAGCATTGCCTAGTAGACCTCTACTAAGTTTGATCATATGATGCCCTTGGGGTCAAAATTGGCCCTGCCCCGGGGATCACAAGTTCAAACATAGGAACAAAGAAGGAAAACTTAAATTTTTTTTTTCTCTTAAATGGGAAGGCATAGAGCTTTGATATTTGGTATGTGCATCTCCTAGTGGACTTCTACCAAGTTTGTTCCAAAGATGCTGCTTGGGTCAAAACTGGCCCAGCCCCTGGGGTCAGAAGTTCGAACATAGGAACAAAGAAGGAAAACTTTAAAAATTCTTCTTTTCTGAAACCGAAAGGTGTGGAGCTTTGATATTTGGTATGTTGCATCTCCTAGTGGACCTCTACCAAGTTTGTTCATATGATGCCCCTGGGTCAAGACTGGCCCTGCCCCGGGGGTCACAAGTTCGAAGGTAGGAACAAAGAAGGAAAACTTTAAATTTCTTTTTCTCTTAAACGGGAAGGTGTAGAGCTTTGATATTTGGTATGTAGCATTTCCTAGTGGACCTCTACCAAGTTTGTTCATATGATGCCCCTGGGTCAAAACTGGCCCAGCCCCGGAGGTCACAAGTTGGAACATAGGAACAAAGAAGGAAAACTTTAAAATTCTTCTTTAAAACTGGAAGGCGTAGAGCTTTGATATTTGGTATGTAGTGATTCTCTTCTAAGTTTGCTTGCCCATCTAAGCGCAACAAGTTCATTGAGTTCAAAATCGGGTCATCTTGGGTCATAAACTAGGTCACTAGGTCAAATTAAAGAAATACCTTGTTGGCACTCTCGAGGCCACATTATTTGCTCAATTGCCTTGAAAATTAGTCAGAAAGTTTGTCTTTATGAAGTCTCACATAAGATTAATTTGGGTCAACTTGGGTCATAAACTAGTTCACTGGGTCAAATTAAAGAAATACCTTGTTTGCACTCTGGAGGCCACATTTATTGCTCAAATGACCTGAAATTTGGCCAGAATGTTTGTCTTGATGAAATACCAGATGAGTTTGGATTTGGGTCACCTGGAACCATAAACTAGGTCACTAGGTCAAAATAAAGAAATACCTTGTGGGCTCTCTAGAGGCCACAATCTTTGCTTAATTGCCTTGAAAATTGGTCAGAATGTTTTTTTTTTTTGTAACATCTCACATGAGTCTGAATTTGGGTCAACTAGAGTCATAAACTAGGTCACTTGGTCAAATTAAAGAAATAGCTAGTGGGCACTCTAGAGGCCACATTTATTATTCATTTGATTTGACAATTGCTTAAAATGTTTCTTTTGATATAGTCAAAGACCAGTTCAAATTTGGGTCATCTGGGGTCATAATCTGGATCACTAGGTCAAATTAAAGAAATATCTTTAGGGCACTCGAGGCCACATTTTTTGCTCAGCTGACTTGAAAATTGGTCAGAATGTTTGTCTTCATGAAATATGAGTTTGAAATTGGGTCACCTGCGGTCAAAAACTAGGTCACATGGTCAAATTAAAGAAAAACCTTAAAGGCACTCTACTAAGGTGAGCGACCCAGGGCCATCATGGCCCTCTTGTTTTCTGATGTTGAAAGGATATTGTGGTCAAAGGATCCTCTTGATGACCATATCTGGGATGAACGAGGATCAGAACCTGAATGCATTCTCCTTGATATTGATAATTGATTAGATATTGTAGTCTAAGGGTCTTCTTGATAGCAATATATGGTCTAAAGCTGGTTCAATTCTCTATGATACGGATGGTGATATTGTGGACAAAGAATGGCTTCTCTCTGGTATTAATAGAATATTGTGGTCAAAAGATCCTTTTGATAGCAATATCTGGTCTAAACCACAATCCATTCTCCCAGATATTGATAGGATATTATGATCAAAGGATCCTTTTGGTAGCAGTATTTTGTCTAAACCAGGATCAAAACCCTGATCCATACTCTCAGATACTGAAGGATACTGTGGTCAAAGGATCCTTTTGATGGCATTGTCTGGTTTAAATATGAATCCATTTTTTGTGATATTGATAAGATATTGTGGTTAAAGGACCTTTTTAAATAGCTATATCTGGTCTAAACCAGGATCAAATTTGTCTGATACTGATAAGATATTGTGGTCAAAGGATCATTTTCTTTTTCCTTTTCCAATATTTGGTCTAAATCAGGATCCATTCTTTCTGATATTGATAATTGATAAGGTATTGCTGTCTAAGGATCTTTCTGATAGCAATAACTGGTCAAAACCATGATTCATTCCAATACCAAAAGGATATTGTGTTCATAAAATCCTTTTGATAGCAATATCTGGTCTAAACAAAATGCATTCTCTCTGATACTAAGGTATTGTGGTCAAAGGATCCTTTTCATGGCAATATCTACTCTAAATCAGGATCCATTCTCAATGATATTGATAAGGTATTAAAGTCAAAGGATCCTTCTGATAACATCATCTCGTCTAACCAGGATTCATTCTCTCTGAGACTAATGTGATATTGTGAGGTTAGGATCTTTTTGATAGCAAAAGGTACTTTAAATCTGAACTTGTTTTCTTTCTTGCTGATGTGACATTGTGGTGAAACAATGTTTTAGATGGCAAAGTTTGGTCTAAATCTGGATATATTTTCTCTGATACTGATGAGATAGTCTGGCTCCTTCAAGCTCAGGGGGTAGTGTGTCATCTCAATTTTCCAAAATGTTTTTCTATCCTTTCAAAGAAAAATTCTTTCAGTTGAGAAACTGGTGAAAGGGGGCTTAATTAATCTCCGTGATCCATGATACCAATTAAGCCACCAATTAATTATGGATCCATAATAGCCATTTTTTTTAACAACTGACTTAATCATGAAGTAGACTGGTCCTTGGACCAATAGTGAAAAGTTTGGCTCAGGTCAGCCTGCACAGACTGTGCAGGCTGACCTGGGTGGATACTTTTCGCAGATGCATTAAGCCCCCTTTTCACAGAGCATAGCTCATATAATATTTGTGGTCTGCAGATGCTTTCATTTTCGATTACTTCTCGCATTTTTAGCTCACCTTAGCACAACGTGCTAAAGGTGAGCTATTGTGATCGCCCTATGTCCGGCGTCCGTCGTCCGTCAACAATTTCTTTAAACATCTTCTTCTCCTAAACCACTGGGCCAATCTTGATGAAACTTGGCAGGGATGTTCCTTGGGTGAAGCTCTACAAAAATTGTTCAAAGAATTGAATTCCACCCACAACTCTGGTTGCCATGGCAACAAAAAGGAAAAAAAAGCAAAATCTTTGAAAATCTTCTTCTCTGAAACTAGAAGGCGCAGAGCTTTGATATTTGGTATGTAGCATCTCCTAGTGGACCTCTACCAAGTTTGTTCATTTGATGCCCCTGGGGTCAAAACTGGCCCCGCCCCTGGGGTCACAAGTTTGAGCATAGTCACAAAGAAGGAAAACTTTAAAAATCTTCTTCTCTAAAACTTGAAGGCGTAGAGCTTTGATATTTGGTATGTAGCATCTCCTAGTGGACCTCTACCAAGTTTGTTCATATGATGCCCCTGGGGTCAAAACTGGCCCCGCCCCGGGGGTCACAATTTCCAACATAGGAACAAAGAAGGAACATTTTAAAAATCTTCTTCTGTAAAACTAGAAAGCATAGAGCTTTGATATTTGGCATGAAGCGTCTCCTAGTGGACCTCTACCAAGTTTGTTCATATGATGCCCTTGGGGTCAAAACTGGCCCTGCCCCGGGGGTCACAAGTTCGAACATAGGAACAAAGAGGGGAAACTTTAAAAATCATCTTCTCTGAAACTGGAAGGCGTAGAGCTTTGATATGTGGTATGTAGCATTGCCTAGTGGACCTCTACCAAGTTTGTTCATATGATGCCCCTGGGGTCAAAACTGGTCCCACCCTGGGGGTCACAAGTTTGAGCATAGTAACAAAGAAGGAAAACTTTAAAAATCTTCTTCTCTGAAACTTGAAGGCGTAGAGCTTTGATATTTGGCATGTAGCATCTCCTAGTGGACTTCTACCAAGTTTGTTCATATGATGCCCCTGGGGTCAAAACTGGCCCCGCCCCGGGGGTCACAATTTCCAGCATAAGAACAAAGAAGGAAAACTTTAAAAATGTTCTTCTGTAAAACTAGAAGGCATAGAGCTTTGATATTTGGCATGAAGCATCTCCCGGTGGACCTCTACCAAGTTTGTTCATATGATGCCCTTGGGGTTAAAACTGGCCCTGCCCCGGGGGTCACAAGTTCGAACATAGGAACAAAGAGGGGAAACTTTAAAAAATCATCTTCTCTGAAACTGGAAGGCGTAGAGCTTTGATATTTGGTATGTAGCATTGCCTAGTGGACCTCTACCAAGTTTGTTCATATGATGCCCCTGGGGATCAAAACTGGCCCCGCCCCGGGGGTCACAAGTTTGGGCATAGTAACAAAGAAGGAAAACTTTAAAAATCTTCTTCTCTTAAACTTGAAGGCGTAGAGCTTTGATATTTGGTATGTAGCATCGCCTAGTGGACCTCTACCAAGTTTGTTCATATGATGTCCCTGGGGTCAAAACTGGCCCCGCCCCGGGGGTCACAATTTCCAACATAGGAACAAGGAAGGAAAACTTTAAAAATCTTCTTCTCTGAAACAGGAACGCATGGAGCTGTGATATTTGGTATGTAGCATCTTCTAGTGGATCTCTACCAAGTTTGTTTATATGATGTCCTTGGGGCAAAAGTTGGCCCTGCCCCGGGGGTCACAAGTTCGAACATAGGAACAGAGAAGGAAAACTTTAAGAATCATCTTCTCTGAAACTGGAAGGCTTAGAGCTTTGATATTTGATATGTAGCATCGCCTAGTAGACCTCTACTAAGTTTGTTCATATGATGCCCTTGGGGTCAAAACTGGCCCTGCCCCGGGGGTCACAATTTCAAACATAGGAACAAAGAAGGAAAACTTTAATTTTTTTTTCTCTTAAATGGAAAGGCATAGAGCTTTGATATTTGGTATGTAGCATCTCCTAGTGGACTTCTACCAAGTTTGTTCCAAGGATGCTGCTTGGGTCAAAACTGGCCCAGCTCCTGGGGTCACAAGTTCGAACATAGGAACAAAGAAGGAAAACTTTAAAATTCTTCTTTTCTGAAACCGAAAGGTCTGGAGCTTTGATATTTGGTATGTTGCATCTCAGAGTGGACCTCTACCAAGTTTGTTCATTTGATGCCCCTGGGGTCAAAACTGGCCCCGCCCCAGGGGTCACAAGTTTAAGCATAGTCACAAAGAAGGAAAACTATAAATTTCTTTTTCTCTTAAACGGGAAGGTGTAGAGCTTTGATATTTGGTATGTAGCATTTCCTAGTGGACCTCTACCAAGTTTGTCCACATGATGCCCCTGGGTCAAAACTGGCCCAGCCCCGGGGGTCACAAGTTCGAACATAGGAACAAAGAAGGAAAACTTTAAAATTCTTCTTTAAAACTGGAAGGCGTAGAGCTTTGATATTTGGTATGTAGTGATTCTCTTCTAAGTTTGTTTGCCCATCTAAGCGCAACAAGTTCATTGAGTTCAAAATTGGGTCATCTTTGGTCATAAACTAGGTCACTAGGTCAAATTAAAGAAATACCTTGTTGGCACTTTTGAGGCCACATTATTTGCTCAATTGCCTTGAAAATTAGTTAGAAAGTTTGTCTTTATAAAGTCTCACATAAGATTAATTTGGGTCAACTTGGGTCATAAACTAGTTCACTGGGTCAAATTAAAGAAATACCTTGTTTGCACTCTGGAGGCCACATTTATTGCTCAAATGACCTGAAATTTGGCCAGAATGTTTGTCTTGATGAAATACCAGATGAGTTTGGATTTGGGTCACCTGCATAAACTAGGTCACTAGGTCAAAATAAAGAAATACCTTGTGGGCTCTCTAGAGGCCACAATCTTTGCTTAATTGCCTTGAAAATGGGTCAGAATGTTTGTCATTGTAAAATCTCACATGAGTCTGAATTTGGGTCAACTGGGGTCATAAACTAGGTCACTTGGTCAAATTAAAGAAATAGCTAGTGGGCACTCTAGAGGCCACATTTATTATTCATTTGATTTGAAAATTGGTAAAAATGTTTCTTCTGATATAGTCAATGACCAGTTCAAATTTGGGTCACCTGGGGTCATAATCTAGGTCACTAGGTCAAATTAAAGAAATATCTTTAGGGCACTCTAGGCCACATTTTTTGCTCAATTGACTTGAATATTGGTCAGAATGTTTGTCTTCATGAAATATGAGTTTGAAATTGGGTCACCTGCAGTCAAAAACTAGGTCACATGGTCAAATTAAAGGAAAACCTTTAAGGCACTCTACTAAGTGAGCGACCCAGGGCCATTATGGCCCTCTTGTTTGTTTTTCCTTGGTAAAGAATTACCTCTTTACGAAGCAACAGAATTTTAGACTGGTCCAAATTAAAAGCATCTGTTGACAACAAGTTAAAAGTTGCAGAAATTATGAAATTTGTCTTTGAAAGCGAAGAAAACATCGTTGGATAATTTTTACAAAAGTCCTCTTCTGTGGGGGTCGTTAAAACACTGGACTGTGTGGTGAATGGATAAACACTGCCAGAGACGACCATTAAATTTTGTGTTTTTCAGACCGGAAAAAAGTTGGACAACTTGTTTTGTTGGACGACTGCAGACGCAGAAAATAATTTCAAAACAATCGGCTTTAAGTATCTGCTAGAGGTATTGAGTGACAACGATTGGAAATGTAAACAAACATAAATCTCTTTAATTTCTTGCAGGTTTGAAATACAAAAAAAGACAGAGTAAACCTTTCGAGGCAACTACAGAAATGAACCAATCAGAAGAAAGCAAGAAACGAAGTCCTTTCACGTGTTCAGTGTGCGGCATGGTGTGCCAGTCAAACACACACTTAAGGACTCATACATACACGCATACTGGTGAAAAACCGTACGAGTGTCATCTATGTAAAAAACGTTTTAACAGAACAAGTAATCTGAAGAGTCACATGGCAGTGCACATGAACTTTGAGTAAGAGACACAAGACAGCGCCTAGAATTAAGCCTTTACCATACAATCCCCACTTTTAATGACCGTGTGAAAGAAAGCTTTTGAAAACATTGTAGGAACATTGTACCACCATTTTCTCCTTTCCCCACCAAGGTTTCTACTCGTCCCTAGCCAAGTTTCAATTTTAAGGTCACATTTATTTGATCATCTTGCAACTTTGGTCTAAAGTTTTGTCGTTGAGGAGTCTTACGGCAGTGCACATGAAATTTGCGTAAAGGAGAAAGGTGTCTAAATTTAGTAGAACAAGCAATTTTTGGAGTCAAATGGCAGTGCACATGAAGTTAGGGCAAAGGAGTCCCATGGTGGTGCACATGAAGTTTGAATAAAGGAAACAGGTGTGCAGTGCACCTTAAGTTTGGGTAAAGGAGAAAGGTGTCTAGATTTAATAGAACAAGCAATTTTTGGAGTCAAATGGCAGTGCACATGAAGTTAGGGCAATGGAGAAATGTGTCTAGATAGATTTATAAGAACAAGCAATTTTAGGATTTACATGGCAGTGCACATGAAGTTTGAGTAAAGGAGAAAGGTGTCTAGATTTGATAGAACAAGCAATTTGAAGAGTCACATGGCAGTGCACATGAAGTTTGAGTAAAGGAGAGAGGTGTCTAGATTTGATAGAACAAGCAATTTGAAGAGTCACATGGCAGTGCACATGAAGTTTGGGTAAAGGAGAGAGGTGTCTGGATTTGATAGAACAAGCAATTTGAAGAGTCACATGGCAGTGCACATGAAGTTTGAGTAAAGGAGAAAGGTGTCTAGATTTGATAGAACAAGCAATTTGAAGAGTCACATGGCAGTGCACATGAAGTTTGAGTACAGGAGAAATGTGTCTACATGTAAAGAACAAGCTAGTTGTATAGTCACATGGCATTGCACATGAAGCTTGAGTAAAGGAGAAAGGTTTTTAGCTCACCTGAGCACAAAGAGCTCAAGGTGAGCTTTTACAGTCGTGTTGTGTCTGTCGTCCGTCGTGCGGTCGTCAAAATTTACCTTGTGTGCACTTTAGAGGCCATATTTTTAGCCAAATACTCATGAATCTTGGCTAGAATTTCTGTCTTGATAAAAATTCTAATAACTTCGAAACTGGGTCATGCCTGGTCCATAAGTAGGTCACCGGTCCAAGTCTTAGAAAAACCCTGTAAGCTCTCTAGAGGTCACATTTTCTGCCCGTTACTTACGAAACTTGGTCAGAAAGTTTGTCTGGTAGAAATCTTGGACTAGTTCGAAATTTGATCGTGAGGGGCCAAAAAAGGAGGTCTAAGGAAAAACCTGTGTGCACTCTAGAGGTCACATTTTCAGCATGATACCCATGAAACTTGATCAGAATGTTATCTCTTTGAAATCTTGGACATGTTGGAAATCGGGTCGTACCGGATCAAAACATAGGTCATTGGGCCAGATCTAAGAGAAACTTTGTGTGCATTATAGAGGCCACAACACTCGAAAAAACTTAGTCTAATTGTTTGTCTTGATAAAATCTTCGACAAATTGAAAATTATGTCACGCCGGATCAAAAAGTAGGTCACAAGGCCAAATCTTAGAAAAAGCTTGTGTGCACTGTACAGGTCACATTTTTTTTTATCTCAGTACTCACAAAACTTGGTCAGAATGTTTGTCTTTATAAAATCCCGGACAATGTTAAACATAGGTAACGTCGAGTCAAAAAGTAAGTCAATTGGCTAAATCTTAGAAAAAAAATTGTGTGAAGTCTAGTGGCCTGAGACTCTGAAAGTTTGGTAGAAATCTCTGACAAGTTGGAAATTTGATCGTGTGGTGCCAAAAAAGAAGGTCTAAGGAAAAACCTGTGTGCACTCTAGAGGTCACATTTTCAGCATGATACCCATGAAACTTGATCAGAATGTTATCTCTTTGAAATCTTGGACATGTTCGAAATTGGGTCGTACCGGATCAAAACGTAGGTCATTGGGCCAGATCTAAGAGAAACCTTGTGTGCATTATAGAGGCCACAACACTCGAAAAAACTTAGTCTAAATGTTTGTCTTGATAAAATCTTCGACAAATTGAAAATTATGTCACGCCGGATCAAAAAGTAGGTCACAAGACCACATCTTAGAAAAAGCTTGTGTGCACTGTACAGGTCAAATTTTTTATCTCGGTACTCACGAAACTTGGTCAGAATGCTTGCCTTTATAAAATCTCGGACAATGTATAACATAGGTAACGTCGAGTCAAAAAGTAAGTCAATTGGCCAAATCTTAGAAAAAATTTGTGTGAAGTCTAGTGGCCTGAGAGATATGAAACTTGGCCAGAATGTTTGTCTTCATTAAATCTCAGACAGCTTTGAAATTGGGTTATGTTGGGTCAAAAAGTAGGTCACTGTGCCAGATCTAAGAAAAAACAGTGTGCACCGTAGATGCCACATTTTCTGATCAATACTCATGAAACTTGGTCAGAATGTTTTTCATGATGATATCTCGGAAAAGCTTGATATTGGGTCACGTCAGATCAAAAGGTAGGTCGCCGGGCAAACGATAGATAAACCTTTGTGCACAGTAGAGGCCATACTTACGGCCCAATACTCATGAAACTTGGTCAGGATGTTTTTCTCGTTAATAACTTTGACAAGTTTGAAATTGGGTCACGTTGGGTCAAAAAAGTATGTCACTGGGCCAAATTCTAGAAAAAACCTTTGGTGCACTCTAGTTGCCATATTTTCATTCTGATACCCATGAAACTTGATCAGAATGTTTGTCTTGATATTATCTCAGACAAGTTCAAAATTGGGTCATATTGATTCAAAAAGTTGGTAACTGGGCCAAATCTTAGAAAAAGCCTTGTGTGCAGTCTAAAGGTTACATTTTCAGTCTGATACTCATGAAACGTTGACAGAACGTTGTCTTGATGATATTCCGGAAAAATTCAAATATAGGTCATGTCTGGAAAAAAAAAAAAAAAAAAAAAAACACCTCACACTCATGTGTCTTACATCACGACCAGGATCTTTTCAGCTTTATCAATCCTAGATGACATTACTCAGGTGAGCGCTTAAGGGCCAATTACCCTCTTGTTAAATAAAAATTGTAATTTGAAGAGCCACATGAAAGCGCACAGGAAATTTGAGTAATGGAGATTAGGAACTAGATTTAAAAGAACGGGCAATTTGAAGAGTCACGTGGCATAAATAAATTTCATAACAGAAAAAGGTGTGGAGATAAAATAGAAAAGCAATTTAAAGAGTCACATTGCAGTGGACATGACCTTTGAGTAACGGAGGAAGGTATCCAGGGTATATAGAATAAGCAATTTGAAAAGTCATATGACAATGCCCGTAGAATTTGAGCAATAATTTATTTTTTTTAATATAGTTAGTAATTTGAAGAGTCACATGACAGTGCACATAGAATTTGAGTAACAGAGAAAGGTAAGTAGATTATATAGAACAAGTATTTTGAAGAGTAACGGAGAAAGGTGTCTAGATAAAATAGAACCAGTAATTTGAAGAGTCACGTGACCCTGCAAATGAAATTTGAGTAATCGAGAAAGGTGTCAAGATTATACAGAACAAGTAGTTTAAAAAGTCACATGGCAGTGCACATCAAATTTGAGGAAAGGACACAGGTGCCTCTTCACATGGTAGTGCACACGAAATTAGGGTAACGGAGAAAGGTGTTTAGAGTTTTTAGAAAAATCAATATGAAGGGTCACGTGGCAGTGCACATTAGATTTGAGTAACGGAGAAAGGTGTCTTAATTTGATACAACGAGCAATTTGAAAAGCCATATGGCACTGCCATTGAAATCTGAGTAAACGAGACAGGGATCTAAATTTAATGGAACAAGCACTTTAAGGAGTCACATGGCAGTGCACATGAAATTTGAGTAACGGACACAGGTAACTAGATTCGAAAGGACAAGCAATTTGAAGAGTCACGTGGCAGTGAACTTGACAGAACAATCAATTTTAGGATTCACATGACAGTACACATGAAATGTTTGTAACGGGGACAGGTGTCCTGGGTCCATACCCACCAACCATTCTCAGTTTCATTCTTAGTCTCATTGTTGATTTAAAAAGTAACACAACTTATGATTAGCTAAACCATTTTGGCAAAACCAAATGGTTGAGCCAATCAGAGGTTGTGTTACTTACAAGTTTCGGAAATTCTGGAGAATAAGGCTAGGATTGTTTAAAGAACGGTCGGTGAATACAGATCCAGATTATATAGAATGTTTTCTACCCTTTCAAAGACAAATTCCACAATTGTGCCACATTTAAATTGTCGTCTGCAAATGCTTTGGATTTGGACAAATCCAAAATTTTATCGTTTGTTAAAGAGAAAATTGGGAGTCCAATTGAACAAATTTATGCTTTTTGAAAAGTGTACCATTATAATAATCAACATATAATAAACAGAGAAAAACGTCGCAATTTTGTAGTTTTCTTTTCATTTATTTCAATATTGCTAACAGGCACGTGGTAGACTCTCTAGAAGTAGATCTATATGAGAAAATGCAAATGGATCTCTCTCACACACACACACACACACACACACACACAAACCAACCAAAAGTAATAGCCTGTGAATACTACTTCCTCTGCAGTAAAAGTCAAGAATTTGAGCTGTGGCATGTAGTAAAGCACACCAGAATGCAAAGAATCCTCTAGATTGCATTGTTTTCAGCATTGGTCGGGAAGTTGGGCTTTGCCCCTCACGGAAAGCCTGTCTTTGTATCTTTTACCAAACGATCCCGAGTTTTAATGACCCCGAGGTAAAAGACAGTAGTAGGCAATGTGGAAAAAGGAGAAAATGCTGGTAACCAGCTTTTTCTTCTTTTCCCCAATGTTTTCAACCCTTTCTGTTACAAATGCCATAATTTGAGTATCATTTTATTTGTCGTCGGCAAATGCTTTGAATTTGGACTAGAATAACACTTTGTTGTTTGGTAATGAGTTATATCTCAGATGATGAAATTTTTTACTTGTCCGTGTTGATTTAGCACTCGGCAAATCAAATTTGGCATGAATTGAAGTGTACAGGGTGTCCCAAAATATATGTCCCAATTTCAAAGTTCAATTTTACTACTAAGTATTCAATATAAATATATGGTGCTTTATCATATTATTAAAAGACATGATAGATTTTGTAGAAAGAGTAATTTTAAGTACTAGTTTACCTTCCTTCCATCATACACATGTTCTACCTGTCCACCCCATTTTCTGCTGTATAAGTCTATCACGACGTCGAAAATTGTTAATGACGTTTTGGCAGGTGCCCTCTGTAACCTTCCATATTTCCCTACGTAGAGCAGTTCTGAGTTCAGTTAAACATGCTGGTTTATAATCATAACCTTTGTCATACACCTCTGCACGGCGGAAAAAAAAAAAATCACAGTTTGGGTTGCTTTAAGCAGTAAAAACGTCACCAGACCTGATTTCTTCCAGGAAAATGGAGAGACTCTCACTGTTACCTCTTATAGCTACATTGATATTCTAAAAAATAAGTTTGTGCCTGAACTTTCAAATACATGTAGATGTTTCTCATCTAATGATAGTTGGTATCAATGGAGCAGCAACCCATACAACAAAAGTTGCTATTGGCTTTCTGATTGATACTTGTGGAAGGCAGTTGATTACAATGAAGACCACAGTAAAATGGCCACCTCAATCGTCCGATTTAAACCTGTTCAATATTTTTTTCTATGAGGATCCATCAAAGACAAGGGTTATGATTAAAAACCAGCACGCTTAACTGAACTCAGAACTGCTATTTGTAGGAAAATATGGGAGATTTCAGAGGGCACCTGCCAAAACGGCATCAACAATTTTCGATGTCATGTCAGACTCATACAGCAGAAAATGGGTAGACATGTGGAGGTGTGTTATGATGGAATGAAGCTACCAGTACTTAAGATTACTGTTTATACAAAAATTAAGATGCTTTTGATAATAGTAATAAGAGCAATCTAGTTATGTTGAATATTTAGTAGCAAACTTAAACTTTGAAACTGGGGCATATATTTTGGGACACCCTGTATATCTCTGAAAGAGTAGAAAACATTGTGGGACAATTTTTAACCAGCATATAACATGGCTGTTTTGGGTGCTGCTAAATAGATGAAACAAAAATTTCCAATCATTGGTATAAACCCAGATATTGCGATTTCAAAATTGGTTTCGCCTGAAAAACATATAGTATCGGACAGTTTAAAACCAAAATCGGATTGCACGTTTTGTGCAGTCTGATCTTGTCTGCACCGTCCGCAAAAGCGCTCCGAGTCGCGCTTAGCAGCTTAAGAGTTAATTTAATCATGTCAGTACTTGCTGTAGTTAAGTTTATAATGTTCAGGGGTAGCAACTTTTGTTTTCCACATTGCAATATGTTGCCCATTTATCTAACTTTATTATCATATACTATATTGTAACAGGGTTGGTATTGTATCTTCAAGTTTTCTTGATAGAAAATGTTCACATATTATTTGTTATGGTATATTTTGATATTATGTTTATACTTTGATGTTTTGAATATTTAAATATTCAAATGAGGAGAAAATGTTTTTATGAAACTTAATCGTCTGAAATTTTCTTGTCAAAATACTGTTTGTCAGAGTTCATTAATATTTTGTATAAATTACCTTTGATTAGCCCTGCCTGTATTCATTAACATCATCTTGACATGTCAAAAAGGTGTGTCCATTCTTTTTGGTTTACTTTCTCTATTGAATTTCACATGACACTCTGTAATGATGACTCAGCCTATTTTGGCTTTCTCGTTTTTCACATTCCGGGCACAACTGACATTCCTTAAACGACATTTGAGATGCTGAAAGCTCCATGTACAGGACATTTCAGCTCATTCTTACTTTGTCTCCTTTAAATGAACAAAAGAGATTAAACTCCAAATGTTATTTTTGAAAAAAAGAAAAGTTAAATCCCAACTTGTTTTGGTCATTCAAAATCATAATTAGCGGGCATATTGTTTACATAAAGGCTGATGACATTGATGTCAAATGAAGTCAATGGCAGTGGCAACAACGCCCCCCCCCCCCCCCCCCCCCCCCAAAAAAATGGCAATGACTTTGGCGTAAAAAATGAATTATCCACAGTTTAAGTATATTTAACATAAATAACATCTTAGAAGAAGCAAAATAACAGTAAAATTCAATTTCAAAGGTTAATAGTCAATTAATATTAAAATTCTCGTAATACCTATCATGTTAAACCTTTTCCATACAATCCCGAGTTTGAACGACCCTGAGGAAGAAGTCTTTTGAGAGCATTGTGGAAAAAGGAGAAAATGCTTGTAACCAGCATTTTCTCCTTTTCCCGCCATGTTTTCTACCCTGTCAAAGACAAATTCGTGAATTTGCAAGATTTAAATGGTCGTTTAGACACGTCTAAGATTTTGTCATCTGGTAAAGAGTTAAATGAATTGTAAGCTGTAAATATACATTACTTAAGAAAACACATTAAAAACACACACAGTGCCACCATGTAGTCTTGCTGGAGCTTTATAGATTACATAAAGAAATTAAGCTACCTTTTGCAATCACAATACAGTGAGGAATAAGGCAAGATCAGCGGTTAAGCGAGTTTAAATTTCTCTTGTTTCAAATTTCAGGCACAACTGATGCTTCAGTACCGATATTCTATCATGATAGTTTGGCCATTTTGACTTTCTCTCGTTTCACATTTCAGGCATAAGTGATGTTCCTGTGGTGACATGCTATGATGATAGCCCTGAAAAAGAACGACAGGGCAATGCTTACTTGTCAAAAGCAGCAGGGAACCCAAGACTTGCGCGATGGACATGTGATGTGTGTGGCTTAATATGCCCTTCCAGAGCCCATTTAAAGAGTCACGTGATTATACACACAGGCGAAAAACCATTCAAATGTGATATTTGTGGGAAATGCTTTAATCGTAAAGGAAATTTAAAAACTCATTCGTTAACACATATGAAACACTTCTAACAATACAAAATTATGATAAGACGAGGTAATAGCATTGACTCTTCACCTCTCAATCCCGACTTTTAAAGACCCTGAAGAAATAAGCCTTTGAAAACCTTGTGGGAACAGGAGAAAATGCTGGTGACCAGCATTTTCTCCTTTTTCCACAAAATTTGCTACACTTTCACAGAAAATTACCATCATTTCAGCAACATGTAATCTGTCGTCTGCAAATTCTTTCAGTTTGGACAAATCTAAAATTTTGTTTTGTTGTAAAGAGTTAAAGAGAACAGATTTATTACCAGAGTTCTTCACTATCCTATGTCATGGAGGAATAGTGCAATAACCCAGTAGGAAAAATCGCCTCATGAGACAATATCGTTCTTTAATAATTGCTTCATGGGGCATTTTTGTAGCCCTTTTTAGCTCCAGTGGTCAAAGGCCAACAAGTGTATGTCATGGCCGTGTGTCTGTCATGCTTCCGTCCAAGCATGCCTTTTTTTTTTCAAACATTTTCTTCTCTGAAACCACACATCTAGTTTTGACCAAACTTTAATAATCTGCTTGTTCTCAATTTGAGAGCTGGAGCTCTAATATTCTGTATGTGGTATCATCAAATATGCCTTTACCATGATCATTCAAGTTACAGCACTGGCCCCATTCAAATTGGCCCTATTGGCTGGGATTACTAGTTTAAATTATATTACGAAAACTTACAGAAATCCTCTTGTTCCTGGACGTAAATACGACAGCTGCGAAAGATGTCATGAAGCTTCATCTAGTGAATCACTACCAAGTTTGTTCAAAGTTTAGAACTTGGGTCAAAATTGGCCTCACCCTTGGGGTTACACGTTTTGCATGAGGCTTTTTACTGTGGCAACTCTAAATGTCTTCTTGGTTTAAAACGTAGACCTGCATTATATACTATGTAGCGATATATAGTGGACTACTAATGTATGGTTTGTAGCATGATATCGGCACTTCTACCAAGAATGTACAAATTCGTGCCATAGAATCAAAGCTGTTCTCACCAGGGGAGGTAGGACAAATTGTTGTTTGGTGAGCGATTAAGGACCGTTCTTAACTTTTTGTTGGAAATCGTCATGTAGAAATAGTTCTTGTAAGAGTTCATTTATATTTGTTATGAACGAAACTAGATAATACCTGCTTGTATTTATTAAAATCATCTTAGTATCTGAAAAAGATGTGCATTGTTTTGGAGGCCAGGCTATTTTTCTTACGAAACAATGCAGTACAGATCTCATACAGTTCATGTAGATGCGAATTACATGTATTGCACATAAAATTCATTAGCCAGTGGAGCAATACAAGGCTATTATATAGCACATTATAGAATTCATTTCTTTATCTTGCTAAATGAATTTGCTGTTAATGAGCGTTATCTTTGTTCAGGCAACGGAAGAACAGTTTTTGTGGCTATATACATATATGTCTTGTTCTATTCTATAAAGGTCATTGAATTTTGATTGGTTTTCTTTTATATTCCTCTATGCCACCTGTTGCTAATATGGGCGACGCCCCTAGAAGTTCGTTAGTTATGTTATAGGGGACAGTGCACGGAACTAGACAAAACCCATCCTAAGTTAACGCCGGGTTCTTTAACGCGCATGGTGTATAGTGACGTCACACGGGACCTCGATTTAAAGTCTCATCCAAAAGACTATTATTAATATTTAGTTGGCCGGCCTTAGAAATCGAACCCACACATTCAAGTGGCCCACGGCTTGTCCTTCACAAGTCTCATGCTCAACCACTTTAGCTATTTCGGCTGGTCATTTTATGAGATCAGAAAAGAAAATAATACATAAAGACTTTATTTAATGTCCACCCTACTTTCATATTTTTTGATTATTTGTAACAGATAAACTACTATTTATAATATACTATTTTAGAATTATTTTAGCATGTTTTTCTAAATTTCGTCTGTAGCGAGGTAATTATAAACTACCGTATTGGGGAATACGTATTTGTTCTATGAATCCTGCTTTTGTTGTTTTTATGTGCTCTGTCTGTTGTGTTTCTACCTGCCAGTTCTCTGTTTCTACCTGCCAGTTCTAGTTTCTACCTGCCTGTTCTCTATTTCTGTCTGTTCTCTCTGTGTTTCTGCCTGTCTGTTCTCTCTTTACATCTGTCTGTTCTCTGTTTCTACCCGCTTATTTTCCTTTTCTACCTGTCTATTCTCCGTTTCTACCTGTCTGTTCTCAGTTTCTACGTGTCTGTTCTCCGTTTCTACCTGCCTGCTCTCTGTTTCTACCTGTCTGTTCTCTACATCTACCTGTCTCTTATATGCGTCTACCTATCTGTTATCTGTTCTTACCTGTCTGTTTTCTGTTTCTACCCATTTCTTATCTGTTTATATCTGTCTGTTCTGTTTCTACCTGCCTGTTCTCTGTTTTTACCTGTCTTTTTTCTGTTTCTAAATGTCTGTCATCTTTTAATACCTGTCTGTTATCTGGTGCTACCGACCTGTTCTCTGTTTCTACCTGTCTGTTATCTGTTTTTACTTGTCTGTTATCTGTTTCTACCTACCAGTTCTCTGTTTCTTCCGGCCTATTCTCTGTTTCTACTGTCCAGTCTCTGTCTCTAGCTGCCTATTCTCTGTTTGTACCCGTCACACGTATCTCTTTCTACATGTCTCTTATCCGTTTCTTCCTGCCTATTCCCTGTTTCTTCGTGCCTTTCTCTGTTTCTGCGTGTCTGTTCTGTTTCTACCTGCCTGTTTTCTGTTTCTACCTGTCTGCTCTTTGTTTCTACCAAACATTTCAATGTTTCTACCTGCCTCTTCTCTGGTTCTACCAACCTGTTCTGTCTCTACCTGTCTTTCTCTGTTTCTACCTACCAGTTCTCTTTTCTATCTGTCTGTTCTTTGGTTCTTCTTGTCTGTTACTTGTTTGTACCCATCTGTTCTGTTTCTACTTTTGCCGAGCCCCTGTAGCTCAGTCGGTAGCGTACATGACTTGAGAACAGGAGGTCGCTGGTTCCATCCCCGGCTCGGCCAATTTCTTTCCGAGGATTGATGATAGTCATTGCGACAGGATTCATTCCCCTCTCACCGCTGACCATTGTTTCGACGATGGTAATGTGGGAAAGCAGCCAGTGGCTTGGAAAGAATATTGGCGTAGTACTGGTAAAAGAAACTCCAGGAAAGCATGGATAGGTGCACTGGCCGCCACGATATAACTGAAATAATGTTGAAAACGACGTTAAACACCATACAATCATCAATCTGTTTCTACTTTTCTGTTGTCTGTGTCTACTAGATTGGGTACCTCTCTGATCAAGGTAAAGTGTATAGGTATATTTATATATACAGGGTGTCCCAAAATATATGTCCCAGTTTCAAAGTTCAATTTTGCTACTAAATATTAAACATAGCTAGATGGCTCTTAATAATATTATTAATAACATATAAAATTTTGTATAAACAGCAGTCTTAAGTAGTAGCTTACCTTCCTTCCATCATAACACACGCTCTACATGTCTACCTCTTTTTCTGCTGTACATGTCCGACACGACGTCGAAAGTTGTTAATACGTTTTGGCAGGTGTCCTCTGTAACCTTTAGTATTTCCCTACGTATAGCAGTTCTGAGTTCTATTAAACATGCTGGTTTATAATCATAACCCTTGTCTTTGATGGGTCCCCATAGAAAAATATCTAACAGGTTTAAATCGGACGATTGAGGTGGCCATTCGACTGTGGTCTTCATTGCAATCAAGTGCCTTCAAAAAGTATCGATCAGAAAGTCAATAGCAGCTCTGCTTGTATGGGTTGCTGCTCCATTGATACCAACTATCATTAAATGAGAAACATCTTTATGGAAGTTCAGGCACAAACTTATTTTTTAGAATATCAATGTAGCGATCAGAGGGTAACAGTGAAAGTGTCTCCGTTTTCTTAGAAGAAATAAGGTCTGATGACATTTTTACTGCTTAAAGCAACCCAAACTGTGATTTTTTTCGCTGTACAGAGGTGTATGACAAAGGTTATGATTATAAACCAGCATGTTTAATTGAACTCGGAACTGCTCTACGTAGGGAAATACGGAAGGTTACAGAGGGCACATGCCAAAACGTCATTAACAACTTTTCACGTCGTGTCAGACTTGTACAGCAGAAAATGGGGTGGACATGTAGAGCATGTGTTATGATGGAAGGAAGGTAACCTAGAACTTAAAATTACTGTTTCTACAAAATTTACCATGTCTTTTAATGATAAAGAACTATCTATTTATGTTGAATATTTAGTAGCGAAATTGAACTTTGAAACTGGTACATATATTTTGGGACACCTTGTATGTACAACAGGGACTACTGAATGTTTCTACTTACCTGGTCTCTGTTGCTTCTGTCTTTATACCTGCATGTTGTCTGTTTGTCTACTTCTATCTGCCTGTACTCTCTCTCTCTCTAATAAACTGTTAGTAGGGAACTTACCGACATGACATCAATACATCAGTTTCGATGCAATTGTTCTTACCTGAGCCATATTTGATCGGATAATGCTTTTAATTTGAAAAATGTAAAATATTGTCGTTTTGTAAAGAGGAGGAGTCAGTATATCAAACGTTTTTAAACAAGTGCAGTGTCCTAGTAGCAACTCTATTTAAAAAACAACCTGCATTAACCAAGCATACAATGAGTTCTGAGGGAAAGCAAGTATGTTTAGATATACCTGTACTAAGCAAGCACCTGTAATAACCCTTTACCACACAATCTCGATTTTTAATGACCGTGAGCAAGAAGGCTTTTGAAAACATTCTGGGAAGAGAAGAAAATACTGGATGCCAGCATTTTCTCCTTTTCCCACCATGTTTTTACCCTATGAAAGGCAAAGCTAATGTTTTGAGTCCTCCTAAATTTGTCATCTACAACTGCTTTGAGCTTGGACAAGGCTAAAATTTTGTCATTTGGCAAAGAGTTAAGGAAGCACATTTTTAGTGTCACCTAGGTGCCCACTTAATAAAGAATAGACTAGATTGTAGCTACAATGAGAAAAAAGATATTAGCCATGCCCTGTGAAAAGGGGTTTTAATGCACCTGCAAAAAGTATTGTCCAAGGTCAGCCTGCATATTCTGCTCAGACTGACCTGAGTCGGAACTTTTTGCTCTTGGTCAATTTTCTGCATGTCTAAAGACTTTTCTACTAAAAAATTCAGTCGCTTGTCAATGTAGCCGTTATAGATTTTATGTCACACATGTTGAAGATAAACAAATACAGGGTGTCCAAAAAGAGAGTTAACAAGTTCGATGTCTATTTATCATATATTTACGTTCTGCCAGATCAACGAAAAATTGCGCATGTATAGACAATAGATATAAGTTTTATCCTGTATCACGTTCAAGATTAGCACTCGAATACTTTTCAGAAAAAAACGCCAATTTACAAAAATTACTACATTTTGTCAATGAAGTTTTCTGCTCTTTCAGAGACAAATCTCATAATTTCAGCCTCGTTTAATTTGTTGTTTGCAACTGCTTTAAATTTGTTTGAGTCTTAAGTTTTGTCATATGGTAAAGAGTTAAACCTCATAAATGAACTTAAGGTTTGGCATTGCTAATGTGCACAGGCCTGGATGATAAAATAAAGGGTCCTTATAAACTTAGAAACAGAACCGAAACGCAACGAAACGAAATGCAACGAGATGGAACGAAACGAAACGGAACCAAACCAACGAAACGAAATGGAACGGAACGAAATAGAAGGGAATGTAGCAAATTGATTTTTAGTTTACTGTTTTTTTCTCAATTTATCATATTTCTTTTGTATAATTTCTTATTATCCCACGTTTTATGTGGACAGCACACAGACACATTTGCTGAAATTTCGCGTCATCTCATGCGTGGTTTGCGGGTTTGAAAATCTAGTCTGAATCAGAATCAGTTGATCTAAACGACAATCCTTTACCAGGACCTGTGCTTCGGCAAGTTGCACAAACTCCAACATATTTTATGCAAGATTTTTGATGGAACTGAAATTTCATTTTCTTTCTATTCTGTTTTTCTTTCATTTTGGTACCGAGTCCCGGTAGCTCAGTTGGTAGCGCACAGTACTTGAGAACAGGGGGTCGCTGGTTCGATCCCCGGCTCGGCCAATTTCTTTCCGAGGATTGATGATAGTCATATTCGTCTCTAACCGCTGACCATTTTTTCGATGATGGTTATGTGGATAAGCAGCCAGTGGCTTGGAAAGAATATTGTGTGTCAAAAGAAACTCCAGGAAAGCATGGATAGATGCATTGGCCGCTGCGCTATATCTGAAATATTGCTGAAAACGGCCTTAAACATCATCCAGTTAATCAATTTCATTGTGATATTATATCACTCTCGCAGGGTGCCGGCATATTTCGCATGAGCACCATATTATGCCGTCAGTACCTTTGAGGTGTTGAGTCGATGCCCTTCAAGATGCTTTCAGTCGATCCTTGCGAGTATAGAGCGCCCACAGATATTTGTTTTTTATTTGTGCATTTTTTCCCATATTAATAAGTCAATGTAATGAACGTCTGTTCAGAACCTGTCGGGTAAAGAGACGGCTACAGGTCTGGAAAGAGAAAATGGGTAGGGTTGTTCGTTAGAATCGCTTTTAAGTGAATGGCTACGTCGGCAGAGGGAGATAAATTCAGTCGAAGAAATCATCTTCAGTTTCAAAGACATTTTTGTTACCAATATATGTACAACATGTATATAAGTGAATCCGAACATTCGCACAGGATCTGACGGTAAGCAGCAACTTATTTTATTAACTTGTTTAAGTGGGTTGTAACAACACTGTCTGGCGAATAAGAATCCTTACTCGCACGACATACAGCGGATAAGGATAATTATTCGCACAACAGCAGTAAGGTTATTACTTTCTTTGAAAGATAAATATGACACTGTATTGATTATTTTAAAATTATCGAGGAAAAGATTCGCCTTTCTTATGCTAAACTGCTGTCTATGTGAAAATTATATGAGCTCAAGGATCAATAGCGGCCGACCGTACAATATCAGATTGTCATTTTCACAATAATTTCCATACTTTTAAATGATACGATCTAAACTCAAATATATATCAATACCTGCTTTGTTTACTTTTGGCAGCTGTTGTCACTGTAAGGAACTTACTGAACTAGAAGCCAAACCTTTCTCTCAACATCGAAGGAACTTACAATGATCACGTTTAAAAAATGAGAATACATGTTATAATTAAAGATAAACACCCTTATCAAATGACGGCCGCGAATGTCCAAAGATTTTTGTATAAACTGAACCAAAAAAGAAACTTTCATAAAGTATGTGCAAAATTTTCAAGGTTACCTTTGAGACGTACATACATAGGTCATGTATACACGTATGGTAATTTTTAAAACCATTATAGTTTGCAAAATTGGTCAGATAATCCTTAGCTAAAAGACCTAAACGCAAAGTTCGAGTTTAGGTGCATGAAAGGGATGGACATATCCAGTCTACGTATTGATCAGAAATATCAGTGCCAAGACTTAAAGAGAAGGAGGCCGGGCGTCCTACAACAGAGGTTACAGTTCATGTAGGTGCATTCGTACAATGAGTCAGCAGCCTTCTGTGGTGATCTGCGCAAACCTGGAGTGCAAAAGACTTACACGTAGCGGCAGACCGCGCGTCACGACTCGAGCATATATCACCATTATATCGTGAATCAGTACCTACGAGACCTACGAGCAACAGTTACAGCTATTGTTATCGCCGGAATCATTTAGCTAATAACGGTTTGCACAGATGTCGCCCGTACGTCCGCTCGGTTCTGACGCGCCACCATCGGAATTATAGAGAGCAATTGGCCTTGGGACACATAAACTGTACAAGACAGCGGTGGCGGACAATTATTTTTTCTGATGAGTCGAGGTTTGTATTGTCTCGAGCTAATGGCCGTACACAATTGTTACGACGCAGGAATGAACGTTATACTGACTGTTGCGTGCTCCAACGCGATCGTTTGGGTGGGTGGGGGTGGGGATCAGTTACGGTGCGGGGCGGTATTGCTTACGGGTATTGTACCCCACTCGTCGTTATTGGGGGAAATTTAGATGCCCCCATAAATAGGGAAAATAATCTAGGCTCTCATATTGTCCCTCTGCTTCGACTGGGCTGCAACGTGATTGCGTCACTGACAGTTGCCCTATAAATCGGAGAACATTTTAATGATGATTTATTTCAATAGCAAAGTGAAGAAAAATCCAGATTCACAGTGACAGCCCGATCTTCGTGCGTATAGCTTCTATCAAATTTTAATACTTACTTTCTTTGCTTTAATTGCAAACAAGAGGAAGATGATTAAAAAAATAAATGAGAATGTAGGTTTTACTTCTCTTTGAATTTGTTCTATTTCGTTTCGTTTCGTTCTATTTCACTTGTTTCGTTGGGTTTCATTCCGTTTCGTTGCGTTTCGTTCCGTTTCGTCGCGTTTCGTTTCGGTTCCGTTTCTAAGTTCATATGGACCCGTAAAATAAATGTCTAAATTAAGTCTTTACTAAAAGACAAAATTTTGAATAAGTCAGAATTCAAAGCGTTTGCAGATAACAATATAAATGTGGCTCAAATGATGGAACTTGTTTTCGATGGGGTAGAGAACATAGCGGAAAAAAAAAAAAATGCTGGTAACCAGCATTTTCTCCTTTTCCCTCTGTGGTTTCAAAAGCCCCCCCTTTTTTTTATTGGTAAAACTTGTGGGATTGTGTAGTAAAGGCTTAATGTTTAGAATTATATTTTTTGCTTATTTTCAATTGATTCATAAATGTATGTAAAATTCAATTTGCCATATTATTCTAACGTGTTTTGTAAATTTCCTCCAAAGGCCCGTATCCTTGGACCAGGAAGCACTCTTTTCTTAGTTACTCCGTATCACGCTGTCCTAAATGCGGTTTGCTAAAGATCTTAAGCTACTATCTGTTTATCGCTTCCACTGTTGTTACCTATTTGACCAAGTAACGTTCGGATACATAAAAAAAAAAAACGATTGGGTTAGAACCCGGGCTCTCCAAAGGGATTTAACTACTACCTACCTTGTTACGTCTGAATATATACAAAAGGAAAAAAAAATGATCGAACTGGAACGCAGGCTATCAAAAGGGAGGTAATCACTGACTACCTTTGTGATGACGATAGAGTAACAGTTAGTTACTTATAAAATGATAATAACTCTTTTCCAAACAATACAATTCTAGACTTTTCCAAAGTGAAAGTAATTGCAGACGAAAAACGAACGAATGACATTTGTCAATAATGGCATAGAAAATATTGTTGGAAAAGGAGGAACAAACTGAATATGGCCCAAGAGATTGAGTCGTCTTTGAAAGGGTAGAAAACATTGTGGGAAAAGGGGAATATGCTGATGACCAGCATTTTCCCTTTTTCCCCAGAATGTTTTCAAAAGTCTTTTTCTCAGGGTCGTTAAAACTCGGGATTGTATGGTAAAGCGTCAAAAGACCGAACTCCAAAAATGTGGCCGTTTAAGTTTGTGTAATGTATTTATCTCTTACACCATGTATATCAGTAATTTATCTATGCTTACACGGCTGACAAAAATCTGAACCATTCCACAGTCTATCGAATTTTAACAGCGTTTGTTCTGTCTGGAGGTAAGGATGTATCTTTAAATCGCAACTTTGAGGCTCGGTAAAGAGGTCATCTTTTGTCCCTTCAGGTACAACTTAGGATATGTTCCTTTTTTTTTTCCTGTTAACATAATTTACCTTTTATTTATTTATTTATTTATTATTATTATTTTTTTTTTTTTTCAGGTATACAGGTGTCCTCATACTATAACCAGCTTCCTGCAAGCACACGAGAAGTATCGGCAACTGGGCTTGAACAGAGAACCTGTCAGTTTTGCCAGAAGGTCATGCAGTCTCGGGCAGCGCTCCTCATCCATTTGAGAACACACACCGGTGAGAAACCATACGAATGTACCATATGCCAACGGAAGTTCAACCAAAATAGTTCATACACTAGACACTGTAAAATGGTACATAAATCGGTTTTTATTGAGGATAAGTAAATCCGAAGTCATCCTACGGTTCATGAACATTTTAAACGTGTAAATGGTAAGTACAAGCGTAGATTAGAATTCATCGCAAATTTGTGAAAAGTGCAGAGTGATAAACAAATATGTTTTTGTGGGGATAGGTAAATCTTAAATGCACCATAGAGTTTTTAAACATTGTAAAATAATGGATGGTAAGTAGAACTGATTTCATCCCTGTTTTTGCCAACATTATAAAATTGTACCTGATAAGTGTACGTGAATTCGTCACTGTATTTGTCAACATTGTAAAATTGTACATCAAGTGTAGAACTTTACTCATCCCCCGTGTTCAACTCTTGACCACACAACCCCAAGTGTTAACGACCTTTAGAAAGAGGCCTTTTGAAAACATTGTGGAAAAAAGAGAAAGTGCAGCATTTTCGTCTTTGCCGCAATGGTTTCTCTATTTTCAGATGCAAATTCAGCCAGTGTGGTTGCAATTAATTCATTATCTGCAAATGCTTTCAATTTGGACAAGTCTAAAATTTTGTCCCTTGGTGTTTGTGAACATAGTAAAATTGTACTCGATAAGCAGAGCTGAATAAATCCCCGTGTTTGTGAACAAGATAAATTTGTACATGATACGTGGACCTGAATCCATGCCCTTGTTTGTGAACATGTTCAAATTGTACATGATCAGTGGAACTGAATGCAACGCCGTGTAAGTGAACGTTGTAAAATTGTACACGATAAGTAGCACTGAATGCATCCCCGTGTTTGTGAACATGGTAAATTTGTACCAAATGCGTAGAACTGAATCTATCCCCGTGTTAGTGAACATTGTAAAGTTGTAAATGATAAGAAAAACTGAGTGCATTCCCGTGTTTGTTAACATTGTAAAATTGAACATGTTTATTAGAACTGGATCCATCTCTGTGTTTGTGAACATTGTAAAATTTCACATGATAATTAGCACTGAATGCATCCCCGTATTTGTTTGCATTGTAAAATTGTACATGTTAAGTAGAGCTGAATTCATCCACTTGTTTGTGAACATTGTAAAATTGTACATGATAAATAGAACTGAATTTCCCTTGTTGTGAACATTGTGAAAATGCACTTGAGTTGTTGACCTTAATCCATCACCCCTGTTTGTGAACATCGTGAAAATGTACATGATAAGTAGAACTGAATGCATCCCCGGGTTTGTGAATATTGTAAAATTATACATGATAAGTAGACATTGTAATTCATCCACGTGTTTGTGAACAGTGAAATTGTACGAAGTAAGTAGAACTGAATTCATCATAAAGTTTGTGAACATGGTAAAATTGTAATTGATAAGTGGTCCGTAACCCATCCCTGTGTTTGTCAACAGGGTAAAATTGTACATATTAAATGCGCCTCAATTCATCCCCTAATTCGACTACATAGTAAAATCATACATGTTAAGTGTTCCTAAATTATCCCTGTTTTGTGAACATTGTAAATTTTAGTTTAACTGATTTCACCGCAGAATATGTGAGCTAAACAGTAACTCTTTACCAAACAACAGAATTCTAGACTTGTCCAAATTGAAAACATTTGCAGACAGCGAAGTAGAGTGGCTCAAATGGCGAAATTCATTTTAGATAGCGTAGAAAACATAGTGGATAAAAGAGAAAATGCTGGTAACCAGCATTTTCTCCTTTTTTCCAAAATATTTTATAAAGCCTTTCCTTGTCACGTCTTTAACACTTGGGACTATATGGTAAAGGGTAAGAAGAATTCGTCGCTATATTCCTTGGCCTTTTAGATCAGAATATGATAAGTTGAACTGAGTGCATCCAAGTGTTTGCGAACATGAACACTGTAAAGGCCAGAAGAACGGAACTCATGGTGTTGCTTAACATTATAGAGTGCTACATGATAAGTAGACCTGAAGCCACCCGAGTATTGTGAAGCTTTTAGCCCTTTACCAAACAACAAAACTTTGGACTCTTTTTAAATTCAAAGCATATGCAGATTACACAGTAAATGCAGCTCAAATGATGGAATTTGTGAGTGAAGGGGAAAAACATTGTGGGTAAAGGAGAAAATTGTGGATCACCCGTCTTTTCTCCTTTTTCCAAAGCTTTCCGCATTAGGGTCGTTAAAACATAGGATCATGTAGTAAAGGGTTTAAAGGGCGCTTGATATACGGGTGTAATTCATTCAAGTGTTCGTGGACATTGAAAAAAATTACACGGTAAGTAGATGTTACCTCGTCCCAGTATTTGCATTGATTGAAGGAAAGAAATAATAATTTGAAATAATTTTTCCCCCATGTTTGTAAACAGTAAAACAATACGCGGTAAGAACAGAATCTCTGTTTTTGTGAACATTACAGAATAGTAAGTGTTAAGTAGAACTGAATTTATCCCGGAGTTTATGAATATTGTATGTAGAATGATACATGATAGGTAGAACTGAAGTCCTTCCCGTGTTCATGAACATAGTGAAATAATAGAAAACATTTTAGAATAATTCGTGATTAGTAGATCTTAATTCTCTGTGTTTGTAAACATTGTAGAACATGAAACATAGGAAGTATAACTGAATTTCTCCCCGTCTTTGTGAATACTGTAAAACAATAGATGATAATTTAAACTGAATTCATGTCTTTGTTTGTTAATATTCAAGAACGGTGTACGATAAGTAGGACCGAATTTATCCTCATCTTTGTGAACATTGAGGAATGAAACATGATAAGCAGGACTATTTTAATATTGTAGAATAGTCCTTAAACGTGCGTTCTTTTGAAGAACTTAATTTACCAGTGATTGTGAACATTGTTGAACGGTAGATGAATGTGTATTTCAACAGGATACGTAGCACTTGATGCCATATTTATTACTTGTAGACTTTTCTTACAGTCATCTTACAGCCATTTAGGCACATGGCTTGGTACACTCGTGGAAAGAATCCAGTGGATGATTAGATAGAGCTACCAGCTTCTTTACCATTGCTATGCAGTCAGCTATTTTTGAACACTCTGATTGATCTGATGAGGTACTATAAACATAGGAAGATATAGCATTTATTTTCCAAATATAAAGTCGAGTATATGCGGTGATTAATTTTTTGCATGCCAGTCAGACCACAAAGTTTTGATTGCTATCAGTAAGGGTTTAGCTGCCCGGCCGAGTAGCTGAGTGGGTTGCGTATCTGACTCGTGGTCTGGTGGTTGCTGGTTCGATATCCGGTTGCATCAAACTTTCTTTCCGGCGATTTTTCGCCTCTCACCTATGATGCATTCGAGATAAGTAGTCATTGGCTTGGCAAGTGTCAGTATTGTTTTGAGAAAGCGAGGAAAGACATGCGTACGTGCGCTGGCCGGCGTGATGTGACTTAACCTGTAAAAACGACATTAAACTCCAATTCAATCAATCAAAGTTTTAGCTATCTTGTAAACATAGAGTAACCAGATGAATCTTCGCGAAAATCAATGTCTTTATACCTTATAGGTCTATCTTATACACCCAAGCTACTGAACTACGAACCATACATGGTAACGTAGACTAAGCTTGCTTACTTAAGAGCCCGAATTCATCAACCTTTCCAAATAGAATCCTTAGTCGTGTCCTCCAGATTTTTTTTCTTTTTTCATTTCAAAGTAACAAAGTGGTTTAGAAATTGTGTTGCCGAGCCCCGGTTGGGCAGTTGGAAGCGTACAAGACCTCAGAACAAGAAAGTCGCTGGTTCAAATCCCCAGCTCGGCCGATTTCTTTCCGGAATCGATGAAAGTTATTGCGACAGGATTTATTCCTCTCTCACTGCTGGTCACTGTTTTGACGACGTTTGTGTGGGAAAGAAGCCAGTGGCTTGGAAAGCATATTGTGTAAAATCAGGTAACAGAAATTCAAGGAAAGTATGGATAGGTGCACTTGTCGCAACGATATAACTGAAATGATGTTGGAAACTGCATTAACACCACCATACTATCAATCAATCCGTCTCGTACCTTTCTTGTAAGGAATCAATATGTGTCGCTGAAAAGTACGTGAAAACATGATGATCATATACACAAGGATATATCTATTTCTTTATTTAGAAGCTCTGATTCCGTTGGATGTCACCAAGACTCATTTCATCCGTCTCATTTACTATTTTTCAAGTCGCTTTCCAAATTTCGTTGTTTTCTCTGTGATGTGGCTTGGTGCATACAACATGATGTGTGCAGTCATCAACAGTGTGAGGCGGCCCACATAGGGCAGCAATTATCTGATACTCATGACGGCACACATCTAATGGCATGGCTCTGAACTGACAAAGCAATGCCAGCACGACTACAGTAGATACTGGAATACGTCGAGAGTCCATAATTGTAACTGGAATGGGAAAATTGTAATACCGACAAGATAAGAAATACAATACAAGGATATGCGCATCTTTATTTAACAAATATTTTAGACTAATCAGAATCGAAAGCACTTGCAGTTTACAAATGAATGTGGCTCAGACGATGTAACTTTATTTTGAACCATATAAAACGTTGTTCGGAAAGGAGAAAATGCATTTTCTGCTTTTTTCCTCAATTCTTTTCGAAAGGCTTTTCCCTGGCGGTCGTTAAAAGCTTGGGATTGTGTAGTAAAGGGTTAAAATAGCGAGCAAATTTACGTGGAAGTAGTCAAAATCCGTTCCATCTTTTGTATGATTGCGTTCCGACTAGTCGTATATATGTTGATACTCATGTGGGTCTCGTTGTTTCATGTCTTGCCACGTCTTGTGTCACGCCCTAAACTAATTATGGACGGGAAACATGCCGAGTTAATTGAAAATACTCGTCACAGTATTCCACTAATGATAGTGCTATTACATGATAAATTAATGCCATTACGACCCATATATACTGACTATTAAAACGCAACAATGTAAATTTTTAAATTAAAATATGAAAATGAAGTTATTTTTCATTGAACTCATCAATGCTATCGCGACGGTAATGACCACGTCATACGAACATAACCGTGTCCCAACTTTTGACCCTGGTCGGCACTGGCTGTCCAATTTGAAGTTCAGTCATGTAGAGCACGTGCATTTTTATGGTTTGATGGATTCATTTGGTTTCATGTGTAACATCATTTGGACAATATCCACACTGAAAGCAATTATAAAATTTGAAATCACTTTACCGATTTTGAAATGCCGAGGCTCTCAAATGACCAATGTAACCAGGCAATAGGACTGCTTAGGGTCGGTATGTCATTTGCGGCAGTTTCACGCATGTTAAATTGTAACCGCTGAACGATATTGAGACTGCAACGGCCTTACCGTCAAACTGAACGAGTTCACGATTTGCCTCGGCCCGGACAACCCAGAGTAACAACGCCGAACCAGGACTGGTATATCCGGGTGCAACATCTCCTGGGAAGTTTTGGAACAGCCAGTCATACACCCGCAGAAACCGGAGCACTCACAAAAGACCCATTAATGGACACAATGGCGAACTGTGTTATTTACTGATGAGAGTAAATTCAACCTGAGCTTTTCGGATGGTAGACATCGAGTATAGCGGCGCAGAGGCAAGCGCTTTGCTCATTGTTGTGTTCAGGAAGCTGACAGATGGGGCGGTGGTGGAGTACTGGTATGGGCAGGCATAAGTGCCAACCATAAGACGCCTTTGGTGACGCACCACTTCGAGATTGCTTCCGGGTCGTAGTAGTTAAAAGTAGTCTGATGTGAAATTTTGCAGTAGCACTTTGGTTGCACTGTTTCGTGGAGCTGAGAGGGCTTTATATGAAAACATTGTGGTAGAAGGAGGCAGAATTATATACAGGACCCTCCCCTGAATCAGCCGCTTTCCCTCTCTTTTACTCTCTATCTTTCTCAGTCTCAATCTCTCTTTCTCTGTCTTCCTCCCCCCCCCCTCTCTCTCTCTCTCTCTCTCCCTCTATCTTCTGTTTTTCTTTTACTGAAAACATTGCCGCAGCAATTCTTAATCATATATATATATATATGACTCCCCCCTTCTCTCTCTTCTCTCTCTCTTTCTCTCTCTCTCACTCTCTCTTCATTGCAACAAAAGCAAAAGGAGCCAGACTGCCTTTTGGATTTTAAGTCTGTAAGTACCATTTTAATACCTGTAAGCCTCTTGGCATATTTTTTCCTAACCCATTGTTTGTCCAGCCTCTATCCCCAACCTGTGTGTTTCTGTCCCCCCTTTTTTTCTGAAAACTGTGTGGCAGAAGGAGCAAGTATTTTATACAAGACCCTTCCCCAAATCAGTTGCTGTCTCTCTTTCACTCTCTATCTTTCACACTATCTCTCTCTCTCTTCCTTCCTTCCTTCCCCCCTCTCTCTCCTGTTTTATTTTCCTCTGAAAACATTGCAGCAGCAGTTCTTAATCATATGTAAGCCTGCCCCCTTCTCTCTCTCTCTCCCTCTCTCTGTTTCGGCCAGCATCAGGCCTCGTCAGTAGAGCTGCTATGCACTAGACAGAGTTACTCCACTTGTTCTCTCATTTCTTGTTTACTCCCATTTTATCATATCTCTGTCTTGGGTTATGTTAACTTGTTTTTGGTCTCCAGGCATATGTTTGAATGTTATGGTCTAAGGACCCTTTTACATAGGTTCTGGATCATGAGGTGCTCATTTTTATATCTCTTTCAGACGCTGTTACCGAAGTTCGCACCGCTTCCCTGTGGTTGTGACATCATCAATGTTTGTTGAGCTGACTGGATATGTTGCACTAATTTCATGCTGTGAATATTCAGGTAATTTCTTCTTTCTTTGAGAAATAAATTCCCTTTCTAGAACAAGCTTAAGATTAAGGGCTTCTCTTTGTTTTTTTCTGTCTTATCTGTCCATGTTATCCCTCTATTCTGTCTGTATCTGGCCCATTCTATTTTCTTTGTTCTTTGCTCTAGATGTTTTCTTCTTACATAATGAGAGATTCTAGATTTGTATGGTCTTTCATACTTTTCTTTCTGTCATTCTCTCAAATCTATGCACCCAATGACCTACTTACCCAATACTCTAATCTGATCGGACAGGTACCAATAAGCCCAGCTGGGCCTATGTAATGAATTCTAGCCGTCTGGATATTTGCTTCTGTATCAGAGTTTTGAGCTGATTACATCATAGAGATTTAGGTCAAAAGGCCACTTTTCATGCAATGTTTGTGGATTTGTGCTTGTTTCCTTCGTGTTTAAGGATATTTGCTATAATGAAACGCCTCGGTCTATAAAAAACGCCACTCTTTTGCACTACGGATCATTCCCATTCACCTCTGTAGTTGGCTCAGAAAGTAGTCCGTCATCACGTGATATTTTCGTCACATGACCATAACTCAAAATGGCGACACAAACGCCGGTGAAAGAAAGACCAATCGATTGTTTTGTGTGCTGTTCAAACAGCATACGGCCAATCAGACTTAGTGGTAGGAAATGTGAAAAAGAGGGATTTTCTGAAAAGCTTTAATGTCTTTTAAAGGACGATAACTTGTTTTTTAATTTTGTTTAAATTGCCATCATTCATGGGCGCAGCTATTTTTTTTACAATTGCCGTAAGATTCTGATCAGTAAAGCTTAAAAAAAATGTCATTGTATAGAGGTAAATTCATCAGTTTGAATGCACCTATAATGTATCCGGAATCATATTTCCTTTGTCTACTTTATTATGTTACACATGAAACAGTTAAACAGTAACAAAACATGTTTTCCTCGGTTTGACAAGATTCTTGTCATTTAGCCCGTTGCAGAGATGTATGGTGAGAGTAACGAACGACAACTCTGTTCGGAGATTGTAAAAACGCACGTTTACACCGTTTGGTAGCCTGTTATCGATCTTCACCTCAGAGGGTTACGCGAGATAAATCGGGTACCAGGTTACGTGTTCATCTGTTTATCGTACCACCAATTCGCAGATGACTACAATTCGGATACTCGTCGAAGTCTCGATCTAGATATTATTTTTTCGTTGTTTAACACTTTTTTCGGCCGATGACACGAGTAAGTTTTCGGTTTATATATCACAGAGATATGTTGATAAGTACGATAGAGCTTCCGATTGTTTGAGGAACATGCATAGACCAACATCATCATTGGACAACAGTTTAGTATGTTTGGAACATTCTTCAGTCCAGTGTGGTTGTATCGAGTAAGGTGGAATGCTGAATATGGAAATGTTATTTACTCAAAGTCTTGTAATGTTACTATTGCGATTTCAAAACTGTTTTTGTTAAAATATTTTGCAACAAGCGGACCATTTAGATCTAAGATCAGATTGCACATTCTGTGCATTCTGATCTTAATCTATACGGTCCACATAAGCAGTGAAATCCGAAATCATTGCTACATGGGTTCATGCATGGTCAGTTTTTGACTGTTGACCTGGATCAGCCTTAACTGCATTCGATTAGTTTTTCAAATAATTGGAAATGAGTATTTCAAAGAGTCTTATTTCTCTACCTCATCATTGACGAGATGTGGACCATTTTGGAGATACGGATGTTTGAAAAATAAATCAACTTCGTTTGAATTTTGGCATATTGAAAATATTCATGTTAAAAATTGGCTACATGCAAAGAGAAGTCCAGATAGGGGGCAGTGTCTTGATTTCAATAATTATTTACACACCCACCCAGCCCCCTCCCCCCTTTCCACTTTTACGAAGAAGCAAGGGGGGGGGGGGTTATATATACCAGTTCTACCATATCCGTCTGTTGGAGAACATCAGCTACCGTCTCTGAAAGTTTGAAAAAATCTCAGTATCTCAGTTTGTTGACTTTCAGAAAATTTATGAGTTTGGAACTATATATTGTCTAATGTCCAAAATGCTGTTTAGTCAGCACCATCAGCTACAGAAACAGCCAGAGGATATTATATGAGTAGATGTTTTGATTTTTTTTATAGGTTTTTAGGGAAAATGACATTGTTTCTGCAACGTGTGCTCATTTTTGTTGTTATATCTAGCACAAAATTGAAATAATTATAATTTGATTGTGCAGCCTTCAAGTCCAAACTTAAGCTTAATGCCCCAAGGTGGTCATGTTACAAATTATGCGATAGAAAAAAACCGAAAGTTGTGACGCCAATTTTTTTTAGCTGACCTGAGCACGAAGTGCTCAAGGTGAGCTTTTGTGATCGTGCTGTGTCCGTCGTGCGTCGTCCATCGAGCGTCGTGTGTCGTCCGTCCAGGTGTCAACAATTACCTTGTGTGCACTCTAGAAGCTACATTTTCAGTCATTACTCATGAAACTTGGTCAGAATGTTTGTCTTGATAATATCTCGGACAAGTTCGAAATTAAGTCATGTCCGGTCAAAAAGTAGGTCACTGGGCCAAATCTTAGAAAAACCTTGTGTGCACTCTAGAGGTCGCATTTTCAGCCAGAAACTTATGAAACTTGGTCAGAATGTTTTTCTTGATATCTCGGACAAGTTTGAAATTGGGCCATGTCAGGTCAAAAAGTAGGTCACTGGGCCAAATCTTAGATTGTACACAATAGAGGGCACATTTTCAGCCTGCAACTTATGAAACTTGGTCAGAATATTTGTCTTGATGATATCTCAGACACGTTTGAAATTGGGTCATGTCGGGTCAAAAAGTAGGTCACTGGGCGAAATCTTAGAAAAACCTTGTGTGTATGCTAGAGGCCACATTTTCAGCCTGAAACTTATGAAACTTGGTCAGAATATTTGTCTTGATGATATCTCGGACAAGTTTGAAATTGAGTCATGTCGGAACAAAAAGTAGGTCAATGGGCTAAATCTTAGAAAAACCTTGTGTGCACTCTAGAGGTCACATTTTCAGCCTGATACTATTGAAACTTGGTCAAATATCTTTGAAAACTTTGAAATTGGGTCATGTCGGGTCAAAAAGGAGGTCACTGGGCCAAATCTTAGAAAAACCTTGTGTGCACTCTAGAGGCCACATTTTCAGCCTGAAACACGTGAAAGTTGGGTAGAATGTTTGTCTTGATGATATCAGCGACAGGTTCAAAATTGGGTCATGTCGGGTCAAAAAGAAGGTCACTGGGGAAAATCTTAGAAATACATTGTGTGCACTCTTGAGGCCACATTTTCAGCCTGAAAGTTAAGAAACTTGGTCAGAATGTTTGTCTTCATGATATTTTGAAAAAGTTCGAAATAGGGTCACATCCGCTAAAAAGTAGGTTACTGAGCCAACTCATAGAAAAACCTTGTGTGCACTCTAGAGGCCATATTTTCAGCCTGAATCTTTTGAGACTTGGTGAGAATATTTGTCTTGATGATATCTCGGACGTATTCGAAATTGAGTCGTGTCGGGTCAAAAAGTAGGAAACTTGGCTAAATCTTAGAAAAACCTTGTGTGCACTCTAGAGGCCACATTTTCAGCCTGAAACTTACAGTTGGGTAGAATATTTGTCTTGATAATATCTCGGACAAATTTGAAATTTGGTCATGTCCGGTCAAAAAGTAGGTCACTGGGCCAAATCTTAGAAAAACCTTGTGTGCATTCTAGAGGCCACATTTGTAGTCGGATACTTATTAAACTAGGTCAGATTGTCTGTCTTGATATCTCAGACACGTTTGAAATTGGGTCATGTCGGGTGAAAAAAGTAGGTCACTGGTCCAAGTCTTAGGAAAACCTTGGTTGCTCCGTAGAGGCCACATTTTCAGTCTTATACTGATAAAGATTGGTCAAAATGTTTATCTTGGTGATATCTCAGACAAGTTTGAAAGTGGGTCATGTCGGGGCAAGAAATAGGTCACATGGTCAAATCTTAGAGAAACCTTGTGTGCGCTGTAGAGGCAACATTTTCAGCCTGATTCTCATGAAACTTGGTCAGAATGTTTGCCTTGATGATATCTCGGGAAAAGTTTCAAAGTGGATCACATCTGGTCAAAAAGTAGGTCACTGGACCAAATCTTAGTAAACCTTGTGTGCACCGTAGAGGCCACATTTTCAGTCTGATACTTATGAAACTTGGTCAGAATGTTTGTTTTAATTATATCTTGGACAAGTTTGGAATTGAGTCACATTGGTTCAAAAAGTAGGTCGCTTACACTCATGCGTTTTTCATCATTTAAACCAGGATCTCTTCAGCTGTATCAACTGTAGATGACTTTACTCAGTTGAGCGCTTTAGGGCCAATGGCCCTATTGTTTTATTATTACGTCAATTATATATCCTACTAAAAATACCAAATATGAACAAATTCTATTATGTAGAAAAATATGGGATAACTGTAGTGAACACCTGGCAAAGTACTTCTTAGTCAACACCATCAGCTAAAACAACAACAACAACAATATCATTTGAGTAGATGTATTGAGCTTTTTTCTTTTACAGGTTTTTAGGGAAAATAACATTGTTTCCACAACTTGTGCGTATTTTTGTAATTATATCCAGCACACAATTGAAACTATTTTAATTTGGATGTGCTGGTGTCAAGCCAAAGTTGTACTTAATACCCCTATCTGGTCATGTAACAAATCATGGGAAAAAAAAAAAACGAAGATGGTGACCCCCATTTTTTTTTTTTTTTTTTTTCTTTTTTTGAATTTTTCTATCAATAATATATAAAACTACAAAAATACCAAATATGAACAAATTATATTATGTAGAAAAAAAATGGGTTAACTGTAGCGAACATCCTTAATTCCTTTTTCAAAAGTATTTAGTCGTATTACGGCGGTCAGTGCATCTTTATATGCATTCCTGGTATTTACACTGGTAATTTGCACAACACTCTTTTTCAAGCATTTCTCGTTTTGTAGATAAGATTAGTCGAATCTGTGCTAAGCGGTGAGAGACAGAGAGATCGTTTTACTGCGCGTTCCATTGAGCTGCGCGAGCTTTGCGAGCTTAGACAAAATATATTAAGCAATCATGTAGAAGCTTGGTGAGCTAAGAACAAATATATTCACCCGAGTTGCGGAAGCTTGGCGAACTTGGACGAAAATATGTGACCCCAAGCTGCGGAAACTTTGCGAGCTTGGACGAAAGTATATGACTTCGAGTTGCGGAACATTGGACGTAAATGTAATTTCCCCGAGGCTGCTAAGTGCGACTCAATGCATCTTTGAGGAGAATGTGGACTGACATAGTGCAATCTGATCTTTGATCTACTCTGTCAAATGTTGTAAGATTTGTCCCCGAGGAAAAAAAAATGCTATACATGTATGTGGAGTTTGAATATCAGCTGGGACTTTTCAAATATTTAACTTAGCAGTTTAAAGATGAAGCACAATGTTCAGTTATGAAAATATTAATAATAATAATGATACGTAAAAGATTGAGATACAAATGTCAGGAAAACTACCTACGCGTACATGTATCTTATTTACCTGAGAGAGAGAGGGGTGTTCTATACTTTACCTTACCAGTGAGTTGCGGAAGCATGGCAAGCTTGAACAAAATCATATTTAACCCAGCTGCAGAAGCTTGGTCAACTCGGGCAAAATTATCTTTACCTTAGCTGCGAACTTGGACGAAATTATACGAAGCTAAGCTGCGGAATTTTGGCGATTTTAAACGTAAATCAATTAATCCGAAGCTTGGCGAGCTTTTGCATAGGCAGACAGACGGACGGGCGTACGGACGGACGGACAGACAGAGAGACAGACAGAGAGAGAGAGAGAGAGAGAGAGAGACAGACAGACAGACAGACAACTCCTTACCTTATGATATTAGACCAATTTCTTTATGCTGTAAATAAAAAAGCAGTCACCGTGTTCTTCGGAGTTGTCAAATGAAGTTGGAGGAAGCAGGCCCACATGTGTTTTGCTGCTTATCGAGATGGGATGGTACCGTGTTTTATAAGCATAATAATAATCCTAAAACGTATTTTATAGTATTTCAAAATGATATGATATTATACGCTGATATTGCCTTTTAAGCTAAAACCCATTACCAAACAACCCCATGTTTAACGACACTAAAGATAAAGCTTTTGAAAACATCGTTGGAAAACGAGTAAGTGCTAGTAACCAGCGATTTCTCTTTTTCCAAGACTATTTTCTACCCGTCCATTGATAAGTTCCATTTGGGCCACGTCCAATATGTCGTCTGCTAATGCGTGCAATTTGGACGAGTCTAAAACCTTACCTTCTGGTAAAAAGTTGAAGGCGTTTGACGGATTGGTATTGAGTCCACTTAACATCTTGGTGTATTGTTCCCGCGGAAAGTAGAAAATTGACAGTTTTTGTCTGTGTTGATTTGGTGACCTTGATCAGTGCTGCATTCTGTGCTTTTTTTTTTTTCATGAAAATGACAGATGTATTGGTAATAATAATGAGTTTTATTCGCCCTGAACCGTTCTTAAAGTAGTTTAAATTTAGCTCGATAAATTATTGGTATCACTAAAAGCTATGGAATCAATTAATATGATAGTCCAATGTTTTTGGTAAGACTGAAGAAGGCAGCTTCTGAAAATATTGCTGGAAAAAGAGAAAATGTCGGTTGCCGGCATTCCCTTCTTTTTCCTTGTCTGTTTTTTTTTTGCCATGTTTAATTTTTTCGCTTGCAAATGCTTTCAGTATATGGACCATTAAAGTTTTTTTTCCATCTGGTATATAATTATTCTGTTAACTTAAGGCAGCACAAGAAAGGTGGATTATTTGATGAAAAGAGGGGAAAAAACAAACTTTCTTTCCAGTGATAAAGAAAATCTCGTGGGCAAAGATGTCACTTGTAACCAGCCAATTCCTCCTTATTCCCATTATATGGTCCTTGTTTTCTTCTGATACTTTCATTAAAGGCAAGTCGAAAGCTTCCTTCTCTGGTAAAAGGGTTATGTAATGGAATGTTTTATCGAACAAAGAGTAGGTTACATTACCATATCACATTTTATGAACAAAGTTTGTAGAGAACAAAATCGAACCCAGCACCTGACGGCAGTGAAACTACTATTATTACCTGCTGTAAATGTCATTTTCATATAAAGAATTGGTTAACAAAGGATTTTATTAAAAAGCTAATGGAACAAAAATATGTTGATAGGGAAGTAAAATCATAAACGACTGGTATGAATCCCTTACAAAAAAATATCGTTTTCGTATAAAAAAAAATGTAAACAAAAGATTTTTACGAAGCTAATGGAACAGAAATATAACGAACTGAAATAAAAATACCCTTCCCCGATATTAAGAGTCGCACAACACAAAAATATTTCCAGATCGTAGTACTAGTGCCATTTGAAAATTTTATACAAAGGACTTCTTTTACAATGTTTCTCGGGGAAAAATTGGAAGGACAGGTCTAAAGTATGTTGATCTGATAATTGTTGTGGAAACGGAGCATTCTGCTTTTTTTCCCTGGAAATTATTTTGTACCTGTTACCACATAAACGAACTAGGTCTTCAATCTTTTAAAACCCTTTTTTTACTGACATCCCAGCGGTAGTTGTGTTTAAGTGAAATGGCAAACAAGGCAATCCAAGCCTTCGTTAATTAATATATTGCCACGCGGAAACACTCAATCAGCTGAGGTATATGTTCATCTGGATATACTTTTGTCAGTCCGCACTACTTTACAGAATTAGTTGTGGTAAACATTGTTTTGCTGTTTGAAGAGATCCCCTTTTCTGTTTGATTTCGGGTTTAGCGTAACTTAGCGTAACATGTCAAAGAATTCAAAGCTAAAATAGAACTAAAGGGTAGAGAAAATGTGAAGCACGATATCCAAACGAACAGCTGTAACTTATTTTCAGTGTTATTGGCCTGGGCTTGGCTTGCCAAGCCCAAGGCCATAGGAATAGTATACCAAAATTTCAACCCCATCCAAGCCTTTACGGAAAACCCGAGTCAAGCATAAATTTACGGAAAAACCCGAGTAAAAGTGAAAAGTACCGCCTGCAATCCATCTAACTACGCTGAGGGAAACGACCCCTTTAAATAATAAAATATTTCGATTTGAACATCACAGTAAGGTTTACTTTCACAACAAACTTTGATAGATGTGCGATTTTAATAGTACGAAAGTGTTGACTGAGAATTTGAGGCCCTCGTGAGGTTATATATAACTGCAAATTCGTGCGCTTAACAGTGCAAGAAACAACTGGCAAACCTCGGGTGATCGTTGATCAAGTGTTTTGATGTAGGTACGCAATCGACCGAGCAGTGACGAGTGCTGTTGCTGAGCACTAATCGGGATCGTTCGTTTATCCTTTTTCTACACACCATGTGAATGACAAATAATGATAGCGTATTTTACGCAGAGGATGTGCTCTTTCTCTGAAAAAGGTGTCTCAAAACCTCAGCAAGATTTTAATTTTCGTAAAATTACTGTGAACCTCGTGTCTGAAGTTATAAGTATGTATTTGATTTGTATGTATGCCTTATTTCTTCCTGTCAGAATTGTCCAGATATGACATCTCGGCCCATAACCATTTCGACACATAGCAAACTCGGAGCATACAATACCAAATTTGTATTAAAGTTTGTAACATGAGCCATTGAAAACAGTTAATCTTTACAAAACGATAAAATTTTAGACTTGTCTGAATTGAAGACATTTGCGAAAGGCAATTTAGATTTAGCTGAAATGTTGGCTATTGGCTGTGAAAGTACAGAAAACCTTGTAGGAAAAAAGAGAGCATTTTCTTTATTTTTTCCAAAAGGTTTTCATGAAGCTATATCTTTGGAGTCCTTAAAACTCGAGAATGTGTGGTCAAGAGTTAAGTAACTGGTGGGCGTTTTCTATCGAAGATCAGACTTGGCATTCAGTGCAATCTGATCTTGATCTCCATACGTATTTAGTCTGACCTAGGTCGAAACTTTTTGCTTTTAGCAAACTTTCTGCTAGTCAAAGGACCAGTGTATCTCACGTTTCAGTCGGTTGCTCCACAAAATGGATTTTATGGATCCATTAATATATGATGGCTCGCTCGGACTGATGGATCACGGAGATGCATTAAACCCCCTTTTGCCAGAGCATGGCTCATTTGTGTTTTCCATAATCACATCCAGGAGCTCTTCAAATTTATCAGTCCTACATGACTTTACTCAGATGAGTGCTTTAGGTCCAACGGCCCTTTTGTTCATGAAAATCGGCTTTCGAACTTGGTTGATCATGGCAACTTAGAGATTCCATAGACTTTCAATGCGAAAGTTGAAAAGTGGCATTTACAGCAGACATTTTGGAAAAAAAAATTTTTTTTATAGAACTGTACCTTGAGCAGTCTTGTATCATCCATATGATTTTATTCAACTGGTAGTCTTTAGCTGATATGTTTACGAAGAAAGCGTAATGCTATTGTCAAAGCCTATGCACCATTGTCGTTGTGCAAAATTTCGACATTTTTTAATATATCTGTTATTCCTGAAGATATTTACTTCAAACTTGTAGAGGTTATTTACTGTCAAAAGGGGTACCCATATCACAGGGCAGGTAACCATCAAAATATTTTTGACACAGTTACGCCCTTTTTTTATTGCTTTAAATTTTCAGAACCTTTGACATTTTATCATATCTGTCATTAATGAAGATACTTACTTCAAACTTGAATTTTTCATTACCTATTAAATGGGGAATATATATCAGTACAACAGAGATAGGTAACCACCAAAATATTTTTGGCAAAGTAATTAGTTATGCCTTTTTTTTCGACTGAGAACTTTTAGCTCGGCTGTTTTTAGAGACATGGTCTTTTCATAGCCCTAGTGTCATCATCTTCGTCGTTTGTGTCGTCGTCATGCAAAATATTTGACATTTTACAATATCTTTGTTATTACTGAAAATGTTTACTTAAAACTTAGACAAGTTGTTAACTATCAAAAGGGAAACATAAACAATAAGGGTAAATAACTATTAGGTTATGCCCCTTTTTCAACTTTGTGTTTTCACTGAAAATCAACCGAGCATTGGCGCCCGAATGCCGACGTCTTTTTATTTGTTGCCATAGAATCCAAAACTTAAAAATAAAAAGAAATACGTAAAAGATTGTCTTCTGTGATATTAGCCTTTATAGACTTTGTGTTTTACCTTGTCATTGCTCAAAGGACATAGTTACTATTTCAACCTATAGACTGAGTGTAGTAAAATGAAAGAAAAATATGATTTATTGCTTGGCCATTGTGGATTTTTGCACTTTCCAGAAATATTCCCTACTGTTGCTCGCTGCTCATTTTGGTTTGTTACCATGATTTGTTGCCAAAGCAACGTAAAGGAAGAAAACAGGAAGCAGAAAATCCTTTGAAAATTACCTCCTTTCAGTCCATAAAGACCATGAGACCAAGGCTATACAAAAATACTCATTATATTGGCCTTTACAAATTTATGTTTTGCCATTCTGTTGTCAGCTCCACAGACTGTCAGTGTGAGACATGTAGATATTCTTTTATTAGTCTGTACAAATGGGATAGCAGTTTTTACGCCTGTACAAATGTGATAGTAACTTGGAGCTTCCGGGCCTCATTTTCCTACCTCTTCATCAGTTCTGATGCCCAGGCTTTCAGCGCCTTCAGCGCTTTGATTTTTTTTATAATGTATTGCTGAATGGAAAATTTTTAGCGGGGTCTTTGAGAAAAGATCCCCTTTTCTTTATTTGTCTTCGGGCTTAGCACATCTTCATCTGCTCTAACAGACAGAAAGTCCAGCCTAATCTCGGGTCCACGTGGCGAGTTTTTTTTTTTTTTGAGATATTTTGGAGAAAGTCTTTATTTACCACAATATATAGATCTTCTTTTCTCACTAAAAATATTCCATTTATTTGTCAATCTAAGGTTTCATCCTTTACCAGATGACAAGATTTTGTAACTGCCCCAGTTTTGAAGCATTTGCAAGTGACATATTAAGATGTGGCTGAAATGATAGGATTTGTCTTTGAATGAGTAGAAAGCATTGAGGGAAAAGAAGAAAATGCTGTTTACAACCAGCATTTTCTCCTTTTCCTACAATGCTTTTCCAAACCGTTTTCTTCAGGGTGGATAAAAAAAGAATTAAATAGGAAAGAGTTTAATAACACAATTAATCCTTTACCAAACAATCTTGTTTGAACGACCCTTTGGTAGTAAACTTTTGAGAACATTGTGGGAAAAGAAGGAAACGCTGGCAACCACAATTGCAAATTCTACCATTGGAGCAACTTTGAAATTGTCGACTATAATTGCTTGCTGTTTGGACAAGTCTAAAATTTTGTCGTTACGTAAAAATTTATAGCCGTATGGTGGAACCGATAAGATCTGTTATAGCCCTATTACATTGATAGATATAGTATACATAAGGATCCTGTTATATAGGAGCACTACAGGCTGCGACTTCTACTGACGTTTAAGTGACAACGCCAGAGTTCTGACGATTTTATTTACCGTTTAAAGAAGCTTGTGGAACAGGTATGTATGTTGTCTCACAGTCAGCCTCCACAATATCTTTTCTTATCTGCTATTTGATTTGGCTTGCTGCCGTCTGCCTCCCTGCCCGTCCATCTTTTTGTATCCTCTTGTCTGTGTTTTGGTCTTACTCTAATAAGAATAATCTACCAGACGACAGAATTTAGACTTGTTCATGTGGAAAGTAATCATTTGCAAGCGAAATATTAAATGTGTCTCAAATGATGAGATTTGTCTTTGAAGGATAGAGAACATTGCAAGAAAATGGGAAAAAATGCTGTTTACCAGCATTTTCTCATTTTCCTGGAAAGTTTTCAAAAGTTTTCTTCAGGTTTGTTAAAACACAGACTTGTTTGGTGACGATTTATCTCTTTTCGTGACGACAGAATTTTTACACTTGTTCGTGTTGAAAGAAACCATTTCCGGGCGACAAAGTCAGTTTGTCAAACATAGGCAGAATTTGTCGTTGAAGGATACAAAACTGGGGAAAATGAGACAAAGTTTGTTATCAGAACTTTGACCTCTTTCCACAATGTTTATTTAATCTTTCTTTCCTGGGTTCGTTAAAGCACAGGCTTGATTGATTTTCCGTTTTTTTCATCGTCACCACCTGTTGCCCGTATGGGCGACGCTCCCTGAAGGCTGTTACTTATGTTACTGGGGATAGAGTAAGATAAAGGAGGAAACCCATCCTAAGTTACGCCCGGTTCTTTAACGTGCTCAGTCTAAAGCGCCGTAACACGGGAACTTTGTTTGACGTCTCATCCTAAAGACTATTATTAATATTAGATGGCAAGCCGTGGGACTCGAGCCCTCACCTTCAAGTTGCCCGAGACTTGGCGTTTACCAGTCCTACGCTTCTACCACTTCATCCATTCGGGCTGGTAACAGGATTGATTGGTAAAGGATTAACCCTTTACCACACGACAAAATGTTACACTTGTCCAAATTGAAAGCATTTGCAGACAACAAATTAGACATGGCTCATATGGGGAGACTTGTCTGTATAGGACAGAAAACATTGTGGGAAAAGGAGAACATGTTGGTTACCAGCATTTTCTCCTTTTCCCGCAATGTTTTCAAAAGGCCTCTTTGTCAGGGTCGTTAAAACTCGGGATTGTGTGGTAAAGGATTAATTAATATACAGATAAACCACAAAGACTGAACATACATAAAGGTATAACAGGTATTTGTTATATTACTTATGCAGGAATCGAACTTGATTCCAGGACATGAAATGTTTCTGTCAGTCATTATAAGCGACTGAGGGTGTGCGCTTTATACAAAAATCTCGAATTATGCGACCCATTATATGTTTTACACCCCTTAACGTTGGACGACTCATTTGTATCTCACAGTGTTTGTGGTACATATATACTGGGGAGTGTCTTTTAACAGTATACAAACCTGGGGACTGTTTATTTACATCTTGCCTTACAATTTATACAACCAGTTCGAGTGATGACAGTTTCTCATTTGTTAGTTTGCATCTGTCTTGCCAGATGCTACAATAGGTATTTTTTACCTATTATGGGTATTTTTATATTTACCAGATGCTACTATAGGTATATTTTACCTTTTTTACCTATTTTTACACAAAGTGCTCAAGGTGAGTTTTTGTGATCGTGCTGTGTTTGTTGTGCAGCGTCCATCGCGCTTCAACAATTACTTGTGTGCAATCTAGAGGCCATTATTTTTTTGTCCAGCACACATGAAAGTTGGTCAAAATGTTTGTCTAGATAATATCTCGGACATTTTTTGTCACGTCGGGTCAAAAAGTAGGAAACGCGGACAAACCTTAGAAAAGCCTTGTGTGCACTATGGAGGCCACATTTTCAGTTTGATACTCATTAAAGTTGGTCAAAAGGTTTGTTTTAAAAATATCTCGGACAAGTACAAAAGAGCGACACGTTAAACAAATAATAGGTCACCGGGACAAATCTTAGAACAAACCTTGTGTGCACTCTTTATGCCTAATTTTTAATTCAATATCAACTGAAGTTGATCAAAATATCTGTCTTAACGATATACGTAAAGGGTTTGAAAATTTGTCAAGTTTTGTCAAAAAATGGATGACTGGGATAAGTCATAGTGAAACCTTCTGGACACTCTAAAGGCCACATTTTTTGTCCAATTCTATGTTTATCTTGATATTATCTCTAGTTCAAAAATGGGTCATATAGGGTAAAAAAAAATAAGCCACTTGGACTTTAAATCTTTAAAACACCTTGTGGTCGCTCTAGAGACACACAACTTTATGCATCCCAGATCATCTAGCACTTTAAGGTCCACTGTATTTTCTAGAGAGTGAAAGAAATGTCAGCCTTTTGTTTCATGCAGTTAAATACACTCGTTGTTTCTTTATTGGTAATTATAGTAACATACAATCCTCATTTTATGTACAAAGATATACCAAAAAATATTTTTCTGATAGTGTACGATATCAATCTGGTATTTCTCTTTAACACCCAGCATCGAAGTTTTTATTTTCTAACTATCCATTTACTTCCTCGAAATCCGTACCTTAATTTTCTTCTTTTTCTGGAAAGTTTCAAGAACAAATGACGCATGCTCTGTGAAAAAGGGGTTTAATGCACCTGCAAAAAGTATACGTTTCGACCAATGTCAGCCTGAACCCACTGCGCAGGCTGACCTTTGTCGAAACATTTTGCTATCAGTAAATCTGCTTTATTTCAAAGGACCATTCTCCCTCATGATTCAGTCTTGGACAACATGGATCCACATTATTCGACGATTTGCTTGGTATAATGTACCGTGATGATACCTTAAACCTCCTTTTTCTAGAGTGCTGCTCTTATACATAGATACATAATTCATTACCAACAAGAGTCAATATGCTTTACGGTTGAAAAGCAGTTTGAACAGAAGTTATCACCAAGGTATAATTAAGCAGTAACAGATCTACCTTTATCTAGCAACTTCATGGTTGATTACAAAGACCAATGGATAATTATACTTGAGCCATCCTCCGTGAAAAGGAGGCTTAATGCATCTGCAAAAAGTATCGACCCATGTCAGCCTGCGCAGTTAGCGCAGGAAGAACTAAGCCGAAACATTTTGCTATTTGGACATTTTCTGCATGTCCAAAGACCTTTCAACCTCATGATGCAGTCCACTTAGGTTGTTAGAAAAAGTGGATCTTATGGATTCATAATTACGTGATGACTTGCTTGGTATAATACATCATCGAGATGCATTAAGCGCCCTTTTCCCAGAGTGCTGCTCACTTGTTTTGTATCATACTTTTCCTCAGGAAATCAAACATGGACTCAAGACCGTTATTTGTACTTATGCTGGTCGTGCTTGCGTGTACAAGCCAAATTAGAGGATTTGACCAACCAGGGCTCATTGATCCCGATTATTATGATTGTGTGAAGAAATGCATGGCAGAAGGACTTCATTTGGATGTTGGAGGTTGTGAGAGATCCTGCCTAGGAAAACCACCCACGTCATAGAGAATTACGAGAAACAGTCCTTTAAACCTGTGCTATACATTCATTTGCTTATATGCAATGAATAAAGCCTTCTGAATAAAGATACAGAATACAAGAAGTCACATAGTTTTGTTTGTTTTATCCCAAGTTTCTTTTTCTCTTTTCTCCAGCCTTTGCCCAAATGTATATTTTGTTTACATCTCTATATTTAATTTATAAAATAATCGCCACTATTTGGGGAAGGAATTTTTTCCCCCCCTTTCACTGGTCATAGTTATTCTTGATGATTTTTGTTGTGTGGATATGAGTTTAAAATAAAAGTTGAGAGAGAGAGAGACACACACACACAGACACACACACACACACACACGCACACACATACTTGTAAAACCTCCCAAACGGGGACCTAAGCTCTGAATCTACCAATCGGGAACCAGTATTTCCGATCATTGTTAGCAACTCAGATGAAGAATTTGACGGTTTTAGGACTGTTTAATTCTTTTCCAGGAGTAAAAAACGTCCTAAATCAAGGATTTTCCATGTGAAAATTTACAAGCAAAACGGGGAACCAAGCTGTATATACCAAACGGGGGCTTTGTGTATACCAAATGGGGACTTTGTGTATATATACCAAACGGGGACTTTGCGTATAGGGAACTGGAAATCGAATATACCAAACGGGTAAACATAGCACGGAGTGAAATTTTTCGTATCATATTTCATTTTCAAAGGAAAAATAATTAGATATATCTTTAAAACGCAAACCGATGAATAATTGTTAAAATCATTTGAGGAAACAACTCCATTACATACAAGCAATTATATGGTGATCGGGAGAATGACAACAGTGATACAAACAATAATAATGATTACAAAACTTTCACTTAAATTACAAAGTAGTTCTGTCAGGATAACACTGTCAAGTAACATTTAAAGGGAACTGCAGGGCCATACTGTTTTAAAACTTGATCTCTTAATTACTTACGGATTTACTCCATCGGTTGCTTGCTTTTCCGTTCTTCTCTTTTTACTCAAAGGAAAAAGAAGAAAATGCTTGGTATGAGCGTTGTTATGTAGCCTACACTTTTTTCAATTTGGACAGGTCTAGGATTTTTCATCCGGTACAGAGTTAATTGTAAGCGGGTCATACAGATGAACACATTTAAATGCTACCTTGTTTTTATTTTCATACATTATTTACAGTTTGAAACAAAGTACTCTTTCTTATTTAAGTAATCCATTCTCACTTTAATACCGTATTTCACTTAATTAACGCGCCGGGGGCCCCGTGCAAAACGACGACAGGGCGCTCTTATCTCATAGCCAATTTACCGAAGTAAGTATGGTACTTTAGTAGTACCACAAATCAGTTTACACTTCGTTCATATTTATTGATCGGAAGATGCCAGTAATGTTTTCAAATGACGTCGTCTACATTAAGATAACCATAATTCGCCGATATATTCGGATAAAAAAAAAAAAAAAAAATGTTTTTAGTGTCCGAATCGTTAGAAATTTATCATTTTTGGGAAAAGAAAAAAAAAAAAAAAAAAAAGTGTGGCCGTCACAGGTTTTACCTTGTTGTCCGAATGTGTTTGCGACAGAGTAAGGGTAATACACTATCAGACAAATTAAGATCTATTGTGGTATGTTTTCAATCTTGAAATACAAATGTTTTAAATATCTTCTAACCTATTTGAGTCATCTATTCTGTCTACCTTTTCTGTCAACAAGATTTCACGTTTGTTACGGGTACACAAATGTTTGCAATAAAATCTGGTTTAGGGGTGTGATGCAACGTGCAATTTATTCGAAGCGAGAGGGTCGTAATGCAAGCGTTTGTTGTATATATTTACAACTGTCCAGTTCCAAGAAATTTATACCCGGTGACTGCCAGTCCACAAAAAATGATCACTCAATAAGCCAATATAATGCCTGCTTTACATTAGCTGATAGTCCAGTCGTGTCACATGTTTTATGTAGTCAGCAGAAAAATAAGCTGGTCTGTTTTCTTTAAAAAAAAAAATGCTTGCAGTCGATAAAAAAATGCAATCTTTTAAATATACGAAAATGGATTACCGATAAATAAAGAAAAGAAACAACGAGGTTTAGTATTTATTAATTATTTAATAGATCTATTGTTTATAAAGGGACAACCCGGTTATGGTTTAAGCCATTTCCCCAATTTTCACAGGAAAGACTTTTCACACTTAAGCTGTAGAGGGTAACGTTATGAAAAAAGGAGAAACTGCTATTGTAACATCGAAAAGTCGGGAAAGATTAAACCCTTCAAGAACCTTTCAAAACTTTAATTGCTTCGCGGCCTGTGTTAATTCCGTAAAGTCGACTGAAGTGTGCTGACGTAATACAAGATAAACCAAAGCAACAGACAGCCGATTTTTTGTATGTATATGAAAAGGGTAGCAGGGCGCGTGTATATTGATTCGTGGGGGGGCACAAGAGCCGAGTGAAAATGGGGCAGGGCGGCGCGCCCTGCTATTCCACTCTAGAATAAACACAACACACCCCGCTTAGTAGCAGGAGCAGCTTCTTTCCAACTATAGTTGGACTGACATGAAATCTTGAAAAATATATCCATTTGAAAACTTTTCGCTAATACTGGAAACAATTAGGAAAAAGAGGCACTAATTGGCGTGATTACCTTAAAGTAACAATAGCTGTCAGAAATAAACAAAGCGGATGTTAAAGTGCATTTAAATGTAAATCATACCATTTAAAAGTATGGTAATTATTGTATATCTGACATTGTAGGGACTGTCCAAGCGTAAGTCGCCGGCAGAGAAACTAATTTCAAAACTAGGTTAAAACTTGCCAGGTCACTCCATCTTTTGTTTGCTTTATGCCTGATTTTAAAATTCTTTTTTTCTGCCAGCGACAAACACTTGGACCAACAGCAAAATAACAGATTGCCATCTTCAAAATATTTTCCATTTTTTTAAATGGTATGATTTAAACGTAAATGAGCCGTCCTCTGTGAAAAGGGGGCTTAACGCATCTGGGAAAAGTATCGACCCAAGTTAGCCTGCTCAATCCGCACAGGCTGACCTGGACCGAAACTTTTCGCCATTGGACAATTTTCTGTATTGTCCAGGGACCAATCTACGTCATGATTAGCTCAGATGTTGAAAAAAAGCGGCAGTAGTTAGATAAATGTTAGTTCTAATGATTTCTGTTTAACCCCTTCCACGTTCGGGGCCAATTGATTAAGCGTTTTGGATTTAAGAATTTTCATTTTTCGAATTTAAGAATTTTCATTTTTTGGATTTAAGAATTTTCATTTTTTACGTTTCGGGCTCAGTGGCTTGCGGACTCAGTGGCTTGCGGGATAACAGCTTGTGGGATAACAGCTTGCGGGATAACAGCTTGCGGGCTCAGTGGCTTGCAGGCTTAGTGGCTTGTGGGATAACAGCTTGCGGGCTCAGTGGCTTGCGGGCTCGGTGGCTTGCAGGCTCAGTGGCTTGCAGGCTCAGTGGCTTGCGGGATAACAGCTTGCGGGCTCAGTGGCTTGCAGGCTCAGTGGCTTGCGGGCTCGGTGGCTTTCGCGTTTTGGATTCAAGAACCTTCACCCTCTCGCCCCTCACCCCCCGCGCCCCTTCCAGCCCAGACCCAAGGAAACTACAAAACCTCCCACCCGTCACTACGAGAACTATAAACCAATACGACCAGCCTCCTTGAAATTTTAAACGATTCGAGCGTCAGTCGATTCGTGCGTCCCCCGCGCGTTTCCCATCGATTCGCGCGATCAATACCGCGAACTGACTCGCTGAAATTCTTTCGGTAAAAAGTTTATAATTTTTTTTTAAAAATTATAAATTTTTTTTACAGATCTAGTTCTATCAGTATTGACAAATAAGAGTATTTTGCTTCGGAATTGTTAGACCTCGTTATAAAGTTTATGACGTCACATTGTTTTACTTCTAGAGGTTGAGGAAAAGCTACGCAACTGCAACGTTCGTCTCTGTTTTTTATTAAGGAGTGGTCGATTTTTTCGATACCGTTTACGACTATATTAATTTTTACCTCTTCTTCTAAAAAAATATTTCCTTTTATAACCATTAAAGAACCTCTTATAATTCTGCCCGGAGCAGAAATGCAATAACCACCTAATCCATGCGCTTTTCCACTGCAACCATTACCGAAAGAAAATTCGTAATTTCCATTTTGTAAACTTCCTTGTTCCTCCGCATGAACGCTTATAATGGACTTAGACCTTTTATCCACATAAGATTTTGTCGCTAAATCTCTTTCTTCTACCGGTGCAGCGGCGTTTTTTATAGAAAAACCTTTAAGATCCACATCAGATATTGCTTTAAAACTTCCATCCTGATTTTTTACGATAGCACCGCCGTTATCAACATAATTTTTATTAGCAGCAGCGTCACGATCTATTGGATTTGGTAAACCAATGATCGAGCGACCACCCATATCTATTTCACCATTCATGGAAAAAGAACCGTCAGAGTTTCTCGTTAAAGCTTTTTCACCCGCGGTAGCGGTATCTACGTAAAATTTATTCGCGGCTTGCCGGTTTTCTAAAGGAGTTCCAACGTTGGTGATTCTTCGTCCACCCATAGAAACGTCACCAACTGCTATATAACCATCATGACCGTAAACAAAAGCTCTATCACTATCATCCACATATCTTTTAGTAGCGGCTTCATTCGGTTCCGTAGGGTCAAATACGTTTTTTATTTTATTAAATCCCATGTTTAAATATCCCGTCATGTGGTAACCCCCATTTTCGTCCAATAACCCCGAATTAGAGTCAACATAATCCTTAGTCGCGACATCTTGAGGATTTACTGGGTTGCTAACCCTCGTTAATGTATTACCATTCATATATATAGAACCGGTAACGTCCGTTGTTCCGTCTTTACGCAAAAAATTATTATTTATGTAAGATAGCGACGCTCCATCGCATTGTGTATGTACCTCGGTGCTCATTCTTCCAAATTTATCGACAGGCATTTTTTTATACAATATTTTTTTTTTTTAAATGTCTAATTCTAACAATAGTACGATAGCTACTCTCGCGACTGATTCGATAGCTTTTTTTCTCGAGTCATCGGCAACAACTTGTATACTTCTTCCATTTCTCGCAACATCAAACAAAGGAGTAGATACAATTTGTATTTGCGAGCACGGAGAAAATTCAATGGACGGATCAATTTCTTGACAAAAGTATAATTTGTTGTTGCGGGGTAGAGCCACGGAAAACTAAAGGTGTTAGGCGCAACTGATCTATCCATCCACTAAGTTCATTAGCAATTTCGGGCAAAAATCCTCTAGTAATGTCGTGAGGAAACAATGTAATAGCGATTTTTTTTAATTCTTCCGGCAGTAGGGGTAACATAGTAATCGTGTGTAGGCCTTGGTCCGTTATCGAAATTAAACAAGAAAGTGTTCGATAAATCGAAAGTAAATTTTCTTGTCACGGCGCGTATTAAAACTTGAGGTTTTACGATATTTCCGTCTACGTAGCTTTTACTCGCAACATCTTGAGGATTTACGGGATTACTAACCCTCGTTAATGTATTATCGTTCATATTTATCGAACCGGTAACTTCCGTTGTTCCGTCTTTACGGAAAAAAATATTATTTATGTAAGATAGCGACGCTCCATCGCATTGTGTATGTACCTCGGTGCTCATTCTTCCAAATTTATCGACAGGCATTTTTTTTTTTATATATTTAAAAAAGTTTATTTTAAACTTGTTGGAATTTATTTCCCGAGCTTAGCTCTTTAGGAACGTACAAACATAAATGGCCGCAAAATACTTGCCCGGCTCGTTGTAATTGATCCGTATTGTAAAATATTGGATGTACCAGATAGTTTTCTAGTTCAAGAGGCGGTTGCATGCCGTAACTGTCAAAATAATTTTTTAGTTTACCGTCTCTATACCAAGCAACCCAATGTGTACCGGGCCCTCTCGTATCATCGAGATTTAATATGCCGCATTCTTTTTTTCTTCACTTTTTCGGTAAAGTGTCTCGTAAAAATACTCCCCTAAAAGAAGGAATTTTTAATATTCTCGCGGCATCTTCTAGTTCGAAGTTGCTTAGCGGTTTGTTAGGTAAAATTACGTTTTTAATCGCGATATCCGTCATTTTTTTATAACTAAATATTTTCAATGACTTTATTATCAACCCATGAATATACATGGTCAGGGTAACCTTGCCATCTTACTTGAGATTTATTTTTTCTTCTCGCAACAATCTCTCTTATCCAGAACACGTCTTGGCTAGTTTTTTGTAGTTCGGGTTCATAAAAGCTACCTCCTATTTCTTTCCCGGCATAATCTTCAATTTTGTACGTTACGGGTGATGTATGTTTTACCTCTTTAATTGTAAAAATCTCTTCAGTCCATCTTGGGGTATATCCCTTTTCGAAGGTCTTTTTCTTTTTAGTTAACCTTACTTTATCACCGACGGAAAACTTAGGGTTTTTTTTTATCTTTTACTTCGAGATGATCGGGATAAAGAGTTTTCCAAACTTTGGTTTCATTTACCTTCTTACTAGCATTTACTGGCGTCATCTTAATGGAAGAATGTTTAGCGTTATTATATTCTTTAACGAGATCCGGTAACGCGTCAATGTAAACCTCCGTGGATTTAGCGGTAAAATATTTCCATATTTTTTCTTTCATTGTCCTAATCCATCTCTCATCGACGCTAGATTTTTCCTCATTTTCGGTGGAATACAACTCTATCAAGCCTTTAACATGTTTGTTATAAAACTCTTTACCCTTATCTACCCACATTTTCTCAGGTTTTCTTTCCTTAAAAATACTCTTTAATGCTTCGGCGACAGATTTCCCCGTCTTATCTTTTAATGGAATCAACCAACCGTACTTGGAAAAAATGTCAATGACAGCGAGAAGATATCTTATACCGCGATTAGATTTAGAAAATGCTTGCATGTCTATTAAATCTGCGGCCCATATTTTATCAATACCGTTTACTCTGACCCTCCTTCTCCTAAATTTTCTTTTTACGGGTTTGTGCAACTCTTCAGCTAAAGTTTCCTTATCAATTTTTTTTTTTTTTTTTCTTCGACTCCCATTCCGAATCTCTTCTTCGTTCCAATCAGATTACTAATGATGGACCATTCCATTTTTTCCCTGATTGTCAGATTATAGATTCCCTTTAGCTCCGTTAACATATTTTTATCGCAAATAGCATTTCTGGTAGCCGTATCGTCATATTTAAGATAACAAATATCGTGATGGTACGCCGCCTCATCAACACGGTTTATCGGTTTACTCCATTCCTTCGGCGTTAAATTGGGGTTGAGTCTTTTATTTAATTTAGTACCGGGCCCAGTAAAGTTATGACCGGGGAGATGCATTTCAACGGGTAAATTATTTATAATCTTATTTGGTATCGACGCGCCTTTTTTTTTACGAAGTTCGTTTTAGTCGTTCCGCACACAACGCATTTTCCGCCTGCCACAAGCCTTCCATTTTTAGTAACAATGTGTTCTATGTTGTTGGTATTAGTATGTCTTCTACATTTAACGCAATACATCCTTTTTAATATATATTAATTTTTTTTAAAAATATATTGAAAAAATGGATCTTATACATTTATCATGGAACAAAGTAGTATCAAAGAGGCTTAATAACCCTTTTTTACCTAAAAGCATTAGAGAGCTAATTGTTGGTAAATCGGGATGCGGTAAGACAACACTTTTACTGAACCTTTTGCTAAGACCGGAATGGCTCGACTACAATAATTTATGCGTTTTTGGAAAAAGTCTTTTTCAACCCGAATATCGTATTCTTAAAAAAGCTTTCGACGAAAAACTACCGAAAGAGTCAATTTTAAAGTTGTTTGACATTCGCGACGAAATACAGGATTCTAATGTTTCCCCCGCAGCTTTGATCGAGGAATGGATTAAAACCCTCTAAAATTAATTGGATATAATGTGTAGTTTCTTCGAAACTGCCGGGGATGTGCCCGATCCGAGAGAGTTGGAAGAGGGAAACAAAAATTTAATGATCTTCGATGATTTACTTTTACAAAAACAAAATAAATGTGAATGTTACTTTATTCGTGGAAGACATAGTAATGTCGACTGTTTTTATCTCTCGCAAAACTGTTTTAGGTTACCGAGGCAAACTATTAAGGAAAACGCAAATTTTATCTGCCTTTTTAAGCAATACCTTAAGAACATTAATCATATTTATGGAGATCATGTTGGTGAAGATATGCCGAAAGAAGAGTTTAGAAAATTTTGCAAAAAGGTATGGGAAAAGCCACATGGTTTTGTCGTCATTGATTTATCTAGCGGAAAAAATAACGGAAAGTATAGAGACGGTTTTGACAACTTTTATATCCCGAAATAAATAATTTCTTTACTATAAAAAATGGAAGATCTTTTAAAACGGATACCTAAAAATACACGACAAAAAACGTCCTCGCAAATTATAGTAAGCGATAACAAAACACGCTTTAGAAGTAGGTTTAATCCACCAATTCAACTGGAAAAGGATAGAAAATATGAAATAGCTTTGGTAAACCTTGAAACATACTACTCTTTTCCAAACATTGATGCAACAAACAACGCGTTTATTTATTCTATCGATAATGGCGTTTCTTGGTTTAAAATAGAAATACCGGAAGGAAGTTATGACGTTATAGACATTAATGATACCATTCATCAGGAAATGAGAAAAAAAGGTCACTTCAATTTAGTTAATGACGAATATCCTATTAGCATTTCGGCGAAACACAAATACGTTAAAATCTATTCTTACCCTGGAAGACGGTTATCAAGTAGATTTTAATCATCCAAACTCCATTTCTAAAGTACTAGGTTTTACTCGTGCGAAATACGAAGCGGGTTTTCACGAGTCGGAAAATGTAGTAAACATTCTTAATATAAATTCCTTACTCATTAACATCGATATTATCTCAGGAAGCTACGTTAATGGTTCAACACAAAACACAATTTACTCTTTTTTCCCGAATGTTGCGCTGGGTTATAAGATAATTGAATCGCCGGTTAATTTAGTATATTTACCAATAACATTGGATGAAATACACGATCTAGAGGTAAAAATTACGGATCAAAATGGAACTTTAATAAATCTTAGAGGAGAAAATGTAACGATTAGATTTCATATCAAAGAGGCATAAAAAAAAAAAAATAAAAAAATAAATAGAATGTATATAAAATGACGAGCTACATAAATGTTAATATATCGGAGGGGCAAAAGAAAAAAATCCTTTCCGCTATTAAAAAAGGAGGCAGCAAAATAGGTATTCGTTTAGAGCATAAAGATTTGCGTAGCGATGATGTTTTAGCAGTTACCCAGGCACAAGCGAAAAAAATAGCTAATGCCTTTGTAAATGGTACTGGCGTAACAATTAAATTGTCTGCTAGGCAACTTAAACATAATAAAGAAATAAAGGGAGGTTTTCTAGGAATGCTAGCCGTATTAGCTGCGAGAGCTTTGCCGATGTTAGCTAAAACCGTTTTGCCCGCATTAGGCGTTGGCGCTCTTTCGGGATTAGCGTCATCGGGCATACAAAAAGCGATGGGTTCAGGTCTTTTCCTTAAAAAAGGTGGTCACATTTGTCGCGTAGAAACTGATGGAAAAGGTCTTTATTTAAGCCCTTATAAAGGTAAAGGATTAGGGTCTGTTGGTGATGGTTTATATTTAAAACAGGGTGGAAAGTTTTATGACGGAAGTGGCCTTATTCTCAGACGAAATAGCCCTTTCGCTAATATTCCCATTTTAGGAGCTATATTATAAATTAATATTATAATTAAAAAAAGATGAATGTCCACAAATTTAACGTAAAACCGAGAATTTTTCGATCAAAAACAATTCATTGGAGACCAACTTCTAATTTAAAACATCCCCCGATAAAAGTAAATCCGTTAACTTGGCGAATCTTTAGTCAAAAAGAAATTACATTAACTCCGGGGCAAGTATTTCCGATGCAATTAGGTTTAGGTTTTATGTTGACTAAAGGCGTAGTTTTAACCTCATTAGCATATTCTTTTAGATTTAAAAAATGCAGTTTACAAAATGAGATTAGCCTCGAAGATGCGGAGAATATTTTAATTACTATTACTAACAATTCGAAGGATACGGTAAAAATAAAAGAAAACGAGCTTTTATGCCACGTTTATTATCAACTTTAAAAAAAAATATTACGCTAATAAGAAATGGAGATGAAAGAGATTAATAAATATCCCGTATTACCCACAGCTCCTCCGGATGATGAGGGGCAGGGTTATCGTTTGCATAAAATTAACGAGATACAAAACTTTTTAGAAGCCAAGATATTAAAGAGAGAATCTTTAAGTAAGAAATATTTTAGGGCCGCGAGAATAGTAGATAATATAGATACTGTTTTAGTTGTGACTACCACAGTTGGGGGGATAGGCTGTATAGATTTGTTAGCAACGGTAGTTGCGGTACCCGCGGTTATAGCGTTAGAAGGTGTTGCGGGTTTTTGCGGTTTTTTAAGTTTAGTCGGAAAATGCGCCGCTAGAAATTCTACGGCTAAAGCGGAAAAACACGAGAAAATTAAAATCATCGCTGGTACTAAGTTAAATACTATATCTTCCCACGTCTCGAAAGCTTTATCGGATAAGAAAGTCACGGATGAAGAGTTTCAACTGATTATGGAGGAATTAGAGAAATATAAAAAGATGAAGGAAGAAATTAGATCAAAATTTAAGAAAAAGATAACGAGTGAAACGGAAGAATTGTTAATAGAAAGAGGGAGAAGAGAACAGCGTGAGTCCTTTCGGAGGTTGGTTGAAAAACATCATGGTCGGGCGTTGTAATATTAAGAAACCAAAAATTAAGTTTACATGCAGTTTTAGTTACGAAACGGGTTAAAAAACTGCGTTAAAAACTCCGTTAAAAACCCCGTTTAAAAAAATAACCCTAATAAAAAAATGTCTTTCTTAAAAATCGATAATCCGGCTAAAAGAGACTTGATTGTAAAAGAGTATCTTGAGACAAAGAAGAATATTCGGAGTAACCAGCTAGCAGAAAGAACGGGCGAAATAGAATTACAATCCGATCTTTCAAAGTTTTTTAAACCTATTACAGAAACGCAAAAAGCTACAACAAGGAAAATTACGGAGGGTCTTATACCTATTAAAGAGGGTATAGAAGGATTACAAAAAACTATTGAATTACCGAGTTACCCAACAATGAAAATTAGTACCTCCGAAGAAGGAAAGGTAACTATCGGAGAAGGCGATGAAATACAAACTATTGGACCAATTGTGCATAAGTATTTAACGAGATTTGCTAATAAAGCCGATGTTGATAAAACGTACGGGTTACATTCTAAAAAGGGTGAATTTTATATCGGTAATAAATTAGCAATAATTGTTGATAATGATATTGTGGTTGGTAATTCGGAATATGAAGGAACACCGGGTCTCTGGGAGTTAATTACTTCTAAAGAACCGGATAAAAACATTTATACGGACAATGATTACGATAATTATAAGGATTTAATAATAAAAACCAACACTCTTTATCGTAATTATGATCCGACTACTAATCGCGCTAATTCTAATAAAGGAGCAAAATGGAATAAATTACTTAAGCATATTTGGTCTGATATAAAATTTGGGGAAGGTATCATTATCCCGTGTGATCCTAACGCATTACTGCAAAGACTAGACTTACTTATAGCGAGTAAAGCAGCGGGCAACACGGGTGTGAGAAACGAGATTGTTAGCGTGTGTGACGAATTAAAAAGACAAGGTTACTTCGATGAAAAAAGCTATAAAAAATTAATGACTATATTAAAAAAGATGTTAACGTTTAAAAAGAGAGGATTTAAAAAAAAGTTTCCTTACGGCGGTTCCGGAATTTTTAGCAGTTTAGCTAACTTTTTTACGAGACTTTTTACTAGTAACGCTGCTAAACAAATTGCTTCTTCCGCCTTCGATGTAGGAAAAAGTGTCACTAAGGAAGGTGCGAAAAAAGCTTTAGAGGTTGGAAAGAGTGCCGCGGTAGATGCGGGAACGAGATTAGTTAAAAAGGCTTTAACCCCAAAATCAAAAAAAATTTTGCAAAAGTATACCACTTTACCCGAAATGCAAGATATTAACGCGTTAATAGATGGTAGTGGTAACGACGCAATCGCTATAGAAGAATTAATTAAAAAATTAAATAGCGGAGCGGGTATCAAAATAATATAAATTATTATAATATTAAATAAAAATGAGCATCCTAAACATTACAGAACCAATTTTAAAAGATACTAGTATTGATGAATACGAATACTACGAGTATGAGCCAATTACAGGCACCAATCTTAACAACTCCGAAGGAGATATTAGAGTACACATTGAAACCCAAGATCTTTTTATACATCCTTGCGAAAGCTATTTACTTATAGAAGGGCGTTTAACAAAGGCTGATGGAACGCCTTACGCAAATGCTGACAACGTTTCTCTAACGAACAACGGCCTAATGTATCTTTTTAAAAATATTAAGTATCAACTTTCCGGACAAGAGATTGAATCCATAACACACCCTGGTCAGGCTACTACAATGGTCGGGTTGTTAAAATATCCGGATGATTTTTCTAAATCGCAAGGGTTAAACCAATTGTGGTATAAGGATACATCAACCCAAGCAGTTGCCCAAAATCAAGGTTGGAATATAAGAAAATTATACGTTATTAATAATTCTGATCCAAAGGGCACGTTTAGCTTTAGAGTGCCATTAAAACATATATTCGGTTTTTGCGAAGACTACGATAAAGTCTTGTATGGAATGAAGCAAGTTCTCACTTTTAAAAGAAACGATGATGATGATGCGATCTTTAAAAGTGGCGCTGTTGATGCCGGTAAAATTACTTTGGATAAATTATCGTGGTTTATGCCGCACGTAATGCCGGCGGATAAGGAGAAGATGGAACTTTATAAACTTATCGAGAAAAAAGAAAAATTCCCGGTTGGGTATAGAATGCTACAATGCGATTCTATTACTGTTCCGCAGTCAACAACATTTTCCTGGAGACTTTCCGTTAAATCATCTCCCGAGGTGCCGCGTTTTATAATTGTTGGTTTTCAAACTGATAAAGTTGGTAACCAAGAGCAAAATCCGGCAATATTCGATGACGTGAACATTAAAAATATTTATGTAATGTTAAATTCTACTAGATATCCGCTAGCAGACTACAATCTTTCATTCGATAAACAACATTTTAGTAGAGTGTATGGCGATGCGGCTTTATTTAGATCTAAGTTTTTTAACATGGATGAGTTAGTATCTAATCCCAACTTTACCCCTTCAGAGTACAAAAGCCTTTATTCTTTGTTTTTGTTCGATGTTTCTAAACAGAGTGAAAAGTTAAAATATTCTACTACCGATATTCATTTTTTAACAAGAATGTACCCGCAGGCACAGAGGCATATGCCGTTATTATTAGCGATAGGTTAATAAATTTCCAGTCTGACGGAAATAAAATGAGCGTAGTAATTTAATTTAAGATTTTTATTTTCCCTATATAAAAAATGATAACGACAAAGGATTTAAAAAGAATTCTTAGAGAGCATAATATACGTTATTTCTCTTTTTGGGATAAGAAAGTTTTGATTGAGAAAGTAAAAGAACACGGATTAATGCCTGAGGAGATACCTAAATCAATAAAAAAAGAGCCCGTACTAAAAAAGATAAGTGATCCTAAGTATGCCAGATTAAAAACTATTATGAAAGAACCTAGAACAGTTAGTTTAGAAGATGTTGAAACTGGCGAAATACGTACTTTCCCCTCAATCTTTAAAGCCGGTAAATTTATTAAGCATTGTCCCCAAACGATATTAAACTGGGATGGCAGAGTTTGGGAAAATAAATATAGGATTAACATCTCGAAAAATTAAAATCTAAAAATTTTATATAATAAGTTAAAAAAAATTTTCTTATTATATAAAAATATGAGTTCTTTATTTAAAAAAATTTCAAACGTTGCTCAAAGGGCAGCATCTAATATATACAGCGGTGCGCAAAGAGCCGCCGCAGCGGTAATCCCTGAAAGAGTTAGAAGAAGAATAAACAATTTTACTAATTGGCTAACCGGTAATGTAAAGATAGAACAGATTCCGCAAGTTTTAGATAAAATTGTTGAAAATGTTGAAGAACGTTTCCCAAGTGCTGAACCTTTTTCAATTAGAAGAGAGGCATCCGCATTAAAAAACTTTACAACACAACATGTTATAGATGGAATAGAAGGTTGGGGACCGCAAAATTTTTTAGAGGCCTCCAGACAAAATATAACGAGACTTTTAGTAAATAATAGAAACACAAAAATTATGTTAAATTTTTATTGTTTATTAAGAAAGGCTACCGAAGATATAACAGTAGAAAGACCATTTAGATCACGTCATGAAATCAATTTAGAGGGAGTTGATGTAAATGAACTATATGACACTATGGTAGATAGAGTTATAGAAAACTTAGAAAATTTTCAACGAGAAGGTAGTGGTTGGGTGTTTGTTAAAGTTATAAGCTTAACTCTATACGTTACAGAATACACACCATTATGGGCTGATTCATGGATGCCCTTACCAGAAGGATTAAAAAACGGTAAAGGTAAAAATAATAATAACGGGCTTATCAATATAAAAAATACTGATAATAAATGTTTTGCTTATTGCATTATAAGAGCAATTTATCCAAAAAAGGATAATCCAGAAAGAGTTGATACAACAATAAAAGAACGAGTAAAAGAATTAAATATGGATGGAATATAATATCCAGTTAAAATAAAAGATATTGATAAGTTTGAGAGACAGAATTCAACAATTACCGTTGTTGTTTTAGGTTATGAAAATAATGAAGTTTATCCTATTAGAAACCAACGCACCTTTAATAGAGAGCATTTAGTAGTTCTTTTATTATTAACTAACGAAGAGGGAAATAATCATTATGTTTGGGTTAAAAATCCAAGCGCTTTATTATCTTCAAGATTGTCAAAAAATCAACAAAAAAAGTTTTTTTGTTGGAATTGTTTAAATCATTGTACGAGTCAAAACATTTTAGAAAACCATCAAGATTCTTGTTATGATTTTGATTCCGTAAAAATAGTAATGCCCGAAAAAGGATCAGTTATTGAATTTAAAAACCATATTAAATCTCAATAGTTTCCCTTTGTTATATATGCAGACTTTGAGTCTTATATTGAACCAATACACACCGTTGGACCAAATCCAAACACAAGTTATACTAAAAAATATCAAAAACATGAACCATCAGGGTTTTGTTTTTATGTTAAAAGTTTTAATGAAAAAGTTTTTAAATCGGAGTTAATACAATACACGGGAGAAAATGCTTCAATAAAATTTATGCGAGATATAGAAAGTACGGTTAAAAAAATTTATAATATTCCGCAGAAAACGATGATATTTGAGAAAAAAGACCAAGAGCTTTTTAATAAGGCAACAGAATGCCATATTTGTAAAAAAGAGTTTGCCGAAGATTTAGAAAACGAAGATTTAGAAAATGAAGATTTAGAAAATGAAGATTTAGAAAATAAAAAAACGAGAAATGAAAAGGTAAGAGATCATTGTCATTATACGGGAAAATTTAGGGGGGCCGCGCATAGATTATGTAATCTTAAATATCGTAGACCACACTTTATACCTGTATTTTTCCATAACCTCAGTGGGTATGATAGCCATTTATTTATAAAAAATCTTGGTATAACTGAGGGGAATATTGATGTTATCCCTAACAATGACGAAAAGTACATCAGTTTTACTAAAAAATTAATCGTTGAACAATATTTTAGTAAAAGAAATAAAAAAACTAAAAATAAAACTATTGGTATTAGATTTTTAGATAGTTTTAAGTTTATGTCTTCGAGTTTAGAAAGTTTAGCGAGTAATTTGGAAGACCATCAATTTGAAAACTTGTCAAAATTTTATCAAGGTAAATTTTTTAACCTCCTTCGCAAAAAGGGAATATATCTGTGTGAGTATGTTAGTTCGATGGAAAAATTGGAAGAAAAACAATTACCGCCCAAAATAGCGTTTTATTCTAATCTTACTGGTGAATCAATTATTGATGATGATTATAACCATGTATTAAAAGTATGGAAAACTTTTAGTATGAAGACCATTAAGGATTATCATAATCTATATGTTAAGTCAGATATTTTACTCTTAACTGATATTTTTGAAAACTCTAGAAAAGTTTGTCATAAGCATTATAATTTGGACCCTGCGTGGTATTTTACTACACCTGGCTTATCTTGGGATGCAGCCTTAAAGTTTACTGGTATAAAATTAGATTTAATAACAAACCCTGATATGCTTTTAATGTTTGAAAAGGGTATTAGAGGAGGTGTTTCAATGATTAGCACCAGACACGGAAAGGCTAATAATAAATATATGGGTAAAAAATATGACCCTAATAAACCGAGTAAGTATATTAACTATTTAGATGCTAATAATTTGTATGGTGGGGCCATGAGTATGAAACTTCCTACTGGTAAATTTTCTTGGATGACTGAAAGACAATTAGATAACTGGAAAAAATATCCTTGTGTTTTAGAGGTTGATTTAGAGGTGCCTAAAGATTTGCATGATTATTTTAATGATTACCCCCTTGTTCCTGAAAATGTTGAGGTAAATAAAGTTCATAAATTAATTCCAAATTTAAATAATAAATCAAAATATGTTATTCATCGTGAAAACTTAAAACAATGTTTAAGTTTTGGTTTAAAACTGAAAAAGATTCATTGGGGAATCAAATTTAATGAAAGCGCATGGCTAAAGCCTTATATCGATTTAAATACGAGACTTAGGGCTTTAGCAACGAACGATTTTGAAAAAGATTTTTTTAAATTAATGAATAATTCAGTCTTTGGAAAGACTATGGAGAATATTAGAAGTCGTGTGAATGTTAGGCTTGTTACTAATAGAAAGTCTGCAAAAAGGTTTGTTAATAAACCAAACTTTAAACATTGTAAAATCTTTAATGTAAATTTAATTGCTATTCATATGGGAAAGACAAAGTTAGTATTTAATAAACCCGTTTACTTGGGAATGTGCATTCTTGACCTAAGTAAAACCATAATGTATGACTTTCATTATAATTATATTAAACCAAAATATGCTACAAAAGCAAAACTTTTGTTTACCGACACTGATAGTCTAATGTACGAAATTGAAACTAATGATTTTTACAAAGATATATCCAATGATGTAGAAAAGAAATTTGATACAAGTAATTTTCCTACTGATGGCCATCCCTCTGGCGTACCAGTTGGGAAAAATAAAAAGGTGATATGTATGTTTAAGGACGAATGTGGCGGAGAGATTATAGAAGAGTTTGTAGGGTTGAGAGCAAAGCTATATAGTTATAAAATGTTAGATGGTGATGAGAATAAAAAATGTAAGGGGGTAAAGAAGAATGTGATTAAAAAAAGTATTAGTCATGATGATTATTTAGAGTGTTTATTAACAAAGCAAGACCAGCATAGAAAGATGAATATTATTAGAAGTTATGAGCATAATATTTTTATGGAAGAAGTTAATAAAATTGCATTAAGTGCGGATGATGATAAAAAACACATATTGATGGATAAAATTCATACTTTTGCTTTGGGGCATCATAGGATTTAAAATATTTAACCTAATTGCAAGGTTAAATATTTATATTTTTCGTTCAATATTAGAAGTTGTTCTACACATTGGGCATTTATTTAGTGGCCTTAAATTATCGCAATTATCGCATGTAGGTATATGGCCACAATTACAAAAAAGTATATCCGGTTTACTTTCGCAACATATCACGCATTTTTCTTCCTAAATTGTACTTTTACCATTAATATGTTCTGGTTCGCTTAATAGTTGATTGTACCTATATAAGTGTTCAATTTCAAAAAAATCAGGGGGGTTCAACTCATAACCCAGACCAAAATCTATCGTAAAACGATTATCGAGATATTCGCGCAAGCCATGCCAATATTCGCCATAATATTCTACAAAAGAAGTAAAAGAAAAATACTCTGCTGGATGAATATTTTTAAATGTTAACAGTGGGTAAAGATTATAAATAGTTGGTTGTTTCTCTCTATCATCATTTTCAAGTAATTCGAATAAAGCATTCTGATAAATAGTAAGAAAATTATCATTTTGGCTAAATGGAACTCTAATACCAGTAAATATAGGATCACCTCTATTACGAAATTGACCTTCGAAACCCACTGATTCTTCTTGATCTGGCCAGACTACAAAAACGGTTGTGTCATAACCAGATTCTTCTAATCTGCGTTTACTATAATCATGATAAATAGCTGGTTTTAGTTTTGCAAGCATATAAAAAAATCTTTCTCCTCCCCTATATGAAATTGAAAATATTCTTTACTTGAACAATAATAATAAAAACAATTAAATTTGTTATTAAATGTCTCTTCTAACTTTCTTCTAAAATCATCCGAAATATTATTCAACGCGCTCATTTTTATATATATTTAAAAATTATTTAAGTAAAAAAAAAAATTATAATTTTATTAAAAAAATTATAAACTTTTTACCGAAAGAATTTCAGCGAGTCAGTTCGCGGTATTGATCGCGCGAATCGATGGAAAACGTGCGGCGAGACGCTCGAATCGGCGAGACGCCCGAATCGTTTAAAATTTCAAGGAGGCTGGTCGTATTGGTTTATAGTTCTCGTAGTGACGGGTGGGAGGTTTTGTAGTTTCCTGGGGTCTGGGCTGGAAGGGGCGCGGGGGGTGAGGGGCGAGAGGTGAAGGTTCTTGAATCCAAAACGCGAAAGCCACCGAGCCCGCAAGCCACTGAGCCTGCAAGCCACTGAGCCCGCAAGCTGTTATCCCACAAGCTGTTATCCCGCAAGCCACTGAGCCCACAAGCTGTTATCCCACAAGCTGTTATTCTGCAAGCTGTTATCCTGCAAGCCACTGAGCCCGCAAGCCACTGAGCCTGCAAGCTGTTATCCCGCAAGCTGTTATCCTGCAAGCTGTTAACCCGCAAGCTGTTATCCCACAAGCTGTTATCCTGCAAGCCACTGAGCCCGCCTCGCGAAAAATGAAAATTCTTAAATCCGAAAAATGAAAATTCTTAAATCCGAAAAATGAAAATTCTTAAATCCGAAAAATGAAAATTCTTAAATCCGAAAAATGGAAATTCTTAAATTCGAAAAATGAAAATTCTTAAATCCAAAAAATGAAAATTCTTAAATTCGAAAAATGAAAATTCTTAAATGCAAAAAATGAAAATTCTTAAATTTGAAAAATGAAAATTCTTAAATCCAAAACGCTTAATCAACTGGCCCCGAACGTGGAAGGGGTTAAACAGAAATCATTAGAACTAACATTTATCTAACTACTAGCGGCTATTATGGATCCATAATTATGTGATGGCTTGCATGATATCATGCATCACGGTGATGCATTAAGCCCTCTTTTTCCAGGGCATGGCTCAAATGCATTTTAAGACCTGCATTTTTGTCGTTATTGGGCCTTAAACTATCGCTCTTCATATTGAACTCCAAAGAGTTTCAATATTTCAATATTCATTTCCGAATACCACTTATGTCATCTCTTTTTTTTTTAAAGGACTTTCTTGTTTAATCTTTATACCCCCCCCCCCCAATCTACGAAGTAGAGGGGGATATACTGGTTTCACCATGTCTGTCTCTGTCCGTACGTCCATCTGTCTGTCCATTCGTCCGTCTCTCCATCCGTCTGTCAATCCGTCTATCATTTCGTTTCCGTGCTTAAACTCAAAAATCTTTCGACCTAGGACCTTGAAACTTTATGCAAGTGTTGCTTATGACCCAGAAAGGCGCCCTATTGTTTTTGGGTTGCATGGGTCAAAGATCAAGATCACGGTCGAACTTTGTTTGGAAATCGTTTCCGTGCTCTAACTCAAAAACCATTAGACCTAGAACCCTGAAACTGTATACAAGTGCTGCTCATGACCCAAAGATGTGCCCTATTGCTTTTTGTTCACATGGATCAAAGGTGTAGATTGTTTTTGTAATGCATGAAGTTCGATTTCCAATGGTTTAGACGTAATCTACATTTGTGGCACCAGTCGTCATTAAAGTCTAGCATTATTTGCATTTCATCTTCCGACTCTGACAGCAAATTTATGTCATCTGCATATAAACGACAGCTCGATTGGTTCTTTCGATATTTGATTCCTTTAACCAAACTGTAAATTCCTTGAATTGCGTCATTAATGTAAAGAGTAAATAGTGCTGAAGAGATCATATCTCCTTGCCGTACACCGGAAGTAGTTGGAAACTAGTCGGAAAGTATGACATTTAATTTAACGCATGATTGCGTATTTGTAACTGATGATTTTTAATGAACATAAGGGTACCATATTTTCTGTTTCATCATTCATCATTTCGAAAACTGGAAACTAAAATCAAGGGAGCTAATTCTTGCTTAACCTCAAAGGATAGTTTCAATTATTCATTATTTCTATGTAAAGGTTAGTTTCAATTACAATCATTATCTTCAGAACAAAATGACATCTCCTATAGTTGTATTTTTTCATTTAACAAAATAAATTAAGGGGAAAAAAAGAATTTCGTTGAAAAAGACAAAGAACACCACGGAAAAAGATCACGCGACTTGAAAACGCGGGACGGTCACGTATCTTTCATGTAATGCTAAGAGGTTTCCGTGCGGCGGCAATCATATAATGCCTTACTTGTTTGTCTACATGTTGTAAAATATATTGAAATCTAAAGCCCATGAACTATTTGAAAACACTGATGCTGACCTCTCCTGGCTTCTTTTTTAAAGAAGCCAACTTGTTTAAACATATCTCAAACACAAAGATCGCATGTATCACAAGTTCGTTGTGGTATCTTGCCTTTGAAAGTAGAACCTAGTAGATTAATAGAACAAACATTAAGTGAACGTATTTGTAGCTGATGTCTAAAATGAATTAGAGAACGAAATAAACTTCGTTCTTAAAAGTCCGAAATACGAAACTGTACGCCAGATTTTATTCCGAATCAAAGTGTTGAAAGCACTGGTGTGGCATTTATCAAGGGAGCCATTGTGAGGAATTATTAATTCGAAAAAGAAACAACAGCAATAGTTTCTAAATATTCTCTTTAAAGTCAACCTACTAATTAAGTTATTACTTTTTTCAGAAAGCAGTTGTGAATAATGTTTATCATTATCTTGGTTATGATAACCTGGGATGTCATTTGCGATAAGTGAAGACCCAAGTAAGACTGCGCATCCGTGGAGTCTTATCTTTATATGCACTGTTCACTTCTAATTTATAACATCGGGCCAACGACCCTGTAAAGTAAACATGAATAAACCGGTCAAAGAATAGGAATAAAAAAAGACTACAGCATTTATTTAGCAGGTTATGGGTTAAAATTCAATTATTGTCTTTCAGTCAGTCACAGTTAAATTATTATTTCTTCTTCTTGCTTAGCCTATATAATACAGACAGTAGCGACCCAGGCTTATAATCCATGGGACCCCAGCTTGCACTGGTTTAAACATTAGCTCTGTCACTTCCTTTTGACAATTAATGAAAGTCGATGCAACCAAATTCAGTCTGCACTCACCACTAGACTTATAAGACTACGTGAGGAAGCAATCAGTGGCTTCGGAAGAATGCTGTGTACTGGTGAATAATTGTCAGGAACAAATTTGTAGGTGTACTGACTGCCGCTAAATACTGAATGCTGTTGAGAATAGCATTTAATTTCTATTAATAAATCGTCTTGTACCAAGATGGGAAATAAAACATTTTTATTGTATAAACACATCTACATGAAGGTTAGTATGAATTGTGGCTTCAGTGAGTGAAAAGACATATTAGGAAAACATTTTTATTATTTGAAACTTTTCTTAGCATAACAAATAAGTATATTACGATAATTAGACCAAAACTAAAATTATTTACCGTAATTCAACAAGAGACATCATAAGAACACAGTGATTTTTGTGTATACAAGAAGATAGTGAAAGAGACCTAGGCCCTCAATTAAAACAAATCATGACAACTTTGAAAGTTTTTGATAAATGTATCGAAGGCACGGGTAAGGGGAAGTATAAGAGGGGGTTGTCCACCTCTCGTAAAGGGGCCAGTGGACCTCCCCCGAGAAAAGTTTTTAATTTGAGACGTCTTTAGAGACGCGATCTTAATGCATTCTGAGACCAATTTTGCAAGTTGTATGATCAATACCATATTTGACAACACAAAAGTGATCAAGCCATGGTTGGACCGCCAACGACGGTCTTGATGTAGATCTGAATACATTCGAGTGTTTGTGATCATTGTGAAGGTGTAAGCATTAGGTAGAGTTCATCGCAGTATTTCTGACCTTTTAGACTGGAATATGATTAGCCCAAATGTTTGTACATGATAGTAAGAAATGAATTCATCTTCTGTGCGTGAACATTCCCATACTTATGAATTATCAAGAATAGAATACACGAAGAGATAAAACTGAATCCACCTCCGTGTTTGTGAACTCTGTAAAATAATTCGTGATTAGTAGAACTGAATTCACCCCGTAAACACTGTGGTTTAGTATATCACAAGTAGAAGTGAATATCCCAGTGCTTTTAAGCACTGTAAATTTATATATGTAGGTAATTAAGAATTCATCAATGCTTGTGAAAAAGTACAGAGTATTCGTAAGTAGCACTTAAATCACCTGAGTATTTCTACCTTGTAAAACAGTATTTAAACGTATATTCATATGAAGGACTTAATTTATTGGTGCTTATGAACATTGTAGAACAGTAAATAAATGCGTATTTACACAGGATAAGTAACAGTTGACGCTATAGTTCTTGTAGACATAACTTAAGGCCATCTGGGTTGATACTGACGTCATCTGCCACAGTAACATGACTTGGTACACTCGTCTTAAGAATCTAGCGGGTGATTAGACAAAGCCACGGGCTTCTGTAGCATTTCTATGCAGTAAGCTATTTTTGAACACTGACTGTTCAAATGAGTTTAAGGTACATTCAACATCAGGGAATATACCGTATAAACCACACTGAAAAAAGTCTTCGTCTATAAAGCGCACCCTCTACTCTAATCTGGATTTCTTTAGGAAAATATGTGTATTATAGTCGAGTATATGCGGCAATTATTTTTTTTTCCATGCCAGCCAGACCACAAACTTTTGATGGCTACAAATAAAGGTTTAAATACCTAATAAAAACAGACCAACCGGGTAAATCTTCTGAAAAAATGAATGTCTGTATACCTCCTGTGCGACCCAAGCTCGGAATTTCTCTCCGAGGATTGATGATAATCATTGCGACAGAATTCATTCCTCTCTCACCGCTGATCATTGTTTCGACAAAGTTTATGCGGGAAAGGAGCCACTGGCTTCGGAAGAATATTATGCTAAATACTGGTAGCAGCAACTCGAGAAAAGCATGGATAGGTACACTGACCGTCTCGATGTAACTGAAAGAATGTTGCAAATGGCTATTAAAAACACCATACAATCAATCAGTCAATCTGTCGTATTGTCATGTACGCTATTTGTCGTGAGTCAGTATGTGTCGTCGGTAATGACATAAAAACATGATGATAAGGACAATAATAAATTCATAAGGATGCATGGGTGTAATTTCATTTGGAAGCTTTAAAAGTCGTGTTAATTCTTGCCATCCTTTCCAAAAAAAAAAACATTATTGCAAATCGCCTCTGAAAATCACATGGTTTTCTGTGTGACACAGCTTGTTACATACAACACGAAGTTTGCATTCCTCTCCACTGCGCGGCGGTTTACTCTGCGATTACATGATACTCATCACAGCATTCTTCTAACGGTATTGCTCTTACATGACAAACCAATGTCAGCACTAAAGATACCAGAACACGTTGGGAGTCCATGTTTTTTACTAGAAAGGAATTAAAAAGATAAAAATATTGACAACAAATACAATACAAAGATACGTCACTTTTATTTCCCTACATACCAGACGACAAAATTCTAGACTGATCCATTTCGAATTCATTTGCAGATGAAAGATTGAAAGTCCTCAAAGGATATAATATATCTTTTTCAAGGATAGAAAGCGTTGTGGGAAAAGGAGAAATTGCTGGTTACAAGCATTTTCTCCTTTTTCCACAGTCAATGTTTTAGAAAGACTTTTGCCTCTGGGTCGTTGAAAAGTCAGAATTTTGGGGAAAAGGCTTAAAAGCATAAGTTCTTGTGAAAGTTGTCAAAATTCGTTTCATTTTTTGTTTGATTCCGTTCCGACACATGTGTTGATATTCGTGTGGGTCTGGTTGTTAATGGCTTGCCAAACCTTGTGTCACATCCTAAACTAAGTAAAGACGGGACACAGCTCGAAATAATTAAATATACTCTTCATAGCATATCACTAATGGTACTGCTTTTTAGTGTTGCATGACAAGGTAATGTCATTCTGATCGCTATTGATAAAGAATATGGCAGGAGTCAATGTCTGTCAATGGAAAGAAAGTCTATGTACAAAGCTGGTACTATTGACCAGGTAAAAAATGCAATGATGCATTTATTATTATTATTATTATTTTTTTTTTTTGAAAAATAGCCGTCTATGTGGAAGACTTCAAATTTTGTGACATTCTTCAGTGTGATCAGGGCCCGTCTTCATTCTTAAGAATATTCTCAATGTTATTCTCTAAGATATTCTAAACTTGCAAGTAACACAACGTCTGACTGGCTAGAAGTTGTGTTACTTTAAAATTTAGATTTGGTTTAGCCAATCAGAAATTGTGTTACTTTCAAATTTAGAAAATCATGGAGAGTAAGACTGAAAATATTCTTAAGATGGTTGGTAAATACGGACCTTGATAAGGCTTGTCGCCAAAATTGATCAGAGCACTTGCTCAGCGTTCTTCGTCACACTTCATTAGCTCATATACTAGAATTTTATCTTCTGGTAAAAAGTTGAAGCGGTTTGACAAAATGGTATTGGGTCATCTTCCCGCTATCGGTATGTCGAAATGAGCGGAAGAAAAAACCAGAACGCAGTTAAACGAACTTAATTTTTCAAGACATATTATTCTCGCAAAGAGTAGAAAGGTGATAGTTTGTGTCTATTTGGTGTGTTCGGACCTTGTATGATGAGGTCAGAATTCTGTACATTTTTTTTCTTGAAAACGACCGATGTACTTGGTAATAATAGCGTTTTTTTTTTTTGCGCCGAACCGATGTAAAAAGTAAATTGAATTTCGTTCAACAAATTCTTTGTATTACTAAATTCTATGTAATCCATTAACAAATATTGCCATGCTTTTGCAGCTCTGATGAATACAGCAGCTAAACCATTGGTGGAAAAGGAGAATATGTTAGTAACCGTCATTCCCTGCTTTTCCTACAAAGTCTGTTTTTATCCTTGCAAAGACAAATCTCATAATTTAGCCATTTTGTCGCTTGCAAATGCTTTCAGTATGGACCGGTCTAAAGGTTTCACACCTTCTGGTATAGAGTTATCCTGTTAAGCTACAGGCAGCACAAGGAACGGAAATTATTGGATGAAAAGAGGGTGATTTTTTTTCAGTGATACAGAGAATGTAGTGGGCAAAGAGGTCACTTGTAACCAACCAATTTCTCCTTATTTCCATTATAATAATCCTTGTAGGTCTGGGTTTGGCTTGCCAAGCCCAAAGCCATAGGAATCGTATACCAAAATTTCAACCACATCCAAGCATTTACGAAAAAACCCGAGTCACGCATTTACGGAAAACCCCGAGTAAAAGTGGAAAGTACCGCCTGCAATCTATCTCACTACGCTGAAGGAAACGGCCCCTTTAAATAATAAAATATTTCGATTTGAACATCACAGTAAGGTTTAATTTCACAACAAACTTTGATAGATGTGCAATTTTAATCGTACGAAAGTGTTGACTGAGAATTTGGGGCCCCTCGTGAGGTTATTCATAACTGCAAATTCGTGCGCTTAACAGTGAAAGAAACAATTGGCAAATCTCGGGTGATCGTTGATCAATTTAATGTAGGTACGTAATCGACCGAGTTGTGACGAGTGCTGTTGCCGAGCTCTTATCGGGATCGTTCGTTTATCCTTTTTCTACACACCATGTGAATGACAAATAATGATAGCATAGCGTATTTTACGCAGAGGATGTGCTCTTTCTCTAAAAAAGGTGTCTTAAAACCTCGGCAAGATTTTAATTTTCGTAACATTACTGTGCACCTCGTGTCTGAAGTTATATGTATGTTTTTGATTGATATATATGCCTAATTTCTTCCTGTCAGAATTGTCCAGATATGACATCTCGGCCCATAACCATTTCGACCTATAGCAAACTTGGAGCATACAATGTCAAATATGTATTAAAGTTTGTAACATGAGCCATTGAAAACCATTAATCTTTAAAAAACGATGAAATTTTAGACTTGTCTAAATTGAAAACATTTGCGAACGGCAAGTTAGATTTAGCTGAAATGTTGGTTATTGGCTGTGAAAGTGCAGAAAACCTTGTAGGAAAAAAGAGAGCATTTTCTTTTTTTTTCCCAAAATGTTTTCATGAAGCTATATCTTTAGAGTCCGTAAAACTCGAGAATATGTGGTCAAGAGTTAAGTAACCGCTGGGCGTTTTATATCGAAGATCAGACTTGACATTCAGTGCAATCTGATCTTGATCTCCATAGGTATTTAGGCTGACCTGGGTCGAAACTTTTTGCTTTTGGCAACTTTTCTGCATGTCAAAGGACCAGTGTATCTCATGATTCAGTCGGTTGCTCCACAAAATGGATTTTATGGATCCATTAATATATTATGGCTCGTTTCGATTGATGGATCACGGAGATGCATTAAACCCCCTTTTTTCCAGAGCATGGTTCATTTGGGTTTTCCATAATCACAACCAGGAGCTCTTTAAATTTATCAATCCTAGATGACTTTACTCAGATGAGGGCTTTAGGTCCAACGGCCCTCTCGTTCATGAAAATCGGCTTTCCAGCTTGGTTGATCATGGCAACTTAGAGATTCCATAGACTTTCAATGCGAAAGTTGAAAAGTGGCATTTACAGCAGATATTTTGATAAAACTTTAATAGATATGTACATTGAGCAGCGTTGTATTATCCATATGATTTTATCCAACTGGTAGCCTTTAGCTCATCTGTTTACGAAGAAAGCGCCATGCTATTGACAAAGCCTATGCGTCATTGTCATCGTGTAAAAACTTCGACATTTTTTAACATCTCTGTTATTCCTGAATATATTTACTTCAAACTTGTACAAATTATTTACTGTTAAAAGGGGTACCCATATTACAGGACAGGTAACCATCAAAATACTTTTGACACACTTACGCCCTTTTTTTATTGCTTTCAATTTTCAGAACCTTTGACATTTTATCATATCTGTCATTAATGAAGATACTTACTTCAAACTTGAGCTTTTCGATAACTATTAAAAGGAGATTTTATTCAGTACAACAGAGGTAGGTAACCACCAAAATATTTTTGGCAAAGTAATTAGTTATGCCTCTTTTTCGACTGAGAACTTTTAGCTCAGCTGTTTTTAGAGACATGGTATTTTCATTGCCCTACTGTCATCATCTTCGTCGTTTGTGTCGTCGTCATGCAAAATATTTGACATTTTACAATATCTTCGTTATAACTGAAAATGTTTACTTAAAACTTGGACAAGCTGTTAACTATCAAAAGGGAAACATAAGCAATAAGGGTAAATAACTATCAAGTAATATCCCTTTTTCAACTTTGTGTTTTCACTGAAAATCAACCGAGTATTGGCGCCCGAATGCGGACGTCTTCTTATTTGTTGCCATAGAAACCAAAACTTAAAAATAAAAAGAAATATGTAAAAGATTGTCTTCTCAGACACCAAATCGTGCTCTGCGATATTAGCCTCTAAAGACTTTGTGTTTTCCCTTGTCATTGCTCAAAGGACATGGTTACTATTTCAACCTATAGACTGAGTGTGGTAAAATGAAAGAAAAATATGATTCATTGCTTGGCCATTGTGGATTTTTGCACTTTCCAGAAATATTCCCTGCTGTTGCACGCTGCTTATTTTGGTTTGTTACCATGATTTGTTGCCAAAGCAACGTAAAGGAAGAAAATAGGAAGCAGAAAATCCTTTGAAAATTATCTCCTTTCAATCCTTAAAGACCATGAGACCAAGACAATACAAAAATACTCATTATATTGGCCTTTACAAATTTATGTTTTTCCATTCTGTTGTCAACTCCACAGACAGTCAGTGTGAGACATGAAGATATTTTTTATTAGTCTGTATAAATGTGATAGCAGTTTTTAAACCTGTACAAATGTGAAAGCAACTTTGAGCTTCTGGGCCTCATTTTCCTATCTCTTCACCCGTTCTGATGCCCAGGCCTTCAGCGCCTTCAGCGGTTTGATTTTCTTAGTATTCATCTGATACTTTCGTTAAAGGCAAGTCGAAGGCTCTTTTTTTTCTGGTAAAAGGGTTATGTAAGTTTTATCGAACAAAGAGTATGCTACATTAGTATATCACATTTCATGAACAAAGTTTATACAGAACAAAATCGAACCTAGCACCTGACAGCAGTGAAATTACTATTATTACCTGATGTTGATGTCATTTTCATTTAAATAATTAAAAGGCTTTATTATAAAGCTAAATGGAAAAAAGATATGTCGACAGGAATGTAAAATTAAAAACAACTGGTATGAATCCCTTATAAAAAATTCGTTTTCATAAAAAAAAAAAAATGGGGGAAAAAAAGGTGTTTTACGTAAACAGATTTAAAGAGAAGAGAAAATGTGAAGCACGATATTCCATCGCACAGCTGTAAACTTTTTTTTTTTGTGTGTAAGTATTTTATAATGTATCGGTAGATGGATCATTTTAGGTGATCTCTTTTCTGTTTGATCTCGGGCTAAGCGTTACTTAGCGTAACATGTAAAAGAAATGAAAGCTAAAATTGAACTCGAGTAGAGACAATGTGAATCATGATATCCAATCGCACAGCTGTAACTTTTTTTGTTTGTATGTATAACGTATTGCTAAATGGAACATTTCAAGTGATCCCTTTTCTCTGTTTGATTTCGGTCTTAGCACATTTCCATCTGCTCTTACAGACAGCGTAGATAATGTCAGACTGAACAGAAAGTCCAGTCTAATCTCGCATTCGCGCCGGAAGAGATTTCTTAGGTATTTTGGACAAAAAAGCCTTTGTATCCCGTAATATATAGATCTTCGTTTCACACACACACACACACACACACACATATATATGTGTGTGTGTGTGTGTGTGTGTGTGTGGCAATCTAAGTTGCATCCTTTATCAGATGACAAGATTTTGTAACTGCCCCAACTGAAAGCAATTGCAAGCGACATATAAGATGTGGCTGAAATAATTGGACTTGTCTTTGAAAAAGAGTAGAAAGCAGTGTGGGAAAAGGAGAAATTGCTGTTTACAACCTGCATTTTTCCGTTTTCCCATAATGCTTTCAAAAATATATTTCCTCAGGGTAGATAAAAAAGGAATTAACTGACAAAGAGTTTATTAACACCATCAATCTTTTACAAAAAAAAAACCTTTATGTTCACGACCCTAAGGTTGTAAACTTTGGAAAACATTTTCCTACAACGTTTTCTACTCCTCCAAAGACAAGTTCAATCGTTTGGGCCACATTCAAATTGTTAACTGCGAATGCTTTTAATTTCGGACAAGCCTAAAATCTAAAAAAAAAAGGTCTAAAAGTTTGTCGTTACGTAAATAGTGACGGCTGTTTGATTGAATTGATAATATCTGGTAAAGCCCTGTTATACTGATACATACAGTATATAAGGACTTGCCTTGATAGGAGCCCACCACAGACTGCGGCTTCTACAGAGACTTTTGTGGACATCGTCAAAGTTTTGACGGTTTTATTTACCGCTTGAAGAAACTTGGAAAAACAGGTAAGTGTGTCTGTTTTCATCACAGTGTTTCTCCATAATAGCTATTTTTTTCTCTACAATAGGTCTGTTTATATTTCAGTCTGCGTACCGTCTTTTTGTATGTCCTTTTCTGCTATGTTAAGTTTGCTCTCATTAGATTACAACAGTGTTTTAGACTTGTTCGTGTGAAGAAAAACCAGCTACTAGTAAAACGTATGTCCAACGGACAAAAATCTGTCTTCGAAGGATAAAAAAAAAACATTGTGGGAAAATGAGAAAATGTGTATAAGCATTTTCTTACAAAGTTGTCAGATGTTTTCTACGGGTTCGTTAAAAACAGGATCATTTGGTAAAGATTTAACTCTTTTGAAAAAATATAATGAAAAGGTATTTATTCCTTCATTTATCTTTAACTTTTTACCAGGCGATAAAATTTTAGACTCGTTAGCGATATAAAAATGGCAAAAGGTTAATAACATCCATTATTTTTTTCTTCTTTAAGCTATCCATTCTTCTTCAAAACCCGTGCCTTTGCCCCCCCCCCCCCCCCCCCCCCCCCACTTTCTTGTTTTCTTCAACTATTTCAAAAACATATGAGCCATGCTCTGGCAAAAGGGTGTTTAATGCATCTTCGTGATGCATTGTTCCAAGCAAGTCATACTATAATTATGGATCCATGAAATCCATTTTGTCTACCAACCGACTGAATCATGAGGCAGACTGGTCCTTTGTCATGCAGAAAATTGATCGAAAGCAAAAAGTTTCGACCAAGATCAGCCGACACGGACTGGGTGTCAACTTAGGTGTTGTTCATTGGCCCACCCATTCTGCGGGTTTACTAGTGTAGTTTCCAGCAAGCAGAATCGAGAGAGATTTGTATTTATAAGTTGCAAAGACTTGTTTCTCAATCGATGTAAAATAAATGTCAAAAATGAAACTTATTAATTTTTACTTCTTTTGCATCCTACTCTGTTATTTAGGACAACATGGACTCAAGACAGTTTCTTGTACTGATGCTAGTGTTACTTGCGTGTTCAAGTCAAGTGAGAGAAGTAACTGGCGGTCAGTCGCTTCCTCGTCTCGATTATCATGAATGTTTGAGGACTTGTCAGAAACGAGGAAATCCTGTGAGTCTTTGTGAACTTAATTGCAAGGGGGCCACAGACAAAGACTGAGGAACTGCGACAAATCGGTCCTAAAACACGCATGAGCTTATTTGCAATGAACAAAGGCTCCTGAATAAAAATAGAAAATCTAACAATTTAGTCATATATTTTTGTTTTTGTTTTATACCCATTTTTAGCTCCACTGGCCGAAGGCCAGCGAGCTATTGTCATGGCGTTGTGTCCGTCGTGCGTCCGTCCGTCCGTTCGTCCGTGCGTGCGTCCGTAAACTTTTTCTTTAAAAAACTTCTCCTCAGAAACTATAGACTGGATTTTGACCAAATTTCACAGGAATGTTCCTTTGGTGGTCCTCTTTCAAATTCCTTCAAATAATTGTGTTCCATGAAGAATTCTGGTTGCCATGGCAACCAAAGTAAAAAACCTTTAAAAATCTTCTCCTCCCAAACCGCTATTTGGATAGCATTATTATTTTGCAGGAATGTTCCTTAGATACAGGTTTACAGAATTCCTTTAAAAAAAAATGATCTGTCAAAAAACATGGCTTTTATGGGAGACTCATTTTCCTTTTATGGTATAAAGTAAAATCTTTGAAAAATTTCTTCTCTAAAACTATTCATTGGATTTCATTGTTGTTTTGCAGGTAAGTTCCTATGGTGGTTGTCTGCCAAATTGTTTCTATGGTGGTTGTATACCAAATTCCTTTTAAAAAAATGATACACCTAAAAACACATTTTTTTATAGACAAGGCTTATATTTCAAAAAAATGTTCTTCTCCAAAACTATTTATTGTGTTAGTTTTATCAACTAACAAAGAAAAAGGAAGAAAATTGGATTGACTTGACCTAGTCAGGGCTGTCCTATTTAAGCCCACACATTTTCCTTGGTATTAAGATCACAATTTACTCCAATGATATGCTATTAGTTAGTACTAGTAATGAAATATCACTGGCCATAAATAAGATAAAAGCTTGAGCACCTTTCACAACTTGAGCTTTTCAATTTTGCCTTATTACTAAGCCTGAGTAACCATGCCAAGATAAAAAAGAAAAAGTATTTTAATAACAAAACCCCCATGTTGTAGGTACTTTATAGTCCTTTTGATATAGAACAAGAGAACCTCTGCACTTTTAGTTCTGGTAAAGGTTTGTTGACCTACTAATGAGTAAATGCAGAGTGGACAGAGAAGGGGTGTAAATCCTGGTGACCTGGTACACAGTGGGACAGGGCTTTACATTTGTGATAAGGCATTAATGTTACCCAGTCAAACTGATCCCGCAACTTCAGTACACCAGAATTAATCTGTGCCCTGGAGCAGGATATTTGATTTATGTAAATGCATTTGTAGACCATTTTGTGTTGTTTGCCACAGAAGACATTCTAACTGTGAAAAGTTGATTATTAGGGATTAGGTGTTCATTGTATGCCAGCATATTTCATTCTATCTGGTGTATTGATGTAAGTTGATCTATATTGCTATAACATTCATTCATTTGCCCTCCTAGCTGTTCTTTTAGATTACCCCTTTACCACACAATCACAACTTTTAACGACCCTGAGAAAGACATATTTTCTATATTTTGATGTTTCCCCACCCAAAATGGTTTGTGAAAGGACCTGTTGCAGACAACATATCTTCAAATTAGTAAGACATATATAAAAAAGGATAGAAATTATTGTGGGAAACTAAGAAAATGCTGGTTACCATTTTTTTCTTCTTTTCTCACAAGTTTTTTCCATACCTTTTTTCTTTAGTGAGCTAAAATGCAGGATTGAATGGTAATTGTTAAAAACTTCTTTTCGCCATTATAGAAATATCAGGCCTGTGGAGCGATACAGGCGCTCAAGCGCCTCTAGTTTCTTCTACCTATGTCCACATATTGTTTTTTTTTTTCAGCATTTTTATTTTCAGGCTATCAAATCATCGCCACTATTTGTGGGATCGAAAAAACTGTTATCACAATAATTATTAATAATTTCGAGGTATTAACACTTAGGCAGCTAGGCGTGACTCACTGGCCTTTTGCGGACAGTGTAAATCAAGATTAGACTGCACAGAACGCGCAGTCTGATCTTGGATCTATACTGTCTGATAAAGAGATATTTTTCTCCAAAAAAGAAGTTTGAAATAGCATTATTGGTGTTTTTACTATCGGTTTGAAAGTTTCATTTAACTTATTTAGCAGGTTAAGGATTAATCAGAAATAAAAGTTAGAGAGAGAGAGAGAGAGATTTCACCCTTTTTATGTAGCGTTACAAATTATTGTTTTGAGAGACAGTGGTGTATGGGTAGAGCATAGGCTCTCACAGTGAAGGGCCAGGGTTGGCATCCCGTTTTGAGCGGGGTAAATCCTTGGAACTGCCAAAGACAAAGGGCGAGTGCTCGTTTAGGCTCACAGCATCAGGTTTGATTGAAATAAGCTGTGAGAACGTGTTTCACAATCAATGTAAAATAAATATATGGACCATGCTCTGGCAAAAGAGAATTTAATGCATCTCCGTGATGAACTATACCAAGCGAGTCGTCACATAAGTATGGACCCAGAAAATCTACTTTGTATAACAACCTGCTGAAAACATGTGATAAAATGGTCCTTGGACATGTAGAAAATATATCAAAAGCAAAAAGTTTCGGCTCTGGTCAGCCTGGACTGCGCAGGGTGACCTCGGTCGATACTTTTTGCAGATGAATTAAACTCCCCTTTTCACAAAGCAAGGCCCATATGTTTAAACTAAGGTTTCACAAATGAGCAGGACTCAGTAATGAAGATGTTGGATTCTGTCACAACCGAGGCGTCCGGTTTTCTTGGGAGGGTGTTTAGACAAAACATTTTAAGCAGAACCCGAGTCTAGTGCTCGTGAAACCCAGCTCATATATACGTGGTTGATATGAATGGAATACTATGTGCACCTTTCTGCATCTGTTGTAGTCGGCTTAGGTCGAGTTCCATGTGTACAGAAAGCGTATCGGATAAGACCGAAGGTCGAATCCGATGTGAACCTCTTTACAAATGTAACGAAACCTGATCCGACCACACATAAATGCATCTTCGCAAGCCAAGGTGACGATCACTACGTGGATCTTACCCCTTGGCTGATCGTGTCGAAATTTGTTTGCACGGCGACCCGCCACATACTGGATTTTGGTTGTTATCACCCCTAGATTTACGTCATTGAAAACCAACCAAACTTTGCGTGACATAACTCTTTTGTTTACCTTTCTAGGTGTTGGGCTATGATCTGTTGGCTTTGGTGTTGTTATTTTAACGGGGGTCCCTTACTAAGGTTTGGTTCAATTATAGTTTGTTCAGCATGCTTTCTCCGTAATTCGCCAACAATTGACTGCTTTTCATATAGCAAACTTGACAGACAATTTAACAAGTCAAAATCTTTTTCGAAATCTTAAGTTACGCGAAGCAAAAGAACACACTTACTTTGACAGTCCATCATCTGTGTTTGGATGTATCCTAAAACTTCATTTAATTGATTTGTGACAGTGAATGTTGAAAAAATATTTTTCGTCTGTATTTTGTTGGTTATAATTCCCAGCATATCCAATAAATTTCTCCTGTGGTCATTTTTATTTACGTTCTGCTATTGTTGGATAGCAAATGTAACGCACTATTGGATTGGTGCTTTCAGTCCTGACTGCAACCAATGATTACACGTATTGCGAGGCTAACAAATTTCGACTCGATCAACCAAGGGGTAAGATCCACGTAGTGATCGTCACCTTGGCTTGCGAAGATGACATAAATGCAGATGGTAATATTTGTTCCTGTTATTATGTACATTTATAACTGTGATAAAGAAAAAAGGAACACTACAAAGAAACATGATTTTATTAAAAAAAAAAAAAAAAAAGCAGCATATTATTAGGATTTGACGGAAAGAGCCGAACGTGAATACATGGGAGTAGTCCGGGAACGCGATGATGTCCTCCTTCACAAAGTGCATATGTGATACGGCGAAAAAAAAAAAAAAAAAAATACACAGAGTACAAGCGTGACACGGAAAATCCTTAATAGAGTACATGTATACACATGCGTGATACGAAAAAAAAAAAAAATCCTACACAATACATGTACATGTAGGATACTGAAAATGTGTCGTGGTCTGTTGTTGTATATATGTATTTTAGATAATGCCCGTATTTCAATCAGATCATTTATAAGTTCACAATAAGAGGTTGAAAGAGGTGAAAATAGCATTTAATCAATCAACATATGTGCAAAATATCACAAACTATTATCTCTGGCTAGTCCTATTTCATGTACATGTACTTGTCCTTGCTTTATTACTAAGTTCACATGTCTGCTTCACGCACAAGTTACAGATTTCAAAATAGTAAAGAATACTTTCGGATTCACCCCTTTCGATCGAGCCTTAATTAATTTATAACGTACAGTGCTACTTACGCACACACATCGATTTTTTTTTTTAAAGAAGAGAACAAAATCACATGACATCATAAAAATTCTTGACATCATACTTCTTGTTCTATCAGGCTCTGTCGTGTGAAGATATTCCTTTGTACCGTGTGTATCACTGAGGTTCCACGTGACATAGCATTCGTGTGACGTAATTACTAGTTTAAATTCTTATTTTGTTGATCGAGTCCTCTCAAATTTGTACATTTTGCAAATCCAATGGAATATCAGGAGTATATTAACGTCTATGTTATCTCGGCAGGGAGAAATAATTGTGATACATCCACCCTCCTCAAGATAAGTTTTCCCAACCTTCACATTTTCGCTCTAAGGAATTTTCTAAATTTGAAAGTAACACAACTTCTGACGGGCTAAACCAAATGGTTAAGCCGATCAGTAGTTGTGTTACTTTCTAAATGCAGAATTAGACTAAAAATGAAATTAAGAATGGTTGGTGAATGCGGACTTCTATTTTCGCCGTATCATTTTAAACATCTCTTACAAACATATGTCGTAAGCGTCTTTATTTTCATCATGTAATTAGTCTATCTAATGTGATGATCTACGAAAATCTTGATGATTAAGTTAAAACATTTTTCTAGCCCACTTAATGGGAGCTATTTGGAAAATATACGACCGTCATTAAAGGAAAAGTAGCCATTTAAAGTTAAAAAATTACATTTATTGTTTACACAATAAAGTCAGCATTTTTGATTCATTGCTTTTGAAATTTGCACAGATTATTGATATTACCAAGGGATTGAACTGTATCGAAAATGAAGAAAATCTAGATATTACTTTGGGAAAAGCAGCCATTTGATGACTTAATGTTGTTAACTCAACAAAGTCTATATCATTTGTCCCACTTTTTTAAGTCGTAGGGATTGTATAATGCAATACGTACTGAAACCTTATGAAATATGGCTGGATTCCAAACAAATGGTTTTTGGCTTGGCTTGACTTGCCAAGCCCAAGGCCATAGGAATCGTATACCAAAATTTCAACCCTGTCCAATCATTTACGAAAAAACACGAGTAAAGGTGAAAAGTACCGCCTGCAATCCATATCACTACGCTGAGAAAAACAATCCCTTAAAATAATTAAAATATTTCGATTTGAACATCATAGTAAGGTTTAATTTCACAACAAACTTTGACAGATGTGGGATTTTAATCGTGCAAAAGTTTTGACTGAGAATTTGGAGCCCTCGTGAGGTTATTCATAATTGCAAATTCGTGCGCTTAACAATGAAAGAAACACTTGGGAAACCTCGGGTGATCGTTGATCAAATGTCAAGATGAAGGTACGCAATCGACCGAGTTGTGACGAGTGCTGTTGCCGAGCACTAATCGGGATCGTTCTTTTGTCCCTTTTCTAGAAACCATGTGAATGACAAATAATGATAGCGTATTTTACGCAGACGGTGAAGTCTTTCTCTGAAAAAGGTGTCTCAAAACCTCGGTAAAAGTTTAATTTTCGTAAAATTACTGTGCACCTCATGTCTGAACTTATAACTATGTATTTGATTGGTCTATATGCCTAATTTCTTCCTGTCAGAGTTGTCCAGTTATGACATCTCGGCCCATAACCATTTCGAACAAGAGCAAACTCGGCACATACAATACATCAATTATGTATTGAAGTTTGTAACATGAGCCAATGAAAACCAGTTAATCTTTGTAAAACGATGAAATTTGAAACTTGTCTAAATTTAAAACATTTGCGGACAGCAAGTTAGATTTAGCTGAAATGTTGGTTATTGGCTGTGAAAGTGCAAAAAACCTTATAGGAAAAGAGAGCATTTTTTTCTACTTCCAAAAGGTTTTCATGAGATTATATCCTTAGAGTCCTTAAAACTAGGGATTGTGTTGTAAAGAGTTAAGTAACTGGTGGGCGTTTTATATCGAAGGTCAGAATTGACATTTAGTGCAATCTGATCTTGATCTCCATAGGTATTTAGGCTGACCTGGGTCAAAACTTTTTGCTATTGGCAAATTTTCTGCATGTCAAAGGACCAGAGTACCTCATGATTCAGTCGGTTGTTCAACAAAATGAATTTTATGGATCCATAAATATATGACGAATCGTTTGGAATGATATATCACGGAGATGCATTAAACCCCCTTTTTCTAGAGCATGGCTCATTTGTGTTTTCCATAATCACAGCCAGGAGCTCTTCAAATTTATCAGTCATAGATGACTTTACTCAGATGAGGGCTTTAGGTCCAACGGCCCTCTTGTTTATGAAAATCGGCTTTCCAACTTGGTCGATCATGGCAACTGAGAGATTCCATGGACTCTCAATGGGGAAAATTGAAAAGTAGCATTTACAGCAGATATTTTGACAAAACTTTTATAGAAATGTTCCTTGAGCAGTCTTGTATCATCCATATGATTTTATTCAACTGGTATTCTTTCGCTCATCTGTTTACGAGGAAAACGTCAAGCTGTTGTGTTTTTCCTTGTCATTGCGCAAAGGACATTGTTACTATTTCAATTTATGGACTGAGTAGGGTAAAATGAAAGAAAAATACAGTTCATTGCTTGGCCACTGTGGATTTTCTAACTTTCCAGAAATGTTTCCTGGACTTGTCCTCTATCAGCAATTGTTTTGCACGCTGCTCATTTGGTTTGTTACCATTTTGATTTGTTGCCAAAGCAACGTAAAGGAAGAAAATAGGAAGCAGAAAATCCTTTGAAAATTATCTCCTTTCAATCCATAAAAGACCATGAAGCCAAGGCTATACAAAAATACTCCTGATTATATTGACCTTTACAAACTTATGTTTTTCCATTCTGTTGTCAACTCCACAGACTGTCAGTGTGAGACATGTAGATATTTTTCTTATTAGTCTGTACAAATGTGACAGCAGTTTTCAAGCCTGTACAAAAGTGATAGCAACTTTAAGCTTCTGAGCCTTATCTTCCTACCTCTTCTCCCGTTCTGATGCCCAGGCCGTCGGCGCCCTCAGCGCTTTGATTAGAAATTGTACCTTGATTATTTCACTATTTGTTCAATTCACCATGCCTACTTATTATGCTGTCATAGTGGGTTCAAGCCCAGTTGCAATAACCCCTCCCATCCCCAATTTTTTTGTTTGCGCATTTTCTTTGCTGTTTGCATCATGAATTCAAGACATATGCTAGAAAATGAGCAATATCAATCCCAGTAGAGCGATTCAGGTCCGCAAAGGCTTCCAGCTGCAAGCCATATTCGGTCCAAAAAGTGGTCCACCAATGCCTATCTGGTAAGAATGCTAACTATGGCCTTGACTTAGATCTGAACATATCCCGATGTTTGTGATCATTGTAAAGCTGTGAAAATTAAGTGGAATTCATCCCAACATTTCTAAACAATAAAATTTCAGACTGGTCTAAGTCGTAAGCATTCGCAGATGACAAGTAAATGGGGCTGAAAATTAGGAATTGTGTTGGAAACAGTAGAAAATATTGCAGGAAGAGGGGAAAATGCCGGTAACCAGCATTTTCTCCTTTTTTCCACACTGTTTTAAAAGTCTCTTTCCTCATGGTCGGTTGAAATCGGGATTATGTGGTTTATTTCTGAACCTTATGGAATGGAATATGTGGTCGAAGTGAATTCATCTAAAAGCACATGAAAGCTGTGAATAAAACAAGACGAGAAGAACTGAACTCATCCCGTTGTTGGTGAACATTGTACAATGATACATTATACGTAGAAAAGAATCCTCGCAACTGTTTGTTCAGCTTTTTAACCTAGCGCGGATCCAGAGGGGGGACTGGGGGTCCGCCCCCTCCCCCTTCAATTTTGGCAAAGATGTAGTTATCGGATTTGTGCGAATGGGCAACTCTGGGACCGGATTCATATTGCATGTGGTCGCCGCTATACGATCCCGACTAGATGTGGCATATGATGTGGTCTGAAATTAAAAGCAGCATTTAGTTTAAACCTTAATGCGTGTTAACAGACCCTTTATGCAAAAATGAGAAATAGAGTGTGAGTTAGTAAATGAAATACATTTACATCTTTGAGTGTATTATTTAATACCATAACTGCGGAGAATCGATGCTAATATGACTCGTAGCGAACTGTCAACATTACATGTATGCAACAATAAGCACTTGTAAAACAAGTTGGCTTCTTTAAAAAAGAAGCCAGGAGAGGTCGGCATCAATGTTTTCAAATAGTTTGTTGGCTTTTGACTTCAATATATTTTGGTAGACGTAAACAAACGAGTAAGGCATTAAATGAATGAGAAAAAACATGTTTTTTTTTTCAATTTTGCTGGTGTATAGGCACAAAACAGTACATGTTCCACATGTTGTTGTAATAGTCTAGGAACAAGAGGCCTATAAGGACTAAAAACAGCTCTACTGGTATTTAAATACGGACCCGGGTTTTTCCAAAGAGTTGTGGGGGTATAATGAAATTGAGAGCTGATATGAGCAAAGCTATTCTTTTTCAAGCTGGTTTCCAAAAATACATGCGGTAAGCTCTTGACAAGCTCAAAATACATTTTTTAAATTTAAGGGCAAGGAATTTCTGACCAAATGATCTGACGGTTTGCAAAAGAATCCACCTCCTACGAATATCTATAAACTGTGTGGGTTTTGTGAAGATTAGCAAAAAGTAAAATGAAGGCTGTAAGCTGTTCACAAGCTGAAAAATGTGTGTGTGTGTGTTTTTTTTTTTAAATTCAAGAGCATGTAATTTGTGACTCTATTACCCGATTTTGCTCAATTTTGAAAGGAACCAAGCTCTTATAAATATCTAACAACGCGATTTTGGTAAAGATTTGAAGAAATTGTAGGCCACATGCTCAGAAATGCATATTTTTTTTCAAAAGTCAAGGACACAAAATTCAAGATGATGATCCAATTTGGCTCATTTTCAAAAGGAACAAACCTCTAATGAATGTTTGTAATGTGTGCTCAGATAAACCAAAATATTTTTGGACAGGATAAGAAGTTCAATTAAAATTTTATACAATTTGCTAATTCTATTGAATAGGCAAGAATCTTACCTGATGACAATAAATAAAGGTGGCCTATACATAATACTAGTGCCAGGCATGTTAAAAATAAATGTAACGTTTTTTAATCTATTAACAAACAGCAATTATTGGACTGTCCCAAACAGAAAAAGCATCCAGACGATAATTAATGCAAACTTTGAGAAGTAATGTGGAACATGGTGCTTTGATGTGATGGAAAACATTGTGACAAATGGAGAAATTGCAGTAACTAGCAGCTTCTCTTCCCACAATATTTTGAAAAATTTTCTGCTGCAGACATGTAAAATGAAGAGGTTGTTTGTCTAAACGTTAAAAATTTAAGAAAGTAGATAAATGAACTATGCTCTGAGAAAAGGGCTCTTAATGCATCTGCAAAAAGTATCGACTCATGTCAGCCTGCGCAATCTGCCCAAAACCAAAGGACCACGGACTCTTTTGAGGTGTGTGGTACGTAGGGCGAAGAAGCACGACTTTTTTGCGCTTATAAGTTGATTTTCGCGGGATTCTCGCAATCCCGCATCATAGAAGCAACTCTGAGTGTTATTTCATCAAATCTATATCATTATAAATCCGTAGAATTTTTGTATAAAACTGAGAAAAATGCTAGAGTCTAGTCATTTTTGAAAAATAAAACTTGAAAACATACTGATCAACCTATTTATATCTATTTGTGGGGTACGAGTTCTCCAGAGAACTCGTGCTCTCGAAATTGGGGTACGAGTTCTCCAGGGTACGAATTCTCCAGCTAGTATCAAGTCACGTGATCTTTTCCCGCGGTGTTCTTTCTCTTTTTTTTTTTCTTTTTGCTTAGATTTATTTGTTTAATGAAAAATTACAATTATTGGAGAGGTCACTTACAATCAATATAGTGTAATAAATCTTTCACACACACACACACACACACACACACACACACACACACACGTTTATAACACACACACACACACACACACACACACACACACACACACACACACACACACACACACACACACACACACACGTTTATTTCCTATTTCAGTTTTTTGATTTCGGTTTTTTATAAAATCATGACGAAATAGACTGTGTATCAGAACAATTTCGCAAAAGCAAATGGATTTAGACAGAGATTTCTGTGGCAGTCTGCCTTTTAAACTCACCACTGTTGGAGAGGTCTGATGACCTCTCCAATAATCTCACACTGGTCAATGCTGCAGTTTTGTACCTTTAAAAAAATTACAGTTTTCAGTTTTTATTCTAGAGATAGAAATCATTTTATTATCTGAACAGATGCAGCTTTTCTTATGTCTGAAAATCGTTACAAAAAATACAGCGTTACAAAATTACGTCATTGTATTTAAGTTTTCCGCTGATAGTGCAGTGACGTCAATATCGGCTGCTTTATGTGGGCCATTTGTATAGAAAGGTCACAATACACTTCAAAACTGCGTCTCTTAGCGAATTATGAATCGATATCTCTTTGAATTTTATGAATTCTAGAGATTTCTTTTTTTCTGCACGTTAGCCAAGTAATAGTTAGACGCTGTGAAGAAAAAATTAAACGATTTAAGGGTGGATACAGGGCAGGTGTCTGGGCATCTGGACCCCCTACCCCCCAGCCGCGGAAAATTCTGAAAATGGTACGGAATTTGTTACTTTAACAAAAAAGAATTGCTTTTACGAACAGACGACTATCGGTGCTTTTCGTTGTCTGCGCATGTCAATTCTTTCGAAGATAGACCTGTTTACTATGACGCATTACTATCCTGTACAGGATGAATATCAATACGCGGTGCGTAAATTGCAGCTGAAAAATAGCAACTGGAAAATGGCTATAAACAATATGTCTGTGGAAAAATCAAGCCAGGTTTTCGCTACAAATTTCTTAAAATATAACATTTTCAATAGTGAAAAATGATTTTATGAAATATCATTTTTTACTGAAAGATATCTCATTATCGGACAGTGTAGATTTAGGATCGGACTGCACGTTCTGTGCAGTCTGATCATGATCTACACTTTCCGCAATAGGTCAGTGAGTCGCGTTAAGTAGCTTGAATTTTGGATTGGATATGTCCAAATTCAAAGCAATTGCTGACCACAATTTAAAGGTGGCTCAAGCGATGGAATTTGTGACTGAAAGGGCAGAAATAATTTTGGGAAAGGGACGACAATACTAGGTTACCAGCATTTTCTCCTTTGTTCCCGATAATGATTTAAAAATTTTCCTCCTTGGAGTCGTTAAATCTCAAGATTATGATCAAGGGTTAAAATAGTGCATGATACGCGGATCTGAGTTCATGTCAACGTTGTAGAATACTACATATTATACAGATCTCAATTCGTCACAGTGTTTGCGAACACTGAAGAATATAATTCATGATAAAAGTTAATTCGAAATAAAGTTATCTCCGTGTTTGTAAACAGTGTAGAACTGAATCCATCCTTGTGTTTGACAGGTATAACTGGAGTCACCCGTTGTTGGCGAATAAAGTAAAATAGTGTATGATAATTATAATTGAAGTCGTCATTTTAGAACAGTACATGACAAGTAGAACTGTATTTGTCCCCCTTTTTGTGAACACTGTAAAACAATGATAACTAGAACGGAATTCATTCCAGTGTCTATTAATGTTTAAGAACGGTATAAGATAAGTAGAATCGAATTTATCCCCGCATTGTTGAATTATACATGATAAGCAGAACTGGATTCTTCACTGTGTTTGTGAACATTGTCGAAGATTTCAGAATACTTGATAATTTAGAACTGAACCTTCCATGTGTTTGCGTAGAATATGACATGATACGTATCCCAGAGTTTATGAACACTCTAAACTGGTCCCCGTTGTAGATATACATGTTACTTCTGGCACAGGCGATTGTGTCCATGCTTTTCATTGGGCTACATGTATATCACAGAATAGCCAACCAGAGCTGCATACACATTGCCAGTTAGGCTGTAGAGGTAACATTGCAATTTTTTGCACAATTTGAAATTGGTAATCGAAACTAAAAAGAATATTAGCAGACAAAAACATAACAGGTGATACCAAAAATACAATTCACTTATTCGTGAGGTAAAAAATATCGGAAAATCTACTGCTCTGGGAGTGAGAGTGACCTCCCGTGAATCTCTATTAGTCTAACGTCATGGCTTTTCCAAAAATAGACGGGCAGAATTCCTCCCGTTTTAGTAGCCTGTACCGATCCTCATACACTTGCTGTATCAGGGGAGGTCTATAAACTCCCTAGAATATAGTGCATGAGAATTTGAAACGAATTTATTCCCAAGTTTGTATACGATGTAAAACAGCACATGGTAAGTGAAACTAAATTCACCCAAGTTTTGGTGAACATAATAGAGTAGTAAATGATGAGCAGAACTGAATTCCCACCCATATTGTAAAATAGTAGTTTTCCAAAATAAGTAGCACGTAAATCGTCTCAATATTTTAACCTTGTATTTAATACATTTAATGCATTTGCGAAAAGTATCGCAGTCCGCCCAGGCTGACCTAGGCCGAAACTTTTCGTTATTGATCAATTTTCAGTATCTCCAAGGACCACTCTATCTCATGACTAAGTCAGTTGTTTAAAAAAAAGTGGCTATTATGGATCCATAATTATGTGATGACTTGAAAGGTTTAATGCATCACGGAGATGCATTAAGCCCCTCTTGCCAGAGCATGGCTCATATGTATTCGTCTGAAAAAAATCAACAGTAATGGCGAACATTGTAGAATGTTACATAAATGTGAATTTGTGTAGACGAAGTAAAATTTGACGCTATATTTCTTGTAGACTTTTCTTACAGTCATCTTGTAGTCATCTAGCTTGAAGATACTGGTGTTGTTTTCGTGTGTCACATGGCTTGGTAAACTCTAGTAGATGATTAGACAGAATTGTCAGCTTTTGTAGCATTTCTATGCATTTAGCTGTTTTTGCACACTGATTGAACCGATGAGTTTGACTCTTTGCATAAGGTTAACATTTTTGACTGAATCAATTTGAAAGCATTTGCAGACGACAAAGTAAATGTGACTCAAAAGTTGATCTTGATTTTTGAAGGGTAGAAAACATTGTGGGAAAAGAAGAAAATTTGGGTTACCAAAAGCCTTCTTCTCCAGGGTCATTAAAACTCGGATTGTGTGGTAAAGGGTTAAATTACTAAAAATACCCGGAGATACACTGCATATACTCCACTGTAAAATGTCCCTTTTTATCAGACGTATCCTATGTAATACCTATTCAGGTACTACATAGTATACACATTAAAAAAAAGTACTGCATCCCCCGTGTTATTTACCGACTTTGCTTTTCTGGCTTGAATAGTATAAAATGGGGTAGGAATTAGAACCCAGCTGCTGCATACACCGTTAGACCAGTCTTTTACCTATGAAATGAAATGAACTGAGGTATCCCTTGACCTCATGGTAAGCAGGATTTTTTTGCTTAGATATTGCTTTCAAATTTAAGAAAAACGAGAAGCTTTTAAGTTTATTTAAAGGTGGTAATTAAATTTCGAAATAAAACTTATGACAGGCTGAAAGTGACCTGCAGAGAATGGGCAAACACAATCAGTCAATACTGCGTACTTCCGCCCATGGCTTGCAGAACAGCTTGCAGTTTTCGTCTCAAACCTCTCACAAGAGGGTGAAACAGCTCGATCACTAGCCGCTGCCATGAGGTCAAGGGATACCTCAGTTCAGTCCATTTCAGAGGCAAGAGACTAGTTTGATTCTAATTTCCAACCCATTTCATATCATTCACGCCGGAAAATTAAAGCCGGTAAAAGCAGAGGGGGTACACCACTATTTTTACTATGTATACAGCAATACATTTTTGCATGCCAGTCGACCACATATGTTTTGATGGCTATCGATATGGGTCTAACTACCACCTACAGATTTATCACACAAGTGCACCATCATAAAAATGGCTGTCTTTATATCTCATAGCTCTGTCTGATACGCTACTTGTCAATATATGTCCCTAGAAAGAAGATAAAAAGATGATGATATTGGCATGGTATGAAATACATTACACAGTAAGACAATACATCTACTCTCTTTATTTAGCGTCAAGTCAGGTGAAAGTCACAAAAATTCTCACTATCCATCTCGCAATCTACTATTGTTAATCACTCTTGGTTATCACATGGTTGTCTGTGTAGCATGGTTTTTTACATGCGAAATGATGTATGCAATCATCATCATGATGATTCGGCGCACAGGGCGCTACTACAATATGATACATGTACATGTAACCATCACAGCAGTCTTTTAACGGTACGGCTCCTCCTCGATACGTCAATGCTAGCAACGCCACCATAGATATCAGGGTATGTCGGGAGTCCATGTTTGAAACTAGGAGAGAAGTAAAAGGATACAACCATCAGTTCAAGTGACAGTGCCGAGCCCGGCCTAGTCGGTAATAGATTGGTTACCTCTCATGATACAGCGTAAGTGTATTTATATGTACAACGAGCACCAGTTTAATTCGGTAACGTACCTATACAAAATGAAACCAGGGACTTGCTGCTTCGATTCGACAGCTAAAAATTTTCTCTTCGAGGATTGATGATAGTAGTTTGCAACAGAATTAATTCCTCCTTCATTGCTGAACACTGTTTCAACAATATTTACGTGCAAAAGCAGCTATTGAAAAAATGTTTTCCCTACTTTAATCTTTCTTCTTCTTTGATGAGTTGCCAGCGATCGCCTTACTTAATTAGTGATTAATCATCTTTTGAGTTTGGTGTGATTACATAAAAATCTGAATAGCTCCCTTCAAAGAAACTCCGTGAAAGTATGGAAAAGCGCACTTGTTGCGCGATAAAAATGAAATAATCTTATTGTCATAAAATGGCGTATTAAAACACATTACAAACAAACAATGGGTGGTGCTCGTGGTTGTGATGTAGAGCGTCGGCCTAGCAACCATAAGGTCCTGAGTTCGATTCCCGGGACCGAATGTCAACTTTGAAACCATTCATTGGCCCACACGTTCGGCGCTAGTACTAGTACAGTTTCTAGGAAGCAGAATCGACAGAGATTAGTATAAGTTGCAAGAACTTGTTTCTCAATCGACGTAACATAATTATGTTCAAATTAAACTAAAACACAGGGGTCCTGCGTGGCTCAGTGGTAAAGTGTGGGACTCGAGACCTGGAAGCCCCGGGTTCGAGCCTTACTGGATTCATTGGGTCTGTTCGCAGGAGTGTCCTTGGGCAAGACACTTCAGAGCCCTAGCCTACTACTGGTACTGGTGGAACCCAGGAAATACATGAATAGGTGAGCTGTCGCCGTGATATGACTGAAATAATGTTAAAAAAAAAAAAAAAAAAGCAGCATAAAACATCATTCAATCAATCAATCAGTCAATCTAAACTAAAACAACCAACAAATTATGTGAAAGTCGTCAGAATTTACGACTTTCTTCTGGGTAATCCTGTACGACTGCTCTCCTTAGTTGATAGTTGCACGGGTCTCTTTGTTCCAGTTCATTATCTCATTACAAGATGACGGATTTTGGTGGATTTGAGCGGCTCAATGGCAAAAAAGGAGGTATAATGCATCTCCGTGATATATTATACCAAGCAAATCTTCACATAATTATGTATCCGTAAAATAAAATTTGTCAAACAACTGACTGAATCATGAGGCATCCTTTGACATGCAGAAAATTGAATAATAGAAAATAGTTTTAATCGAGGTCAGTCTGCGCGGACTAGGCAGTCTCACCTTGGTCGATACTTTTTGCAAAGCAGTAAACCCATTTTTCACAGATCTTGACTCATTTGTATTTGTTACTTTGGTGGTCAGTGTCGCTTTCAAAATATTTAGTCATATTTAGCTACTTTGCCAGTACACCTGTCTATGAGTCCCTGGCATTTTCTTTGGTAAAATGTACAATCTCTTACTAGCCACTGTCAGTCCATCGTGCGGCGTGGTTCATCTGACCTTATTTCGTCATTTTTTTTTTACATTGTGTACATTCTAAAAGCCACCTTATTGTCCAGTTATTATGAGAGTTCCTCAGAATGTTTGTCTTTATGACATCTCGGACAACTTCGAAAATGGGTTATATCGGGCCACTGTGACAAATCTTGGAAATATTTTGTGTGCATTCTAGATGCTACATTTTCACCGATACTTAGGAAAATTGTTCAGGGAGTTCGTCTCGATGAAACCTCGGACGAGTCTGAAAATGGTTCACTTCATTAAGGAGGTCACTAGGTAAAATCATAGAAAGAACTTGTGTGCAACGCAGAGGGAAGACTCTTAGTTTATCACTCATGAAACTTGATATCAAGATAATGACCTTGACAATATCTTAAACGACTTTGAAAATAGTTCAGCTTTGGGAAGAAATGGTCACGAGGTCATATCACAGAAACAAAAAACATTGACCATACTTCTTATTATTTTCTTAAAGGTACACAGCCTCAGAGAGAGAGAGAGAGAGAGAGAGAGAGGGATGGATGGATGGATACTGCACGATGCTAGTGATCTGCGGAACCTTGGCAACTTGGGGCGAAAATATATTTATCCGAGCTTGAAGAACTTGGACCGAAAGTATTCTACCAAAGCTGCGGCAGCTTAGCGAGCAAAAGTGTAAATGTATTAACGTAAGTTTATTAACCGTTTTGCCCCTTTTGTAGACCGTGTAGCTCTGAGGATGTCCATTGTTGTAAGATTTGTTCGGAAAAAATACAAAACAATTTTTAAATTGCAGAGTTTTGGGAATTTATTTTTCTAAACATTGCTGGAACTTTTAGTTAACCCTTTCCCAAACAAGCCCTGGTTTTCACGTGTCTGCAGTACAAGTCTTTTGAAAACACTGTGGGAAAAGGAGAAATTGCTCGTAATGAGCAATTTCTCCTTTTCCCACAGTGTTTTCTACCCTTTTGGAGAACTTTCTGTCATTTTCACCAAATTTAAAATTGTCGTCTGCAAACTCTTTCAATTTGGACCAGTCTAAAATTTATCGTTTGGTAAAGGGTTAAGCGGTGTAAGGCTTAAACATCAAGAACAATTGCTAGACATTAGTGTGAATGATACATTAAAAAAACATTGTTAGTTATAATATTAATAACAACCACAATGATAACAGAAATAATAATAATAATAACAATAATAATACAATGTAATTATTATAATTATTATTAGTAGTAGTGGAAGTACTAGTAGTAGTCGTAGTAGTATCATGGCAAAACCAGTTTTTTTTTTAAAATATGAGCAACTTCTTCAAGAGTTAATTCGTCTTGTCGGTCAGTCATAACTCAGAAGAATGATAAGTCTATAGAACATTAGTAAAAAAATTTATAAATTTTAATTAAAACCTACGGAGGATTTATCTTGTCTTAATAACCATGAGAGAGAGAGAGAGAGAGAGATGCAGTACTGCCCATTACATGTGAGCTGCGGGAGCTTGGCGAGCTGAAAGAAAATGTTTACCTGAGCTGCGCATTCTTGGCGAACTTGAAGGTAAATAATATTAATCCCAGCTACTTAAGCTTACCTAAAATGTTAACGAAATTTTATTTATCTTAGCTTAGGAAAACTTGGAAAACCTCGACATAAATGAACTAACGCGAGCTTAGGAAGCTTGGCGAGCTTGGGCGTTCATAGGCGCGCGCGCGCGCGCGCACAACCACACACACACACACACACAGACACACACACACACTACTGACCTTATACTATCATACAAATGAAACAGTTTAAGTGATCCCTTCGAAGAGCTCCACTTTTTCTGTTTTATTCCGAGCTTAGCGTAGGCCTATTTTAAAGTAACATGTCAAAGCTAAAACAGAACTCAAGTGTAGTGAAGCATGGTATTCAAACGTACAGCTGTAACTTATTTTGAGTTTTTTTTTTCAAATAACCTATTGCTAAATGGAACATATTAAGTGGTCTCTTTGAAGAGATCCCCTTTTCTCTGTTTGATTTCCGGCTTAGCATATCTGCATCTGCATCTACTCCGACAGACATGTTATACCATATCAGACTGTCTAATCTCGGATACACTCGGCGAGATATTTCATGAGATATTTCGGACAAAAAAAAAAAAGCCTGTATATGCCGCAATATGGAGATCTTTCTTCACCAGAAATGTAAATTTCATTTATTTGGCAATCTAAGGTTTCATCCTTTACCAGATGACAAGATTTTGCAAGTGTTCCAATTGAAAGCATTTGCAAGCGACAAATAAGATGTGGCTATAATGATTAGACTTGTCTTTGAAAGAGTTGAAAGCGTTGTGGGAAAACAAGGAAATGCTGTTTACAACGAACATTTTCTTCTTTTCGCATAAGGCTTTCGAACGTATTTTCCTCGGGTCGATAAAAAAAAGAAATTAACTGACAAAGAGTTTATTAACACCATTAGTTCTTTACCAAACAATCCCCGATTTAACGACACTGGGGTAGTAAACTTTTGAAAACATTGTTAGAAAGGTGAAAATGTTTTTTTTTTTTCCTTTCCCCATAATGCTTTTTACTCCTCTAGTTACAACATTCAAATTGTCAACTGCGAATGTTTTCAGTTTGGACAGGTCTAGAACTTTATCATAAAAATTTAACCCTTTCCCAAACAAGCCCTGGTTTTCACGTGTCTGCAGTACAAGTCTTTTGAAAACACTGTGGGAAAAGGAGAAATTGCTCGTAACGAGCAATTTCTCCTTTTCCCACAGTGTTTTCTACCCTTTTTGAGACATTTATGCCATTTTCATCAAATTGAAAACTGTCGTCTGCAAACTCTTTCAATTTGGACCAGTCCAAAATTTGTCGTTTGGAAAAGGGTTAAGGCCGTATGGTGGGACCGATAAGATCTGTTATAGTCCTGTTATATTGATAGATATAGTTTATAAAGTCGCTCTTGGATAGGAGCCCACTACAGGTTGCGGCTTCTACAGATATTTGTGCGGACTACATCAGTGTTCTGAAGATTTTATTTACAGTTTAAATAAACTTAATCAGAACTTTGAGAAACTAGAGGTTAGTCTGTCTGTTTGCTTGACAGTGTGTCTCCGTAGAAGCTATTCTTTCTCTATAATAGCTAGCCTGCTTCTGTTCCTATTTCTTTGGTTTGCTGCCGTCTGTTTGTTTGTCAGTCTGCCTACTGTATTTTAGTATGTCTTTTCTTGCACGTTTGTCTGACTCTAATTAATAAGCTTAATTTAAAGATATATCCTTACATCCCGGGTGAAAAAACGCTGTTACATTTGATATACTGTAGAATGGTTTAGAATTCAGTCAGTTGTGTAAAAATCTATAAATTACCGATATATACGGTGTAAAAGATAATAACGGAATATTATGTTGTAGTAACTTTCCTGGTGCTTGTGTTTGATTCGAGCAGCGTGAGAAAATTTGATATCGCTCGAGACCGAAGGTCGAGTGAGATGTCAAAATTTTCTTACGCAGCGAGAAGCAAATACCACGGGTGGTTATCAGGGCAACTATCTCCAAAAAGAGTCAATGAAATTTGTTCCATCAACACATCCGGGAACTCTCGAGCTAGCACCCTCGACAGAAAAACGGTAATTATACACCGACTATCATTGACAGTTTCGAAAACGGTAAACAAAATGAAAAAAAATAATGATGTAGACGGTAGAAACTTCTTTTTCCACGAATGGCGGATGAATATTATAGCTTAACATTTTGAATAAATTTTGAACAAACTGCAATTCAATGCAAACGAATTCCGTGCACCTAACGCAGGTGAGTACTTTAGGGCGAACAACCTTCTTGTTTGTATTTCGGAATGTGTAGAAAAATATCTGCCTTCTCTATTATGCAGTTAAATCTTTTTCTGTAGAGACTCTCGATTTCTTTATTGATAATAATAGTTATATACAGTCTTTATTATATGTGGAAAAGTTTAACAAGATATACTTTTCTGATGGTGAGCGATATAAATTTGGCAAAATTTATTTTCATAACATTCATTGTCAATTATTTTTTATCTATCTATCTATCTCCGTTAAAATCTGTACCTTTTTTCAGAAACTTTGCAAAATCAAATGAGTCATGCTCAGTGAAAAAGGGTTTTAATGCATCTGCACAAAATACATGTGTCTACCAATGTGTGCAGGCCGACCTTGATCAAATCATATTGCTATTTGTAAATCTGCTTTATTTCAAAGGACGATTCTCCCTCATGATTCAGTCTTGGACAACATGGATCCACATTATTCGACGATTTACTTGATAAAATGTACCATGAAGGTGCATTAAACCTCCTTTTTCTAGAACGACACCTTCATACATTGATACATGATTCATTATAAATGGGAGTCAAAATGCTCTACAGTTGAAAAGAAGTTTGAACAGATGTTTTCACCAAGTAGAACCCAACTATAATAGATCTACCTCTATATAGCAACTTCAAAGCTGATTACAAGTACCAATGCATAATTACACTTGAGCCATCCTCCGTGAAAAGGAGGCTTAAAGCATCTACAAAAAGTATCGTTCAGTTCCATGTCAGCCGCGCAGTTTGCTCAAGCTGACTTGAGCCGAAACATTTTGCTATTTGTAAATTTTCTGTATGTCCAATCCAAGGATATTTCAACCTCATGATCCAGTCGGTTGTTAGACAAAGTGGATGTTATCGACCCATAATTACGTGATGACTTTCTTGGTATAACGCACCTCAGAGATGCATTAAGCACCCTTTTCCAAGAGGGCTTCTCATTTTTTTTTTTTTTTTTAAATAATCCTACTTCTTTTCCCAGGAAATTAAACATGGACTCAAGACAGTTATTTGTACTTATGCTGGTAGTGCTTGCGTGTTCCAGCCAACCAGAAGAACACCCGGTACTTTTTCTTCCCGATGATAAAGATTGTGTGAGGGACTGCAAGGCAGAAGGACATCGTTCGGATATTGCAGGTTGTGAGAGACTCTGCCGAGAAAAATCAATCTCGTCATAGGAAATTGCAAGAAACAGACTTTTAAACTCGCGCTGTACTTTTGCTTATTTGCAATTAATGAAGGCTTCTGGGGAATAAAACAGAGAGTACAAGTCAAATATTTTTGTTTGTATTATACCCAGTTTCCTCTTTTAATTTCAACGTAAGCCCAATTATATGTTTTTCTCTACATTTCTATATTCAATCTATCAAAACATCGTCACAAGTTGGGGAAAAATTGTTATTACTGGTTAAAGGTAATTTTGATGAGAGAGAGAGATTTGGATGATTTGTTTTATGTAGAGTTACAAGGTTTCACAAATATGCAGGAAGGACTCAATGAAGATATGGGATTCTATCCCAACCGAGGCATCTGGTTTTTCTAAGGAAAGTCGTTTGACAAGACACTGTAAGGAGAACCCAAGTCTAGTGCTCGTGAAGCCCAACTCATGTATGTGATTGATATGAATTGAATACTATGTACAGCTTTCTGCATTCGTTTTGGTCGGATCAGTGAGAGTTGCATGTGTACAGAGGTGCGTATCAGATGAGACCGAAGGTCGAATCCGATGCGATCCTCTTTACACACACAACGGCACCTGATACGACCACTGTTATAATGTTCTTTTTACTATATACATTCCCATTACAACTACATGTATATAAAACATCATAAAATTTTAATAGCAAAAGAATCAGACAGTCGAAGGTCGAATCCGTTGCGAACCGCTTTAAACACGCAACGAGATCTAGTACGACCACACAGACTTGTAATGTTCCTTTTATCATATGCATTTCATTTATAACTGTATAAAAACATCACAAAAGTTAAATAACAAAAGAATCAAAGAGCCGCATATATTCCGGGTTTGACGGAAAGACTTTGGTGTAATTACACAGCAGTAGTCCGTAAACACGACATATAGTGTTCTACACAGAGTGCATGCGCTATACGGAAAAGGCCACAAGGAGTTCATGCGTGATATTTAACATAGTCAATTATTACGTTTTAGATAGCGCCAAAATCTGCAAAGTAGAACACGACGTCTGATGTTCTACACAGAGTACATGCGTGATATGGAAAAGCCTACTCAGAGTACATGTAGGCCTATTTACGTGATATTTAACGTATTGTGGTCAATCGTTGTATACGTATGTTTTACATAGCGCCCGTACTTTAACCGGATCATTTATAGGTGTACAATAAAAGCCTTAGAAACGAGGTGAAAACAGTCTTTAATCAATCAACAAAATTTGCAAAGTATCACAATCTATTTTATCAAGGTATTTTATGCTCCTTTTTCGCTTTACGACCACTTTTAAAAGACTGTTTCACGCTATTTAAAGTCGCAGATTTCAAAAAGAATTTCGAATAGTAACAATTACTTCGGGGCTCTTCCCTTTCGATCGAGCCTTAATGTTATCCATATAGTGTTGCTCGCGCATACACATCGATTTATTCTTCAGAAGAGAGCAAAGTCATCTGAGGTCATTTAAATAGTTCATGTCACACATCTTGTTCTACCAGATCTTTATCATATGCCGATATTCCACTGAGTCTTGTGTACAACGGAACTCCCACGAGGCATACCGTACGTGTGACGTAAATATTGGTTTAAATTCTTATTTTATTGACCGAGTCTCATCGAATTCATACAATTGCAAAGCAAATGGAATATTATGTTCACGTCTAAAATATGGATCTTATATGTTATCTATCTTTGCGGGGAGAAAAAATCACAAGACGTCCAGCCTCCTCACGAAAGTTCTCCCAACCTCATAAGACATCGTTGATCTTCTTAAGACAATTACATAATATTTTCTATCCGCCTTACATCACAGTAAGGTTTAATTTCACAACAAACTTTGATAGATGTGCGATTTTAATCGTACGAAAGTGTTGACTGAGAATTTGGGGCCCTCGTGAGGTTATTCATAACTGCAAATTCAACAGTGAAAGAAACAATTGGCAAATCTCGGGTGATCGTTGATCAAATGTTTTGATGTAGGTACGCAATCGATCAAGTTGTGACGATTGCTGTTGCCGAGCACTAATCGGGATCGTTCCTTTATTCTTTTTCTACACACCATGTGAATGACAAATAATGATAGCGTATTTTACACAGACGATGTGCTCTTTCTCTGAAAAAGGTGTCTCAAAACCTCGGCAAGATTTTAATTTTCGTAAAATTACTGTGCACCAAGTATCTGAAGTTATAACTATGTATTTGATAGGTATATATGCCTTATTTCTTCCTGTCAGAAATGTCCAGATATGACATCTCGGCCCATAACCATTTCGACCCATAGCAAACTTGGAGCATACAATACTAAATATGTATTAAAGTTTGTAACATGAGCCATTGAAAACTAGTAATCTTTAAAAAAACGATGAAATTTTAGACTTGTCTAAATTGAAAACATTTGCGAACGGCAAATTAGATTTAGTTGAAATGTTGGTTATTGGTTGTGAAAGTGCAGAAAACCTTGTAGGAAAAAAGAGAGCATTTTTTTTTTTTCAAAAGGTTTTCATGAGGCTATATCCTTGGAGTCCTTAAAACTCGAGAATATGCGGTCAAGAGTTAAGTAACTGGTGGGCGTTTTATATCGAAAATCAGAGTTGACATTCAGTGCAATCTGATCTTGATATCCATAGGTATTTAGGCTGACCTGGGTCGAAACTCTTTGCTTTTGGCAAATTTTCTGCATGTCAAAGGACCAATGTACCTCATGATTCAGTCGGTTGCTCCACAAAATGGATTTTATGGATCCATTAATATATGATGGCTCGTTTCGATCGATGGATCACGGAGATGCATAAAACCCCCTTTTTCCAGAGCATGACTCATTTGTGTTTTCCATAATCACAACCAGGAGCTCTTCAAATTTATTAATCCTAGATGACTTTACTCAGATGAGGGCTTTAGGTCCAACGGCCTTGTTGATCATGAAAATCGGCTTTCCAACTTGGTTGATCATGGCAACTTAGAGATTCCATAGACTTTCAATGCGGAAGTTGAAAAGTGGCATTTACAGCAGATATTTTGACAAAACTTTTATAGAAATGTACCTTGAGCAGTGTTGTATCATACATATGATTTTATTCAACTGGTAGTCTTTAACTCCTCTGTTTACGAAGAAAGCGTCATGCTATTGTCAAAGCCTATGCGTCATTGTCGTCGTGCAAAAATTTCGACATTTTTAATATCTCCGTTATTCCTGAAGATATTTACTTCAAACTTGTACAAGTTATTTACTGTCAAAAGGGGTACCCATATAACAGGGCATGTAACCATTTTTGACACAGTTACGCCCCTTTTTATTGCTTTAAATTTTCAGAACCTCTGACATTTTATCACATCTGTCATTAATGAAGATACTTACTTCAAACCTGAACTCTTCGATAACTATTAAAAGGAGATTTTATTCAGTACAACAGAGGTAGGTAACCACCAAAATATTTTTGCAAAGTAATTAGTTATGCCCCTTTTTCGACTGAATACTTTTAGCTCAGCTGTTTTAGAGACATAGTATTTTCATAGCCCTAGTGTCATCATCTTCGTCGTTGGTGTCGTCGTCATGCGAAATATTTGACATTTTACAATATCTTTGTTATTACTGAAAATGTTTACTGAAAAGTTGAACAAGTTGAAACATAAACAAGAAGGGTAAATAACTATCAAATTATGCACCTTTCTCAACTTTGTGTTTTCACTGAAAATCAACCGAGCATTGGCGCCCGAATGCGGTCGTCTTTTTATTTGTTGCCATAGAAACCAGAACTTCAAAATAAAAAGAAATACGTAAAAGATTGTCTTCTGTGATATTAGCCTTTAAAGACTGTGTTTTTCCTTGTCATTGCTCAAAGGACATGGTTACTATTTCAACCTATAGACCGAGTGTGGTAAAATGAAAGAAAAATATGATTTATTGCTTGGCCGTTGTGGATTTTTGCACTTTCCAGAAATATTCCTTGCTGCTGTACGCTGCTCATTTTGGTTCGTTACCATGATTTGTTGCCGAAGCAACGTAAAGGAAGAAAATAGGGAGCAGAAAATCCTTTAAAAATTTTCTCCTTTCAATCCATAAAGACCATGGGACCAAGGCTATACAAAAGTATTCATTATTGGCTTTTAGTAATTTATGTTTATCCATTCTGTTGTCAACTCCACAGACTGTCAGTGTGAGACATGTAGATATTTTTTATTATTAGTCTGTACAAATGTGATAGCAATTTTGAGCTTCTGGGCCTCATTTTCCTACCTCTCCACCCGTTCTGATGGCTCTTGTGTACTTTGACCTTCGAAAGTTCCAAACGGCTTTTGCGATCAAGCTATAGCTCTGACCTAACAAAAAATATTGTTGATACATTAATGAAATTATTAAATTGATGTTTCGTCTGTTATAATTAATCTTTTAATCCAGTCCAGTATCACGATTTTAACATTCTATTTTGCATATTTTCAAATGTGTATTTACCGTTTATAGGTCAAAAACTTTAGCGCGTCTATTGATAGTAAATTCACGTGAGTTATAACTTGCTGCGTCATAATGAATTTGTGTGACGTCAGCGCATGGCGATCCGGAAAACGTAAAAGCTTTTTTTTTTTTAAATCAGAGTTATTGCTTGATCGCAAGAGCCGTTTGGAACTTTCGAAGATCAGGGTACACAAGAAGAATAATTTGTGAACCCATCTTCAACGGTAACTAGGTTTATTTTCCCTTAACAGTTAAATATTATCTCTGAAAGGGGAAAGGGGTGAACCTTTTCTTCGATTTCTTTGCACACCTTGTCTCATTACCTACACTGTAGAGGCAGTCGCCAATGTGCTTTTTATAGTAACTGTGTAAATGAGAATTTAATTATTCCGTGATATACGGGCGATGCACCAATGTGCAAAATTGTTCGACGATCGACCAAGGGCTATTTTAGTGTTCCATGATAGAGCAATGGAGCTTCAAAGGCCCTTGGTTTAATACACTACTGGAAGAGGTTTTGTCTGATAAATCATGTTAAATTGGGCTCCGTTAAAGAAAGGCTAGCATCACGGTTCGAAAAAAAAAAAACTAAATCTCAGTAAATGAAATAAATATGTCCTAATGCAGAGTGTACCAGACGAATGTCTACTGGACAAAGAGACATTTTTTAGTTTTGTTCGAAATAGAGGCGATTACAGAAGACTCGGAAAGATCCCTAGAGGTTGAAACTATGCTAAAATTGATTGGCATCAATCTTCCTGAAAGTCTGCGAATGTCCAAGAGGCAATCCGTACCGGTGTACGAGACTCTGAATCCAAATTATGCTTAATTCGATTGGCACTGTGAGTTCCTGAAAATCCGAGAGGATGCTGAAAACAGTCGTAGACAGGTGCATTAAAACTCGTGAGAGTCCCTACAAGTCGAGAATATGCTTATAACTCAAATGGCGCCGAAGATCCTGAAATTAGGAAGATACCAGAGACAGGCACAGACCAGTGCATTAGACTCATTTATAAGTACACTTAACCCAATATATCCAGTTCACAAAAGAATCTGTTTGCATTTATATCAATAAATATAATTTCTCTGTGGACAAGTAAATAGACCTGTCAACCTGATCAAGGATACCTTTTGAAAGTAAGACAGCTATTCCCTTTTGTTTACAAAAGAACGTATTTGCCTTTATATCAAAATGATTTCCTTATAAAAAAAAAAACATATTTGCCTTTATATCAAAATCATTTCCTTCACAAAAGAACCTATTCGCATTTATATTAAATAAGGAAAACATCTCATAACCATTTTTGTGGTCTCGTGAATAACCTTGTCAACATGATAAATGACACCACGTGTTCAAACTCAATGCCCTTCAGATTGGCGGAAACGGCCGAACGCCGAACATTATAGGTATAATAAAACGTATCTTATACTACTAAAGACCGTCCGAGATCAAAGATGGAATTAAACGAGTTTTTTTTTTTTTGGTCTGTAGGGATATTTAAACCCTTAACCAAACGATCCCGTTTCTAACGATATTGCAGAAAAAAAGAACTTTTGAAAACATTTTAAGGACAGGATGAAATACTGATTAGAAGCAATTTCTTCTTTTGTCACAAAGTTTTTAACCCTTCTTTTAAAACCAAGTTTCATAATTTTAGCCACATTTTATTTGTCGTCTTCAAATGCTTCCAGTTTGGACAAATGTACAATTTTATCGGTTAGTAAAGAATTAAAGACACGAGAGAGAGAGAGAGAGTCTGTGATGTACGTTATCAGTGAGTTGCGGAAGCTTTGAAAGCTTGGTGGAAATGACATTAACTCGAGCTTCGGATGCTCTGTGCATTTGTTTGTAAATGAATTAAACCATGCTGCTGAAGCTTGGCGGACTTGGAGGAAATTATATTTACCCGCGCTGCGGAAACTTGGCGAGCTCGGACATAAATCAATTTATGCGGATGCTTGGCGAGCTTTGGCATAGACGGACGCACGGACGGACAGACAGACAGATAGACCGACATGCCAATTTATATACACATTTTTTGACGCTTTAAAAAAAGCTGTCACCCTGTTCTGCTGCGTTTTAATATGTTACAATATTTTACGCTAATATTGCCTTTTAAGCTCAAACCCATTACTGATCAAAACTGTATTTAAATACCCTAGAGAATTTTTTTTTTTAACTTTATAGGAAAAGGAGAAAACGCTGATAACCATTTTCTCCCTTTCCAACAATGTTTTCTACTCTTTTATAATTTCTGTCACACATCAAACTACATGTATATGCTTTGAATTTGGACGAGTCTGAACTTATATTGTGTGGTAAAGATTTATTTAAAAGTCTGACAAAATGGTTTTGGTTCCCGCTATTGACATGTCGAGATAAGCTGAAGTAAAAACCTAGAAATTAATTTCACACACTTTTATTTATCTAGAGATGAGCCATGCTCTGGCAAAAGGGGGCTTAATGAATCTCTGTGATGCATGATACCAAGCAGGTCATCAGATAAGAACGGATCCATAAAATCTATTTAGTCTGGCAACTGACTGCGTCTGGAGGAGGAGTGGTCCTTGGACATACAAAAAAAATGACCAACAGCGAAAAGTTTCGGCCCAAGTCAGCCTGCGCGGACTGCGCAGGCTGACCTGGGTCGATACGTTTCGCAGATGCATTAAGCCCCCTTTTCACAGCATGGTTCATGTATGATTCCCATGCAAAGTGGAAAAGTAAAAGTGTTTGAACGTCTAGTCTGTTTTGAAGGATTCAGTCCTTGGTCATTGACGACGTCCCTTTTGAAAGAAAAAAAAAAGAACACTTTCTGTCCTTCCTTTTTTGCGTGAAAATGACGTATTTGGTAACGATAACGAGTTTTCGCGCCAAACTACTATAAAAATAATTTAAATTTCGCTCGACAAATACTCTGTTCAACTAAAAGCTTTTGAATCCAATAACAAAATTGTCCCATATTTAGTGAATCTGGGGAATACAAATTTTGAAAACATTTTTGGAAAAGGAGAAAATGGTGGTTACCAGCATTTCCTCTTTTTCCAAAATTTTCTGTTTTCTGCCCTTCCAAAGACAATCTCATCATTTTGGTCTTGTTTATCTGGTAAAGAGTTACCCCGTCAACTTGCAGGCAGCACAAGAAACAGTGATTATTTTTTGGCAAGGGAAAAAAACTTCTTATCTCGGCAATAAGGAAAATTGTATTGGACATATGGGTTACTGGTAACCTGCAAATTTTTCCTCATCCCACTCCGTTTTCAAGCTTTTTTAAGACAACTGCCATTATGTGATCCATATTTTATGAATACTCACCTGATGCTGTCATTTTGGACAAATGTAAAACTTTTCTGGTAAAAAGGTTCTGTAAAAGAAAAAAATACTAAACAAAGACTAGACAACATATGTATTTCATATTTTAGAACCAAAATTTGCCGAGAACGCAATGGAACCTACCACCTGTGGGCAATGAAAGTACTATTATTACGTGATGTAAATGTCATTTTCATATAAAGAATTGGTTAAAAAAAGGTTTTATTACAAAGATAATGGAACAAAAATACATTGATAGGAATGTGACATTATAAACGAATGGAATTAATCTCTTATAAAATGTCATTTTCATATAAAAAATAATGTATACAAACTGTTTTTTAAGAGCTAATGGAAAAAATGTCGAACTAAAATTGAATTAAATAAAAAAAAACATTTAAGGACTGTAGTTGTCGAACCACGCCAAAATCCTTCCGGATCGTTCTAGTTGCTTTTGAAATTTGACACCGACCATTTCTTTAACATTCTTTATAAAGAACTTCTTTCTTTGCAAACTATTTTTGTGCCTGCGATCGCATAAAGACACGGATATCCCAGCGGTAGTTGTGTTTGACATGGAAACGCAAACAACGCGATCAGTTCAGGCGCCATCTTTCATTTCGAACAATTTGCCAAGCGCAAAAATTTAACCAGATTATATTCATCTAGGCATGATTTCGTCAGTCCCAATTACATTTACAGAATTACTTATGGTGATAGTTATGCCAAAGAGACCAGAGCTTAAAAAAGAGTGGGAGTAAAGAAAAAAGTCAAGCATAGTATCCCAACGTACAACTGCAACCTTTTTGTGTGTATTTATATAACATTTTGCTAAATGGAACATTCTAAGCAATCTCGCAACGGTGATATGTCAAACAGTCCAGAGACAAAAAAAAAAAACCAAAAAAACTCGGAGTAAAGAAAATATGAAGCATGGTATCCCAACGTACAGCTGTAACTTATTTATGGTATTGTATGATTGTTGTTAAATGGAACATTTTAATTGATCCCTTTTCTCTACTTGATTTCGGGCTTAGCGTAGCTTCCATTGCTCTTACAGACAGTATATATTACATCAGTCTTAACAGAATTTCTAGTCTAAGCTTCGATCCTCGTGGCAAGATATTTTTCGAGATAATTTGGACCCCCCCCCCCCCAAAAAAAAAAAAAACCCCTTTATGTCCTGCAACCTTCTTTCCTCGCTAACAATGTAATTTTCATTTATTTGGCCATCTGAGGTTTAATCCATTACAATGTAAAATAAGTTTGTATCCGTCCAAATTGAAAGCATTGGCAGACGACAAATAAGATGAGGTCCAAATGACGGGATTTGTCTTTGAAAAAGTAGAAAGCATTGTGGGAAAATAAGGATATGCTGGCAAACAATCATTCCTCCTTTTCACACAATGTTTTCTAAAGCTTTTTTGCTCGAGGTTTATTTGAAAAGGAAAGGCAAAGAGTTTAAAACACCACATAACTTTTACCAAGCAATCTCTTGTTTGAACGACCCTTGGGTAGTAAACTTTTGAGAAGATTGTGGGAAAAGAAGGAAAGGCTGGCAACCACAATTGCAAATTCTACCGTTTGAGCAACTTTGAAATTGTCGACTATAATTGCTTGCTGTTCGGACAAGTCTAAAATTTTGTCTTTACGTAAAAAGTTATAGCCGTACGGTGGAACCGATAAGATCTGTTATAGCCCTATTACATTGATAGATATAGTATATATAAGGATCCTATTATATAGGAGCACTACAGGCTGCGGCTTCTACTGACGTTTAAGTGACAACGCCAGAGTTCTGACGATTTTATTTACCGTTTAAAGAAGCTTGTTGAACAGGTATGTATGTTGTCTCACAGTAAGCCTCCACAATATGTTTTCTTCTCTGCTATTTGATTTGGCTTGCTGCCGTCTGCTTTTCTGTCCGTCTTTTTGTATGTTCTTGTCTGTATGTTTGTCTTACTCTTATAAGAATAATTCTACTCTTTACCAGACGACAGAATTTAGACTTGTTCATGTTGAAAGAAAGAATTTGCGGGTGAAAAATTCAGTGATGTCCCAAATAATCGGATTTGTCTTTAAAGAGAAGAAAACACACAGTGGTTTAAACCTTTGCCACACAGTCCCGCGTTTAAGGGCCGCAAGGGAAATGCTTTTGAAAACACTGCGGGAAAAGGAGAAAATGCTAGTAATCAGCATTTTCTGCTTTTCCCATAATGTTTTCTATCCCTTTAAAAACAAATTAGGTCATTTGAGTTACATTCAAATTGGTCGCCTGCAAAGGATTTGGACTAGCCGCACTTTTTGTCGTCTGGCAAAGGGTTAATGGAGACATGCTGCTTATCAGCATTTTCTCCTTTTCCCCATAGCGTTTTCAAAACCTTCTTCCCTAGGATTGTTAGAATACTGGATTGTTTGCCCACAGTAGGTTTCTTCGTCACTTCTAGACACGTACACTGCTTATTTCTAATCTTGTCTGACAGTTTATACAACCATCTTGCAGTAGACAGTTTCTCATTTGAGCTATACTCTGTGAAAAGGGAACTAAATGCATTTGCAAAAAGTTTGGGCCAAGGTCAGCCTGAGCAGTCCGCGCAGGCTGACATGGGCCCAAATTTTTTTGCTATTGTCAATTTTCTGTAATTCCAAGGACCAGTTTACCTAATGATTCAGCCGGTTGTTAGACAAAATGGCTTTTATGGATATATGATAATGTAATGACTTGCTTAGCATAATGCATCACGGAGATGCATTAAGCCCCTTTTTGCCAGAACATGGCTCATTTGTTAGTTTAGGTTTTTCTTCCCAGATGCAATCATATAAATTTTTGTATTTCGGAGAGAGTAGAAAAATAGCTGCTTTCTCTTACTCACAATGAAATATTTTTCTGCACTCTTTGATTCATTATTGACAGTTACATAGCATCCTCATTAAATGCGCAAAATATAACAAAATGCATTCATTTCCGGAGAGCGAATGGTGTAAATTTGGCAAAATAAAGGTTTATAATATCTTTTAACACTTTTTTTAAAATCCTTTTATTTACCTGTCTGAGAGCCAGATACGCCCACTTTTTCGGCGAGCTGAATGTGCTGGCTTTTGACCTACCTCTTGGTACTGATAAAGAATGGATCTAGATGGTAATTTGCTATTGGTAAAAAAATGTGCACATGTTTTTTCGGAGGGCCCTTGCAGGCATATTTGCTCACACATTTATGAAACCACTATTAACGAACGTTACTACCGCTAATCTATACCATGTCAGACTAATGTAGTAGAGAATTGTTCTTTTCTTGTCCTAATCGGAAATGTAATATTTTCATAAGCGTTACCCAATAACCCAATACTACTTAAAAAAAAAAAAAAAAAAAATTAGGAAAAAAGGCAATTGCTCGTGAGGTTACTTTTCATTATTTTACTTCATATTGAGCCACAAAATAGATTCAGTTTTGATATTCCAGTATTTCTTACGCCGTCTGACTTATTTTCATGATATTTCTTGTAATTCTGTTTGGGTGCTCTCTTTGAACAGTCGTCATAACTTGATTCATTGTTACATGTAAAAAGAGGTTTGACCATAAGTTTAAATAAAGTAGAATCGATAGTTGGTTTTATGTACTTTCAAATAATATTTTATCACATAATTACACATTTTTTATTTGTCTTACCCACGGTTAATATAGGCAAACAGTGTCGTTGCCTTTGAAGCTCTGTTATCATATACTGTAGTCTATTTTAAAACAATGGGGACTATTTCCTGTTAATTTAAATATCAAAACTGGTGATGGCGAGTAGGCTACGTTTTTTTTTTAACAGATTTCAGATAAAATAGCTTTATGTCAACTTTTTATTCTGTATTTTCGTCCGAGACGTACAGCCCTGTCAATAAAGCGAACAACTCTCATTCATGTAAATTTAAAAACGAGCCATGCTCTGTGAAAAAGAGTTTTAATACATCTGCAAAATGTATCATTCCATGTCATTCTTCGCGTGAGTAGTATTTCTGAGCGACCTGTTTTTAACTTAGCAGGGGAAATCAAGTGACGACATGACTTAACTTATCAATGATAAATAACGGAATCGTAAGGTAACAAATAGTCAGTCACATGATTTAATTCATCAATGAAAGAAAAAGGAGTTTTAAATATCTATAAATAGACATAATCCGCCAGTTTTGCTGATAACACGGTAAGGGCATGTTTAGGCAGTTTTCGTCTCTGCTCAAATGGTGCAATTTTTCTTTGATAGGGTAGAAAACATTGTGGGCTACCAGCATTTTCTCCTTTTCCCATAATGTTTTCAAAAGGCTTCTTTCCCAGGGTCGTTAAAAGGCGGCATTGTTCATTATATTTCGTTTGATGTTTATAACTATGTTCGGTCCTATATTGTTTGTATATTAGTATTTTGTGCTAAAATTCTCTTCAATATTGGAGTTAAATAAAGTTATCATTTTGTTATTTTTCTGCTTGAAATTTCCACTTAAAGCATTTAGCATCTTTGGTAGTAACAACACCAGTGTATTAACCCTTTACCACACAATCCCGCTTTTTAACAACTCTGACAAATACAACTTTTGAAAACATGGTGGGAAAAAGAGAAAATGGTGGTGACCAGCATTTTCTCCTTTTCCCACAATGTTTTCTGTCTCTCCAAAATAAGTTTCCAATTTTTTACTTACATTTATTTTGTCGTCTGCTAACACTTTCAATTCGGACTCGTCTAAAATTTTGATGTTTGGTAAAGAGTTCGTTACACCAATTTTTCATCCTGATATCTACTAGGACAACATGGATTCAAGACAGTTTCTTGTACTAATGCTGGTCGTGCTTGCGTGTTCAAGTCAAGTGAGAGGAGGCTCTGATCTACCCAAACTTCCTGATCCCGATTTTGATAAATGTGTGCATGAATGTCAAGCTCACGGACTGGATGCGAATTGTGAAGATATCTGCAAAGGAAGGCCAATAAGAAAATAGGGAACTGTGACAAACAGTCCCTAAATCTCGCACGGCGATGCTTTATTTGGAATAAATAAATAAAGGTTCCCGAATAAAGATATAGAATGTAAAAAGCCATGAATTTTTGTTTGTTTCACTCTGACTACTATCTCTTAATTTTCTACCAAGCCCCCGAAGCTCAAGACTTGAGAACAGGAAGTCGCTGGTTCGATCCCCGCCTCGGCCAATTTCTTTTCGAAGATTGATGATAGTCATTGCGACAGGATTCATTCCTCTCTCACCGCTGACCATTGTTTCGACGATGGTTATGTGGGAAAGCAGCCAGTGGCTTGGAATGAATATTGTGCATAGTACTGGTAAAAGAAACTCCAGGAAAGCATGGATAAGTGCCGTGATATAACTAAAATAATGTTGAAAACGGCGTTAAACACCATACAATCAATCAATCTCTTAACTTTCTTCAGTCTAGGTCCGTCCAAAGTTCTATTTATATTTGAGCCATGTTCAGGCGAAAGCCGATTTAATGTATCTCCGTGATGTATTATCCCAAGCGAGTCATTACTTAATTATGGAAACATAAAATGATTTAACCCTTAGGCTGCTTATCGCGACCCGCCGACCTTTTGCGGACAGCGTAGATCAAGATCAGACTGCACAGAACGTGCAGTCTGATCTTTGATCAACACTGTCCGATAAGCAGATATCTTTCCTCCAAAAATACCATTGAGACAGGAAAGTTTTCGGCTTATACTGTCTACTATAAAGTTTCATTTCTTTTATTCAGCAGGATAAGGGTTAAAATCCATTTAGTCTAACAGTTGACAGAATCTGGCTGTAGAATTAACTGTTCCTGGACATGCAGAAAATTTACAAAAAGCTTCAATCCATATCAGCCTGCGCAGGATGAAATGGGCCGATACTTTCTGCAGATGCATGAAGTCCCCTTGTCCCAGAGCATGACTCATCCTGTCAATCCTGTCGGCCATTTTCACAGATCACTTATATCGCTGATGAATATAAGTTGTGAATGAGAGTAAAAATGAGAAATATATTGAGAGAGAGAGAGAGATTTATCCGTTTTCAATAGGGATATCTGGGGATGTCTAATACCTTTACCAAACAACACCGAGCTTTAAAGACTGTGCAGAAAAAGCCTTTTGGAAACATTATGGGAAAAAGAGAAAATGCGGGTAACCAGCATTCTTTTCATTTTCAAAAAGTTTTCTATCCCCTTTTATGCCCCCGCCATGAAATGGGGGGGGGGGCATATAGAGTTACCTGTGTCCGTCTCTGTGTGTGTGTGTGTTAGTGTGTGCGTGTGTGCGTGCGTGTGTGTGTGTGTGAGTGCGTGCGTGCGTTAGTGTGTGTGTCCCATTCTTGTCCGGAGCATAACTTATACATTTATCAATGGATTTCAAAATAATTTTGCACAATTGTTCTCCTTAACAAGTACTAGTGTCATGCGAAAAGTTTGTTTCGATACGCCCAAGGTCAAGGTCACGGTTGAAGGTCAAATGTTTAAATTGACCTTGTCCGGAGCATAACTTCTACATTTATCAATGGATTTCAAAAAAAAACTTTGCTCACTTGTTCTCCTTAACAAGTACTAGTGTCATGCGAAAAGTCTGTTTAGATACGCCCAAGGTCAAGGTAAAAGTTGAAGGTCAAATGTTTAAATTGACCTTGTCCGGAGCATAACTTCTACATTTATCAATGGATTTCAAAAAGACTTTGCACACTTGTTCTCCTTAACAAGTACTAGTGTCATGCGAAAAGTTTGTTTCGATACGCCCAAGGTCAAGGTCACAGTTGAAGGTCAAATGATAAAACTGACCTTGTCCGGAGCACCACTTCTACATTTATCAATGAATTTCAAAATAACTTGGCAAACTTGTTCTCCATTTTGAGTACTAGTGTCATGCAAGAATTTTCTTCTGATGGGTTCAAGGTCAAGATCAACATTAAAGGTCAAAAGACAAAATTGATATTGTTTTCTGTAATACATACTGATTCTCTCATATGACATACCTGTGACCAATACCATTTAGCGGGGGTATCCGTGTCTCTGACACACCTATTTTTAGTTTTAAAAACCAAATGCCACCATTTGAGTCACATTTTATTTTTTCAATGCTTTAAGTTTGGACAAGTGCACAATTTTATCGTCTAGAGAAAATAACGTGAACTAACAACAATGATTGATTAATTGATTGAATGCTGTTTTACGCCGCTTTTAACATTATTTCAGTCATATCACGACGAAAGCCACATATTAATGTATGGCCTGGTATTCAGCAGTACATCAAAATATTTGAAAGGTCTACAAATTGCAATAAGAAGAGAAATGAGGAAACTAACGGAGGTTACCTATACAATTTCGAAGGCGCACTGAACCATTTAAGCAGACAAGATGTTTGCATCGTGAGCGCATAAACCATGAAAGACATATGTCTTACTGATAAAATGATTTTACTTCATTTTATCTTTTTAAGTACTTTGGAATACTCAATGTCTTACTTTTATTTATTGAAAAATATCAAGTAATAAAGTAATGATTCATAGTTAAAAACTGGAACCCTCTGTATTGATGCAATACACTACCAAATGATAGCACATATAAAAATTCTCAAGTTTGATTGACTATAATCCATGACAAAGTAAAGCTTACATTCTGCAAGGGACAAACGTCTAGGTAAAGTTCAAATAGATCTAGCACTGTTTCTGTCTTCACCTCGAAAACAACAAATGGTTTTAAAAGCTTTCCTAAACTGCACGTTCCAGACGCCATAATAAATCCAATTAGTACATGACTGGAACACGCCCAGTAAAAACAAGTACTCCCCAATACATACAGTTAAACGTGTTGCACTCGATTTGTAATCCTTTAAAATGAAATTAAGCATCAACATAGGCGACCAGCATATCAGAAAAGTAACATAGACCAGTATCATTAGCTTAGTCTTTGCGATGGCATCTTTAGGACGAGTTTTTGTCATGGAACTTGAAACTATTGCTCTTACCACAAAAACGTACAGTACAAAGTCCACTATTAAAGCCGATGCAATGAAAATTTCACAAATTAATTGGAATGTTCTTGAAAACACAGCAGAGTTGATGCATGGAATATTCACGTCATAGTTACTGTAAGAGTCTAAATAATTGTTGAATACCTGAGCTAGGCTCATCATTATAGATATTACCCAAGTGATACCAATGATAATCCAGATGGTTCGTTTGTTTTGCGTTTTGACCATATGATGTAACGGGTATACCACAGATAGAAATCGGTCAATTGAAATAAGCGTGAGAAAGATAGCTGAAGATGCGATTGCGAATAACAGAAACACGAATCGTAAAATACAGAAATATTTGTATCGTCTTAGTTCTGGTATAAAGATATCCGCTGGATATAAAAACGTAAATAATCCTAGCAGCAGATCAGAAATGGCCATATTCACAATGAACTTATACATCGCTTTTCCATGAAATGTACTAAACTTCACGTAACTAACAATGATAAGCGAGTTTCCAAAAATAGCCGGGATTACACACAGACACATGACACACAGTAAGCAAATTCTGTAGGCTTGACTGTCGTAGCACTCTAGAGAGTAGTTTAGTATTTCTGTCATTTCATCAACTGGTAGATCTGTGGTGTTGTCAGCCATATTTCTCCTGAAACGAGAATTACTACAAATAAGCCATGTTCTGTGAAAAGAGAGCTTAATCCATCTGCAAAAAGTATCGACCCAGGTCAACCTGGGCCGAAACTTTGCTTAAAGTCAGTTTTCTGTATGTCCAAGGACCAGTTTACCGCATGATTCAGTCAAATGTAAGAAAGAATGGATTTTATGGATCTATAATCCTATAATGACTTGCTTGGTATCATGCACCATGGAAATACATCAAGCCTTCTTTTGCCGGAGCAAGGCTCAAATATTTTTATCATACACTTAACAAGAACAAAAACAACAAATACATGTAAGTTATTTGTAGAGTAGATACATCAATACATTACAGTATACATTGTCCTGAAATATATATATATATATTTTTTTTTTTTTTCAGAGTAAGATGCCGTTAACAAAAAAAAAAATCTTGAATACCCGTCACTATTCGGTCTCACTGTAAAATGAATGAATAAAAGTCCCCTACGCTGCATTCTTCATGTAACCTATAGGGTTAAAAACAAAACCCGACCACCTTTAAACGTTGTTAACATAAAACAAACAGGACCTATATTCGCCAGCCATTCTAAATTATATTCTTAGTCTATGAGACTCTTAGATTAATTAAATTTTACTAAAATTAAGTTTAACTTGATTAAGATTTTTAGTTCACTCGTACATTTAGAAAGTAATGCTATGTCTGATTTGCCTGTCAATTTATACAGTTTAACTACATTGCTACACAACGACGACTGCTTTCGTTTCCTAGACTACTTATGAAAATATTGTGGCAATAATAGAAATGAGCCATGCTCTTGCAAAAAAGGTCTTAACTCATTTCCGTAATGCATTATACGTGCCAAGCAAGTCACCACATAATTATGGATCCATAAAAGCCACCCCTTTTTTTTTTTTTTTTTTTAAAGAATTGACTTAATCATGAGGTAAGCTGGTCCTTGGACAAACAGAAAATTGACCGATAGCGAAAAGTTTCGGCCAAGGTCAGTCTCTGCGGAATGTGCAGACTTTTGGCAGATACATTAAGCTCCCATTTCACAAAGCAAGACTAAATTTTATCTAATGAGCAACTTTAATTTTTGCTACACTTTCAAATGTTTTCCTGCATTAAACCTACGCCACAAATACATGTACATATTTTCCCACATCGTTGATAATAAACTCTCCCTTACATTATTTGTTTATCATTTGTAAATGATACCAGAGTTTTAACACGAAAGCCAGAGCTATAGACAAGCTGTTGTTAAAGTGATTTCTTATTTGTTTCCATAAAATAATGGACGCCTGATATTACAAGTGCGCGAAGCCAGGCTCGTCGTGGCCCACTTGTTAACAGTCGGTGTCATAATAATAAGTTATGGCAAGCATAATTACGTCCCCTCTATACAATGCAAATGAGGCAGGCAATACTTTGGTTTGCTTGTGTGGATATATCAGCAGAGGCTGTGCATAGCGTTTCTGTCAAAATGTTGGATGTCCTGGTGTGTTTGTCGACATTAACCCGCTAGAAAAGATAGATAAAAGAAAGGAATATTTCCACTCAATAGCACGAGTACAAACCCAAATAGTGCGATTTCAAAATTGATTTCACCGGAAAGAAAATACCGTATCGAACAGTGTAGATCAAAGATCAGACTTCACGTGTTATGCAGTCTGATCTTGATTTACACTGACCGCAAAAGCGCCCCGGGTCGCACTTTGCAGCCTACGGGTTAAGTGACCAAGATACTGGCTCTCCCTGTATTTGGTTTGCTTTTTGATATGGCATGCTATTCGTAACACAAATCATTAGTGTTCTCACAGCTCCAGGTTCGGTCGCCAATAGCATGACTTAAATATATACATATAAAAATAGTGTTGCACCCCCTTTGTGTTTACCAAGTTTGAATTTCTGCCGTGAATGATATGAAATGGGGTGGAAATCAGAATCTGGCTGCTGCATACACCAATAAACAAGTCTATTGCCTCTGAAATGAACTCAACTGAGGTGTCCCTTGACCTCATGGCAGCAGCCACTGATTGAGCTGTTTTAACCTTTTATGAAGGGTATGAGACGAAAACTGCATGATGTTCTGCAAGCCCTGGGCGGAAGTACGCTTTAATTGACTAATTGTGTGTGCCCATTCTGTGCAGTTCACTTTCGATATGTCGTTAGTTTTATTTCGACATTAAATTCCTAGTTTGAACCGAACTTAGAAGCTTCTCGTTTTTCTTAAATCTGACAGCAATATCTGAGCAAAAAATTCCTACTTACCACGAGCTCAAGGGATACCTCAGTTCATTTTAGTTCATAGGTAAAAGACTAGTCTGTTGGTGCATATTTCTATCCCATTTTATGTCATTCACGTCAGAAAACCAAACCCAGTAAAAACACTGAGGGTGCAAAACTTTTTTTGCTATGTATATCATGTATTTAAAATCCGCACCTTCGTATGTTAAATCTATAGTGCACGCGACAAATCTTACAGGCTGGGGAACGTGATTAGTAGAACTCCCTTAGCTGGACAGTTTTTCTCGTAATGAAATTGCTTGAATCAGTTATTAGGGAGAGAGTGGTTTTTCTTTTTGACTGACTGAATGTTTTTAATCCCTTTGAACATTTTGTCATATTACGGCAAGTCTTAGTTCATCTATTTATGTACTGGCCTTTCTGTATACTCTCAGTACATTTAAAAAAGCAACACTGGTTGTAGGTTGAAAATCAGCCGGAAAATAACAAGTTTTGATCAAATTTACCTTTAATGTAATAAATTGTTATTTCAAGGAATGATTCACAATGTGTCTTTAAAATGCTGTAAGACTTTCAAGTGGAAAATGGTACAAAAAGTTCCTTACCGCAAATCAAAAAGTCACAATTAATAGGGAGTCTGGCCACTCCTTGCATTTATCAAACCTTGCCAGCTTAGTCTCGTGGATGTTGTCCGATTCCTCCAGAAGGGCACTGTTTTTTAAGTTGGTTATTCCTGCACAAGACTGTGAGAAGTCCATGCAAAGCAATGTGACTCATGGAACGGAAGAGACAAGATTACCATGGCCCAGAAAACACCACCGTTTCAACAAGCTTCAGATGAACCGTGTGCTGTTCTTGATTGAATCTAGGGTTCAATTATCTAAATCCGAGAGTCGTAGTAGAATTTGGCGTGGGCATAATGAGCACTGATGCTTTGAAAAAATGTTGTATACCAGTATTAATCCCTGACCACAGTTCCGGAACTTTGCAGTGCCCTTCTAGAGAAACCGAACGACATCCCACACTATGGAATAACCTCACAATTTTGTCAATGAGACGAGGCTGACAGGTTTTGATAAATGCAAGGAGAGGCCAAACTCTGAACTGTCCCCGTTGTAGATATACTTATTACACTTGCTGTATCACGGGAGGTAACCAATCTAGCCATACTCGATTTTTATCATAGGACTTTGATTTAATTAGCAGTAAGGACATTTTTGTATCATTTTCCATTTGAAAATCTAAATGCATTCTGACAAAATTTTGTGAATCACTAAGTGGAATAACAATTGATTACATTAAAGGTGAATTTTATCAAAAATTGTTATTTTCTAGCTGATTTTCATCTTAGAACTAGTGTTGCGTTTTTAAATGTACGGAATGTAAAGCCTACTCCCAGTTTATGTGCTAAGAGTGAAAGCACTATTCCCTATTCATTTTTCAAAACAAGTTTCTAAAGAGAATTACTTGATTGATTGGTGTTTTACACCGCTTTCAACCTCATTTCAGTCATGTCACGACGACAGCTCACATATTAATGTATTTACTAGGTTCACCAGTACTAGGCTAGGGCTCTGAAGTGTTTTGCCCAAGGACACTTCCACAAAAAACCCATTGGACCCAGTGAGGCTCGAACCCGATTTCTCCCGGTCACGAGTCCAACATTTTACCACTGAACCACGCAGGACCCTTAAAGAGAATTAAAAAAAAAAAAAAAAAAGAGAGAGAAAAATAGGAGAAACAAAATCGAAGAAATCGGTAGTAACAAACTAATAAGGCGCATATTTGTTTACGGAGATTGCGTTGTTAAAGAAGGCGGAGAGATGCGTGCGCATAGTAGGAAGCAATCAAAGTATCGAAGATGATGTTAACCAATCTCCGAGCAGACTTGTCGTTCGTTACTCTCACCATACATCACTGCAACGGGCTAAATGACAAGAATCTTGTCAAACCGAGGAAAACGTTTTGTTACTGTTTAACTGTTTCATGTGTAACATAATAAAGTAGACAAAGGAAATATGATTCCGGATACATTATAGGTGCATTCAAACTGATGAATTTACCTGTATACAATGGAACTATTTTTTCAAGCTTCTTTACTGATCAGAATCTTACGCCAATTGTAAAAAAAAAAAATGGCTGCGCCCATGAATGATGACAATTTAAACAAAATTAAAAAACAAGTTATCGTCCTTTAAAAGACATTTAAGCTTTTCAGAAAATCCCTCTTTTTCACATTTCCTACCACTAAGTCTGATTGGCCGTATGCTGTTTGAACAGCACCCAAAACAATCGATTGGTCTTTCTTTCACCGGCGTTTGTGTCGCCATTTTGAGTTATAGTCATGTGACGAAAATATCACGTGATGACGGACTACTTTCTGAGGTGAATGGGAATGATCCGTAGTGCAAGAGAGTGGATGTTAACAAGTAGCATTGAACTGAGCAATGGAAAACTTCAGGGTGGATATATCTTGCATCTTTTTAAGACACCCATTCAGTATGTAAATTATATCAAACCTCATTAACATATTTCGGGTTTTGCCTCGAAATATGCACATCGGGTTTTTTTCCGTAATTATACTATTAATTAATCCTTTACCACACAGTCCCGAGTTTTAACGACTCCGATGAGAAGAGCTTCTGAAAACATTGTTGGAAAAGGAGAAAATGCTAGTAAACAGCATTTTCTCCTTTTCCAAATATGTTTCCCACGCTATCAAGGACAAACTTAGTCATTTGGGCCACCTTTGATTTGTCGTCTGCAAGTACTTTCAATTTGGACCAGTCTAAGATTGTGTTGTGTGGTAAGGAGTTAAAGCCTTAGTGAAGTAAACAACGTTCTGGGTCCGTATTCACCAACCATTCTTAAGAACATTCTTGGTCTTGTTCTTCAAAATTTGCCAAGTTTGAAAGTAACACACTTTCTGATTGGCTAAACCGTACGGTTTAGCCAATTAGAAGGTGTGTTACTTTCAAAATTGGAAAATCTTGAAGAATAAGTCTAAGAACGTTCTTAAGAATGGTTGGTGAATACGGACCCTGGTATATTTTCTGAAACTATTTTGTACTATGTATTTACATTCCATGACTAATGCGAGATACACATCAATTTGGATACTCTTCAACCAAAGAGTTACATAAATTCCAATTGCTAAATGTCAGTCCCTGCTCAAGATAAAAGGCTGGCCACTTGCATGTATAAATTACGTATTTCAGTTCACTTGGTCTGAAGGCCAAGAAAGCTAATGTCACCATGTAGAGTCTTGCGGCGTCCAGTGTCTGTCGTCACCTTTGTTTCAGGCTCAGTAGTGGCCAAAGTAACAATGTGGTTGTTAAAAATACACTGATGAGCCGTGCTCTGGCAAAAGGGGGCTTAACGCATCTCCGTAATTTATGATACCAAGCAAGTCATCCCATGATCATGGATCCATCTAGTCTATTTTATCGAACAACTGACTAAATCATGAGGTAGACTAGCCCTTTGACACACAGAAAATTCACCAAAAGCGAAAAGTTTCGTCTCAGGTCAGCCTGCGCGGACTACACAGGCTGACCTGAATCAATACTGTTCGCAGAAGCATTAAGCCCCCTTTTCACAGAGCATGGCTCAATTAAATTTAAAAGAATGAAAACTGTGAAGATGACAATCTGTAACTGTACGGGCAGTCCAAGTGTTAGTCGATGGCAGAGAAATGAATTTTAAAACTAGGTCAAATGTTGCCATGTCGCTCTATCGTTTGTTTACGTTTTGCCTATTTTTTGCCAGCGACTGAAACTTGGGCCGACCATACAATAAAAGATTGTCATCTTCACTATAATCTCCATACGTTTAGATGTTTATGATTTTACTTTGAATGCATTTTGACACCAACATTGTTTACCTTTGGTCGCTATTGGGGCTTTACGCTAGGAGTATGTTGTGCGTATTTATATTCCAAGCTAGAACACGTTACTCACACATTCAAAGAACCAAAGAATCGCTTTCCTGCCGAATGCTTGATATAAACATATGCGTAAAAATAATAAGCTGGCCGCTATACCTGTATCAGCTAGAGGGTAACCCCCCCACAGAGAGAGAGAGAGAGAGAGAGAGAGAGCACTGTGTCCAACGGTAATCGATACATCAAACAAATACATCACACCTGTTTATGTTGATCTCTCGATATCATTGTTATGGTGTTTATAACAGCAAGTCAAATCAGTTCAGTTAGAAACGATTTAATTTTCTTGTTCATGTATGTTCCTTTCCATATCGTTTACTACGCTTTTAAAGGCAAGTACATGTACAAAATGTACCATGATTTGAACCACATGTCCATTCTATTCATTTATCTTATTTAATCCTTTACCACACAATCCCGACTTTTAACGACCCTGAATAAAAATGCTATGGAAAATATTGTGAGAAAAGGAAAAAAATGCTGGAAACCAGCATTTTCTCCTTTTCCCACAATGTTTTCTACCCTGACCAACACAAATTTGGATTTTTGAGTCACATTATTTTTGTCATCTGCAAATGCTTTCAATTTGGACTGGTCTAACATTTTGTCGTTCGGCAGAGTTAAGTTCAATCATGCATAAGTACAGTAAAATGATCGGATAATGGAACATGAGATAAAACAGCAGCTTACCATTCTATGATAAGAATAATATGCGACTGTAAAACTGTCACATCTTAACATTTTGCCTCACGCGAGGCGCTGGGTTTTTTGAAAGAGTGTCCTTAGGCAGGACATATCACAGGCCAAGCTTAGTCATGGTTTAACCTGAATCAATATTGAAAGACGCACAAAATATAACCAATATATAAATAAACTAATCAAAATAAACTAATCAAAAAGTAAACTTTTAAAAAATCAATCAATCAATCAATCATGATTAGTAATGAGGTATATATTAAAAAAAAAAAAAAAAAAAATGGAGAACAGTTATTTATAAAGAGTATATTTTTTTTCCCTGTCAACACAGGATTATCTCCTTTTCGAAGAGGCTGTATATTGCTTTGCACGTATCAGTCGGTCTGTTTGCCCTTAGGTATACCAAATCTTGTCCGGACAGTAAATCAAACTTGAACTAAACTATGCTTCTTCAAAATGTGCGCGTATATTTAGCGAAAATTCATAAAAAAATATAGATGTTCCGTCTGTAGGTTTAAGGCCAACCTATTAAAGGTCATGTTCAGATGGAGAACATAATGTGAATGCCACTTAGGTCAAAGCATTGAGCGAAAAGAAATCTAAGATGGGATATATATTTATTGCAGAAATTTTATTTGAGTGTTTTACATGAGGAATATCGCCCACGTTCCTGACGTACATGATCAAACATGCAAACACAATTATTGCGCAAAAGCTTTAAACTGACATGCACAGGTATCATCAATTTGCAATTTAGAGCATATTTATGGCTTAGATATTTGTGCCATGCTCTGTAAAAAGGAGGTTTAATACATTTGCAAAAAAGTATCGACTCAGGTCAGCCTGGGCAGTCCGTGCAGGCTGACCTGTGTGGAAAGTTTTTGGTAGTGGTCTGCATGTCAAAGGACCAGTCTGGCTCAAGAAGCATTAATCCCTCTTTTGCAAGAGCTCGGCTCATACATGTATATGATTGATTGCGGTTTATTACGTTAACTTTCATCTAATTTTAGATTCAACACCTGGTACAAGTAGCTTCTAATAAGAATGTTGCACTCTACAACCGCCGAGTCCTTTAAGCTGAGAAAAAAATTAGCAGAGCCGGGAGTCGAACTAGCGACCCTTTGGTCTCAAGCCATATACAATGTATGTTACTGACTGAGTTACCTGGCTCGATGGTTAAAGTAATACCACAGCTCCATTGGTCTATCACGCAAGACCGAAATGTTCATTTGTCGATCATCGAACGCTGTACTCAAAAATATCACATTGGCACGTCGTCTCTATATCGTATAAAGTAACACTAAATACGATATAGAGGCGATGAGCGAATGTACAGTAATTCAGGGGTTGTGAGATCAAATCCCAGCGGAGTAAAACCGCTTTTCGAGGATTGATGATAGATTTAGTACTGCGACAGGATTCACTTGTATCTCAATACCGAACACTCCTGCGCCAATATTTAGATGGGAAAGCAGTCAGTAGCTTAATTTGTTTAACTGATTGATTGATTGGTCTTTTACGCTGTTTTCAACATTATTTCACTCATATAATGGTGACAGCTCAAATACTTATGTATGTCCTGGATTTAACCGGCACCAGACTAAAGTTATGCGAACCTGTACTGGTCACTCTAGAAACGCAAGTATACTTTCTCTCGACTCTGGATATAACTGAAACAACGTTTAAACCCGCGACAAAGAAAGAAAGAAAGAAAGAAAGGAAGAAAGAAAGAAGCAATAATTACAATGATTAACTAAAACTAGAAGTTTGAAAGACCTATAATTTGAACGATAACGATACTTACAGTCGATACGTATTTTTCTTAAAGGCATGAATAAGTCCACAAAAATTACATATTTTTGAAACGGTTCATTCCCTTCGTTACAAACTATCTTTACCTGTCAGGTAACAGGCTACGATATTTCAGCATTTTTACGTTCCAATCCCCTCAATACCACAGATGAAACGACGAAACTGTTTACACGATACAGCTGCAGGCTTCACTGAACATCCGTTTGTAACGCTTTCGGCGTTTACTCTTTACAAGACGACAAAATCTGAGACTTTTCTAAATTAAAAAAAAAAAAGGAGACGACAAATTAAAGATGGCTTAATTGATAGAATCTGTCTTTGATAAGGTAGACAATATTGTTGGAAAAGAAGAATATGCGGGTCACAATCAGTTTCCCTTTCCCATATTGTTTTCAAAGACCATCTTTCCCAGAGTTGTTAAAATACGGGATTGCCTTGCACTGGGTTAATCGTTTATTAAATAATCCCTAGTTTTCACGACCTTGAGGTAAAAAAGTCTTTTGAAACATTGTGGGAAAAGAAGAAAATGTTGGTTACCAGCATTTTCTTCTTTTGTCAGAATGATTTCTACCCTTTTTAAGACAAAACATATCATTTAAGCAACATCTAATTTGTAAAGTTGGGCAAGCAAAAGATTTTCCACCAGGTGAAGAGTTATATAAACAAACCTTACTTCTTCTCAAACACTTGAAATAGGTACAGTAGAACAAAATAGACATTTTTCTTAACAGAATGAAATGGTAGAAAGTGTAGTTACATAATTAGACTGCTCTTTCTGTACAGTCCAATCTTAACAACAACGTCGAAAAATGTTTTTTTTTTGTCATATATCGCGCCAAGTGAGTAAAATTTGAATTAACTATGGTTGCATAAAACTGCCACCATTTAGCAGATATGGCGGATTGTTTAGCAAAAATAATTGAGGATTTCAATTGTTTTGAAAATATCAAGATATTTTATACCTTGTCATGATAAAGATAATAACACGATAATTTTTTCCATGTTTTTTTTTTCTTCTTCGCAATTTCTGACTAATCGCGAAAAGCAAGTACTTTAGTCCTTTATACATACCGTCATCATTTAACCCTGCCAAAATCACAAAACATGCTGTTCCGCTAATTCAGTCTATTTATAGAAATATTGTATCGTGAAAAGTTTGTCATACATTTTCGTGAACCTTTTTATATTAAGTGAATGTATCTTAGAGCACTTACAGGTTAATGATTCGTGTGTAAGTATTTTATTTTTATTACAACAATATAGATTATCATGATATGAGTTACGCTGTGTGAAAAGGGGTCTTAATTCATCTGCAAAAAGTATCACAAGCCGCGCAGGCTGACATGGGTCGACTCTTTTTGCCATTGGTCAATTTTCTGCATTTCAAAGGACATTTTACCCCCGGATCCAGTCGATTGTTAGAGAAAATGGATTTTCATGGATCCATAATTTATGGGATGGCATGCTTGGTATAATGCATCACGGAGATGCCCCTTTTGCCAGAACATGACTCAAATCATTTTTTTTCTAAACAAAGTAAAATGGGACAAGATTTTCCCGTTAATATCTACCATTATTATACTGAAAGAGGTAGATGTTCTGGATCGTTATGACCACCATATATTGGTGTTATTAATTACTTTATCTGTGTAAAAACAATCAAACGGGTTTATGTCACATAGGAGATGAATAATTTAAGCAATGCTGTTTTATGTGCAGACAAATATTTTTGTTTGTTTTGTGTTTTAAGTGCATTGCCTGAATACTACGTAAACCCTACTTTGGCAAGGTTCGTTTTCCAAACTGACTCGTTATTGTCACAATATCAAATCTTATCATGGTAAAGCCGCGTAAAGCAGGTCTGTACGGAGACAGAGGGAGATTGCGCCGAAGTACAACTTGTCTCAGTTAAATAAATCCATACGATTAGAACTGTGTTTCATAGAATTGACCAGACGTTCATGAATGTTCGTGTATAGTCGGCAAATACCGACGTCATTAGAGTTAACGTACATTAAGCTGTGTTTAATCCTTAACCCGACGAAGAAAAAAAGCATTTGCAGCCGACAGATTATGCGGCTAACTTGATGAGACTTGAAAGGATAGAAAATATTGTTCGAAAAGGAGACCAGGCAAACAACATAAATCACATTCACTTATTTACCATGTTATTCTCGGGTATCAACCTGATAACGGGGACCAGCAGACGGACAGAAACCACACCACAACATGTTATTTGTAATGAGGAGTAGTGTACGATATGTGTAAATTCGACTCTTTCCCAAATAAAATTTTGGACTTGCCCAAATCCAAAGCATTTGCAGACGACTAAAATGTTGTTCAAATTGTTGGATTTGTCATTGGAAGAGTATAAAACACTGTGGCAACGGAAAAATGCTGTTTACCCCCTTTTTTTCTGATTTTCCCACAATGCTTCAAAAGCCTCATCCCGAACGTCGTTAAAACTGGGGATTGTTTGGTAAAAGTTCATAGGATGTAAAGTTTATCAAATTCTATCGGTGCATGTACACAATATAGTTAAAAACAAACGCGTCATAAAATTTCATGCGGTTTTTACTTTTTTTTTTAACGAAGGAATGAAACAAAACTCGCTATTTCATGGATGTACTAACGTGAAAATAACATTAGTAGTTATAATAATAATAATAATAATAATCATCATCATCATCATTTAACCCTATATCAAACAATCCCGTATTTACCTGACCTGGGGAATGAAAGGTAATGAAACATTGAGGATAATGGAGAAGTTACAGGTCACCGTCACCACCATTTTCTCCTTCCTCACCATGCTGTCCACCCTTCTAAATAAAAATCTTACCATTGGATCCCAGTTTGATTTGTCGTCCGCTTATCATATTGACGAACCTATCATTTCAAAGAATCTAGCCTCAATTATTTAAAAAAAAAACATTATGATGCAAAAGGTTTGAAAACATTTTGGGAAATGGAGAAAATGCTGGTAATCAGCAAATTCATTTTTGCTGAATTATTTAAAACTAAAACTAAATTAATTTTTTTGATTTCAAAAACATTATGATGCGAAACTTTTGAAAACATTGTGAGAAAAGGAGAAAATGCTGGTAACAAGCATTTTCTCCTTTTCCCACAACGTTTTTGTTAAAAACTGCAAAAGAAAATGACTTTTAAAGCAGGTTGTTAAACAAATTCAAAGCATTTCGTTGCGTATTTCTTAAGGTATGCATCGACCAACCTGGCGTTTTATTTCTGTTCCGTTAAAAAGAAAGCGATCAATTCAGCACATAGATTGGTTACCTCCCCTGATACAGCAAGTGTACAGGGATCGATACAGGCTACTAAAAACGGGCAGAATATTGTCCGTCTATTTTTAGAACAGTGATATCGCGAGATTCAGGGGAGGTCACCCTCGCTTCATGTGAAGTAAAATCTCCGATAATTCTGACCTCACAAACAAGTGAATTGTATATATGGTCTCCCCTTTTAAAGTTAATTTCTGCTGATATTCATTTAGTTTCGATTACGAATTTCAAATTGTGCAAAAAATCGCCATGTTACCTATACTGCCGAACTGGAAATGTGTAAGATGCTCTGATTGGCTATTCAATGATATTCATGTAGTCAATGAAAAACATCAACACAATAGCCTGTGCCAATTGTAATGTATATTTACAACGGGACCAGTTTATTCAGCACATTTCGTATTGTATTTTTCGACGGCGTACTTCTTGTCACATGACATTTTTTCCTTTTTGCTCAAAACGGACTGCCAATTAAAATTAGCAAAATTTGCAGTGTAGCTGTATAAGCTTGCTTTTGACTTACTTCATGGTATTAGTCTCGAGTGAATAAACAGTAATTTGCGATTGGTAAATAATATTTATAGGAGTCATGCCCTGTTAAAAGGGGAATTCATGCATCTACAGAAAGTATGGATTCATGTCAGTTTGCGAAGTCGACGCAGGCTAGTATGGGTCGTCACTTTTTGCTATATGTAAATTTTCTGCATGTCCGAAGACCATACCACCTCATGATTCAGTAAGTTGTTAGGTGAAATGGATTTTATATTTTCATAATAATAAGATGACTTGCTGGTACAATGCATGACGGAGATGCATTAAGCCCCCTTTGCCACAGAATGGCTCATATAAAAGTATCGATTTATGTAAGCCTGCGCAGTCCGCGTAGAGTGACATGGGTCGAAACGTTTTGCTGTTTGTAAATTTTCTGCATGTCGAAGGACCGTACCACCTTATAATTAGTTGTTAGATAAAACTTAGTCCGTCCTGGTTCTTACTATCTAGACATAAGACTAGAGATTCACATAGTTACACTATTTAGTAAGTATTAACTTGGAACCATTGTTGATGCCGTTCAGTTAATTGCAACAGTAGTATAGGCGTCTGGTTGTATCTAGCAAAAGTTATACAATGCTAATCTTAGTAATCTATTTGCATAAATGACGTTACAAATCTGTGTTTTATGGGGCAGATTTGTATGACCTAGTTTTGCGGCTGTTGTAGATTGTTTATTGATGGTCAAATTCTTTGAACTAGTTTTTAGAAATATGTATACGGATATGACTTTCATAAACCGTCAGTGCTCCAAAAGGTTATGTGTGAGAGCAGGCAGTGGTATTTAAGGATATCGTGCGAAGTACTGTTATAAGAAACTCCATAAAGTCATAGGAAGATGTTTTTTGCCCCCGCGATATAACTGAAATAATGTTGAAAATGGCTTTCATCTCTTCAAGATCAACGTTTGTCAAAACAACTATGTTTTGTGTCGTTTACAATTGTTGCCGTCCTTTCACTTAGGGTTTGTAGAGGGAAAAACAAACAACTCATTGTTCTATTGAAAAAGAGCTACATGTTTTAACGAAGATACAGTCTACATAAACAATATAATTAACCAGGAAGTTTGATACTTTCTGAGAGTTTGACCACATTCAAGAGATGGTTTCCTGCTATGAATTGTCCATAATATATATTTAATATGATAGGTTTATTCCTATGATGTCACGATGGTGACCACTAATTTTATAGTTTCTCTCTTTTCACAGACCATACTTTATATTTACAGATATATCTCTGTATAGAACTAAGGTACTACATTACTACGTCACAGTTCACAACTCACAACTCACACTTCGTAGTGTAAACGATAAAGTGTAAACAGTAAGGTATGAAGTTTGAAAAACGAACTGTTAAATTATAAGTCATCACTGGGCTGTCGTATATTTTTTAATCCTAAGTTTTGTAAGCCTTTCTTTTTTTTTTGACATTTTTCTTAAAAAATGGAATTACATCTCTCGGAAAACGATCATACCAATAAATTTACATTTGTTAAAGTTAACTTTCAAAAGGAGAACAAAACAGTGTTTTAAAAACTATATTCAACGACAAAGCATTTCGAAACAGTGCATCGCAAAGTACCTGGAAAGAAAGCAAAGCATGACTATACTTCTTATTTCCATTCTTATTTTCCAACCAAATATGCACAAGTGACTTACAGAGATATTTCGGTGAAAGTTCGAAATTTATTTCATCGGGTGAACATAATCGGTAATATTTTCACGATTGGCGCAGCCACGAGTGAAAATATTACCGATGATGTTTACGAGATGAAATGAATTTCGATCCTTCACAAAAAAAAAAATGTATTTCATGCTTCCAGTCCCTATTTTGTTGGAACTTTCATCAAAATCCAGTTCAGGTATTTTCGATAATTCCCCGTGGCGTAACTCCCCTCACATAACAACGCATTACAATATTACGTAAAGCTCGAGAAATATAGCGTAAAACACATCATATTTCCCGCCATTTGAATGGCACGCGCTGATTACCTAGGTAACTAGTGCGCGGAAACTACTGTTTCGGCCTTTCATTGAAGAGTTAGAAAAGATAAAATCGGTATTTTCACTGGTCGAAACCATGAAATATCAAACAATAATCCACCATTATTTCCCGATAAACTACCGAAAAGCATGAAATGAAAAAACTCTATCGGACTGGCGATAATAAGAATTCGTGAAATGACATAAATACTGCTATAGGTCGTATTATTTCTTTTGCTACAAATTGGCATTTTTGACCCTTTTTTATTGGTCTTAAACTAGTTTTCAACAGACGATGATTTTAGAGAAAGGCCAACATCAGATTTGGACGGTGTCAGCAAAGTGATCAAACTTACCAGTAAGAGAAAACGGATTAACCCTATACCACAAAATTGCGTTTTTTTCTATGACCTTGAGGAAGAAGGTTTTTGGAAAAAACTTTGGAATAGGAGGAAACACTTGTAACCATCATTGTTTCCTTTACCCGCAATGTTTTCTACCCTTTCAAAGGCAATTTCCACCATTTTAGTCACATAGAATTGTTGTCTACAAATGCTTTGAATTTGGAAAAGTAAAAAATTCTGTTGTTTGTTAAGGAGTTACATAGCTTACATGGGCAAAGATTTAGATACCAAATAGAATCTTTGGCGATATCTTGCATAGAAAAAGTCTACTAAATCATTATAACTTGTGACCTAAAAGTTTCTTCATAGCAGATGAACTCGTTTCATTTATGTGAGCCGACGAAAGGGTACTGTGATTTCATGTGAAAATATTAGGAATGCCTTTTTTGAAAGTTACACTTCCATCTGGATTAGGTGTTTTGCACAAATGGAACAAATCATGATATAGCTGTCGATTGTGTAATAACAGCGGAGCTATCAACACAAACCTGTAATGGTCTCATAAGTTTTAGGGACGTTGTGTTTTCTGTTTGATCCTGTCAAAGGAACACCTCATGACATACTTTCTGTAACTTGGATTGAATATGCAGAATATGATTGGATTGATAACACTGTTAAAGTAAGGCGACCTTAAAGCCAATTGATGCCAAGCATTCAGTTCACTTTCTGATGTGTTTGTGAGAGTTCTAGAAACGGCAACTATGGAGTATGGTGTGAAACTACGTACAGGAGCCAATGATACCGCGGCCATCATGGCACTGATACTAGCCTCTGTAAGTTTTGCTTTTCCTTGGTTTTTGGAAGAAGCCTGGTCTCGATTGATTTGACTCGATTGTCGTCTGGAATTTTTCAGCAACGTGTGTAAAATCATTCCATAGGCAATCATGAATGTGAAGGGTACCATTTCAATAATAATGGCTTCCACTGCATTAAATATCTTCCTTATAAGTAGTAACTCTGTGTTTTCCGTGCTCGTGCAGTAATGTCCGTAAAAAAACTATTTGAACAAGTTCAAAGCTGCCGTTGTTGGTGTCATTGTGAGTGCTCACATTAGCTACAGGTGCCATCTCTTTTATTGCCCACGTCTTGGAATAATGTTTAATTCCAGGCTTTAGTTCTACTAGTACTGAATCATACGTGAAAAAGTCGCAAGAAGATAAGGTGATAGAAAACAGTAAAACCGCGAAAACAATTGGCTTCGCCCATGTGGTCTGGAGTTGTCTACCAAGTGGTCTGCAAACTTTTAGATATCTGTAGACGGATATGATCCACAAGACTAAAACAGACGCCGAAATGAAGGAGTGAACGCAAAAGTACAATAATTTACACAATATAGAAGTCGTAAAATATAATCGCAAGATCTGCAATCGAAATAAACGCCAGAACACATACTATTAGGTCTATAACACCAAGGTATTGTATAAAGACGGATGTAGAGCTTTTCCTCCTCTGCGCGGAATAAAATCGAATGGTAAAGCTATTACCCACAATTCCTAGAATGGCTAACACTGCCAACAGTACCATGACCGGCAAATAAGCCATTAGCTTGTCACGATGAATTTCTTGACGGAGAGCAGAATCCTCTATTGTTGCACTGTTGTTCATTGTTATATCCTGCAAACTGTCAGCATCATAAATCAGTATGTGCATGTTTAACTTTACATGTACAAGTTTGAAAAGCGTAGGTACAGATACGTGTAAAATATCAATTTCAAGAAATTTAGGTTGTTTTAAAACTAGGTACCTAATACAGAGACCATAATATTCGAACTTCAACAACATTAGCTATTATTAGAAAAATATTATTAACATTGTTTCATAGGCAGTCATGAATCTTAGGTGTACTGCGAAAAATGGCTGTGACCTCCACAGCATCAAAACTTTTAACTAGGATATGTAATTCTGTACTCCTTGTTTTTGGACAATATTTTCTGTGAAAAATTTCTAGAGTAATATCAATGCTAATGATGGTAGTATTGTATCTGATTTTCGTTGTAAGAACCATATCTTCTAAAACCTTAAATATAGGACGCATTCCGGGGTGTAAAGTGGCTGATTTGATTGTTGGTGTACATGATAAACAGGTAAATAAGCTGATGAATATAAATTTACCCATTCAATTTATAAGCCAATCAAATTTCCGGTTACGATTTATTTTTTCATCATGTCTTTAACGTTAGAAATAAGAAAGGCATTCTATCTTGAATCTCTCGCGAAGTCAGGTGAAGTAAATTAAGTTCAACACTATGTCCTTATGACCATACTACGAGTAACGGCAGTACGGGTGCTGATTAAGAGATGAATGGACAAGTCAACTAATATCATCATGTTTGTTCTTTGTGGGTGTGTATGTTTTTGGAAGTGTATTTGATTATTTTTTAAGTATCTTATCACGAAATGTTCGAAAATTTGATCATGTTGTAACTTCCAGTGACTATTGTATTTTTCTCAAAACAAAAGTTACATATTAAGATGTATTCTTGGGACTATTTTATGAAGAAAACAATACTTTTGTGTGTGTGTGTGTGTGTGTGTGTGTGTGGGTGTATATATATATATATATTTTTTTTTTTTACATGAATAGATACAAATGATACATATGGAACAGTCTGCATTTCTGCGTGGTCGGATCATGTCGAGTTGAGATGAGTATTGGATGAGACCGAAGGTCGAATCCGATGCGCATCTCTTTACACACGCAACTCGACATGATCCGACTACGCAGAAATGCAGACTGTTGTAATATTCTTTTTTATATACCTCACCACTATAACTGTAAAGAAACATCACAAAATCAATACGTATAACCAAAAAAACAAGAACAGACTGCACCTTCTGTGAAGTCTAATCTTAATCCACACTGTCCACAAAAGGTCATTGAGTCACCGTGGTGCTGGTAAAAGAAACTCCAGGAAAGCATGGATAGGTGCACTGGCCGCCATGATATCACCGAAATAATGTTGAAAACGGCGTTAAACACCATACAATCAATAAGTCAACATCCAATAGCAGAAGATGTAGTGAAATATTTAACTCTGAGAAACGAAATTCAAAACTGTTGCAGACCACAAATTAAATGAGGCTGAATTGATGAAACCTAATTCCAAAAGGGCAGAAAACAATGTGGTTATCAAAGATTCTTCCCAAGTGTCATTAAAACTCGGGATTGTGTGGTAAAGGGTTAATATTCAAGACGTAAAATAACAGTTTCACATAACAGTTTAAGTGTACACAAAGATCTAAATAATGAATTACCAAAGGAATGATAAGGGTTCCCTGTCCAGTGAGGGTTAATGCAGCTGGGATTTGCTACAAGTTACCTAGGTGTATCTATTTTTAGATTCATTCATAATGTTACAGTGGTGTAGGAATAAAAGTTAATAGCCTGCTTTGAATAGGTCACTTAATTTACATATAAGCAAAGACCTTGCACCTTATAAATGACATCGTGTACAGTCTATTACTTTGTTAGAAGACATGTTCAAATTGGAGTGGTAGAGATTTAGTGGTTATTGTCAAAATTGTCATATATAACAGAATGAAGATTTCTAACAGAAAGAAGTATTTGCTGTGAGGCAGTATTTAGCAACTGTGGGGTTTTTTGTTTACTTTGACTCTAGGTCAATCATGATGCCTATAGACTAGCTTCGCTAGTCTAAAAATCAGAGAACTACATTCTATTTTACACATGTACAATATATATGAATGACGGGTGAATATACATAGACAACGGTTAGTCTGCATAGATCAGTATGCATTTAAAAATGGCGGTTGCTTTCCTCAAGCCGCTTCAAGAGAAAAAGCAACAACTGTGGCTTAATAACTATTTCTTAAACACTGATAAGGTAGTCAGTGGTTGTTATTCACTGTTACTGTCAAGAACGGTACTTTTTTTTTTTGGTTTTAACGCAGGAAGCGAGTCTAGCTTGTTATTCTTAATCATGATACTGAGGTTGCGAGTGAACTGTACAGTAGCATTTGGAAATTTATTCCCTTTTGAAACGACACATGTTTATGTAATGGGCATTGATATCGAACAATATCAAGTTCTGCATAAAAACGAATTTTAAAAACCGAAGGTGACAAATAAGAGTCGAAGTATCTAAAAATATACTTAAATGGAGTTTTCATGCTAGCTGAAGGTAAATAGGGATTTGGCTGAAAGTCCCGAACGTTATTACACAGTTCGAAGTAGATCTAGACCGTGTGTACACGATTATGCTGTACACAGGGTACTAGACCGATACGGAAAAGTTTTCTGTCGAGTTGTATTCGTAAGTTATAAAACGCCCGTATCTTTCTCGGATCTTATATAGGTATATAATAAGTACATGTATTTTTCTTTATTTCCAGAACTTGGCCTCGTGTACCGTTGATACTTTTTTTTTTTCTGCTTCTGCTGCTACAGTAACTTCTCTAAAAAACTAATGAACTAATGACAACAAAGACCTTGTTTGCAGAATAGTTAAACATACAATTCTGATCGCTCTCTCAACAGTTTCTGTTCGTGAATGTTGAGGTCATGTCTTAGCACTTGGGATTTGAATTTCTCTTCCGGTTAGACAAGAGGCATGTGCAATAAGAACCTGTAACTCTTTACCAAACGATAAAATTTAGACTGGCCCAAATTAAAAGCATTTCGTAGACGATAAATTATACTACTGAAATAATTTGATTTGTCTTTAAAAGGGTACACAAACATAGTGGGAAAAGGGGGTAACTGCTGTTTACTGGCACTTCTTCATTTTCCAATCTTTTCAAAAAGCTTTAATTCAGAACGTCATTGAAACTCGTGATTGTGAGGTTAAGAGTCAAATGCGGTTTGTTCTTTTCTCTCGAATTAAGCCATTAATATTCTTAAGTCCTAAAGGAGTGATATAACCCTTTCAACAGCATAGACGGAAACAAGGGTTTTTGCAAACGGTACGGATCAAGGTCAGACTGCATAGAACGTGTCGTCCACTTGTTTTAGTCAAGCCTATAATATCAAAATCTTACCATGTTATAGTGAAACGATTTTCGGCCGTCGACAGCGGTCGAGTCGACATGTTTGGGGCTAAAAGACTTAGAGAAGTGTGATAAATAAAACTGAGTCATGCTTTGGCAAAAGGGGGCATTTTCGTTATGTATGATACCAAGCAAGTAATCACAGTATTGTAGTTCCATAACATTCATTTTGTCTAACAACCAACTGAATCATGAGGTAGACTGGTCCTTTGACATACAGAAAATTGACCAGTAGTGAAAAGTTTCGGCCCAGGTCAGCCTGCGCGGACTGCGCAGGCTGGCCTGAGTCGATACTTTTCGCAGATGCATTAAGTCCCTTTTCACAGAGCATGACTCATTTGTTAAAGTTTAAACCTAACTATAGTACATTATTGTTTAAGTTCTTCCAACTTTATCAGTTACTCTCTCTGATTGCTTCCTGAAAACCAAATATAACTGAACCATGCTATGTGAAAAGGGGGGTATAAAGTAGTTTCATTAGTATGGACACAAGGTCAGCTTGTGCAGTCTGCGCAGGCTGACCTGGATCGAAACCTTTTGCTATTGGTCAATTTTTTGCATGTAAAAGCATCGATCTACATCCTCATTCAGGCTGATGTAAGACGAGATGGATTTTATGGGTCCCTAATTGTGTGATGACTTGATTGGTAAAATGTATCACGAAAATGCAGTACAACATATAGCTCAATTGTTTCGGCTTGCATAATGCTTGCAGGATGTTGTGGTTTGGTATGTACATCAGCTGAGGCTGAAAGGGTTTCTATAGAAATGGAGGATGCCTCAGTCTGTTTGTCTGCATTAAGCGCTCCAGCCAGGCGCTTTGGCCGTAAAAAAGTCTTGTCTGGCTGTTCTTATTTGCCGTTTGTTGCGACTATGCTGGTCCGGGATGGACTCATTTACAATTCCAAAATAGGTTATGTCGTTGAGGTAGCGACCTCTTATTAATGCTGAATGTCGACAAAAGCTGACTTCTTTAAAGACGGGGATTCTTGTGGCTGACACTTTATACCTCCCTTGGATTAATGCAAAATGGGATAGGCTTAAAACAAGATATTCGGTTGATTTTGTAGGTATATTAACATTTGAGTCATGCTCTAAGGAAAAGGAGCCTGTATAGTCCAGGCAAGCTGATATGGATCGAAAGTTTTTTGCGATTTTTTACATGTCCATTCTACCTTATCATTCGGCCGGCTATTAGATAATTATATGATGACTTGTTTGGTATAATGCATCACAGATTGCGGCTAATTTCTACTGAAACGACGGGTGCAACAGTCTGTTTGTCGTCATTAAATGTTCCAGCTAGGTGTTTTGACCGTCTTTACCTGGCTTATCTTATTTGCTCTTTGTTGCGACTGTACTTGTCGTAACGTAGTCCTCGCATCCTGATGTTCGTAGTTCCTTAGGTTAGCACTTCTCATCACAGAATTCGAGTACAGAAGCCCTTTTTGTTTAACCCTTTACCAAACGACAACGTTATGGAGCTGTCTTAATTGAAAGCGTTCGCAGACGACAAAATCAAGGTGACTCAAATGGTGAGATTACCTTTTGAAAATGGACAAAACATTGTGGGAAAAGGGGGAAATGCTGATTACAAGCAGTTTCTTCTTTTTCCACCATGTTTTCAAACCCTTCTTCCTAAATTTCATTAAGACACAGAATTGTGTGGTAAAGGTTGAAACATGTGATATTGCTAAGTTAATACCATAATTTACAAAACTATACGCTATACATAATAACCTAATGAAAATGAAAAAAAGGGTCTGATCAGTCCTCGAAACTTAGACTAGGTCATTTTCTTTCAGAATGTACTATTTATAGTCACCCGATTCGAATTTTTACTTTCTAACAATCTACATCAATTCTTTCTATTAAAAAAAAAAAAAAAAAGGGACGACAATTTTGTTTTGTTCAAGTTTCTATTGCATTGTTGTGGCAATAAGCAAGACTAATCATTTAATCATACGAGTGAAAAGATATTGGCATCGCTTCTTAAAAATGAAATGACTCTTTAACAAAGGACAAAATGTTGGACCGGTGCAAATTCAAAGCATTTCCAGACGACAATTTAAATGTGGCTCAAATAATGGAATTTGTTTTTGTTAAGGTAGAAAACATAGTGAGAAAAGAACAAAGTGCTGGTTATCAGCATCTTCTCCTTTCTCACACTATGTTTTCAAAAAGCCTCCTTTGTAGAGTACTTAAAATTCGGGATTGTGTGATAAAAAGTTGAAGAAAACAAAGAAAACTCAGATTTATCCGATTAACAGATGACTTTAGAAGAATCATAATGGCAGTGGGGTTCCAAGATCCAGGGTCCGGAAGCTCCGACATGAGAGCCGACGCCCAGTCTCTACACTACAGTCTGTCACAAGAATCCTCACGTCAAAGCCAAGCTTTCTAGCAAATCTTTCATATTCCCGACTGAATTTTCTGGAGTTTGGATTATGGTTGCTAGGTGAGGATTCTATTTTACTCCTGACAAAATGAGGAATATATTTGTGATTTATTTGATTATGATATCGCTGTTCGTGTTTCACTCATTTGCTATCAAATATGTTTTGTTTAACTTTCGGCCTTTTTGGTCATAATAGCTACCAAAGTAACGGGCTGTGATGATCCAAGATCAGGCATCACGCTGTTTGCAGTCTGATCTTGATCTTTAAGACTCGCAAAAGCTATAAAGCCTTATACAGCAAAATAAGTTAAAACATCACCTTATCAGACAGTGCAGATACATGATCAGAATACACGTTCTGTGCAGTCTGATCTTGATCCACTCTGTCTAAATAAGGTCATTCTGTCGCACTTAGCAGCCAAAAGGTTAAGATAGTCAAGTGCATCGAATGAACTCGCCATACTATCTAGCCGCAACATCCGTCGAAATCGATACAAGCACGCGACTGTATATTCTAAAAATTTCCGCATCAGACTCCCTTCATTTATGTCGGGGGTTTTGTGTAGCTCAGTAGTGAACGTATATCACTAGCAATCCGGAGGCACTAGGTTCGAGGCTTGCTGAAAGCGCTGGGATTTGGAGGGGCTGTTCTTGGGCAAGACAACTCAGAGTATTGACCTTGTACTGGTGGAACGCAGGACACACATAAGTTTGTTGTAAAAGCGACATGACTGAGATAACCCTGAGGCTGGTAAGCGCGACTCACTGACCTTTGCGGACAGCGTAGATCAAGATCAGACTGCACAGAACGTGCAGTCTGATCTTGGATCTACACTCTCCGATAAGGTGATATCTTTCCTTGAAAATACCTTTGAAGTGGCAAAGTTTGGATTTATAATATCGGTTTGAAAGTTTCATCTCTTTTATTTAGCAGGACAAGTGTTAATGTTTAAAGTGGCGTAAAACACCATTCAACCAATCTACCATTTATGTTGAAACACCTTATTTACTTCCTTTGGCCAAAGCACACCGAGCTAATGTCAAGGCCTTGCGTCCATCGTGCATGCGTACGTGCGTGAGTTGGCTTTTATTTTAAATATTTTATTCTCTGAAATTACCCATCTAATTTTGACCAAACTTCACAAAGAGTATCACGCAATGGCCCCCTTTACAATTTTTGGAAAGAATTCTATTCAGATAAAAACTCTATTTGCCATGGCAACAAAACTGAAATACCAGTATATCGAAAATCTTAAAAAAATGGGTCAAAACCATATGGCGTCCGGCTGCCAAATTTTGGATTTAGCGTCATCTAATGGACTTCTATCAAGATTATCTAGAATATACCCCTCAGGGTCAGAAAAAAGGAGAGACTCAGAGATTTCCGTAATTGATTTTGAAGTATTTTCTTTCACAGTATCTATAGCAAGGCGCAGGGGGTGTTTATGCAAGAAACAGTAAGGAAATTAGATAGTTACATTTATATCAGAAGTGTAGGAAACACTCTTTCCTGTTGTTGAAAGTATATATATGTGTGTGTGTGTGTGTGTGTGTGTGTGAAGTACAAATGAGGAAATTTAAAGTCTGTTTCCTTTTAGAAACCAATTGTATTGTCTTCATAATGATAATAATAATAATAAGAAACATGTATAAAAGAACAGAACATACGTATTTTTACATCTACCTTTTTTTGTTGCCATTTCCACTTTGGAGAGGTCCTTTGTGGCTCAGTGATGAAAGTAAAGGATTTAAATCCTGCAGGTATAGAGTTCAATCCTCATTTGTACGAGTGTCCAAATTTTTAGACCTGTCCAAACTAAAGAAACTTGTGGAGAAAAACTTCAGTGTGGCTCTTTTCAGTATTCTCTTTTTGCCACAAAGTTTCCAAAAAATTGTGCGCTTCAAGAAAAATAGGATTATTTGCAGACGGCAATGAATTAACTCGGATATATTTTAATACTGGAGTAAATTTTCCCATACTTAAACGTAGACGACAGAATAATGAAGAATCAGTCATAGTTTTAAAGCTTGACATGTGAAATAAACATCGATGAAGAGACCAACACCGACTATTTAATAAAATACAGTCCAGATATATATATTTGCAAAATAGCAAGGGCATAAAGTCTATTAGTAATACAAAACTTTGCGAAAAGGAGGTTTAATGCATTTGCAACAAGGTGTCGACCCAGGTGCTTTTGTAAATTTTCTGCATGTCCAAGGACCATTCTACCTCAGGATTCAGTCTGCTGTCGTCAATGTAGCATGGTCAGATGAAGCTTGATTTTTTACCGTTAACCAGTTTTCATTGTTTAGGATGTGCACGTCTGCAACTTCTTTCTTATAACTAGATCAGTTATCGGTTTGGATTGTCTCATGTTATTTGATTTTTGTTTGTTTGGCGCTCTAAGAATTAATCAGTAATACCATTTATGTTTAAGCAGATTCACTTTAACCGTTAATGGGGCTGAAATTTTCCTTTTAACAGCAGCTTTTTTTTTGTATAAATACTTTCAGCAATTGTATCTCCCAAACAAGATTAGGGTCAACAGTCAATAACCAATTCAATTACGATTCTAAACTTTGAAAAAACAAATAATGTGATTGGCTAGTCGATTTAGTTCACTTGTGTGTTCCTCTGCAATTAAGATAAATCTTGAGTTCGAAATTAATCGTAATATAACCGCCATTTGTAAATGAATATTAGAACTGTTATCACCATTCTGTTTCCGATTTTGTCTCAAGTTTCGCAGACGTGCTCTTTTTCTGTATGTTCTTTGACAATAAAAACCCCTTTTATGTATTTTCTATAGCGTGGATTGAATATACAGAAAATGATGGGATTGATAACGCTGTTCAGGTAAGGTGACCTTAAAGCCAGTTGATGCAAGGCACTCAGTTCACTGTCTGATGTTGTCGTCAGAGTGCGAGTACCTGCTACTATGAAGTAAGGTATGAAACTAAGTACAAAGCCTAGCGATACTGTTGCCATCATAGCACTGATATTAGTCTCTGTAGATTTTCTCTTTCGTCTATTCAGGTTGGTATTTCGGTCTCTCGTATAACTACTCTCACCCCGACTTAGAGAATGAGCATTATTGCTGTTGTTGATGTCATCAGATATAGAAGCAATAATGTTGGGAACGGAAAGTGACTTTTGGGACGATTGACACGTGATTTCAGAGTTTATACAATTGTTTTTGTTATTTTCTTGGTTTTGTGTTTTATCAAAAGTGTAACAAGCACGTCGTTTTGAATTTTTCAGCGACACTTGTAGAATTTTCCCATACGCGATCATGAAGGTTAAGAGTATCAGTACAACAACAGTGACCTCGACAAGATTGAAAATCTTTACCAGGAGCTGAACTTTTGTACTGTCTGTGATGGTGCAGTAATGTCCGTAAAGGCCTACAGGTTCAATACTGTTGTTGTTGGTGCCATTGTGAGCGCTTATATTTGCTCCAGTCACCATCTCTTCTGTAGACCAAGTCTTGGAATACTTGTTTGGATCAAGCTTTAGTTTCACTTGAATTATATCGTACGTTAAAAAGTCGCAAGATGACACGGTGATAGAAAATATAACAACCAAGACAACAATTGGCTTTACCCATGTTGTCGGGAGTTGTCTACCAAGTGGTCTGCAAACCTTTAGATATCTGTCAATGGAAATGATCCACAAGACGAAAACTGAAGACAAGACGAAGGAGTGGACGAAAAAGTACATAAATTGACACCATATAGAACTCTTAAAATATACGTTCACAGCTAGATCTGCTACTGAATTGAACGAAAACACACACACGATTAGGTCTATAACACCAAGGTACTGTATAAACGCGTATGAAGAACTTTTCTCTCTCTGTGCAGAATAAAATCGAATGGTGAAGCTATTACCCACAATTCCTAGACTGGCTAACACTGCCAACAGTACCATGACCGGCAAATAAGCCATTAGCTTGTCACAATGAATTTCTTGAAGGAGAGCAGAATCTTCCATTGTTGCGCTGTTGTTCATTGTTATATCCTACGAATTGCAAAGATCATAAATTAGCATGTGCATGTTTAACTTTGTATACACAAGGCGCAGGCTCGCCTTAGCAACATAACTACATAACTATCTAAATGCATAGAGCAGAACTCCAGATAGTGATTTTGATTTGAAAATTGAAAACATTAATTACTCTCCACTAAACCCTGTGTTATGGGAACTCATTAGAATCGTCTCATCGAGACGATTCTAATGAATACCCACAACAAAGGGTTTGGAAGAGAAATATGGATTTAGAATACTATCACTCCCTTTTATCTGGAGGTACATGTATGATAAAGGGTCTGTTTACAACTGAAATCAAAATACAACCTACGTCATCAAGCTTCAAGAATGATAGCATTTCTAAACAGACTTTATCATTAACTTTGTTCCATAGTTAGTCATGAATGTTAGTAGGGCGATAAAAATGACAACGACCTCCAGTGCATAAAAAAGTTTAAGTAGGATTAAAAATTCTGTATTCGTTGCTTTCGGACAGCATTTTCTGTGAAAAAGTTTAGAGCGATACTCCAAGCTAATAATTATAGCATCGATCTGACGTTTGTTGTAGGAACCACCTCTTCTATAGCCATAAATATGTGTATTATTTCGGAGTATAAAAAGAACTATTTGATTACCTACTGTACGTAGTAAACGTTTCAGAAAGCAGACCAGTCCGAAATTCAATCAAACCATTAACCAATCGCATCATCGGAAACGATTTGCTTTTGATAAAAATGTGATCAATGGGATGTTATACAGACTAAATAATTCAGACTTCGAAAAAAAAGAAAATAAGGCATTTTTTTTCAGTTCACACTTTGGTTACGATTTTTCTTCTTCATAAGTATGTCAGTGACGGAAAATAGAGTTTTTGAAGTCACACCGAGCTGCAAAAAAAAAAAATACCGCCTCTTTCTAATTCAGTGTATAAACGTGCCAACTTTCGTCTGATTTCAGACTGCATAAATATTAACTTTCAAATCAAAGCAAGTCATTTTATTTTGAATCTGCGGCCATTACGTTGAGAAAAGGTAAATAACCTGAGTTGAACTAGATTTGGTTAATACCATGTTTTTGAATACAGCAGTAGTATAGCTTAATGGTTATGTTACCTAATATTATCATGTCTCTTTTTGCTTGCAGAGGGATGACTTTTGATAATTTTTGCAAACTTACTTCAACTGAAGTCCAACAGTTTGGTCAGCCGCTGTAGTATTTGCCACAAAAAGAAATTCAAACAAGAAGTTAAATCTAACGGTATTACTTGGTAAAGACTTACTAAACAATACTAGCTTGTAAAATAAAGATATACAATAAATAGAATGATGTAAAAAATACGCACGTTCCTTTTCTTCCAGCTAGCTGGACTTCGTGTATCGTTCGCAATGATTTTTGCTGCTGATACAGTCACTATTCTGAAAATTGGTAATAACAAAGCTCTTTCTAGAAAAATATCAGATTATGAACATGTGACCTCGCTCGCACACAGTCTGGTCGTGTATGTTGAAGCAATGTCTTGGGTCTTTGAGTTTTTCTTCCGGTTAGTACAGACATGTACTTTGCAACTTAAAGGATATGCAATAGTAATCCTTAATTGAGGTTTATATTTTTTCTCGAATGACACAAAATGATACTCTGTAGAACTAGAATGTGACTTAACCGTCTCATGACTATAGGCGGAAACAGCGTCGATTGCGAATGGCATATTTGGCGCTAAAAGACTAAAATATTTGATAAATAACTTAATGCTTCATAATTTCGGAAACTAGGTGACTGGGTCGTAAAGAATCCTATTGCTACTACAGTGGAGATAAAAAATAGGATAATGAAAGTATCAGATTAGCTTTAATTTCATACTTTTCATATGTTTTTCTTCCAGTTAGGACAGAAATGTACTTTGAACTTGAAGGATACGTAATAGTAATCTTTGAGGGTTGTACTTTTTCTCTAATGACACAAAATGATACTCTATAGAACTAGAATGCGACTCAACCGTTTCATGACTGTAGGCGGGAATACGGTCTATTGCAAATGGTTTATGCTTCATAATTTCGGACACTAGGTGTCTATGTCGTAAAGAATCCTACGCTGCTACAATGGAGATATAAAGGAGGACAATGAAAGTGTCAGATTAGCCTGAATTTCATGTATTTAACCCTGCCGCTTAGCAAATTCAATGGAAATTTGCAGGCAGGGTAAAAAAGGAAATATTGGCATTTCCAAATCATTTTTGACAGAATAAAAAATTCATTATATCGGACAGTGCAGATCCAAGATCAGGCTGCACGTTCTGGACAGTCTGATCTTGATCTGCACCGTCCACCAATGCTATTTTGGTAGACCAGGGTATCGAAATAGTTAATCATGCACTTTTGGCGCAACATCCGACAAAGTCGATCAAAGTTCGAGGCAGTATATGCCAAAAACTTCCGTATTAAACTTCCTTGATTGATGTTGATGGACTCGGGAGCAGGAGGGTGCTCAGCTCGGCCAATTTCTTTCCGAGGATTGATGACGGTCATTGCTACTGGATTGATCCGTCTCATTGATTGTCTAAAAACAGCCAGTAGCTTCTGAAGAATATTGTGCAAAGTACTGGTAAAAGAAACTCCAGGAAAGCATGCGTTGTTGCTCTAGCCGTTCAAATGTAATGGAAATAATGTTGAAAACAGGGTGAAATACCAAGCAAACAAACAAACTTATTTAGGCCGGGCGCCTTCTGTGTTTCAGTGGGAAAGATGTGACATTCGCAACCTGTAAATCGGATTCTATGCACATTCAAGGGGTTCGTTGAATCACACTGTACAAAGAGCCCTAACCCTGTACTGCATTGATTGATTGAATTTGCGTTCATTTATCGTCGCCACCGGTTGCCCATATGGGCGATCCTGAAGGCTGTTGTGTCCACGACGGGGTATAGTGCAAGAAACATCCTAGTCACGCTTGGTTCTTTAACGTGTTCGGTGTTTAGCACCGTCACACAGGACCTCGGTTAAACGTCTCATCGCAAAAACTATCAGTAATTTTAGTGGGAATTGAACCACACCCTCAAGTGACCCGAAAAATGACATTTATGAGTCCTACACTCCACCACCTGAGCTATACGGGCTGGTCAAAACACTGTACTGGTGTCATCTAGGACTCAAATGAATTAGCAAACTGCCGCCGTGATATGACTGAGATGATGATAATGAGGTATGAAACACTCTTCAATCAATCAATCGATCGATGAATGAATAAATGAATCAATCAATCAATCAACCAATCAGTCAATCAATGAACCGTCTACCAGACAACAACTACAAAAATAAAGACGACGACGAAATTGGTCCAGATTGGAAGTTGACCCAGACCGGAAGTAATTGCAACTCATATAATACTGTTTTTTTCTTTGAAAGGGAAGAAATTGTTTACGAAGCTTTTTCTTCCCACAGGCTTTTTAAATCAAGGACTGTTTTGTCAAAGGGTTAAATCTACGGACGTATTCCTCATCCGGAATCTTTTTATAATTTACAAGAATTTCTCAATTTCAAATTTTAATTTACTCCCTCCCCCTCAAAAAAGGGGGAATAATTACCCGATCAACTAAACCAAAACAGTCACGCTCTCTTAAAAGGGGACTAAAAGCATCTACAAAAAGTATCAACCAATGTCAGCCTATGTAGGTGGCGCAGGCTGACCTGGGTCGATACTTTTTGCAGATAAATAAAACTCCTTTTCCACATAGCATGGCTCATATTTGCACTATACGTAAAGTATGAAGCCTGTTGGGTACACAAAAACAAGATACATGAACGACATTCTTTTAATGTTTAATGACGATGGTTTATATACAAGCCTTGAATAAACATAATGGTAAAGCTGATAACATGCCATCAGTCCTGTATGGCACAGGAACGCAATTGCTTCTTGGCAACGTAGCCAAGAAGCAATTGCGTTCCTGTGCCATATATACATGAATAGGAAATGACACGAGATGGTCTTTAAGATAAAACTTTGTTAAACGAGTCTGGAAAAATGTTGTTAAGCGAGTCTCTGGCGACCTTAATAACATTTTTTTTTTTTTTTTCGACGAGTTAAATAAAGTTCCATCTGATAAGCCAACGAATGTCAGGGTCAGTATTCACCAACCATTCTTAAAGAATGTTCTCTGTCTTGTTCTCTAGAATTTTCTACATCTGAAAGTAACACAATTCCTGATTTGCTAAACCATTTGGTTTAGCCAATCAGGAGTTGTGTTACTTCCAAATGTAGAAAATCTTGGAGAATAAGACTAAGAATATTCTTAAGAATGGTTGGTGAATACGGACCCAGATTTTTTTTTGGTTACACACCTGTTTGTCAAGAGTTATAGTTTATGATGTGTTTAAACATAGGCCTACATGTTAGTGTGAATAGAAATTTACAGGAAGCCCATTCGCTTTTTTGAATAGGATTCCACTTCACAGACCAAAAATAGTTCCAAAGAAACATCCATATGACAGTTTTCTTTCACGTCTTAAGATGATGAAATTCGCAACTTTTTCACGATCATCAATTTTGTCAGTTAAAGTCTCAGAGAAGTCTAGGTCAGTGGTGTTTTAGAAATGAGGCGTATGACAACAGAGCCTTGAACATTTACTATACTATTTTCTTATCTCAAACGTGTGTAAGATAAGAAAATCGTAATGACTGTATTACTTTGAAAACAAGGACAGACTTTATGTCATATATAAAATTCTTGAGTTTGAACTTAATCATTTATACAATTGTCGTTCGTGAATGAACATTAGAACTTTCATCATGATTCCGTGTTTGTCTCACAAATTTCAGAGACGTGCTGTTTTCTGTTTGCTCTTTGTCAATAAAAGCCCCTTTTATGTACTTTCTATAGCGTGGATTGAATATACAGAAAATGATGGGATTGATAACGCTGTTCAAGTAAGGTGACCTTAAAGCCAGTTGAGGCAAGGCACTCAGTTCACTCTCTGATGTTGTCGTCTGAGTGCGAATACCTGCAATTATGAAGTAAGGTATGAAACTAAGTACAAAACCTAGCGATACAGTTGCCATCATGGCACTAATATTGGCCTCTGTAGATTTCCCCTTTCGTTTATTCATCTTGGTATTTGTGTCAGTCGTGTAATTTATCTCACCTTTATCTAGAGAATGAGTACTATTGCTGTTGCTCATGTCTTGAGACGTAGAGGCAAAACTATTGGGCTGAGAGGCTGACTTTTCAGATATTTTACACATGCCCGCACTTTTGGGCTTTGTATGTTTGTTAGTGTCTTGGTCTTGAGTTTTATCTTCAGCGTAACACACACGTCGTTTTGAATTCTTCAGTAACACGTGTAGAATTCTTCCATAGGCGGTAATGAAGGTGAGGAGTATTATTACAATGACAACAACCTCTATAACATTTAAAATCTTCAACAGAGATTGAACCTTTTTATTTTCTGTGCTGGTGCAGTAATGTCCGTAAAGAGCAGGAACAGGTTCGAAGCTGCTGTTGTTGGTGCCATTGTGAGTGCTCACATTTGCAATAGCCATTCCTTTTATTGCCAAAGTATTGTAATAATTTTGGGTATCAAGCTTTAGTTCTACTGGAACTGAATCGTACGTTAAAAAGTCGCAAGAAGACACGGCAATAGAAAATATAACAACCAAAACAATAATTGACTTTGCCCATGTTGTCGGGAGCTGTCTACCAAGTGGTCTGCAAACCTTTAAATATCTATCGATGGATATGATCCACAAGACTAAAACCGAAGACAGAATAAACGAATGATCGAGAAAGTACATAAATTTACATAGTATGTCACTAGTGAAATACACATTTACCGCAAGATTCGCAATGGATGGGAACATAATAACGCATACACATAAGTCTATTACCCCAAGGCACTGTATAAGTACCGATGTAGAGCTTTTCCTCTTCTCTGCAGAATAAAATCGTATGGTACAGGTGTTACCAAGGATTCCTAGCACTGCTAGCACAGCATAGAATATCATGACAGGCAAATATTCCATCAGTTTATCATGATGTATGTCTTTAAGTAGAGCAGCACCTTCTGCTTCTCCAATTTCCATATTTATGTCTTGCAAAGTATGGACAATACGAAATAATATTTAAGCCATGCTTTGGCAAAAGGGAGTTTAATGCATTGCCGTGATGCATTATACCTAGATCGTCATCACTTAATTATGTATCCATAAAATCAATTTTGTCTAACACCAAACTGCATCATGACGTAGAAAGTTAATCAGAAACAAAAAATTGTCGACCCATGCAGACCTGGGTTGAACCCTTTTTGCAAACTGCATGGCTCATTTATATGTTCAGTCTTTTGGTATCGGAGTTTTAATGCATTAGCACAGCCTCACGTTTACACTTGAAACTGGGTATGACTAAAGGAGAATACAATACGGGTTGAGGAGCATAGACCCACATGACAGACAATATTTGAGCCAGGATCTGGTAAAAGGGGGCCAAATGCATCTCCGAAATGCATTATATCAAGCAAGACATCACATTTTGCTTAACAATTGAATAGATATAGGGGTAGAATTGTCCTTGAACATGCATAAAACTTACAAGTAGGAAAAAGTTTCAACCCTTGTCCGTCCGAAACTTTTTTGCAGATGCATTAAGCCCCTTTTGACAGAGCACGGTTCATTTAAAATGATTTAAATACAGACAACATAATAAAGAATATTTTTCGTGCATGTCAAACTCAAATTACAGCCCATATTTGCAGTTTGGTACAGTTTGTTTGTAACGTAAGTCAATGTAAGGAGTTAATAGTTCCAGTAATTCCTAAAAATGACTCCAGCATCCGCAGGTGGAGAGGCTTTTTTTTCAGATCGAAATGCACGAAAAGAGCAATCTGGATCATAATATATAGTCTGTCCCAGTTTTCACAGAAAACAGACTTTTTTTTTTAGAATTTCGATTGTGAGATCATCTATTTCATGCAGATAAATGATAAAACTCGGTACATTTTATTGTATTCGATGGTATATTACATGTATTTTTTACCACTCCTGTTGCTGATGTTTAAGAGTTGGGCTTAAAAGCCCGGGGCCATGAATTCAAGCTGCGGGATTGTGCATAAAACACCAACCAGTCTTCATTCAATTCTTATCCCAATTCTTAAGTTTACGGCTGTCCATCTATATGACTGGGTGCGATAGAAAGCCTTAGCCAAACCGATGACTATTTTGGAGTTTATAATTGAAACAGAATTGTTGAGTTTGGCCCTTGGTCGTATCAAATAGCATAACCTGTGGTAGCGGTGATTCACATTCTTGGCTCTAACGATGATAGTATAATGCAATGTCCGTAAGAAACTGGCTTGTAAAGATCAGTGATTTAAACGAGAATTCAATATTAAGTGAATAATGTTCTGTGATGAGGGGTGTAATGCATCTGCACGAAGTTTCGACCCATGGCAACCTTTGGGTCAAAACATTTTGCTTTATGTAAGTTATCTACATACCAAAAGACCATTCTACTGCATGATTTAATTGTTTCTTAGACAAAACGGATTTTATGGATTCAGAATCATTGCATGACTTCCTTGGTATAATGCATCACATAGATGCATTAAACCCTCTTTTATCAGAGTTCTGTTTCAATGATTTAGCAAGAAAAAAAAAGTCTATGATTTGCAGCCTTTATCATTCATCAATCAATTTCATTTTTTTTTTTGGGGGGGGGGGGGATGTCAAATTCTGATGAAGAACACTTTGTTAAATTTTGCCTGTGCAGTTTCTCCTCTATCCGCATTTTCTTCCGTTTCCACGACAAGAGCCTTTGTCCTCAGGGTCGTAGAAAATTGGGATTGTAAGGTAAAGGGTCAACCAAATATTTCTGAATTTCACAGGGAAAAGTTAGAAATTTTTTGTCGAATTATGGAATTCATGTTCAGTTTGTTTCGAAAAGTTTTAACCCTTTACCACACAACAAAATTTTACACTTGTCCGAATTGAAAGCGTTTGCAGACGACAAGCTCATATGGTTAGATTTGTCTGTAAAAGGACTGAAAACATCGTGGGAAAAGGAGAAAATGCTGGTTACCAGAAAACTCGGGATTGTGTGGTACAGCGTTAAGCAGATTTTTTCTGTATTTTACAAGGAAAGATTTACATTTTTTGGTCAAACGATAAATTTTATGTTCATTATTATCCCCCGCCGAAAGGGGAGGGATATAGTTTTCGCGTTGTCCGTCCGTCCGTTTGGCTGCCCGTCCGTCTGTCCTTTTGTCCGTCCGTCCGGACAGATATCTTTTTAAATCATTGACGAAAATTGATGAAACCTCATACATGTGTTCCTTTTCCTTATAATAGTCCGCTGATACCATTTTTGTGATGTATATTGCCATTGTGGACCAATATCTCTTTAACTACAGGACAAAATTTTATGAAACTTCATATTTATGGTGCTTGTCATAAGCCATAGACAATAATTATTTGTTTTTAGCTCACCTTAGCACAACGTGCTAAAGGTGAGCTATTGTGATCGCCCTATGTCCGGCGTCCGTCGTCCGTCGTCCGTCGTCTGTCGTCAGTCGTCCGTCAACAATTTCTTTAAACATCTTCTCCTAAACCACTGGGCCAATCTTGATGAAACTTGGCAGGGATGTTCCTTGGGTGAAGCTCTACCAAAATTGTTCAAAAAATTGAATTCCACCCTCAACTCTGGTTGCCATGGCAACAAAAAGGAAAAAAAAAAAAAAGCAAAATCTTTGAAAATCTTCTTCTCTGAAACTAGAAGGCGCAGAGCTTTGATATTTGGTATGTACCATCTCCTAGTAGACCTCTACCAAGTTTGTTCATTTGATGCCCCTGGGATCAAAACTGGCCCCGCCCCGGGGGTCACAAGTTTGAGCATAGTAACAAAGGAGGAAAACTTTAAAAATCTTCTTCTCTGAAACTTGAAGGCGTAGAGCTTTGATATTTGGCGTGTAGCATCTCCTAGTGGACCTCTACCAAGTTTGTTCATATGATGCCCCTGGGTCAAAACTGGCCCCGCTCCGGGGGTCACAATTTCCAACATAGGAACAAAGAAGGAAAACTTTAAAAATCTTCTTCTCTAAAACTAGAAGGCATAGAGCTTTGATATTTGGCATGAAGCATCTCCTAGTGGACCTCTACCAAGTTTGTTCATATGACGCTCTTGGGGTCAAAACTGGCTCTGCCCCGGGGGTCACAAGTTCGAACATAGGAACAAAGAGGAGAAACTTTAAAAGTCATCTTCTCTAAAACTGGAAGGCGTAGAGCTTTGATATTTGGTATGTAGCATTGCCTAGTGGACCTCTACCAAGTTTGTTCATATGATGCCCCTGGGGTCAAAACTGGCCCTGCTCCGGGGGTCACAATTTTGAGCATAGTAACAAAGAAGGAAAACTTTAAAAATCTTCTTCTCGGAGACTTAAAGGTGTAGAGCTTTGATATTTGGCATGTAGCATCTCCTAGTCGACCTCTACCAAGTTTGTACATATGATGCCCCTGGGGTCAAAACTGGCCCCGCCCCGGGGGTCACAATTTCCAACATAGGAACAAAGAAGGAAAACTTTAAAAATTTTCTTCTCTAAAAGTAGAAGGCATAGAGCTTTGATATTTGGCATGAAGCATCTCCTAGTGGACCTCTACCAAGTTTGCTCATATGATGCCCTTGGGGTCAAAACTGGCCCTGCGCCGGGGGGTCACAAGTTCGAACATAGGAACAAAGAGGGAAAACTTTAAAAATCATCTTCTCTGAAACTGGAAGGCGTAGAGCTTTGATATTTGGTATGTAGCATCGCCTAGTGGACCTCTACCAAGTTTGTTCATATGATGCCCCTGGGGTCAAAACTTACCCTGCCCCGGGGGTCACAATTTCCAACATAGGAAAAAATCTTCTTCTCTGAAACAGGAAGGCATGGAGCTTTGATATTTGGTATGTAGCATCTTCTAGTGGATCTCTACCAAGTTTGTGCATATGATGCCCTTGGGGCAAAAGTTGGCCCTGCCCCGGGGGTCACAAGTTCGAACATAGGAACAGAGAAGGAAAACTTTAAGAATCATCTTCTCAGAAACTGGAAGGCGTAGAGCTTTGATATTTGGTATGTAGCATCGCCTAGTAGACCTCTACCAAGTTTGTTCATATGATGCCCTTGGGGTCAAAATTGGCCCTTCCGCGGGGGTCACAAGTTCAAACATAGGAACAAAGAAGGAAAACTTTAATTTTTTTTTTCTCTTAAATGGGAAGGCATAGAGCTTTGATATTTGGTATGTAGCATCTCCCAGTGGACTTCTGCCAAGTTTGTTCCAAGGATGCTGCTTGGGTCAAAATTGGCCCAGCCCCTGGGGTCACAAGTTCGAACATAGGAACAAAGAAGGAAAACTTTAAAATTCTTCTTTTCTGAAACCGAAAGGTGTAAAGCTTTGATATTTGGTATGTTGCATCTCAGAGTAGACTTCTACCAAGTTTGTTCATATGATGCCCCTGCGTCAAAAGTGGCCCCGCCCCGGGGGTCACAAGTTCGAAGATAGGAACAAAGAAGGAAAACTTTAAATTTCTTTTTCTCTTAAACGGGAAGGTGTAGAGCTTTGATATTTGGTATGTAGCATTTCCTACTGGACCTCTACCAAGTTTGTACATATGATGCCCCTGGGTCAAAACTGGCCCAGCCCCGGGCGTCACAAGTTCGAACATAGGAACAAAGAAGGAAAACTTTAAAATTCTTCTTTAAAACTGGAAGACGTAGAGCTTTGATATTTGGTATGTAGTGATTCTCTTCTAAGTTTGTTTGCCCATCTAAGCGCAACAATTTCATTGAGTTCAAAATTGGGTCATAAACTAAGTCACTAGGTCAGATTAAAGAAATACCTTGTTGGCACTCTCGAGGCCACATTATTTGCTCAATTGCCTTGAAAATTAGTTAGAAAGTTTGTCTTTATTAAGTCTCACATAAGATTAATTTGGGTCAGCTTGGGTCATAAACTAGTTCACTGGGTCAAATTAAAGAGATACCTTGTTTGCACTCTGGAGGCCACATTTATTGCTCAAATGACCTGAAATTTGGCCAGAATGTTTGTCTTGATGAAATACCAGATGAGTTTGGATTTGGGTCACCTGGAACCATAAACTAGGTCACTAGGTCAAAATAAAGAAATACCTCGTGGGCACTCTAGAGGCCACATTATTTGCTTAATTGCCTTGATAATTGGTCAGAATGTTTGTCTTTGTAAAATCTCACATGACTCTGAATTTGGGCCAACTGGGGTCATAAACTAGGTCACTTGATCAAATTAAAGAAATAGCTAGTGGGCACTCTAGAGGCCACATTTATTATTCATTTGATTTGAAAATTGGTTAAAATGTTTCTTTTGATATAGTCAAAGACCAGTTCAAATTTGGGTCACCTGGGGTCATAATCTAGGTCACTAGGTCAAATTAAAGAAATATCTTTAGGGCACTCGAGGCCACATTTTTTGCTCAATTGACTTGAAAATTGGTCAGAATGTTTGTCTTCATGAAATAAGAGTTTGAAATTGGGTCACCTGCGGTCAAAAACTAGGTCACATGGTCAAATTGAAGAAAAACCTTTAAGGCACTCTACTAAGGTGAGCGACCCAGGGCCATCATGGCCCTCTTGTTATTTGATGAAATGCTATGTCATTGAAATAGGGAGCATTTATGGACCAATAACAAATAGACTGAGTGCATGCAAGACACGATACCACGATACCTCTTATATGTTTCTGTCAAAAAAGGTCTTTTACGGCAGGGGATATGATTTCAACGAAATAGCTTGGTTTTTGTTTTTTTTATGGTAAACTTCTGATTTATAGCAGCACAGCAATACAACAGAGAAAAAAAAAAACATTTAGTTGTTGTAATATTATTTACGTATTGATTTTTTTTAAAGAAAATATTAAAAGTTAACTTACGATGAGGCTCCTTATGCACTCCTAACAATTCCGAAAGTATATATCTCCAACCGGAGCAGTCAGTGGATTCTGTGGACTGAATACATGAATAAGGATAAACACGATTGGGAAAAAAAAATCAGAAATTTTGACATCCATTTACATTTTTTTGAAGTCTAATTTTACATTTTTTCTCTCTTCTTTCATACTTTTCCTCGTTCTTATTCTGTTTTTTTTTTTTTATCTTTTATGTCTTTGCTGTAAAAATTCAGGAAGTTTTAAGTTTTAAAATTAGATTGCATGTAAGAATGTGCATTTATATACGTGATCTCGCAATACAGCTTTCACAATGAAAGGAATACGTTTTCCTTCTTCCGTATTTGAATTAAATCTAAAGCATGACCTTTTGCAGACGATTTTTCGACCATCTTTTAGTGGACAATTTTAACCCTTTACCACACAATCCTCGACTTTAACCCTTTACCACACAATCCCGAGTTTTAACGACCCTGAGGAAAAGGCCTCTTGAAAACATTGTGATAAAAGGAGAAAATGCTGGTAACCAATATTTTCCCCTTTTCCTACAATGTTTTCTATTCTTTCTGATAAAAGTCCCACCCTCTGTGCCACATTAAATTTATCGTCTGCAAATGCATTCCATTTAGAATAGTCTACACATTCGTCGTTTGGTAAAGCGTTAAACGACCGTGATGCAGAAGCCTTTTGACAACTTTTCTCCTTTTCCAGTATTGTTTTTCAAAGGTCTCTACTTTAGGTTCATTAAAACTCGAGATTGTATGGTAAAGAATCGAACGGAATATTTCCTTTTGTAAATTTCTTAAAGGCAGAAATAAGCCATAAAGTGTTAAGGGATCAACTTTTTTCCTAATAGTTTGCTGTTTTCAGGTCCAGTTGATAACAGCTTTTCATTAAAAAAAAAGCTCCGTTGAAAGTCTATACCCCGTTCAAATTACAACGAAATGAAAAGATTATACGAGTTAACTTTGAGTAAATCAAAAAGAGGCTTTAGGACTTACAGGACTTATTCCCAATGTTTAGCTATCCTAAGCGCGAAGTGCTCAAGCCGAGCTTTTCTGATCGTGATATGTCCGTAGTGCTAATCCGTCTAGCGTCATCTAATTACCTTGTGTGCACTCTAGATGCAACATTTTCAGACAAGTACTCATGTAAATTAGTCAGAATGTCTGTCTTGATATATTTGAAATTGAGTAACATCGGGTCTAAAAATAGGTCACTGGGATAAATCTTACAAAAACATTCTGTGCACAATACAGGCCACATTTTCAGTCTGATACTCATCTAAACTGGTCAGAATGTTTATCATAATAATATCTAGCACTAGTTTAATATTGTATCACAAGGACAAATCTTAAAAAATACTACCGCACTCTAGGGGCCATGATTTAAGTCAGATACGGATGAAAAATGGAAATAATATTTTTCTTGGTGATAAGTGGGACAAGTTCGAATATAGATCACATGGCGTCAAAAAGTTGATCACGGGTTAAATATCAAAATAAAACGCTGTGTGCACTCTAGAGGCCATATCTACTGTCTGAAAATTATGGAAGTTGATCAGAATTTTTAACTTGATGATATCTCGGAAGAGTCTGAAAATGGGTCAATTTTGGTGAAAAAGTAGGTGGCTGGGACAAGTCTAAGAAAAACCATGTGCACAGTCCGGAGGCCTTATTTTCTGTCCAATTCTCATAACTGTTGGTCAGAATGTCTTTCTTGAGTATCTCGGACGAGTTTAAAAATTGGTCACATACAATCAAGTAGGTCACCGAGATAAATCATAGAAACACCGTGTGTGCACACTAGGTTAGGGCTTAACTTTTTTCCCATTATGCACACTGAATATATTTCGTACGAGTTTTACATAATCACCACGCGGGTCTCTTCAATTCTATGAATCCTAGATCAACCTACTAAGGTGAGCACTTTAGGGCGAATGACCCACTTGTTCAATCAAAGTCACGCATAATTTAACGTTCCAAAAATAATCCGCGTTGTTTCTTTTTTGCAATGCATATTACGGGAATGAAACAACTTCTTTATATAAACCCTTTTAGCACCATAGGCGAAAACAAAACTATTGCTGAAGGCATAGGTCAACATGATAATGCACAAAAAGCAGATGAACCATGCTCCTGGCAAAATGGGCTTCAATGGGTCTCCGTAATGCATGATACAAAGCAAGTCGTCACATAATTATGGATCCATAAAATCCATTTTGTCTGACAACTAATTCGTAAGATAGACTGGTCCTTTAACATGCAGAAAATTTGCAAAGAGCAAAAAGTATCGACCCGCGTCAGCCTTCGTAGTCTGCGCCGGCTGACATGGTTAGATACTTTTTGCAAATGCATTAAACCCCATGTCATGGTTTAAATGTTCATTGATAGAATGGTGTTTCGACGCCGCTTTCAGCACAATTGCAGTCACGGCGACAGGTCACATCTTCGCGTATGTCTTGGGTTTCATCAGTACTAGGCTAGGGCTCTGAAGTGATTTGCCGAAGAACATATTTACAAAAAACACAGTGCTTCCATTGAGGCTCGAACCCGGAGCCTCGAAGTCACGCTTCCTACACTGAGCCACACACGACCTAGCCTGGGTCCAGGCGGTAATAATCCTTTAACCACTCCTTATCGGGGTCTCCGTTCATGGTTTCTAAAGATCTGTGGCAAAACTGTTGATCGGGTTTGTGATTATTGCGTCATGTTTGACAAAGTAAGGCCCCAATATAAATCAAAGCGTTGAAAATACCAGTGTGGCATTTGTCAAGGGAACTATTGTGTGAATTAATAATTTTAAAAATAAACCATAGAAATAGTTTCAAAATATTCGCTTGAAAGTCAGCCTACTATATAGTCATGCACAATCCCGTAGTAGGTGCAATCTTATGGGACGAACAAGTCCTGGCGAACAAGCCCAGGAACGAATTAGTTTGGGACGATCAAGCACGGAATCGGGCTTTCAGGAAACTACGGAATCCTGTTTCCGCCATCCACTTTTCGACCTACGAGGAACTCGAAAAGTAGAAATTAAGCACACTAACTTCCACTTTTCTAGTAAAAAAGTTACCTCGAAACGTCGAAAAGTTGAAGTTTTTGACCTGACAATTGTCAAAAAACTTTCGACTTTTCGACCTCACGTTTGTCTAGAAGAGAAGAAATTAGGAGTACTAACTTCAGCTTTTCGCGTTAAACTGCTAGGTCGAAATGTAGAAAAGTGGAAGTTTTTCACATGACAATTGTCAATAAAACTTCCACTTTTCGACCTAGAAAAGTCGAAAAGTTGAAAAGTCGAAAAATCGAAAAGTCGAAAAGTTGAAAAGTCGAAAAGTCGAAATTAGCCCATTAAAACTTCCACTTTTCTAGTTAGGACTGATTATCACGGGATGTTTGTTTATCAGCACCGAATAATGTTGGAGCCGGTGTAGGGGTAAAAATTCCTGAGTCACCGGTAGATAACCTTTTTTTACTTACGGTGTCGCACCACTGCGAGTTTGCTTCCAGGTCGTAGTAGTCAAAAGTAGTCCTATGTGAAATTATGCAGTATCACTTTTGTTGCACTGTTTCGTGGAGCTGAGAGGGCTTGGTGGTATATAATTTAGATTTGCTTCAAATTTAGGTAGTGGGGGACCATTTAGATGTGATTTTATCATATATTGATTGGACTATTTTATGTCAGTGGAGGGCCAAAAACTTGGGGTCATGGCGGTGAACAGTCATTTTTGAGAGGACAATTTCTAGGGTGCCTGTATTGATTGGGCTTTAGCGAAAAACGCAGTCGGTTGACATGTTGTTTTTTATGCATTTTTTTGAAGGACTATGACTGTACTTTTGAGAGCAAGAGACGGTAAAGCCAAAGTTTTGCCATTAAGCGATTTGTGAAGCTTCAAAAATGGTCAATTTCACTCTATTTTCAATATGGCAAAAAACCAGTGGTGTGACACCTTACTCTTATCTTGCGAATTCGCTCCCGCCATCTTTCTTTGTCCGGTGTACATTTAGAATAATAACGCTGCCAATTTATCCTACGAAAAATTAGTCCTAACTAGAAAAGTGGAAGTTTTAATCGGCTAATTTCGACTTTTCGACTTTTCAACTTTTCGACTTTTCAACTTTTCGACATTTCGACTTTTCCAGGTCGAAAAGTGGAAGTTTTATTGACAATTGTCATGTGAAAAACTTCCACTTTTCTACTTTTCGACCTAGCAGTTTAACGCGAAAAGTTAAGTTAGTACTTCCTAATTTCTACTTTTCTAGACAAACGTGAGGTCGAAAAGTCGAAAGTTTTTTGACAATTGTCAGGTCAAAAGCTTCAACTTTTCGACTTTTCGAGGTAACTTTTTTGCTAGAAAAGTAAAAGTTAGTGTGCCTAATTTCTACTTTTCGAGTTCCTCGTAGGTCGAAAAGTGGATGGCGGAAACAGGATTCCGTAGGAAACAAAGATTGCGTGTATCATTACGTCAATCGAAGACCATAGCGGATCAAGCTATTTTTGATAAAAAAAAAAAAGAAGTATTTCCATGATCGATGGCCTAATCCAATTCATTTTAACAGATCTACGCCATTTTCATTTCTATATCTGAGATCAATCGAAACACTTATTTGTCTTAGAAAAAATAAGTTTAATTGGGTTTACTTCCTTCGGTTTTGCACAAAATACGATACATGATTTTCACGATGCTGTATTGAACTCATAGTGGCATTGTCTTCGACAAATGCCACAAACAGGAAAAATAAAAAATGATCTGACTGGAACCCAAGCTACACAGGACCCCACAGAAAAGAAAAGAATGTAATGCGTATGCACGTCAGCAGTAGCCCCGGTTGCGCAGTCGTCAGTGTACAGGACTAGAGACCAGTGAGTTGCTGGCTCGAATCCCTATTTCGGCCAATTGCTTTCCCAGGAGTGGTGATAGTCATTGCCACAGGATTCATTCCTTTCTCACAATCCTATTTCGGCAATGGATATGTGCTTTGGAAGAATATTGTGTGAAGTACTGGTAAAAGAATTTCCAGGAGAGCACGGATAGGTGCACTGGCCACCGCAAAGCAAATTATAAATGATATAATTTTGAAAGCGGCGTTGAATACCATACAAACAAAACAAACCAACGTGGGCGGTGTAGGGGTTGGGTCGGAGACTATGTTATCTGTAAGACAGGTATTTGTGTTTAGATGTTATTTTATGTAGATATGAGCCGAGCTGCGGCAAAAGGGTATTTAATGCAACGCCTTGATGCATTATACCAAGCACGTCATCACGTAATTATGAATCGACAAAATCTATTTGGTCCATAAACCGACTGATTCCTGAGGTAAAATGGTCCTTTGACATGCTGAACATTTAACAACAGCAAAACGTTTCGACTGCGCAGGTTGACCTTGGTTGATAGCTCTGCAGATGCATTAAGCCCCCTTCTTTTACAGAGCGTCGCTTATATAGTTTCATTCTTACATTTGCTTTAAACCTTTATTATACAAGGTCCGTGAAGTTGGCATCCTTAGGCTGCTGGCAGCCTAGCAGCGTGAAGTTGGCAGCCCAGCAGCCTAGCAGCCTAATTTTTTTTTATTCCTGAATTATGGTTATATTGCCATGGAACTTTTTATATAGTATCGTTTACAACCATTGAAACTGAATTTCAAGAGAAATAATCCCGATATCAGGGTGCTGCGGATAATTCAATTTCTTAAACTTATTTCGACAATAATGTCGCTAAACAAGGTTTGCATGTATCAAGATAATCTACGATTAGAACTTAAAAGTTAAAAAAGTCTGGGTTGTTGTCAATTTAGGCTGCTGGCAGTCTAGCAGCCTAGCAGCGTGAAGTTGGCAGCCCAGCAGCCTAGCAGCCTATTTCTTTTTTTTATTTCTTAGTGACTGTTATATTGACCTGACAATATAGGACCGTTTACAACCATTGAAAGTAAATTTCAAGCGATATTATCCAGATATTAGGTTGCCTCGGATTATTCAATTTCTTAAACTTATTTCGACAATAATGTCGCTAAACAAGGTTTGCATGTATCAAAATAAATTTTACAATGATTGGATTGTAAAAATTAAAAAAAGTCTGGGTTGTTGTCAATTTAGGCTGCTGGCAGCCTACCAGCCTAACAGCGTGAAGTTTGGCAGCCCAGCAGTCTAGCAGCCTATTTCTTTTTTTTTTTTTTTTTTAATTTCTTACTGATTGTTATATTGACCTGAACTTTTATATAGGACCGTTTACAACCATTGAAACTTAATTTCAAGAGATATTATCCCGATATTAGGTTGCATCGGATAATTCAATTTCTTAAACTTATTTCGACAATAATATCGCTAAACTACGGAACTCCTAAAGTGACATGCTCGACTTTTTTTAATATGCAAATTTCTCACTTTATTTCGTTTTAACGAAATAATATTTCGTAAAAACGAAATAGTATTTCGTAAATACGAAATAGTATTTCGTAAATAGGAAATATTATTTCGTATATACGAAATAGTATTTCGTAAAAACGAAATAGTATTTCGTAAAAACGAAATAATTATTTCGTAAAAACGAAATAATTATTTCATAAATACGAAATAATTTGATAATTTGAAATACAGGCATCCTCGGTTCGACTCGTGGTGAGGGCTCTTGGACTGCCTTGCGATAGGGATGCATTGTAGGGTTGATTTGACAGCCTCTCACATCATAGGTTATAGATTTGAATTCCGAGTTGAGCTGTTTTATTCTTGAATTGCCTGCACCATGTTCGATTTTGGGTTCTGTTTTAAGGAAGCTATCATCTAGAGTCATTGACCTAAGTTGTGCTTTTCCAGAATCGATGTCAAATAAATAAGCTTGATATCGGTACATTAGACAAAAGGGGACAAGCATAAGTAATATGACTGATAGACTCGTGATTCAGAGTATGGTAAACTCAAATCTATTCATTCATTCAGTCAGTCAGAGCGTCAGTCAGTCAGTCCCTCGCCTATCCGTCCGTCTGTTATTTCTTCTGTTTATGAATTAACCAAACGACAGACGATAGATCGTTCCTCCCACTGATGTCACGTGACCCGCGAATGTAAAAACCTAGACAAACATTACCCAGACACGAGGGCTTAGCTAGGAGACATATGCAAGTTATCAGAAGATACTTTAACACGAAGTAATTGTTCAAGATAAAATAAGCCTGGGAACAATTTGAGAAAAGGTAGTTACATCTTTTGGATTTAGGTTTTTCGAAGTTTTATAGGTGAAAATTGAAATAGAGACTGTTTATTTCGAAGTCAGTTGACTTACACCTCTTACGCCACTTACGTTTGATAATGTAGGTACAATACATGTACATGTAACTCGTGCTTCCTAAATATTTCTTAAAGTCATTGGTCTTCAAATGCAATTCATCTTTTACCTGGACAAAAATAAGCTTTTTCAAAGTTACAGAGATTTTTCCATTACTTAGTCCGTGATATATGCTTCAATAATTTCACCACAAATTGCAAGACTTTTACATTACCAAATGAAATATACATGTTTTTAACAGGGCAACATGATTACCAAATGTTTGAATTGAAATTAGAAGATACATTAACAAATGATAGGTTTACCAAATTGATTTTTTCAAGTTTGAGGGAAAAACGCGAGGAGAAGAATAAAAAGAATAAAAACATGAATTTATTTCTAAGCATTCGCCGGTAAATAAAGTAAGAGTGATAGAAAAATAAATTGACTTACACATTGAACATGTATAATCCAAATTTCAAACACTAATAATCGTTGAAATGGGTTATAGACGGTCACAAAGAGTCAGACTGATACGACACGTGTGTGTAACTTTACAAGTAGGACAGTACCAGACGCTTTTGGGGTGGTATACCGATATCAAAGGAATACCGCATAAACCCTTGCTCCACGTTTTGCGTAAAAAGTGGCAACATGTACAACAAATCAAACGAAAACGGCTTGATTGGTACCTAATTGATTTTCGATAAATAAATAATAGTTTAAGGGAGATTAAAAGATTGAAAATAAAGGGAGGGGAAAGATGGTTATATATATATATAGAGTGGCATATCGTCTTTAATATGTAACAGGTTTTAAGTTTGCATTCATAGATATGTTAAAATACAGAGACCGATGGGAACAACGTTTTTAATGGTTTACTGGTGGAGGAAGATGGCATTTATTTTTAATTTAAACAAATGTCAAAACTGTGCCTACATTGAATTTACTTTAAAAGCGAGGGGGGGGGGGGGGGGGGTTAGGTTTGACTTCTATGAAGACTACATGAAAAGCGTTTTTACCCAAATTTCGTCGACTCATATTTTATTTAAGGATAATTTGCGAGGGGGGAAAGATTCAACAAAAGAGATGTAACCAGCATTCAAAATAACAAGTCAACTCAATTTGGTAAGAAAATGAATTATCGAGTATACAGTTAAATGAAAAATAAGGTAAAGGAAATAAATAACTGAACATGATAAAATCCAATCAGTTGTCTAAAATATTATCTATACATTTCTTTTAGTAAAGAAACAGGAATCTCTTGCCAAGATTGAAATTCTGGAAAATTTATGACAATAAAAAAGCATGTTAACAAGAAGTATTCATTTATTTTTCTCCTTTTAAATCTGAATTTGTCTTCTGCAACAATAGTATTACCTGGTGTAACTCTGCATCTTGAAATTGCAGTCGTAAGGATTAATGATGGATATCAAGTTTAAAGTTATTCATCAGTTTTTTTCTCATAAATATACTATACATTTATATATAGTTATAAATCCTAATGATTCAGAATGTCTAGGTTTTATAACGGCAAGACGGCTTCCGCTCTGGATGGAAAAATACTGATCGCTGATTGGCTTATTGATTTTTTTGATTGACAGCTGGCGTTTGGTTAATTGTGTAAGCACAATTGTCATTGTTTTAAACACGGTCCAGTCGAAAACTGGAGGTTGAAGGTCCGATTCCCAGCTGAGTCATTTTTCAGATTTAAGAATTAGAATTTATGGCTCTCTTTCTTATCACTGGGGTGCAGAAATCACAACAGGCTCATAATTGTGATGGTGGGGGACTTGTAGAATACGGAACTGGTTGATTGATTGATACCGGGCTAAATAATCATCAGTCATAATGACGAATGGCACTTATTCATGTATTCTTAGGTTTCACTAGTAGCCGGATGCGGCTCTGATGTGCCTTCTAACTAGCTGAAATGCGTGAAAGAATAATGTTTGAAGTTGTACGTAGTAGCAAATTTGAAATTGAGCCATGCTCTGACAAAAGGAGGCTAATTGAATCTCCGTGATCCATGACACCGAGCAAGCCATCACATACTGATGGATCCATAGTTGATCTATCCACTTTTTGTGACAGCCGACTGAATCATATGGTAGTTGTAGTCCTTTGACATACAGAAAATTTACTGATAGTGAACAGGTTCGGTCCAGGTCAGCCTGCGCAATCCGTGCAGGCTGGCCTGGGTGGATACTTTTCACAAATGCATTAAGCCCCCTTTTCACAGAGCATGTCTCATATATAATGATCTCTTCTGGACCCCCCCTCTCGAAAAAAAATCCTGGATTCCCCCTTGTTATGGATCCATAAAATCAGTTTTGTCTTATCAGCGACCGAATAATGAGTTCGAATAGCCCTTTTACATGCAGACAGTGGGAACATATGGAAAAGTATCAGCCATTGTCAGCCTGCACGGACTGCGCCGGCTGATATGGGTCGATTTTTTTTCTTAAATGCATTAGGCACCCTTTTCAATGAGCACGGTTCATTATGTTTTCGCCTAGATATGGATAGAATAATGATGACAGCGGCGTTAACACCAGTCAGTAATGGAATTCAAGGCTACGTGGCCTTATTGAATGTACAAACTGGTAAAATTATTTCGTAATTACGAAATAATTATTTCGTTTAAACGAAATAATTATTTCGTAATTACGAAATAATTATTTCGTAATTACGAAATAGTTTTACCATTCAAAAGGCCACGGAGCCTTGAATTCTATTACTGACTGGTGTTAATGCTGCTGTCGTCATTATTCTATCTATATCTAGGCGAAATCATAATGAACCGTGCTCTGTGAAAAGGGTGCTTAATGCATTTGAGAAAAGAATCGCTCCATGTCAGCCAGCGCATTCTGAGCAGGCTGACATGGGCCGAACTTTTCGATATCTTCAAATTTTCTGCATGTCAAAGGGCTATTCGAACTCATTCGATCGCTCATAAGACAAAATGGATTTTATGGATCCATAACAAGGGTGGATCCAGGATTTTTTCGAAGGGGGGGTCCAGAATCGATCATTATATAAGAGACATGCTCTGTGAAAAAGGGGCTTAATGCATTTGCGAAAAGCATCGACCCAGGCAATTCGCGCAGGCTGACCTGGGCCAAACTTTTCGCTATCAGTAAATTTTCTGTATGTCAAAGGACTAGAACTACCATATGATAAAGTCGACTGTTACAAAAAGTGGATAGATCTACTATGGATCCATCAGTATGTGATGGCTTACTTGGTGTCATGGATCACAGAGATTGATTTAGCCTCCTTTTGTCAGAGCATGGCTCAATTTCAAATTTGCTACTGCGTACAACTTTAAACATTATTCTTTAACGCATTTCAACTTGTTAGAAGTTCTTTGTGGATTTGACTTATGCTTGGCATAGATTAAGAATTTGTATGAAACTTTCATACTTGGTCAAAATTTCAGGCAGGCAGCGGTTACTTTGAAAATTCTAGAGGAAGTGGGGGCGAGGGGGGGGGGGGGGCTCCGGGACCCCCTTGACCCCCCCCCCCCCCCCCCCGCTGGTCCGCCGATGCATAGTAAGGTGATGTCTTGCTTTGTACCATGGATCACGCAGATGCATTAAGGCCCCTTTTCATAGGGCACGGCTCAATTATGTTTGATTGCTTCGTGTTTAACGTCGCATCAATCTTTTATTTCAGTATTTTCACGACAATAGTTCACACACACACAAAAATCCTGGGCTATCATCACCAGCTAGCACTTGAAAAGTCCCATAATCCTAACACTGGTAAGGCAGTCGTTGTGCTCTCCTGGAAACCCTGAGTACCAAGAAAGGAATCCCATTACTACCATATTTGAATTTCTTTGTATGAGCACGAAAACACTAACGTTACCCCTCGTTGTTCTCCACCTCCGCGGCGGTTTCTAAAGAACCTGGTCGCCCTCTCTTAGCTTTGAAAAGAAAGTTCTGTCAGTACTTGTGTGAGAAAGCCAGGAAACACATGGTTGCATCAATAACCACCATGATATTACCTTAACTCTCTGTCTGTCTTTCTGTCTGTCTACCTGCCTGTCTGCCTGCCTGCCTGCCTGCCTGCCTGTCTGTCTGTCTGTCTCTCTCTCTCTCTCTCTCTCTCTCTTAATCATCACTCTACAAATCTCTTGCCATGATACTTAAGGGACAGTCGTAATGTTATCCCCGTATTTCCAAGTGCAAAGAAGGAAAGGAATAAGGAACGCGCTATTATTACCATTTCATTAGTCTGAGAAATGGATTTGCAAGGGATCGACCCCGCTACCTCGCATTTCAAGTAGGACAGCCTAACCACTCGGCTAAAGAAGCGGTTAAAGCTCTCGAGAGAGCAATGCTTTGATCTGCACTATATTAAAGATCTGTATTTTTATACAAAAGGAATGAAAGTCAACAAGCTGCATATCTACTCGAAAATACATCGACGCTGATTTGTCCATCTTGTAAGACGCATTTGTGGATGCCTGAACATTACGAATCCTCTTATATACGGAGGTTAAGGTTCCGGGTTAGAATCCCACTGGCGGGGCTGTTTGATTGTCACTTTTTTGGCAAGGCACATCAGAGCCGCATCTGGCTACTGGTGAAACCTAAGAATACATGAATAAGTGCTATTCGTCATTAAGGTTGATAATTATTTAGCCCGGCTTCAATCAATCTGTCAACCAGTTCCGTACTCTAAAAGTCCCTCACCATCACAATTATGAGCCTGTAGTGATTCCTGCACCCGAGTGATAAGAAAGAGAGCCATAAATTCTAATTCTTAAATCTGATGAATGACTCAGCTGGGAATCGGACCCTCAACCTCCAGTTTTCGTCTCGACCGTGTTTGAAACAAACTGCATATTGTAACTACCTTTTTATTATCAAAGACAATTGTGCGTACACAATTCATAAACAGAAGAAATAACAGACGGACGGAGAGACGCGGGACTGACTGACTGAATGAATGAATGAATAGATTTGAGTTTACCATACTCTCAATCAGTCTATCAGTCATATTACTTATGCTTGTCCCCTTTTGTCTAATGTACCGATATTAAGCTTATTTATTTGACATCGATTCTGGAAAAGCACAAATTAGATCAATGACTCTAGATCATAGCTTCTTTGAAACAGAACCCAAAATCGAACATGGTGTAGGCAATTCAAGAGTAAAAAAGCTCAACTCGGTAGTCAAATCTATAACCTATGATGTGAGAGGCTGTCAATCAGCCCTACGTACTGCCCTATGCAGCCCTATCGCAAGACAATCCAAGTGCCTCGACCCCGAGTCGAACGAGGATGCCTGTATTTCAAATTATCAGATTATTTCGTTTTAACGAAATAATTATTTCGTAATTACGAAATAATTATTTCGTTTTAACGAAATAATTATTTCGTTTTAACGAAATAATTATTTCGTTAAAACGAAATATTATTTCGTAAAAACGAAATACTATTTCGTAAATACGAAATATTACTTCGTAAAAACGAAATACTATTTCGTAAATACGCGAAATATTATTTCGTAAAAACGAAATAAAATGAGAAATTTACATATAAAAAAAAGTGGAGCATGTCACTTTAGGGGTTCCGTACTAAACAATGTTTGCATGTATCAAAATAATCTTTATAACGATTGGAATGTAAAAGTTAAAAAAATCTGGGTTGTTGTCAATGCTAGACTGCCAGCAGCCTAAATTGACAACAACCCAGACTTTTTTTTTTTTATCTTTTACGTTCCAATCGTTGTAAAGATTATTTTGATACATGCAAACATTGTTTAGCGACATTATTGTCGAAAGAAATTTAAGAAATTGAATTATCTGAGGCAACCTAATATTGGGATAATATCTCTTGAAATTTAGTTTCAATGGTTGCAAACGGTCCTTTATAAAAGTTCAGGTCAATATAACAATTACTAACAAATAAAAAAAAATTAGGCTGCTAGGCTGCTGGGCTGCCAACTTCACGCTGCTAGGCTGCTAGACTGCCAGCAGCCTAAACTGACAACATCCCAAATTTCTTTAACTTTTACGTTCCAATCGTTGTAAAGATTATTTTGATACATGCAAACCTTGTTTAGCGACATTATTGTCGAAATAAGTTTAAGAAATTGAATTATCCGAGGCAACTAAATATCGGGATAATATCTCTTGAAATTTAGTTTCAATGGTTGTAAACAGTCCTATATAAAAGTTCAGGTCAATATAACAATCATTAAGAAATAAAAAAAAAAAAAAAAAGGCTGCTAGGCTGCCAGCTTCAGGAATAAAACGCTGGCAAACTACTGAATACCGTTAGGGCCATCGCCTTTGATTGTGTTAATTTGAAACGCGATACTCGAAAGTACAATGATGATAACGCGAAATCACGAAACTACGATGATGAAAACGCGACATTACGATGACGATAACGAGATACTACGATGGTGAAAACGCGACAATACGATAGTACGATGATAATAGTGCGATATAATATCGTGTCATCATCTTAGTATTGTAGTATCGCATTATCACCATCGTACTGTCGCGTCATTATCATTGTACTATCGTGTTTTCACCATTATACTTAGCGTTTTCACCACCGTACTATCGTGTTTTCATCGTCGTACTGTCGCATTATCACCATTGTACTATCGTGTTATCATCATCGCACTATCGCCTTCCGGTGCGCATTCGCATACACATTGAAAAGCGATTGACCCAACGGTATTCCGTACTCATCACCCATGTAAATAACCTCTAGGAATCAGACGGCATAAAAAATGCAGTCTGATCTTTAATTAATACTGATTGCTTTGCTGAGACATTATGCACAAGGCCAGTCTTGAGATTGCTCTCATTTGTGTCTTATTTCTAGAATGAAAATGTCCATTTGGTTTATTGGCAATCTAAAGGTTAAAAATAAAAAAAAAAAAATTTTTTTCAGACAGATTGGGAACTCATAAGGTTAAATTGTCTATTTTTGAGATTTTCTGAGTGAAATAAAAAGTTATTTCTGTTACTTTTTTTCCATTGTTTTTACGTGGAAACTGGAAATTGTTCTATCTGAATGATTTTCATTCTCGCCATGTATTACTTCCGCTGCCATTCACTGGGAATGTCCGTTGAGTTTTTCATAGCTCATTGTTTAGGGCAATGGGATTCTTTAACGAAGAAATTATTAACTCACAGAGCGCTGGACATTTACTCTGACGTTACCAATGGACAAAACTTTATACTTGTCTAAACTGAAATCATTTGCAAACGACAAATTAAATGTGGTTCAAATGGGCAAATTTGTCTTAGAATGGGTAAGAAATATTATGGGAAAAGGAAAAAATAATGGTCACCAGCTTTTTTTTCTTTTCCCACAATGTTTTCCAAATCTTTATTTCTAAGGGTCATTTAAACTCGGGATTTTGTAGTACTTAACGCGTTGAAATCGACATTGTAGGTCAAGGTCAGAAATCTTTACCTGACGACAAAATTACACACGTGTCCAAATTGGAAGCATTTGCAGACGACAAATTAAATGAAGCTCAAATAATTGATTTTGTCCGTGATGGATATAAATCATTGTGAGAAAAAGAGAAAATGCTGGTTACCAGCATTTTCTTCCATTTTCCACAATGTTTTTTAAAGCATTTTCCCTCAAGGTCGTTAAATAAACTTCTGGATTGTGTGGTAAAAGATAAAACTATTTCATGGCTATAAACATAAACTCGATCTCAATGGCTTCAAATTCAATTCACTGAAATTCAGATAGGTTTTTTTAATCTTGTAGGCTTGCCTAATCAAACGGACGGTGTAAATCCAAGAGCAGACTGCGCGTTCTGTGTAGTCTGATCTTTATGTATGCTGTCAGAGAAAGCCTATCGTTTTCGCCTGTGGTACTGAAAGGGTTACAAACAAAAGAACAACACAACAGACCAGAAAATAATAGTGAAACTGCTTTAACTTGTCATTTAATGAATATTCCGTCATTTTATGTGAACAATTAATAGACCCCGATAAATTTACGATTTATAGGAAGTTTACTTCGGGATAATGTGTTCATGTATTTTGCCTCTGCACAATGGACACGGCAACAAGATGAGTTTATACACACATATTAACACTTATCCTGGTAAATACGTTAAATTAAACTTTCAAGTCGACAGTAAAAAACAAAGTAGTGCTATATCAAGGTTTTTTTTTTTGAGAAAAATATCTTCTTATCGGACAGTGTAGATCAAAAATCAGACTGAATCATTCTGTGTAGTCTGATCTTGATCTACACTGTCCGCAAAGGTCAGTGAGTCGCACTTAGCAGCCTAAGGGTTTGACATTTGAACTCCGATCAGAAGGAGCCTCGGTAAATATCGGAAAAAAACCGAACACGATCACGGAAACAAAGTAGTAACAAGTCAAAGCGGTTTCACAATACATTGTTTCAACTTTACAAACAACGATGAAAATGCATGATAACGTTCAAGATTAATAACGTTCTCTTCTTCCTTTTCATGTATATCAGTCATGGTCTGTAAAGATGGAGTTCAATGCAGATGCAAAAAGAATTGATCGAGGTCAGCCTGTGCAGTCCGCGAAGTCTGACCTCGGTCGAAACTTTTTGCTAAATTGGAAAAAAAAATCTTCATGTCAAAGGACCATTCTACCTCAGGATCCTGTCGGATGTTAGACAAAATGGATTTTATGGATCAATAATTATAACTTTATTGACGTATACATACTGTACATAGTCAATTACAACTAAAGATTTTCAATATATCCCACGTGATACAACTCTCTCTCTCTCTCTCTGTCTCTGTTTCTCTCTCTCTCTCTCTCATTTTTCTGTCTTTGCTCTTTCTCTCTTTCAATTATGTGATGACTTGCTCGGTACAATGCATCACGGAGGTGCATTAAAAACCCCCTTTTTTTCCAGAGCTCACATATATGAATTCATTTATTCGTCATCTAATTTTTTTTATATGATTTTATGACTTGACAGACAAAAACATGCTTGCAGTGAATAAAGTTAACCCTTTGGGTTTAAAGCGCAACTTAAAGGCGAATTTACGGACTGGCGTCGATCAAGATCAGGCTAAACAGAACGCGCAGACTAATCTTTGATCTACATTGTCCAATAAACTTTACCCTTAAGCACTTTGCCTGACTCATAGACTTTTTGCGGACAGTGTAGATCAAGATCAGACTGCACAGAACGTGCAGTCTGATCTTTGATCTACTCTGTCCGATAAGGTGATATCTCTCTCCAGAATAATTAGTTTGAAATAACATTATTAGGGTTTTTACTGTCGAATTAAAAGTTTATGTAGCAGGATAAGGGTTAACTTCTGCTGGTCAAACAAATGTTGAAATCACACCATTTTAGTACGTCCTGTTGTGTTGCAGTTTTTCTTTTTATTTAGCATTATATGGCATCTCATAGGTTAACAAAGTATTCGTTCAATAAGCCCCTAACCAGCTGCATTGATGTTTTCGACTCACATAAAAATGTTCTAAAAGGGGGCTATTCAGATTTTTATAATCTCACCAGACTTCAAAAATGTTTCATCCCTGAATTAAGGATACATTCTTACAGCCAGAGAGAGAGAAACGCTGTTGAAATCTGACGGACTGTAAAATGATTCAGAATTAGTCAGCTGTGTAAAGATAGAAAAGCTACCGATATATATAGTATGAAGGATAAATACATATATCGGAAATTTTCGATTTAAAACCAGAAAGACATAACAGTGATTTCTTTGAGGGCCTCAAGAAAATGAAATGCATTTCCAATCTGTCTTAATCTATGCAACCTTGCAGCCCTCAGGGGCAAAATTCAACATGAAGATACAAGAGTGATTATAGCTTGACAAAATTGAGATGAAAAGGGTTAAAAACCGGCTGAAAACAAGATACATGTATCTTTAAGAATGGTGATAGCTGGCAAACCCTGTGGAAAAAAAAAAGAAGACAAATGTAAGAAAAAACAAATTTCATTGACTTTTCCTTAATGGGCTACGTAGCCATTCAGATATTTTTAGATTGCATCGTGCCAGAATTTCACAAAGGTTTGTGAGAATGTCACGTCATCATTAACACACATCGATTATGTAGGATCGTATTCCAGTAAGAACGATAACGTCACTTATCTTTCAACTAACCAAATATCCATGCAATAATACCTATGCAATATTTATCTTTGATATACCACGGAATAGATCATTCACGGAACATCAATAAATCCGCAAGTGAACGCCACATTTTTTGACCTAGTCAACATCACTTATGACGTCATTATTACAGATCATATCCGACTAAATTAAATAGATCTATTTCCCGATGAGTAAAAATTAGATGTTCAAAGATGGATAGATCACGACTATAGTGGTGTCTTATATCAAAAACATCTCGGATGTGAGAATTGATAATTTTCTCGCCAATGATCGATAGTTGTCAATTCTCTATGTTTGCGGGCAAAACTTTGTTTCGTGGTATTTATCAGTTTTAAAAAACGTTTAATTAGCGGCAAGAAAAAGGTCTCTTTGATTACAAGACAAATTTTTGATGCATAGCATCAAAGAAGCCGGCATTTTTTTTGTTACCATCAATGAGGAAGGTGCTTTAGGAATAACTCGCTTATCAGAAGTTGTGTTACTTTTAAATTAAAAATTCTGGAGACTAAGACTAAGAATGTTCTTAAGAATGGTTGGTGAATACAGACCCAGTAGAAAATTTTACCGACTGCAACAATTTGGGGGCTAATTATTATTATTTTTTTTTTTGCTGTGAATCCTATTTTTTGTTTAACTCTTTACCAAACGACAAACTTTTAGACTAGTCCAAATTAAAAGCATTTGCAGACGACAAAATAGATGTGACTCAAAAATTGCAATATGTTTTGGAAAGGATAGAAAACATTGTGGGAAAAGGAGAAAATGCTGGTTACCAGCATTTTCTCCTTTTCCCACAATGTTTTCATAATGCCTCTTTCTCAGGGTCGTTAAAACACGGGATTGTGTGGTAAAGAGTTAAACACTAATATAAACTTCACTTTTTTCCTGCATGCATTCGGAAAGAGGACAGTTACATTCAGTAAACAGGAATGGTGCAATTTTGCTCTTCAGATAAAAGCATGGTCATTTTGGATTAGGTATTTTCTCTTTTTTGACAAGATCAAAATACTGTTATCATTCTTACATGAATATGATCCTACATACCGTAGTCAGACCTCCAGGTAAGAGGGAGCGATAGTATTCTAAATCCATTATTTCCCTTCCAAACCCTATGTTGTTGGTACTCATTAGAATCGTCTCAATGAGACGATTCTAATGAGTACCCATAACATGGGGTTTAGTGGAGATTGGTTAATATTTCCAATTTTGAAATCAAAATCACTCCCTATATCTGGAGCTCTTCCGTAGCTGATGCATATTATTGCATGATCACTTGACATTCCAACAAGCCTTCACAAAATTTTAGCCAAAAGCTAAAAAACCTTTACCAGACAATTACATGTTGTAATTAATAACCCTGAAGAAAAAAGCTTCTGAAACCATTGCGAGAAAAGTATAAAATGCTTGTCACAAGCATTTTCTCCTTTTCCACAATGCTTTCTATCATTTCAGAGCCAAATCTCATCATTATAACCAAATCTAATTTGTCGTCTGCAACTGCTTTGAATTTGGACAATACTGTCCAAAATTCTAGCCCTGTCCAAGTTGAAAGCATTTGCAAACGACAATTTCAATGTGGCTAAAATGATGGCAATTGTTCTGAAAGGTTAGAAAACATTGTGGGAAAAGGAGAAAATGCTTGTTACCAGCATTTTCTCCTATTCCAACAATGTTTTCAAAAGGCTTCTTTCTCAGGGTCGTTAAAAGTCGGGATTATGTGGTAAAGATTTAATCCTTCACTAAACAATTATATGTTCTAGTGACCCTGAAGAAAAAAGCTTCTGCAACCAATGCAGTAAAAGTATAAAATGTTTATCACAAGCATTTCTTCTTTTTCCTACAATGCTTTCTACCATTTTAGAGACAAATCTCATCATTACAACCAAATTGGATTTGTCGTCTGCAACTGCTTTGAATTTGGACAAGTTCTAAATTCTGTTGTAGGGTACAGAGTTAAGAGGCTAACTAGTCCATTGAAGAAGTACCATCGATTTGTTTTTCCTTTGCTTCTTGCTTTATTTCTTGATTCTTAGTCAGCTATTGCCTTACTAAATTGAGCAATAAAATATTTTCAAGTTTGGTTTGACCATGAAAATCTGAATAGCCCCCTTACAATGTAATAGTTGAACATGTAAATGAGCCATGCTCTGGCGAAAGGGGGTTTAATGCATCTCCGTGATCCATGATACCAAGCAGGCCATCACATAATTAAGGATCAACAATACATGTAGCCTCTTTTTTAATACAATCAACTTAATCATCAGGTAGGCTGGTCCTTAAATATACAGAAAATTTACCAATAGCGAAAAGTTTCAGCCCAGGTCAGCCTGCACAGTCCAAGCGGGCTGACTTGGGTTGATACCTTTCCCAGATTCATTAAGACCCTTTTTCAAAGAGCATGGCTCAAGTGCAATGATGTACAACATCAGTCAAAAGCTGTCGAGGGTCATTTATAACTAGGTGCAAAACCCAAGTTTGGCTGGAGCCCTAAAGCCACAAAAATAAGTGCAATACCCTTAAACGCTACATCAAAAGTTCCATTACATTTCCTTTCCAGCCTTACTTTAGACCTTTGAAAGGGTAGAAAACATTGTATGAAAAGGAGAAAATGATGGTAACCAGCATTTTGTCCTCCTGCAACTACGTTTCAATAGTCTTCTTCCTCAGGGTTATTAAAACATATGAGGCATGCTCTGGCAAAAGGGGACTTAATGTATCTCTGTCATCCATAATTAAAGCAAGTCATCACATATTTATGGATCCATAAAATCCATTTTGTCTAGCAACCAACTAAAACGTGAGGTACACTGGTTTTTGACATGCAGAAAAATTACCACAGCAAAAAGTGTCGGTCCAAGTTAGCCTGCGCGGACTGCGCAGGCTAACCTGGGCCAATACTTTCTGCAAATGCATCAAGCCCCCTTTTCACAGAGCATGGCTCATAAATAAATGCCCAAGGATTTAGTGTGTCTCAATTGTGCTCTGAGTATGCAAGGCTTGTCTCAACAAAGGTACATTCTTACAAAAAAGTTATTACAAAAAGTTTCCAATAGTAAACAGATTAATTACACACCTATGAACTTTCCTGCTAAAATACATATATTGCACACAGATAAAAATAGACACAGTGGAACAAAAAATCTGAGACATGCTCTGTGAAAGGCGGTTTAATGCATCTGCAAAAAGTATCAACTCATGTCAGCCTATGCAGTCCCCACTGGCTGACGTGGGTCAATACTTTTAGCTATTTGTACATTTTCTGCATGGCACAGGACCATTTTACCGATTAAAATCTTATTGAGCGTTTTTAGAAATAAGAGTTCAAATACAAAATCTGTAGTTTTCATGCTCGCAATTTATGTGAACAGCACAAGGGCAAAAAAATGCGTAATATTGCGTTAATCTACTAGTTTTAAACTGGTCCCTTGTTGTATCGTGTATTACATGTATAGTAGTATCAGGGGAGGTAACCAGTCTATACTCGTTTAAGAAGAGTTACGCTGCCTGTGGGGTCAATCATTAATTAGTTATTAAATAAATATCTATAAATATGAAATCTTTACTTTTCATGCTCGAAATTCATCTCAATAGTACATACAAAAAAAAAAAAAAAAAAAAATTTGAGCTGAATAGCAATATACTATTGAAAGTATTTGAGTGAATATGTCGGAAAAGTTTTGCATTGATGTATCCCAAAATTCCCCATGTGCATAAAAAAAAAAAAAAGCATTACTACTGGAAGCCGGCTTCAAGAGCCGGCTTCCAATGATAGTATTTTATACACATTATTTAAGGGCAATAAATTATTTGATAAAGACGCAGAGGATGTCAACTAAGATTACACTGCCAATATGTGCAGTCTAAACTTAGTTTACAATAAAAGTAAATTTCATCTATAGTCATGTCTTGCGGACTAAAAAAATCATATTCGTCTGTCAAAACTGAGAGAGAAAAATTGTGAACGAAAACAGTTATTAAATAAATCATTCATTTTATTGCTATATAACGCACCCCTATAAGAACAAGCCATGGTATTTATTACAGTAAAAATGGTAAATATAAGAAAGTAATCCACATCGAGCGCACTTGTAAGAATATTCTTAAACCAAGCACTATATATCAGCCGAACAACTCGCCAAGTTCAAGTCATCACTGTCGATTGTTAACTGAATACACATACTTCCACTCATCGCAATTTTAGATGTGTCCAAAATGTTTCAGACTCGTGAAAACCATTCATCATGAATCTATGTTTGTTCCCGTTGTTTATGGTACGTACATGTAAATAACACCTATTAAGATTCTGTGTTTGTTGAGATAATCCACGGACGTGAAGAACATTTATCGCGACTCTTTATCTATTTTATTCTTTCATCGAAAAAAAAAAAAAAAAAAAACTCATATTGATTCCGAGTTTGTTCTGGTGTTTTTGAGGCGTAAACAACATCATCAAGATTCTATGTTTGTCCCTGATGTTTCAGAGTTGTAAAGAACATTCTTGACGATTACATGTTTGTTTCTGATGTTTCAGAGACGTTCAGGACACTCGATTGGATTCTATATCTGTCTCAGAGACGTAAAGTACATACATCACCATTACATGTTTATCCCTGATGTTTCAGGGACGGGAGGAATACTACTTCAAGATAATGTTTATCCCTGATGTTTCAGAGACGTCAAGAACACTCGTCAGGATCCTGTATCTCTCTAAGAGACAGAACATTCATCATGATTACATGTTTGTTCCTGATTTTCAGCGAAGCAAAAGAATACTCTTCGATTATGTTGTCCTTGATGTTTGAGAGACGTTTACAACACGCATATTTGTCCCTCATGTCTCAGAGACGTTAAGGACGCTTACCATGATGCTTCGTTCATCGCTGATGTTTCAGAGACGTAAAGAACATTTGTAACGATTCAGCATTTGTCCCCGATATTTTAGAGACGTAAAAAAGTATTAATGAGGATTCTGTGTTTGTTCCTGATGTTTAAAACCTAAACAACACATATCAAGAGACTTTGTCGCTCATATTTTAGAGACGTGAAGAACTATCAAAGCGATTTTGCGTTTGGCCTTGATGTTTCAGGGATGTAAAGTTTTCTGTATCGTCTGTGACAGCAAAACCTTTTGTTAGACACCTTCTGTAACGTGGATTGAATATACAGAATATGATAGGGTTAATGATGCTATTCAAGAAGGGCGATCTCAAAGCCAGCTGATGCAAGGCACTAAGCTCATTTTCTGAGGTGGTCGCTAGAGTGCGAATTCCGGCGATTATAAAGTATGGTATGAAACTTAGTAAAAAAGCCAGTGATACCGTTGCCATCATGACGGTGACATTGGCGTCAGTAAATTTCCCCTTCCTTTTATTTATGTATATATCAGTATTTCTGTCAGTCGATCGACTATTTTTATTCCGACCTACTGAATAATTATTGACGTACTTGTTGCGCTTAATCTCCTTTTGTGAAGATGCAAGAATGTCTGGCATCGATTGGGACATTCTTGATAATGTACACTCCTTCTTCAGTTTAGATTTAGGTGAGGAACAAGTATTTGCGTAACTACCTGCAAGTTGGTCTTGCTTCTTCTCATCAATACAACGCGTATGTCGTTTTGAACTTTTAAGCAAAGTGTGTATAATATTTCCATAGGCAGTGATGAACGTGAAGAGTGTTGCTACAATAATAATGACGTCCATAATGTTAAAAATCTTAACAACGAATTGAAACTCAGTGTTTTCCGTGCTCGTGCAATATTGTCCGTGAATAATTACTGGATTAACATTCAATGTACTGTTAATCTTAGTACCATTGTTTGCATCTTCTATTTTCAGAGTCCTGGAATAAATTTGGGTGTTAAGCTTTATTGGCATTGGAACCGAATCGTAGACAAGAAATCCAGAAATAGACATGGCGATGGAAAATATCATAACCAGAACAACAACTGGCACCGCCCATCTTGTCGAGAACTGTTTACCAAGAGGTCGACACACCTTTAGATACCTATCAATTGATATGATCCACAAGATTAGAACCGAAGCCAAGATACTCGAGTGAATAAAAAAGGACAGCAACTTACATAGTATACCAACCGTAAAGTACACGTTCACTGCAAGATTAGCAATCGAAGCGAACAACAGAACACATACAAAAAGGTCTACAACACCAAGGCACTGTATAAAGATCGATGTAGAACTTCTCCTCCGCTGTGCAGAATAAAATCGTATGGTAAAGCTATTACCCACAATTCCTAGAATGGCTGAAATAGTCAGAGATATGATGACTGGTAGAAACTCCATTACTTTGTCATGATGAATTTCTTGAAGAAGAGTGGTATCTTCATCGCCTTCACCGTCTTTCATTGTTATGTTCTGAAAAACTTAAACGCTATAAACAACGATTTTTACATAAACATTATTTACCGTAAGCCCCTTTCATAACTGCTTTGCGACTGCGTGGAGCACTTTTAACGCCAGCGGTCCCACCAGTCATATGATTGACAATCGCAGTTACTGGTGCAACGCTCACAGGTAAATGTATGATCGCTTGCACAAGTATATGCGCCTTTTTGTCTTGCAGCGGTCGTTTTCCTTCGGCCTTGTTGAACGTCTTCTTTGGCGATCCATTGCGAGAGCAGTTTTTTAAACTCGATCGTGCTACCAAACTGTCGCAATTAGTCGCATTCAAATTGTGAAAGGGGCTTTTAAGTATGTGTGAAAAAAAGCTTATACGCAATCATGTGCTTTATTCTGTATTTCTAATAAATATCTTTCGTTGTTTAACATTTTCGTTTCGACTTTGAGACAGAAAAAGAAAAACAAAACTAAATATGTTACTACTGGCAAACTTATGCTCAACGAAAATTATTAAGTTTTCCAGAAATGTCTTTAAACAGTTCACGTCGTACAGTTGTAACGATCCCTAGGACTGAGATTACCGTGTCCAATCAAATAAGGCAAAAAGCTATCAACCAATTAACGATCGCATTTGTTAGGTGAATCGTACTTCGGAGCTGTCATTGGCCCAGGATAACTTTATGTAAGAAAGCATTGTGTGAGAGAAATTAAAATCGAAAGTTTGTGGAGATAACTACATGTAACTAAGGTTTAATATACGAGCCATACTCTGGCAAAGAGGAATGAATGCATCTCCATGATGCATTACATACCACGCAAATTATCACATAACTATGGATCCATAAAATCCATTTCGTCTTAAAACCGATTCTGGAGGTAGAATGGCCCTTTGCAATGCAGACAATTTACAAATAGCAAAAAGGTTCGACTCATGTCAGCCTGTGCAGATTGTGCTGGCTGATATGGTCTATACTTTTCGCAGCCGCATTAAACCCCCATTTTATAGACGATGGCTCATGTATGATGCGGCAAAAAGAGAAATAATCAGTCAGCCGAAGTAAAGGTCGTATATATATAGAATAACCTACTGTAAAGGCAACATATATGTACATACCTTTCTTTATATTCTGAACTAACTGAAACAGCTGTTATAGCAGAAGCTGCTTTCCACCTAGAACTTCCTGTGGCAATAGAGTTTATCTATGTGAACTGATTTATCACAATGATATATATAATGTATATATCTTCCTCGATGATTAGTAAAACTTTGACTTTAACCTGTCATTGTTTGATCTAGTCAAAGATCAACCAAAACTGTTACTGACTACCATGTAAACATTTGGTGGAAACGAAAATACCACAACTTCTGAAAGATACAAATCAAAGTATTGAAAGTACAGAGATCCAGAAATTTTTTCTTTCATTTGATTTGTTTACTGTATGTATTGTATTGTTGTATTGATTTGAAAAATAATACTTTTAATAATAATAATAATAATAATAATAATCTTTTTGTGTTTAGTTGGTCGTTTTCTTTTCTTTTTTTAAATTTTGTTCTAATTATGAAAATAGCCATATGTTTCCTCAAAGTTTGGAAGTGCTTTATTTTTTTCATAAACACCTTCTGTCGGAAAAGCACCTTGTTATTTTGGACGTATTGAGGCTAATAATGATACTAATACTAATGATAATAATAATCTGTTTGACATAAGCAAATATTTCAGTCACCGAGTTTTTTGTCTATATACATCATTTATCTCATTGACTCGTTTTTGACGACTGTTGATTTTTTCTCTTTATATCGTTACCGTTTATCTTTATCCATTTAGGATATCAGACTAACTACAAGGTGTCACGCTTTTCTATATAGATCCTTCAGTCCCTTCACTATAATTATATGAGTCATGCAGAGCCACCATGCTCTGGCAAAAGGGGGTTTAATGCATCTCCGTGATGCATGATACCAAGCAAGTAATCACATGATTATGGATCCAATAACAACCGGCTGAATCATGAGATACACTGTTCCTTTGACATGCAGAAAATTGACCAGTCGCAAAAAGTTTTGCATCAGGTCAGTCTGCGCAGGCTGACCCAGTACAACACTTTTGCAGATGCTTTAAACCCACTTTCCATAAAGCATGGCTCACAGAATCGTAACTCAACCTTAAGCACACAATCCTGAGTTCTAACGACCCTGAAGAAAACATAGTGCGAAAAACAGAAAATGTTGGTAATGTTTTCTACCCAATCAAAGACAAACTCCATCATTTGAGCCACATTTAAATAGCTGTCTCACCAAACTTCAAAATGATTCATCACTGAATTAAGTATGGCGATAGCTGACAAACCATCCCAAAGAAAAAAGAAAAATATAAGAAAAAAAGTAGTGGTATTTCCTTAATAGGCTACATGGCTTAATATTAAGATATTTGTAGATTGCATTGCACAAGAATTTTGCGAAGTTTGTTTAAATGTCACGTGATGGACACACATCGATTTTTATACGCCCGTCGAAGACGGGACGTATTATGGGATCACCCATGGCGTACGGGCGTCCGGGTGGGCGGGCGGCGTCCAGTTCTTTGTCCGGAGCATAACTTTGTCATCTTCAGTCCGATTGACTTGAAACTTGGCATTTGTGTTTGTTGCAATAATACCGAGTGCAGAGCGAAAGAACCATAACTCTACCTCGTCCTGTCTTTGAGTTATTTCCCTTTGATTGTCATTTTCACAACATTTTCTGCTTGTCCGGAGCATAACTTTGTCATCTCTAGTCGGAACATTTTCAAATTTGGTATGCATGATTGTTGAAAAATTACGGAGTGCAGTGCACAAGAACCCTAACTCTTCCTAGCACAAATTTTGAGTTTTTCCCCCTTTGATCTTCATTTTTACAGCATTTCTTGCTTGTCCAGAGCAGAACTTTGTCATCTCTAGTCTGAAAATCTTCAAATTTGGTATGCATGATTGTTGAAAAATTACGGAGTGCAGTGCACAAGAACCATAACTCTTCCTAGCATGAATTTTGAGTTATTCTCCCTTTGATCTTCGTACCGCATAACTTAACCATCTTAATTGTACTTTTTTAACTATTTAAATATTTTCTTAGTGAAGAATTCTGAGCAAGATTTATTCCTGGCACGTTTTGTAGCAGTGCAAGTTTGCAGTGGATGTCAAACTTTATACAAGTAGGTATCTGAGTGTTTTTGCAACCTGTACAACGTTGTATGTAGCTTGCTTTGCACAAATATTATATGGGCGCAGCAGAGATGACAGTTTATATTTGTGTAAATGGAAGTTAATATGTACATAAATGGAAACAATTTAAAATGTTTACATGATATTATACAGTTATGGACATCACTTCCATTGGATATGATGATATATTCACCAAAAAGTGTAATATTGGCCAAGGCGCTAGCCACAACTATTTTATTATATCAAACACACTTACATTCGGTGATTTGTTGTATGATTCGCACTGACTTGTCAAATATCATTCCAAAATTTTCAAAGGGGAAATAACTCAAAATTCGTGCTAGGAAGAGTTATGGTTCTTGTGCACTGCACTCCGTAATTTTTCAACAATCATGCACTCCAAATTTGAAGATGTTCAGACTGGAGATAACAAAGTTATGCTCTGACCGGGGACATTCATGCCTATTTCAATCACTTACATGATTTCTGCTGCACTACTATTTTCCACTACCTGTCCTTTACGATCATTATCCCCCTCAGCAACTGACGGTGGGACGGGCGTATCTTGCGACAATTTGCCGCTCTTGTATGGGATCGTATTCAAATAAGCAATGTGATGTCAAATTTGAACTCATAAAAACGGAGTTTGTTTTATTTATTTATTTTATTTCAGCACTGAATGTACATAATATGGTATTGAAAATAACACACAACATATTCAAATAAAAAGTTCAATATGATGAATATGCATTGAACTGTACCAGGCACACCAGCACCACACAAAAAAAGAGGGGAAAGCATCCCTTATTTCCATTGTGGTCCTTAAGTGTTGACGGTCCGACATGGAGAGACATGAGAATGAAATAGTTCAAATGACAACGACTGATCTATGCTAAACACTTACGCAAATCACAGGAAGGCTGAATACTATCTTAGGTACTGCAAAAAGTGTTCTTTCTTTGCTCTCTTGAATGCATAAAATTAGGGATAGCTCTAATTTCAGGAGATAATTTGTTTCAGCAGCTGCAGCATGCAAATGAAAATGACTTTTATGCCAAAGATCTTCACCTTTGGTAGTACAAAAGCACCAGTCTCACTAGATTGTGTTCTATACCCAGGTAAATTGGCTAAGGCAGTAAAATTTTGAAACATGACCCCTGGGGCTAATCCTTTTTTAATTTCAAAAACATGGCAGAGAACAACCTGTGCAATCCCTCTATTTACAGATAACCGGTTAACTAATTTAAAATGCTGATTACCACTTTGTATTTCAAAATTTAAATTTGGTAGAAATCTTACTAATTTAATTTTGGTAACTTGACGTCTGTCCTTCAGTAATTTACTAAGGCCAATATACCAAAGCGAACAAGCATAATCAAAGCGGCATTGAATTAAAACTGAAACTAACTGTCTCTTTGTTTTCTCCGTAAGAGAATCTTTATTTCTGTACAGCAGCTTTAAGCTACTTCTTGCTTTTTTCGGTAACAAACTTGTCCATATACTCAACTGTCAGGCTTAGGTCTAAAGTTGCCCCCAAATATTTTACTGATGAGATAGATAGGATTTTGTGTCCATTACATTCTATGGTAAAATCAGATTTTATTTTTTGCTTAGATCCAATGATTGTAGAATATTTTTACCCCAAGTATAATGATAACTTATTTTCTATGAGCCAATGGTTTCAAGATCTTTTGTTCAATTATTTTCGATAGTAACCCTATCTCGTCCGAACACAAAAATAGCAGACTCATCTGCCTAAAGTAATAACTTATTTTTTACGACGTGTCGTCAACGTGAATTAAGAATAGTAATGGGCCTAGAATTGATCCTTGAGGGACGCTGCATGGATTTTTAAGAGGCTCTGACATAATACCCGAGATGTCAACTGGTTACTGCCTATCTGTTAAATAAGACCTATACCATGTAACTATATCTTTACTAAATCCTAGGGCCTTTAATTTTGTTAGTAAAAATTGAACGATCGACAGTGTCATTTTAAGCCTTCCGAATCTCTAATATGATCATACCAACAAGACAGCCCATATCCATTCCGAATCTTATGTAACCTGAAAGATGGAGTAGACGGGAATCAGCTGAAAAACCTTTTCTGAAACCAGATTGAAATTTGTGTAATAGCTTTCTTCTCACCATGTATTCTTCCACTTGATCATAAACTACACGTTCCAAAAAGTTTAGAAATGATTCTGAGTATTGAAATAGGGCGGAAACTTCCAAATTTTGGTTCGCCATTTTTCTTGTAAATAGGGACTATCATGGCCATTTTTAGGTCTTCTGGGACTATACCTTGTATAAGATATCGTTTAAGTACATAAGTAAGAGGGAATCTTACAACAGCAGCACTATCTCTGACAAATCTTGCTGGACTGCCATCAAGCCCTGTAGATTTATTAGCACTTACTTTTTTGACTAGCGAAGCTAGTCTATATGCATCAAGACTGACCTAGATTCAAAGTAAACAAAAAACCGCACAGTTGCCAAATACTGCCTCACAGAAAATACTACTGTCTGTTAGAAATCTTAATTATGTTATATATGACAATTTTGACAAAAACCACTAAATCTGTACCACTCCAATTTGAACATGTCGTCTTACAAAGTAATAAACTGAACAAGATGTCATTTATAAGGTACAAGATCTTTGCTTATATGTAAATTAAGTGACCTATGCAAAGCAGAGAATCACTTATTCTTACACCACTGTAACATTATGAATGACTCTATTTATAGATACACCTAGGTATTAAGTAGTAGCAAATGCCAGCTATATCAACCCTCACTGGACAGACAACCCTTGTCATTCATTATTTAGATCATTGTGTACAGTTAAACTGTTAAGCTGAACTGTTATTCTACCTCTTACCAAACAATTCAAAGTTTTAATAACACTAGGAAAGAATCCCTCTGAAAATATTGCGGGAAAAGGAGAAAATGTTGATAACCATTATTTCTCCTTTTGTCACACTGTTTTCTGCCCTTTTGGAATCACGTTTCATCAGTTCAGCCATATTTAATTTATGGTCTGCAACAGCTTTGAATTTGGACGAGTGTAATATTTTTGGTTTTGTAAAGCGAGTTAAAATAGTTAACCACATCTTGTGCTTTTGAATATTGACTAATTGATTGTATGGTGTTGAACGCCGTTTTCAACATTATTTAAGTGAGTGATATCGCGGCGGCCAGAGCACCTATCCACGCTTTCCTGGAGTTTCTTTTACCAGCACTACCGCAACTCATTGACCTTTGCGGATAGTGTGGATTAAGATCAGACGACACAGAGCGTGCAGTCTGATCGTGGATCTACACTGTCCGATAAGAGGATTTTTTTTGACAAAATGTAACTTTGAAATAGCAATATTCAGGTGTTTAACATCGGCTTGAAAGTTTCATTTGACATTTTCAGCAGGTTAATGGTTAAACTTAAACTGGATTATAGTTAAACAATAGCACGCATGGCCCCGGCAGCTCAGTCTGTAGTGTACAGGACTTGAGAATAGGAGGCCGCTGGTTCGATCCCCGACTCTACAAATTTCTTTCTGAGGATTGATGATAGTCATTGCGACAGGATTCATTTCTCTCTCACATTTCGACGATGGTTATGTAAGAAAGCAGGCAGTGGCTTGGAAAGAATATTGTGCGGAGTACTGGTAGAAGAAACTCAAGGAAAGCATGGAAATATGCATCGGCCACCGCTACATAACTGAAATAATGTTGAAAACAGGATCAAAAACCAAACAAACAATCAATCAATCAAATTCGCTAGTCTGTCAGTACTTTCAGTACTTTCATTCAGATAACTTAAAACTTTCTCTTCAGACATAATGTTAAATGAATAACTGCTGAGTGTGACATCCTTCTTAGGATAGAAATCGAAAACACAAAATTTCCCCATATCTGTGAAGGACTGTTGGCAATTAGTCTACAAGTTTTGATGCCTGTTGTAAGATGAAATAAAATTGTCAGCCATCTTAGATTGATGAAAGCAAACATTATCATAATCATCAAGCCTAAGGCCTATTTTGCAGGCAGTCGACGACGTTAAGTTTTTAGAAGGTAGACCAAGATTCTTTGATGCAGAGAGACTTTGAGTTTGATTTATTTTCTGCTAGCAGCTTACTGAAATAATTCTGTTTCGCTTTATATATATTCTGCTGAACCTTATTGCTTAACATTTTAAAATTCTGATAATTCTCATCTGATCTGTCTTTCTTGTACAAACAGAATGACATAATTGCGCTCCTTTATCAAATGTAAAATTTCAGATATTATCCAAGGTTCAGTACATTGTTCAATGTGGACTTCTTTCATTGGTGCAGTGCCACTGACTGCAGATAAGAATAATTCTTTAACCTTTATGCTGCTTAGCGCGACTCACTGACCTTTTGCGGACAGTGTAGATCAAGATCAGACTGCACAGAACGTGCAGTCTGATCTTGGATCTACAGTGTCCGATAAGGAGATATTTTTTTTCAAAAAATAAGACAAAATAAGTTTGAAGTAACACTATTCGGGTTTTTACCAGAGGCTTAAAAGTTTTATTTAACTTATTTAGCAGGATAAGGGTTAAAAAGAATTCCAAGCAAAGTTTGCATCGTCACTTATAATTACAGAGCTCCATTATATGCTTAATAGAGAATTCTAAAATGATATTATGTTGTAGTTCTTCATAGAACGTGTTTTAACAGTGTTACGTATACCAGTAGTACGTTTAACAGTTTTCCGTGAACAGCATATCAAAATGTGGTCACTAACACATGAATTTATGACACAAGCAAGACTGCATTTTCTTATTTCTATCTGACTCTAAAATAAGAGCACTTGTGGTTGATGATACATTATTCTTGTAAAATCTCTCATCAACAGCTTAACCCTGCTCACCTACTTATTTCGGACAGTGTAGATAAACGATCAGATTCCACAGAACAATAAGAAGATATTTTTCTCAAAAAAAAAAAAAAAAAACAGTTTGAAGTAACCTTATTCAGGTTTTTATTATCGGCTTGAAAGTTTTATTTTACTTATTTAGGAGGGTAAGGGTAAAAAAATGAACTTAAAGAGTTACCGATTGCAAAGCTATCAACCCGTTATTTAAACCCCAAATTTGCACCGACATACATGAGCCATGTTCTGGCAAAAGGTGGCTTAAACATTTACCATACAATCTCGTCTTTTAACGACCCTGAGGAGGAAGACTTTAAAAACATTATGGGAAAAGGAGAAAATGCTGGTAACAAGCATTTTCTCCTTTTCCCACAATGTTTTCTAAAATATCATGGTCATATTTTCTCATTTGGGCCACCTTTAATTTGCCGTCTGTGAATGCTTTCAATCTGGACCAGTCTAAAGTTTTATCGTTTGGGAAAGAGTTAACGGAGATGCATTATATCAAGCAAGTCAGAATATAATTTTGGATCAAGAAAATCCATATTGTATAACAATCAACTTGATCTGGGGGGTAGTAGGGTCCTTTGACATGCAGAAAATTTACAGATAGCAAAAACTTTCGACCCATGTCAGCCTGCGCGGACTGCGCAGGCTGACGTGGATCGATACTTTTTGCAGATGCATTAAGCCCCCTTTTCACAGAGCATAGTTCATATACTTCATGTAACCGTCCTGTTTCTTTGCGTTTGCAGGGAAACGTATATACTTGTACTGGTAGTTTTTATCAGTGTTTAACGGACAAAATAGCAACCAAAAATTTTAAGAGGGCCCCTTTAATTCTGTTGGTATTCTATGTGGATTATTTAACAGCAATTCTAGTAGTTGACAGCTGAAATAAAGACGCAGAGGGTGTTGACTGGCTGCATATATATGCAGTCTCATCTTGGTTTACACTCATCGCAAAATTCATCATTGGTAGCATACTGCGCAGTGACTGGGAAAGGCTTGCGCCATGAGCCATAGTCACATTAAAATCCGAAATGTCACATCGTTTTCGCTATTGAGTGCGCCCGTGTCCCATTCAATTTTCGACTTCGGAAAAAGTACGAAAAATCATGGGGCGAATCTATTTTGATCGGATCCGATTAGGCGCTCTATAAAAATGAGTAGCGTAGGTGCGCGTGACGTCATCAACGTGTAAATCATGAAACGCTCATTGAAAATTTGTACCTATGTCGTCGTCGTGAATTCGTCTGTTTAGCTGCTTGAATTGAATAGTAAAATTTAATTTTCAACGTCTAAAATGCCCCCGAAAAAGAAATTAAAGTTGCCTGAAGGCCAAGGCTCAATAAGTAGTTTCTTTCCCAAAACAAACGTTCCTCAAGTTCAACAGACTCAAATAGACGACGATCAGACCGACCCTCAGATTACGTCTATGTCCTCGAGCACATCCACCGACTGTGACACACAGCAAACAATAGGCATTAGCTACATACATGACTTGTATTTGCACGGTACAGTGTTTTAAACAAATAAATGAAGGCAATGAAAATTTTTGTGTTGTTGAAATCGTCACATTGGTTTTCAAAATGTCACATTGAATTTCCTGACCAAAGGGACATTGTCCCATTGCAAAAAATCTTTTCCCAATCACTGGACTGCGGGATAACAATATTCATATTCGTCTGTCAAAACTGACAAAGAACTCAGCTGATCTAACAAAAGAACTGTGAACGAAATCAGTAATTAAATAATTCATTTATTTTACTATTATATTATGTATCCATATCAGAAAAAGTCATGGTATTTACAGAAGATCTAACATGGGTGTTTGTGTATGATAATTTTTATCAAACGAGTTGACCAAAATTCTATGATGTCAGCCTTGGCGAGCGTCAAATACAATTTAGTCAACAAATTTGATAACGTCCTCGGATCCATGTTTACAGGTGAAGCTCGGTTTGAAATCTTTGTATACACAACAAGATAGCTCATTGATATTTACATCGCATGTAGAATTGAAAGGATTTATATAAAAAGAGTAAATAGAAATATTTTTTTCTTTTTACAGTTTTGTCGATTTTAAATAACCATACTGTAATTTTCTTTGTTTTTAAACATAAAAGTCACAGAACCTTTCACGTGTATAAGTCTTAGCAACAATGACGTCACTTTCCCGGGAAATGACGAAGTAGAAAAAATTGGGCATATGCTGTGCTAGGTTTTGCAGACTTCACCGGCTCAGAACTACAAATTAACCCTCAGGCTGCTAAGTGCGACTCAAGAACCTTTGGCGGACGGTGTAGATCAAGATCAGACTGCACAGGACGTTAAATCCGATCTTGGATATTTCTCCAACCCCCATAACTTTGAAATACCAACATTATGGTTTATACCATCGGCTTGGAAAGTTTCATTTAAATTATTTAGCAGTATAAGGGTTTAGCAGAAGCAGGACTTGAAGAAGGACAATACACTTGTGTATTATCGAAATTAAATCATGGGTATAATACACTGCTGAAGGAGGTTTTATGTGATAAATTACAGTAAATAATATGGTAAAAGTAATAAAGCAACCCAGATAGACCGCACTTTTTGAACACCACTCACACAATAGAAGCAAATAATAAAGAGGACATTAACTCTTTCAGTGCCATAAGCAAAAGCAGGGTCTTTTGCGAACAACATAGATCAAGATCAGACTGCACAGAACGTACAATACGATCTTTGATCTATACCGTCCTCTTGTTTAGTCAAGTCTATCCGATAAAAATCATTCTAAGTAGATTGTATTTTCAGCCGTCGAAAGTTATGTTTACATATTTGGCCGTGAAATACATGTATTTAACACTTAGGTTGCTGAATAAATAAAATGCAAATTTCTACTCAATACTGAAAGCCCAAACATTGCGGTTTCAAAGTTGACTTCACCGGAAAGAAAATACTGTATCGGGCAATGTAGATCAAAGATCAGACTGCGCGTTCTGTGCAGTCTGATCTTAATCTACACTGTTCGCAAAAGGTCAGTGAGTCGCGATTAGCAGCTTAAGGGTTAAAACCTAGCAGCATATATCAACCGAGCAACTCGCCACACAAATATCATTCAAGACATCGTCCTGGTGGTTGCAGGTTCGATACCCGGTTTAGGCTATTTTCTTTTTGGCGATTTATCGCCTCTCACCTCTGATATAGGTGAGAAAAGTTGTCAGTGACTTGGAAAGAAAGTTGTGTCGGCACTGGTGTGAAAAAGTCAGGTCTAGATGCACTGACCGCCGTGATATGACCGATAAAAACAAACAAACAATTCAAGTCATTGCTGTAGACTGTTCATTGAACACACTGAATACATGCTCTGTGCATTCTGATCTTGATCTATGCCGTGCGCATAAGTCCCTGTTTTCGGCTATAGCACAGACAGGTGTTCCTGATGTTCCAGACTCGTTGAAACCACTAATCATCAGACCTCTAGATAAAACGGAATGGTAGTATTCTAAATCCATTGTTTCTCCTACAAACCCTATGTTGTGGGTACTCATTAGAATTGTCTCGATGAGACGATTCTTATGAGTACCCATAACATAGGGTTTAGTGGAGAGTGATTAATATTTTCACTTTTGAAATCAAAATCACTCCCTCTATCTGGAGTTCTGAATCATGATTCTATGTTTATCCTCGATGATTTAGAAACATAAACAATACAAAAAAAAAACCGATCCTGTGGTCGTCCTTGATGATTCAAGGACGTGAAGAACATTGATCACGATTCTTTGTATTCTTAATATCTCATAGATGTAAAGACAACTCACATTTATTGTTCCTGATGTCAAGATTCTATGTTTTCCCCTGATGTTTTAGAGAAGTAAATAACACCAATTATGATTACTTGTTTGTCCTCGATGTTGCAGAAATTTAAAAAAAAAAAAAACACCCTTGACGATTTCATGTTTGTTTCTAATGTTTCAGAGAACACCCACAAAAACTTTATGTTTGTCCCTGATGTTTCAGAGACGTAACGAGTATTCTTCACGATACTGTTGTTCTTGATGTTTCAGAGTCGTATAGAAGAATTACGGACGTTTCGTACCATAACCATTTCGTACCAGTCACTTCGTACCATGATTTTACCATTTCGTACCATAGTTTATACCATTTCGTACCATAATTTTTCCTCTTCGTACCATAGTCATACCATTTCGTACCATGTTTTTTTTTTTTTTTTTTTGAGACCTATGACAAAGTTTCGACTAAGAAAAACTTTCACTATGAAGATATTAGAAGAAGAAGACAAAAAAAAAACAAAAACAAAAAAAAAAAACAACAAAAACTCTATTTATTCAAGTTAGATATTTATTCAAGAAGTTATGCCAATAACACTTTCTGATTATCTCCTTTTCCCAAGATGATTTCATAGCAGTTTCTCCAAAAGTCGTTGAAAAACGAACTGCTTTTGTAAGGTGTGTAATTTAAGTAAATGAATACTGTGCAAAATGATGTATTTACAAGAAAAAAAAATCGTCATATTGACCTTGACGTTTGACCTTATCCCTGTCGTGGCATCATAAAAGGCTCACCTGATTTCAAACATACCCATAAACAAACATAAAAAAAAAAAGACAAAAAGGAAATAGACAATTTACAATCAAGGGTAATCAAACAATTATAATTCTTCAATTAATTGTTCAATTTAATGTGATCAGTTTGTTCCTAATTCTGATTATCCAACTTGCGACAAACATTACAGACAAACAGACCAAACACCTATCTTCTCAATCGCATACTGATTCTTTAAATTGATTTACGATAATATCCCGTAAATAACCTAAGGTTCAAAGCATTGGTCTATACTAAGTAAATATATTAAATACCACTTTTTGTCACATTAAATTACATGTTTGGTCATAGTATGAGAAGGTTCTACCCTGGTACGAAATGGTAACGCTATGGTACGAAATGGTAAATTTATGGTACGAAATGGTAAATCTATGGTACGAAATGGTTATAAATGAAATGGTACGAAATGGTTATGGTACGAAGTGACTGCATACCATATAGAACACTCACTAGGATAAGATGTTTGTCCATGATGTTTCAGAGATGTGAAGAGCAATCTTTGCGATAATGGTTGTCCTTGATGTTTCAGAGACGTAATGAGCACTATACAAGCATTATACGAGTATGTTTGTCCCTTTCAGAGACGTAAAAACCACTCATCAGGATATTATTTTGTCCCATATGTTTCAGAGACGAAAAAAAAAAAAAAAAAACACCCTTCACGATTATGTTTATCCCTGATGTTTCAGAGACGTCAAGAACACTCGTCAGGATTTTTTATCTGTCTAAGAGACAGAGCATTCATTACAATTAGCTGTTTGTCCCTGATATTTCAGTAACGCAAAGAATACTCTTCGATTATGTTTGTCCTTGATGTTTGAGAGACGTTTAGCGCACTTGTAAGGATTACATATTTGTCCCGCATATTTCAGGGACTTTTAGAACACTCATCACGATTCTGTGTTAGTCCCTGATGTTTCGGAGACGTAAAGGACATTTGTAACGATTCAGTATTTGTCCCTGATATTTTAGAGACGTAAAAAAGCATTCATGAGTATTCTGTGTTTGTCCCTGACGTTTAAAGGGACCTAAACAACACATATCACGAGTCTTTGTCACTGATATTTCAGAGACGTGAACAACTATCAAAGCGACTCTGCGTTTGTCCTTGATGTTTCAGGGATTTAAAGTTTTCTGTATCCTCTGTGACAGGAAAACCTTTTGTGAGGAACCTTCTGAAACGTGGATTGAATATACAGAATATAATAGGGTTAATGATGCTATTCAAGAAGGGCGATCTCAAAGCCAGCTGATGCAAGGCACTAAGCTCATTTTCTGTGGTGGTCGTTACCGAGCGAATTCCGGTGATTATAAAGTATGGTATGAAACTCAGTACAAAAGCCAGTGATACCGTTGCCATCATGACGGTGACGTTGGCGTCAGTAAATTTCCCCTTCCTTTTATTCATATGTCCGGAAGTATTTCTATCAGTCGCACGACTATATTTATTCCGACCCAATGAATGGGTTTCGACGCGGCTGTTGCACGTAATCTCCTTACTTGAAGGTGCGAGAATTTCCGGCATGGATTGGGACTCTTCGGATAACGTACACTCCTTCTTAAGTTTGGGTTTAGGTGAAGAACAACTATTAGTGTAATTTCCTGTACCTTGGTCTTGCTTATTCTTGTTAGTATAACTTGTTTGTCGTTTTGTACTTTTTAGCAAAGTATGTGAAATATTTCCATAGGCAGTCACGAATGTGAAGAGTACTATTACCATGACAATGACGTCCAGAATGGTAAACATCTTCACCACATATTGAAACTCTGTGTTTTCCGTGCTCGTGCAGTATTGTCCATAGAGTATTACTGTGTTGCCCTTGTTGTTGTTGGAGCCATTGTACAACTCTGTTATTTCCAAAGTCCTGGAATTATTTTGGAGATAACGCTTTAGTTCTACTGGAACCGAATCGTAGATAAGAAATTCAGAAATAGATGTGACGATGGAAAATATCATAACCAAGACAACAACTGGCAACGCCCATCTTGTCGAGAACTGTCTACCAAGAGGTCGACACACCTTTTGATACCTATCAATTGATATGATCCACAAGATTAGAACCGAAGCCATGATACCGGAGTGTAAAGAAAAGTACATCAACTTACATAGTATACCAACCGTAAAGTACAAGTTCACTGCAAGAGTAGCAATCGAAGCAAACGACAGAACAGATAGAATCAGGTCTATAACACCGAGGTACTGTATAAAGATAGATGTAGAACTCTTCCTCCGCTGTGCAGAATAGAATTTTATGGTAAAGCTATTACCGACAATTCCCAGGATGGCTGACAGAGTCAGAAAGAGGATGACTGGTAGAAACTCCATTAGTTTGTCGTGATGTATCTCCTGAAGGAGAGTTGTATCTTCATCACCGTCACCGTCTTTCATTGTTATACCCTACAAAAACAAACGAACGAACGAACGAACGAATAAACAAACAAACACACAAACAACGTGTCTCTATTGCTGAACGATTTGCCTAGAATCCTATTTAATCCCCCCCCATTTTACATTTAAGCCATGCTCTGAGAAAAGGGGGCTTAATGCATCTTCGAAAAAGTATCGACTCAGGTCAGCCTGCGCAGTCCGCGCAGGCTGACCTGGGCCTAAACTTTTCGCTAGTGATCAATTTTCTGTATGTCCAAGGACCAGTCTACCTTATGATTCAGTAGGTTGTTGGAAAAAGTAGCTATTATGGATCCATGATTATTTAATGCCTTGATTGATACAATGCATCGTGGAGATGCAATAAGCCCCCTTTTGCCAGAGCATGGCTTAAATTCATTTACATGAGTACGTGCGCAAACAAGTGTATGCACAATTATAGGCTTAATTTCTCTTCCTGTCAATCATCGTTGTTTGTTTTTTTCACTTGCGTTTGCAAAGTTTCGACTTTAAGAAAGAAAAAAAAAAGTGAATGTGTTACAAATAGCAAACCTGTGCTCAAAGGAAGTTATCAGGTTTTTCAGAAATTTTCTACAAACTTTTCATCGGTCATTTACAAAAGTCGGTCGGTTAAAACGATCGCTAAAAGTGAGATAATTTCCAATCAAATAAAACGACATAAATCAATCAAGCAATCAATGATCGAAAGTGTCAAAGGAAATGATGCTTCAGAGCTATCCTTGGCACAGCATAACTTTATGTAAACAAACACTGTGTGAGATAATTTGGAATTGAAAGTTTGTAAAGATAGCTACTTTTTACTGAGGTTTAATACTATGAGCCATGCTCTGGCAAAAAGGCCGTGAATGCATCCCCGTGATGCGATGTATTATACCACGTACAGCTATGGATCCAAGGAATACATTTTGTCTTTCAAAAAAAAAAGTTTTTACCAAGCTCAGCTTGCGCGGATTGCGCAGGCTGACATGAGTAGATACTTTTTGCAGATGCATTAAACCCATATTTCACAGTGAATGGCTCATCTACAATTCGGCAAAAGAAGAAAATGATCAGTAAATCAAAATAAATTATTATGTAGAATAAGTTTCTGTAGATGGAACATATATGTACATACCTTTCTTTATCGGAACTAACTGAAAAAGTTGCTGAAACAGAAGTTGCTTTCACTTCTCTTGTACTTTCTGTGGCAATCAAGTTAGGTGCAACAGACCTTCACTGCTAGAGAATGTTTATCAACTGTGTGAACTGATTTACCACGATCATTATATAAGTCTTCCTTGATAGTTTGACAGTAACCCTTTTCCACCCAAATCCGACTTTTGAAGACCCTTAGAAAGATAGGTATGGAAAACAATGTGGAAAAAAGGACAGTTGCTTGGTACAAGTAAAATGTAAACAGTTCTCTAGAATTAGAGATATATCCTTACAACCACCCTCGTTAACCCAGTTGTGAAGTATTACCATTCATCGCGATGAATGTAGTTTACGGAATACATCGAAGCTGGGTTAACGAGGATGCCTTACAACCAGAAAGAGAGAGAGAGAAAAAAACAACGCCTGATGAAATGCATTTTCTATCGGCCATAATCTATGCAACCTTGAAACTGTCAGGGGCAACATTTGGCATGCAGATGAAAGAATGATTATAGCTTGATAAATAAAGACGCAATGGGTTCGAAAGTGGCTGAAAACGAGTATATACGTATCTGAAAATTAGGAATGTCAGAGAAAAGGACTGATGAATATGGGGAGGAGTCTCCATGAAGTAAATTCCCGGAATGGCTATCGTTGATCTTTTATGTGGGTTTTCATCGAAGGATGTGTACTCAGTAACCCATGATGGCCACGTTCGTCTTCTGACGGAAAAAGAACATACAAAACAAACGACCCATGCTCTGGCAAGGGGGGTTTTAGTGTTGTTGTTTATGGTGTTGATGTTGTTGTTTATGGTGTTGATGTTGTTGTTTTGCTGTTTAACAATGACAATAACAATCAAAATAAAGGCTTAACAGAAACATGTGTCATCAAATTTTGGATGATGTTTTACCGCAATAACAAAATTGCAATGACGATTAATTGTTTGAAAGCAACGCATCACATAATTATGGATCCATAAAATCCACCGACTGAATCCATGCAGAAAATTGACCAAAAGCAAAAAGTTTTCAACCCAGGTCAGCCTGCGCTGTCCGCGCAGGTTGACCTTGGTCGACACTTTTTGCAGATGTATTAAGCCCTCTTTTCACAGAGCCAGGCTAATATAGACTGAAAACCTACCGCAAATGCACCGTGTAATTTTTGGAGTTATTTTGATGAAAGGAGACCCTGTATGGCTTTCAAGAGCTATTTCTGAATGTATATTGTTTTGTTTTTTTTTCCCGTCTTTATCGGTCTCTTTAATTCGTTTTTGACAACTATTAATTATTTTCTGTAACATACAAATGAGTCATGCTATGACAAAAGCGGACTTAATGCATCTCCATGATGCATGATAACAAGCAAATCCTCACATGATCATGGAATTATAAAGTCCATTTTGTCTAACAACCAAGTGATTCATGAGGTAAACTGACCCTTACACGTGCAGAAAAATTGACCAATAGCACAAAGTTTTGGCACAGGTCAGCCTGCGCGGACTGCGCAGGCTGGCCTGTGTCAATAATTTTTGCAGATGCATTAAGCCCCCTTTTCACAGAGCACGACTCATGCATTTACTTGTTTTCTTCCTTTAGCGAAGGAGATTAGACCAACTACACGATTTTATCTACTTCATAAACAGATACATTTTCCGGCTTCTACAGCTTCGGATTTCAACGTTGCAACGTTAACGTTGTAAACAGGAAGCAGCAGCACCCCTTTTCCGAGTTTTTGCCAATCATTCACGAAAAAAGGGGGAAAAATCTCCAAATTCTCTAATTAACAATCGTCCCTTGACCATGGTTACAGTATAGTCACTGCAAGTAGTAAAAGGGTCGTCTACATAAATTCTGTATGGTATGAGTTCTAGGGAGAAATGAATTGAGGATGTTATATTTAATCATTAACCTGCTAAATAAGTGAAATAAATCTTTCATTCCGATAGAGAAAAACCCAAATGTTGGTATTCAAAGATTTTTTAGGAAATATGTCTCCTGATCGGACAGTGTAGATCCAAGATCAGACTGCACGTTCTGTGCAGTCTGATATTGGATCTACACTGTCCGCAAAAGATCCTTGGGTCGCACTTAAAGGCCCTATTGTTGCCAAAAGTTGACAACACGGGTGTTAAATTGCATTTAATTTTGAATCATACCATTTAAAAGTATGTAAATTATCGTGAAGATGACAATCTGTTGTTATACACTCGGTTTATTTGTTAGTCGCTGGCAGAAAAATGAAATATAAAACTAGGTTAAAAGTTGCCAGGTCGCTCTATCTTTTGTTTACTTTTTACCTGATGTGAAAATTCATTTTTTTTTTTCTGCCAGCGACTAAGACTTGGACCGACCGTTCAATAACAGATTGTCATCTTCACAATAATGTCCATACTTAAACGGTATGATTCAAATTTAAATGCATTTCACCGCCCTATGGCTTACTCTTGGCAATTAAAGGGCCTTTAACAGTCTAACATTTAATCACGCAATGTTTACTGTCATTTTTCGTTGAAATTAAATAAGAGAATTAGCCATACGTGCAAAGCTACTTGCAGTATTGTATAGAACGGAAAGCAAGTGTCATTGTATTGTAAATAAAACATGGAGATGTGTCAAAGGCCCAATTTCTTTCAAACTTTGTTTGGAAATTTTGTCAACAAGTGTAGCACAAAATATATGAGACATGCTCTGTGAAAAGGGGGCCTTATGCATCTTCGTGATGCATTGTACCAAGCAAGACATCACATAAATTAGGGATCCATAAAATCCACTTTGTCTAACAATCGACTGAATCATGAGGTAGACTGGTCCTTGGACATACAGAAAATTGACCTATAGCGTAAAGTTTCGGCCCAGGTCAGCCTGATGCATTCAGCCCCCTTTTTACAGAGCATGGCTTATATCTTTGCAAAAACTGTTAAACACATTGCGGTTAAAGGTACAATTGCTTGTACCAAGCAATTTCCACCTTTCCACCAATGTCTTCTACCTTTTCTAAGAAAAGAAATACCATAACTGTAACCACATTTTGAACTAGTTGCCTGCAGAAAACCTGAGTTTGGACGAATCTAGTTTTGTTTTTGCATGCAGTTAAGGATTAATGTCAATACATCCAAACTTGTGTTAGCCTGTATAAGTATTCAATATTTCAACAATAAAAGAACTCGTTTTAAACAGCCACGTCTCTTTATTGGTCACATTTGTTTGTTTTCGCAGATTGCTTCTCAAGGCAGGTTTTAAATTCTTAATGTGGATGCATCTCCGTGATGCATTATACCAAGCAAGTCATCACATAATAATGAATCCATTTTGCCTAAAAACCGACTGACTTATGAGATAGAATGGTTCTTTGTAATGCAGAAATTTACCGAAAGCGAAAAGTATTGACCCAGGTCAGCCTGCGTGGACTGCGCAGGCTGATATGGCCTATATTTTTTGTAGATGGGTTAGACCCCCTTTTAACGTAGCATGGTTCATATACATTTCTATGCCTTAGAATAGTTAGGTTGTAACTTACGACTTATCAAAGATTGCACAAAGGATGCAATTCGTCTTTGACAGGGTAGAACACATTGTGGGAAAAGGAGAAAATGCTTGTAACCAGCATTTTCTCCTTTTCGCACAATGTTTTTCGAAAACATTCTTTCTCAGGGTGGTCAACAGTAGGGATTGTGTGATAAAGAGTTAAACAGTTATACTTGAATCGGCCTTTTATTTACTTATTGTAATCCTGATAAAAGTAAAAGAGCCGTTTCACATATGACATCCCAGTCTATTTACACTTGTACACTTCACTGAAGAACTCCACCAGAAAGTCTGTAACAATCCCCTTATCTGGTATACTGGCCATCATCCCATAAACACCCGCAGTTCCCTTGTTACTGAGGGATTTGTTGTTCTGCAAATGTGAATAAACAAGACTGAGCAAATTTACTTAACTCTTTCCTAAACAGCAAAATATTAGACTGGTCCAAATCGAAAGCATTTGCAGACGACAAATTTAATATTTCTTAAATAGCGAGATTTGTTTTTGACAGGATTAGAAAACATTGTGGAAAAAGGAGAAATTACTGGTCTACCGGAATGTTTTTAAAAGCCTTCTCTGTCAGGGTCGTTAAAGCACAGGATTATATGGTAAACTACAATTTGCCTGTGGAGGAGTAGAAAAGTTTTAGGGGAAAGGAGGAAATGCTGGTTATCAGCATTTTCTCCTTTGCCCACAAGGTTTTCAAAGGCCTCTTCCTCAAGGTCGTTAAAACTCGGAATTGGGTGGTAAAGGGTTAATACCTACCCATAATTTACAGGGACTTATCAGTTCATCAATTCTGAAAGATTTTACAGTTGATATCGTCATTGGTGATGATATTACGTTTATAGTTACACTATCATTTTTGCCTGAACTAAATTTTTTATATGAACAAATGAGACTTCAGAACAATACGGCATATAGGCACTCAAAGATCGTTTCCTTTTGCAGAGAAAACTAAAAGTTAATGTATTTATGGAAACAATACTAACACTGAAAAATAATATCACTAACAATGAACCATGCTCTGTGAAAAGGGATCAAATGCATCTGCAAAAGGTATCGACTCACGTCTCCTGAACTGAATGATAAGAGTTCGCACTGGTCCGAAATGAAAGCAGTTGAAGAAGACAAATTGAATAATAATATAATAAAATTGTTCGGTGTAAGGGTAGAAAACTTTGTAGGAAAAGAAAATGCTGGTTAACCACAATTTTTCCCACAATTTTTCAAAAGTTCTTTTTCTTCCGGGTCGTTAAAAGTCTGGATTGTTTGATTGTTCATTTGTCGAGATAGGAAAACTCACCCTGCAGAAGTTCGTTGCTTTCTCTAAATCATCGAGGAACTTTTCGTGCACTGGTATATGATGTGGTAAAATAGAACAATGGAGAGAGTCTGGGTTCTGATTTCTTTCCATTTTCCATCCTGAAAAGCATGTACTACTCTTTGCAAATGTGCACTGCTCTGGCAAATGGGGGTTTAGTGAAGCTCCTTGACGCGTTATATCAAGCAAGTCATCACATAATTACGGATGCATAAAATCCATTTTGACCAACAATCACCTGAAACCTGATGTAGAATGGTCGTTTGTAAAGCAGGAAATTTAGAAACAGCAACAAGTTTCGACCCATGTCAGCTTGCGCGGACCGCGTAGGATGACATGAGTCGATAATTTTTGCAGATGCATTAAGCCTTCCAGGATAACAGATAAATTACAATTATTACAGAGCCACACCTCTGTTTCAATGACACACGTTTTAATATTGCAAGAATTAGCGCTTGTATCTCCGTAGAAAATACAATATTCACGCAGCAAATCACTTTTAGGTACAAGAGGAACTAAGCACAGGTCTACCCTACTAATAATTTCATAGAATGATAAAGGGTTTTTAAACATGACAGGTATATTCGGCTCTATGCACACAGTGCAACGGAGGCGTGGTAAAATCTACGTCATTCTGAATAAAGTGACATCATTTTAGAATAGCCATGGTTTATTCGAAGGAATTAATACGCATCCGCTTTTGTATGAACTTGTTTTCCTTTGATCAAGACTTGGTCATGTTAGAATCGAAATAATCTTCAAAATCCCGTTTTCGTTATTTACACTGACTTAATAAAGAGGTAACCTAATGATAGTTTCTTAAAACCAACTTTTCGTACCTTAGTCTTTTGTAAAATCTTTATGATTTTATTACATTCTGTATCCTCTTTGGTATGCTGGAATAAAAGTTCCTGATGTAGGCCTACTCAATAGGAATGCTTGTGCAGACGTCCCGAATGGCTTTCTCGAGCTTATCTCGCGTGTAAATGATTTCAGGCCGATTTTTTAGTTGTATTTTAAGTCTATGCCATAAGTTCTCAAAAATATTCAAGTCCGTACTTTGAGCCGGCCAGATCATCAAGCTGAACCCGAGGGTGGGTGGAGTAGCGAGGCAACATGGTAACCAATCTTTGTCTACCTTTCTCGAAATAAAAACCATGTTGTCCGTTCCAATATGTCATTCGGTATACAATGTCCTTTCAGCAGTCCGTTTAGAAACTGTAGAGTTTCTTGCCTGATTAACGATTTCCGTTATATCCGATTATGTTTGTTTCCTGTTCAGTTTTACAGTTCGTGATGTTCGATGTACGACTATTACGTTCACTTATTTATGCCGGGGCGCCACTTCTTCGTAAATTTTCAACACTATTTCGTATACTATATCTGTTGATAATCACATTAATTGTAATCCATGGTATGTCCAGTCTGCGAGATATTTCCGATCGTCGAATACATGAATAATATAATGAAACAATACCCGTTTTCGTGTCACGGGCGAGTTCTTTCCTTCTCCCTACCATATTTGTTTACAACATTTCTGCGAGTGATTACGTATTATTTCATGCTTTTTGGGAGTTTATCGAGAAATAATGGTTGATTATGGTTTGAAATTTCATGGTTACCACCAGTGAAATTACCGATTTTATATTTTCTAACTCTTCATTTGAAGGCAGAAACAGTAGTTCCCGCACACTAGTTACCTAGGTAATCAGCGCGTGCCATTCAAATGGAAGGAAATATCACGTAATTTACGCAATACTTTTCGCGCTTTACGTAATATTGTAATGCGTTGTTATGTGAGGGGGGTACACCACGGGGAATTATCGAAAACAACAGTACTGGATTTTGATAAAAGTTCCAACAGAATAGGGGTTAGAACCATGAAATAAATTGAATAGCTGTTTGTTTTTTGTTTTTTTTTTTCGGTGAAAGATCGAAATTTATTTCATCTCGTGATCATCATCGGTAATATTTTTATTCGTGGCTGCGTTACTCGTGAATTTATTACCGATAATGTTCACTCGACGAAAGAAATTTCGATCTTTCACAAAAAAACCATCCTTTATTTATTTCATGCCTTTCGGTAGCTTATCGAGAAATAATGGTGGATTATGGTTTAGTATTTCGTGGTTACGAGCAGTGAAATTACCGATTTTATATTTTCTAACTCTTCAATTCAAGGCGAAAACAGTATTTCCCGCGCACTAGTTACCTAGGAAATCAGCGCGTGCCATTCAAATGGAGGGAAATATGACGTAATTTACGCTATATTTTTCGCACTTTACGTAATATTGTAATGCGTTGTTATGTGAGGGGGAACGCCTCGGGGAATTACCAAAAACAACTGAACTGGATTTTGATAAAAGACCCAACAGAATAGGGGTTAGAAGCATGAAATAAATGGAATATCTGCGGTTTTTTCCGGTGAAAGATCGAAACTTATGTAGTTGAAACTTATTTCATCTCGTGAAGATCATCACTAATATTTTCACTCGTGGCTGCGCCACTAGTGGATATATTACCGATGATGTTCACCCGATGAAATAAATTTCGATCTTTCACCGAAAAAATAAAAAGTCCTCTATAGATTCAGAGAAAATTACAGCATGTGAAGTCACATTGAAAAAAAAATATTGATTATCGTACAAAAAGGGATATAACCCCTAAATTTTCCTTTTAGTTGGGCAGTTTTTATATTCTGCCCTTATTATTAATGTCACAACTCGAGCCGTTTGGACGTTCACATTATAGATGGCACAAGACTGTACTACTGTTGCATTGACAGTCAATATACATAGCAAAACTCGACATATTTAGAAATAAAAACATTAATATTATGTTAGAAATTGTGAAAAATGACTCATTTTTGATGATATATGGGTATTCTAGTCGGATATAATAGGAACTATTGCTTTCCTCGGATCACTAGAATAAGAGAGTACTTAGACTGCTTGAACACCGGGGACGTAGGAGACCTGTTGTAAACGAATCAAATAATTAAAAGAACGAGGAATAGAAAGGTGTTCTTCCTTTAGAAAACGGGATAAATCAAATATATAGTTGGTGCCAAGATGAATAAAGTTTATCCGGCTCGGCCCGAAACCTGAGGAGGGCTCGTTAAAGCTCACCCTCTCAGTTTTCTAAGCCTCACCGGATAAACTTTATCCATCTCAGCACCAACCATATATTCTCTATTTCTATCGTGGTTTATCGTTCAATGAACCACGGTTGTGACTTATGAAGCCAAATGAATAAACCACTTAGACTATATCCCGAGTGGTTTATTCGTTGGGCCTCATAACTCGCAACCGTGGTTTATTGAACGATGAATCACGACAGAAAGAAGATTATTTTTTAAGTATATAGGTATTTAAGGCTGACCTCGTTTTTCCATGTCATCGGCCACGGCCTGAATATTTATGCTGCTGTCAGATGATCCAATTGCAAATGCTGTCATCGATGGTTCACCAAGGATACGAAGACCCTGTATAATATTAGTTTAAAATATTTAACCCTTTTGTGACGGTGATAAAGAAAACCATATGCTTGTGATATTTACTAGGGATTATACATGTACATGTACATTACACACGAAGTGCTTCTCATAAAAGTATACAGGATCACCAATTTATCCTGATAAATCTAAATGTGCATTTCAGACACAAAATGCTTCTCACATTGGTATTTGCAAATATGTGTATCAAAAGGGAAACCGTGATCGTCCTATTCGTGTATTAATGTGTGAAATATTACTCATTCTTATGAATACTTCATGCATGAAACAAAGAGGCGATAATTTATCTGTAACCTGATGCAGTGTGGAAAGAAGTTACATGAAAATAAATAAATAAGAAATTACTTATCTTTCCTATTACTAGGTATCAAAAGTCGAACTAGAAACACATAGGAAAAGGGAAGGAAAATAAGCAATTCAAAAGAAGATCAACGTGAAAAGAATTAGTGAAATTGCGTTTCACCAATGTAAGTAATAGGCGAAAAATGATGTTTTAAACAAAAGAACCCACGTTTATAGTTCTGATCCTATTTATCATGGTTTTGGTCACGTCCATTAGTGCCTTAGCCTTGCTCTTGTATCCCTCCTCGCCGAGAGCTTTCATAGCCGCCCAGGCTGCTCCAATATTCCCACCTTGAAAGTATATTATTTCACCGCGTAAAAATTGAAAAGTGTTGATCTGATAAGACTGTTGACATTACATAGTTTCATGGCGATTAAACCAACTGTGACCCATATGAGCCATGCTCTTGGAAAACTGGGTTTAATGCATCTCCCGTAATGCGTGGTACCAAGCAAGCTTTGTCTAACAACCGACTGGATCATGAGGTATTATGGTCCTTGGAAATGTAGCAAATTTACAAGTGGCAAAAAGTTTCGAGCCATGTCTGCCTGCGCGGATTGCGCAGGCTGACATTGGTCGATACTTTTTGCAAATGTATTAAATCCTTTTTTACAGAGTATGACCCATATATTATATCTTGTCCTAATTTGAACAATGTGCTATTTTGCTTACAACATCATTTCATTTCATTTATACATGTATCACAGCCACACATCACACGCTCATGCAATTCCTAGGTTTCACCTGTACACTATAGGAGTTTTGCAGTGCCTTGGCCATATGCCCTTTTTCGTAACCAGAGGGCTGCCATGGCTATAACTTAACCCGGTCAAATGAATAATGTAAATATAAGACATGTACTCTAATATTATCATAACTTCGGTATTCAAACTTTGTTTGTTTGCTGAAAGTTTTTGACCATATAAGAAGCATTCAGCTGATCATACCCAAACATCATGTGCACATGTTCATTTAAAGAATTTCCACATCATCTATTTACTATAACTAGGAGTCAGTCCTAACCTTTATTAAACAAAATAAGACTCTTACTCTCAGTACTTTTCTTATCATTATTATTATTTTCAACCAGGAGTATAAAACCAAAGCAGTGTTAATTGGTGAAACTTAGTTAAAGAACTTATACTGGCTTACCTGGTCGAGTTCCCGCCATACTTGGGGACCCGTACAGTCCGCCAGGCCATTCTGAATAAGCATATATCTGGTACCGTCTGTACTCGTCGTTTACGTACAGTATCACGCTGGCACCCTATTCATAATATACAAAAACAATAAGTATCTTTAATCGTTTACCACACAATACCGAGTTTTAACGACCTTGTGGAAGACGGCTGATGACCAGCATTTTCGTTTTTTTGTTGCAATATTTTTTACCCCATGAAAGACAAATCCCATCATCTGAACCATACTAAAATTGTCATCTGCAAATGCTTTCAATTTTGCCAAGTCCACATTTTTGTTGTGTGGTAAAGCCTTAAAAAAGACAGACGGCGCAGAGGAATAAAATTATGAATATTCAAATTTGTGGGTCAATATGAAGAGAAATGATAAAAAGTAACCAAGCCAGCTATTGCCTCTTTTACCGGTAGCAACGCTTGTATTTTGGTGTCGTGAAATGTACAAGCAAATAAGGAGAAGGGGACCGCCAAATAATCAGGTGCACATTGTTGACAAATTCTATGCATTAGATTTTATCAATATCAAGACGTAGGTCAAAAGCCAGCGCATTCAACTGCTACGAAAAATGATTGAATGTATGATTGATGAATATTGATTGTCTATTTGTTGTGTTTGAATCTTAAGTATTATTGTTGGTTTACATAGTTTGTTTTCTTTTACATTATGGCAACAAGTGCACAGGATTATGCATTCTAGAACTTTATTTAATAGTATTTGTTCACCATTCTTTTTAAATCCGCTGCTAGCTTTTCCAACGTGAATGAAGGCTAGCAGTACTGTGTTTAAAGATGGAGAATATTATCTGAAACTGATTATCTTGTAATATGCCTAATTTCTATTTTATTGCGTTGTACAACAATAATAATGATACGAGTGAAAATTAAAATAATTTCATATCAGGAAAAACACTTAGAAATCATAGATCGGATAAACACGTGTGTGTGTCGACTAAACTGCTGAGATTTGGTAAAAATTATGCGAGGCAATAGCATGTTCCCTTGTTTCTTTTGTTCTTGTGTCCTACGTAGTCTTAGCTTAATTAGCATTGAACCCTATTTGACCATAGTTTTCGACGAGCTCTAAAACCTGATCCATTCATTCATGGCTCTTTTGTGTTTGTTAAGGATATGCTCAATCAGAAATATCAAAGCATTTGCGGTCGTCTCCTTAAAAATAAACATAATTTAAACAATGTAAACAAGATCTGCTGTGAATTTCAGCGTATTTATACCTTTCCATTTTCAAATATTTTATGAAAGGTCTCTTTAATACTTTTGAGTAATCAGTTGACAAGTATAAGAGTTTGTTAAAGGTAGAATTAAGGGGCGAGGATGAAAAATCAAGTCTCTATGTGTATTTATAAAAAGACGCTGACCTTTACACTGTATCCATATTTATGAACATCTGCTGAAATTGACGTTACGCCAGAACACCGGAAGTCGAATTTCGGAACAGGATATCCCAATTTTTCGACCCTGCAAAATAATCCTTCAGACGTCATCATACACTGCTTCGATGGATAAAGAGTCGCGATGCAATTATATCAAGAAATCAAAGCAGTAGCAGATATTCCTTGGGTGCACAATCTGCTTATTTTAAATCCATTTTCTATGTACAGGGTAGACTAGAAATTCTGCTGCAAATTGAAACTGTCATAACTTCCACAATTAAACAGATATTTGAAAAAATACACATACACACCTATAAATAAATAAGTAAATAAATAAATAAAAATAGATAAAAAAAAAAAAAAAAAAAGCATCATACACAGTTTTCCAAGTTTTATGTGCCATTGTATTTCTAGCCATAACACACAGAGATAGTTACTAAAATGTGGTATCTCTTTTGGCAGCCTAGAGCGTCAAGATGTTTCTGAAGTTCTCAATTATGGTGGAACACATTCAATTTCATAGGTAATAGTTTCCATTTCATGGCAGATCGAAGCTTTCAAATCTTGCAGTTTTGTTCGCCTTGGGTCGTTCTCTAATATTGCCCAAAGAAAGAAATGTAAGGGATAAAAAATTTCAAGACACCGCTTGACTTCGTTATCCATTTAGAGAGGCATCGGTTTTGATATAATTGTCAAGGTATTGCCACATGTGAGTATGACTAGAAATAAGATCTTAAAGTTCCCTAGCTACTCATTTTAAACCAAATATAGAAGTGTGTTTAAATCAATAAATCAGCAATACCTATAGCCCCAAAGAATGAAAAGAAGTTTCAGATTTGTTACTGGAAATGAATCTTGGTCGGAAGAAAATTTCCTCAGGTCAAAATTGTAAACGATGAGAAAATAGTGATAGTTTCTCGCTAGCTAGAGTCATTTGCATACCCCCACCTAAAAATAGAAAGCTGCATGTACCTGTTGTTTCAACACAGGAAGTGGCGCACTCATGGACTATTTGTAGTATTATGTATTTTCCCCTTCTTTCATCAAAAATGCTAAACGATTTCTTTTTTTACTTTGAAGTCATTCCACTGCACTCTCGATATGAAACTCCGACATCCCTGGGTAAACTGCTGTTGGGCTCTTGTGACATAAATTGTTGCGAAAGTACACCTGTGTAGAGTATCTCGACTCCACTTTCTAGCCACATGAATATGCAAGATGAGGGTCGTACACAGTCACGTGACAAGCATCATGCAATATCCTTGAATGAACGAGTGGATAGCCGCCAAGTCCAAGATTGCATTTTCCATCCGTCGTAATCTATTCGATCTCGCAATTGTCAGATGTAACGTTTGTCATGAAACCACAAGAATGACTCTAGTTTGATAAAATACCGACGAAATGGATTATATTTGGCTTAAAATGACTAGTTAGGGAACTTTGATGTATTTTTTTCCGTCATTGATTGAAAAATGAAATTTTCCTTTATAAACAAAAAGTAGCTATAAAAATTCAGAAAGCTTACGGGAATTAAAAAAATCGTTACCATGGTAACATAAATCCTCCAAAACAGCAGTCGACATGAAGTGGAATGCCTTTGCGTTTAGCTACAGCCGCTATCTCCTCGGTTGGATCCACGATACCATGGCAAAACTGTGGAGCCGAGGCGACTAGCATTACAGTGTTGGAATCTATTGCCTGATGGCAGGGAAACAAGCAACAGTGTTAATATTGGTCCGATTCTCTTGAGGCTTTAAAGTTTCCCTTTTTTTAACCCTTTCCAAAGGATTTTTGGCTCACCTGAGCACGAAGTGCTCAAGGTGAGCTTTTGTGATCGTGCTGTGTCCGGCGTCCGTCGTGCGTTGTCCGTCGTGCGTCGTCGAGGCGTTAACAATTACCTTGTGTGCACTCTACAGGCCACATTTTCAATCATGTACTCATGAAACTTAGTCAGAATGTTTGTCTTGATAATATCTCGGACATGTTCGAAATTGGGTCATGCCGGGTCAAAAAGTAGGTCACCAGGTCAAAATTTAGAAACACGTTGCATGCAGTCTAGAGGCCACTACGGTAGCACTGAGGTGACATGTGCATTTTTTTTGTATTTATCTCGTTTCCACGAGATAATAATTCGTTTTCTCGAGTTTTTTTTTTTTTTTTTTTTTGTTATTATTAAAAAATTATGCAAAAAACAAAATTCGTTTTCTCGAGTTTTTTTCTTATAAAAAAATATGCAAAAAACAAAATTCGTTTTTTTTTTTTTTTTTTTTTTAATTATGCAAAAAACAAAAATCGTTTTCTCGAGTTCTGAAACAAATGTGGATGCAAACTACCATGTTTAATGAAACTATGAGGAACATGGACTCCGTGTAAATATAGGAATTAGTACAAGGAATCTGATTGGATGATTATGTCGTGAGCACGACTTATTATCCCGTGCGAACGACATAATGGATGACTTGGATTGGCTGATTATTTCGTTCGAACGAGATAGTATTTCGTTTCTTGCATAATCTTTTTATGTGAAAATAAATCGAGAAAAATGAAAGTTGGGTTTTTTTGCAAAACTGTTTATAAATAAAAACAATTCGAGAAAACGAATTTTGTTTTTTGCATAATTTCATATTTAAAAAAAAAAAAAAAAAAAAAAAAAAAAAAAAAAAAAAACTCGAGAAAAAGGAATTTTGTTTTTTGCATATTTTTTTTATAAAAGAAAACTCGAGAAAACAAATTATTATCTCGTGGGAACGAGATGAATACAAAAAAATGCACATGTCGCCTCAGTGCCACCGTAGGCCACAGTTTTAGTCCAATACTCATGAAACGTGGCCAGAATCTTTGTCCTGATAAAATTTCAGACAAGTTTGAAATTGGGTCATGCCGGTTCAAAATGTAGGTCACCTCATAAAATTCTGGGAAAAAAATAAACCTTTTGTGCACGCTAGAGGCCACATTTTTAATCTAATACTCATGAAACTTGGTCAGAATACTTTTCTTGATGATGTCTCGGACAAGTTCGAAACTGGGTTATGTCGGATCAAAAAAAGAAGGTCACTGGGACAAATCTTAGAAAACCTTGTAAGCACCCTAGAGGCCATATTTTCAGCCAGAAACTCATGAAACGTACTCAAAATGTTTGTCTTGATGATATCTCTGACAAGTTTGAAATTGGTCATGTCGGGTCAAAAAGTAGGTCAATTTTTTTGCAAAACCTTGCGTGCACCCTAGAGGTAAGATTTTCATCTCGATACTTATGAAACATAGTCAGAATGTTTCTCTTGTTGAAATCTAGGACAAGTTCAACATTGGGTCATGTCAAAAAGTAGGTCATGTGCCAAATCTTAGAAAAAAAACTTGTGCGCACTCTAAAGGCCACATTTTCAGATCAGTTCTACTGAAAGTTGCTTGGAATATTTTTTTGATGATATATCAGACAAGTTCAAATTTGGGTCTTGTCGGGCCAAAAAATAGGTCACAGACAAATCTTAGAAAATCTTGTGTGCAATCTGGAGGCCACATTTTCTGTTCGATACTCACAAAATATCGTTAGAATATTTGTCTTTATATCTCAGGTAAGTTCAAAAATAGGTCAGGTAGGGAAATTCAGGTCTCACGCGGAGAGAAGACTTTCAGGTTACCCAACTCTTTTATTCTGTGTTTTGCGACCCGAAGGAAGAAAACTTTTAACCCTTATACAGCTAAATAAATGTAATGAAACTTTTTAGCCGATAGTAAAAACCAGGTTTTTGCTACTTCAAAGGTATTTTCTGGGGAAAGATATCTGCTGTCTCAGTGGGTTCAATCCCAGCTGCAACAACCCTTTCTCCCATTTTTTTGTGTTTGCTTTTTTTCCTTTATGCATCATGAATCCATAATGTATGCTAGGAAAAACAGCAAAACCATGCCAGTGGAGCGATTCAGGCCCTCAAGGGCCTCTAGTTTACAATTATAGAGAGAATGAATAAAGAATAAAAGGAACATTTCAATATTCTGCAATTCTGAGTGGTCGGATCAGTTTGAGTTGCGTGTATAAAGAGGTTCGCATCGGATGAGACCAATACGCACCTCTTTACATACGCAGCTCCACCTAATCCGACCGCCTAGACTTGTAGACTTTTGAAATATTCCATTTATATCAAAATGCTGCCATCTGGCATTGAGTTAAAGGCCACTTTAAAGAACCTGAAACCTTCTTACTTTTTCCATTGCTTTGACGTCGGCTCTGAAGTCAGCGGTAACTGGTGTATGCTTCACTTCCAGTCCAAAATAGTGACCTCCCTTGTCAATTGTCGGATGAACAGTTATCGGGGCCACCTAGTGACCGGAAATTAATACAATTTGAAAGTCTAGAAGCAATGCTTGACGCCTGCATGCGATTGGTTATAAAAACCTTGTGACAAATAGAAAAAATATGTTCAAAACGTAACATTTTGGCGAAATTAGGGCTTAGTTACATAGTTCAAAATCTTATACATATTATTGGTTTCGATTTTTTATCTACATCTTTGCACCATGGGCTACTTTCATCTACGATTCAACTATCGTTGTAGCCAAGAAAGAATCCTTTTGCAGATCAGATGGCTTATCTTAAAACTTCAAATCAGAGTTAGAAATTTCCCTTTTGTTTCTATTTGTTACAACATCAAAATTCAATAAATACTCCTACAATAATATGAAACGTGATGCAACATCTCTGTGCCTCTCTTTCTTTCTGCCCCCCTTCTCTCTCTCTCTCTCTCTCACACACACACACACACACACACACACAATACACAACCAAAACGCCAATTTCCCTCGTCTCTAGTAATCTTATATACATTACAATTTAGAATAAGGAGTGAATTAGAGGCTTGGTTAATAACTATGGTTTTCAAATAGTTCGAACTTAATCCTTTCCCAAACAATCCCGTGTTTTAACGACCCTTAGAGAGAAACCCCTTGAAAACCTTGTGAGAAAAGGAGAAAATTTTGATTAGCATCATTTTCTCCTTATCCACAGTGTTTTCTACAATTTCAAAGACAAATGCTACCATTTGAGATTATTTTACTTGTGGTCTGCAACACCTTTTACGATTATAGAGTCTAAAATTTTGTCGTCTGGAAAAGAGTTAACAACATGGACAAAAAGGAATTATTTCTTAGTTATCTAGACAGGTTGTATACTTTTTCACTTACAATATTTGGCTTCTGAATGTTAGGATAAAGCTTGGCAGCTCTGTCTCTGTAAGCTTTCACCGCCATTAAGTTACTTTCCGTACCACCGGAAGTTAGAAAACCTACACATGAACTACTTCCGTTCAACATGGCTGCTGTCATGCTTACAATTTCTGTTTCCATAAGTCTGAAAAATAATTTATTTTTTATGTTTCTGTCTATTGTAAGGCATACTTTGAAAAAACAAAACAAAAAAAAAAAAAAAAAAAAACAGTCGCTTTGCTCGTTCTGTGCGGTCTGATTTCGATCTACAGAATCCGTCAAAGTGCATTACCTCTCGTATAGCAGCCCAGGGATTGACATTTTACTACACGACTAAATTTTAGACTTGTCCAAATTGAAAGCGTTTACAGTCAACAAATTAAATAAGCCTGGAGTGTTTGGGATTGTCTATGAAATGTTAGAAAAATGTGGTGGGAAAAGGGGAAAATGCTATTTATCAGCATTATAACCATTATTTCCCCTTTTTCTCTCGGTGTTTCTACTAAAAGTTTTTTTTTCGGGGTCGTCAAAATCTGGATTGTGTGGTAAAAGGTTTACTGCTGCAGTTTAAACTTATGTAAAACAGCGGATGGATGCTGATGTTACTTACCTCAGTGCTGGATATATCATCGGGTTCAAGGCATTCTCGTGCATAAAGCCGTGAAAGAATTCCCTCACCAGTGCGTCTTGTTCCACAGAATGATTGGTCTTCTCTGGACAAACAATGAAAGACAAAATAATTTATCACATAACTACCCTTGTTGTCTGTCTAGTACTGCCATTACGAATTTTATTGTCTTACACAGGTTTGGGATAAGCAAATAGTGCCGTCCTCGATCAAAGTTCTATAATCATATGCCTTACTTTTAAAACATTGCTGACTTGGACTTCCTTGCGAATTAATTGTCAAAAGTGATGATCGTGACAAAAAAATGTATTTTTTTAAATCTTTTTTTTTTTTTTTTTTAATTAATTGTCAAAAGTGATGATCGTGACAAAAAAATGTTTTTTTTTTTTTTTTTTTATCTTTATTTATTTATTTATTTTATTATTATTATTATAATTTTTTTTTAAATTTTTTTTTTATCTTTTTTTTTTTATCTTTAGATTTAAAATGAATTAATTACGAGAGGTTGTAAGATGCTTGGCAAATATTTTTTCGTCCTTGACATATATATACACCACAATGTCTCATTCATGTAAATATCAATAAAGAGATACATGTAGGCCTATGTTTTGGCACAACATAGAAATACAATTCTTGAGACACAGTTATGTGACATTGAATTTGACATAAATTAGGGTTTGAGACAGAATCTAGAAAAAAAAAGGTTATTGAGCTAGCCTTTGGCGGGTTTAATAACATTTTTTGACAAAAAGTTTGATAATTTTTTACCTCAAAAGTCAACAGATATCAGATTCTTTTTATCATATAAGTGTAGCTCAAGAATTATAGTTTATGGTGTGCTAAAACATAAGCCTAGGTTTATTCTCCTCTTTGACAAGTGTATACATCACGGAAGAAAAATAAGTGCAAAGAAAGTTACCTTTAATAATTTTGTTTTGAATCTAAAGCTGATAAAATTCGCAGGTTTTTTCACGGTCATCAATTTTAACAGATAATTTCACAGAGAAATCTTAGTCAGCAATGTTTCAGAAATGAAGAGTATAATTACAGAGTTTTTACCAAATATAGCACTTTTTGCTAATCTCAAACATATGGGAAAATTCGCAATGGCTGTATTACACTGAAAATAAGGGTAATTATGTGATTAAAAAAAGAATCTGCCCTCCGTTAGCATTTCAGATAAAATTGTATGAAGCTCCTTCGTAAAACGTTATAAGCTGGCCAAAGCTTCGCTTAATGATATTTTCTATACTCCTTAAAATCTTTATCAACAATGTCATTCTATGTCATATTTTACATGTGTTGACATAGCCTAGGTCCTGGCGGTAATTAATAATTTGTAATAATTTTCAATCACTCCATATCGCGGTCTCCTTTCACGATCTTAACATATAGAACTATGGCAATGAATTGGGTCCGTATTCACCAACCATTCTTGAGAACATTCATAGTCTCATCCTCAAGAATTTTTCTAAATTTAAAAACAACACAACTTCTGATTGGCTAAAACAAATTGTTTAGCCATTCAGAGGTTGTGTTACTTTTAAATTTAAAAAAATCTGGAGAATAAGACTAAGAATGTTTTTAATAATGGTTGATGAGTACGGGCCCGTATAATCGGTACCTCAATTTCAGGAACATCCACATATACGAGTATAATCATAGGCCACTGAAACTCCATTGGTCTATTACCGGACAACGAAATTTCCGTTATCGGACACCGTTACTATAAATAGCACACTGGCAACTGCCTCTATATTGTACATAATAAGACAAGGTGTGCAACGAAATCGAAGAAAATTCTTAGCCCTGTACCTTTTCAGAGATAATATTTTACCGAAAATTGAAAAATAAAGCTAGTAACCGTTGCAGATGGGTTTGAAAATGATGTTTCTTTTGTACCCTGACCTCCGAAAGTTCCGAAAGGCTCTTGCGATCAAGCTGTAGCTCTGATCTGAAAAATTTTAAAAAGCTTCCACATTTTCCGGATCGCCATGCGCTGACGTCACACAATTTATAATTCCGCAGCGAATTATAACTAAAATATTTTTTTCAAACAAAGATCTGAAATTCTTTTGTTGATATATTGATGAAATTATCAAATTAATATGTCGTCTGTTATGATTTATCTTTTCATCTAATTCAGTATCACGATTTTCATCTTCCATTTCGTATATTTTCAAATGCGTATTTACCGTTTATTGGTCAAAATCTTTGGTGCGTCTTTTGATAGTAAATTCACGTGAGTTATAATTTGCTGCGTCATAATGAATTGTGTGACTGCAGCGCATGGCGGTCCGGAAAATGTAGAATCTTTTTAAATTTTTTAAGATCAGAGCTATTGCTTGATCGCAAGAGCCGTTTGGAACTTTCTAAGGTCAAGATACTCAAGAAAAATCATTTGTGAACCCATCTGCAACGGTAACTAGGTTTATTTTTCCGTTTTTGGTTAAATATCATCTCTGAAAGGAGACGGGGTAAAAATTTTCTTCGATTTCGTTGCACACCTTGTCTTATTATATACAACATAGAGGCAGTCGCCAATGTGCTATTTATTGTAACGGTGTAAATGAAAATTTGAGTATTCCCAGATATACAGGCGATGCACCAATTCGCAAGTATTCGATGATCAACCAAGAAAAATGTTAGTGTTCCGCCAACAGGCCAATGGAGCTTCAAAGGCCTGTAGTATAATTAGGGAAAAATAATCGGGCTGAAACCCAGGCTAGTGTTAGAAGTGTGTAGCTCTAGAGGTATACGTATTCTTCAACCTTCGTGGATGAAACCTTTGTACTGTTGAATATAAGATTAAGCACACTCTAATTTATCATTCAATATTCAGACATTTTCATTTCAAAGCTGTTTCTTCAACCTTTTTAACAGAGTAACGATTTCGATCCAAGATCAGATTGCACATTCTGTACATACCTAACATGCCAATGGAAGAAGACTTTTACGGAATCTTGCACCTGCATATTACAGTGAAAAGAAGGATAAGTCGCAACTTGAGAAAACAATACGAAAAAGGAAGGATGTTCTTAATCTTGTCATTTTCCAGCAAAGCTGAACTATACTAAAGGCTGCTTTCAACATTAATTCAGTCCTACTATGGCGACAGTACACGTATTCATGTGTTTTACTTGGCTTCACCAGTATAAGGCTTGGGCTCTGAGGTTAACCTTTAGTTTGCTAAGTACGACTCAAGGCGATTTTGCGGCCAGTGTATATCAAGATCAGACTGTGCTGAACATGCAGTCAGATCTTGGATCTACACTGGCGGATAAGGAGATATTTTCAAAAAAAAAAAAAAAATGTAACTTTGAAATTGCAGTTATTTGGGTTTTTTTTACCATAGGCTTGAAAGTTTCATTGAACTTCTTTATCAGGTTAAGAGTTAACCCTTAAACTGCTATAGAACTTAAATGACACTTTGAAACCGATGGTAAAAAACAAAAATAATGCTATTTCAAACTTATTTTATGGAGAACAAAATATCTCCTTATTGGACAGTGTAGATCCAAGATCAGACTGCACGTTCTGTGCAGTCTGATCTTGATCTACAGTGTCCGCAAAAGGTCTGTGAGTTGTGCTTAGCAGCCTAAGGGTTAAGAATTAAATCTGACTGTTGCACCTGCGAATCTATCAAAGGCCTCCTGCTGTAATTTGAAGTGATCATCAAGGAGGGTATAGGTATAAGCAAAAACATTTCCATCTTCCTCGGTGTTTGATTCCCGTCTCTTCATCACTTCCATCTGTTTCTGTAACTCATCAACAGTCAGACCTTAAATTATAACATGACAGAATCGAACAGAATGCAGTTAAGTTGTAAACAAAGAACTCCGGCCCATGGTTCCAGTTTTTTCATCACACCCATCTGTTTTATGAAACTCATGTCCGGTCAGACCTTTAGCTGTGATATCATAGAATAGAACAGAATACATTTTATCGATAAACAAAGGCCCCCAGCTCATAATTCCTGTTTCTTCTTGACATCTATCTGTTTTCGTAACTCATCCACCTACCTAAGACCTTGCATTGTAATATCATAGAAGAGAAATGAGTACAGCTTATTGCAATGTTATGAAATAGAAAATAATATAGTATATTTACAACAAAGGCATTCGGCCAATGATTTCCGTTTCTTAATAACTTTCATCTGTTTTTCTAACTCATCTACGGTCTGACCTTGAACTGAAGTAGGATAGAGCAGAATACAGCTTATTTCTAAACAAACGTCTCTAGCCTATCATTCAGAAGGTGCATGTACATACATGTATCTAAAAGTACACATGAGCCATGCTCTGTGGAAAGGGAGTTTAACGCATCTGCAAAACGGATCGACCCATGTTAGCCTGCTCAGTCTGACCTGTGTGCAAACTGTTTGCAATTGGTCAACTTTCTGCATGACAAAGGACCAGTCTACCTCGTGATTGAGTCTATTGATAGCCAAAATGGATTTTATGGATCCATATCATTGTGATGACTTGCTTGGTATCACACACCGCATAGATGCTTTAACTCTTTACCACACAATCCCGACTTTTAACGACCCTGTGAAAAAAAACCTTTTGAAAACCTTGTGGAAAAAGGAGAAAATGCTGGTAACCAGCATTTTCTCCTTTTCCCACAGTGTTTTCTTCCCTTCTCAAAACAAATTTCAATTATTCAATCACATTTATTATGTCGTCTGCAAATGCTTGCAATTTGGACATGTCTAAAATTTTGTCGTTTGGTAAAGAAGTAAACTCCCTTTTGCCAGAGTATGGCTCATATACATGTAATAGGACGTATTCACAACATCAAAAACAATTCCACAAGAAATGATGAAAACAAAACAGCAACAGAGATACAAAGGAAACAATTACCTTTCTCAGGAATGACAACTCTAGGTCTCGTTTTGTTCACGTCCTCAGCGAGACTTGTTGATTTCACAAAGCTCGTGACTTCATTCTTCAGAATGAGGCCAATTACCGCGTTAACACCTGGTAGCTCTTTCAGTGCAAGAACAATGATCTTTAGAAGCTGGTCCTTTCCTTTCCGAAAATAAATACTGATAAGTATCGCCAGGATCAAAGTGCTGAAGATATTAACCAGGAAAGAAAACATCTTGAACCTGTTTGAAAAAAGTTATGAAAATATGATAAAGAAAGTTATCATATACCAACACATTCTTCAGCTCGAATTCATGCATCGCACGCGGATAAAATAAAAAATAACCCAAAGAATATCCGTATGCAGTCATTGGAAAACACTTAAGCCTTATCCTGCTATATAACTAAAATGAAACTTTCGAGTCGATTTTAAAAACCCAAATATTACTATTTCAAAGTTATTTTGTGGGGAAAAATGTCTCCTTAACGGACAGTGTAGATCCAAGATCAGACTGCACGTTCTGTGCAGTCTGATCTTGATCTACAATGTCCGCGAAAGGTCAGTGAGTCGCGCTCAGCAGCCTAAGTGTTAAAGGCCATATATCGCTATAAACCTTTACCACACAACCAACGACCCTGGCGAAGAATCCTTTTGAAAACATTTTGGGAAAAGGAGAAAATGCTGGTAATCAGCATTTTCTTCTTTTCCCACAATGTTCTGTGCACTTTCACACACAAATATCATTGTTCAAGCCACATTTAATTTGTAGTCTGCAAATGCTTTCAATCTGAACCTGTCTAAGAACTTGCCATTCGGTACAGAGGTAAAGATAAACTTACTGTATTTGCCAGTAGAATACACTTTACAAAAGACAGTACATGTTTAAGTTCCTTATGCACCGAGTACAACTCTGTAAGCACATAACTTTTATCCAGAGAAGTAAGCGGATAGAAGTTTTTGCTATTTGAACTAAATATGCATACAATAGAAAGAATGAAAAACAAACTGAAGAAAAATGCCATTCAAAGTTTTGACAAGAGTACGTAGTTATCTCCCTTTCTTTCTTTAAACGAAACTCCACAAACATACAATGATGTGGTGGACATTACCAAATTTGAAAGCAAATGAATGATGCTTACATGTACTTGCTTATCTGCCCAACCGGATAGGTCTGTGGTTCAGGTTATCTGACTCGTGACCTGGAGGTTGCGAGTTCGATAGCCGGTAAAGACAAACTTTTTTCGACGATTTTTAGACTACGATGCATGTGAGAAAAGTAGTTATGACTTGGAAAGAAACTTGTGTCAGTACTGGTGTGAGAAATGCGGGAAAGACATGCGTAGGTGGACTGACCGCCGTAATAAGACCTAGGCTGTTAAAACAGTACTAAAGCTCAAATACAAAGAAAGAAAGAAAGAAACAAACAAACAAACGGACAGATAGACAGACAGGCAGACAGACAGACAGACAAACAAACAAACAAACAAACAAATAAACAGACAGACAGACAAACAAACAAACAAACAAAAAGCTTATCTGGTGGCAATACACGATGTAATCTCTCCCAATTCTTTTTATAAAGGTATGTGCATTTAACAGCTTTATCATCACACAGTAAAGGTAACGAAGACTTACTGATATCATGTACGAGGTCTGATTTTATAACTATACCATCTATTTCTACATATATATATATGAGCCAAGCTCTGTAAAAAGGGGTCTAGAGGCATCTGCGAAAAGTATCGATTCAGGTCAGCCTGTGCTGTCCGCGCAGGCTGACCTGGGCCGAAACTTTTTACTATAAGTCATTTTTTTGTATGTCAAAGGACCGTCCACCTTATGATATTGTCGGTTGTTAGACATATTGGAATTTTATGGATCCCTAATTATGTTATAACTCATTTGGTATCATGGATAAGGAGATGCATTAAGCCCCCTTTTGCCAGAGCATGGCTCGTCTATAAGAGCCAAGCTCTGGCAAGAGGGGCTCAATCCATCTTAACAGTGCACGCATTTACAAGATCATGGATCCATAAAATCCGTTTGCGCCACCAACCGACTGAATAGTGGGGTAGAGTGGTTCTTGGATATGCAGAAAATTTACCAGTAGTAAAAAGTTTCGACCCATGTCAGCCCGCACGGACTGCGCAGGCTGACATGGGTCGTTAGTCCCCCCAACCCCCATGTATTAAGCCCCCTTTTCACGGAGCATGGCTCAAATTTAACGATTAAATGTGTAGTCAAAGATAACATCCATTAAATGTCAACACAACATAAACGATAACAAACTACCCGGGTAAGAGTTAACACTAACCATAACCGGAGCTCCAGATTAAAGGGGGTGATGGTATTCTAAATCCATTGTTTCTCTTCCAAACACTGTTATGGGTATTCATTAGAATCGTCTCGATTAGACGATTCCAATGAGTACCCACAACATAGGGTTTAGTGGAGAATAATCAATTTTTTCGCTTTTGAAATCATAATCACTCCCTCTATCTGGAGCTCTGATAACGGTCCATTTGCCGATAAGCCGAAGTCAAAGTGCTTTTATGAACAGTGCAGATTAGTATCAGACTTCATAGAACGTGCAAGATTTATGATCATCATTGCGACATAATATATTCCTTTATGGTCGGTTAAAATGTTTAGATACTGTTTATGCTGAAAAGCTGCCAGTTGCTTGAATAAAAAAGTGTTGTTTAAAGCACTGTTACAAAAACTCTAGATGCACATGGATAGGTGCACTGACAAGCGAGATATAACTGTAATAATGTTTAACTAGGCTTTAAAGGTCATATAATCAAAGAAACCAATCATATTTACCCTTAGGCTGCTTAGTGTAAATAGAGTCACTTTTGCAGACAATTTAGATCAAGTTTGACTTTGGAACCATACTGTCCGGTACAGTAAGGCTTTCCGACTGGAAAAAAAGAAACTTTTGAGTTCGCATTAATGTTTCTTCCTTTTGGCGGAAAGGTTCATTTTACCCTTAGGCTGCTAAGCGCGACTCACTGACCTTTTGCGAACAGTGTAGATTAAGATCAGACTGCACAGAAGGTGCAGTCTGATCGTGGATCTACACTGTCCGACAAGGAGATATTTTTCTCCAAAGCGAAAGTTTGAAAGGAGTGTTTACTACCGGCTTGGAAGTTTTATTTAACCCAACAGTCCCTTGTTTTCACGTCCCTGAGGAAGAGGCCTTTTGAAAACATTGTGGGAAAAGGAGAAAATGCTGGTAACCAGCATTTTCTCCATTTCCCACAATGTTTTCTACCCTGTCCAAAAACCTTAAGTTCATTTGTACCATTTTCAAATTTGTTGTCTGCAGATGCTTTCAATATGAAAGGGGGCTAAAATTTGTTGTTTGGGAAAGGGTTAAGGTTTAGCAAGAGAAGGGTTAAATGTTACCTGCCAGTCTATAGGCTAACACTTTCAAATACATGCACACTGCACATCGCTCTGCATGAGATGAAAGTTTTTGACGAATAATTCTACTTAACCAAAGTTCATGAGAATAAGGAAAACTCTTCGTTCGAACAAAGCTGGAGAGGAAAATTGTGGGAAAACTGAAAATTGTGGGAAAAGGGCTGTTTCTTTTTCGGCATATCTGAAAAGGCTGGCTTTTTTTACATATTTCTTGGTATTGATATACTCGTATGAATAAATAATAATCTGAAACTGGTAAAATAATGTGGACATGTTGAGCCTCCTCACGGAACATTTGCTAGCAAACTCATGATGTCATACTACTGCGACTACTTTTGGATAGCGGTAGCCAAAAGTAATCAAGTTTGAAAATTTGACAGCAAGTACTTCTGCTGCACTGTTTTATCAGAGAGATAAAATGATTGGTTTAGAATGTGTTCCTGGTGTTGATCTGATGATTTCTATGGAAAATGAGGACAATGAGGACAGTGCAAGTTTGTTATTTCTTGAGAAATTATTTTGTGCCTGTGAAGAAACATGGTCTACAACCCAAAGGCCTTTTATTACCGAGATTTTTCAAGGGTAGTTGTATTTTAATTGCCATAACACAATTGGTTGAGCTGACATTTGTTCAGCATCTTGTGTCGGCCACTAGACATATGAGCCATGCTCTGACAAAAGGGGACTTAAAGCACCCCCTCCCGTGATGTATTGTACTAATGAAGCCATCGCATAATTATGGATCCATAATGATCACTCTTCTTAGCAACCGACTGAATCATGAATAGACTGATCCTTGGACAAACAGAAAATTGACCAATAGCGATAAATTTCGGCCCAGGTCAGCCTGTGCGGACTGCACAGACTGACCTGGGTCGTTACTTTTCGCAGATGTATTAAGCCCCTTCTTCACAGAGCAGGGCTCATATGTTTGATAGAAACAAACAGCAAAGCTGTGAGTTCGTCAATAAAAGTACAGCAGAAGGTCAAAGATGGTGAATTTCATTCTATTTTCAATGTCGCAAAAAGCCAGTCGTGTTTCACCTATTGTTATAATCCGAGTTCGTTATTTGAAACGCATTTCCCTAACATTCACATACTTCATCAACGTTCTCAAACCCTGAGCTGACACAATGTCTTAACCCAAGTCACTAAAATAAATAGACTTAATTCTACTAATAAACTTAAGTCCATTGTTGTGCCAAGTTGAGTCTGAAACATTGTGTCAACTCAGAATTCGAGAACTGTACTTAGAGCTAAAATCCGTTATGTTGGTGAAATGCACGTCTCAAATAAAGAACCCAACTGAAGTTGGAAAATGAGTCTGCTTGCGAATTTGAGCAAGAAAGAGATCTAAGATTTTTCGTGAAACCTATCCCAGGTCTTCTTTCTTGGCTCTTCACTAAACGATAAAGGACTAGTTTTTTTCTCCAAACTGAAAGCATTTGCAAACAACAAGTAAAATCTAGATAAAATGATGGGGTTTCTCGTTATTATGGTAGAGAATATTGTGAGAAAAGGAGAAAATACTAGTCACCAGCATTTCCGTTTTTCGCACAATGTTTTCAAAAACCTATTACCCGAAGTTAAGACTAAACAATCCTAGCCAATATTTTCTCTTTTTGCAAAGAATGTTACTACACTTTCAAAGATTACTTCTAGCCATTCAAAGATAAACCTTATTGTATGAGCCATATCTAAGCCTTATCCTTCTAAATAAGTTAAATAAAACTTTCAAGTCGATAGCAAAAATCCGAATAATGCAATTTCAAGCTTATTGTTTGGAGAAAAATGTTCTCCTCATCGGACAGTCGGGATCCAAGTTCAGACAGCACGTTATGTGCAGTCTGATCTTGATCTACACTGTTCGCAAAATGTCGGTGAGTCGCGCGTAGCAGCCTAAGAGTTAACTTTTCGTCTGCAAATCCATTCCAATTTTTACAAGCTTAATTTTTTGGCGTCTGGTAAAGACTTCAATCTTTCAATGTGTGATACATACAGCAAAATTTCCCCGATAAATATTGGGTTTTTTTAAGGACTGTAGGTCTAGGGTTTAAAAGTAACAATGATTCTTACGTGACTGCAATCATGATCACTTCATGATAAGTTTCAAGGTCAACATTATGGTGGAATCTTCAGGTTGGACATTTTTACACTTAACCAGACGACAAAAATTTAGACCCATTCGTATTTAGAGCCTATGCAGACGAAAAATTAGTTTTCTTTTTTTTTTTAAATGATTAAATTTTCATTTGCGAAGAAGTAGAAAATACTGATTTCTTGTTTTGCTACAGTGCTTTTATAAGTCTTCCTCCCTAGGATCGTTTAAACACAAGGAATGCCCACTAGCCTAAGTGCTAAACCCTTTACCAAACGACAAACTGTAGACCTGTCCAAAGCATTTGCAAGCAACAATTAAAATGTGTATTAAATGATAAGATTTGACTTTAAAGACTAGAAACGATTGTGAGGAAAGGAAAAAAATGCTGGTAGCCGGAATTTTCTCCTCTTCCAACCTTTTCAAAAGAATTTGAGGCATGCTCTGTGAAAAGGAGGCTTAATGCGTCTGCGATAAGTATCGATCCAGGTCAGCCTTCGCAGTCTGCGCAGGCCGAAACTTTTCGCTATTGGTCAATTTTGTGTATATCAAAGGACCAGTCTGCCTCACGATTAAGTCGGTTGTTAAAAAAGTGATGGCTTGATTGGTACAACGCATCAGGGAGATGCATTTTACAAGAGCATGGCTCAGTTACTTTCTCCAGGGTCACTAAAAACGGGAATGTGTGGTGAAGGATGAACGACGATAGGCTGTGATTAGAATTAAGTCTCGGTCACAACCGGCCGTACTCCTACTCCACGGGATGTCTACGGCAATAAAACGCCAACAAACTCATGGGCCACGCAAGTGCTTCTTGCGAAATTTTGAGCCCGCAGACCGCCCGTAAGCATGTAGGAAAGATTTTGAACATGCACAAAAATCTCTGCGATTTCCCAAGAAACGTCAAGGACTCAGGTGTGCCGTGCTGCTGACGCAAGGAGGATTCAAGAAACCCACAGGTCAGACGTGCGTTTTTTTTACTGGCCCTGGGGAAGAAACCGTTAGTCAAAGACGCACGTCGCCCGCAAGTGTCCCGCGCGTGTGGAGGGCGGCGGACGCACTAACACCGTCGGAACTGAATCGAACGCACGGAGCAAGTGAGACGCCCGTGCGTCTGGCCTGAGTCATGGCTGGAGGGTATAAAAAGGGTGTATGCAGCCCGCACGTTATCATTTCCAATTTGGATTTCGATGAGGCAAAATATTCAAAATTTGTACAAAGTTTTTCAAAATTCCAGTTTCACAATTCGGGTGAGAAGAAGATGCCACCGAAAGGAAAAGGGAAGAAGAGCAGGAGGAGGGATGAAGCAGAAGAGGCAGAACGAAGGTCCCAACAGGAAGAGGTGCCCGAGGGTATTGGTGGTGATGGTGGCCCAGAAAACGAGGGGGACCAGGCTGGAGATGAGTTGGACCCAGCAAGTACAGGGAAGAGGATGGAGGCCCAGACCTTCACTTTCTCGCCAGACACTGAGGAGAAGCTGGTTGAATTTTTCAGTCAACATGACTGCTTCTACAATAAGGGGTCCGCCTTTTACATGAACACCGTTTACAAGAAGAAGCTGCTGGAGGGCAGACCGGAGGGATGAAGAGTGACATGGTGTTGTGTGCCACCCTGAAGCTGAACGCTAGAGACCGGTAACTATTACCGGTGGCCAAAAACCGCAGCGTGATGACCAGCTTCAGCTCTGGCTCTAAGGGCCGTCGGCTCCTATAAACACACACACACAAAAAAAAAAATTAATAAGAGTGTACTGACAAATTAAAGTTTTTGTTTCATTTCATTTTGTTTCATTTCAACAACACCTTTATCGATAAACTCAGATGATACCTTGGTCCCTTCGTAATGCGTGGTGACACACGCTGCAACAACTCGGAAAAGAGGTTCCTGTCCATCCGGAGGTAGGACATATAGTCCCCCTGGCATTCTCTCTCTATCTCACGAAACAGGATCTCGTACTGTCCGAAGAACTGCCGTCTCGCGACCCATGGCCGGACCCACCATCGCCTGTCTCTTCTGCCCAACTGACCCTGACGGGCAACGAGCACAGCAGCCAACGCAGCATCATCTTCTTCCTCGTCAAGCTGCATCTGGAGTTGTAAAAGATGAAGACTTTGCAGACGACCAGGCATCGCCATGTTGTTCCATCTGAGTCGAATTCAGAGATGATGAATATGAAGCTCATTCTGCCTTTATATACGAGTGTCTCCAACGCCGGAAAATGACAAAATTGACAAATAACGTACGGCGACAGTATGCCAATTGCGTCCACACGAGCGTTGGAAGTGAGTGGGACGCAAGGATAATGCACGGGCGTCGCACTTTCGACGTACCTTCGTTACGACTCGTGCGTCGTTATTGTGTCTGTCGTACTTGTGTGGCACGACTGCCGCACGCCATCCGTATAACCTCTACGAAGCACGCACGTGCAAAATTTCAGGTGTGCTCCTACAGAATTGTTACGTCGCCCTTGCGGGTCTCACGGCACACTCACATCGTTCTTACTTCCTCCTTACGAATCCACTGCTACTTTTTTCTACCTCTGCGACCGCTACGATTCGCGCATACAGCGAAATACGCAGAGGATGCACGATTCTTTTTGCCGTGGGTTCGGTTGTGACCGATCCATTAAATACGAACGATGACTTCGTTTGGACATTGGAAAAAAGAACTATTAAAGTAAAGCCAAGTAGAGCCAAGAATCGACACTTGTAAAAGTATGGAGAAGTTGATTTTGTTATAAATTTGTTTTTAGATTGAAAAAAAAAAGTCAATATCATTTTCAACATTGTTTTATTTTGCAAAACAGATAACGAGATTCATACAAAATCATAAATATGAAGACAAAAGACAGACAGACTGACATAATAAAAAGGTATACCTGGCCCACGTGACACATCTGGGACACTTAACGATTTAAAGTGGGCAATTCAGTTTTACGCTGTATGTCAGATATCATGTTTATATAAAGCATTAGTGCATAGACCTACATGTATTTTTCTTTGCCATTATATAAAAACCGTACGGTAACAGTCAGTAAAAAGGTGCAATTTCGGGCGTTTGAATAACGGGATGGTCGGTTTGCAATAGATAAATCCATCAATTTTTTTTTTTTACATCAGATGTGACGTCATCGTACTGATTTGAATACCAATCCACGTAATCGACGACTGCTATTGATCACGTAACATTCGTAGAAGTCGTTTTTGAAACTCAGGCGCTAAATCTAAAAATACCAAACGAAGTTACGTGGCCCACTAAGAAAATACAACTGAAAAATATTTTTCTTGCTTTTGTCTGTCTTCTTCACTGATGGTTTGCCTGCTATCGCCTCACTTAATTCAGTGATATATCATTTTTGAAGTTTAGTGATATTATAAAATCCGAATAGCTTCCTTTAAAACAAAACAAAAAAAAACAAAAAAACAAAAAAATTATATATACCAACAAAAAAAAAACAAAAAAAACCGGACCCACAAAGGAACTTAACACTCACAAAATCAAAACCAAAAGCATTCGTGACGAGCCCGATAGCGCAGACCGGGAGGGGGGGGCACTAATTCGAATCCCCGGCTCGGCGAAGTTCTTTTTGAGGGATGATGATAATCATTGCGATGGGATTCATTCCTCTATCAAAGCTGACTTCACGGTGGTTATGTGGGAAAGCAGCCAGTGACTTAAAAAGAATATGATGCAAAGTACTTGTAAAAGAAATTCGAGGTAAGCATTGACAGGTGTAGCTTCCGCCACGACGTAACTGAAATAATTCTGAAAACGGCGTTAAACATCATAGATCTACAAACAACAAGCAAACCAAAAGATTTCGTTGTTTTCAGATGAACACAACGTCATTCTCTTCTTTCTATACAACAGTGTCTTATAAGCCATACAAGAATTGTCAAAGTTCTCGCGTTAAATTTTAACTAAAAACGCCTTTTAAAGGCTTTTCTTTCCATAAAATGATACATATGTCCAAAGAAAAATCCTTCAGATCTATATGCGATTTCCGATGCTTTAATGCGGAATATGTCCGTGTTTTGAGTATCTGTCCAATCGGACAGCCTCTAATCTCCTCATTTTAAGTTCGTTTACAAAGTCTTCTACGGTGAGCGCACTGAGAATCTCACCGTCAACACAGTTCTCCTGAAAGGTTGCCTTATAGTGACCAAGATTGAGTTTCTCGAGCACAATGGCCACCTCAGCAATCGTCATATGTCCAACACCGGTGAATCTTTCTTCATTTTCGTTGATACGTCCTGTTGAAGGACTCCTTGTGTCGGACTGTTCTGCCACTGGATTTATCCGAGTTCTCGGCTGTTCTGCTGGTGCTCTTATAGCTGTGGGCTGTTTGTGGCTTTTGTGGCTTTGATCTCGGATCACATTTGGCGGTAACTGAACTTCTCTAACGTCAACGTAATCCGTGTCTTCCTGTAACTTGTGCGGTGAGCCGGAAGAGTCGATTTCTTTACTGCCAATTAAAAGTAACTGCGGTTAGGGGTTGTATTTATCAGCTGTGTACTTGCTGTCGGGCTAAATATTCAACAACCGTTCTAGCTGTCATTTTGATTCTACTTTCCAAACTATCAATCTAATTGGCTGAGACAGAACGTCTCAGCCAATTAGATTGATAGTTTGGAAATTTAAAACTAGAATTGAATTCAAAAGGGTTGGTAATAAAGTATCGGGCCTTTTCCCTGAAACACTACAATCGCATGTTGGTTACTTGCGACTGGCAGCTCCGGATAGTAATTTACTCGAAAAAATGGGATAAATAAAGAAATTGATGAAAAAAAAAAAAAATTCTAAAAGGAAAAAAGCGGAGGAAAATAGATTCAAGGCAAATAATTGCCAATAAATTCTTATTATGCAAGTATTGCCGTAAGATTTTTATGATAAAAACTGAGGTTAACAAAACAAATAGATGGATAAATAAATAAATAAATAAATAAAGTTGACGTTGAACAAAATATTGAACTTTTAAAAACATTAATGACAAAAATGTGACAGATTGAACATTTCACTTAAAACACGGTTTTGATAAAGATCCAAGTAAAATGCCGACAATCATCTCCCATTGTAATAATATCGCCATAATGTTTTCAGGAAAAGAAAATCAATTTATGTTTACGAAAAATAGATAAATTGATAGAAAGATGAAGAAATATAGTTATTGTTTGATAAATGATTGAATTTGAAGAACATCTATGACAAAAATGTTTCAGATATATTGGACGTGAATAGGCATTTAAGATAAAATTTTGTAAAACGAATCTAGAAGATATGATAGGTATTAAGCGAGCCTTTGGCGATCTTACTGACTTTTTTGACGACAAGTTTAATGAATGTTGATCTTAAAAGTCAATGAATGACATATTCTTTTTATCACATGAAATGTAGTTAAGGATTTGTTAAAGTACGGGCCTTCATGTCCTTGTGGTTTGAAATTTACATGCAACATATTTTCTTCTTTAACAGGTGTATACAAGACGAAAAATAGTTCCAAAGACAATTGCATATAATGGTTCTGTTTTGAATCAAAAGATGAGAAAATTGGCAACAAGATAATCAGTTTTGACATTTAGTTTCACAGAGGAATCAGCCACGTCTTAGATATGATTCTTATGATTACAGAACTTTGACCAGATACGGCACTACTTGCTTATCCAGAATGTCTGTAAGATACATGTAAGAAAATTCCTAAAGGCTGTATTAAACTGAAAATGAGGGCACTTGTGTGATAAGAAAAATTCACTCAAAACACAATGTTAAGAATATCCGCTGACACAGATATAACTTCATTGTTATTTTATACTTGAGCCATGCTCTGTGAAAAGGGAGATTGATGCATGTGCAAAAAGTATCGATGCAGGTCAGCCTGCGCAGTCCGTGCAAGCTAACCTGAGTCGAAAGTGTTTGCTGTCCGTAAATTATCTGCATGTCCAAGGACCATTCTACCTTCAGTAGCAGTCGGTTATTAGACTTAATGTTTTTTTTGGATCCATAGTTACATGTATGTGACGACTAGCCCGGTATCATGCATCACAGATTTGTATTAAATCCTCTTTTGCCAGAGCATAGGTCATTTGTTTGGTGTTCAAATCCTTTTCACAACTTTATGTCTGTAACAGTACTACGCACAATATCCTTTCCAAACCCCTGCCTATGGAATGCCATAGCAGAAAATATTCAAGATATAAAAACACTATCAAGATATTTAAAATATTCAATCAAGATAGTCGCAATTATACCAAAATGATATATAAATTTGATATATGACAGCAAAATTATCATATCAAAACATAAAACCACTTCAAGACAAATAAATATACTTCAAGATGTAAAAACAGCATCAACATTTTAAAAACCACACCAAGACAAATAAATATACTTCAAGATGTAAAAACAGCATCAACATTTTAAAAACCACACCAAGACTCACGTGACCAATCAAGACTCACGTGGCCACAAAATCCACGACGTCATCACTTGGCGAAAAGAACGTACACACACTGCTGCTGCTTGACTGTAGACAGTCACACTGTCATTTTTTTATTCGGCGTATTAACGTTAATCATGGACCACCCAGACGAAGTTACTCGGCTCTTTAGACATTCGCAGTTCCAAGATCTCATGAGAGACCTCAGGAGGAGTGTCTCAGATGCCCCTTCAAATGTCCGTGATGTTGTTTCATTCATTAAAGCATAAAGTGTAAGATAATACTACATGTTTGTGCAGCCTGAGCCTCCTAAAGATCAGATAGATGAACGGACACACGAAGAGCAGACAGACGGACGGACGGACGGACGGACGGACGAACAAACAGACAGTCATCGGGAATACCGACAGATAAACACAGACACACAGACAAAAAGAGAGATAGACGCACAGACCGACAGATAAACAGACCCACGGAGAAAAAGACAGACAGACGTGCACATGAACAGACGGACGGACGGACGAACGGACGAAAAAATAGACAGAAAAACATGGGAAGACGGACAGAAAAACACTGTGCAGTCTGATCCTCCAAAAGATCCGAAAGGTTAACGGACCAACGAAGGGCAGACGGACACCCATACATATGGACAGACGGACAGACGAACACAAAGACACACATACAAAATAGACGGACGGACCAACAGATAGACAGATATAGGGAAGACCAACAGAAAGAAAGACACAGACAGACAGCCAAAGAAAAGAAAGACAGACAGACACACAGACCGACAGAGTAAGGGACACACAGTGGGCAAACGGACACGATTACATATTGACAGACGGACAGACTAACAGACACACATACATATAGACGGACGGACAGATGAGCAGAGAGACAGACAGACATAGGGAAGGCCGACATAAAGATACAGACAGACAGGCAAAAAGACAGACGCACTGACCGACAGTTGAATAGACCTACGGAGGGCAGACAGACACACATACATATACACGGACGGACGAACAGGCAGACAGACAGATAGGAAATGCAGACAGAAAAGACACAGGCATTTGAAAAGATACTGAAGGCCTGCAGTCTGATCTTTTGCTACACAATCGTAACAATGCAATGGCAATGCCAGATACCGTATCGTATGTATGTAGGCCTCTATTACTAGAAGTGCTGTGCATATATCGTCGAGTGTCCTTATTCCGTGAGTGTCCTTGAACCGGTGATTTTTGTGTACAGCTCGTAGAGTACATATTTTGATGACGTCACACGGTATTTTTGCTCGTAACCCTTACCAATATTAGAACGTCTCATTGCCCTTGAATTTCAGACAAATACAAGACAAATACACCGGAAAATAAACTAATTATCGTATGTTAAAGAAATCTACTTCTTTTTTCTTGATGCTAAGTAGTGTTACTTCTCAAAAAAATGCAAAGGTCATCGACTTTCTGCAGTAAATACTACCGAGCTACCGGAATTAGGTCACGCCATGTTTGCACAAGAAGGCCGACGGTATGTTCTTTATTTATGCACATTGAACATGAAAATAGTTATCTAAGTTATTCTTTTGATATGAGAGTGACCAGAAATGATTTTTTTATGAAGGCAAGTAATTTCTAGCTCATATTCTGGTCTCAATTCTTAATTTCATCAAGTTGTTTCCTTATCATCGCGGAATACGGACACTTTTCGCCAAGTGATGACGTCGTGGATTTTGTGGTCACGTGAGTCTTGATTGGGCACGTGAGTCTTGATGTGGTTTTTAAAATGTTGATGCAGTTTTTACATCTTGAAGTATATTTATTTGTCTTGGTGTGGTTTTTAAAATGTTGATGCTGTTTTTACATCTTGAAGTATATTTATTTGTCTTGAAGTGGTTTTATGTTTTGATATGATAATTTTGCTGTCATATAACAAATTTATATATCATTTTGGTATAATTGCGACTATCTTGATTGAATATTTTAAATATCTTGATAGTGTTTTTGTATCTTGAATATTTTCTGCTATGGCATTCCATACCTGCCTGCTTCCCTTAGGTACACCATGTACATGTCGAAACTGTGTCACAGGGGAGCGATAAATTAGCTCTGTGCAAATGACTTTTATCAGTTCTTGTCGAGCTAGGATTCAAACTCAGAAGCCCCTATTTAACAGCCCTGTCATTTACCACTGAGCTGGGACGGTTTTTATAGAAGCAAGAGTTGACATATACCTGCCATCGGGTTCGGCTTCAGGAACAGAATATATATCGTCACCTAATTCGTATTCATTCTCTTGGGTAACAATTTGTTGTGGCCTGACAACTGCTCTCTCAATTTTGGTATTCTCATACCCATTTTTACGATTGCTCTCTTGCTGGAGTGCCCTCAGAACATCAGGTGGTTTCATCGCAGGTCTTTCTGGAGGCTTAGGACCCGATTCGCCAGGTTTGTCATTTGTTTTCGCATCACGAGCAACCTTCAACTTTAACTCAGTCATGAACCCAGAGGGTTCTTTCTTAAATGATCTTGGTGGTAGTTTTGGGCTCTCTTGGCGATAATCTACTGGTATTTCGTAGTCAGTGGTGTCGTCTTCGTCTTCGAGGGCCTTTTGTTTTGGAGAAGCAGAGCCTATAAAGAGATAATGGTATACACTATGTGTTTCCATGGATTTTCTTTGCATTTTTTATGCATTTTATGCGGTTCTAAATAGTCTAGTGAACCTAACCATGCTGACCAGTTCGCACAACAGTCACTGCAAGTTCTTAGCTGCTTTCTCCCAAAGAAAGTCGAAACAAGTGAACCTACCCTTGCGTTCCTGGAGATTCTTCTTACCATTTCGTACAGCAGTCACTGCAAGTCAGTGGCAAAGTCGAAACATGCTCAGAGGTGAGTGAGAAATGAAGCCGATTCCAATGACCATTATCAATCCTACAAAAGGGTTTGGCTGAACTAAGACTCAGTTTGACAACCCTATGATTGAACTGCCTAGTCCGTAACCAGTCTTGACTTGCTCCCTTAGTGCACAGGGTCTGGTGTAAGTTGGCATTTTAAGACAATTTTTTTGTATTTACCGCAAGGCTGCTAAGCACGACTCGCCGACCTTTTGCGGACTGAGTAGATCAAGATCTTGGATCTACACTGTCCAATTAGAAGGTATTGTTCCCCAAAAAATAAGTTTGAAATAACATTATTCGTGCTTTTACTATTGGCTTGAAAGTTTTATTCAACTCAATTAGCAGGATAAGGTTAAACGAGTCTAGTAAAATATGATAAAGCGAGCCTCTGGATTTTTCTAGAACCATTTAATCCTTAAACTGCTAAATAAATGAAACAAAAAATTCCACTCGTTAGTAAAAATTCATATATTGCCTTTAAAAGTTGATTTCACCGAAAAGAGAATACCGCATCGGACAGTGTAGATCAAAGATCAGACTGCATTTTTTGTGCAGTCTGATCTTGATCCGCACTATACGCAAACGGTTCTTGAGTAGCGCTTAGCAGCCTAACGGTTAATAAAACTTCATCTAAAAAGTCACCTAATGTCAGTTTCTTTTTATCTCACGTCGATATCTCTCAAGTAGTAATAGATCAGAATGACCCTCGTTAACCCAGGTGTGAAGTATTACCATTCATCACCCCTGGGACATTCAAATGCGAAACCGTCGTTTTTTATGAATATTCATGAGATTGCAAATTACACCCAATAGCTAAATGGATTGTCGATAACATAACGATACTCTCTTGTAGTGGAGGATAATCACATTTCTTCCGTTGCTATTAATAAACCGGGTAAAACCTACATCATTATTAACGAATATAACAGACTTTTCCCGCCGCCGATGTTCACGGCCTCAGCCATATTTAAAGTATCGCCAAGCTTGATTTGAAACAAGCGATTTGAGTGGTTGTAGACGATGTAAAAATAGAAATGATGGGATATGGTTGATAAAAATAGATTAAATTTTCCTACTGAAAAACTCAGATTACCAATCAAAATGCCCCATGAATAATTCATGAGAACGAGAAACCATATGCGAGATGACCCAGGGGCGATGAATGTAGTTTACGGAATACATCGGAACTGGGTCAACGAGAATGGGTCAGAATATGCAAAACAAAATAAAACCCGATTTATATCTCTGAAAATTGTACTAGTATAAAATGACTTCACATATGACGTCACGCAATGCTTATCGGAAACCTGTGTAAAATAAGATAATTTGTAATGGGTAACTTACACTAAAAGCAAGGGAAGTTATGTGATAAATATAGGATCTTACATGAGTTGGCATTTGAGATACCACTTTATTATATACTTGATTTTTTTCCGGCTCAAATACATGCGTCGCACGCGGCAAAAATAACACACGACAGAAAAAATGCCGTATCTACATACTGTGAAATACGGTTCCAAATACGGTATTGATGACGTAACTCACACGCGGAAAACACACGTATTGATTTTCGATTTGATTGGTCAAAATTCACTCTATGCTATTTATCCGTCATTCATAAAAATGAGGTTATTAGCTACTACACCATTGTTTGTTTTATTTGGTTTACCAGTTTACGAGAAAAATGTCAAGGATTGCAAAAATTTTATAGTTGAAACTTGTAGGTATCGTAATAAAAGGAACATTATGTTGTAGTAACCTTCCTGATGATTGTATTTACTTCTCGCTGCGTAAGAAAATTTTGGCATCTCGCTCGATCTTCGGTCTCGCGCGATATCAAATTTTCTCAGGCTGCTCGAATTAAATACAAGCAACACGAAAGTTACCACAACATAATATTCCGTATTTATAAAATGAGCCTTGACAAATGTATTTATAAAACGAGTCTAGAGACATGTTATTAAGTGACCCTCTGATGATATTTTTGTGGACGAATTTAGCAAAACTGTTTATTACATACCTGAAAATTTTCCGGCTCAAATACATGTAGATCTATGCGAGGATAAAATAACACACACGACAGAAAAGCATCCATATCTACATACTGTGAAATACGGTTCCAAATATGGTATGATGACGTGTGATGACGTAACTCACGGGCGGAAAAAAATGCTATGATATTTATCCTCCAGGCATAGAAACGAAGTTACGAGCCAGTAAACCATTATATTTTTTTTACTTTGTTTACCAGTTTACGAATAAAATGTCAATAACTGCAAAATTTTGTCGTTAAAAGTTGTAGGTATATAATAAAAGAAATATTATCAGGTGCGGATCCAGGGTTTTCGGTTGGGGGTGGGGGCGTAAATGGGACCAAAGTTTAAATACTGGCGGTCTTAGTGTGCGTACTCCTTAACTCACCAGTCACTTACTACAATAACGCTTAATGCAACAATATGGATTTCAGTGCCATTGTGAAGAAAAATAATTTTCTAACCAAAAATATCGTTAAAACCGACAAAACACAAAAAATTGGACGGAATGCTTGTTACTAAAAGGTAAACCCCTACCCTGGAACATTCAGCCAACGAAAAAAATTTAATGTCGTTCCTTTGACGATGCCATCAGGTAGCAAGACGCATGTAATCAATTTGATAAAATTGATTTTCGTGCCGAAGAGATTATATCCCACCCATTGATCCCGTCTAAAAAATACACAAATCGATAGTGAAATATAGGCCAATCTAAGGAGAAAACGTCTTAAATCATTCCAACTTGATGGGACATACAAGACCGTGCCATTTTCGATCTGATGGGCCAGACATTTTAGATTCATCGGTTGCCGTTTACTTTTTAAATATTGGATATAACTAGCAAATTTAAAAGGATCAACGAAAGATTGACGTGATTAGCGAACTGCAACTGATCTTTTATCAAATTAGTATGGCCACATATTTAGTAGATATGAGGATGTCAGGGGAATGATTGGCTGAAGAGTTGAGGGGAAGTAATTTTCGGCCGGAAGGGGACAACCAATGGGGTCAAGGGGCAATGTCTCTTTATGGGGGACCAGAGATGAGGCCCTCAGGAAACTCTTCCTTTAGAGCATTTGAAAAACAATCCATTTAAAAGCTTTCCTGGCTGCAGTTTTTTATGTACTGATGTATAGTAATCTATTCCATAACTACAGCTATATCTCATTAAATATCGTGGATCGAACTGGTATCATATTATGGTAAATATTTTTACAGTACCCTTCTATATACCAAACATTGCAGATTGGTTGTTTACTGCCATAAGCAGTAATGTTAAATGAACTGAAAAAAATATTTTATAAAAAGGTCACAAATCTTCTCGTGTATCTATCTAGCTCGCAAATTTGTCACAAACCATCTAATTACTTGTTTTATTAAGAACTATTTCAGTTTTTAAGTCGAAGGCCATATGTCAAACTTCTAGCGCTCACCATGCTATAAGTGAATATTTGGTTGAGTTCAATTTAGTGAGAGAGCGAAAATAAAAAAGTTATGTAATAGGAAGATATTGAACATTTTAAGTCATTATTTCACAATATTTCACTTTCTCCCGCAACGGGGACAAAAAGTAGCGACATCTGCGATATGAAAAGACAATTAAATACCCCTCAAATTAATGATCTACACAGTTTGAAATGAAAACGTGTTTAAATACATAAATTTGGGTATAAAACTTGTCCCAATTGACACACCCATGAAAAGCAATGGGTTTTCGTGTGCGAAATAGCGTGACCGATAACGAAGATTGACTATTGTCAATTTTTGTCCATACATAAAAAAAGGGGATGCGATCAAATTTTCATTATTGATTCCATATGTTGCATCTTTTATTAATCTTTTGTGTTGATAATGTATCAGTCTAGGTAACATTGTACAGGTCATATTGAGCATACTGTGATTTTTTTGTTTTTTTCCCTGATTTTCGAGCGTGAAATTATGGGGGGGGAGGGCAGGGTTAAACCAATAATAGAGAACTGTGCACGCTTTTCGCTCTCCAAAGGTCTTTGTTTAGTTGTGAGCTAAAATAGCGGACATCGGACCAAAATAAATTCGGAGACCTTATTGGTCAAATACCGTTTTCCACGGATCCATGTATAAGACGATGACATCAAATTCAAATACATACATACCTATCAGATTTTGGCATTCTGGGTATAGAACCGGATTACTTGTCAAGGCGGTAATCGATGCGGCGAATTTCAAAATAAAATAGACGTTTACCCGCTAAAACGCTACCTGGTAGGATTCATCTAGCTATGGTCAGCTAGCATATAACGTATTCACCAGTCATTTATAAAAACAGCCCCTATAGGCTTGGGAAATAGCCCCGGTATAAGCCAAGACGATTTTTTATTGGTAAGTCTGTGGAACAAAACCCTGCACAAATCCTGGTTTTCATTAAAGCTGTAGTTAGAAACAACTGAATTTTTAAGAAAAATGGAGTAAAAAGAGGCTAGGTTTTCCAAACAAAATTGTTTATAGCCATTATCTCCTTTGCTACTTTTTTAGCGACAGAGTTTCAGGTTATGCACCGCGTATTAATGTTAAAATTTTATCCTGTACAGGAAAGTGATGCGTCATATGAAACAGGTCCAATCTTCGAAGAATATTGACACGCGCAGACAACGCACCTGATTCTAAACATAGCTGTCATAAAAATTGATTTCTAAAATTAGTTTTGGTTGTCCGAGATCAAGACTTATGATTTAACCTTCACCTCCTTTTCAAATTTCTCCTCGGATTTGGACCAGTCAAGAAGATGACAGTTGGAACTGTTTGATCCGCGATAATCTGCAAAAAAATCACAACCCCTGTAAGGTGTTACGACTTACGTACCTCGGTTGATTTTAGGGGGATGGGGAAGCGGGCGGACGTCCCTTCCGCCCTCTCTAAATCCTCCCATGTCTACCCTAAAATTCTTTGTAAAAATATGCATCTGAATAGAAGATTCTTCCATGAGAAGATCTAGATGGACAACCCTTGTCTGGTTTTTCGCAGTGGTTGAAAAGAATCGTCTTACGTCATTACGACTTCCAGGACCGAGTTTTTTCCGCTTTGATGGGCCGGACATGTTAGATGCATTGGATGCTGTTGACTCTTTCAGTAAATGGAAAGATGTCAAACTAGCCTAATGGAGACTATTCAACGAAAAGTGAAGTGATTAGCAAACTACATTTGATATTCGATCAAATTAGTATTGTCACATATGTGGATGTTAAGTTTTATGACCTACCTCGGTCGATTTTAGGGGAGGAGGTGACGTACGCGGCTTCCGCCATCCCCTAAATCCGCCCATGATTATGTTGTAGTAACTTTCCTGATGCTTTTATTTACTTCTCTCTGAGTAAGAAAATGTTGACATCTGGCTCGGCCTTCGGTCTCGAGCGATAACAAATTTTCTCACGCTGCTCGAATTAAATACAAGCGCCAGAAAAGTTACTACAGCATAATATTATTTCTCAAAAGCAAACGAATGTCAGATGCTTTTAATCGCGTAATGTTATTTCACGAATTATCGGTCAGATATTTAACACCATACATATAATCCTGGTAAACCATATAAGGTTCTCGGTTAGATAAGAAAATTTGTTACGGGTATAAAAGTTATCCTTCATGTTTTCAACGCAACAGGCGAAATAAATTGCCATTGCTGACTTTGGCGAATGGGTAACTGGTATGTTTGTACCCTTCACCAACAGATTTAGTGTTATATAGATACATGACTTCTAACGAAAGATTCAGTGTTACATAGATACACGACTTCTAATGACTACTGTTTTCTGTCTTTCAATCTGCCGTCTGTCCACGACTTCTTTCGACAACTGAAAATACATAGCATTAAAATTCAAAAAGTTTTATTTTCTGGAAGGTTGACTAAACAAGCGAATTGTACAGATCCAGGATCAGACTGCATGTTCTGTGCAGTCTGATCTTTATCTATACTGTTAGCAAAATTCACAGTTTTTTTTCTTTGGTGCTGAAAGGTTCAAGTAGGCCTGTCTGTGGATCGGAAGATTACCTGTTAACACAGAACTATGTAAAGGTGCAGGTCTTCTTGGTGGAAGCACAGGGCTTTTTGAGATTTCTCCTGATAGCAGTGGCGGTAGTGGTGGCAAAGCCTCGTTGTGGAAGGTTCGGATTATTTTCTGGGCATCTGCCGGTCCCATAGTTAACGGGATCGAGGCGGTACCGTTGCGGTAAGCTCTTTCACTGATGTTATGCTCCGCAAAATCTGAAACCATGAAAAATACCGTATATACCATGTACATTCGATGAAGTCACTTAAACCTATCACATTCGATTTTTAATAGAGCATGGCTCATTAATAACTTTCACTCCTCCTCCTCCCCCTTCTTTTCTTCTTCTCCCTCTGTATTTCTCTCTCATGTACATTTTTTAACGTAATAAACCTCAGTCTAAACCCCATTGAGACGTTTCTTGGAAATATTAATATATCTGTCCACTGAGGAAAAAATACACCAATTTCTGCAAAATTTATGTGAGCATGCTTGCTTTGGGACGTTATAAACACCGCTGTCACTTGATTTTGAAAATCGAAATAATGGATGGGTTTACATGCAAACAAAGATGATGTAAAGTAATAAGCGGCCGTGTTGTTTCTGTCTTTATATCAGCTGATTAGCATCCGTGTATATGTATGTTTCGTCTAAGTATAGCCATGATCTGTGGAAAAGGGGTTTGATGCATTTGCAAAAAGTATCGATTCAGGTCAGCCTGCGCAGACTACAGAAACCTTACGATATTAGTCAATTTTCTGCGTGTCAATGGACTAAATGTGCCTCATTATACAAAAATAATAAATTTTGCAAACAATAAAATGTTTACATAAAATTAAAATGGGATCATGAATGAATGAAATCATAATTTTTACAACTTTTCAATTGCTTTTTACAGAAAACATTACCAACTAGATCACGAAATATTTCCTTCATGACCAGAGTGCATGCGTTAACACGCATGAATAAATGAAACGCAAATTTGTACTCAATGCTAAAAGCTCAAACATTGCGGTTTCAAAGTTGATTTCACCGGAAAGAAAATAACGTATCGGACAGTGTAGATCAAAGATCAGACTGCACGTTCTGTGGAGTCTGATTTTGATTTACACTGTCCGCAAAAGGTCAGCAAATCGTGACTAGCAGCTTAAGGGTAAATTTCGCTAAAGAAATTTTACTTCCAAATAAAAAAGGCTTGCCCTGAATTGCATCATAGCACATAAACTTTTTTTTGCAAGTAACCAACCCCAGGGTCCGTATTCACCAACCGTTCTTAAGAATATTCTTAGTCTAATTCTCCAAGATTTTCTACATTTGAAAGTAACACAACTCCTGATTGGCTAAACCAAATGGTTTAGCCAATCAGGACTTGTGTTACTTTCAATTGTAGAAAATTCTGGAGAACAAGACAAAGAACGTTCTTAAGAATGGTTGGTGAATACGGACCCTGGACTACTTGTACCATTCCCCCTTCTCTCTCCCTCATTTTCTACCTCAATACTTACTAGGATCACCGTCTTTCCTATTATACTGATCAGGATGTTCCAAAGCTTGTTTATCTAATTTCTTGAGATAGCAATCAAATTCCTCTCTACTCCTATGTTTGAAACCAGTAATAGGCGCCACAGTGTTTTCGCCATTCATTGACAGCATACATGCCGTAGAGTTCATCTTTAGATCTAGACAGATAGGTCAAAGGAATGCGATGTTTCAATAAAAAAAACAGTTATGCCTGAATTTGTTTTTTCTTTAATCTTTCTTGCCTCCATTTTTTTTCAATTTTTCATCTTCTTTTTTTGTCGTCCAAGATGTTCTTACAAGTTACAAGTTATATTTCATTGGCAAGTGGTCAAAATTTCTTATGAAAAAGCAATTATTGCCAACTCAAGATTCATAGACCATATCATGCGATCGCAACTTGGAGCATTTCTGTGAATGAGAACGAATTACCTTCTACACAGGGGTGTATGCTAGTGATAAAATAGTTCCAAAGAAGCTCAAGAATATAAATCTACAATTGTATTTTAAATCTTAACATAAAAACAAACGTTAGCTTTGTTACGACCATCGATTTTGTCTTAGGAAATGAGGTCGGAAATATTTCCGAAATTAGTGCGGGAATAAAGTAATGTATTCTATTGCCTGATATACTACTTCAATGACGTTACATATTGCATATCTAAAATGTGTTAAAACCACAAAAAATATAAAAATTCATAACATCTTTACTGCACACCACCCCGGAAACAAAAGTAGTCTATGTTAAAAAAGGAAAATACTTCAGAAGCAGCCAATTTCCTTAGTCTCTCAGTAATCACCGATTCTGAGGTAATTTTGGTTCCTGTTACATTAAATAACAGTTCTCTCGTGATACATGGGATCTGACATAAATTAGCATTTAAGGCAAGAAAAACAAAAATAATAAAGACTTGAAAATGTTTCTAAGCCAGCCTTAACGAGCTAGATAACATCTTTTTTTTTTCAAGAGTTTAATGAAATTTTACCTCAAATGCCACACAATCCCCACTTTTAACGACCCTAAGGAAGATAGCTTTTAAAAACATTGTGGAAAAAGGAGAAAATGCTGATAGCCAGCATTTTCTCTTTTTCCTGCAATATTTTCCAGTCCATGAAAGACAAATTTTACTTTTTTAGTTTACATCTAATTTGTCGTCTGCAGATACTTTCATATTAGACCAGTCTAAAATTTTGTCGTGTGTTAAAGAGTTAACAGGTGTATGAACTCCCCTTATAAAAAAGTTCTAAAGATTACATTTAATGACTTGATTTTACATGTAAATAAAAGCTTCATTGCGATAATCAATTTTCACGGTTGATAAATCATCTAACATTAAAATCTAGGATTAGATCAACACTGTTTTAGAAATAAGCCACGTAATTAACCCTTATCCTGCTAAATAACTTGAATGAAACTTTCAAACCAGTTGTAAAAACCCAAATGTTGCTGTTTCAAAGTTAGTCTTTCGAGAAAAAAATATCTTCTTATCAGAAAGATATCTCCTTATCGGACAGTGTAGACCCAAGATCAGACTGCACGTTCTGTGCAGTCTGATCTTGATCTACACTGTCCGCAAAAGGTCATTTACTTAACAGCCCAAGGGTTAAGTCTCAAAAGTTTGAGTGGTAACGGCACTATTTGCACATCTCACTCGTGTGTTGAATAAGAAAATTTGTACTGTCTACCTTATACTGAAAGCAAGGGTAGTTATGTGATAAACACTTCTTACCTTCTCCATCGATACAGTTTTGTTTCAAGTAGGTCTCCTCATATTGAGATATGAGGAGAAAATGTCCAAAATCTTGCGCCGAATATTGCGAATTTCCGACCTTGACCTTTCTTTGTTTCTCGGATGGCTCCATCTTTACTAGAAGTGGCAGAGCGAATTTTTTTAAGATTTCATCAATCGTCATGGGCTGGGATTCTGTAATATAATAAAAAAGAGTCATGATGTGTGAAAAGGTGAATTAATAAGAGGCACGCATAGTCCTCCATTGAACTTTGATATAATTGAAAACAAGCACATGTTTCATGCACTGAACATTGATAGAATTGATAACCAGCTCATGTTTCCATGCATTGAACTTTGGTATAATCAACAAAAACCTCAAGTTTTTACATCTTTTCATGAATTAAATCTTGGTATAGTAGATAACAATCACATGTTTCCATGCATTAAACCTTGGTATAATTGATAACAAGCACGAACTTTCCTTCATCGAACTTTGTTACGATTAAAAACACATGTTTTCATGCATTAATATCATGGTATAACTAATAACAAGCACATATTTTCCTACATTAAAGCTGTTTTTGATTTGAGTCTCACCCTCACAGTGTTACGTAAAATTATCACTGGCTAATTATAGTTACAAACGCTTGCAAATTTCGACTGTTTAAACCTTAATGTTCCCCCTTCCCGACCAAATACTTTATCTTGACCCAAGATCTTAATCTACGTTTGCAAGAGATTTTGTTACAACAGAAATATTTCGAGTTTTGTTCTTTCGTGTTTGTTTCATCTCCGTCAGCGCCAAACATTATTACATGTACTCTTTACCAAACGGCAAAATTTCAGACTTATCCAAATTGAAAACTTTTGCAGACGACAATATAAATGTTACTCAAATCATGGAGTTTGTTTTTCATAGGATAGAAAACATTGTGGGAAAAGGGGAAAATGCTGGTTACCAGCATTTTCTCCTTTTTTCAGACTGTTTTCAAAAGCCTTCTTCCTCAGGGTCATTAAAACTCGAGATTGTGTGGTGAAAGGTTAACTCAAACTCTTTCGACGACTGGAAATGAAATCTACAGAAACGCAGAAAAAATTAAGTCATAGAGATGTGACTACACAAGCGGATGGCATAGATCTAAGATCAGACTGCACGTTCTGTGTAGTCTGATCTTAATCCATGCTGTACACCAAAACTTCCGTTTGCGATATGGTGCTTGAAAGGTTCAAATATTTAAAACGTATGATCTTTTCTAGCCAATTCGGAACGTTGGTAGGCCTTTGTTTCTTTTACTTCCTCTTTTATATACGAGATTAGTTTAAAACTTCCCCTTTCATGAACGTTTTCTACCCCTGAGTCGATCCTGGTAGGGCAGTCGGTAGCGTACAGGACTTGAAACCAGGGGTTTGCTGGTTCAAATCCCACGGCCTGCGATTTTTTTTCTTCCAGGATTGATGATTGTCATTGCGACAGCTTCATTTCTTATGGAGGATCAATGCTAGTCATTGCACCAGGATTCATTCCTCTCTAACCACTTATTATCGTTTCGACGATGGCTATGGGGGAAAGCAGCCATTGGCTTTGGAATAATATTGCTAAAAATACTGGTAAAAGAAACTCCACTGGCCTCGGCGATGTCACTGAAATAATGTTGAAAACGGCGTTAAACGTCATACTAATAAAGAAATAAATCCTACCATTTACAAAGGCAAATTCCACCATTTGAAAAATATTCAGCCTTAACTCTTTACCACACAATCACGGGTTTTAACGACCCTGAAAATGAAGGTCTTTTGAAAACAATGTGGGAAAAGGAGAAAATGCTGGTAACCAGCATTTTCTCCTTTTCCCACAATGTTTTCTAACATTCGCAGGACAAATTTAAATTTTTGAGTCACATTTATTTTGTCGTCTGCAAATGTTCCAAAATTTTGTTGTTTGGTAAAGGTTTACACCAGACGACTATTTTTTAGACTTGTTCATATTGAAAGATTTTACAGGCGACTTTTTGAATGTTGCTTAGATGAAGGTATTTGTTTAACAAAATGCTGAAAACATTTTGGGAAAAGGAAAAATACTGGTTACCAACATTCTTTGCTTTTGCCCAGGATGTTTTCGAAACGTTCTCTTTAATGGTCGTATAAATACCAGATCGTTTGCTGAGGGATTAAACCTGAAACAGACGACAAATTTATAGCTTGTCCATTTTTAGATGACAAACCAAATGTGGCTAAAATAAAGAGAATAGAAAGAGTTGAAAATAAGGAAAAAGTTTCTTGTTACCAACAGTGTTTCTTTTTTCCGCGATGATTTGAAAGTCCACGTGAACGTAAAATATGGGATCGTGCTAAAGGGATGACACATTATCTTCTTCAGTCGAATATTTTTTTCTATCACATGACCTCACTTGCTTTCAGTGTAAGATAGCCACAACGAATTTTCTAACACACATTTGAGACAATGAGTGACATCACATGTGACGTCAGTTTATGCTATTTCTTAAAGGAGTGAGCCGGGTTTTACTTATGGAAGTTCCCACTTGTGCATGTATGGATTTTGCATATTCCGGTTTTAATTAGTGAGATATCGTCATTTGATGAAAAGAATCTGGGTCCGTATTCCCCAACCATTCTTAAGAATATTCTTAGTCTTATTCTCCAAGATTTTCTACATTTGAAAGTAACACAACTCCTGATTGGCTAAACCATTTGGTTTAACGCATCTCCATCATGCATTCCAAACCAAGCAAGTCATCATATAAAACCATTTGGTTTAGCCACTCAGGAGTTGTGTTACTTTCAAATGTAGAAAATTCTGGAGAACAAGACAAAGAACGTTCTTAAGAATGGTTGGTGAATACGGACCCTGTTTCTGTTTGCTGTTTTTCTATAAGATCTTATTAAACACGTCAATAAGAATGTTATTAAGCTCGCCAAAGGTTCGCTCAATAACACTTTTTCGACTCATCTAATGAATTAGAGTCATGCTCTGTGAAAAAAGGTCTTAATGCATCTGCAAAAACTATCGACTCATATGAGCCTGTGCGGACTGCCGTCTCCTATCTTTGAATTATCTACATGTCAAAGGACCATTCTACGCCCGGATTCAGTCGGTTGTCAGTCAAAATGTATTTTATGGATCAACGATTATATGATGACTTGCTTGGTTTGGAATGCATGATGGAGATACGTTAAACGCCATTTTGCCAGAGAGCAACTCATATTTAGTTTCAAGTGCAAAGCTATATCAGATTCTTTATGTCTTACCACAGAACACTGCCAGAAATTGCAACTAAATAAAAGTTAAAAGGTATTTACGACTTTTTCGACTCTGGATCACGCGGTAAAGTAAGCCTGTTCTCACGGGAAAGGTTATATATCGATAGTTCCCTTTTGTGGCATCGTGTTCTGTCATACAAATTATTCGAGGCTGGGCCGTGTAACAGTGAATTCGAATAACCTGCAAACGAACAAACTTAACGTTCAATATTTAAGGTGGCAAAAAACTTTTATATTTTTTTGCGACAATCATAGTATAGAAAAAGACACTAGGCCTATCTATCGTCCTCCTCTGTACTGTTATTGGAAAACACAGACCGTTGTAGCATGGATTACCTGCCCCTACCACTATAGCAGGCAGAGCGCAATAATGGCGGCCTCCATGGCGTCCTCAATCATAACCCTTCACGCTTTCCTGTTTTTCCCAATTTCATGTGATCCAGTTTGATCAGTAAATAAAATGAGATCAATTTTGTACAAAACATACATTACCGAATCAAAAACCTGCTGTTGGGGTATGATTTAAATATAAATTTGACCATGAATCATTTTCAAAGTAGCCCTATTTTCGAACAATATATCAGTCGACAGACATTTCGGATACTTAAAGCATTTCTTATTTTGATTTTTTCTCGCTAAATAAGAACGACAATTAAAAAATCTCACTGCCACTACTTTATTGCAACCGACCTGTTTTGAATTCAGCCAACTGATCCGATTTGATCAATTGAAATAACAATATCCCGCTACCTCTGCATATTACATGTAACTACGGGATCGCCATAATCGCGTTTTGCCTGACGTACTCTTGTAGTACGGCGGGGTACCAGACTTAGACCTTTGCTGTTTGATTCTATCAAATATATATTAAGTTGCTTACAGAATATTTAAATGAGATACCTCAATCTAGTGCGTTTTTGTTATTCCACCACAAACACAACTACCTTTGAGAAATCACAGTGAAAAAAGGCTTCCCAGGTGGTAGACTATAATCCTGTTTCTGGTCAAAGGTACAAATTAGTTCCATAAGCAATTATTTAAAAATTGCATACAATTTCCACAGAAAACATGAAATCGGCACTCAATCTTTCCTTTCATTTCTCTGATAAAATAGTGTAGCTGAAGAACTTGGTGTCAAATTTTCCAGTGGGACAACTTTTGACTACTACGACCCGGCATACAGAAGCAATCATGTATTTAATGAATTAATTTGGCGGCATGTGAAAGAGACATTACTTTTTTTCGGGGCTAAGCTTATTCTCTCTATGAAATATTATTGTAATTTCTACCAGTTCGATGACAGTGGAGCGATACACTGCCATCATAGCCCTCTTGTTCCCGACGTTATCTACCTTCCCAAAGATAAATCTCATTGAAGCAGCAATTAAATTGTTGTTTGAAAATAAGCCATGCTCTGGCAAAAGGGGGTTTAATGCATTAAGTAAAGTGGTCCTTTGACATGCAGAAAATTGACCAATATTGAAAAGTTTTGTTCCAGGACTGTGTAGGCTGACCTGGGTAGATACTTTTCGCAGAAGCTTTAAACCTCCTTGTTTACAGAGCGTGGCCCTTATTATTGACTAATTTGAACCTGAAATCTTCGGGGAGGTAATGTAGCCATCCCGCCAACACCATCTCAGTCATTTTCTTTCCAACGTTTGATTATAGTCATTGCGAAATGATTCATTCCTCTCGAACCGCTGAATATTATCTCGACAAAATTGATATTGGAAAGCAGCCAGTAGCTAAAAGGCTATTGTGCAAAGTAATGAAGGAAAGCAATGACAGATGCACTGTTCGCGATATAACTGAAATAATGTTGAAAAGTCCAACCAACCAACTAACCAACCAACCAACCAAAGAACCAATCAATCAATCAAATAATCAATCAATCAACTCATCAACCAATGAACCAATCAAACAAACAGTCAAACAGACAAACAAACCTGATAGCAATCATAGCTGTCGAAGCGAGTGAGGCCATAAATGCCATCTACGATAATTGCCAACACAGGAAACCTGTCCTTGTAGTTCTTGAAAAATTCGGGCACAGGCAGGGCTTTCTCCTCGTCGTATTTGAAGTGTTCAGCAGTGGTCCTGAAAATAAACAAATTTCACAGTTACACATTTCTTAAAGGCTTAAAGTCGGCCAACAGTAAACAATGTGGGTGTTAAAATATATTGAATTTAATTCATACGTTTTAAAGTAAGAAAATTATTGTGAAGATGACAATCTGTTATTGTATAGTCGGTCCAAGTGTTAGTCGCAGGCAAAGAAATGAATTTTAAAACCATTTTAAAAAGTAAACAAAAGATAGCGACCTGGCAACTTCTGACCTACTTTTAATTCCTGCCAGCGACTATCACTTGGACCGACCATACAACAACAGATTGCCATATTCACTATATTTCCATAATTTTAAATGGCATGGTTTGAATTGGAATGCATTTTAACAATCGCATTGTTTACTTTTAGCCGCTATTGGGGCTTTAAATTATCCTGGATGAAACAGTTCTAATGTACTTGCAATATCCCGGTCTCTTTTCATGACTGAAAATGTCCATTCTATTCCGCTGGTGGTGAAAGAGATGCTTTTCACCATTTCCTTTGGAAGTAGTACCGGCACCCAGCTTCCGCTATTTCTAGAGCGTAGGCACCGGATGTTTCAGAATTCACGTAATTACCAGGTAAGGACAGTGTTGCATGCAACCCTGGTCTAGGAACAGAACAGAAGGACTTATTCTTGTATATAGATATATTACAAAGTCTCAGTCGGTTACCTGCAATACTTTGTTTTCGTTACTCTTAAGTTTTAACCATGGGCTATTTAGCTGGCAAAATCTCGTTCTTGTTGTAAATGATCAATAAAGCATTTCATTAGCTCTTTAATGATCTTTAGTCTTTGTCCTACTTTTTCGTTTAATCAGAAGGCTTATATTTGAAAAATTCAGACTGTCTATTTTCTTTAAACTGCCATAAGCAGGGTTTATTTCGACCATTCAATCATTTAAACATCGGGTTTATTTGGGTTTACCGCGCATGCGCACATAAAACCCGCCTCCCTCATTAATATTCAGCTACTATTTCGCATACAAGTACCGATAACTCGACAAATGTTGTGGAAAGAAGATTGATTATTGAATGGTGTTTACGCCGCTTTCATCATTATTTCAGTCATATCACTGCGACAGCTCACATATTCCTGTATTTCCCGAGTTTCACCAGTACTAGGCTAGGGCTCTGAAGTGTCCTGCCCAAGGACACTCCCACGAAAATTGTGGAAAGCAGAAACTGGGAAAACACATAATATTTTTCAAACATAGGTCAGTCAATCTAGATCTATATTTTGAAATGTAAAGACATCAATACCGTAGTAAACTAGTTTATTGCGGTGTTATATCGATGCAGGCATTGAACACGAAATATCTGAGCTATGCTCTGTGAAAAGGGCGCTTAATGTATCTGCAAAAAGTATCGACTCAGGTCAGCTTGCGCAGCCCGCGGAAGCATACCAGACCCCAAACTTTTGCTTTTAGCCAATTTTCTGCATTTTTAAAGGACCATTTTACCTGTTTATTTCGTCGGCTGTCAGAGAAAATGGATTTTACGGATGCATAATTATGTGATGTCTCGCTTGGTACCATGTATCAGGGGATGTGCATCAAGCCCCCTTTTGCCAGAGCATGGCTCATATTCTATCTGTCGAGGAACTCGAAAAGTAGAAATTAGGCACACTAACTTCCACTTTTCTAGCAAAAAAGTTACCTCGAAAAGTCGAAAAGTTGAAAATTTTGACCTGACAATTGTCAAAAAACTTTCGACTTTTCGACCTCACGTGTGTCTAGAAAAGTAGAAATTAGGAAGTACTAACTTCAACTTTTCGCGTTAAACTACTAGGTCGAAAAGTAGAAAAGTGGAAGTTTTTCACGTGACAATTGTCAATAAAACTTCCACTTTTCGACCTAAAAAAGTCAAAAGTCGAAAAGTTGAAAAGTCGAAAAGTTGAAAAGTCGAAAAGTCGAAATTAGCCGATTAAAACTTCCACTTTTCTAGTTAGGACTGATTATCACGGGATGTTTGTTTATCAGCACCGAATAACGTTGGAGCCGGTGTAGGGGTAAAAATAAACTGGTACCCGTTGTATCTCCCGTAGCCGTTCGATAGACACACACATACAAAGATCAATAACAGGCTACCTGTTTAGGGTAAAAATTCCTGTGTCACCGGTCCCGCGGCCAATTTGTCCTACGAAAAATTAGTCCTAACTAGAAAAGTGGAAGTTTTAATCGGCTAATTTCAACTTTTCAACTTTTCGACTTTTCGAGTTTTTGACTTTTCTAGGTCGAAAAGTGGAAGTTTTATTGACAATTGTCATGTGAAAAACTTCCACTTTTCTACCTTTCGACCTAGCAGTTTAACGCGAAAAGTTGAAGTCAGTACTTCCTAATTTCTACTTTTCTAGACAAACGTGAGGTCGAAAAGTCGAAAGTTTTTTGACAATTGTCAGGTCAAAAACTTCAACTTTTCGACTTTTCGAGGTAACTTTTTTGCTAGAAAAGTGGAAGTTAGTGTGCCTAATTTCTACTTTTCGAGTTCCTCGTAGGTCGAAAAGTGGATGGCGGAAACAGGATTCCGTAAGTGCGAAGTCTAAAATTTCCTTAAGAGGTTACGTGGTCTATTAAGGAAATACCACTGAAAGCCATGCTCTATGAAAAGGGGGCTTGATGCATCTGCAAAAAGTATCGACCCAGGTCAGCCTGCGAGCATTACAAAGCGCATCGATCGGCAAAACAGCAAAATAGAATCCAAGATTTCGGAAATCAATAATTTGGCCCAACCCTTTCGAGAGAGAAATAGTGCCGATATAGGTTCGAGTGATTATTCGAAAGTTAAAGATGACAGTACGAGTAATACATGCACTTCAAATCATGATCAGGTTTCATACCGTGATGCATTATTGAACAACTCTACCGTTATAAGGTCATTACCAGGTCAAACAGGTCAGCACGGGGGATTCTACAGCTTGTTCTAATCTTGTTTTGACTGAAGGCTCAACAGATCAGACAAATCCTACATCGGGATTATCAAACAACAGCACGCACGAGACACAGAATGGCCGCGAGCAAATGACACCTATTGACCGACGCCTTGCTAATGATGCGTCTGGACGCAAATCTACGGCTGGCGAATCTTCGTCTACACAGTCTAATATTCAACATATCCCTGTATGTATTTCACGCAGTAGAGTGCAAAGATCTGTGGACTTTGATCTACAACCGAAAGAACATTTTACAACAAACCAGGAATCAGTCATTGATGACGCTGTTTCGATTTCTGCTTACAGTGACGAAGACGGTTTTTCTGAATATGTTATCAAGAAAACTAAACGTTTCTATGTAGGTGGATTTAAATCTTCCATAACGATTCCAAAACTAACAAGTTATTATACCAACAGAGGGCTAAAAGTAACCATGATTCGGATATTTAGACAAAGATTTAGTCGTTCGGTCGTGATCCGCTTAAATGTTGAGGTTCCACATTCTCAAAAATTAATTGAACCAGGTTTTTGGCCTGACGGCGTCATATGTAGACCCTGGATGGCAAGGAATTCGTACAATAGGAAGTTTCGTCAAAATAGAACTTTTGAGGATACAGATGTGGATACAGATCCGACAGATTTGAGCAATGACCTTTTTAGACAAAGTGACAGGCGTTTTGATAACATTAATCATGCGAAACCCTACAGCACCTACAACCAGCAGATTGGTCGTTACAGTTATTCTAGGCGGTCACGTGACACGCGTGATTTCTATTCCTCAAATCAAGGTCGTTATGATGATAATGATAATTATTATCATTCATACCGACAAGGATATGAGGATAACTATAACCAATACGGTTAAGTTAGCAATATAGCAGGAATATTTATGTACAGTCGTCATCAATATTGTATTGTTTTACTATTGTATTTATAGTTCTTATAATCATTTACAAGTACACTTAACGTTGGCACATGGAATGCTACTGGATTAATGTCCAGTGAATACTACTTAAGTAACCTCCTAGATAAAGAATCCATCGATATATTCGGTATATCTGAACACTGGCTTTTCCCCAGTGATATTCATTTTTTTAACTGCATACATCCCGATTATACTGCTTTCGGTATAAGTGATACAGGCTTACGTTTCAACACAGGTAGATATGTAGGTAAAGGCGGCGTGGCCTTTTTATGGAAGAAATCACTCCAATACAAGATACGTCCTCTTTCTGTAGAGAGTGACAGAATTATAGGCCTACAAGTTCAAAAAAGCCAAAACGAGTATATTTATATTTTTCAAATTTATTTACCCTGCTCAAATCATCGTATTTCCGTATACCGCGAGTATATAGATATATTGTATAATATAGTGAGTATGTACTCATAAATGGGCACAGTTATTTTAATGGCGATTTTAACGCACATTTAAACGGCCCGTCCTTCATTAAAGAAATTGATTCGAGGGGAGCCGCACTATGCGACCTAATCAATTTGTTTAATTTATCAGTGATCACTACTTTGCCCCTCTGTACTGGTGCAGATGTGAGTTATGTGTCGTACGATGGTCATTGCTAATCATTTATTGATCATGTTATTGTTTCCAGTGAGTTTGTTAATTCAGTATCAGCTTGTTGTATTCTTGATGACAATTGTCTAAATGTCTCAAACCATCGTACAGTAATCTTTAACATACAGTGTATTGATTGTTTTCCTATTCATGCAAACTTGCATAATATTAAGTCTATTAAATGGCATAAAATTACAAATGACCATATAGCGAGGTTTAAACAGTGTATGAACAGTTGTCTACAGAGCGATGTAGGTCGGTCATACGCGGCCGACGTATATCGATTTATAGATAACTTATACCAATCAATTGTTTCTAGTATAGAATATGCATCGGAGAGTTGTCTCCCTCATTCCTCATATTGTTCCTATTTAAAACCATATTGGTCTGCAGAACTCCGCCGATATCACTCTGTTATGAGAGGTAAACGTCGTGTAGATAGAGTCCGGCAGACCACGAGATGCTAATTATACATCGTATTCAGAGTACAAAAAGGCAAAACGTCAGTTCCGTAAATTACATAGACATTGTTCATTTAATTATATGCAGGAAATCAACAGAAAAATTGATGAGGCAGCTGAAATTGATAGTCCTTGCTTCTGGAGATTATTTAATTCAAAACGGAAAAATGGTCCGAAAAGCGTTTCTAACGAAATTAAGTTTGATGGTGTTATCTTTCGAGATCCAGAGCAAATATATCAAGGGTGGGGAAAGCATTTTGCAAATTTGTACTCTGATACTGAATGTGTTAGTTATGACTCTGGCCACTATGATAAAATCTTGAATGTGGTGCAAAGAATCAAGGAAAAATCTCTGGTAGCTGATGATGATCATATCAGTGCGGAAGAAGTAGTAAAATCACTGTCTTCTCTTAAAACTGGCAAGATGTGTGGTATCGATAATGTTTGTAATGAGCATCTGATAAATGGTGGAGATGTCTTAGTATTCTATCTTACTATCTTATCCGACTACATGTATTGTTTTGCGTATGTTTCAAATGCTTTAAAGCGAGGAATCATTTTAACTTTGTACAAAGGTGGTCATAAGCCCAAAGACCAATGTACCAGTTATCGGGCTATAACTTTCTTCTTCAATTCATTAGTTGTATGAAAAGGTGCTTCTCAACCGCTTACAAAATTATATAGATTGGCCGATTAACCCCTTGCAAGGTGGTTTCCAACCCAGTATGAGTAGTGCAATGACTTCTTTTATCTTGCATGAAAGTATCAATTTTTGCAGGGAACAAAATAGTAAACTTTATATCTGTTTTTTAGACGCACGTCAAGCTTTTGATAGAGTCTGGCACGGTGGATTAGTTTACAAACTAAGCGAATTGGGTATTTCCCACAAGCTTTTAAAAACCGTTATTGCCATGCACTCGAATATGAGCAGTTGTGTATTATATAACGGGTTCTATTCAGACTGGTTCCCTATTTTGCAGGGCACCAGACAAGGTGGTATTTGGTCCCCATTTTTGTACTTAGTATACATTAATGATTTAATCGACCAGTTAGTCAATAGTAAACTGGTTTTTCAGATTGGAGGTGTCAGTTTTTGTGCCCCGTCCTTTGCAGACGATATGACCCTCCAGGCTTTATCATGTAATGCATTACAATCCATGATTTCTATTTGTTACCGTTACTCGTGTTTGTGGCGTTATCAATACAACCCTTTATCAAAGGACTGATAGTTCTGAGAGTCACCTGGAGGGTAATGGGTTAGAAGTTTTCACCCTTTTTTGTTCAAATATATTAAAAGCATTCAAGATACAAAATAACTTAGCCATAAGACAGTATTATATGCGAGCATATTTCTAAGTTGTCATCCTAAAATTACAAACATTAATATAAAAATTTACATGGAAAAAATGTGGTGAGAATTAAAATTCAGGCACCAGGAACAGGTTTAAAAAGTTCAAAGTCTCTTATCCCTGGTGATTTTATTTTAAAAAATGGCTTTAAAAAGGTACAATCAATATAAAACAAGTCATTTCGCTGAAATGGTATCCACCGCCGAAACATAATTATAAGAGGTATTGTATTTTGCATGTAAATGGCCGTTTCTGTTAATGGTGAAAATATACATTAAGCTCCCTTATTCCATGACACGGCATTTCATTAAATAAAAAAAAAAAAAAAAAAAAAAAAAAAACAAATACTGGTTGACTGTGGCTTATGATAAACAATATGAAAAAAGAAGTCTCATAAAATTGTGTCCAGTGGTTAAAGAGATATTGGTCTATAATGGAAATATACATCAAACCCCATTTTTCCATGACACCGCATTAAAAACAAAAACAAAATAAAACAAAACAAGCAGACCGAAAGACGTCAAGCCTCCTTTTTCCATGAGAAGGCATTGCATTTAAAAAAAAGTATGTCGGCGGACTATCATGAGGAACACATGTATAAGTTCCATTAACTTTCGTCAGCGATTTTAGAATATATCTGTCTGGACGGACGGAAGATCGGACGGACGAACGGACAGACAACATGAAAATTATATTTCCCCCCCCCCCCCCGAAATTCGGCGGGGCATTTCTAATAACTGTCGAAGTTCCATAAGTTCCATCAATATTTACAGTGCCTCCCTAGCTTAATAATGTCTGTAAAGAATGTGGACAAAAATTAGGCTTATAGGTTGATAAAAATGTTTTTTCTAGCGCAGAATCTGGGTGACTTAACTTACATGTGTACCTTAATTCTTACACATATTGCTGAAGGAGACATTCTAAATATTTTTCAGTAGAAAAGGGCAACCGTCACAACTCGGCCGATTCCGTACCTACATCTAACCTCGTCCGTATAAAGGAGGCTTCCATTTTGAACTACCAATCACAGGATCTTAAACATGGCGGCGCCCCTGTAGATCGTTTAGCAACGACATGAACAACCACGATGAAGTTATTCACTTCTATCGATCTGTCGATGAAAGCTCCCAATGAAATTGATAAACCACGCTAAAAATTGAATGTACAAACTGTTTGCCAACTGAATTTAGGACAGATTGTAAAATTTAGAGTGTACTTCTAACTAATGGGCAATTATCGAACGATTTTCACTGAGAATTGTCCACAAATAGAAGCGTGTCGTAGTAAAGACGCTTGTCGTCGAAGAGTATTTTTCAGCCTGTCCGCAAACTTGTTTAGTTCACGACGGCTATTTTTAGATACATACATGATGCGCTATTTTTAGAGATGATGTCTGTGTAAGCGATAGGCTATCGTGTACCCTTGTGGACGAAATGAAGGTTTGAACCGTTAAATAGCTCAGTCTTTATAGACATAATTATTCATGATCACAAAGACACAATTGTAAGTTATTTACAACAGAAAAAACTGGGTTGTTTACCGAATGATTAGAAAACTATGTTTTATCTCGTAAACCGGAACTTGGGACAGGAAGCAGTAGAAGGCCGGAGGTATGCTTACGTCACCCCATAGATCAGGATGATAACAATGAGAGCCTGGTTGCTACGCAACCAGGCGACTCCAGAATGTGCCGTTGTTACTTTCAATGAGTCAAAACATTACTATAAACGTTGTAAACGGTCATGGTTCATTGGTCATCAACAGATAACTGAATATGAGGATTTCATTCATTTGGGCATAAAACGGGACAAATCAAATGGTTCTTCTTACATAGTTAAGGAATTGGACAGGAAATTAAGGGCAACATTTTATGGCCTAATTAAAGATGGACTTCATAAGAATGGTTTAAATCCGCTAACAAGTGTTAAGATATATAAATCTATTGTATTACCAAAAGCACCTTTTGGCTCCGAGTTTTTGCAATCCCTTTCTAGTCGAGAAAGGATGACCTTGGAAAGATCACACCGGCTATGCTTAAAACAAATGCAGGGATTGCGGAGTAGATCAAGAACTGATATAGTTCTTGGACTACTCGGTATTCTTCCGATCGAAGCCGACATCGAAAAAAGAAAATTGTCTTTCTTCGGTCAACTTTGTCGATTGGAAAGGGATTGTGCAGCGAAACAGTTATTTCTATTGCGTTTATGTTCATTTATTTTAGATAAATCCAAGTTTGGCCTTGTCAATGATATTGCTATTGTTTTACGCAAGTTCAATCTTTATGACATTATGCACAAATATGTTGAAGACGGTTCTTTCCCTCGTAAATTTTAAATTTTTGTGGAAAAATTCCATTACTTCAAGTATCAGTAGATATTATATAAATGAATGGGAGGCTCGAACTTCATCCAATCAGTTTGTCATATATAGACAGATACAACAAGAATATAATTCTGCTCCGCTATGGATTTATGCAAAATATCACCCTAAATTGCTAGGGGCCTGTTTTTCTGTTGCTCAGTTGATTGTGTATCTCTCCCACTATGAAATGGCTTGCTCACGATGTGGAGAAAACTATGTTCATGTAAGCATCACTGAGCACTTATTAACAAGTTTTACTTTGATACAGCCTCTGGTTACTTCCTTTATGGAAAAAGTTGAAATGTTATATGGCCATAATACTTTTTTTTGTTTGCAATCTATGTCAAACAAGGATTTTGTTTATGCAATTTTTGGTATTAATCCAAATTTCTACTCTTTTATTAATGGAATGAGTGAGAGTTTTTATGTAAACGTAGTCTATTTACTACATAGTATTTGAATCTCATACAGGCAAGCACATCACAATATCTGATGTGATGTGATTACCTCGAGCATAACTGTCTCCATATGTTCTTTACTTGATGCTTAAATCTGATTTAATTTTTCGTTTCGGTTAAGTCATTTACCTATGGCACCAAGTGAAATTTATCATTTGTTGTTCTCTCTTCTCTCTGTCTCTCTGTCTCTCTCTCCCGATATTTCTATCATTCGTATAACTTTATATTTTGTTGATTTATGTTCATGAACGTTTTGTAGTTGTAAATCTTCTGTATGGAGGAAATAAAGAATACTAATAATAATAATATAGTGGCTCATGGAAATGCATTAGGTCCCCTTTTGCCAGAAGATGGATCAGATATAATTTTCATAAATATAGTGTAATATAAATGTAATAAAAATATAGTACTCGTTATACAAATAGGCGGAGTTACCTTTTGCAAAACTACCGTCCAGAGTTTTGAATGCCCGAAATGCATATACTCGTATTGTCGAAATTATGATCAGCGGTGACAGAGGAATGAATCCTGTTGCAGGTACTATCATCATTCCTCTGAAAGATATTGGTCGAGCTGGGGATTAGAATTAGAAACACCCTGAGCCCGCATTCACCAACCGTTCTTCAGAACGTTCTTAATCTTATTCTCCAGAATTTTCCAAATTTTAAAGTAACACAACATCTGACTGGCTAAACCAAATGGTTTAGCCAATTAGATGTTGTGTTACTTTCAAATTTGGAAAATCTTGGAGAATTAGACTAAGAATGTTCTTAAGAATGGTTGGTGAATACAGGCCCAGGTCTCAAGTCCTGTAATATACAGACTCAGGGAGCGGAATCGTAGGATTGATGATAGTTATTGCGACAGGATTCTTTCTTCTCTCATCGCTGATCATTTTTTGAAAGATAATTATGTGGAAAAGCAGCTGGAGGCCTGGGAAGAATATTGTGCGACGCACTGGTAAAAGAAACTCCAGGAAAGCATGGATAGGTGCACTGGCCGCCGCGATATACTTGTAACTGAATAAATGTTGAAAACGGCGTTGAACACCGTACAATCAATACCGAGCTTTTATAGAATACTATAATGATCGATTGCTTACATCCAGATGAAAAGGTGTATTTGAAAATTTGTTTGTGAAATATTGATTATTAAAGTTAAAGGCCCTCCAGCTGCAAGACTATATAATTCGGGGGTTTAATTGCAAACAAACTAAATTAATACCAATTAGAAGTATGGATATTATAATGGTTTCACTATGGCCTGTCAAAGTTCTTGCCGCTGGCAGAAAATTATATTGTAAAACTAGCACAAAAATTGGCAATTTTTGGTCTAGTTTTACGAAACATTTTTCTTTCAGCGCCTGAAACTTTGACAGATTCCGCTGTAACACATTATCAGACTGATATTAATATCCATACTTTTAATTTGTATGAATTAATTAAATTTCTCTGTTTCATGACCCCCGAAATGTTTACTTTTGGAAGCTAGTTTGCCTTTGAATGAAGCTTTTGAACATAATAATATACAGGTGAGAACATTTAAGAATACTTTTACGAGCAATTTCTCCTTTTGCCACACTGTTTTCAATTGTGTTCCACTGCCAGACAATAAATTCGTCCGCAGGATTTACTATGTAAAATACGTGCGTGATATCTTTCACACAAACACAAACACATACTTCCTGGTGGCAATTGTTTGATAAATTCTTATCTAAATGTGCACCCTTTGAGGCCCTAACCTAGCCTGGGTTCCAATCCGATCATGTTTTTCTTTCATATTTTCGGACGTGACATTTGTCAAAACTGGCATTGGTTAACCCTTAGGCTGCTAAGCGCGATTCACTGACCTTTGGCGGACAGTGTAGATCAAGGTCAGACAGCACAGAACATGCAGCCTCATCTTGGATCTACAGTGTCCGATGAGGAGGTATTTGTTCTCCAAAGATATGTTTGAAATAGCATTATTCTGCTTTTCACTATCGGCTTGAAAGTTTCATTTCAGTTATTCAGCAGGATAAGGGTCAACAGTTCATCGCCAAAGATCTGTATAAATCGAGAAAGGAGACAGCGATAAGGAATGATTAAAAAGACCCAGCATCGTCCTAACTATACGACAAAAATTGACAAACGGTTCTAAATTCATTACAATTCTTAATTCAAAGTATTCCCATCTGAGGGGTTCTGTCTTGGCCAATAAGACGGCTCGTCTTGCGTTTTTTTTTTTTTTTTTTTATTATTTGAGATTAAGAAATATTAGTACATATAGCCCGAAACCCTGATCCTCAGTGAAACATATTACGGCCAGCTAAACGGGCAGACACACAGACAGAGGGACGGACGGAAGGGCGGGTGGACGGATGGACGGATGAACGGACAATCCGACAGACAGACAGCCACAGACACACAGGCAGACAGAGACACAGGCACACACACAGCCAGACGGCGAACAAATCAACCAGAAAGCAGCCAGTAAGCAAATTCGTCCCATACTATGGACGTACATTATCTAGCTTACAAGCCTGCAAGTTTGCCAGCCAGCCAGCCAGCCAGACAGACAGACGGACAGACAGACGGATGGACGGACAGATAGACAGACAGACGTCATATCCACTGAATTTCAATTCAGTTAAATGAACTGTCCATGCATGCATTCAAATTTCCTATAATTCACTGAAAGATGGTAGTCATAAACATAGAACAATACCATTAAAAGTTATAACAATAATAAACTTACTTCGGTTTTCCTCCGTCCGCCATGTTCAAATTCATAGACTGAAAACTTGAATCACTGTGCGTCGAGACATGCACTAAATCAATAAACGTTTTACGTATAATCCAACCAATCATTCTTTCCTAATTTCTCGTAACTTTACCCCTTGAACTGTTTACCAAACGACAAAATTTAGGACTCAACCAAATTAAAAGGATTTGCAGACGACAAAAATAATTGTTTTTCAAAATATTTTTGTCTTTGATATGGTAGAAGGCATTGTAAGAAAAGGAGAAAATGCTGTTTACCAGCATTTTCTCCTTTTCCCACAATGTTTTCAAAAACCTTCCTCTTTAGGGTCCTTGAAAGTTGGGATTGTGAAGGGTTAAATAACACGCTCTGTCGACGTTGAGGAAGAAAGCTTTCAAAAACCTCTTCGCAAAAAAAAAAAGAACTGGTAACCCTATTTTCCCCCATTTATTCACAACGTATTCTACCTATCCACAGCTATCCACAGATGATTTTCATCACTCGAGCAGCGTTTTATTTGTCGTCTGCAAATATTTTCAATTTGAACCAAAGTAAATTTGCATCGACTTGTAAAGAGTTTATCCCAAGTTTAATTTCCGTTCATTATTAAGCTTCCTGGTTTCAAATTTAACTTTTTGACACACGACGAAATTTTAGACTGGTCCAATTGAAAACATTTATAGCAATAAACATAGTTATGAGATCTGTCTGATAACGGTTAGAAAATACTGTGGGCAATGGACAAAATGCTGGTTACCAGCATTTTCTCCTCTTCGCACAATTTTTTTCCACAGCCTTCTCCATCAGGGTCGTTAAAATTTGGGATAGTGTGGTAAAGGGTTAACAATTTAGCAATACTTTATGACTTTCTGACGGCGACATTTTCTACAGCTTATCAAATGTGGCAAAAGGAGAAATTGGTTGTAATTAGCAAATTCCCCTTTTATCACAATAAATACATATTTTTTTATAAAAAAAAAAAAAAAAAGATCCTCAGTTGGAACGAACCTCGGGAAGTAGGCTTTTGAAAAGTTGTGGGAGAAAAAGAAAATGCTGGTAAAAAGTTTTTTTTTTTTTTCCTTTTCCTACAAAGGTTTCGTAAGCCTTCCAAATGCAAGTTCAACCGATTAAGCCATATTTGATTCGTTGTCTACAAATGCTTTTCAAATAGACGAGTCCCAATTTTTGTTAAATATTATTAAATATTATATAATTAAAAAAAGAGAAATATTTATCAGCGAATTAAGAAATCTGATAGCTGGCAAATCATCAGAGAAGAAAAAGGAACAAAAATAAGAAAATCTATTTTTCAGTGGTATTACCTTAATGGGCCACGTAGCCTCTTAAGAAAGTTTTAGATTTATCACTAGAGTTTCACAGGGACTTGTGGGAATGTCACAAGATTAATCAAATGCGTCGATTACAAGTACGAGGATTTGTATCTAAATTAGTACAGTGGTCGTATCTAGTGTACAAAAGATAGAGTTGCCAATTGCAAAACGAGCAACTCTTTATTCAAATGCCCAAACTATCATCTCATTAATGAACGTAACCGTACACTTTACACGATCGCAATGATAATTATAACTAGTCCTGTTTATGTTTTACAAGAACTTTTGATTTAGGGAAAACAAACTAGACAGGCCCCTAACAAGCATCTGAAAAAAACATTCTGCTGTTGTTGTTGTTTTTATTGTTATTGATGTTGTTGTTGATGATGATGATTTTGTTTTTTTGTGTGAGTGATCTTTATTTGCAATAAAATTATTTAATTTCTTATCAAGTAACTGGCTGCTTTCCAAGGTGGACATAGTCGAAACAATTTTCAGCGGTCAAAGAGGAGTGAATCTTGTAGTAATAACTATCTTCATTCTCCGGAAAGAAATTAACCGTCCTTGGAATCAAACAAGTGACCCCTGGATTGCAAGCCTTATTGTCAATAGGTTAATCAATTCCCTTACCAAGCGACAGAATCTTTCAACCATCCATATTGAAAGCACTGTAGATGGCACATTCGATGTCTTTTATAATGGTATTTGTCTACGAAATGGTGGAAACATTGTGGGAAAAGGAGAAAATGCTGGAAAACCAGCATTTTCTACTTTTTCCACAATGTTTTCGAAATCCGTCTTTCATGTGTGATAAAGGGAAAAGTACTTGAATTCTATGATCTGCAGTATAATGACGGTTTCAAAATCAAAGGCGTTGTCCGCTTGGTTTAGTTTCAGAACATAGTTTTGGGTCGTTCAATATCATTTCCAGTTTCAATTTGCTTAGGGTTTCTTCTCTCTCTCGTCGATCCACACTATCACCTATGCATTCAATAAATAAATTACTCCCCTAAAACCAATTCATACGAATTACATTACTCTGTTTAAAACTTCGAAATTTCTATTCAAATGACAGAAGAATGACAAAAGAATTACAAATAGACCTTCTCTTTATTGAATGGGATTTTTTTTTTTTTATGAGTCAACGTCTGATGATATAACAGATATCTGGAACAAAAGATGTTTTCTGTAATTCAATATATACAATGACCTAATTGTATTCAGTTTAGTTTCCTTATTTCTTTATCAACCCTTTGGGCGGACCAGTGAGATATAGCACAGAATGTGCAAAATAATATTGATCAATACCGTCCGCTTTTGAGAAGAAAGCTTTTGAAAACATTGTAAAAAAAGAGAAAATGCTGGTAACCAGCATTTTCTCCGTTCCACCCCCTTTTTCCCCCTTTTTATTCTTTCCCTTTGAAAAAAGATACCATTACTTTACTTTACTCCCATTCAATTTGCGGTCTGCGAATGCTTTCAATTTTCATTGTTTGGTGAAGAGTGTATGGATTAACAAAGACGAGCAACAAAATTAAGTATGAAAAGAAAAAAAAAAGAAACATTCACAGATAGATTTTACGATAGATAAAAAAGATTTCAGTTTCTGTTTCACCCTCCTCGCATTTTTATTGGCCAAGAACCGTGACGTGGTTACCAAATTCCTACGTAAGGTACGTAATCAGGAATTCCCAGTTCGGGTTGATCTAACCTTTGACACCGTAGAATCTCCTAGGAGAGACGTTCTTAAAGGCCCAGTGGCGGAAAGACTAAACAATGCAGGCGTTCAAATGAATTTAAATTCAAATGATAACATTTAAAAATACGTGTATCAATTTTTTTGTGAATATGACAGGCCGTTATTGTACGGTAGGTCCAAGTGTTTATTGCTGAAAGAAAAAAATGAATTTTGAAAGCAGGTAAAAAGTTGCCAAGTCGCTCTATCGTTGCTTACTCTTTACCTGGTTTTAAAGTTTACCTTTTCTTCAAGATACCTTCCATGTTTTTAAATGATATGGTTTAAATCTAAATGCATTTCAACACTCGTTTTCTTTACTTTTAGACGCCCCTAGGCCTTTAAGTCAGCTTGCGCTGTGTAAAGAGAGGATACTTCGTTGTCATCTCCCGTTTAATAGCATTAATTAGTGCCTTAAAGCTCTATTCAAACAAAAAATTGTATAGTCAAACATATATAAGCTATTCATCGGCAAAAAATATCGACCAGGGTCGGCCTGCACAGTCCCCGCAGGCTGACCTGAGTAGAAACTTTTTCTTATTGGTTAATTTTCTGCATGTCAAAGAACCAGGCTCTCTATTTGGTCAGTTGTTATACAAAATTGATTTTATGGATCCATGATTATGAGATGACTAGCTCGGTATAATGCATGCATCACGGAGATGCATGAAACTGCCTTTTGCTGGAGCATGACCCATTATTTTAATGCGCTCTTGTAGCTCACTTCTCGTGGTTGAGACTTTGTGGCCGTTGCATAATCCTTCGTGCGCCTTTAGGGTGTCTACAATTACCTTACGTGAACTCAAGAGGCCACATTTTCAGTCCAATACTCATGAAAGTTGATCAGAATGTTTGTCTTGATGGTATCTCATAGAAGTTCAAAAATGGGTTGCGTAGAGTGAAAAAAGTAGGTCACTGGCAAACGCTCGGGAAAACTTTGTGTGCCCTCTCGAGGCAACATTTTAAGTCCGATACTCTATGACATTGGTCAGAACGTTTGTCTAGGTGATATCTCGGGTAAGTTTGAAAATGGGTGACATAACTTCATAAAGTAGGTCAGTTGGACGAATCTCAGAAAAACCTTGTGTGGACTCTAGAGGTCTCATTTTCTGTCGTATTTTCATGAAAGTTCGTCTGCGCTCATGTCAACTAGTGTATCACTAACAAGCTTTTTACTTGAAAAACTTTATTCCCATTATGGACACCGAACACATTTTGTATGTGCTTCACATCATCACCACCAGGATATGGAAGGGGATATCCGCCAATTCACTCATTATTCATGATGAGACTTTCATTATTCCTGATGAAATTTTCAACTATGTTTTACAATGTTAATGTTGACTTACAATTACGTTTTGCCTATTTAATTGTTTATGTCGACATTTAAATTACTTTTTTTGTTACTTCAATTTACAATCAACTATTCTATCTAATTCCATCATATTTAATTATACATTCAACCTTCCTAATAATATTTGAGACATTTAATTTCATATCAACATTGTTATTATTTTAACAAAAGTTACTTCAACAATACAAGATAACAAGTGTAATACAAACAAGCACAATGTAAATACCAATGTAAACAAGCATAATGCAATAAGGATAATATGAAGCAGGGAACCACATCTCATTATTACGACAGGGGTCGCCACTGAGAAACTAAATTCTCCCTCAAGGCTAACGGTGCTACGCTATTTTACTCAGACTTCCGGAACCTTAGATGTGGCAGGCCCTGATGATACCTACCAAGCATTGGACAGGTATGTATAAATAACATTATCTCTCATTGATTTAGTGTTGAATCAACTTGGGAGAGGTGAGACAGGTTTGTGATTCGAACGCGGGTATTACGCTAAAAGTGTGAGCGATGTACCACTGACTAAGCTACCGCCGTAGCCGACCGCATTTATCACATGAATGTTGCTCATCTGTTTATTTTTTTATGTGTGAAGAGAAAAGGGGAAAAAACAAATTTCAGCTGAATTCCATTTTCTACAATTTCGTTCATGTATACAGAGTTAACCCGTTGAAAAAAATGCATTTTTTTACCGGTACGTAAAATTCACCGGATCAAGCATAGACCGGTATATGGAATTACCGGAATAGACATGAATGGACCGGAAAAGACCGGAATAGACTTGGAAAACACGGCGTAGCGACCAGACCTGGGGTCATTGTAATCTGTAATCCTGATTACATGTAATCGATTACAAAATCTGGGTAATCGCAATGTAATCTGTAATCTTGAGTTTTCATGATTACATGTAATCGTAATGTAATCGATTACATTGTAAAAATGCCTGTAATCATGAAAACATTTCAATTACTTTATGATTACAATGGGAAAATATTCTTTGCCACTTGTCAATGGTGGGTTTCTTCCATTACAGTTGGGGGGGGGGGGCTTCTCAAAGATTTTATGCAAAAAGGATGCTTTAATTGACTAATTATTTTGTTTTAAATATATTTGAAACAAATAAAGAACTCAGAAAACTTCAAAGAGAGATTTTCAAAAGTTTGCATGGTGACCAGTCCCAATTAATGAAGAGTGGATATAATTGTTTGATTAATTGCAATATTTATCACCTTATTAAAGAAAGTTTTCACAGTTTTGTGAGAACTCAATCATCCCATACTGTAAAATATCACCATATATTTGGCTGAGGTTCTGTTCATTATTGTACTGATAGAAATAAGGATACAAACTCTGGTGGAATTAAAGTGAATTTTAGTTTTGATCAAGTGAAAATCAGTAGACATGTCTGCTAAGGTTTTTGAACATTTTGACATTCTATCTAGTGACACACTAACTGGATCTGACCCTGTTAACCCTTTCCCAAACAAGCCCTGGTTTTCATGTGTCTGCAGTACAAGTCTTTTGAAAACACTGTGGGAAAAGGAGAAACTGCTCGTAATGAGCAATTTCTCCTTTTCCCACAGTGTTTTCTACCCTTTTTGATAACTTTCTGCCATTTTCATCAAATTTTAAATTGTCGTCTGCAAACTCTTTCAATTTGGACCAGTCCAATATTTGTCATTTGGGAAAGGGTTAAAGCTAAGTGTAAATACTATGCAAGTACCATATCAGGATCTATAAAGACAACCTCAAACTTTGTCACCCATTTGAAGGCAAGTCGCACATATTTATGATTTAACCCTCTTTCAAACAGCTCATTGTTTTCATGACCCTAGGGTCAATTATTGTTACGGAAAATACTAATTGGGAAAAAGCAGGCTATTTCTGATTTTTCCAAACAGTAATAAATTTGATATTGTAAGGGCCACTGATTGTTTAACCCTTTTTCACACAATCTGGATTTTTGAGGACCTAACCTTTTCTCCTTGTCCCATAATGTTTTCTAGCCTTCCCATTTTGCAAGTTTTAATTTTTGATTCACATTTAAATTGTCGCTTGCAAATGCTTTTAACTAAATGTAGCTTTGTTTTTGTCTTTCATGTTGCAATTATCTGAATTATTAGTCTGGAAAACATAAAGAATATCTCCACTTTTTCAGAATCTGAATCAATCAAAGGCAATTAAAGGTAAAAAGATACAAATGTCTTTCAGTTTGCCTGAGTAATGAATTCTTGAAACATTATGTGAAAAAAGAAAGTGCTAGTTATCAGTCATTTTTCCTTTTCCCACAATGGTTTCTAATACAAGCATCCTGTTCTTTGCCCATTACCAACCCATTGCAACACAGTTCCGATTTTAACAAACAGCTTGAGAAAACAGTGGGAAAAGAAGGTCAGAGAGCAATTAGCTTATGAAACATTGTGATAAAAGGAGAAAGAGCTGGTCATCCTTTCAAAGGACAAATCTTTTCAACATTTGGTTCCCTTCATGTTATTGAAGACTGAAGTTGAAGATCAGACTGCACAAACATGCAGGCTGATCTTAACCTCCACTCTTGACTGAATAAGAATGCAACCAAAGATCAGACTGGACATACATGCAGTCTATTCTGAAGTTCCACTCTTCAATATATCTTTACAACATTTTTCAAATGCTATTTGTGGAGAGTGCAGCCTAAGATCAGACTGCACATTCATGCATTCTGACCTTATACTCCACACTTTACTGAATGAAAGTGCAGCCCCACTTTGTCCCTCTGTCTTTACTTATTTTTCTTTCCTTCATAATCTTTGTACATAGTGCAGGTCAAGATCAGACTGCTCTTATATGTAGTCTGCTCTTAGTCTCTTCTACGGCTACCCATCCTCTTTCAAAGGACAAAATTTTTCAAAATTTTGTTCACTTCATGACAGTGAAAATTGCAGCCTTAGAGCTAAATGCAAAAACATGCAGTCTGATCTTATACTCCACTCTTTACTGAATGGGAGTGCAGCCCAAGATCAGACTGCACATACATGCAGTCTTGTTCTAAAGCTCCAACCTTCAATATCTTTTCAACATTTTTCTTATGGTGTTTGTGGAGAGTGCAGCCTAAGATCAGACTGCAGTCTTGTTCTAAAGCTCGAACCTTCAGTATCTTTCAACATTTTTCTTATGGTGTTTGTGGAGAGTGCAGCCTAAGATCAGACTGCACATACATGCAGTCTCACTATACTCCACTTTTAACTGAATGAAAGTGCAGCCCAAGATCAGACTGCACCTACAGACAGCCTGTCTTTAATTAATTTTCATTCTTTTATAATCCTTCTGGATAGTGCAGACTGCTCATATATGCACCAATCTCTTCCTCTTTGACATAGGTGGACCCAGGGGATCAAGACGAACATTTTGATACCCGATTTAATGGGTTTTGACCCCCCCCCCCAAAAAAAAAATCTGTTTTCAAATCCAAACGTCCGAGGTGCGACCCGGTCAATGAGAGGTAACTGTCAAAATTTCGAATTGCTTCAAATTTGGCACACACAAACTTCCAGCTATACTTATCATAACCCACTAATTGAAAGTGGGCTAACTTAAGTATGGTCTTAGATTTAAGCATTTGAAAGTGACGTAAGTCGCAAAAAATTGCGACCCTGCTGGCCGAAAAACCTACACGCCTGCCGGTATTTTACCTCTGTCAAAGTGATTCATACCACCACGGACTTTCACACTACGCATCTGCTTACAGGCGGACTTGTTTCCTTGGGAAAAATATAGCGTAGCACCGTGCAGGGGAGCAGTCGTTTTTTTTTAAGAGTTACCTCCCATATTTTAGAAGGGCCAAATTTCAGCGCAAAGAAGAATTCAATTTCGTCGTTTGTCTTTTACTTGTCCTTGTTGTCATTATAAACTGGAAATTAAAACTTTTGAAATGATTTTTAGTGAAACTCTTTTGGTTAATTTATAATTTAAACATCGATCTTTTTCGTTGTGTTAAGAATGTCGATATGAAATTAAATGTCTCAAATATATTAGGAAGGGTTAAATGAAGAATTAAAAATGATAGAATTAGATAAAAAATAGTTTGTTGTAAAATGAAGTAACAAAACAAGTAATTTAAATGTCAACATAGACAATATAATAGGCAAAACGTAATTGTAAGTCAACGTTAAAATTGTAAAACATAGTTGAAAATTTCATCAGGAAGAATGAAAGTCTCATCATGAATAATGATTGAAATGGCGGATATCCCCTTCCATACCAGGATCTCTTTTTAATTTTATGAATTCGAGATCACTTTTCTCAGGTGAGCGCTTTAGGGCCAACGGCCACAGTTGCTTCAATTTTTCAGTCAATGGTATTTTTCAAGAAGGAAAAACGTAATGCTTCTACGTAGTGGTCGTCAAAATCAGTCTTATTTGAAAATTCGACATCAGCCCTCTATCGCTCAGTCCTGAGTGTTAACGACCCTGAGGTACAGGCCATCTGAAAACATTATGGGAAAAGTAGAAAATGCTAGTAACCAGCATTTTCTACTTCTCCGACAATGTTTTCGAGCAACTTTAGATTATTTATACCACTTTCAAATTTATCATCTACAGATGCTTTCAGTTGGGAAGAGTCTAAAATTTGTCGTTTGGTAAAGGGTTAAGAACGCTCGTTGATCAAGGAAGAAAATGGAAAGACGTGTCTCAAATGTGTCTGTTGTGTTAATATGAGTATTTCTTTGGAAACTGGATGATATCGTGTTATTTCTTGCGAGAACTTCGTTGACCGCATAAAGAGACATGCTCTACAAACATTAAGGGGGCCTTTTTTCAGTGGATTCCACAAAAGATAGTTGTGTTTGAGGTGGAATAGCAAAAAAACACAATAGGTTGAGATACCACTTTTGTTTAAACTTCTTATGTGAGCCACTACAAATATTCCCTGCTCTGGCAATAGGGGTTTAATGCATCTCTGTAATGCGTAATACCAAATCACCAAATGATTATAGAATCTTAAAATCCATTTTGTTTCACGACCCACCGAGTCATGAGTTCGACTGGTGCTTTGCCATGCAGAAAACTGACCGATAGCGAAAAGTTTCGACCCAGGTCAGAAAGGACCCAGGCCCCAAAGAACGAGAAAAAGGGTCAAAAAGAATTACTTTCACATTATTTGTATTGTTACAAAAAATGTTAGAAACCAAAACAAGATCAGATGTGATTCTGTTGTTACATGTATCCCTTTGAGTAGTAGTTGGTGTCGCACCTACAGTGAGATTACTTTCACGTTGTAGTAGTCAAAAGTAGTCACAAGTGAAATTTTGTAGTAGTACTTCCGTTCCACTATTTCATGGAGTTGAGATGGTTTGAGGTATATCACTTAGATTTACCTCAAACTTGGGCAGTGGGGGACTACTTAGATGTGTTTGTATATTGTATAGATTGTGTATAGATTGTATATTGATAGGACTATTTTGTATCGTTGGAGGAACAAAAATTGAGTCATGGCCGTGAACAGGTGTTCCTAGGAGGACAAATTCTGGGATGCCTGTGTTAGAGAAAAACGCAATGGGTTGACATGTTGTTTCTTTGCAATTTTTTGCAAGACTATGGAAGTACTTTTGAGAGTAACAGACGAGAAGCCATAGTTTTGTCATTAAGTGATCTTTTGAGCTGCGAATATGGTCCATCTCACTCTGTATTCAATGTGGCCAAAAACCCGTGGCGTGACACCAAGATGAGAAGGGACTGGAGTACGAGAATCAGTCTCGTGACTATATTTCTTGACATAACCAGCTAAAATTTGGTAGACAACTCGCTGAGAGGTTTTGAAACAAGATACTTACAAAAGTTGGGCTGAAGTATTTGGAATTTAATTTTTAATAAAACCTAGAACTTACATTGGCAAATTTCGAAGTTTTCGGACCGGTCCACCGAGAATTTTGTCCCAGAACCCTGTGCACCGGAAGAAATCTATAGATACTTGGTCTGCAAGTTTTCAATTGCCAAACATTTGTATATCTGTTTAGATAAGTGATTGGATTTATCTTCACTTTAATTTTTTTAATTCTAATTTAAATTCTGTTTTAGATTTTAGAATGGATATATTTTTAGGAAATCGGGAAAACAATGACAATACATCTGAATTGCATGCAAATGGAAGATGCTTGGTCTGGAATGATAGTGTAAGTAAGGCTGGATATGGACAATTCAGATTCAGGTATCCAAGAAATACCGCCGGGGCTGAGTTTCGAACCTGTAGAGCCAACAGAATGGCAGTTATGGTCAGTTGGAAATCTTTTGTTATTGACCAAAGTTTCATGCGAGCCACTTCTGTGGTAACAAGCTGCGATTTAATACAGACTGTATTAATATGGAGGAAAGATTTGTTAATAATGGTAGGAAATATTGTTTTGACAGGGGCATTTCCACCGGCCATGAAAAGGCATTGCAGCAAAAGGAGCCAGCCTGCCTACTAGACTTCTGGGGCTGTAAGTATTATTTTAATACTTATAAGGCTCTTTGCATATTTTTTCTTATTCTAATTGCTTTTCCATCTATCGTTACTGTCCCCAAACCTGTATTTATCTACCCTGTTCTCTTGAAAACATTGTGGCCGAAGGAGCTTGAATTATATACAGGATCCTGCTTCTTCCTTACTCAACCTCCCTCTTCCTCTCTCCCTGTCATTCTCTCTTTCTCTCTCCTGTTTTCCCTCTGAAAACATTGCAGCAGCAGTTCTTAATCACGCACAGGCCCCTCCTTATTGCCTCCTCTCTTTCCCTGTGTCCCCCTGTCTCTGTCAATATTCTTCGAACATTTGACCTGCCTTCATTGACGCATCATTATATCCTGTAAAGGAGAAATTAATACGTGATATAGCAAGCGGAAAATGGCTGTAAGTAACACGTCTGTGGGAAAATCAAGCTAGATTTTCGCTATAAATTTCTTGAAAATATAATGATTTCAAACGGAGAAAATAATTTTAAAATATACCATTGTTTGCTGCAAATCTCTGTAGACAGTTTCTAAATATAGACATGGGGAAAACCGGGACGATTCTGTACCCAGAATGTCCATATCAGATAGGTTATGTATTTGAAAAATGCCACCTAGCGGGAGAAAATGATGTAGTCTAACAATCAACTTGACATGGAGGTAAAATTTACAAATAGCAAAAGGTTTCCGTCCATGTCCACCTGCGCGTACTGCGCAGGCTGACATGAATCGATACTTTTTGCAGATGCATCAAGCCCCTTTTTGACAGAGCATGGCTCATATGTATTGCAGATTGGAGGTTCTTTTAACCAGAACATCTTTCAAAATAAAGTATCTCTCTCCAAGTGGATCCGATATCAGAGTAGAAGATTCTGTGCAGTCTGATATTATCTACACTATCCCCAACAGTAACTGAAGTAGAGCCAAACCCGGAATTAAACATGGATTATTTATTGTTCGACTTGACAAACGTTAAAATTCTGCAAAAAGCAAGAGATCAACGCGGTGACGCTCTCTTCATTTCGATGTTTTTTTAACAATAAAGTATCCGAAGCTATTTTCAGAACTTTGTCTGTGTACAAGAAATGGAGGTTGACGAAATATCACCTCCTTGTGAACTTTTGTATGATCATGCTCAGTGAAATGGATGGGGATGGGTTGGGGTAATGCATCTGCAAAAAGTATCGACCGAGTTGACCCTCCGAGGACTGCTAACCGTTACCTGTGTCAAAACTTTTTTTTTCCTTTGGTAAATTTTCTGCACATCCAAGGACCATTCTACCTCAGGATTAAGCCGGTTATTAACAACATGGATATTATTGATCCAAAATCATGTGACGACTTGCGGGGCATGGTACATTTGGGAGGTGCATTAAAACCCTTTTGTCAGAGCATGGCTCATGTATTCTTGTTGAAATTTAGCATCTGAGGACACGTTAAGTTTCTTATTCAGACCACCGACCTTTCGGATAATCTGAAAGTAATACTAGAAAAAGAGTGAATTTCTCTCTTAGGCCTGTTTGTTTAATTAATTTCGAATGCTTCTTTCCACTAGTGTAAATCTTCAAGGCAAAGGCGCGTTTAGAATCACTACCGAGACCATCTGTAAACAGAAATCGATGGCATCATATATGAAGTACAATTAAACATAGCCTTCTGTACTAACGGAAGCACATTTCATTGCCATGCAGTGTATAGTAAGTATATTAATAAGACTTTCATTTCACATTTTCTTTGATAGAATAGAACAGAATACAGTTTTATTTCTAAACATGGTCTCCAGCCCATCATTCAGAAGGTACATGTACATACATGTATTTACAAGTACATATGACCATGCTCTATGAAAAGGGGGTTTAACGCGTCTGCGAAACGGATCAACCCAGGTCAGCCTGTGCAGTACTTACGGGCCGACGTGGGTGCAAAATTTTTGCTATGGTCAATTTTCTGCATGTCAAAGGACCAGTCTACTTCTGTTGTTAGACAAAATGGATTGTATGGATCCATATCACGGTGATGACTAGCTTGGTAACACACATTATGGAGATGCATTAAACCCCCTTTTGCCATATACATGTACCAGGATGTATTCACAACATCAAAAGCAATTCGAGAATTCGACAAAAATGATGAAAACAAAACGGCAACAGAGAAACAAAGGAAAGCATTACCTCTCTCAAGAATGACAACTTTCTGTCTCGTTGTGTTCACGTCCTTTGCGAGACTTGTTGATTTCACAAAGCTAGTGACTTCATTCCTCAGAATGAGGCCAACTACCTGGCAGCTCTTTCAATGCAAGGGCAATGTTTTTTTAGAATCTGATCTTTTCCTTTTTCAAAGTAAATACTGACAAGTATTGCCAGGATCAAAGTACTGAAGAAATTAAACAGGAAAGAAAGCATCTCACCAATCTGAAATCAGTTATGAAAATATGATAAAGAAAGTTATCATATACATGCAAATTTTCTAGCACGAATACATACATCACATGCGGACAAAATCAAACATGACCCAGATAATTTCCGTATATGGTCATGTAAAAACGCCTAAAGGTCACGTATCGCTTTAACCCTTTACCATACATTCTTGGGTTTTAAATACTCAAGCAAAGAAGCTCTTGAAAACATTTTCGAAAAAGGAAACAATACTAGTGACAAACATTTTCGTTTTTCCCCCACAATATTTTCTACCATGTCACAAACAAATATCATTAATCCACATTTAATTTGTCGTCTGCGAATGCCTTCTATTTAAGCCAGTCTAAGAACTTGTCGTTTGGTAAAGATTTATAGATAAACTTATCTTATTTGTCAGTAGAGGATACAGTCTACAAAAGAAAGTACATTTTTAAATTCCTTCTTCACTCCTTGCAATTCTGGAAGCATATAACATATATCCAGCTAAGTTACCGGGTAGGAGGTTTATTTTTCATTTTAGATAAATACTTGTATGCATACACGAAAAAGCATAGAAATAAATCGGAAAAAAATGCCATTCAAATTTGTTGACCAAAAATATAATTAAAGTGCTGCGGAACACACTGCGAAAAACACTGACAAATGACAAGGTTTCTTGTTCGGCATGCAACTCATTTGTACACCACATATATTATAATGTTATTAACCAAATAATTTCATAGTAACGGAGATACAAATCCAGGGTCTGTGGTAATAGCCCGAGGCCTCGGGGTAATACTGCAGACCTCGGACCTGTAACTGGGGCAATAAGAAATTACTTGATTAATGAAAAATGTATTATTTTACGACTGAGGTGTGTCGTCCATTTTAGATTTGAAATTGACCGAGTCATATTGCTCTTGTTTCATTTCATATTGGTCGAGTTTTTCTGGTATTGGCCGAGTTTGCTGATATTGGTCGAGTTTCTCATTTGGTATGGAACGGATCGTGTTCGTCATTTAAATACAATGCCACAGTTTCCTTATTAATGAATAAGGTTAAACAGAGCGAGTTTGTCAACAGATAATCACCTGTGATTTGACCGCGAAAAGACGATAATATGTAAAATCAAAGTCCTGAAAGTGCTTAGAGCCAGGGCCAGGTTTCATGAAAAAACTTATAAAAGTCTCTCATTTTCTCAAGTCCGTGAACGCATTCACATTCTGACTTAAGGTGAGTTCTTTATTTGAGACTTGGTGAAATAAACAGACTTAACTCAGTTGACAGAATTAAGTCGATTATTTTGTTACGTAGAGTCTGTAACATTGTGTCAACTCAGAATTTGAGAAGTAACCAGATATAAAGTCTGTTAATGTTAGTGAAACGCCTCTCAAATAAAGAACCCAACTCAAGTTGGAAAATAAGTCTGCTTGTGGATTTGAGCTAAACAAGAGACCTAAGATTTTTCGTGAAACCTGGCCCAGGCCTTTTCTCTTAGCTCTTCACCAGACGACAGAGTGATAGTATTATTTCTAAATTGAAATAATTTGCAAACAAAAAGTTAAATGAGAATGAAATCACGGGATTTCTCGTTAGTAGGGTAAAAACGTGAGAAAAAGAGAAAATGCTGGTCACCAGCATTTTCTCTGTTTTGCACAATGTTTTCAAAAGCCGGCCTTCTGAATCGGACATGCTAGTTAAAGACAGCATTTTCTCCTTTGCCAAGAATGCTTCTACACTTTCAAAGGCAATTTCTAGCCATTCAAAGACAAACTCCCATCATATGAGCCTCAATGTAATTCGTCATATACGAATGCATTCGAAATTTAAAAGCCTTAAATGTTGGCGTCTAGCATAGTCTTGAATCTTTTAAATGCGTGATACAGACTGTAAGAATTGACTTGGCAGGGCTGACCTGATACAGTTCACTGCATTTTAGATTGGGGTTAGATAGATTATTCGGAGAGCATCGTGAGTAGCCGTAAAGGATCGATAAAGTACTATTATGATGCATGTGTTTACTTATATTTACGACGAAAAAGTCCGAACTGGCCCGAGGTCACCTAAATGAAAAATAAACTTGTAAACTTATCTTAAAGAATAGCCGCGCCCTGCCAGGTCAAATCTTACAGCCTATACAAACAGCAAGTTTTCGCATACAAATTTATGCCTTTAGGACGATAGGCCTAAGATTTAAAAGCAACAAAAATTCTAGCGGTTATTTTCTTCATGATAAGGTTCAAAGTCAACATCAGGAAGGGCACATCCGGTTCGAAATCTTCACTCTTAACCAGACGACAAAAAAATAGACCCTTCCAATTAAAAGCCTTTACAGACGAAAAATTACGTGTAGTTGAGATAATTTGATTTTCACAGTTGAAAGAAGGTAAAAAAAAAAACGCTGTTTACCTCTTCTGACAAAAGATTGCGCACTAATTGCTAACCTTTTCCACATACGATAAAAGTGTAGACCTGTCCATAGGGCATTTGCATAGGACAATTAAAGTTTGTCTTTGATGATATGATTTGACTTTGCAGACTAGAGAAGATTGCGAGAAAGGAAGAAAATGCTGGTAGCCAGCATTTTCTCCTTTTCTCACAACGCTTTCAAAAGCATTTTCTTTTTTCAGGGCCGCTATAAAACAGGAATGTTTCGGCGAAGGGTGAACAAGGACAGACTATGATTGTTGCGAAATGGAAAAAAAAATCAAAATAAAACTAATCAGAACAATGAATCGACACAAGAGTATGGAGAGGTTGATTTTGTTATTCGTTTTTTAGGTTAAAAAGTCAGTATCATTTCTTTTTTTTATTTTGCCAAGGATAGGCAAAGAGATTAAAACTAAATAATAAAGATAAAGACAAAACACTGAAAGACTTTCATAAAATTATGTCTTGCCCTCGTAACACAACTAGTAAACCGACTAACAGGGGACTGTTACGTCTTTGTGCTGTAAATCAAATATTTTGTAAAGCACCAATCCATAGGCCTACATATATTTTTCTTTACAATAAGAAAGAAACTATACGGTAACAGTCAGTAAAAAGGTGCAATTTTGGGCGTTTGAACAAGGGATGGTTGTTCTGCAATAGGTAACCCCATCATTTTTTATTAAATCAGACGTCATCGCACTGATTTGCATATGAATCCACATAATGCCATTGACCATATGACGTTCGTTGCGAAATTCTAGGGTGAAATTTAAAATATACCTCAAGAGGTTATGGAGCCCATTAGGAAATTGCACGAAAAATATTTTTCCTTTTCATATCTCTATACTTTACTGATGATTTGTCTGCTATCGCCACACTTAATTCAGTTGTATATTATTTCCTTATGTTTGGTGAGATTATAAAAAAAACCTGAATAGCTCCCTTTAAAATAAGAAATAGATAAACGGAATAACAAAAGAACCTAGAACTCACAAATCAGATTTAAAAGTAGAGGTAAAAGATACTCGAGATAAGCATGTACAGGTGCACTGGCCATCAACAAGTAACTGAATTGACGTTGTAAACGACATTAAATACCACACAAACAAACCAAAAGCTTTCGTTTTTTTCACGTGAAAACCGAGTCATTCATCTCTTTTTACGAGGCAATGTCTTACGAGCTATACAAGCATTGTCAAAATTCTTATATTAGAATTGAACTGAAAAGGTCTTTGGAAGGATTTTCTTTCCTAAAACGTTATATTTGTAAAAAAAAAAATATATATATATATATCAAATCGTACGCCGTTTCAGGTGCTTTATTTCGGAATATGTCCATGTTTTACGTATCTATCCAGTCGGACAGCCTCTAATCTCTTCAGGTTGAGTTCCTTTACAAAGTCGTCGAACGTAAGTGTACTGAGAATCTCACCGTCAATACAATTCTCCTGAAAGGCTGTCACATGGTGACCTAGATTCAGTTTCTGAAGCACTGTGGCCACCTCAGCAATCGTCATATGTGCAAGAGCGGTGAATCTTTTTTCATTTTCGTTGATACTTGATGTCTTAGTGTTGAACTGTTCTACCACTGGATTTATCAAAGTTCTCGGATGTTTTGCTGGTAATATCGTAGCTTTTGGTTGATTGGGGAGTTGATCTCGGGTTAGAGTTGGTAGTAACTTAACGTTTCTCATCTCAACGTAACCCGTGTCTTCCTGTAGCTTTTCCGTTGAGCCGGAAGTGTCCGTTTCCCCACTGCCAACAAAAAGCAACTGCGGTTAGGGCTGGTATTTATCAGATATGGAATCGCCATCAAGGTCAATATTCATCGACTGTTCTTTCTCTAAACTTTCAGACTAGTGATACAATCTGCTGTGCCACAAGGTCTCAGTCAATTAGATTGCTAGTCTGAAAATTTAAAACTAGAACTGAACTCAATAGGGTTAGTAATAAAGTCTCAGGCTTTTCATTAGAAACATTGTAATTGCATGTTGGCGACTGGCAGCTACCTTTCACTTAATGAGTACTGTTTACTAAACTGCGTAGATTTACGCATATTATTTGGGATCGTTCATGTATGTACACTCAAACGATCCCTGCTATATCCAAAGGTATGAGCTGGCGTAAAGTTATGCAAACATTTGCCATTACAAAACTGTGTGGGTCTTCCGGGACACCTGAGGCTCTGAAGTTGTAGTTCGTAAACAACCCGTCTGTCAGGAAGGTGCTCGGTATTTTCAATTATTTCTCTTCTTTGAACGTTATTAACAAGAAAAAAATGGAATGCTATTCGACCGCTAATATATTTTACCATTGGCATACGCAAGGGATACCGAGCAAAGCCCGCGGGATTGTCTGCGAAACGCTTTCTTCCGAGAGGAAACTTTCGGATGGCGACAAAAGACAGTTGGTGTTTCTCTTAAACAGATTGCTTATTGAAACTGTTTGGCCGAGCGTTGCTGTTTCAATTGTGTCTAGGTGATAGCTAAACAACTGCAATGTCCCCCGACGTGTCTAGAAACAATGTTATTAAGCGAGCCTTTGGCCAGCTTAATGACATTTTATGATAACGAATTTACTGGAATTTTATCTCAAAAGCCAACGAATTCTGGCTCTCTTTATCACATAACTGTATCTTAAGAACTATAGTTCATAATTTATTAATTGGTCTGAAAATGCCTTTTTGTGCATATGTTTTGAAATTTACACGAAGCGTATTCGCCTCTTTAACAAGTGTGTACATCACGGACGAAGTATAGTTCCAAAGCAACTTGTACACACACAACCTTGTCACGATCATTTAAGTTCAAGAGTGATCTTGGTGAGTAATGTTTCAGATAACATGACAACAGAGCTTTGACCAAGTACGGCACTACCTTCTCAAGCAAAATGTGTTCGATAGAAAAATTGCTAAAGGTTGTATTACACTGAAAATAAGGGTACTTGCATGTATGAGATAAGAAAATTCAATCACAATACAGTTTTACGAAAGTCCGTTAACACAGACACGCTCCCGTTGAACATTGCATGTATTTAAACCATGCTTTGTGAAAAGGGGGATTGATGCATCTGCTATAAAAAACGATTCAGGTCAGCATGCGGCAGTCCGCGCAGGCTTACCGGGTCGAACTTTTTGCTATTGGTAAATTTTTTGCATGCCCAGGGACCATTCTACCTCAAGGTTCAGCCGGTTATTAGACTTAATAATCTTTTAAGGATATATAATTTTGTGATGACTTGCTCGGTACCATGCATCACGGAGATACATTAAATCCCTTTTTGCCAGAGCCTAGCTCTTTGTGAGTGTGTGTGTGTGTTCAAAGCCTTTTTACAAGTTTATGCCTGTAACGTTAGTACGTACAGCATTTTTCCTAAGCCCCTATCTGCTTTCCCTCATATAAATGTAGAAACTGTATCAAAGAGGAGCCAAAAATTAGCTCTGTGCAAATAACTTCTATCAGTTCTCTGTTGTTATTTTTGTCGAGCAAGGATTCAAACTCAGAATCCCCTGCATTACCAAGCCTGCCCTTTACCACTGACCTAGCCGGGTTTTATAAAAGTAAAGTTGACACATACCTGATATGGGGTTTGGCTTTAGGGACAGAGTATATAGCGTCACCTAATACATATTCATTCTCTTGGGTAACGATCCGTTGTGGCCTGACCACTGCTCTTTCAATCTTCGTATTCTCATACTCATATTTACGGCTTCTCTCTTGCTGGTGTACTTTCAGAACGTCAGGTGGTTTCATCGCAGGTCTTTCCGGTGGCTTATGTCCGGATCCCCTAGTTTTATAATTAGTTTTCTCATCACGATTAATCTTCAGTTTTAATTCAGCCAAGATTTTATTCGTGTCTTGTGGATCTTTGATCGAACCTAAAAACTGTTTCCTAATTGATCCTGTCGATGGTAGTTCTGGAAAGTCTTGGAGATAATCTGCGAGTGTTTCGTAGTCAGGAGTGTCGTCTTCGTCTTCGAGGGTCTTTTGTTTTGGAGAAGCAGAGCCTATAAAGAGATAATGGTATAGGTATACATAGTTTGCTTCCTTAGATTATGTTTACACATTTCTGATGTATTTTCTGTGGTTCTCTACACATTGTTGTAAACTACAGCAACAATGAACTTCCGCAAGTTGGTAAGTATAAAAAAAAAAATAAGTAACTTCCGCTGTGTTTAAGTGCAGATTTACGTAAATATGGAAAGAAGGGTTAAGTTATTTTTACTTGTATACGAAGAGTATTTCAATGTGAATTTGTGTGTAAATTTTATCGCTCTACGTTCACGGAAAACTGATGAAATGGTTGATTAAATGTGGTGGGGGTCGTAGACCAAATTCACACATTAATAACGGGTATGGCCACCTTTAACATCGAGTACTGCCTGGCATCGTTGGCGCATAGAACCGACAAGTGCGTTGATTTCTGCCCGTGGAATGTTATTTCACTCCTGGATTAAGGCTTGTGTTAGTTCATTGATGTTCCACGGTGGAATAGGGCGACGTCTAACACGCTGGTCCAAGTTATCCCAGAGGTTTTCGATGGGATTCAGATCTGGACTTTTGGCGGGCCAATCATTAATAAATGCAATATTATTCGTCCTGAGGAAATTCAGAGTATCTCTAGCTGTATGGCTTGTGGCATTATCATGTTGAAACGGAGTGATATTGACATTATTTTGAAACAGTGGGATGACGTGCCTCGCAAGAACCTCATCTCGGTAGCGTTGGGCATTCAAATTCCCATCGATCACGACAAGAGGTGTGCGATAACCATGCGCAATGCCTGCCCAGACCAAGACGGAACCTGCGCCCCCCAAAACGATCTCGTTCAAGTACACAATGTTCAGTCTGCATAACGTTGATTTCTTCTAAAGTATACACGAACCCTGACATCACCTCGATGAATAGATAAATCTCGACTCGTCGGAGAAAAGCTCGCTGTTCCATTGTTGCCTTATCCAGCGATGTTGTGTACGTGCCCAATTAACACGATTTACACGGTGACGTCGCGTCAATACACAGCCAACGCACGGACAGCGTCCACGTAGACCACCTTCGCGCAGACGATTACGTACAGTTTGGGCAGATATTCGGTTGTTATGTGTACCAGGGGTGTTAGCAGCAACGGCTGGTAGTTTGCAAACGATTGCGTAGGTGTGTGATCATGATATAGCTCTCTTGACCAGGCGTCGTGACGCGCGAACGTCCTGTACCTGGTAAATCTTCCGTACGCCCTGTTGCTTGGAAACGTTGCCTAAGGTATCGAATAGAACGGCTAGAACTGCCAACAAACCTAGCAACCTCATTCGTCGCCATACCCGCATTGAGCATTCAAATAGCACGTTCACGTAAAGTTAGTGGAATTCTAGGCATATCAAAAAGAAAGCAAACTTCTTTTTTTCAACGTCTTTTTCTTATTGACAACAAAGTCTATAAAATCACACTGAAAGCTTTGTTTTCATAAACACGGATTATACTGGTCCGTACATACACGACGAAATCGAGTTTAACGTTTTCTCATTTGTGTAATTCGTACAATTTAGTTATAATTGGTTTTATTTGACACATAATCGTTCGACCAAACATATGTAGGGCAATGGACATGTTCATTACATTAAAAAGAATATGTATAGAAATCGGAAGTTCCTGTTTTGGTTCAGTATTATTAACAAGAGGACCATGATGGTCCTATGTCGCTCACCCGAGTACCAAGCAGTAAAGGTCTACAATGAAGATAGATACCAAATATCAAAGTGCAAGGCCAAATGATAATGAAACAAAAAGAAATCTCAATGTTACAGAGGTCTAGGCCCTTAGGCTACCAAGAGAAATTTTTAATAATTGCCTGACATAAAGCTACGTACAAACATGTGAGTCCTGGGGCAGGGCCTGTAATGATCCCAGGCTCATGTTATGTTAAAAATTTGTAGAAGTCTAAAAGGTGATGCTTCATGCAAAGTATCACAGCTAAAGTCAAATGTAGCGTTTTTTTTTAATTCAAGGGCAGATGACTCCCGTTGTTCTGATCCGATTAGACCCATAATCAAACTCATCCGAGATCTTATGGTCATATACATTTAGACCAAGTTTGGTGCTGATTGATTAATATTTGTAGATGCTAGAGTGTAAACAAAGTCAAATATAGCAATTTTTCTAATTCAAGGGCAGATAACTCCAGTCGTTCCGTCCGATTAGACCCATAATCGAACTCACCCGAGATCTTATGGTCATATACATTTTGACCAAGTTTGGTGCTGATTGGTTAATATTTGTGGATGCTAGAGTGTAAACAAAAAAATGTGAACAGACGGACGGATGGATGGACGGACGGACGACGACGGACGGTGAGTGATCACAATAGCTCATCCTGAGCACTTCGTGCTCAGATGAGCTAAAAATTTCTTCTTTTACCACACTGTTTTCTACAATTTGTCTTGTAGAAACGAGTTATAACTATATTAGGAACTGAATCCCAAAGATGAAATTCACAAACTTCATTTGGTAGGCAAGACGTTATTCTTTGCATGGGTACGCTAGCCTTGGTTCCAGCCCAATCATTTTTTCCTTTAATATATACAGACGTTACTTTGTCAAAAATGACATTTTTGACAAATTAACTTCTGAATAGATAAAAGGAAAAAATGATCAGGCGGGAACCAAGGCTAGGGGTACGCAAGACAGGATGTTTTATCAGACAGTGTAGATAAAGATCAGACTGCAGTTGGATCTTGGATATATATGCCTTATATTCTACAAGAAAGTATTGCCTACAACACAGTCTTGAAATGCATCTTACATGGTCTATTTTTATCTCTTTACCAAACAAAAATTTTAGACTGGTCTATAATTCAAAACATTTGCAGACAACAAAATAAATTTGTCTAAAAAAATGAAGTTAGATTTGGGATGGGTAAAGAACATTGTGGAAAAAGGAAAAAAATGCTGGTTACCAGTGCTTGGTCCAACTGAGATTTAAACTTGACTTCCCTGCATAGCTAGCCCCATCTTCGCAGGCCAAGGTGACGATCACTACGTGGATCTTACCCTTTGGCTGATCGAGTCGAAATTTGTTAGCCTCGCGATACGAGTAATCATTGGATGCAGTCAGGACTGAAAGAGCCAATCCAATAGCGCGTTACATTTGCCATCCAACATCAGCAGAACTTAAATAAAAATGACCACAGGAGAAAGTTATCGGATATGCTGGGAATTATAATCAACAAAATACAGACGAAAAATATTTTCTTCAACATTCACTTTCACAAATCATTTAAATGAAGTTTTAGGATACATCCCAACACCAGACGATGGACTGTCAAAGTAAGTGTGTGGCTTTTGCTTCGAGAAACTTATGATTTCAACAATAGATTTTGACTTGATACATCGTCTGTCAAGTTTGCAATCTGAAAAGCAGTCAATTGTCGGCGAATTACGGTGAAAGCATGCTGAACAAATTATAATTGAACCAAACCGTAGTGGCCAATTGTCAAGGACCCCCGTTAAAACAACAACACCGAAGCCCTAACAGATCATGGCCCAACACCTAGAAAGGTAAACAAGTCTTTGACCAAAAGAGTTATATTACGCGACGTTTGATTGGTTTTCGATGACGTAAATGTAGGGGTGATAACAATCAAAATCCAGTAGGTTCCGCGTCTCCGTGCTAACAAATTTCAACACGATCAGCCAAGGGGTAAAATCCACACAGTGATCGTCACCTTGGCTTGCGAAGATGAGCTAGCCCTGTAGGTAATGAGCTAACAGGCTTGGCTCAAATCATTAACAAACAACAAAATTTAACCCTTAAACCAAAAGGCCATTTTCATTCCAGAATGAGTCCAAGATGATAACAACTGAGTGGGTGCCTTTTGTCTGCAGTGTTTCCACAAAGCAGACAGTATAGATCAATGATGGGACTGCACATTTTGTGCAGTCTGATCTTGATCTACACTAGACACAAAGGAAACTATAGCAGTGAAAGGCGCTTAAAAGGTTAAGACTTGTCCAAATTCAAACCATTTGCTGACAACAAAATAAATGTAACTCAAAAATTTAAATTTGATTTTGGTTGGGTGGAAAATAAAAAATGTGAACGGGCGGACGGACGGACGACGGACAGACCGTGAGTGATCACAATAGCTCATCCTGAGCACTTCTTGCTCAGGTGAGCTAATAAGACGAAAAATAACAAACACGTTAATCTGTATTTTGCACGGGCAAATGGCGGACACGACACAAGGGAGGCAACTAAACTAATAATCACAGTATGACAAGTACACACTTATCACAACAATATTATGATGCAGTCTCTTCACTTCCGTCAGTTCTCCTTTTTTCATATACTTATAACTTGAGAGTTATCTGAAGTAAAAAACGAAAGTCTAAATTATCTTAAACACACATGATTGACCTAACAAGAAATACAGTCAACTATTACTGATTACTGATCTTCACGCTGTCAAGTAATCTTTGAGATAGAGAGTTTTTTTGCGGGTGCATTTAGGACGAGACCTATCAGTGACAACGTTCATCTCCCCGTCTGTGACAGGAATGCTTGATTGTATACCAGGATCGTCTGCAGTGCAAAGTGCGTTATGGTCCATGGTATTGTTATCCAGATACGACTTGTCACAAACATCGTTGGAATCAGTAATTGTAGTATCACTGTCCTGATGGTGTCGCGAATATGCAGGTGTCGAAAGTTCGTTGGGAACTGGATTGGCGAATTGCGTAGCTACTAAAGTTTTTTTCATATTATATACATAGGTCACTGAAACTCCATCGGTCTACTATAGGATTACGAAATTTTCCTTCTCGAACACCGTTAGTGTAAATAGTAAATCGGCAACTGCCTCTGCCTCGTATATAGAAGAACAAGGTGTGCAACGAAATCGAAGAAAAATTTTACCCCTGTCCCCGTTCTGTGATATTATTACTTAGAAACTTAGTTACCGTTGCAGATGGGTTCACAAATTGTTTTTCTTGTGTAACCTGACCTTCGAAAGTACCAAACGGCTATCGCAATCAAGCAACAGCTCTGGTCTAAAATAAAATAAAAAGCTTCAACATTTTCCGGATCGCCATGCGCTGACGTCACACAATTTATTATTCCGCAGCAAATTATAACTAAAATATATTTTTCAAGCAAAGATATAAAATGTTTTTGTTGATATATTGATGAAATTATCAAATTAATATTTCGTCTGTTATAATTTATCTGTCAATTTATCTATCATCCAGTATCACGATTTTCATCTTCGATTTTGCATATTTTCAAATGCGTATTTACCGTTAATTGGTAACGACTTTGGCGCGTCTTTTGAAATTCACGTGAGTTATAATTTGCCGCGTCATAATGAATTGTGTGATGTCAGCGCATGCCAGTCCGGAAAATGCAGAGTTTTTTTTTTCGATCAGAGCTATCGTCTGATCGCAAGAGGCATTTGGAACTTTCGAAAGTCGGGGTACACAAGAAAAATCAATTGTGAGCCCATCTGCAACGGTAAGTAGGTTTATTTTTCCGTTTCTGATTAAATAGTATATCTGAAAGGAGACGTGGGGGGTCAAATTTTCTTCGATTTCGTTGCACCTTTTCTTATTTCATACGATATAGAGGCCGTCGCCAATGTGCTATTTATAGTAACGATGTCAATGAACATTTAAATATTCCGTGATGTATAAGCGATGCACCAATGTGCAAAAGTGATCGATGATCGACCAAGGAAGATTTTAGTGATATGTGATAGAACAATAGAGCTTTAAAGGCCTGTTTTCTATATCACTCTCCTCGTTCGAGTCTGTAAAAGGTAAGTGTGAAAGGCCAACACAATCAGGAACAGAGAAACACTCGGGCTTTTTTACTATGTAAGAAGTATTACGCAGTTGGTCTCCAATGAACTTTTTAGAATGCACCATTTGTCATCCACAGATGTGACAGGGTAACGGTCGCGGGCTTTCAGCTTTGACTTATCAGAATGTAAGTAAACTAGATCACCTACGCTAATTTCAACTGGTTTGTGAGTGTTTTTTGTCAGGTTTACACTTTTCACTATATTCATGATTTTTCATTCTTTGCTGGTATTGGTCTGTTATCAATGATCTATCATGAAAAGGCACCTGCTCATGCGTGAATTGATTGGGTCCATATTTCACTGGCTGATAATCCCCTATTTCTTACTCTAGTGTTCAAATGGGCCACAGCGATAGAAATTTTAACACAGGAAATTGGACCTCAACATGCTTCTGTTCGAAGAATTCCGTCTTCTAACTCGCGATATTGATATCTCGGCCACCGGATTTTTCATTAATGTTTTTTGTGCAACCAATTTCAGGACAAATGCCTAAATTAAACAGAGTTTTGTCATCCTGGAGAGACATAAAACCAGGCACTGGGTCAACACGTATCACTGCCTTCGATCCCTCAAGTCGGATATCACCTTTCTGAAGCAAGCTTAAAACACATTCCCAGTCGGTAGGCAATTTCTCAAGAGTATTTCCACCGCGATACAAATCGTCGGCTAATTCGGCAACGATGCCATCTTGTACACAATCTCCTAAAACGCGACACAATAAATATTCCACGGCTGTTTCAGAATATGGCATGTCCGTTGTACTTCTGGTATGCACACGTACGCCACGATAAGGAGTGACTACTCTGCAGTATTTCATGGATGTTTTGGAGGGAGGAATTTGATAAAAGGCGCTTGTGAGATCGGTAGTAATTATGTGTTTCCACTGAGCTATTGGTCTGAGGGTAGAGTCAACATCGGGCATTAAGGATGGTTGAGGTTTGCTGTACATAGCGACTGACATCAGCAAAAGCAGTTACTAATCTTTACCCTCCTCGGGGCTTTTTGATGAAGATGGAGGGATTCAAATATACCATGTGAACACCTACATGTATATCATCAGGCTTGCTAAAAACACCGTGGCTTGCTTTCCAACTCTTCAAACTTCTGTAGTAACTCAACAAGCTGTTTCTGGCAAATTGAGGCAAGCGACCTTCCCGTTGAGGGGGCTATGTGGGTCCCATGTTTACAGAAGTTTCAAAATGCACAAATGTCCCATTGTAACCTACGATGTTGGGGTCAAATACTGAGTCATGTTTAATCAATATGAACTGATCTTGTCCCTCATCTGATCTGGAAAGACATTGTCGAGATCCAAATGTACATGTAATGAGTGTGATACGTCGGAGGAAGTACTTCTCACTGAGCTATTGGCCTGGCCAAGGAATTAGTCGTCAGCTGGAAAGTCATATGGTGAAACTGGACAGGTCTTATTCGCATGGCAAAAGTGTTCATGTCTCTATAAATTATGAGGTGTGTCTGTATTATTCACTATTCTAACCTTTCCATCAACGCATTCTAAAAATTCAGGACTAGGCCACTCACGTTCATGTTTGCAGTTGTAGACCTGTCGGGGTCAATTTCTTTTGAAACAGTGACTTCTATGAAGCTACAAGGGCAAACAACAGTAGCGTTACTTAAAGATCTTAATACACGTTTAATGCCGTGGATACAGGGTGTGAACTGAGTGAAGGTGGTGGAGAGGACGACTTAAGTAGTGCTGGTGTACAAACGTAGTGGCCAGTGACGAAAATAGACTTTTTATGGTAAACTAGGAAAAATGGCTGGTTGATGAAGGGTAGCTTAAGACTGGAAAGATATATAAAACACTGTTGATCCGATATGTTTAAATACCAAAGCACAATTGCATCATAATAAAACAATTCAAAATACAGAATAGAAATTTTGGGATTTTGGGGAAAACAAGCTAAGATTGTGCATGTGAAAGGTTAACCGGTGACAGCAAACATGTATTTCAGAAAATGCATTTCATTAATGCATACCTGTTCATCAGTTACTCAAGACAGACTTAGTTGTAGAATGTAGATCAATAGATTTCCTTTTACAAAAATTCGTATTTCAAACAGACATCAAATGTGGTTACCTATACATACAGCTAAGGTAGCATATTGCGTTTACTACAATACAACAAATGAAATTTTACATTTTGTGATAAAAACAATGTTGTACAATGACATGTTCCATCTTATCAGCATAATCTTCTAGAATACAGCAAGAATCAGAATTTGAGTAAACAACTTTGAAGAAGCTACTCAAATGTAATACAAATATACAGTTACATACATAATTATTAAAAGTGAATTTTTGCCATAAGTATCAATAAAATAGTGAAAAGCAGAAAGTCACATCTATTGAGAAAGTTTCAAGAACTTTACTTAAAATAATTTATCGAAAACCAACAATTAGAACATTTAGTTACATGCCAAAACACAATTGCATGGTGCTTCACTAAAACGGACCACTTTTATATCTTCCAGGTCAAAAATGGCTTCTACTTAATCTGCCTCCAAAAGCTGACAGGGTGTGAGATATATGTCATTAAACAATCAATAAAATATTTAAGTTCGAGGTAAAAAGATTTTTACAGCTTATCTAGATAATTGGTAATTTCTCACATGGCAGTAAGTATAGATTGATTATCCAAACATAGATTATTATCAAAGGGCATATTCAATACCTGGAGACTTCTTATCAAACAATAATAGTTCCACCATCAAAAGGTGCTAACAACAATTGTGAGAAAAGGAAAAATTATTACTGTTTGCATAAGACACAGTTTTACATCCTATTTTGAAATTTATTTTATTTATTATTGTATTATTGAAAATAACCAAATGACAAAAACATGGGGTATTATACTTCCTCCTAGTTCAGAGACTTTGGCCCCCGAAGTTTACATTAATCAAAATACAAAAGACTTAGTTGCAAATGAAAACATATATAACTACCGAACATAGCAATGCTAAACAACAAGAGATGTGACTGACCTATTACAATTCTGGTACAATGAGCACTTGAGGTCATTTTTATGAACATAAAGTCATATATACAAATACAGAAAATAAGGCGAGATTGAGGATGGTATCTCATCAGTAAAAGAAAAATGTCCTGGTTCAGAAATTAATTTCGACGTAGCGGTTTGATAGTATAGCCATTGTGTGTTTGATACACAAAAACATGATAAGGTTGTTCACGTATTTTGCGAAGTTTAAATGCCATAAAATGGAGATTTTGTATTTCTTGTGGAACAGAAACAATTTTGTTTGTTAACAAATTTTGCACTGCAAAGTTTGACCAAGATACTGTAAGTATTGGTTTATTAGTTCCATGTCATAAGGTTACTGATGTCAAAGGGAACATATACCTTAAAACTTGTTTGGCAAACAGGCAATGCCATAATTTCAATGAAAACATTTACGGTTTCATTGGTGACTTCCAGAAATAGTTTAGATTTATTTCTTGAATTGTGCAGTTGAACAATCCATACCATTAAAAATAAAATCATCACCTACAGCAGAATGAAGTTGGCATGGTCAAATGACAGTTCTATGTTAAGATCTGCAGAGCTTTCTTCAGGAGAAACCTAACGAGCCTTTTCATAGATAAAAGAAGGAACCTTTGTTACAAAAGCATGAGATGTTTTGAGTGTTACAAAGTAGCCAGAATAATAGCTAGTTTTCTTAGTTTTAGTACGACATCGAAAGAAACAATGGTTAGAAGAGCAATCATACCAATTGAACAGTATATCAGTATATTATCAACACTTGGCCAGCTTTCATCAAGTGTAATAGTACCATTTAATAGTCGCTCTGATAATGACTGAAATATCACTTCATCATTTTTTGTTGCTTTTGCTAGTTTAGCTACGCTTAGGTGTGCCATCTTATCAGAAGCAATGACAGCTGACAGGTCATGGCTGAAAAATTTCATATTAGGAATACAAACATTTGCAGCTGTCTGAAATGAAATGTCAGCAAAAATGTTTTTTAACAAAAGATGCATCAAAGAAATGTTGCAACAATGCCAAATTAACTGGATGCATTATAGTTGTTGAATTGTCATGAAGGTGACATCCTGCTAATCTAGGGGCCATATAAAAAGTACTGGCAGAAAAAGAGCATTTACATGGAATGTTGAATATGCAAGAAATCGCATCCCGTTACCATTTTATGGTCATTTGCACGCTGCATTGCAACCAACGAGGTTCGATACAGAACGACAAGAGTGTGAAGAATTGTTTATAACGTCAGGTTGAATGATGTCATGAACAAATCCAAAATCACATAAAATTTACAAATAACTTGTTCTTTGTCAATCACAAACAAATACAATAGACAAGATTTTTGTAGTAACAAGAACAAGTGGAAAATTTGTCATACAATATGTCGGTTCATCACCAGTACAGTTGTTCAAATCCTCAACGTTAAGGGTAGCATAGTACTGCTGGTCATGAATTATGACAAAGTACTCTGGCAGATCCAGTAATTGAGTAGCATGGGGAGATGTGGCATTTACTGCCACAGGCAGAGACTTAATTCTACATTGCTTAAAAGATTTCCCAAAATGAGAGATTGGAAGTTTAGAAATGTTCTGAAATTTTGGTAACTGGATTTCATAAGTGCGGTACCAATACTCTTGTGAAATACGCAGGTTCTGTTAATGCTCAAATATAATTCCATAATTCATGCGGTGGATGTCAAAATCACTCTTTGAAGCCCTAACAGCAAGCAAAATGATCAACAAATTCAAAAGCCATTCGTGGTTGAGGAGTCCTGAAAGGAAGAATGACAAAATACCAGTCATGAGTCGGAGAGAGAGTGTGTTTCACAACAACAAGGTTGCTAGACTCAAAATTGGCATTTGTACCGTTAGACATAGGAAAGATAGAAAGTGGCGCCATGTAGGAGAGCTCAACCCAAAAGCAAGAGAAGAGATCAGTCAGTTACTGCTGACTTTGAATGAAAAATCGTTGTTTTTTAACATTTTCGTTTTCTACCTGTCCTGTTAAACTTTTGCAGGTACTCACGAATGGCAGGGGATGGAACTTCATCATGTTGAATGCGAAATCTTTGGACTCCACCTTTTCTGCTTGCTCCAATTATTTTCATTGAAGACAAGCTTTGCTGGACTTGAATATTATCAGTCAGTTCGACTGTATGGGATGTTGTTTCATTTTCCTCACGTTCAGTTGCTAACTAAGAGTGATTTTCTTCAGGAGTTTCAGGGTCAGTTGGAGTGTTTGACACACCACTGCCCTGACCATTAGCTGGGTCTGTTTCGGTTTGTCTTTGATTATAAGGTGTCAACCGAACAGCATTTACAAGTCATTTGTGTACTTTGCCAGTCGCTAAGTGCCTAATTTTGTCAGTAAAGTTAGGCCCTTTACCTTGGATGATATAGGGTCCGTCTCTTTTATTAATTAGCTTAGCGGACTGACATTGGGGAGTTTTGTCTTGCTTTAAAAGAACTTTATCCCCTACTTTAGAATTTGGAACTTGAGCCTAAACATCCTGACGTTTCTTTGCTTGCAATTGTTTGCAGTAATTTGGAAACAACCTTCAACCTGTCAGTCAGTTCAGTAAAATATTGCTGAACTGACTGTGGTAGGGTTTGTTTGGGTATTCGATTAGTATCAATTGGAAGATTCATAGTTTCTCTAAACACCATTTCATAGGGACTATACCCTGTTTACTCTGTGTTTGACATGGATTTAAAGGTCATCATGATACTAGGTAATAACTTAGGCCAGTTGCCTTGATACTTGGCAGTGTATGCCCTTATGGCCTGAAGTAAAGTGCTATTAGCTCTTTCTACAGTACCATTTGTCTGTGGGTGATAGCTACTGGTGTGAAAACGTTTTAGTTCAAACAATTCACACAAGGCACTGACAAGTTTTGGCATAAAGTTTCTACCACGGTCAGGCACTATTGATCGTGGTGCACCGTATCTGGTGATAAACTCATTGTAAAAGAATATCTGCAATTTCAGATGCTTCCTGTGTTTTCAAAGGGAAGTATTCAGACCACTTTGTGAAACTGTCAACCATACGGAGAATGTACTGGTAACCTTCCTTTGTTTTAGGCAAGGAACACAAGATATCAATGTGTACCCTAGAAAAGCGTAACCCTACTGCAATCTGGGTTTAAAGGAATATGGTTACCTTTCCTGTCTACTTTAGATCGTTGACATATATCACAAGATTTTACATAATCATTTATTTCTTGCCACATTTTTGGCCAAAAGTATTTCTGTATGATTGCTGCAAATGTTTTCTAAATGCAAAAGTGCGGTCATGGTAATTTTCAAGAAAAATTTTCCTTAAGTTCTAAGGAACAACTAATTGCAGAATCATCCTGTCAGGGTCAAATTGAGGCTTTGAATTTTTAGTCCTTGGTGTATACAGATGATTAAGAACTTTATCTTGTGTTACATATTGACTTTCACACTGTGCAGCAATAGCTCTAGTCTGATCATTATTTTCAAGGTACTTATTGTCCTCAAGAGCATTTATAAATTCTAGACAAAAATTACATTCTCTTTGAAGCTGAACAATGTTTTTTTCTTCATCTGTATTTATTTCTGGTAAATCAAAGACTGTTTCTAAATATTCCTTCTCATTTATTTCACTTGATTTTACATTCAAAATTTTAGTAACTTTTGGTGGGTCACGTTTGCTTTCGTCACCATCATTAAAAAGCAGATTAATTGATTCTAAGATCTCATTTGCTCCTGAAGCATCAATACCTTGAACTTTAATATTTGTGGCTGAAGTTTTAGTTCGTTGATTGTTTTGCAAATTAGTCTTATTAGTCTCATTCAGACGAGAATAATCAAGTCTTGATAGTGCATCAGCATTTTGGTTTAATAACACTTTTCTGTGTTTTATTTCTATGTTGTAAGGAGATAATTTCAGTGCCCATCTATATAGCCTACCAGAAGGGACCTTTTTTTCGATAAGAGATAATTTAGTAAAGAGTAGTCAGTGTATAAAGTGAATTTTCTAGATGAAAAATAATGTTTATAGATTTCAAACCCATCAATGACAGCCAAACATTCAAGATCTGTGACACTCCATTTCATTTCTTCAGGTCGTAATGCCCTACCACCATAGTCGATAACACATTCTCGACCAGAATCAACTAAATAACCAAGGACGTGACCAGTTGCTGAACCACTAGAATCAGTAGTCAGTATAAAGTCCTTATTCATGTCAGGGAAGCACAAAATAGGTAGACTTACTAATGCATTTTTCAATGTGTCAAAAGCATTTAGGCATTCATCTGACCAGTCACTGTTTTTGAAGTTACGTTTTACATCCTTTTTAAGCAGTTTATATAGTGGGACACAAATTTTAGCATAGTTCAGAACAAATCTCCTATAGTAATTACATGTACATAACCCTAGGAAACCTCTGAGTTCTTTTTGAGTTTTACGCAAAGGAAAATTTTTAACTTTTTCTGTCTTTCTTGGGTCAACTTGAACTCCATTTTCAGATAACATGTGACCTAGAAGCATAATTCTGTCTACTCCAAATTTACATTTTGATGGCTTGAGAGTAAATTTAGCATCTATTAACCTTTGGAAAACTTCATCTAGGTGCTTAATTTGTGTTTCTAAGTCAGGACTAAAAACTGAAATATCATCTATGTAACATAGCACATATTTCAAGTTTAAACCTCGTAGAACCATAGACATCAGCAGCTGGAAACTCATAGGCGCATTACTGAGACCAAAGGGCATCCGCAGAAATTCAAAAACGCCTTCATGAGTAACAAAGCTTGCCTCACGTCTAGTTTCTGGGTCTAATGCGACTTGATAGTAAGCTGAGTTTAAATCTAAGGTTGAGAAAATGGTTGCTTTAGAGTCACAAAGTGCATTAAATACATCTTCAATTCTTGGAAGAGGATGTGATATTGGAATGGTAATGCTATTTAGATTTCTAGTATCTATTGCAAAGCTCCAAGAGTTGTCTTTCTTTTTCACTAGCACAACTGGAGAGTGCCAAACAGAATCAGATTGCCTAATCAATCCAGCATCCTCCATTTCTGCTGTTTGTCGTTCAATTTCTTTTTTTCTAATTGGATCCGCCCGGTGGGGAGCCAAATGCACCGACGGGGCACCTTGCAAGGTTTCAGTTTTATGTGAGAAAATATCAGTCTTGCCAAATCAGCCAAAGATTTTGAGAAAATATCACTATTCTTTATCAGAAATTTGTTAAGGCTTTGTTTTTCAGTTTTGGATAACTTAGTATTGTCTATTTTAAAATTTAAATCATTTTTAGCACTTTTAGAATCTATGTTAATGTTTGAAACAGTGATACTTTGCTTGTTGCTGCATAATTGGTAAACTTCAGCACTATCAATGGGACTTACAGTTGCTAACACAACTCTTGGTGAAATATATATTGGCTTATTTGTTGGATTTATTATCCTTAAGTTTGCTCCTCTATTTTTAGTTTTTACAAGGGTTCTTGCAGATGCCAACATTATTTCATTCAAGTTAGTTACAGCTTCAAATAGGATGGTATCATTTTTGTTTACTCAAGAAACCCTTACTGGCACAATAACTTCTGAGTTAGCATCTATTGTCACTCTTTTAGAAGGTCTGGCATACCCAAACCGGCTATCACATAAAAGAGCAACAGTAACAGCGTCTTCCCAAACTGACAGCAGTCGGTTGTGGAAGTCAGTTTTTACATGATTTTGAACCATAAGTCTAAGCCCAAAATAACTTCATGGTGTAAATTTTCAACAATTACAAACTTTTGGTTAACAATAAGACCATCAATATTGACTGGGCACTCTATTTCACCAAAGACCTAGTGTTTTTCACCACCTACACCTACAACATTACTTAATTTTGATGAGTAAGGTTTATTTGTTTTAGTGAATTTGTCAAAAAAAGATTTACTTAAACATGACAAACTGGCCTCGCTGTCTACCAAAACTTGTAAATTTCTGTTTAGGATATTTGCAGTAATTGTATTTCTGGTAAGTGAGGTGACCACAGACACCTCTTCTTCCAAATTGTTGTGTGTAGTACAATGACTTTGTTCTGTGCCTTTGCTGTTTGCATGCTTCGGGTGCCTATCCATGGACGATTTCCTTTCACAGACAGGCGCGAATCCCTATTGCGTAGAGGAAGAGTAAAGTTTTCTTGCTCTCTTTTCACAGACAACCTCAGTGTAATGTCTACCACCACAGTAATCACTTTTGAGATTGTATGTAGGACATTTTTCTAATTTATGAGAAACCATACCTCTACAATTTCGGCAGGCAACTCTTCGTCTTCTCTCTCTGGTCCCTGTATTCCTTCCAGATTTGAAATTGTTTTGTCTGTCCTGTGGCTTCTCTTGAGGCTGGTTTTGGGTCTTGATGACCAGGGTCAGCTCTTTGATTTGGTCCATGAGGATTCTTATGAACTTGTGGACCTGGTTCCATGCCATGGCCGAAACACTAGCTCCTGTGGCCATTAAAGTTCTTTCTGCCAAGGTAGTGGCAACACTGAGGTCCTCTAATGTCCTTATGTTAGGCTGAGGCATGACAATTTGTTTCAGCTCTTCCGTCAAGCCCTGCATTGCTGCACTGACCAGAAACTGTTCTGGAACATTGTCCCTAGAAAACCTTTGGACCCGCAGAAAGTAATCATCAAGAGACTAACCACGAAGTTTGCCTAGGGTCCACAGTCCGAGACCTTGAGACAGGCCGTCATCACCATTGAACCTCTTTGTGAGTACAGTCGTAAGTCTGGCATAATTTCCCTGGGTGCCAATAGGAAGTGCGTCAAACCATTTCTTAGCCTTACCCTCCAGGAAAAATGGGAGTATCATTAGCCATGCTTCATCACTCAGTTTAGTCAGGTGGGCGTAATTTTCATAGCGTCTGAGCCAGATTTCAACTCTAGCTCCAGTGTCTCAACAAAACCTTGGTGGCTGAATGTGGCTTGCCATGATCCCTGTATTATTAATATTACTGGAGTCACTGTGAACACTGTCAACACTTATGTCACTTAAATCCAGACTGTCCTCATACAGTCCTGAATTTCCTCAGTAGTTTCACTTGATTCACCAGTACCTCTGAGCCAACATCTGTCAACTGGTACTGTCATTCAGTTTGAAGATCTTGTGTACTCCACCAAGTTTTAATGCCATGGATACAGGGTGTGAACTAAGTGAAAGTGGGGACGAGGACGACTTAATTAGTGCCGGTGTACAAACGTAGTGGCCAGTGACGAAAATAGACTTTTTATGGTAAACTAGGAAAAATGGCTGGTTGATGAATGGTAGCTGAAGGCTGGAAAAGATATATAAAACACTGTTGATCCGATAATTATTTTAATTACCAAAGCACAATTGCATCATAATAAAACAATTCAAAATACAGAATAGAAATTTTGGAATTTGGGGAAAACTCGCTAAGATTGTGTATGTGAAAGGTGAAATATGTATTTCATGAAAATGCACTTCATTAATGCATACCTGTTCATCAGTTACTCAAGACAGACTGAGTTGTAGAATGTAGATCAATAGATTTCATTTTACATAAATTCATATTTCAAACAGACATCAGATGTGGTTAGCTTTTACATACAGCTAAGGTAGCATATTGCGTTTACTACAATACAACAAATGAAGTTTAACATTTTGTAATAAAAACAATGTTGTGCAATGACATATTCCATCTTATCAGCATAATCTTCCAGAATACAGCAAGAATCAGAATTTCAGAAAGCAACTTTGAAGAAGCTTCTCAAATGTAATACAATTATACAGTCACATACATAATTATGAAAAGTGAAAATTTGTCATAAGTATCAACAAAATAGTGAAAAGCAGTAAGTCACATCTATTTTGAAAGTTTCAAGAACTTTATTGAAAATAGTTTAACGAAAACTAACAATTAGAAAATTTAGTTACATACCTGAAAAAGATATATATAACACTATTGATCCGATACGTTTAATTACCAAAGCACAATTGCATGGTGCTTCACTAAAACGGACCACTTTTATATCTTCCAGGTGACATATGTTAAAAATGGCTTCTACTCAGTATGCCTCCAAAATCTGACAGGGTGTGAGACATAAGTCATTAAACAATCAATAAAATATTTCAGTTCAAAGTAAAAAGATTTTTACAGCTTGTCTAGATAATTGGTAATTTCTCACATGGCAGCAAGTATAGATTGATTATCCAAACATAGATTATTGTCAAAGGGCATATTCAATACCTGAAGACTTCTAATCAAACAATAATAGTTTGGCGATCAAAAGGTGCTCACAACAATTGTGAGAAAAGGAAAAAAATATATTACTGTTTGCACAAGGCACAGTTTTACATCCTATTTTGAAATTTGTTGTATCTATTATTTTATCATTGAAAATAATAAATGACAAAAACATGGGACATTATACACGTGCTTTTGTCCGACGGACACAGTTCTTACGCGAGTCAGGCTCTGAAACACTGTTGTAAAACGAATTGCGGTCACCAATCAATATTTTTTTTTTTTTTTTTTTTCTAGATGGTCTAACAGAGATATCATTTGTTGACATGAAAGGAATTCCGGCTGAAATTTCGACGTCCGTATCATCTATCACTAAAGCTTCCAGATCAAGGTCATGAGACTTATTACAACAATACTCCGGCGCTATCCGTGCTTTCCTGGCGATTCTTCTAACCAGTTCGCACAACAGTAACTGCAAGTCATACAACGGTCGAAATATGCTCAGTGATGAATGAGAAATGAATCCTGTTCCAATGATAATCATCATGCTTCCAAAAGAGTTTGACCGAGCGAAGATTCCGGTTGAAGACCCAATGGCTGATAGCCCTGTCCATCACCAGACTCGACTCTAGCTCTCATAGTATGTGCACAGGATATACAGAGCCAAAGACTCACTCAATTACATTTTGCAGACTCTTCTAATAAAACTTTATTTATCTAAAAACCAACGAATGTATTTTCTTTTTAATCACTTTATGACATCTTTCAAATAATAGATCAGAATATGAAAAAAAACGAATAAAACTCGATTCACATCTCTAAATAATGTAAAATGACGTCACATACGACGTCACACAACGCTTGTTTCAAACGAGTGTAAGAGAAGAAAATTGTGATTGATCCAGAGGTTCGCTTAATTACATGTATCTAAACCTGTTTAATAAATTAAAGTTTGTGTAAAAAGCCAACGACTGTCTGCCTCTTTTATCAGATAGATCATGTCAAAATAATTCAGTATTATTTCTTTTCATGAACATTGGCAAGTGAGTTCTGATTGGCTGATAAACATTTTTCATACGTCCATGAAAAAAGAACAAAAAAAAAAAAAAAAAATGCAGTGCCGGAACTATTTTTGCTGTCACACTAATGTAAACAAACATGTCTACGAGAATTTATAATGTTTTCCTTCTAATTCTATACCGAGTCCGAAGTTTAAATGCTGGCTATAGTGTATTTTCTCTAAATATCATAAATGAAAAAAAAAAAAATCCAACAAACAAAATACATGTATAAGGTCTAAGAGAGAGCTTAAAACTCATTGTTAGCTTACTGGTTACGGATTAGATGAATTTAATTTTCAACTTACTTTCGGCCTTTTAAAGTTCTAGTCATAAATCTACTAAATCTGCAATGTTCAATGCTGTGATGGCGTCATGAGTTACACATTTTACGTCAGAAATATCAATGAAACGGGCATACGAAACTGCAGTACTGGACACACACACACACACACAGACAGAGACATGCAGTTAGTATTATATTTGTGCGTATTTGTTGTCTGTGATATTGAATAATAAGGAATGAAGATATATATCTTTTATTCATGGAGGTATGAAAGCAAAAAAACCTAATCACACTTTTATATTTCATACACTGTGATTAAGATTTTTATTTTCATACCTCCATGAAAAAAAAAATCTTTTCATTCCTTACGGGTAATTGAGTAAATTCAGATGCACATCTCTTTAAACAGTATAAAATGATGTCACATGTGACGTCATACAGTGCTTATCTCGATCGTGTGAAAAATAAGAAAATTCGTATTTGATGTATATCATGAAAACAAGAGATTTTACACGATAAGAAGATATCCGTCATGTTTTCGACATACATGTAAAAAGCAAAATTAATTGCTATTGCTGACTTTGATGAAGGAGGTTTTGCGATGTTGGTATATTTTTAGTTCTTTACCCATTACCAAAGGATTGAGAGTTGTAGATACATGACTTCTAAATGACTAGAGTTTTCTTTCTTTCAACCCGCCCGTCTTTCCATTGTGTATTTGTGGATCGATAGATTACCTGTTGACGCAGAACAGTGTAAAGGCGCAGGTCTCCTTGGTTGAGGCACATGTTTTTTTGAGATTTCTCCTCGCGGCGGTGGTGGCAGGGCATCGATTTGGAAGGTTTGGATCATTCTAAGGGCATCTGCCGGTCCCATAGTCAAGGGGATCGAGGCACCACCGCTGCTGTAAGTTTGTTGACTGATGTTATACTCCGCAAAATCTGAAACCATGAAACTTATTCGATGAAATCGTTTAAAATGGGACATGCAAATATCAGATTCGAAGTGTGACCGCAAAATTAAATATGGTCTTTGAAGAAAGTGCCGTTGAAGTTTATATTTTCTTCTTTTCTCTCTCTCTCTCTCTCTCTCTCTCTCTTATGCACATTTTTTTATAGAAAAAAAAAAAAAAAAAATCCAAACCAACAATTGGAACGCTTCTTGGAAATATTAACAAAGCTGACCAATAGTAATAAAAGGTCAGTTTCTACAAAATTTATACGTGCATACCGACTGTGGGACATTACAAACACCACTGTCGCAAGTATGATTTTGCAAATTGAAGCAATGTGGTCGGTTCACTTGCAAACAAAGATGATGCTAGTATACTTAAAAGTTATCGGCGGTCATTTTGTTTCTGTTTTTATTGGGTAATTTGCAACCATGTTAATGAATGTTTCCTTAGTAAACTGAGCCATTTCATGTGGAACACGAAATTATTAATGCATTTGCAAAAAGTATCGACCATTTCAACCTGCTCAGTTCGCACACGCTGACCTGAATCGATAGTTTTTGCTATAGGTGAATTTTCTGCATGTCAAAGGACCAGCGAACATCATGATTCATTCTAGTTTAGACAAAGTGGATTCTATGGATCCATAATACTGTCATGACTTACTTGATATCATGCATGGCGGAGATTTATTAACCCCCGCCCCCTTTTGCCAGAGCATGGCTCATTTCCTTTATAATTTGAGTGCATGCGTCAAATCTTTAAGGAAATTCCACATCTACAAAGACAAAAAGATGGCCCTAGATTTCGTAATAGTAAATAAACTTTGCAAGTAACCGACCCCTGTACTACTCGCACCATTCCCGCTTCTCTCTCCCTCATTTCCTACCTCAATACTTACTCGGATCACCGTCTTTCCTATTATACTGATCAAGATGTTCCAATGCTTGTCTATCTAATTTCTTGAGATACTGATCAAAGTCCTTTCTACTTCTATTTTTGAAACCAGTTATAGGTGCCACAGAGTTTTCGTCATTCATTGACAGCAAACATGCCGTAGTGTCCATCTTTAGATCTGGACAGATAGGTCAAAGGAATAAGGTGTCTCAATAAAATACAATTAGATCTATGCCTAAACTTTTTTTTGTTAATTTTCTCTTTCTCACCCCCCCCCCCCCCCCAATCCCATTTGTCCCCCTTTTTCCTATTTTTAAAGACTTTTTATGAGTTAAAAGTTACATGTATTTCATCGGCAAGTGGTCGAATTTCTTATAAAAAAAAGTTTCCATTGCCAACTCAAGAATCGTAATTTTGGACATTTCTGTAAGTGAGACCGAATTACTTCCTGGACAGAGCTGTACGTTAGTGATAAAAATAGTTCCGAAGAAGCTTAAGAATATACAACTTTATTTTAAATCTTAACAAAAACAAAAGTTAGCTTTGTTATGTTCATCGATTTTGTCCTAGGAAATGAAGTCGGAATAGTTTTCAAAATGAGTGCAGGAATAAAGGGATGTATTCTATTGCGTCATATACTGCTTCAATAACGTCACAAATTGTACATCTAAAACGGTTTAAAACCACAAAAAAATATGAAAATTCATACCAGCTCCACCCTCAAAACAAAACTTTTCTAGGTGAGCCTTTGTCGAGCTAGATAACCTCTTCTTTTTTACGTGTTTAATTAAATTTTATCTCAAATGCAGGTCATATTGTTTAGTACATGACTGTATATCACGAATTATAGTTCAGATAACACAAGAACGTGGTTTTGCATATGAGTTATGCTCCGTGAAAAGGGGACAAAGGACCGATATACTGCATGATTCAGTCGAATGTTATTACAAAATGGATTTTATAGACCCATAATAATGTGATGATTTATTTGGTATCATGCTTCATGGAGATGCATTAAACCACCTTTTGCCAGAGCACAGTGCAATTATTCATGTGTACTGAAAGTACCCGAATGAAACATATTCGCCTCTTTGACAGGTGTATGAGCCTCCTATGAAACATAGTTCCACAAAAGGTTTCATTTAACGACTTTGGTTTTACATGTAAAAAGAAAGGTCAAAGCTTTATTTCGATCATCAATTTTCACATCTGAATGGTCAATCGACATGGAAATCTAGGCGCATATCAACATTTTTTTTAGAAATAACTCTCAAAGGTTTGAGCACCGACGGCCATATTTGCATACCTCAAACGTGAGTTAGATAAGAAAATTTGTATTGACTATATTATATTGAAAACAAGGTTAGTAATGTGATGGACACTTCTTACCTTCTCCATCAATGCAGTTTTGTTTCAAGTATATCTCTTCATATTGAGATATGAGGAGAAAATGTCCCAAATCTTCAGCCGAATACAGCGAATTGCTGACCTTGACCTTACTTTGTTTCTCGGATGGCTCCATCTTTACTAGCAGTGGCAGAGCGAATTTTTTTTAAAATTTCTTCAATCTTCATTGGCTTTGATTCTATAACATAATGAAAACCGAGTCATGCTCTGTGAAAAGGTGGTTAAATGCATCTGCAAAATGTATAGACCATGCCAGCCAGTGCCATCCGTCCTTAGTAAAAACATTAACAAGTACACAATGTCGGATATTTTCATGCATGAAACTTGGTAGAAATAATAACAAGGATATGTTTCCATTCAAAACATTGGTATAATTAAGAACAATCACATGTTTCATGAACTTAAACATGGTATAATTAAGAACAATCGCATGTTTCCCTGCATTAAACCTTAGCATAATTAACTCTTAAGCTGCTTAGCGCGACTCAAGGATCTTTTGACAGTGTAGATCAAGATCAAACTGCACAGAAAATAGAGTCTGATGTTGGATCTACAACGTCCAGTAAGGATTTTTTCTCCAACAACAACAACGACAACAAAAGAATATTTGGGTTTTAAATATCGCATTGAAAGCTTCATTTAACCTATTTAGCAGGTTAAGGGTAAATAATGAGCATATATTTTCTTGCATTAAACCTTGGTATAATAATAACAAGGGCATTTGTTTATGCATTACACCTTGGTATAATTAACAACAAGCATGTTCTCGTACATTGACCCTTGGTATGATTGAGAATAATTACATGATTTCATGATTGTATAATTGATAATGAGCATATGGTTTTTTTTTTTTTTTTAGGATTAAACCTTGGTACAATTAGTAACAAGCACATATCTTTCTTGCATTAAACCTTGGTACGATAAATAAGAAGGGCATATTTTTATGCATTAAACTTTGGTATATTTAATTTTTTTTTTTTTTTTTTTTATTGAACCTTTGTATGAAAGATAATAAGCACATGTTTTTATCCATTAAACTTCGGTTTGAATGATAACATACACCTGTGTCCATGTTTTTAACCCTTACATAATAACAAACAAGCTCATATTTTCACGCACTAAACCCTGTTATAATAAAAAGCAAGCACACGAGTTTATGCTTTCAAATCAACTTTGGTTTAAGTAGGAAGAAGCACAGGTTTTCGTGCATTCAACATTGATAAAGGTAATAGTAAGCACAGTTTTTCACATGTTTCCGTCTATTAAACCTTGGCATAATTACATGTATTAACAAGCACGCGTTTTCCTGCATTGAACTTTGGTGTAACTGATAACAAACACATGTTTCCATGCATTAAACCTTGGCATAATCAATAACAAGCTCATGTTTTTTCAATCTTTTCATGCATTAAACCTTGGTATAATCAGTGACTCATGTTTTTATATGTTTTCATGCATTAAACTATGGCATTATCAATAACAAGCTCATGTTTTTGCATGTTTTCATGCATTAAACCTTGTTATAATCGATATCAATAATATGTTTCCATGCATTAACCCTTAGGCTTCAAAGCGCGACTACTGACTTTTTGTGGACAATGTAGATCAAGATCAGACTGTACAGAACTTACAGTCTGATCTAGGATCCACACTGTCCGATAAAGAGATTTTTTTCCCAAAATATACCTTTGAAAGAGCAAAAATATGGTTTTTACTATCGGCTTGAAAATTTCATTTTAATCATTTAGCAGCTTAAGGGTTAAACCTTTGTATAACTGATAACAGTCGCGTGTTTCCTGCATTTAACTTTGGTATGATTGATAACAAACACATGTTTCAATACATTAAACCTTGGTACAATTAATAACAAACACACGTATTAACGTTTTCATGCATTATACCATAGAATGATTTATAACAAGAACATGTTTAAACATGTCTTTTTTTTTTATGTATCACCCTAACAGTGTTACGCAAAGTTATCTTTAACTAATTATAGTGACAAACTTCCAAATTTCGATTTAAACCAAGTCTTACCTTCCCCCCCCCCCCCCCCCCCCCCCCGACCATCTTCCCCACCAAATACTTTATCTTGACCCAAGACCGTTTGCAAGAGATTTCTTTACAACAGAAATATTTCGAGTGTTGTTCCATCTTGATTGTTTAAACTACTTCAGCGTCAAATATATAAACTCAACATCTTTCGACGGCTGGAAATGAAATCTGCAGAGACACAGAAATATTCAAATCATATAAATTTGACTAAACTAGCGGAGGGCATAGATCTAAGATCAGACTGCACGGTCTGTGCAGTCTGATCTTAATCTATGCCGTCCGCTATAGGTCAGTGAGTCTCGCAGCCTAAGTGTTTTCGGTCTAGCGCTGAAATGGTTAAACTATTTAAAATGTATTATTACACCAAGTTCGGAACGAGAATAGGCCTTTATTACTTTTACTTCTGCTTCTTTATAGATCAATTTAAACATAAATTTCGCTATACATAAGCGTTTCCTACCCTTTGAAACCATGTGTTCGTTGGCTCGAATCCCCATTTTTTTTTTTTATTTTATTTTATTTTATTTTATTTTTCTAAAAGGATTGATGACAGACACTGCGACAGATTTCATTTTTTTTTCGAGGACTGATGATAGTCATTGCGACAGGATTCATTCCTCTCTGACCACTTATCACTGTTTCGACGATGGTCATGTAGGAAAGCAGCCGTTGGCTTGGGAACAATATTGCGAGAAATACTGGTAAAAGAAACTCTGATAAAGCATGTACAGTCGCAAAAGCCGTACCGATGTAACTGAATTAATGTTGAAAACCGCGTTAGACGCCATACAAATAAAAAATAAATTCTACCCTTTTCAAAGACAAATTCCATTACATGTATCTGAAAAATATTCAACTAACTCTTTACCACACAATCCCAACTTTTAACGACCTTCTGAAAGAAACCTTTTGAAAACCTTGTGGGAAAAGGAGAAAATGCTGGTAACCAGCATTTTCTCCTTTTCCCACAAGGTTTTCTACCCTTCCCCCAAAAAATTTCGATCTTTCAATCACATTATTTTGTCGTCTGCAAATGCTTTCAATTTGGACAAGTCTAAAATATTCACGGTCGTGTAGTAAAGAGTTAAACCAGACGAATGTGTTTTTAGACTTGTTCATATTGAAAACTGAGACGACGTTATGATGGTATTTGTTTTATAAAATGCAGAAAAAAGCATTGTGGGAAAAGGGAAAATGCTGGTTACCGACATTTTTTTTTTTTTTTTTATTTTCCAACGATGTTTTTGAAAGTTCCTCTATAAAGGTCGTGTAAATACCATATCGCTTGCCTAAGGATTAAATCTTTAACAGCCGACAAATTCATAGCTTGTCCACCCTTGATAGCATTTGCAGACGACAAATCAAGTGTGGCTAAAATGAAGGATATTATCTTTGAAAGAAAATAAACGCTGTTAAAAATAAGGAAAAAGTACCTTGTTACGGACAGTGTTTCTTTCTTCGTGATGTTTTGCAAAGCCCACCCCAAGAACATGAAATACGGATCGTGTTTTAAAGGTATGACATATTATCTTCTTCAGCAGAACATATTTTTAATTACATAACCTCCCGTGCTTTTAGTGTAAGATAGCCACAACGAATTTTGTATTACACACATTTGAGATTAGCAAGGAGTGAAAACACATTTGACGTCATTTTGTACTATTTTCAGAGGAGTGAGTCGGGTTTCACCTATGGAAGTTCCCACTTGTGCATGTATGGTGTTGATTTTTCTAACCTTTAATTTGAGAGATATCGTCATGTGATGAAAAGAATCTGCTCTTTTCTTATTGTTCAAATAAATTTCTATGAAACCCGTCGATAGAAATGCTATTAAGCTCGCCAGAGACTCACTTAACGGCATGTCTCGACCCATCTAATAAAATTGTGACATGATCTGTGAAAGGGGAGTTCAATGCATCTGTAAAAAGTATCGACCCATATCAGTCTGCGCGGACGGCGCAGGCTGACACTGTGCGAAACGTTTTGCTATCTTTAAATTGTCTACATGTCAAAGGACCATTCTACCTCCAGATTCGGTCGGTTGTCAGACAAAATGTATTTTATGAATCTATGATTATGTGATGATGTGTTGACATAATTCATCACGGAGATGCATTTAACTCCTTTTTGTCAGAGCATGGCTTATATGTCTTGCGACAGACTACTACCAGAAATTGCAAGTAAATAAAAGTTTAAATGGTATTTACGACTTTTTCGACTCTGGATCACGCAGTAAAGTAAACCTGTTCTCACGGGAATAGTTATATACCGGTAGTTCCCTCTTGTGGCATCGTGTTCTGTCATACAAATTATTCGAGGCTGGGCCGTGTAACAGTGAAGCCGAATAACCTGCAAACGAACAAACTTAACAGTGAGTGTGTAAGATGTCACACCACTGCTTTTTTCTGACACTGAAAATAGAGTGAAAGTCACTATCTGTCCCCTTGTACTGTATATTCATTGGCTTTGTTGTTTGCTTCTATCAAATACTAGTATATGTCAATTTTTAAAATGGCAGTTGAACCAATTGCATTTTTGCTTTTCCACCTCAAACACAACTACCCTTGAAAAACCACGGTGAAAAAAGGGCTTTCCCTGGTGGCAGACTTTATTCCAGTTTGTGGTCAAAGGTACAAATTACCTTCAAAAGTATACATATAAAAAGTGCACACAATTTGAAAGCCTTAAAAAGTGAAATCGACACCCAATCTGTCCATCCATTTATTCTGATAAAACGGGATAGTAGAAGAACTTCGTGTCATATTTTCAAATGAGGCTACTTTTGACTGCAACGACTTGGGATGGATAAGTATTCAGGTACTTATCAATTAACATGGTGGCATGTGAAACAGACATGACTGATTTTTCGGGGCCAAGCTTATTTTCTCTATGAAATTTTACTGCAATACAGATTTCTACCAGTTCGATGGCTGTCAATATGGATTACGTGTGTGGCACATTCAGTGGGGCGTTACAGGGCCACCGTGGCCCTCTTCTTTACTACTGCTTCTACCCTTCCTAAAATGGATCCTAGGATGGAAGAAGCAATTGGTTTCTTGTTTGACAATCAGTTGCATTCTTGCAAAAGGGGATCTAATGCATCTCTGTAATGCGTTATAACAAGCAAGGCATCGCATAATAATGGATCTATAAAATCCATTTTGTTAACCTACTTGATCATGAGGTACACTGGTCCTTTGACAAGCAGAAATTTTACCACTAGCAAAAAGTTTCCATCCTGGTAAGCCTGCGTAGGCTAACATGGGTCAATACTTTTCTGGAAATGCATTTAACTTCCTTTTCACAAGGCAAGGCTCAAATGTTTTCAATACGGACAAATCTAAGTTTTCAGGTATAGATTTGAATCCTCAACCATCGGGAGGTAATGTAGCGTATCCGATAGCACCAGCTCGGCCAGTTTCTTTCCGAAGTTTGGTCGTAGTCATGGTGACAGGATTAGTTTTTCTCTGCTCAACAATGTCTCGACAATGTCTATACTGGAAAGCAGCCAGTGAATTTGGAAAGAATGTTGAGTGATATACCGTCAAGAACCTCCAGGAAAGCATGGACAGATGCACTCTCCACGACATAGCTGAAATAATGTTGAAAAGGCCTTTAACATCAATCCATCCATCCATCCATCCATCCAACCAACCAACCAACCAATCAATCAATCAATCAGTCATTCAGTCAGACAAACAAACAAACAAACAAACAAACCTGATAGCAACCATAGCTGTCGAAGCGAGTGAGGCCATAAATGCCATCTACGATAATTGCTAACATGGGCAACTTTTCCTTGTAGTTCTTGAAAAATTCGGACACAGGCAGGGCTTTCTCCTCGTCATATTTGAAGTGTTCAGCAGTGGTCCTGAAATAAACAAATTTCACAGTCACATAATTCTTAAAGGTCCGACAGAGGCCAAAAATAAACAATACGGGTGTTAAAATGCATTTGAATTTGAATCATACCTTTTAAGAAAATAACAATCTGTTATTGTACAGTTGGTGCAAGTCTTAGTAGCTCGCAAACAAATAAATTTTAAAACCAGGTACAAAACATGAAAAAAAGATAGCAGCCAGCAACTTTTTACCTACTTTTAACGCATTTTTCTGCCAGCGACTATCACTTAGACCAACGCTACAATAGTACATTGTCATCCTCACAATAATTGCCATACTTTTAAATGGCAAATTTGAATTGAAATGAATTTTAACAACCGCATTTTTTTTTTACTTTTGGCCGCTATTGGGGCTTTAAATTATCCTCCATGAAACAATTCCAATTTGCTTGCTATACCTCGGTCTCTTTTAATGATTGAAAATGATCATTCCATTCGGCTGGTGGTGAAAGAACTACTTTTCACCATTAGCATTGTAAGATGTAAGAATTGTTATATATTCAATTCAGTATTATAATCATACGCTGAGTCTCTTCCGTCATTTAACAAGTATTTAGGTTGTGTGAATTACAGAATTATGCAAAATCTGTGTATGTGTTTTGGAATGGTCCTGCGCAAAGTGGGAATTCTCACTTTGTTGCACAAAGTAGGAATTCCCTCTTGGCGCAGTACCATTCTAGAATTGCTCTTGCGCAAAGTAGGAATACTGGACAAAATGAGAATCTCGCAAGTGCCTTATCTATATAGTACATGACATAGTAACGCTCGATTATGGAATGCCATAGCAGAAAATATTTAAAATATAAAAACACTATCAAGATATTTAAAATATTCAATAAAGACAGTCGCAATTATACCAAAATGATATATAAATTTGATATATGACAGCAAAATTATCATATCAAAACATAAAACCACTTCAAGACAAATAAATATACTTCAAGATGTAAAAACTGCATCAACATTTTAAAAACCACACCAAGACAAATAAATATACTTCAAGATGTAAAAACAGCATCAACATTTTAAAAACTACACCAAGACTCACGTGACCAATCAAGACTCACGTGACCACAAAATCCACGACGTCATCACTTGGCGAAAAGAACGTACACACACTGCTGCTGCTTGACTGTTGACAGTCACACTGTCATTTTTTATTCGGCGTATTAATGTTAATCATGGACCACCCAGACGAAGTTACTCGGCTCTTTAGACATTCGCAGTTCCAAGATCTCATGAGAGACCTCAGGAGGAGTGTTTCAGATGCCCCTTCAAATGTCCGTGATGTTGTTTCATTCATTAAAGCATAAAGTGTAAGATCATACTGCATGTTTGTGCAGCCTGAGCCTCCTAAAGATCAAATAGATGAACGGACACACGAAGGGCAGACAGACGGACGGACGAACGGACGAACAAACAGACAGTCATAGGGAATACCGACAGATAAACACAGACACACAAACAAAAAGAGAGATAGACGCACAGACCGACAGATAAACAGACCCACGGAGAAAAAGACAGACAGACGTGCACATGAACAGACGAACGGACGGACGAACGGACGAAAAAATAGACAGAAAAACGTGGGAAGACGGACAGAAAAACACTGTGCAGTCTGATCCTCCAAAAGATCCGAAAGGTTAACGGACCAACGAAGGGCAGACAGACACCCATACATATGGACAGACGGACAGACGAACACAAAGACACACATACAAAATAGACAGACGGACCAACAGATAGACAGATATAGGGAAGACCAGCAGAAAGAAAGACACAAGTAGATATATATTGGGCATTCTGCGAAATTTTCGTTATGCTAATTGACAAATTATGCAAAAATCGGACTTCTCTTATGCAATCAACCCACGCTTATGAATTTTATGATAGGCTTATGTAATCCAACCACACTTATGCTTAACAAACCCACTTAACCAAACTAACCAGGCTTATGACTAACCAACGAGCTTATGCATAACAAACAAGCTTAAGTTTTCCCCTCCTCCATAACCAATCCCTCCTCGCTTAACACACATGACCACCCTTAACCAATTTCATGTAACATTAACATGCTCATAAAATTATCAGTTACCTCCCTTACGATCACCCAACACGAAACCTACATAAAGGTTAGTGAATCAACTAGCATAACCTTCTCTCTTAAATGTTTTAACCAAAATTCAATTTTTAAAAAAAAATTTTGATTAAGAAAAAAACCAACGTATCAACATATCGGTTACCAAGCTAACCCTTACATCAGTTTATTGCTTAACCTTTTATCCAGCAATCAACCAACGCACGACGTATCAGCTAACCAATGCATCAGGCTTATGTGTTTGTGGATGGCTTAAGATTTTGTAGGAAAAAAAAAAAAAAAAAATTAAAAATTTTTTTAAAAAATTTATAAATTGAAAAAAATTTAAAATTAAAAAAAATTTAAAAAATAAAAATTTTTGAAAAATTTATTGTTAAGCATAAAAAATATATACATACATGATAAAACATGAATGTAATGAATAATATTTCTAGTTGTTTAGAAAGAAAAAACGAAATTGCTATAAAGTCAAGTAAAAGATTTTATAGATGCCATGTGTATGAAATAGAGTTAAAAGAAAACAAAGCTTTAAATGATTTTACCAACTTAATAGAAAAAGCAAAAAATATTTTTTATTATCTTTATTCTTTAGAAAAAAGTAAAGGAAAATTAGATATTTTATTTCGTCCAGTTATTTCTGTTGTATGGGAGGGAAAATTAATATTTGAAGATGAAGAAGACTATGATGGGCCTATTTATTCCGGATTTTTTTTAACCAACATTTTCACATAATACATTTTTTTCTAATTTTAATTCTTTATTTTTAGAATTAGTTAATGATAAAAAAATAGTAGAGCATAATTGTGAAAACATTAGAGTTTTTTTATCATTTGATGAAACAAGTTTTATTGTAAAAGAAGGTATGAGCATGGCAAATACTTTTGAACATCTAACAAGAGTAGAAAATTTAATAGAAAGAAAATATCTAGAATGTAAAGAAATAAAACCAAAAGAAAAAGAAAGTGAAAGAAGACAAAGAAAAAACAGAGAAATGCAAGTAATGTTGTATAAGGAATGGAAAAAAGTAAATAATATAGGTGAAGAGGATAATGAACCTTTTAATAGGTTAAATATTTAAAGATGGAAACATTGTACAGAGGAAATAACCCAGATGTTGAGAGTAAAGGGTTAAGAGATTTTTAAAATAAAAAAAATTACTTAAATTAAAATTTTTTTAAAAATTTTTTTAAATTTTTTTTTAAAAAATAAAAATTGAATTTTTCTTTGTTGTGTTGTTATAAATATATGGGTAAAATGAGTGATATAAAAAATATGAAAGTTGATGAAGTAGCTAAAAAACTTACAATTGAAAAAGCGTTGGATATTAAACTGAAACTCACACCTGAAGAGAAAAAGAAAATTGAAGAGGAAAGAGATGCTCGTGCATATTTTCCATTTAAAAATAATGAAGAAATGGCTGCAGAATTTTCCAATAGACAAGATAGGGCTATCAATGAATTAGATAATTTATTTGATGAAATTTTAAGTGATGTGGAATATAAACCTTCTCAAGAAAGAAAAAAAAATTATTTCCAAAATTGAAGAGGATAATTGTTTTGATGAAGAAGAATCAAATGATTTAGTAGAAAGTTATGTGAGTGAGGTAAGAAATGAACTTGGGTTTTATGATTGAAAAAAATTTTAAATTTAAAAAATAAAAAAATAATTTTTTTATTTGTTTATGTAACAAATAAAAATTGAATTTATCTTATATTCTTCCTTATGTTATAATATGTAAGATGTCTGTTTTAAACAAACTTACAAGAGAGTATAAATTTAAGTTAAAAGAAACCATAAAAGAAAAACATGATTTTTATTTAAATTCAAATGGTTTAATGTATAAGAAAACGTTACCTTTATCAAAAGATGATTTAAATTATGAAACTGTTTTAACTAAACTTAGTCCAAAATTATATATTTAGTAAATCAAAAAAAGAGATTGAAGAAAGAGAAACAGAATGGTTAAAATTAGGTGTATTTCTTGATTGGTTTTATGAAGAAAAAGGTATTTATATGACATCTTTTAAATCATTTTGTTTTAATAAAAATAAAAATGATATTTTAGATAGATATCGTTATTATGTTGAAGCTTTAGCTGATGGTGGTAATGCTTTTAAAGATGAAGATATACACCGTAAAATACGTTTTATGGTTTATGAACAGACAACAATTGGTGAAGAAGATGAAGAAGAGGAAGAAGAGGAAGAACCAAGAGAGTTAAGTGAGTATGAACAAGAGATGATAGATGATTATAATCGTGAAGAAGAACGAGGAGCAAGGCAAGAAGCGCTTGAAATTGAACAAGCTGAACAAGATGAACGAGAAGAACGTTTAAGACAAGTTTTTGAAAACCTTAAAAAACAAAAGACTAGTAAAAAAACTTTTTATGAAGAAAAATGTGTTATTTGTCTTGAAGAAAAACCAGATATACTTTTTTGCTTTTGTGGACATATACCTATATGTGCAAATTGTGATGAATTAAACGAAAATTCAAACAAATGTCCGGTTTGCAAAACCGATAGTGATATAAAACGTAAATTATAACTTTTATATAAAGTTATAAACTTTAACAGGAATATCGGGGGACGTATTTATCCATGGATAAATTCTGTGAACCCCAAACACAGAGAGACTTAAACTTTGATATTCCTGCTTTAGCTAATTAATGTTGAAAAACGTTAAACTACCATGATATAAACCATTTTTTCATGCCTCCTCACTGAAAACGAAAGAGGAAGTTATTTAATGCACAACCCTTTAACTTTTGCTTAACACACTAAAATGGTAGTACATTATAATATTAACAAACATTTTTACCCTGTTTTTAAAAAATGTTTAACTTGTACAATAATTGTATAAAATACTTAATATTTTTTTTTTAAACAGCAGCCTTACAACATTGTGATATGGTATTAACTTACGGGTTGTTAGACCGCGCCAGAGGTTACCGTGTTATTAGTAATAAATTTTTTACAACAAGGAAGTAAGACTGCTTTATTTATCATAAATAAAAATTATATTTTATACAATTACCATATACAGTTCATTTTTTAGGAAAAACAAAGAAAAAAATATTTATATCATAACATACTACCATCTCCTCAAAAGTCCAGTCTAAAGTGTGTATTTACATTGCAAAATATCGGAAAAAAGTTGTGAAATACTATACCACGTGATCTTGGTGTGTATCGATAAACCTTTTTTAAATATTTAACCCTTTACTGGGTTAAATATTTTTTACAAATCCAACTCTATCAGTATTGTCAAATAATGCGTTTTTTGCGTTAGGGTTATTTGTCCTTGTTATAAAGTTTATAACATCACATTGGTCTATTACTAAAGGTTGTGGAAAAACTACACAACTACAACCTTCTCCTTTCTTTTTTACTATGGAGTAATCAACCCGTTCAACTCCATTTACGACTATATTAACTCTTGCCTCTTCTTTTAGAATACCATTACCTTTAACAACCATTAAAGTCCCTCTTATAATTCTACCAGGAGCAGACATACAATAACCCCCTATCCCATGGCTTACTCCGGTACTCCCATTACCGTTTGCTAAAGGACCTTGTTCCTCGGCACACACGCTTACAATAGGTTTAGAAAGCGATACCCTTCCATCCACATAGGATTTTGTTACTAAATCCCTCTCATCTACAGGTGTCGCAGCGTTTTTTATAGAAAAACCTTGAAAATCTACATCAGATATTGCTGTAAAGCTTCCATCTGGATTTTTACAATAGCACCACCATTATCAACATAATTTTTATTAGCAGCGGCGTTATGATTTATTGGATTTGGTAAGCCAGTGATTGAGTTACCACCCATATCTATTTTACCAGCCATTGAAAAAGACCCGTCTTGGTTTTTTGTTAAAGCCTTTTCACCTGCGGTAGCTATCTCAAAAACAGTATCTACGTAAAGCTTATTTGCTGCATGGCTATTTTCAATTGGAGAAGCAACAAAATGAATTCGTCGGTTACCCATAGATATTTCTCCTATTGCAGTGTAAAAGTTATCAATGGGGTTATACAAAAACGGCGTGGATTGACTATCAACATACCCCTTTGTTGCTACATCATCAGGTTCAGCCGGTGCCAGAACGTTAATTAACTCATAATTCCTCATATCTATATTTCCTGTAGCAACAAATCTTCCATCATTACGTTTAACAATGACACTTTCTCTACTAACCTTATCCACATAACTTCTTGTAGCAGCATCATGCGGTTCTTCAGGGTCATGTAGATTATGTATTTTTTTAAAAGCCATATTGATAGGAGCAGTAGCAAGAACATTTCCATTTTCTTTTAATAGTGGTGATTCAACGTTACCCCCTGCTGTATTATCAACATAATCCTTTCTCGCAACATCTTGAGGATTTACTGGATTACTAACCCGCGTTAATGTATTACCAGCCATATTTATAGAACCGGTAACGGTGGTTGTTCCATCTTTACGTAAAAAATTATTACTTATGTAAGCAAGTGACACACCATCACCGCTTGTTTTAACATCATCCATTCTTCCAAATTTATCAACGGGCATCGTTTTTATATTACTAAAAAAGTTTATTTAAAACATCTTGAAATTTATTATCATCGCATAACTCTTTAAGAATAAATAAACATAAATGACCGCAAAACACTTCCCCTGCATGTTGTAATTGGTCAGTATTGTAGTGTATAGGATGTTTTAAATAATCTATAATTTCATTAGGTGGTTGAATACCATAACTATCAAAATAATTTTTTTTTTTACCATCTTTAAACCATGCAACCCAATGAGTACCAGGACCGCCGGAGTCATCAAGGTTTAATATACCGCATTCATTTTTTTTTTTTTTTTTTTTTTTTTTTTTTTGTTTTTGTTTTTGTTTTTTGGTAGGGTATCTCTTAAAAATGTTCCTCTAAAATTTTTTAATTTTAATTTTTTTGCAGCATCATTTAGTTCAAAATTACTTAAAGGTTTATTTTTCAAAGTTACATTATCAATTTTTATATCTTTCATTTTTATATATATTTAAATATTTATAATAGCACTATTATCAACCCATGAATTAAACTCATCAGAATAACCTTTCCACTTTACAAGAGATTTCTTTTTTTCCTTTTTAATAACCTTTTCTATCCTATACAACTCTTGCCTTGTTTTTTGTAGTTCGGGTTCATAAAAGGTACCTTTTATTTCTTCTCCATTTAAATCTTCAATTTTATATGTTACAGGTGATGTATGTTTTACTTCTGAAACTGTAAAAACCTCTTCAGTCCATCTTGTGGTATAACCTTTTTCAAAAGTCTTTTTCTTTTTACTTATCCTTACTTTGTCTCCAACAGAAAACTTTGGTTTGATATCTTCTTTTACTTGATTATAATGAGGATACAATGTTCTCCAAACTTTATTTTCATTCTTCTTCTTACTTGCTTCAGTTGGTGTCATCTTAATAGAAGAATGCCTCGTGTTATTATATTCTTTAACAAGTTCTGGTAACACGTTAATATAAACATTTGTTGAGTGAGCAGAGAAATACTTCCACATTTTTTCTTTCATTGTTCTAATCCATCTCTCAACAACGCTTGATTTTTCCTCGTTTTCAGTAGAATACAATTCAATTAAATCTTTAACTTCTTTGTTATAAAACTCTTTACCTTTATCCACCCACATTTTCTCAGGTTTTCTTTCCTTAAAAATACTCTTCAATGCAACAGAAATAGATTTTCCTGTTTTATCTTTTAATGGTATCAGCCACCCATACTTTGAAAAGATGTCAATGACAGCAAGAAGATATTTTACACCACGATTAAATTTAGAAAATGCTTGCATGTCTGCTAAATCTGCAGCCCATATTCTATCAATACCATTTACTCTAACTCTCCTTTTCTTAAATTTTCTTTTTACAGGTTTATGTAATTCTTCTGCTAGCGTCATATTTTGGTCATTTTTTTTTTTTTTTTTTTTTTTTTTAAATTCCCATACCAAATCTTTTTTTAGTACCAATTAATGAAGAAACTAAACCACGTTCCATTTTTTCCCTAATTGTTGGATATAGATACCTTTTAACTCTTTAAGCATATTTTTATCACAAGCAGAATTTCTTGTTGCTGTATCATCATGTTTAAGATAACATATATCATGATGATATGCTGCTTTATCAACACGATTTACAGGCTTTGACCATTCTTTAGGTGTTAAATCAGGATTTAATCTTTTTTTTAACTTGGTACCAGGACCAGTAAAATTATGACCTGGTAAGTGCATTTCAACAGGTAAGTTATTGATAACCTTGTTTAACAACGAACCACCCTCTATTTTAATAAACTGAGTTTTAGTTGTTCCACATTCAACACACTTACCCCGTTTCATATTTCTACCATTTTTACTTACCGCACATTCAAAATCGGTTGTTTCAGCTTGTTTTTACACTTAACACAATACATTTTTTTATATTAAATTAATTTTTTTAATATAAAATATGGATATTGTTAATTTATCATGGAATGAAGCGTTAGCAAAAAGATTTAACCACCCCCTTTTACCAAGAAGTATTAGAGGTTTAATAGTAGGTAAATCAGGATGCGGTAAAACTACACTTTTACTTAACCTTTTGTTAAGACCTGATTGGTTAGATTATAACAACTTATGCGTTTTTGGTAAAAGTTTGTTTCAACCAGAATATCGCATACTTAAAAAAGCTTTTGAAGAAAAAATACCAAAAGAATATATATTAAGGTTGTTTTCACTTAAAAATGAAGTTCAAAACTATGATGTTTCACCTACAGCGTTAGTTGAAGAGTGGAGCAAAACAATTAAAGAAAAATCTGATATTAACTGTGAAATTTTTGAAAATGCTTGTGATGTGCCAGATCCCAGAGATTTAAACGGGCAAAACAAAAATTTAATGATTTTTGATGATTTACTCTTGGAAAGGCAAAACAAATGTGAAAGCTATTATGTCCGCGGAAGACATAGTAACGCAGACTGTTTTTATCTATCACAAAATTATTTTAGATTACCTCGTCAAACTATTAGAGAGAATGCAAATTTTATATGTTTGTTTAGGCAAGACTTAAAAAATCTTAATCATATTTTTAGCGATCATGTAGGGGATGATATGACAAAAACCGAGTTTGTTAATTTTTGTAAAAATTGTTGGGAAAGACCACATGGATTTGTTGTAATTGACTTAACCAATAACAAATACAACGGTAAATATAGAAATGGATTTGACATCTTTTATATACCACAAAATTACAACAACTATTATTAAATTTTTATAAAGAAATATATTTTTGTTTTAAAATATATTTTTAGTAAATATAAAAATGGAAGAATTACTTGAAAAAATCGTAAAAAACACTGACCATAAAACATCATTTCAAATTATAGTAAGTGACAACAAAAAAGAGTTTAAAACAAGATTTACTCCACCACTTCAATTAGAAAAAGATAAAGAATATGAAATAGCATTGGTTAATCTTGAAACTTATTATTCATTTCCTAATATTGATAAAAACAACGGTACTTTTGTTTATTTACCTGACAATGGTGCAACATGGGTAAAACTAAAAATACCTGAAGGTTCCTATGATTTAGTTGACATTAATGATGTAATACAACAAGAAATAAGGAAAAGAGGTCATTATGACGCAGTTAATGAAGAATATCATATTAATATCTCCGCAAACACTAATACTTTAAAATCAGTTCTTATCGTAGAAAATGGATATCAGGTTGATTTTAACCAAAGTAGAAGTATCGGAAAAGTATTAGGATTTAATAAAGCAAAATATCTACAAGGATTTCACGAATCTGAAAAAGTAGTAAATATTGTAAGTATTAATAGCTTACTTGTTAATATTGATTTAATTTCAGGTAGTTATGTTAATGGTTTGCAAAAAAACACTATTTATAGTTTTTTACCTAATGTATCACCAGGGTATAAAATAATAGAAAATCCAGTAAATTTAGTTTATCTTCCGCTAACATTAAATGAAATACATAACCTTAATGTATCAATTACAGACCAAGATGGAACATTACTAAATCTTAGAGGTGAGAATTTAACAATCAGATTTCATATTAGAGAAGCAAGATAAGATAAATAAAAAAAATATGTTAATATAAAATGACAAACTACATTAACGCTAAAGTAAATATATCAGAAGGACAAAAGCAAAAGCTAAATCATGCTGTTAAAGCTAGTTGTCCGATAAGTATTCGTTTAAATTATGAAGATTTGCATGGTAACGATGTAATAGCATTAACCAAGTCACAAGTAAATAAACTTACTAAAGCTTATGAAGCTGGTAAGGGAACCACGATTAAAATGACAATTAAGCAACTTAAACACAATATGAAAATAGAAGGTGGATTTTTACCTTTGTTAGCAGGTTTAGCTTCATCAGTTCTACCTACATTAGCAAGAACCGTTTTACCAGCTATAGGAGTTGGTGCCCTATCTGGGTTAGCCTCTTCAGGCGTTCAAAAAGCAATGGGTAACGGTCTTTACCTTAAAAAGGGTGGTTGTATATGCCAAGTAGAAACTGATGGTGAAGGTTTATATCTTGGTCCGGCTAAAGGTAAAGGATTAGGTTCTGCTGGTGATGGATTGTATTTAAAACAAGGTGGAAAAATTTATGATGGAAAAGGTCTTCTTTTAGGACCTAATAGCCCATTTGGAAATATTCCTATATTAGGAGCAATATTATAAAATAAAAAATATGAATGTGCATAAATTTGAAGTTAAACCTAAAATAGTACAACCAAAAACTATTTTTTGGAAACCTGTAGAAGTTAAGTATCCAGCTAAAAAAGTTAATCCTGTTACTTGGGATGTTTTTACTCAACAACCCCTAATATTAAAACCAAATGAGACTAAAACAATTGTTTCAAATTTTGGTTTTATGATGAGTAGGGGTGTCGTTTTAATTTCTCTATCTTATGCTCTAAAAATTAGACAATTTAGTTTAACAAATGAAGTTATTCTTGAGGATAATGATAATGTGATTACCACAATTACAAACAACTCTGGCAACCTAGTAAAAATTGAGGAGAATGAATTTTTGTGTCGTCTTTACTATTCTATTTAAAAAAATAGTTGTAATTAATAAAATGACACTAACAGAAAATATTTATCCAAACTTACCAGAAGCACGAAATATACCAAATGCACCAACATTAGAACCAATACTAACAGCAGGAGACAATGGTCAATCCTTTAGACTTAAGAAGATATCAGAGATTCAAGATTTTCTTGAAAATGAAGTTAAGGTTAGAGAACAGTTAAGTAAAAAGTATTTAAAGATTAGCAAGACAGTAGATAACTTTGAAGCTGGATTAACCACAATAGCACTAGGTGCCGGATGAGGTGGAATAGCACTTTTAAGTACCGTTGTAGCAATTCCAGCAACGATAGCTTTAGAAGGTTGTGCCTTAGCTGTTGGACTTTCAGCATTAGTAGGTAAGTTTATAGTTAGAAGAACAAGGACTAAATCAGAAAAACATCTTCAGATTAAAATGTTAGCTGATGCAAAACTTGATACTCTTAATACACATATATCAAAAGCAATATCAGACAACAAAATAGACCATTCAGAATTTGCTTTAATCATGGATGAACTTGAAAAATACAAGGTGATGAAGGAAGAGATACGGGCTAAGTCAAAGAAAAAAAGCAAGCTAGAGGAACAGGAGAGCTTAATCGAGAAGGGGAAACAGGAAGCACGAGAGGAATTCAGGAGACTAGTGGAAAGAAACAATGGAACCCATTAAGACTAAAACTAAAACCACCTAAGTTTAAATGTTCTTGTGCATGTGAAATAGGTAATACTGATTAAAAAATAAGATAAAAAAATTTTTTTACTTAAAAAATATGTCGTTTTTAAAGATAACTGACCCTGTGAAAAAGGAACAAATTGTAAAAGAATATATTGCAACAAGAAAAAGAATTCGGGATAGTTTGCTTGCAGAAAAAACAGGAGACATTGAATTACAATCAGACCTTTCAAAGTTTTTTAGACCTATTACTAAATCACAAAAAAGATGTACAAGAAGAAGCAACTAAAAAGATTACCGAGTCACAATTGGCAACATCAAGAGGAATTATTGCTAGGTTAGAACCTATTAGGAAGGGGGTTCAAAAATTACCAGGAGCAATTACTGAGGGATTGACACCTATTAGGGAGGGGATTATTCAATTACCTGTTCAACTTTCTAAAATAGTGCGAAAGTCACCACCTCCTTCTTATCAGAAAATTACGGTAGAAGAAAATGAAGAAGAAATTAAAAATTTTGTTAAAGTTTTTAATATAAAATTAGCAAATTATAAAAATGATTTTGAAGATGTCTTTAGAATAGTTTTTGATAGTGATTTAGAAAAATTTAAATTTGGTAAACAGCCAATTTCATATAATCCTAATAATAAAACTTTTTCTTTTGCAAAAAAACTATACCCAGCTACTGATGGGTTATGGGAATTGATTTTATCTAATAATCCAAAAAATTATACCAATAAAGATTTAAATGTTTATCAAAATTTTATTTATTTAAGTGATATTGTGTTTAAGGATAATAATGATAAAAAAAATGAATTAAAAACGTATAATGTATTTGGTGAAAAATGGAATGACATAATTAAACCTGTTTATGATTACATTCTTAAAGAAAAAACACAATCAACTGGTAAAGGATTAAGAAAAAAGAAAACAACCACGGTAATACCATCTGACCCTAACGCACTATTAAAAAGACTTGACCTTTTGATGGCAAGTAAAGAAGCTGGTAATACAGGTGTAAGAAATGAGCTTGTAAGTATTTGTGATGAATTAAAAAGGCAACGTGTATTAAATTCAAAGAGTTATAAAAATTTAATGTCGATACTATAAAATGATTACATCACAAAAGAGAGGATTTAAAAGAAATTATGCTTATGGAGGAGCAGGGATATTTGATACTTTAGCTAATTTTCTTACAAGACTATTTACAAGCAGCGCAGCTAAACAAATTGCATCTTCAGCAGTTGATGTTGGAAAAAGTGTAGCTAAGGAAGGAGCAAAGAAAGCGTTAGAGGTTGGAAAGAGTGCCGCGGTTGATGCAGGTAAAAGGTTAGTTGAAAAGGCTTTGACACCAAAATCTAAAAAGATTTTAGAAAAATATACTCAAAAGCCTACTACAACAACTCAACCTGCAACACAAAATATTAACACCCTAATAGATGGTAGTGCCATTGCTATTCAAGATTTAGTTAAGAAATTAAATAGTAAGGGTTCCGGAGTTAAAGTATTATGAAAAAAATAAATTTAAGTTAAGTAAAATATATACATTAAATAAAAAAAATGTCAAATCTTAAATTTAAAGTAACAGAATATGAAAAATACAATACAAAAAGGGTTGGTATCCTTTTTGCAAATTTTAAACTCAATGAAGATTGTGAAATTCTTGAAGTTACCAATACAAGTTATGATTATAAAAAGGTTGTTTTAAAATTGTCACCTGAAAAAGCTGATATCATTAAGAAATTTGAAGAAGATGTAAATCAATATTTAGAAGAAAATGATATACCTAAGGTAACCATTCTTTACGGAAATAGAATTTATCCTAAAATGAGAAAAAAGCTTTCTGCAGAAAAACTTAAAAATATTAAACTTAAGGGTGTTTTTGTAAATGATGAAACCAAATCATTCCCTCAACTATGGCTAGAATACTAAAAACAAAACTCAATTATAATTTTAATTTAAAAATTATAATTGCATATAATAAAATGGATATTTTAAACATTAAAGCGCCAATTTTAAAAGATGATAGTATTGATGAATATGAATATTATGAATATCTACCTATTACAGGGACTAATTTAAACAACCCTGGAGGAAATATTAGGATTGATATCGAAACTCAAGATATTTATTATCATCCTTCAGAATCATATCTACTATTTGAAGGAAGATTGTTAAAAGAATCTCTTGTTGCTGCTAATCCTAGTTATAATATGGATGGTAATGTTCCTCATGAAGAAGATAATGTTGCCTTAACAAACAATGGACTAATGTATTTGTTTAAGAATTTTAGATACCAACTAAGTGGTCAAGAGATAGAATCAGTTAATTACCCTGGTCAAGCTACAACAATGCTTGGACTGTTAAAATACCCCGATGATTTTTCTAAATCACAAGGTCTAAACCAACTATGGTATAAGGATACAGAGACTACCGTTGCTAACAATAATGGTTTTACTATAAGAAGGCAGTATATTTTTAGTTCGCTTCCTCGTGGAGTATTTAGTTTTAGGATACCCTTAAAGCATATATTTGGTTTTTGTGAAGATTACAACAAAGTTTTATATGGTATGAAACAAACACTAACCTTAACAAGAAATAATGATAATGATGCGATTTTTAGACTTACCCAAGCAAATGTTGGTGGAAATCAAAGACATGAACCCGGTAGAGTTGTATTAACAAAAGTATCTTGGTTTATGCCTCATGTAACACCTGATGATGGTAATAAGTTGGAACTTTATAAATTTATCGAGAAAAAAGAAAAATTTCCAGTTGGGTATAGAATGATACAAAGCGACTCTATTGCAGTTCCACAGGCAACCGGTTTTACCTGGAGACTATCAGCTAAATCATCTCCTGAGGTACCACGTTTTTTAATTGTTGGTTTTCAAACTAATAAAAGTGGTAACCAGGAAAAAAAACCCGCTATATTTGATAACATAGGTGTTAAAAATATTTATGTAATGTTAGGTTAAAAAAAATATCCTAACTATGAACATGATATAAATTTTACAACTAATCAAATTGCAAGAATATATGATGAGGCTGCCTCTTTTAGAAAAAAGTTTTATAACATGGATGAATTAGTATCAAATCCAAATATTACCCCTTCTGATTACAAAACCCTTTTTCCTTTGTTTGTGTTTGAACTATCAAAGCAGAGTGAAAGGCTTAAGTATTCTGTTACTGATATTCACGTTAAAGCAACATTTACTGTAGCTCCTCCTGCAAATACTGAAGCATTCGCTGTTTTACTTAGTGACAGGTTAATTAACTTCCAGAGTGATGGAAATAAAATGAGTGTAGTGTATTAAGTAATTTTTATTTTAAATAAAAAAATATGCTAAAGATTGCTGATTTTAAAAAAATATTAACAGATAACAATATTAAGTTTTATTCCTATTGGAACAAGAAAAAGTTTATTGATGTGTTAAAAGAGCATGGGTTATATCCTGAAGAGGAAGATAAAAAACATTTTAAAAAAATTCCTAATTATGATAGATTAAAAAATATTGCTAGTAATCCAAAAAAAGTTACCTTAAAGGATGTTGAAACTGGAGAAACAACAACATTTCCATCAATTTACAAGGCAAGTAAATTTATTGATAGATGTCCTCAAACGATTGAAAACTGGAATGGAAGAGTTTGGAATGGTAAATATAGAATTGACATTCTCTAATTTTATTATTTAAAAAAAAAAAAAAATAATAAAATTTTGACTTAAGGAGAGATTTTTTATATTAAAAAAAAAATATGGATAATGAATTTAATAGATACACAGTAAGAGGATTAAGAAATTTAGCAAGGGATAGAGGATTAAGAAGATACTCAAGGCTTAGACGTGATGAATTAATTACCTTTTTAATCAATACTGGACCTTCTATATTAGATAGAAATATAGACAATATAGATGCACCAGTATTACAGCCAACAATAGCTCAACCTTTACCATCAACATCAAGACAAAGACCAACTACTCCACCAACTACTTCAGTTAATGATTTGTTAAGGAGTTTAGAAAATGTTGAAGTGGTACCACCTAGTATTTCACCTGAACTTAATGCACTTAAAAATAAAATTAAATAATTATATAGTGAAAAAGATAAAGTTGTAATTAGAGAAGGAGAATCTGCTTTAAGAGGATTTTATAAACGACATACAATAGAAGGTATAAGTAATTATGGACCACGTGATTTTTTAGAACTTACACGTGATGAAATAGTAAATACTTTAAATAATAACCAAGGTAGAAAAGTAAAATTAGTTCTTCAATGTACTTTAATAAAAGATACAGAAGAAGGTTTAAAAACAAAAAAATGCTAGTTTTCATTCTGATTCATTTCATATTAATCTAAGGGGGGACGATGCAAATGATTTATATGATACTATGATGGAAGAGGTTTTAGAGGATCTTGAAAGACTTTTGAGAATATCAGAAACCGGGTGGAAATTTTATAGGGTGCTAGATTTACAATTACACACCGTATCATATAATCCTATGAAAGCAAAATCATACATTCCATTACCAAGAGAATTAACCCTTAAAAAAGCTATTATTAACATTAAAAATAAAGATAATAAGTGTTTTTCATGGTGTGTTTTAAGAGCATTAAACCCAAAAAAAGAACATCCAGAAAATATTAACAATGATTTAAAATCAAAGGAAAATAAAATAAGCATGAGAGAAATAGAGTATCCTGTTAGTTTAAAAGATATTGACAAATTTGAAAAACAAAATTCAACAATATCCATTACAGTTCTTGGTTATGATGAAAACAAAAATATTTACCCTCTTAGAAATAGTAATTTTACGGATAGGGAAAATAATATTATCCTATTTTTAATAGAAGAAAACGGAGTAAAACATTACTGTTTAGTTAATAGTCTTAGTCGTTTGTTATCCTCTCAAACAACAGGACATCATGGTAAAAGTTTTTTTTTTGTTTAAGATGTTTAAATTCTTTTTGGTGTCAAGAATCCTTGGATAAACATATGGAATACTGTAAAGAACATGAATCTGTTAGTATAAAACTACCTGAAAAAGGAAAAATGTTAAAGTTTGAAAAAGTTTTATAAATTAGAAAAGATCCCATTTGTTGTATATGCTGATTTTGAAAGTTTTATCAAACCATTAGATGAAGATAATCCTAATCCAAAAAACAAAAATAAAGAAAGTTATACAATAAAAACTCAAAAACATGAACCATCAAGTTTTTGTTATTATATTAAATCATGTGATGAAGAAGTATTTAAGTCAAAATTAGAAAGTTACACAGGAGAAAATGCACAACAAAAATTTGTAAAAATGTTATCAAAAGATATTAAAGAGATTGCTAATATACCAGAAAAAGGAATAATATTTAATAAAAAATTAGAAGATATTTATAAAAAAGAAAGTACATGTTGGATTTGTGGTAAAGGAGATTTTACTGATAAAAATCATAAGGTAAAGGACCATTGCCATTATACTGGTAAATATAGAGGTGCCGCTCATAATTTATGTAATCTTAAATATAAAAAAACCAAAATTTACCCCTGTATTTTTCCATAACTTTAGTAAGTATGATAGCCATTTATTTATAAAAAACCTTGCTGAAACTGATGGTGATATTGATTGCATACCTAATAATGATGAAAAGTATATCAGTATTACAAAAAAAATACCTGTTGGAAATTATATTGATAAAAAAGGAAAAACAAAAACTAAATATCATCAAATAAGATTGCTTGATAGTTTTAAGTTTATGGCAAGCAGTTTAGATAAACTTGCTAAAAATTTAGATAAAAATAATTTTAATAATGTTAAAAAGTATTATTCGGGAAATAAACTTGATTTAGTAATTAAAAAAGGGGTATATCCTTATGAGTATATGGATTCACCAGAAAAGTTTAAAGAAACACAATTACCACCAAAAGATAAGTTTTATTCGAGTTTAAGTAATAATCATATATCTGATAAAAAATATGCTCACGCATTAAATGTTTGGGAAAAATTTGAAATGAAAACTTTAGAGGATTATCATAATTTATATAATGAAGTTGATGTTTTACTTTTAGCTGATATCTTTGAAAACTTTAGAAGTGTTTGTTGTAAAATTTATAACTTAGACCCTGCTCACTATTATACAGCACCAGGTTTAGCATGGGATGCAGCATTAAAAACAACCGATGTAAATCTTGAACTTTTATCAGACCCTGATATGCTCTTAATGATAGAAAAAGGTATTAGAGGAGGAGTATCAATGATTAGTAATAGATATTCAAGAGCAAATAATAAATATATGGGAAAAAGGTTTAAGCGTAAAAAGCCAAATAAGTATATTATTTATTTAGATGCTAATAATCTTTATGGTTGGGCAATGTCTGAACCTCTTCCTACAAATGGTGTTAAATGGATGAGTAATACAGAATTAAAAAATTGGAGACGACACCCTTGTATATTAGAAGTAGATTTAGAATATCCTAAAGAATTACATGATTTACGTAATGATTATCCTTTAGCACCAGAAAATTTAAAAATAAATAAAGTAGAAAAATTAATTCCAAACTTAAGTGATAAAAAAAATTATATTGTTCATAGTAAAAATTTAAAATTATACGAATACTTAGGTTTAAAAATAACAAATATTCATAGAGGAATAACATTTAAAGAAAGTGCTTGGTTAAAACCTTATATCGATTTAAATACAAAACTGAGGACAAAAGCAACAAATGAGTTTGAAAAAGACTTTTTTAAGTTAATGAACAATAGTGTGTTTGGTAAGACAATAGAAAACATTAGAAACCGGATTGATTTTAGGTTAGTTAATGATGAAAGAAAAGCAGAAAATTTAGCTGCAAAACCTAACTTTAGACATGTAAAAGTTTTTGATGAAAACTTAATAGGAATGCATATGAAGAAGACACACTTAACTTTTGATAAACCAGTTTATTTAGGTATGTGTATTCTTGATTTAAGTAAAACTTTGATGTATGACTTTCATTATGATTATATTAAAGTAAAATATGATGAAAAAGCCAAACTCTTATTTACTGATACGGATAGTTTAATGTATGAAATTAAAACTGAAGATTTTTATAAGGATATAGCCAATGATATAGAAGAAAGATTTGATACAAGTAATTATCCTAATGTTCATAAATCTGGAATACCAACAGGTATTAATAAAAAAAGTAATTGGAATGTTTAAAGATGAATGTGGTGGCGAAACTATTGATGAGTTTGTAGGGTTAAGAGCAAAATTGTATAGTTATAGAATGTTTGACGGTAAAGAAAATAAAAAATGTAAGGGAATAAAAACATGCGTTATTGAAAAGGATATTATACATAAGGACTATAGAAAATGTTTGTTTGATAAAGAAAAAAAAGAAAAATATAGAAAAATGCATACAATTAGAAGTTATAACCATGTGTTATACACAGAACGAATAAACAAGGTTGCCTTAAGTGCAAATGATGATAAAAGATTTGTAAAAGGTAATCATAATACTTTAGCTTGGGGGCATTATAAAATCCAAAATATTTAACCTGGTAAAAAGGTTAAATATTTATATATATTTTTTAATTGATGTTTCTCTTCTACATATTGGTCAATCGTTTTTGTTGTTAAGATTGTCACAAGATTCACAAAGTCCATCCACAAACACATAAGCCTGGTTAGCTGGTTAGCTGGAAAATCAAAAATTTTAGAAATTTTTTTTAAAATTGAATTTAAGTTAAAACGTTTTAAAAAAAAAGTTATGCCAGTTGATTTATTAACCCTTAAGTGGGTGACGTGTTGGGTGATCGTAAGGGAGGTAATTGATAATTTTATGAGCATGTTAATGTTACATGAAATTGGTTAAGGGTGGTCATGTGTGTTAAGCGAGGAGGGATTGGTTAAGGAGGAGGGGAAAACTTAAGCTTGTTTGTTATGCATAAGCTCGTTGGTTAGTCATAAGCCTGGTTAGTTTGGTTAAGTGGGTTTGTTAAGCATAAGTGTGGTTGGATTACATAAGCCTATCGTAAAATTCATAAGCGTGGGTTGATTGCATAAGAGAAGTCCGATTTTTGCAAAATTTGTCAATTAGCATAACGAAAATTTCGCAGAATGCCCAATATATATCTACTGACACAGACAGACAGCCAAAGAAAAGAAAAGAAAGACAGACAGACGCACAGACCGACAGAGTAAGGGACACACAGTGGGCAAACGGACACGATTACATATTGACAGACGGACAGACTAACAGACACACATACATATAGACGGACGGACGGATGAGCAGACAGACAGACATAGGGAAGGCCGACATAAAGATACAGACAGACAGGCAAAAAGACAGACGCACAGACCGACAGATGAATAGACCTACGGAGGGCAGAGAGACACACATACATATACACGGACGGACGCACAGGCAGACAGACAGATAGGAAATGCAGACAGAAAAGACACAGGCATTTGAAAAGATACTGAAGGCCTGCAGTCTGATCTTTTGCTACACAATCGTAACAATGCAATTGCAATGCCAGATACCGTATCGTATGTATGGTAGGCCTCTATTACTAGAAGTGCTGTGCATATATCGTCGAGTGTCCTTATTCCGTGAGTGTCCTTGAACCGGTGATTTTTGTGTATATCTCGTAGAGCACATATTTTGATGACGTCACACGGTATTTCTGCTCGTAACCCTTACCAATATTCGAATGTCTCATTGCCCTTGAATTTCAGACAAATACAAGACAAATACACCGGAAAATAAACTAATTATCGAATGTTAAAGAAATCTACTTCTTTTTTCTTGATGCTAAGTAGTGTTACTTCTCAAAAGAATGCAAAGATCATCGACTTTCTGCAGTAAATACTACCGAGCTACCGGAATTAGGTCACACCATGTTTGCACAAGAGGGCCGACAGTATGTTCTTTGTTTATGCACATTGAACATGAAAATAGTTATCTAAGTTATTCTTTTGATATGAGAGTGACCAGAAATGATTTTTTTTATGAAGGCAAGTAATTTCTAGCTCATATTCTGGTCTCAATTCTTAATTTCATCAAGTTGTTTCCTTATCATCACGGAATACGGACACTTTTCGCCAAGTGATGACGTCGTGGATTTTGTGGTCACGTGAGTCTTGATTGGTCACGTGAGTCTTGGTGTGGTTTTTAAAATGTTGATGCTGTTTTTACATCTTGAAGTAGATTTATTTGTCTTGGTGTGGTTTTTAAAATGTTGATGCAGTTTTTACATCTTGAAGTATATTTATTTGTCTTGAAGTGGTTTTACGTTTTGATATGATAATTTTGCTGTCATATATCAAATTTATATATCATTTTGGTATAATTGCGACTGTCTTTATTGAATATTTTAAATATCTTGATAGTGTTTTTATATCTTGAATATTTTCTGCTATGGCATTCCATACTCGATTGGTTTTAACAGGACTACGTATAATTTATAAGATATATTACATTGTTAGTTTTCGTTTAACCGTTTATTCACCCTTTACCAGATAAGAAAAATTGAACTTGTCTAAATTGCAAGCATAAGCAGACTTGAAATTAAATGTGGCTCAGATGATAGGATTTTTCTTAGAAAAGGTAGAAAACGTTCTGATAAAAGGAGAAAATGCTAGTTATCAGTATTTCCTCCTCTTCCCACAATAATTTGTAAAACCTTCCTCGGGGTCGCTGTTACCCGGGATTGTATGGTAAATGGTTAACCAATGCCACGTGTTAACGACTCTTGGGAAGAATGCTTTTGAAAACATTGTAGGAAAGATGGAATATGCTGGAAACCTGCATTGTTCTTTGTCAACAATATTTTCCACCATTCAAGAGACAAATTTTACCATTTATGTGATAGTAATTTTTCGTCTTCAAACCGAAATGCTTACTAGAAGAGTCTTTACTAAAACTTTGCAGTTTGGTTTAGAATTGGAAAGAAACAGAATTATGCTATTATAAAGTCGGCTTTGTGAAAATGTAGATAAATTCGAAATCTTGTCAACACCTTTTTTACCCATGCATCTGAAACGCTTAATTAACCCTTTACTTGCTGTGAAGAGTTACCTTTACTAAACGACAAAATTCTCGAACGGTTGTCTAGATTGAAAGCATTTGCGGACGATAAAATCAATGTGGCTATTTTTTTCTATTTTTTTTAACAGGATAGAAAAGATTGTGGAAAATGGAGGAAATGTTTTTTACTAGCATTCTCTCCTTTTCCCTCAGTGCTTTCAAAAGTCCTCTTACCGAGGGTCGTTAAAACTCGGCAGCATGTGGTAAAGGGTTAAACCTTGCATCGTAACATTTTTTTAAAATTCAATTTTAATACGCATTTTGTTCTTTCTTCATTCAAGAGCATTAATTCGATACTGTAGATGCTATTTTTAACGCTACACAAGTAGTGAGGATTTCACAATAGTAAAGGATTTGCGTGGGTCAAAGGCAATTGCCTTAGCAAGTGCTCCTATTTCGAATTTTTGAAGGTGATAAACTGTAGGGAAGTTCTAAGTCGTACTTGAAAGGAAATGCGTTAATTCTATGTGCATTATCTACAGTGGAAGTCTTAGTCAGGAAAATAATGCAAATAATGTTTAATTGAAGAAATGTCACATAAAATGTACCCGCCCTATCCGTCTTAGCGGGGGAAAAAATGCAACTTTCTTCAAGTTCGAGACCTATTTTCGTTTGTTATTGATCTCAGCGCCTTGACCCATACTATAGAGGTTAATTCTAGATCAATTAAAATGTTATCACCCAGCGAGACAGAAACACTTGTGATTAAAGAGTAAAAAAAAAGTTGCAGTTGATATGGAAATTAACTGGAAAGAAGAAATTACCGCTTATCAATGTTTTCTATAGTAGTAAACTGCAGGACTCAATCCTTAATCTTTGGAGCAGAATACTCGTATCTTCGTGTTTATGGCAAAATCTCGAAGCGTTAAGGTGCCATCTTTAAATACCTAACTGCCCGTGCAATATACGACCAAAAAGGTATGCGACTATGTTCATGAAAGGTAAAACAGCTGTATGATGTAATTATCAAATTTGTTTTTCTTTGTGTGTGAAAGTTAACTTTTCTGACGACAAAATGTAATTTCTGTTTAACCTTTTTTAAAAGAATGAACTTCTTTTACACCAAAAAACATCAAGGGTAAAAAAGTGTTTGATTCAAATCAAAGAAAAATGACATAGAAATACAAACATTAAAACATACGATGAAGGGTAAAAAAAGATACAACAGAGAACAAGATCATTCTTTCTCGGTTTAAATCAGGTAAAAATTCTAACTTTGTTCCAGGCATTCCCACTCTGCACAAAGACTCTACCTGCACGGTTTATCGATTTTAAAAAAATCGATTGAAATCCCTTACGCAATTAATTCTAGAATTGTACCGATGCAATTCTAGAATTGCGCAACAAAGTGGGAACTCCAAGTTTGCGCAGGACCATTCTAGAAGGGTCCCGATTTCCACTTTGGGCAGAACATACATATAGGGGACTGTTTTTTTTTTTATCTGTTCTACCAAACAAGCGGTGGGCATCAAATCCAAATAGTTTCCTTTGGAAGTTCATGTATTTTTATGTTGCAGAATTCACAATTACTACTAGGTAAGGACAGTGTTGCGTGCAAGCCTGGTCCAGGAACAGAACAGAAGGACTTATTATTGTATATAGATATATTACAAAGTCTGACTTGTATTCCTACAATACTTTGCTTTCGTTACTCTTCAACTTTTAACCTTGGGCTTTTTGGCTAGCAAAATCTCGTTCTTCTCGTGGATGATCACTGAAGCTTTTCAATGACTCCCTAATGGCATTTCGCGGATCTTTGGACCTATGAATTCACAGGTTATGGTTCATTTGTACGATAGGATTTTCCTGAATAAAATTAGGTAACAAAATGCCAATATTTCGGTGACGAACAAGACCCCATGTTGAAACGGTTTCAAATAATTATCTAAAAGAGGATAGAGCTAAATGTTGGACTATATTTTAAGGATGTGGGAAGATAAAGTTGGTGGATAATAACCACTAGATGCATGCGGTGTACCATAGGATTTCCTTTAAAGCTACTATGGACAGATCCCTATCTCAGACCCAGCCCTGTAGCTCATGTCGTTAACCCCTAGGCTGCTAAGCGCGATTCACGGACCTTTTGCGAACACTACTATATGGATGTCCCTTCTAGCACACCTGGGCTAATTCTAGAAAAACTTACTAATGAGCTGTGCCAGAAAAACTTACCAATGAGCTGTGCCAGAAAAACTTATCAATGAGCCGACCCCCGCCAGTCCACGTGCCTTCTAGCACACTTTAGGAAAAAGACCCCAATTTTTATACACGCATCAATAAACCAAATTTACATCCGTTGTCAAGGCTACGAACTACACGTAGAAAATATTTAACCCCAAAACTCAGTGAGTGTAGAGTTTTACGTGAATTATACTGAGAAAATATTTTTGTATTAAGTTTTACGTTTTATGTGCTCAGAATATGAAATAGAGGTACAAACTTAAAAACAAAACCTACATATAATCGAATCAATTTTCTTCGTTGGATTTCTTCTCGTTGTGATTGTGTTTAAACGTCCAAGGATTATAAGTTTTAAATTCTGTTGAGAAACAAAGATAAGAAATTACAGTGTCTTGCCATGTTAAAAAATATTTTTTCAAGCTGAAATTCGGTTTAAATGTCGAGAATTTCAGTTTTGAGAAAACGTGGTAAGACACAAAAACGCTACACAGATCTGGATAGAAGACTAAACATATGAGAAGAAAATTATTCCGTTTTGGTAAGTTCGTCTCATTTTACAGTGTCAAAATTTTGAGTAATGCACGTCTGTTGCAAAAAGTAAGTTAAATGTATCTTGTAAGGGTAACCCAGTTCATAGGATAAGTTAGATAGTTATCTGAAGCCCCATGCATGTAAAGAAAAATAACCCATTTTAAAAGTTGAGATTTTCATTGAAGTTGCTTCCCTTCCACTGTCAAGTTTCATTTTATCTAACGCTTTCTGCCTTTTTGCAGTTCAAATTAAATCGTTTTCAACTAAAAAGATAACAATTTGGATCAAACAGTTAGACAAACAGTTAAAGTTGTAAATAACGATCATTCAAGAACGCTTAAAGTTCTAAAAAGAAATAGCGATCATCGAAGAACACAATCCATTCAAAGTGGAGGGAAATTCAAACATTATGCGAAATTTCTCACAAAAATCGATCATCAAAGAACGTGAAAGCGATCCAATCATGTTTAAAATGAAGGAAAATTCAAATATTACGCGAAAATTCGCGCAAAAATTCAAACTTTGGATCAAACTTGGGATCAATCTTGGGATCAATCTTGGGATCAACCTTGGGATCAAACTCGAGACTCTTGTACCACCAATTTTACCCTACTAATGTTGATGATGTTTACAATGTTTTCATACTCGTGAAACCCTTCGACGTACTTTGCGTGGTTAAAACCTAACACCTTGGAAATGGAGCTGGGTGGTTAAAATCTACGTGATAATTATTTTCCAATATGAGAACGGCTTTTAGGGTGTTCGTGTTTGCCGAAATGGCAACGTAGTATTCCTGATTAACGGAGTCGTAATGTCCGTTTCTTTCCATTTCGCAATGAATTGCGTCGTTAATGTCAACGATGTCGTAACATCCCTCTGGAATAGTTATTTTAACCCACGAGGTTCCCCCATCGGGGGAGTAAGTAAAGATATTGTTGCCTCTGATAATGTTCGGAAAAGAATAGTACGTTTCGAAGTTTATGAGCGCCATCTCATACTTTTTACCTTTAGCAAGCTGTATTTTAGGAGAAAAGTCGGTCGTAAATTCCGTCTTATTGCTGCTCAATATAATTTGGAATGAGTCTTTAGGCGCCGTATTAGCGGCCGTTTTTCTCGTGTTTTCGGCTGTTTCTTGTAATGACCTTTCCATTTTTGACTAGCGAAGCTAGTCTATAGGCATTAAGACTGACCTAGATTCAAAGTAAACAAAAAACCCCACAGTTGCCAAATACTGCCTCACAGAAAATACTTCTTTCTGTTAGAAATCTTAATTCTGTTATATATGACAATTTAGACAAAAACAACTAAATCTCTACCTCTCTAAGTTGAACATGTTGTCTTACAAAGTAATTAAGTAAACAAGATGTCATTTATAAGGTACTTGATCTTTACTTACATGTAAATTAAGTGACCTATGCAAAGCAGAGAATCACTTATTCCTACACCACTGTAACATTATGAATGAATCTATTAATGGATACACCTAGGTATTAACTTGTAGCAAATGCCAGGCTATATCAACCCTCACTGGACAGAGTACCCTTGTCATTCATTATTTAGACCATTGTGTAAAGTTAAACTGTTATGCTGAACTGTTATTCTAACTCTTGAATATTAACCCTTTACCAAACGATTCCAAGTTTTAATGACACCGGGGAAGAATCCCTTTGAAAATATAGCGGGAAAAAGAGAAAATGCTGATAACCATCATTTTCTCCTTTCCTCACATTTTTCTGCCCTTTTGGAATCACGTTTAATCTGTTCAGCCGCATTTACTTTATGGTCTGCAACAGCTTTGAATTTGGACGAGTGTAAAATTTTTCGTTTTGTAAAGAAAGTTAAATAGTTAACTACATCTTGTGCTACTGGATACTGACTCATTGGTTGTATGGTGTTTAACGCCGTTGTCAACATTATTTCAGTGATATTGCGGCGGCCAGAGCACCTATCCATGCTTTCCTGGAGTTTCTTTTACCAGCACTACCGCAACTCAATGACCATTTGCGGACAGCGTGGATTAAGATCAGACAGCACAGACCGTGCAGTCTGATCTTGGATCTACACTGTACGATAAGAGGGTATTTTTTTCCAAAATGCTTGAAAGTTTAACATAAACATTTTCAGCAGGTTATTGGTCAACCTTATACTGGATTATAGTTAAACAATAGCATGCATAGCCCCGGCAGCTCAGTCGGTAGCGTACACGACTTGAGAACAGGAGGCCGCTGGTTCGATCCCCGAATCTGCAAATTTCTTTCTGAGGACTGATGATAGTCATTGGGACAGGATTAATTTCTCAGTCTCACATTTTGACGATGGTTATGTGGAAAGCAGCCAGTGGCTTGGAAAGAATATTGTGCGGAGTACTGGTTGAAGAAACTCAAGGAAAGCATGAATATATGCACAGTCCACCGCTACATAACTGAAATAATGTTGAAAACAGGGCCAAACATCATACGAAAAATCAATCAATCAATCAAATTCGCTAGTCTGTCAGTACTTTCAGCACTTTGATTTTATACGCTAGGAAGTTTATGTTGGTTCGGGAAAATAAAACTCATCAAAGCCCATTCTATACTTTCCGTTGTTTTTATCGCTGCTCAGGTCTTTAACAACAAAACCAAAGGGTTTTCCCCACGCTTTTTTACACAGTTTTTTAAACTCTTCCTTGTTCGGCATGTCTTGGCTGACGTGATCGTCGTAAATGTGGTTAATATTTTTTAGGTCTTGCGAAAACAGTATAATAAAGTTACTGTTTTCTCTAATAGTCTGTCTCGGGAGTTTAAAGTAGTTTTGCGAGAGATAAAAACAGTCTACATTGCTATGTCTTCCGCGAATATAGTAATCTTCGCATATTATATCTTTATCCGCACTTTTTTCCCCGTCAACAAATCGTCAAAGACCATCAAGTTCTTATTAGCGGGATTTAAAACTCTGGGGTCGGGAACGTCCTTGCCCTCTTCGTAAAAAATACACTCTATCTCGGATTTTTCTTTTAACCCTCTCGCATATTCTTCGATCACGGCCGAAGGAAGCGCGCCCGATTCCATAATCCTATCACGCGCTTCAAACAAACGCAAAATAGCCTTTTTGGGCAGTTTTTCTTCAAAGGCTTTTCTAAGTATGCGGTATTCCGGATGAAAAAGACTTTTCCCAAAAACGGAGAGTTTTTCGTAATCCAACCACTCCGGTCTAAGTAAAAGATTAAGCAAAAGAGTAGTTTTTCCGCAGCCCGATTTTTCTACAATTATGCCCCTTATACTTTTCGGAAAAAGCGGGTGATTATTTCTATCTCTTAAAACGTCGTTCCAAGAGTAGTCTTCGATATCCATTTTAAATATAATCGCACATATTTAAAATGCTTTACTGCGTAAAGTGTAGAAAACGTACGGAAACCTTAAACGAGACGCCCGCCGTTTCTAGAAACGGGAAAAACATGGTGAAAGGGACGTGTGCCGTTTGCGGGATTACAAAGACCCAGTTTGTAAAAAAAGGCGGCTTTTTGCTAAACAGAGCAATTAATAACATGCCCTTCGAGATGCATCTTCCGGGGCATAATTTTACGGGACTGGGTACAAAGCTTAAAAAGAGACTAAACCCGGATCTAATTCCTAAAGATTGGAGTAGCCTGTAAACCGCGTCGACAAAGCCGCTTACCACCATGATCTTTGCTATCTAAAGCATAATGACACCAAGACTAGAAACAAGGTATGCGATAAAAACATGCTAGAAGAAATGGAAGGTATTTATAATCCTACTCTAAAAGAAAAGATTGAAAGGTCTTTGGTAAGTAACCTAATTGGCGCCAAAAAACGCTTCGGTATGGGATTAAAAAAAAAAAAAGCTCTAGCGGAAGAACTGCACAAACCCGTAAAGAGAAAGTTTAAGAGAAGGAGGGTAGAAGTTGGTGGTATAGATAAAATATGGGCCGCTGATTTGGTAGATATGCAGGCTTTTTCTAAGCTAAACCGCGGCGTAAGGTATCTTTTAGCGGTCATAGACGTTTTCTCCAAATACGGTTGGTTGGTGTCCCTACAGGATAAAACGGGAAAGTCAGTCTCTGTCGCGTTAAAGACCATTTTTAAGGAAAGAAGGCCCGAAAAAATGTGGGTGGACAAGGGTAAAGAGTTTTACAACAAAGAGGTTAAAGACTCGGTTGAATTGTATTCTACGGAGAATGAGGAAAAGTCTAGCGTCGTTGAGAGGTGGATTAGGAACATGAAGGAAAAGATGTGGAAATGTTTTTCCGCAAACTCTACAAACGTATACATAAACGCGCTTCCGAAGCTCGTTAAAGAATACAACAACGCGTGACATTCCTCCATTAAGATGACGCCCGTAAATGCGAGTAAAAAGAGCAACCAAAACAAAGTTTGGAGAAACCTTTATCCCGAACGGTTCGAGATAAGAAAAGATGTAAAACCCAAGTTTTCCCTCGGAGATAGGGTTAGAATAAGTAAAAAGAAAAAGACTTTCGAGAAAGGTTACACTACGAGATGGACTGAAGAGGTTTTTACTATCTCCGAGGTAAATCTCACGGTGCCGATAACTTATAAACTCGAGGACCTTAGCGGAGAAGAAATAAAAGGCTCCTTTTGCGAGCCCGAGCTGCAAAAGACGGACCAAGAGGTGTATAGGATAGAAAAAGTTATTAAGAGGGGAAAGAAAAAGTCTCTAGTAAAGTGGAAGGGGTATTCGGACGAGTTTAATTCCTGGGTTAACAACAAAGACATTGTAAATATAAAATGAGGCTTATTAAGATTGGCAGCGTAGCTTTGCCCGACAAACCTTTAAGTAATCTGCAACTAGATTCTGCCGTGAGGGCATTAAACATACCCAACTTTAGGGGAGTATTTTTACGAGACGCGCTGCCTAAAAAACCTAAAGAGAAAGAATGCGGTATATCAAACCTAGACGATGGCGGCGGGGCGGGAACTCATTGGGTCGCTTGGCATAAAGATAAAAAAGGCAAACACTACTTCAACAGTTACGGTTTGCCTCCCCCGGAAGAGTTATTACGGTACTTAAAAAGTCCTATTTACTACAACTCGGAACAGGTCCAAAGAGAGGGTGAGACGTTTTGCGGACACCTATGTTTGTACGTGTTAATGGAGATGGGAAAAGGCGTCGGCCTGCAACGCATAATAAATAATCTTTACTGATAAAAAATGTCGATTGATAAATTCGGGAGAACAGCCAAAACGTCCGACTCTTCCGACGGCGTTTCTTAAGCCTACGTAAATAAAAACTTTATGTGCAAGTACGGAGAAAATACCGTCACGGGCTCCATTAACATGAGCGGAAACACGCTAACGAACGTCGCGGATCCCGTAAATTCCCACGATGTCGCGACAAAATCTTATATCGATGAGAGAACGGGAATGTTAAAGGAAAATTGGGCTTATATGGCTCTAGACCATATAAATATGGGGTTTAAAAAATAAAAAAAACTAGGCGAGCCTCCGGAACCGAACGAAGCCGCCAATAAAAATTACGTAGATATTTTGGGGGAGACCTTTTAAGTTCGATAGTGGGAGATATTTCGCGGATAGAGATATAAGCATGAACAATCGCAGGTTAGAAGGTCTTCCTGATCCTATAAACCCACACGAAGTCGCTATTAAAAATTACGTGGAAAACATCGATAAACCGTTTCAGTACACGGGTAGCGAATTCCTAGCTACTCATCCTATAAATATGGGTAATCGCAGATTGGAGGGCGTTGGCATGCCTCTAGAAGACCAACAAGCGGCAAATAGGAGATACGTAGACGCGAGTGCGGCCGCAACTAGGGCCTACGTAGACGATAATAAAATAATAGCGCCGACGATTATTGGTCCTAAGCCCATTATAAGCGTTCATGCTGAGGAAAAAGGAGGTTTAGGAAACGGCAATTACGAGTTTTCTTTCGGTAATGGAAGCTCGGGATTAGGGGGTTACTGCATGGCAGCTCCGGGTAGAATTATAAGAGGGTCTTTAATGGTCGCTAGAGCCGCTAGTATCCTAAGAGAAGAGGCAAAAGTTAACATAGTCGTAAACGGGGTCGAAAAGATCGACTTCTCCATTGTAAAAAAGGAGGAGAGGGTTGCAGTTGCGTAGTCTTTCCCCAGCCTCTAAAAATAAACCAATGCGACGTCATAAACTTTATAACTAGATCCGACAACCCCGACGCGAGAAACGCTTACTTGTCGTGACTGATAGAATTGGACTTGTAAAATTTATAACCCGACTAAGGTTATAAATTTAGTCTTCTTCCTCAACGCCCGCGACTGCTCCACGCTTTCACAAGACTCAGCGCATTGGAGGTTACTGGGTCTACATTTTCTTCGGTTATAATAACCTCAGAAAGCGTGCTTTGTACTGAGGGTATGTGGAATTTACTAATAAAGATCCCTTTTATTAATACATACCAACCAGTTCGCAATATAATTTTTTATAAGAGATAGGTTCTTTTTCTACAAGATTACCATCTGCATCTTCCTCGTAAAAACCTAGTGGTTATTTCTTTTTATATCTCCATCAGTATTATAGCTGTTATCCAAAAGTTTTGGATATAAAATGCCATTAGACTTTAAGATTTTCAGAGTACTAAAATCTTTAACCTTTTTTACGTCTTTTTTTTTCGGGGGGGGGGGGGGGGGGGGGCTTCTAACCGCAAAAACTCTGTAACCTTCTCTATAACTCTTTTAATCTTTTTTCTCTTCTTCGTTATCAGAACATACTAAGGATGTAGAATAACCCGTTATTTCACCAGTCTTCTCATCCTTGTATTCATGGACGCCATAAGAAAACAGAGAGGGGGAAAAATATATAATGGCCCCTTTTTTCCATTAGGATATTTATATTCTAACTTCATTGACTGCCCCTAATAATTATACGGAATTTCACCAACTTCTCCAAGTATTAGGTTCGTTTCATCGAAGTCTTTCAGTTCTATAAAAGACTGTACTGATTCTAAGGCCATGTATCTCGTTTTTTATTACAATATATTTTTTCTTAGGCCGCTTTTTCATTCATAGAGTTACTTAAAAATAGGCTTTAAGAAAAAAAGAAGGCGCAGTAAAATGGAAGTTCATCATAGAAATGCTATTTTAAGAAATATTTGCGCTTTAAACACGTCCACTGCAAACATAGAAGGCATAGTCGACGCGCTTTTCGCTACAGATATTTTAACGATATCCATGGTAGAAGATATTTTGGCGGAAAGGACCCCCACCGCTAAAAACAGGCACCTGCACAATTTGGTTGTAAAAAGAGGTCCCCGAGCTTTCGAAGAACTTTACACTGCGTTGGTTAGTACCGGAAACGACCAACCTGCAGCTTTAATAAAAAGTTGCGCCCAAGCAAACGGAGCTCCCCACATTCCCGAAACGCCTAGTAGAAGTTCCATAAAAGATCCTGCGGCCCGGGAAATGTTTGGCGACCTGGCAACGTCCGTAGCCGAGCTTTTTCCGGTCTACAAAGAGTCCAACCGATCTCCCTTGGGCGTTTACAAAAACCGCCGTCATCTGCTATGACAAAAGCTTACCAAAATCGGAAGTGGGGTTAAACGAGTTGCCATTCGTCATGGCTTTGGCGAGAAGGTATTCGGAAGCGAGCGTGCTTTCCTGGAATCGTTGTCCCCCGAGAATAGCCCTCAAAGACTCTTTTTCGGCCTATTCTAGAGAGTTAGCCTCGGCCAAAAAAGTTTTCGAGGCCTTGGGAAAAGGAGGCATTGAAGTCTTTGCGGAAAAAGCTCCCGCTTTGGAAAATCCAATAAAACTGTTGGGAAAAGACTTGGGGCTTTTTCTAGAGTCTTACGATCCGGAAACCTACAGCGAGAAGGAAAAATGGACATGGTCATGGTTCTACACCTTTGCACGTACGGTAGAAAACTTGGGTTCGCGATTAAAAGGTCCTTCGCTCCGAAGCCGTCGGCCTACCTAATTTATAACACCCCGGCTCTCTCCAAAATTATTAAAGGAAAGGATATCGACATCGTCGCGGCGTTCTTGCAGCAAGACGAAAGTAACCTCGATGAAAGTCGAGAAAACTTGGCTCCTTGTCCGTGGATTAACTAAAAAATAAATTATAATTTTTTAAACGAGTTATAAATTCTTACGCGGGTTAGATATTTTGGGACGACTCCGCCGGAAATTGGGGTCAACGAGCGCGGGGTTTTTACAAAAAATATTGCCAACCGTAGTACGGTTGGCAGCTCGGCTCATTAGAAAAAAAAAATGGGGTCTTTTTCCTTAAGTGTGCCAGAAGGCACGTGGGCTGGCGGGGGTCGGCTCATTGGTAAGTTTTTCTGGCACAGCTCATTGGTAAGTTTTTCTGGCACAGCTCATTGGTAAGTTTTTTCTGGCACAGCTCATTGGTAAGTTTTTCTGGCACAGCTCATTGGTAAGTTTTTTCTGGCACAGCTCATTGGTAAGTTTTTCTGGCACAGCTGATTGGTAAGTTTTTCTGGCACAGCTGATTGGTAAGTTTTTCTGGCACGGCTCATTGGTAAGTTTTTCTGGCACAGCTGATTGGTAAGTTTTTCTGGCACAGCTCATTGGTAAGTTTTTCTGGCACAGCTCATTGGTAAGTTTTTCTGGCACAGCTCATTGGTAAGTTTTTCTGGCACGGCTCATTGGTAAGTTTTTCTGGCACGGCTCATTGGTAAGTTTTTCTGGCACGGCTCATTGGTAAGTTTTTCTGGCACGGCTCATTGGCAAGTTTTTTCTGGCACGGCTCATTGGTAAGTTTTTTCTGGCACGGCTCATTAGTAAGTTTTTCTGGCACGGCTCATTGGTAAGTTTTTCTGGCACTGCTCATTGGTGAGTTTTTCTGGCACGGCTCATTGGTAAGTTTTTCTGGCACAGCTCATTGGTAACTTTTTCTTGCACGGCTCATTAGTAAGTTTTTCTGGCACGGTTCATTAATAAGTTTTTCCGGCACAGCTCATTGGTAAGTTTTTCTGGCATAGCTCATTAGTAAGTTTTTCTGGCATAGCTCATTGGTAAGTTTTTTTAGAATTAGCCCAGATGTGCTAGAAGGGATATCTATATAGTAGTGCGAACAATGTAGAGCGAGATCAGACTGCACAGAACGTGCAGTCTGATCTTGGATCTACACTGTCCGATAAGGAGATATCTTTTTGCTAAAAATAAGTTTGAAATGATATTATTCGGGTTTTTTGCCGGTTGGAAAAGTTAATTTCATTTATTATGCAGGATAAGGGTTAATATACATGACTTGTAATGTAGGGTTTGTCTTCATCAACCATTCGTAATTTCGTTCATATCTACATCTATAGAAAGTAACAAAACTTATAAGTGCCTAAACCGGTTGTTTTAAAATTAAGCTAGTCATATGTTGAGTTCCTTTAAAATTCAGAAAATTCTTGAGACTAAGAATGTTCTTAAGAAAGGTTGGTGAATACGGACATACTCTTGTACAAGAAATATTTTTCTAGATTCTTTGAACCCTTATCGTGCTAAATATTCTTGATAAAACTTTCAAACCGATAGTAAAAAGCCGAATTACGCCATTTCAAACTTTTTTTTTTTTTTGGGGGGGGGGGGGGGAGGGGGGATATGTCTCCTTATCGGACAGTATAGATCAAAGATCAGAATGCACGTTCTGTTCAGTCTGATCTTGATCTACACTGTCCGCTAAAGGTCAGTTGTTGGTCTCGTTTAGCAGCCCAAGTGTTAATAAAATTTTACCAAAAATTCAACTCATATCAGATCCTATATATATTTATTTTGTTGTCTTGTAAAGGATTGAGTGTTCTTAATAATATTCTCCGAGATTGAAAATAGTACATTTTTTGTGTGATATTAAACACAGGTAGGAAACTTCATATTCGGAGCCAATGGCTCCGAGGAGAAAATGTTGTGTTGGTCTTCCGGTTCCGAAATTGTCGGCTCAAAAACAATTGAAAAACAGGTAAACTTGTCATTCTTTGTAATTCTGTGTTTTTTGGTCTTTGAAATTCCAAAAAAGGAGAATGTCACGCAATGCTCAAGTCTTTCAACGCATTTTCTACAGTACGGAAAGCCGTGGAATATAAACAGTATTGTCTGAATCATTGTGCCGTGGGTTGAACGTAGCCGAAATAATACATCAAGAACCTATATTCAGTCTGTTATTAACATTAAATTAGCAAATGAGAGAAAGATTTGCTGTCCTAAAAGCGTAAATTAGTACATGTATTTTGAACTGTTGTAAGCTGTTGTAACTGCTGGAAGGGAATTGAAAAGAAATAGCTTAAAAATGATAAAAAACAAAGAAGGGCTCCGATTATGTGAACAGGCTCTGAATGTATAAGTCGGCACCGATTGATGAGGGCTTCCTTTTACTAACTTAGTTTTCTGTTAGAAATTACTTAATCCATAAGCTGTTTTCCCGGAAAAACCCGTAGTCCAAACTTTATTACATTTGTTCGATGGAATGTGACCGAATATATGACAATACAAATGACTGATATTGTCAGAATTGAAAAATTCTGTCCAACATTAGTCTGTCTAAATTTTGAAAATATTTTTGTGTAGCTTTTGATTAACTGAATGGTCTATATGTTACGTTTATAATGCTTATGTCATAAGAGCAGCCAACACATAAACACATATAATGAAAAATATTTTGCATCTTCGGAACATTGTGTGGATTTCAAATAGTCATTCAAAATCTAAATAGAATATACCTATCGTAGCAGAGATATTGAATTAAAGAATGGAGTCTGCAAAGAATATTTGATTTGTTTTGCTAAACAAACATTTTATCAAACTACACATGCATATTACAAAAGCCGGATTGCTCTGGGATTAAATACGCTGTGTTTCCCACCTGTGTTTAATATCACACAAACAAAATATAAAAACAAGATGTCATTTACAAGGTACAAGATCTTTGCTTATATGTAAATTAAGTGACCTATGCAAAGCAGAGAATCACTTTTTCCTACACCACTGTAATCCCAGTTACATTAACCCTCACTGAACAGGGAATCCTGGTCATTCCTTCTGTCAGTCATTATTTAGATCATTGTATACAGTTAAACTGTTACGTTAAACTGTTATTCTAGTCTTGAATATTAACCCTTTACCAAACAATCCCAAGTTTTAACGATACTGGGGAAAATCCTTTTGAAAACATTGCGGGAAAAGAAGAAAATGCTGGTAACCATCATTTTCTCCTTTTCCCACATTGTTTTCTACCCTTTTGGAATCAGGTTTCATCAGTTCAGCCACTTTTAATTTGTGGTCTGTAACAGCTTTGAATTTGGACTGGCGTAAATTTTCTCGTTTTGTGTTGTGCCACTGGATATTGACTAATTGATTGCAAGGTGTTTAACGCCATTTTTAACTTTATTTCAGTGATATTGCGGCGGCCAGATTACCTATGCATGCTTTCCTGGAGTTTCTTTTACCAGCACTACCGCGACTCGATGACGTTTTGCGGACAGTGTAGATTAAGATCAGACTGTGCAGAGCATGCAGTCTGATCTTGGATCTACATTTTCCTATAAGAGGATATATTATTTTCTCCAAAATGTAACTTTGAAATAGCAATATTCAGGTGTTTACCATCGGCTTGAAAGTTTTGTTTTACATTTTTAGCAAGTTAAGGGTTAAACTTAAATTGGATTACAGTAAACCAATAGCACGCATAGCCCCAGCAGCTCAGTTGGTAGTGTACAGGACTTGGGAACAGGAGGTCGGTGGTTCGATCCGCGACTTGGCAAATTTCTTTCCGAGGATTGATGATAGTCATTGTGACATGATTCATTTCTCTCTCACGTTTTGATGATGGTTATAATATAAATGTGGGAAAGCAGCCAGTCGCTTGAAAAGAATATTCTGCGGAGTACTGGTAAAAGAACCTCCAGGAAAGCATGGATATGTGCACTTTCCACTGCTACATAACTGAAATAATGTTGAAAACAGGGTTAAACACCATACAAACAATCAATCAATCAAATTCGCTAGTCTGTCAGTACTTTCAGCACTTTGATTAAAATTACGCCAGTTATATTGCGGTGGTAAGTGCAGCCTGGCTCTAAGTTTTAATAAATTTTCAATCACTCCTCATCGCGGTCTCTTTCCACGGTCTATACAGATCTTTGGCAAAACTGCTTATCGGTTCTTTAATTATTAGTTCATTTTTGACAAATTATTGCATAAAACGTTGTTTTTTAGGCTGTTATAAGCATGTATACAGTCGTAAGTATGATACAGCGTACTCATCCAATAGAATTAAGTATTGTACCCAAGCATGTTAATCAAAGTGCCGATGACGATGAAAAAGTTTATTTTACGTTATGAGGCCAACGGATCAAATTACATAAAAAGCAATATAGACCAATATTATAAGCACTTAATTGGATTCACCCAATTTTTAGACTAGCAAAGCTAGTCTATAGGCATCATGATTGACCAAGAGTCAAAGTAAACAAAAAACCGCACAGTTGCCAAATACTGCCTCACAGTAAAATACTTCTTTCTATTAGAAATCCTAATTCTGTTATATATGACAATTTTGACAAAAACCACTAAATCTCTACCACTCCAATTTGAACATGTCTTCTTACAAAGTAATAGACTGAACAAGATGTCATTTATAAGGTACAAGATCTTTGCTTATATGTAAATTAAGTGACCTATGCAAAGCAGGCTATTATCAATTATTCCTACACCACTGTAACATGAATGTATCTAAAAATAGATACACATAGGTAACTTGTAGCAAATCCCAGCTGCTTTAACTCTCACTGGACAGGGAACCCTTATCATTCCTTCAGTCATTCATTATTTAGATCATTGTGTACAGTTAAACTGTTTTGTTAAACTGTTATTTCACGTTTAGAATATTAACCCTTTACCACACAATCCGGAGTTTTAATGACACCGAGGAAGAATCCCTGGTAACCAGAATTTTCTCCTTTTCTCACATTGTTGTCTAGCCTTTTGGAATCAGGTTTCATCAATTCAGCCACATTTAATTTGTGGTCTGTAACATCTTTGAATTTCGTTTTGTAAAGAGTTAAATAGTTCACTACATCTTACACTACTAGATATTAACCTACTGATTGTATGGTGTTTAACGCCGTCTTCAACATTATTTCGGTGATATCATGGCGGCCAGTGCACCTATCCATGCTTTCCTGGAGTTTCTTTTACCAGCACCACTGCGACTCAGTGACCTTTTGTGGACAGTGTGGATCAAGATCAGAACAGAACAGCTGTCTTTTCTTGGATCTACACTGTCCGATAAGATGGTATATTTTCTCCAAAATGTAACTTCGAAATAGCAGTATTCAGGTGTTTACCATTGGCTTGAAAGTTTCATTTAATTTTCCTAGCAGGTTAAGGGTTAAACTTAAACTAGATGATAGTCAACCAACAGCATGCATAGCCCCGGTAGCTCAGTCGGTAACATACAGGACATAAGAACAGGAGGTCGCTGGTTCGATCCCCGGCTCGGCCAATTTCTTTCCGAGGATTGATGATAGTCATTGCGACAGGATTCATTCCTCTCTCAAGTTTCGACGGTGGTTTTTTCGGAAAGCCGTCAGTGGCTTGAAAAGAATATTGTGCGGAGTACTGGTAAAAGATACTCCAGGAAAGCATAGATATGTGTACTGGCAGCCGCTATATAACTAAAATAATGTTGAAAATAGGGTTAAACACCATACAATCAGCCAATCAATCACATTCGCTAGTATGTCAGTACTTTCAGTACTTTGATTTATAACCATGAAAAACTTCATAAAAGATATTTTCATTGCTTATCCCCTATCTCTTTAATCCTATGTTTAAACGACTTTGAGTTCGGTTTTTGAAAACAATGTTAGAAAAGGAGAAAATGCTGTCAACCAATATTTTCCCTTTTCCCCCTTTTTTTAAAACCTTTCAAAAACAATTTGAGTTAATCTGAATTAAATTTGATTAATTTAATCTGTCGTCTGCGAGTGTTTTGAGTTTAGACGAGTCAAAATTTCTTTTCTCTCTTATTTTCGTCTATCTCCCTGTCCGTCCGTCCGTCTGTCTGTCTGTCTGTCTGTCTGTCTTCGCTCTCCCTTACTCGCTGTCTCTTTGTAGCTCTCTCTCATTCCATGTCATGTCATATCCACCAGATTTCAATTCAGTGAAATCAACTTTCGTTGCATGCATTCAAACAGCTAAAATAAACCGAAAGATGATAATAAACATTGAAAAAAAGCATTAATAATGATAAACTTACCTCGGTCTTCCTCCTTCCGCCATGTTTAAATTCAAATCTTAGATCACTGTATGGAGGCATGTGTTATCAATAAACGCCCTTTGAATGATCTAACTAATCTATTTCTAAATTCTTTGTGGTTATTTAAACTTTTTTAACTCTTTACTAAACGACAAAATTGGTACTCAACCAAATTAAAAGCGTTTGCAGACGACGAACTCATTGTAGTGCAAAGCATGATTTCTGTCTTTGATAGGGTAGAAAAAAATTGTGAGAAAAGGAGAGAGTACTGGTTACCAACATATTTTCTTTTTCCCACAATGTTTTCGAAAGCCTTCCTCTTCAAGGTTCTTAAATGTCGGGATTGAGTGGCAAAGAGTTTAATAACTAGCTCTGTCAACCTTGAGGAACAAAGCTTTTGAAAACCTCATACAAAAAAAAAAGTACTGGTAATCTTATTTTCCCGCATTTATTCACAACGTCGTCCACCTATCCAAAAATATCCACCATCCCCTTCCCACGGGAGTAATTTTCGGGACTATCATTTTCTTAAAGCCAAATGTCTCCTGAGCACTTTTCCAAAGTCTGCCATTTGGCGAGTGGGGCTTTTGCAAGTTAAAGAGGTCAAAGGTCATCAGGTGCACCTCTGACTGCACTGTATTAGTTGATCAGCAATTAACAGTTTTTGGTGATTTTAGTCCCTCTGTAAGTCCATAATGATGTCAGGTAATGAAGCAAGCTTATATCAAACTATTTCTTTACATTTGTTACAAAGTACAATATGGTTCAGTGCAAATCAAAGCACTAAAAGCACTGGATTTTTCCGGTTTAAGCTTTTGAAATTAATACTATGAGAAACCATTGGGATATCTTTTTCAGATAAAACACATTTTTTTCATGAAAAAAGCTTTGAATGCATCTTAGAAGCAACCTACATGACATTTTCAGATTTATATTTCACAAACTCGTCATATCCATGAATTAAATGGAAGTGCTAATAACCAAAGTTCATTTAAAAAAAAACAAAAAACTTTAGAATGTTTTGTATCAGTTGCTAAGAATTTAACTATTATCTGGTTCATTTCCTATTTTTCGGGTTGAAAGTGATCTGAGATTTATTGGTATGCCTATTTTCAAGGTCTTATCGTATTCATTACAGTTAAGAAGCTTTTTATGTAAATCAAAGCACCGAAGTTACTGATAAATTATTTACCATTAAACTCTTAAAAAACAGTATATGTTGATCTTTTTCCCTAAGAAGACACTACAAATGTTAGCTACATGGCTTACTTCTGTTTATTTATCATTTCAGTTCTATCATTCAATGAAATCAAAGTACTAAATTTCAACTTGTCTTGACAAAGTTTGAAAGGTATGACCTATAGACATATTTACCTTTTTAACTAAATGCGCGGTACATTTGGATGACTATAACTGCCTTAAGTCAGTCACCCCAGTACAAACAAACAAATCAATTACTCAGTTACAATGTTTTTTTTTTTTTTTTTTTTTTTTTTAATTCATAGTCAGTATAAATAGAAAACTTTCTTTACCTAGTTTTTTCTTTTTTCTTTGATGTTGAACACATTCAATACTGACAAAGTCTTTATTTATATTTCAGCTGGACATTTATCATTTATTATATATATACTTTATATCTACTTTGGGCTAAAGTATGGGTTAGCCTGTGTATGGGTTTTGTTTTTTTCTCTCTCTCTTTCATACAAGCATATGAAGGCACCTGTCAAATTTCAAAATGGAAATTTCTACTGCAATTAGCCTGGGTTCCAGTCCGTTCATAATTTTTCCTTTTCTATCATTATGACGTTACTTAGTCAAAAATACTGGCCTGGGGACATCCAAAGTCCAATCGCAGCGACATCTAGTTTACCCCATCTCACAGTGGGGTAAACTAGACGTTGCTGCAATCAATTTTCGGATGTAAAGGACTGAATAGATACCGAAATTCCAATGGCATTGGTTTGATCATTTCCTGTTGTGAGCCATCTTCGAAAATGTTGACAACAAAATTTCAAACATGTTATTCACAATGGTTTTGAAGGATAACAGTAGCTGCTAATCGTTTCGGCTGTTTGACTGAAAACTTTTTAAAAGGATGTTGTAACAAATGTTGTTGAAAGTCCCGATGAACTGGTCGAAAAAAAGGACGAATCCATTTTTATTAACGTTGTGACGTCACACGATAAACAAGTCTATAATCAGATTATCGGCACAACTGATTATCATGGGGAGACCCTGGAAAGTCCCAAGGCATTAATAAGAACGAAAACTATAAAAAGATAGCTGCCAAAGATCGATAGCAGACCGTGATTATACGCAGAGCATGATACGGAGTAATTGAAATTATTACCGCCTGCACACAGGCTAACTGCAATATACATGTACTTTGACTGTGTGAAGTTCCTCTTCATTTCATGTTAGCATGTTTGTATTATTGAGCATGAACAGATGAACATTTTTTTTTGCGTTTGGTATCAAGATCATGGGCTTATTATTATTTCCTGGACATTGTTTCTTATGTTACAAAGGATAGGTCGCATATTATTGTACTATTTCATATGAGTGATGCACCAATAATTGCCCATCCGTAGGAAGAAATGATCAGTGATCTCATAGAGTATAGTTCCTTCTAACATGCTCTCTCATTCGCAAGCTCTTTGCTGTGAAGGGAAGTCTCTGTAGTTCGACTAGAGTAAATCCTGCTTTGCAAAATTCTCTCTTAGAATCATTATGAGAATAACAAGCCCAGAGTGATTTCAATGGTTTCATTTAAGCCTACTTCGTGTACATCGTGATATTTTTCAGTTTAGTAAAACTGTGACATTATGAATAAAACAGAAACTTCATAGAATTTCTAATATGTTTACGGAGCCATTCTTTATTGATTGGTGAAGTGTTAATGTATTAAATAATTATTATAAATGAATTATGGTCAGTGAAAAGTTGGGTTAACTCTTTCACTGCCTATGTCGCCTTGGACAACTTTTACGGATGGCGTTGATCAAGATCAGACTACACAAAAAGTGCAGTCTGATCGTGGATCTACATCATCCGCTGGCTAATACTATTTTTTGGACAAAAGTCGTACTCTGTGACAAGCGGGCTTAATGTATTTTCAAAATGTTTCGACCCAGGTAAGCCTGCGCAGTCCGCGCTGGCTAACCTGAATCGAAAGTTTTTGCTGTTGGTCCATTTTAGGTATGTCAAAGGATCAGTGTGTGTCATGATTCACTTGATTGTTATACAAACCAGATTTTAGGAATGTATAATACTGCTATTACCTGTTTGGTATATTGCATGACATAGATGCATTAAGCCCCCTTTTCACAGAGCATGGCTCATGGTTATATTCGTAAACCTCGAGAAATGTCGAATGAATTTATTCGGCAGCTAAAGGGTTAAAAGGAGTTTTTCAGATTTTCATAATCTCACCAAACCTAAAAAAATTTCAATCGCGAATAAAAAAAGCTGATAGCTGGCAAACTGTCAGAGAAGAAGAAAGACAAAAATAAGAAAAAAGAAATTATCAGTGCTTTTTTATTAGTGCACTCCTAAGTTGGTTTTAGGTTTCGCATGGACAATTTTGGAATATCACATGATTAATAACACGCATCGATTACAAAGATTCGTCTTCAAATCAGTATGATGACGTCGTATCTGATTAACTAGAAATAGACAGAGTTACCGACTGCAAAACGACCACCTCTTTATTCAAACGGTCAAATTAGCACCTCATTACCGAATGTAGCCGGACAGTTTCTACGATTGCAATAAAAATAAACTAGTCGAATTTTTCTATGTTTTACAAGAACTTTTGATTTACGGAATAAAAACTAATCTGCGAAAAGAAAGAAAACTTTTCTGATTCACAAAAAACGATGTTGTTGAATAATGTTGTTGATGATGATGATGATGATGATGATGTAGTAATAAGAAATGATGATTACGACTATGATTCAATGTTTCACACAGCTCTTAGTTTAGTTTTTTATTCTCACATAGGCGTTACTTTTTTTTTTGGCCGGTGACCTTTATTAATGCTACGTTTACACCATGTTCCCGGTGACCACGGCAGCCCCGTTTGTCAAAAACGTAGTGTGCCGTGAGATTTAGTAGTTTTTCCCCCATTTACCAAGTTAAGTAAGCTCTAACTAGGTTTCTTTTCGGTAGCTCACGATATCTGTGAAAAGCCGTGAAGGGAAGGGTTGCTCAGTTCCACGGTGCCCAAAGATCTAATACGATTCGATCCGCGGTCTACCAAGGATGCCAGTACGTTTTATCCAGGCACTTCAAGTTCTGATCAGCACCCTCACATTTCTAACGTTCCTATCAAGGGCTTTTACGTTCTTCACGTTCCGTCAAGGTGCAAGAGGGATGGAACGTGGTAGATGGGCAGTTCTGGAACACGTTTGTGTCCGCGGCATAGGAATGCCTCCCAAGCAGCAATTATCTTTGAAGTGTGATACTTCGACATGTCAACAAGACTAACTTATCTCAGGTTAGCACTCTACGGTCAACGGCGCACTTTTTTCAACATCTCAGCCAACGGTCTATTTCAAGAAGGAAAAAAGCTAATGCTTCCAGTTGTGATCGTCAAAATAAATCATATTTGAACAATCCCGGGTGTTAACGACCCTGAGGTAGAGCCCTTGGGTGTAATAGGAACCCTTTTCACCAAAACCTTCCTAACCCTTTATCAAACAATACCGACTTTTAATGACTCCAAGTAAGAAGGCTTTTGAAAATATTGTTGGGAAAGGAGAGAATGCTGTGAAACTTTTAACGTTTAAGTAACGAGATGGCCGTTTAACAAAAGTTCACCCCCGTCTATCTTTATCGCATCAGATATAACGTCATGAAACTGATTTGAATCCGAATCACCGAAATCGACGCTTATTATTGATCATGTTACATGTACATTCTCAGAAGTCTATGCGAAACTCTGAAGCAAAATCTAGAAATACCTTAAGTGGCTACGTAGCCGATTAAAGAACTACCACTGACTTTTTTTTCTTACTAACTGATAATTTGCCTGCGATCGCCTTATTTAATTTAGTGATATACTATTTTTAGAGTCGGTTAGATTTTAAAAATCTGAATAAGCTCCCTCAAATGTACTAGTATAGAGGTAGGTCTGTCGTTATTGCGTCGTTATCTTAATTAAACAACCTACCCGGGACCTTCACTCAACTATAACTACACGAAGTGTACCCAAAAATAGACTAACCACATTGAATAAAGGAAGTAATTTTGACGACTGACTTTATGCGTGTAAAATTCTCTCACTACCGACTGAATGGGTTGGACTCTTCTCGAGGTCTCAAAATATATTTACGTTGCATTTGTAGCTGACTCTGGTCAATGATGAACATCAGGTAGCGGATGGTGTGAATAAAAGATCAAACTACACGTTCTGTGCAGTCTGATCTTGATCTAAGATGTCTGCAAAAGCTGCTCAAGGCGACATTGGCAGTGAAAGAGTTAACTCTTACGCTGCTAAATAGGTTGAAATGAAACTTTCGAGCCGATAGCAATAATTCGAATGTTGCTATTTCATACTTAATTTTTTGAGAAAAATATCTCCTTATCGGACAGTGTAGATCCAAGATCAGACAGCACTTTCTGTGCAGTATGATATTAATCTACACTGTCTGCCAAAGGTCATGGAGTCGCGTTTAGCAGCCTAAGGGTTAAAACTCTTTTAGAATAGCATTATGTAGCATCTACCCCTATCAATGGCTTAAAATGAAATCCAATAAATCTCATTTTCTTTTCTTTGTTATTTTTATTTATTTTTTTATTTGGTTACACAAGCTCATGGTATAGATTCAAGATCAGACTGCACGTTCTGTGCAGTCTGTTCTTGATCTATGCAGTTCGTGACAGCCCATTCTTGCACCTTTTGCGCTGAAAGGAACATGCAAGGTGACAGTGTACAGTTTACACGCAATTAGGCGTTGTATCAGTTATCATTATTTCATTTCTACTTACACAGGAATATGTGTTTTGATCATTTACGTTATTTTTCGGTATCATTTTGGTCACTCAAATACTCTAGAGAAACGGTAAGAAAGATTCTCTTTCTTTGAAAACTTTTTTTCTTTACACTGCGAAATCTTTGCGTATTTTCAACAACCATCTTAAACTGCATTGTCGTTATAATTCTTAATTGAGACAGCAATGCAATTTCTGACTGGCTAAATCATTTGGTTTCAAGAAAGGCAACCAGAAATTGCTCCAAATTTCTTTGTGACTTCGAATCCTGAGCTTAGCCATTTTCTTCCCGGGGATAGACGATGATAGTTGCAACAGGATTTATTCATCTCTCACCGCTGATCATTGTTTCGACGACGGTTAAGTAGGAAAGCACCCAGAGGTTTAGGAAGAATATCGTGCAAGTACTAGTAAAAGAAACTCGGATGGATAGGTGCACAGGTCTTAGCGATACAACTAAAACAGTGGTGAAAACGGCGTTAATACCCAACAAAGAACGACCACAAAACGTTGAAAATGTCTGTTTATTTCGAGTACATACCGGATCGGACATGCTTTGCGTTAGCAGAGTAGAAGTAGTAGAACTAGGTCTGGGTCCGTATTCACCAATATTCTTAAGGACATTCTTTTTCGTTTTCTAGAGTTAGAAAGTAAACCATTTGGTTTAGCCAATCAGTACTTGTGTTATTTTCAAATTTAGAAACTTCTTGAGAATAAGACTACGATTTCTCATACTATAAGAGAGTGTCGAAGTCAGTGGGAGACAATAGTGTTGGGGATTAAAGTGTGAAATCCCCTGCTCTACCTCTTGGACTGCACTCGTAACCTGATGGTTGCGGGTTCGATACTCGGTTTAGGCAAACTTTCTTTCCGGCTACTTTTCGCCTCTCATTTATGATGCGTAGAAAAACTTGGAAAGATAGTTGTGTCAGTACTAGCGTGAGAAAGCCAGGAAACACATGCGTAGGTGAACTGACCGCCGTTATTTGACCTTAGCTCTTAAAACGGTGTTAAACTCTGATACAAACAAACCTTTCGGGCTAATTCATGGCCGGCTTACCTACCTATTACCGATCAGCCGGAATAGCGCAAATGGTAGGGCATGAGACTTGTAAGCGACAAATCTCGGGATACTTCAGGTGTGGGTTCGTTTCCCATGGCTGGGCATCCAAAAATTGCTTATGGTCCTTCGGGTGAGACGTTTAACCGAGGTATCTTGTGACGGTGGTTTACATTGTGGAAGTTAAAGAACCAGATGTAACTTATAGGGGGTTTCGTCCTTTATTTTGCACTTTCTTTCGTAACATAACCGACAGCTTTCTGGAGATATAGCCCATATGGACAACCCATGGCAAGATGTATAAACTCAGATCCAATCAAAACCCATCTATTTAAATTCCAATATGCCAGAGTTTTAAGCGGAAAAAAATGTTCACAATGTCTGTCGATAATAAAATCTGTCTTTGTCTAATCTATCTTTTGCATGACACACTGTGCTACGTTATGATTGGCTGGCACGATTTATCAATTAGATAGGTCAATAAAGGCCATTTGATACTATCTTTGGCAACGTTACCGTTTAGTCCTTCAAACGACACTTAACTTGATCAGACTTCTCCAAATTGAAAGCATTTGCAGACGACAAATTAAATGTGACTCACATGACTGGATTTGTCTCCGAATGTGTAGCAACGTGATAGGTAAAGGAGAAAATGATGGTTACCTACAACGTGTTCAAAAGCCTCTGTCTCAGGGTTGCCAGGTCTGTGGTATAGCGTTTTTAAAGGGTTGATAAATAAGTATTTTTGAATTTAACAGGCAAAAGAATGGCTATGGGTTATAACACCGAAGGACCGGACTTAAGCGTTCGAGAGTTCTACAAGTTGTACAAAAAACAGCTGCCTAAAATTGTTCTTATAAGTCAAAGATTCTACGACGAGGAGGGGAACGATACCTTCTCCCGAGAACAGGTTGTTTATTTTGTTTGTTTATTTTGTTTGTTTGTTTGTTCGTACGTTTCTTTTTGTATCGTTCGTTTGTTCGTTTCTTTCCGTATGTTCGTTTGTTTGTTTGTTTATTTGTTTAAATGCTAGTTATTTTCTTTGTTATTGCGACTGTACCTAAAGTGTTAGAAAATGCTACCGTTTGTTCAGGAAACAATTGCTTAAAGTAATCCTGATACGAAAATCAAGATATGGGAACTGATTCCTACTTTCGAGAACAGTTTGTTTGTTTTGTTTTAAAATGCCCAGCCCAATAGCCTGTTATTGTGACAGGACCTGAGTGTAAGAGAGCTCCGCCATTTGTACAAAAACAATAGATCAACGATTCTACGACAATATGTGAAGCGATATCATCTCTCGAGAACAGGTTTATTTTGCTTGTTTAACCCTTAGACTGCTAAGCGCGACTCACGGATCTTTGCAGACAGTGTAGACCAAGATCAAACAAGCACAGAACGTGCAGTCTGATCTTGGATCTACACTGTCCCATATTTGAAATAGCATTATTTCGGGTTTTACTATCAGCTTGCTTCGTTTCACTTATCTAGCAGGGTAGGTGTTAAATGCCACTTTGAGCACGCTTTGTAATTGCAACGGACCTAAGTGCAAGGGAGTGTTATCGTCCTTACAAAAAAAACAGCTTCCTTAAGTAATCCGTATAAATCAAGGATTCTACGACGATATGGGAAACGATACCTTCTATCAAGACCAGGTCTTGCCTTCGAATATTTGATAAGTTACGTAAAAGTAAATCAGTATCTCATGGGGCTTGCCCGTCCTTGGATCAATGCAAATATTCTAAACGGCATGGCCCTTACGTAACTTCTCATGACGTCATGAGGGGAATGGCGTTTCATTTGTGTACTAAAGCCATATATAAGTCATTAATATTGTTGATTACCAGTTTTTCCTTGCTCTCCAACCAATAAAATTCCATAAATGTTCCAAAGGATTCGTGCCCGGGGAGCAAGCCAGTATACGGACGAATTTATACTCCAATAGAATTTTCACTCACCAGTCCTTATTTTACTGGGAAAATGTACTCCTCGGTCTATATTCTACATAGAAAATATGCTCTTCGTATTATTTCGCCAATATTCTTCGAATAAAATGGACAAGGATACACATTTTTCGTATGAAATGGACTGATAAGTACGAATTCTACGTAGGAAATAAACTGGGGAATACAAATTCTTTATAGGAAATGGACTCGGGAGCACAAGTTTTGCATCAAAAATGGAGTGGGGATAACAACTTGTACGTAGAACGGACTGGGGAGTACAAATTCTGCTTAGAAAATGGACTAGGGTGTACAAATCCTTTGTAGAAAATGAACTTGGGAGTACAAATTTTGCGTAGAAAAAGGACTGGGAAGTACAAATTCTTCGTAGAAAATGGACTAAGAAATACATATACATGAACTGCGTAGAAAATGGAATGGGGGTAGAAATTCTACGAATAAAGTGGACGGGAGATTACAAATTGTACATAGAAAATGGACCTGGGAGTACAAATTCTTCGTAGACTGGGGAGCACAAATTCTGGGTAGAAAATGGACTCTTGAGAACAATTTCGTAGAAAATGAACTGAGGATTACAAATTCTTCGTAGAAAATAGAATGGGGAGTACGAATTTTACAGACAAACCTATTCGTCATTACACCGGTCAAGGTAAAACATTAACAGACAGACAGACAGACAAAAACTTTTAATGGCTCAAATTCACAAAATATAAATACATGAGCACAATAGCATAGACAAATAATGTAAATAACACAAGCATAAATAGTGACAAGAGAAAGATAGGTGAAAGAATTAAGGAGTTTGGGGTTGACACTTATTACGATTTCAAGTGAGGTTCAAAGTTTTCCCGCTGCATCTTGAACTTGAAGGTTTTGCTTTTAAGTTATCAAATTAATATTTAAAAAGAGCACGCCATTATTAGGTAACGGCAGACAGAGGAGGCAGAGACAAAACCGCAGGTTGATCCCTGACCCCGCTGTCAGCCGTCAGAACAAAGATTGAAAAGGACTATAGATCTATATAACATAATACATTTACGTCATCCAATGTAAATTCCCGACCACGTGGTCTGGAGAAATTTCATTGGTTGATTCCTAACAGTGTCATGTGACTATGTAAATATAAACAAATACACGTGAAACATTGTGAAAAATGGATAAAAAAGTGAAAAATAGGGGAAAACAAGGAAGAACTTTAAAGCGTTAATAGTCTACATTAACGTTATGTCTGTCTGTCTAATCCTTGTATATACATGAGCCATGCACTGTGAAAAGAGAGTTAACATGTCAAATCTCCCAGCAACTACCTACTCTGGATAAAAGTTACATAGTTTCATAGTTACTGGGAGTTTAAGAGACGCCTAAAAGTAATACGCAGCCTTTTAAAGTTTTCCTCAGAAAATCAATACACAAAAATGTGTCTAACTCTATACTGACAGTGGCTTGAAATACGGAATAGCCATTTTACTACAGTTTTATACGGATCAAAATACGAAAAAAAAAAGGAAATTTATACTTTGAAAAAAAAAATCTCCCTCTCATTCGAATTCACTCGTAGTCTTGTTAATACTGCAGATAAATACATGTATCTTCACGATGACTAACCTAGGGTTATGGAAATAACTTGTTTTCCCTTTATTTCATAACAATGTTCAATGGGCAGATGATAGAATGAGACTGCTTATGCGTTCCTGATGAAGAAGGCTTTCGAAAACATTGTAGGAAAAGGAAAAATGCTGGTAACCAGCATTTTCTCCTTTTCCCACACTGTTGTCTACCCTTCTACATAGACAATTTTCAACATTTGAGCCTTACTTTATTCCATGCAGACTATTAAACGAAGGGGGTGGGTAAGGAGAGAATGTCGCTTTGTAAAGAGTTGCAGTAACAAGGAAGTTTGAAACATGTTTTCGTTTAATTGAATAATATTATCTTATTCAAATTGCATAACCAAATTTAAAACCCCTACCCTTATTCAGAATAATTTTTGGCAGGTGAGTAGGCAAAAGTCGGGTATGCAAGTTGGTCGTCAGTCACTTTCCAGTCGTCCATCCAGCAAAGAAGCCAGCCAGTCAACCAGCTAGCCAGCCAGTCAACCAGCTAGCCATCGAGCCAGCGAACCATCCAGCCAGCCAGCAAGTCAACCAGCTAACCAGTCAGTCAACCAGCCAGCCATCGAGTCAGCGAACCATCCAGCCAGCAAGTCAACCAGCTAGCCAGCCAGTCAACCAGCCAGCCATCGAGTCAGCGAACCATCCAGCCAGCAAGTCAACCGGCAAACCAGTCAGTCAACCAGCCAGCCTACGAGTCGGCCGGCAAACCATCCAGCCAGCAAGTCAACCAGCTAGCCAGCCAGTCAACCAGCCAGCCTACGAGTCAGCGAACCATCCAGCCAGCAAGTCAACCGGCAAACCAGTCAGTCAACCAGCCAGCCTACGAGTCAGCGAACCATCCAGCCAGCAAGTCAACCGGCAAACCAGTCAGTCAACCAGCCAGCCATCGAGTCAGCGAACCATCCAGCCAGCAAGTCAACCAGCTAGCCAGCCAGTCAACCAGCCAGCCTACGAGTCGGCCGGCAAACCATCCAGTCAGTCATTTAGCCAGCAAACAAGCATACCAACGAGCTGCCTGCCAGCCAGCAAAACTGTCCTTTATTCATCCAGCCACCAATTGAGCCAACAAGCGAGCCAGCCAGTGAGCCAGCCAGTCAGTTAGCCAGCCAGCAAAATAGCCGGCCAGTGAGCCAGCCAGTCAGTCGTTCAGCCAACACAGAAACACACCAGCGAGCTGCCAGCCAGCAAGCAAACCTGTCCTTCATTCAGCCAGCCAGCAATTGAGCCAACAAGCGAGCCGGCCAGTGAGCCAGCCAGTCAATTATCCAGCCAGCAAACTAGCCGGCCAGTGAGCCAGCCAGTCAGTTGTTCAGCCAACACAGAAGCACACCAGCGAGCTGTCTGCCAGTCAGCAAACCAGTCCGTCGTTCAGCCAACCAGCCAGTCTGTCTACCAGTCAGTCAGTCAGTAGTTCAGCCAGCCAGCTAGTCAGTCACCCAGCCAGCAAGCCAGTCAGTCAGTTGTTAAGCCAGGAAGCAAGCAAACCAGCCAGCAACCCCGCTTGCCAGTCAGCCAGCAAACCAGTAAGATGCTGAGCGAGTCAAATAGCCAACTAGTCAGCCTGCAAGCCAGTCGGTCGGTCACTCAGTCAGTCGGTGGGTCAGTCAATAAGTCAGTCAGTCGGTCAGCCAGCCAGTCAATCTTTTTGTCTGTCAAGATGTCGGCCAACCAGCCAGTCGGTCACTCTAATGGTCATTTAGCAAGCAAGCCAGACAGCCAGCAAGCAAGCAAGCCAGTTGTTTAACGAATACCAAGTTTGTCATTACATAAATCAGTTAATACCAAATCATATTTTTCTTTTCAGGTACTACGGCTTCATACAACAGCACAACGTAAGCGAGTTCTGGTTCGAAGTTACGGTGGTATAACCACGAAGACCTATAGCATGTCTATTAACCATCCCGAGAAGTTCTGCGTGAAAAGTGCAAACGGTGAATGTGAGTGCAGCTCATAACTTCCCAAAGCTTTTTAAAAGCAAAGAAACATAGGAGAATGATTCTTGGAGGTATTGGTCATGTGGACGTGTCCTTTGGCAAGTCGCTGCAAAGACCAGGGCCGATATTCACCTGCTAATCTGAATATCATTCGTTTTTTAATTCTCAAGATTTTTCTATATTTGAAGGTAACACAGCTTTTGATTGGTTAAACCATTTGATTTGCTAATCAGAAACGGTGTTACTTTAACTACCTAGGGCGGATATTCACCAACTAATTTGAATATCATTCTTAGTGAAATTCTCAAGAATTTTCTATATTTTTAAAGTAACACAGTTTCTAAGTGGCTACATCATTTTGTTTAGATGATTAGAAATTGTGTTACTTTAACCATCCAAGGTCGATATTCACAAACTGATGTTAATATCATTCTTAGTGAAATTCTCAAGAATTTTTTATATTTGAAAGTAACAGTTTCTGTATGGCTAAACCGTATGGTTTCGCTAATTAGAAATTGTGTTACTTTAACCATCCAAATTAAAGACAACGGGCACAGGTTTGTACTCGTTCTGAGGGAGGGCATGAGTAGGTAAACTGTCACCGTGGTATGGCTGAAATACTATCGAAAGATGTGTAAAGACAAATCAACAAATGAACGAAATTTGAATGAGCCGTACTCTGTGAAAAGGGGGCTTAATGCATCTGCGACAAGTATCGACCAGGTCAGGCTTCGCAGTCCGCACAGACTGACCTGGGCCGAAACTTTTCGCTATCGGTCAATTTTCTGTAAGCTCAAGGACCAGTGTAGCTCATGATTCAGTTAGTTGTTAGACAAAGTGGCTGTCATTGATCTATGATTATGTGACTGCTTGCTTGGTTATGTATCACCGCTTTTGCCAGAGCATGGCTCAAATTGAGCAAATAATCAATCTTTTGAATGACTGACCAGTCGGTTAACCCATAAACTGCTAATCGCGACCCACTGACCTTTTGCGGACAGTGTAGATCAAGATCAGACTGCACAGAATGTGCAGTCTGATCTTTGATCTACACTGTCCGATACGGTATTTTCTTTCCGGTAAAATCAACTTTGAAACCGCAATGTTTGGGCTTTTAGCATTGAATAGAAATTTGCGTTTCATTTATTCAGCAGCCTACGTGTTAACGCATGCACTCTGGTCATGAAGGAAATATTTCGTTATCTAGTTGTTGTTGTTTTCTGTAAAAAGCGATTGAAAAGTTGTAAAAATTATGATTTCATTCATTCATAATCCCATTTTAATTTTATGTAAACATCTGATCAAGATCAGACTGCACAGAACGTGCAGTCTGATCTTTCATCTACACTGTCCTATACGGTATTTTCTTTCCGGTGAAATCAACTTTGAAACCGCAATGTTTGGGTTTTTAGTATTGAGTAGAAAATTGCGTTTCATTTATTCAGCACCTTAAGTGTTAACTCTTTCAGCGCCTGATATATAAACTTGACCTCTTTCGGCGGCTGAAAATACAATCAAATGAAACGTGGAAATAACTTAATCGACTCGACTCGATAAATAAGCGGATGGCATAGACCAAATGTCATACTGCACGTTCTGGGCAGTCTCTATGCCATCCGCAAAAATACCTTGATTCCGCCTATGTGCGTTGAAAGCGTTAATCAACCGATGAACCCTGTAGGGGAAGAAGTGATCCAATTCCTGTGTGTTATGCAGTTCTCCACGTATACGCAGACGTCTTGTTTTACTTTTTGGAAAATAATTGATAATACGGACTTGCTCATATAAACAGTATCTCCGTTTGCCACAGTGGTTTTTGGAAATTATCTGAAAATACGATAAAAGGTCAGGAAAAGTTTTCCTATCTCTTCAAACTGTCTACACCTCAACCGGCCTTGGAAATTTGAATAAAAGATCGAATTTGAATTATCACTCATGAATGTGAAATTACATACGATTTTTTTTTTTTAATTCGATACATCGATTTATTTCATCCTGTGCCAAAACCGAAAGTGCGGGGGTTGCTTATGAAAGCAGTATATGAGGTCTCTACAAGGATGTACCTAGAGGCCGTTTTTTTTTTTTATAACGACTCTTAACATACACGGTCTTTACTATGTTAGAGGGTTATTTTGTATTGTATTGTGTCGTCATTTAGGATTGGTTCTTGTGATCGTTTGTGATGACCAAGAGTTTTTTTTTTGTTTTTAATGTTTACAAAGCTGACTTGTATTCTTGACTTCGTCAGGGCTAATTAGGGTCAAGTCTTTGAAAAGTTGCTTGAAAGTAGAGAAATGTTGCAAAAATATACATAATCCAGGAAAACAATGTTGCAAATAAAAAAGGTTAGAAAACTGCACGAGACAATAGGTTTACTTTAACACAGAAAAACGTTTTTCATGGATGTTCTTACCCCCACGCCCTTCACTCAAACGGAAAAAAAAAAACAAACAGAAGTTCATTTCCAATCACATCAATGTACACATACTAATTTTTACTCTGGAAACGCATTAGTCAACCTCATCGCAACGGGCGTGCAAAAAAAGATTAGATGGGTGAAAAATATCCTTTTGTGAAATCACCAGATCTGTATTTGTAAATAGATTTATTGTACATGAGATAACGATAAAAGCTTCTTGAATTTTGGAAATCATTCCAAAATAAAGTTGTAAAGTACTTAAAAAATATTGCGATGTACATGACAAATATCATGCACAGAATAATCTAAACGAATTTTTGTTTTCTACTCTTAATAGTTTGATTTTTTCTAACACGAATATGTAGCATTAATTCTGATTCTTTATTTAAGCATTTTTAAATGTTCATGCATGGGGGGATAAAGAAAGAAAATCTCTAATGTAGGAAGTGTGATCATCCCTTTAAATATAATGACATATCTTTAAAATAATAATGAGAAAAAAATCACGTGATTTTTCGACAAAAGGCAATTACTGATAACTAAATCTAATATCAGGACCATCTCATGCTCGAGCTATCAAAGTTTTCTTGTAAATTTGTTGCAGTCAAAGAAGAGCAGAGTTTACTTTCAATCGTGAGGGCCTACTCGTTACCAGTCAACATTCGACTGCCACCTGACCGTACCACTGCCGTCAACAACCAACACGTGAGAACCAACGACCAACCAGAATTGGAAATGATAAAGACTTTTGACGAAATAAGTTTTTTTTGCAAATGATATTGATAATAATGGTAATATTTCATGTTAAAAACCCTATTTTTCAAATTCAGATTTTGTGTAATGTTCAAGTCAATTCAAAGAAGTGACAAGATTAGATTTAAACTGCAGAAGCTTACACGGGTCTTTTAATACAGTCCTCTACTTGATTGTTGTTGGAATTCTACGTAAAGAAACTATTAAAGAATCGAATAAACTCTGCTGTGTGTGTATAGCTGAACAAGTGAATTTTAACGCATAGATATATATATATATATATATATTCGCCACATAACTACTTCATTTCAAGTGTTCTTATCTTGGACACGTTTTAGTAAAGCATTGAATTACGGATCAAGACATTAATTTGTACGCCTTAATTACACAGATGCCTGGCCAATATTCCAGGCCAATTCAGCTGTCAAGCTCAATTATCACGGATAAGCTTTTTTTAGTATTTAGAATAAATGCTATTTATGTTTAAGGTTTTTGTTATGTATCCCGGATATATGCTCCTGTCAAGAGGTGATGCGACACGTAATAAAGGAAATTACTTCACTTACATATATTTCCTATCATATTATGAACTGAGCCTTTTGGGCCATGATTTTAATTGGTATCCCCAATTCAGTGCTTTTTGGTTAGTATCTGGATTTGATGATGGACTATTAAGGGTCCGTATCTGTTGATGTTTCTACTGGCCAATCCAGGTACAGTTTACAAACTTTCGAAAGGGACATTATGCATGTGCAAAATTTAAAGTTTAAAGTGCGCATCACAGGTTCATGTTTTTGATATCTTAAGCATCACGGTTGTATATTTAACGTATTTTTAACTTTAGTAACTGTAGCTAATGTTAACACCAACCCCTCCAGAAAACAAGGATTTACAAAACTAATTTTGAAACGACATTTCTTATCGGCTGCTCTATAATTAGCAATAATGGCTATGCTAATCATTCAAAGTGACAGCAGCTGTCGTGGGATATATCATTAGGTACCGTTAGTTCTTTTTGGTCAGAATTGAGCTCTGTAGTCCTGAGAGCTGGAGGTATAGGACTAGTAGTCCAAAGGTCCTGGGTTTTATCCTCACTCGAGGGGCTGGGTTCTTTGCCGGAGTGTGCCTGGGTAAAATATGAGACCCAGTGACAGCAGCTGTCGTCAGATATACCTTTTGGTAACTTTAGTTCTTGTCAGAATTGAGCTCCGTGTTACTAAGGGTTAAAGGTATAGGCCTAGTCGGAAGGTCCTGGGTACGATCCTCACCCGAGGGACTGGGGGTTTTGCGGGAGAGTGCTTGGGTAAAACATGAGCCATGTCAGCCTGTGTAGTCAAAACTTTTTGAAATTCGTATATTTAATGCATGTCAAAGGACCATTCAACTTCCAGAATCAGTCAGTTGTTAGACTAATTGGACTTTAAGGATTTCTAATTACTCGATGACTTGCTTTGCATTTTTTGCATCACGAAGATGCACTAAACTCCCCTTTTGCCAGAGCGCCACTTATATCCATTACGATGCATGTAAAAGCAAAAAATCCCAAGAAACATCGTCACATATAATTTCAGGATTGATGGCACCAGGGGTTGAAAAGTTTCCACTGTGTTTAGAATCTGTTCGATTTAAGTTGGTAACAGGACTCACAGACCAATCAAAGGGAGCTTGGCAAGAATTTAACAATAGGCTCAGCTTTCAATGCAAAAACATTTCGTATAGTGAGGAACCAAACGTTGAAGGTGAGTATTGCTAAATATGTCAAAGTTATTATTATTCTAATTATTATTATTATTCTAATTATTATTATTATTATTAATATTAACTGTTGTTGTGTTCTCATAATTGTTCCTGTTGTACTTGCTCTGTGCAAACATGTCTTGTAAGTTTTAGACGTGCGGTATATAAAGCCGTAGAACTATTAGATGCATAAGTGAACATTTAGGATAATATCATACTTATCTCTTTTTTATATTCTTCGGAAAAAAACTTTTGTAAATGCCGGGGATGTACGAAAATGTTTACCTGCCGCCATATTTAGGATAATATCATACTAATTTCTTTTTTCATTTTCTTCGGAAAAAAACTTTTGTAAATGCCGGGGATGTACGAAAATGTTTACCTGCCGGCATAATCTAATAAACAAAAATTTTAAATACTTTAGACCATATCTAGCCGATTGTTCTCTTTGTAGACATCGCACATTACAGGGAATCTCAAGTGACAGAGGATGCTGATATTTCAAGACTCGAGCCAGTTTCTTATGTGAATTTGTCAGGTATTGCTTCCAGTGATTTGGCATCGACCAAAAAGCCGCAGTATTCAAACGATGACGATACATACGATATGAGAACATAAAAAAAGGAGGTAATGAATCAGAATTGAGAACAAATTTAATGAAAGAGATTGCCTCAGCAGTAGTCAAAACTGGAAAGGGTTTCAAGAAAAGTATGGCAACGACTAAATCACCATCAGCAAAGCCAAACATCAGTCCAAAACCAGTGCAAAATAGAGAAGTTGGTGCAAAACCAAAGAAGGCCCAGAAGCCGAAAAAGAAGCTTCAGAAGAATGCGGAGCAAAGAAAGATCGACGAATCTAAGTCTACTGTTAACAAAACACAGCCAATAAGTCAATCATCAGAATCTTCGTTCGGCGAACCTAGATTATCGCTTCAAGTGAAGGACCAGTCTGAAGGGAAAATATCTTATAGAGAATTAGACCATGAAAAATCTGATGCCGGAAGATCATGCTATAACACTACCAGCCAGGTCGAGGTATATTCAAGGCTAGAAGACAAAGATGATTTGGATCCTTCTCCTGTTACATATGTAAACTCTGATCAGATGGCAATTATACCATCATTGTCAAATCCAGAAGGCCTGTACGCCAATTCAGCGGTGCAAACACGAGACAGACAGAAATCTGGAATACTTGAGAGCAGCAGGGCGACAGTGAGTTCGACACAGCAAAGCTTTAGTTACAAACTGACTCCTGAAGACATTGTTGGTCTTTCGATCAATGGACTTAGCGAATATCTTAAACTATTAAAACTAGACAGTGTAATAGACACATTTAGAGAAAACCAAGTGGACGGCAAGCTTCTTACGATGCTTTCTGAGGATATTTTGAAGGAGGAATTTCAGCTGAAATCGTTCCAAGTATTGAAGTTACAGAATTTCGTTAGAGATGGACATATTCCCCAATAAACGACTCATTCTGATATTGATCTTGACTGTTCTTGACACGTAGTGAAATGTTTTAGCAACATTGTCTTAAGGAACAGAGGAACAACTAAAGTTCAGTTTCAAAATACATGAGTCATGCTCTGTGAAAAGGGGTTTTATACAACGGCAAAAGTATTGATCAATGTCAGGCTACGCAGGCCAACATAGCTCGAAACATTCTGCTACTTGTTAAATTTTCCGCATGTCCAGGGACCATAGAACCTCATAATTCAGTTGGTTGTAAGAGAATACCGATTTTATTGGTCTATTTTTATATGATGACTTGATTGGTACAGTACTTCACGGAGGTGCATTGAACCACCCTTTTCCAAGAGAATATTATCTTACTTTCTATGGGTGTGAAATGCCACAACTTATAGTAATCATTCTTGATAAATGATTACTTCCTGGAAACCGTTACCAGTGCTCACGCGGTGATGTCGGTAGTGCCTTTGGTTGACCCTGCTCATCACGGGATTCGAAATCTGGAACCTTTGACGTGACAGGTCGACGCTCTAACCCTACAACACTGACTCCCACACCAATTAACCTTGTGCTTATCGCTCTAAGAGCTAAAACTATAAATAACTTATTATTGACAATCAATAGCTACACCAACACGTTGGTTTAATGTTTGTTTTTAACAGTATTTGAGCCATTGTAAGGTCCGCTGTTTACCCTCCCATGTGTTCCTGGAGTTTTTTTAAACCATTGCTTTGCACAACAGTCTTTCCAAACTACTTTACACTTAGGCTGCTAAGCGCGACTCACTGACCTTTTGCGAACAGTGTTGATCAAGATCAGACTACACAGAACGTGCATTCTGATCTTGGATCTACACTGTTCGATAAAGAGATAGTTTTTCTCCAAAGACTAAGTTTGAAATAGCATTATTTTGGGGGTTTTTGCAGACGACATACCGACTGTAGCTCAAATGATGATTTTGGCTTTGAACGGGTAGAAGACATCGTCTTTTAAAAACATTATTGGGAAAGAGCAAATGCTAGTAACCAACATTTTTTCTCCGTTTCCGACAATGTTTTCTATTTCATTTGAGCAACATTTGATTTGTCGTCTGTAAATACTCCCACTTTAGAACGTCTAAAATTGTGTTACCTGGTAAAGAGTTAAGAGTTTATCAGACGAAAAAATCTTAGCCTGGTCCAACTTGAAAGCATTGGCAGAAGATAAAATAAATAAAACTCAAAGGTTGAAATTTGTTTTTGGAAGGATAGAAAACATTGTTGAAAAAGGAAAGAATGTTAGTTTCCAGCAGTTTCTCTTTCACAATGCTTTCAAATACTTTTTCAGTGATGTGTAGTAAAGGATCTTGGATCAAATTCCTTGTAAAACAATGAATTCTGCTACTGGATTTATGTTTTTTGACAAGATGACAGAAAATGGACGTTTAAAATAAGTTAACCTTTTGGCTGCCAAGCTCGATTCAAGAACCTTTTGCGGACAATGTAGATCAAGATCAAACTGCACAGAACGTGCAGTCTGATCTTGAATCTTCACTGTCCGATAAGAAGATATTTCTCTTCCCAGAAATACCTTTGAAATCGCAAAACTTGGGTGTTTAATATTAGTTTGAGGGTTGCGTTTCACTTATTTAGCAGGTAAAGGGTTAAGAAGAGCAATTCTAGCGTTTAAATAATACATGGATCCGTGGAAATCGATATTTGACCAATCAGGTCATCGCATTTATTTGGCCCGATGTCCAGCCTTGCTGTCTGCTATTTCAGCTCACAAACAAGCGACTGTTAATGTTGGAGAAGTGCGATATCATGTGTGTTTACAACGCTTAAATTTTAGGAAAAAAGTTTAAAAGATGTGTCTTGCGATCTTGTACTGCTTACGTGAGATATACGAAGAGATTATGGGTTTGGATTATGATTATGATTGAAAATGGGACATCAGCAAAGAGTTTCGATCAACGCTGTATTAAGCAATGGATTAATAAATGTTATTATTATTATTATTTTTTTTTTTTTTCTCTGAAACTCTCCGAAAAAAAAACTTAAACTTACAGTGGAAAACAAAGGTAAAATATATGAAATACTAATAAAGAGAAAGTACGTTCACTCAAATAGCTAATCTTGTTTAATAACATCTGCACATCTAAAAAGGGCACGTGTCATCAGTGTTTCAGTTTGACGTTAACACTAACCCTTGGTGCTTGAAGAATGTTGAATGTGTAGATACAGATCAGAGTGCAAAAAATGCAGTTAATTCTTGGATTCAAACCATCTGCTACTTAAATTAAGTACATTTACGTGTATTCTTTACTGAAGGTACATGTAGATTTCAATTATGAAACAGACCAAGTTCTGTTTTGTACAGTTTTGGAAGTTCAGCTCAAAAAGCAACTTATGTTAATTAAATCAGCTTTTGACTCAGCCATATATAGGTGGATTAGCACATCTGCCATTTCAAAGGGTATGTCGGTAAACTGTTAACTGATGTGTGTTTGATTGCCGCTGTAATCCACTCGACCACCCGTTATCTTCAGTGTATCATAAGATAAAACAAACTACCGCCAATGATATTAACAAGTTTGTTAATTGACAGCACACTTTACACTTTTTAAAATCATCAGGCAACCATTTTCCCTTAACTTGAAATTTAAACATTTCTCAGACTTACACCTCTCTGTTGAATGAGACAATCTATAGATATTTCAAAATGCTTGTAATTTGGTGTTATTTATTATCGAATACGATGTTGAGACAACCTAACAAGCCTTACAAAAATATTAATCTTTAATTCTATTATTTTTAAGCAAAACTGAGTATTATGAGGTGTTCCATTCTCTCTCGTAGAAGTTCAAAACTTTGCTGGCACAGGTATTAAATTGTCCGTAGCTCCTGAAATTCACACTTTTTGTACAAATCCTTGTTTAAATAAGTTCAAGTATTCATATATTTCTTGCCGAGAATCCATCATCGGCAGAAACATATGAAAAGGAATATTTTTCCGGAATTTAATCGAAAGAAACAGTCATGACAGCACGATTTAAGTAGCCTTTCTGCTATACTGTATATGTATTTACTGCGTTTGTTTGTGAGCCCTTAACGACGGTAACCAAGGAAGTAGGTTTATCTCATCGCCACGGATCCATGTATAGGATTACCAGCCGATATAGCTCAGTAGGTAGAGCGTAGGACTCGTGAACACAATGTCCTACAGATTGTGGGTTCGTATCCCCGGCTGGCCAACTAAAAATTACTAATAGTCTTTCGGATGAGACATTAAACCGAGGTCCCGTGTGACGGTGCTATACGCCGAGCACGTTAAAGAACCAGGCGAAGCTCTCAGTATTTTCGACCTGTATCCTTGCACTATCCCCCGTAACAACTAACCGTCTTCTGGGGGCGTCGCTCAGATGGGCAACCGGTAGCGACGATAAATAAACGGAAATAACCAACCAATGTATAGGATCGTCGTTTTGCAATCGGTAACTCCGCCTATTTTGATGAGGTCAGTTATGCCGTCGCCAGATTAATTTGAATACGGTCCTACATAATCTACATAATCAACGCATATATACTATTGATCATCTTACATTCTCACCAGTCAATGTGAAACTCTGTCGTGAAATACATGAATTTATTATATATACCTATAAATGATCCGAGTAAAATACGGGCGTTTATCTAACGTCTCAATTCTCTCTCATACAAACACAAAACAATACCTTTGTTTTGCGCAGACGAGACGCATATATTCTAGCAACTTGAGGCATTTGAGATACATGAACATACGTTATTTACAAGAATACAAGTTACGACCCATAAAGAAATGTACTTTCTTGAAATTCAATATGCATCCTTTCTAGCTGAATGCTAACGTTAGATCAATTAACTTCATAAAAAAAAGCAAACGAAGTGATATTCATCATCGGAATACTGGCCGTACACGAAAAACCTCTCCCATTTTTTCTCTTCTTTGAATTATTCTTTTGTTTTGGAAGGAGAAGGAAACGTGTGTCCGCAACATGCGCGAAACATGACCGGTGATCGGCATGCTTCTCAGATTATTCCTAGAATATCGGACGTGCGGATCTTACGCCCTTCATGCTACACGAATTCAAATGGATTTGTTACATATATGAAAAAACTGATAAATAACTAAATCTAATCCCACACCAGAATTGAATTTGAACGTAAAACGATGTTGCTAGTCGAAAGGTCTCGCTAGAAGTGACCACGTATGCACAATATCTCTATAATTAGAACCCGCTGACCAAAACCCGCAGAACTGGTTTTGGTCCGAATGATTGAGACAACAATTCTCCGCTATACGGTGTAACGCGGAGAATAATATTTCACAAAACAACTCGCGGAATTTTTTTTCCGTATCAGCCTAGTACCGTGTGTACGGCATAATCGTGTACACAGACGACTTCTGTGTAATAATGATCGGGGCTTTCAACCTTTACGGCTAGCATGGCAAAGCTGGCATGACAAAGTACGAAAACCCCATTTATCAGTGTATTTATAGATATTTCGAATGTTGTTTGTCATCTACTTTTTTTCCAAAATCGTTCTTGTGCAGACCTTGATTTTGTCCGAGATTGATCAATGCCTATTACATAAACATGTGTCATTTCGAAGGGGTATTTCCAAATGCTACTGTAAAGAACACTCGTGATTTCAGCATCGCGATTAATAATCACAAGATTGACTCGAATCCTGCATTGAAATGGAAAAAAATGTACTGTTCTCGACAATGACGGTGAATAACAACCGCTAACTAACTGTTTAAGAAAAAGTTTTTAAGCCACTGTTGTTGTTTATTTTCTTGTAGCGGCACGAACAGCAACCGCCATTTTTAAATGCGTCCTTACTATGCAGACTTACCGTTATCTATGTTTATTCATCCGCCATTCATAAATATTGTACATATATCTACAATAAAATGTAGTTCTCAGATTTTTTTGGTTATTCGTATTGATTTTGTGATGTTTCTTTACAGTTATAGAGGTGAGGTATATAATAAAGGGAACATTACAACAGTCTGCATTTCTGCGCGGTCGGGTCATGTCTCGTTGAGTGTGTAAAGAGATTCGCATCGGATTAGACCCTCAGTCTCATCCGATACGCATCTCTTTACACACGCAACTCGACATGATCTGATCACGCAGAAATGCAGACTGTTGTAATATTCCATATATCTACGTATGCGTATCAAGTCCATTAAGAAAAAAAAAAAAAAACCCTGCAATTAATTTTTCCTCACAATTCTTGTTCTAAACTGATTTTTCACCAGCTCTTCCAGATTCAGTTTTGTTTCATTTTTTTTTAATTTTATTTTTATTGTAACAATCTGAATAGCTCCCTTTGAACAGTGTACCAACTGACGAAAATTTTAAACTTGTCAAAAATGAAAGCATGTAAAGATGCGAAATAGATTCGAAACGCTGCTTATCAGCATTTTCTCTCTTTCCTACAATGTTTTCAAAAGTATTCTTATTTAGAGCCATTAAAATTAGGGACTGTGTGGTAAAGGGATAACAGGACCTGTTCAGATTATTTTGTCTTGGATCGAATTCCTATAAAAACAATGAAAACTTCTACTAGATATGAGCCGTGCTCTGTGAAAAGGAGGCTTAATGCATCTGCGAACAGTATCGACCAAGGTCATCCTGCTCAGTCCGCGCAAGCTGACCTGAGCCGAAAACTTTTTGCTATTGGTCAAATTTCTGTATATCCAAGGACCAGTCTACCTAAAGATACAGCAGCTTTTAAAGAAAATTGACAATTATGGATCTATCAGTATGTGATGATTTGATTAGTATAACGCATCGAGGTGAATCGGAGATGCATTAAGTCCCCTTTTGCTGGAGCATGGTCAAACTATATTTTGCAATTCCAAATTGGGACAGAGGTGTAATTATAGCGTTTGAATAATGGGATCCACGATTAGCGATTGGTAACTCAGTATATTTTTATTAGATAAGATATGACGTCATCGTACTGATTTGATTACGATCCCACATGATCGACGGACGCTGTTGATCATGTTAGACTATCGCAAGTCATTGCGAAATTCTAAGAATATCTTAAGAAGCCACCTACACCATTACCTCTTTATCATATAACAAGTTTTTAGACTAGTCCAAATTGACAGCACTTGCAGACGACAAAATAAATGCTACTCAAAAATTGAAATTTGTTTTGGGAATTGGGAAGGCTAGAAACATTGTGGGAAAAGGAGAAAAAAGCTGGTTACCAGCATTTTCTCCTTTTCCCACAGCGTTTTCAAAAGGCTTCTTTCTCAGGGTCGTTAAAAGTCCGGAATGTGTGGTAAAGAGTTAAGGAGATATGATCAAATATCATTAAAGAATAATTTTCCCTCACACCCCCCCCCCCCCCATTTTTTTTTTTTTTTTTTTTTTTTTTTTTCTTGTATACTAAATGTTTGCCAATAAATTCAGTATTATATAAATTGCCTGATATCACCTTATTTAATTCAGTGAAATATCATTTCAAAAGTCGGTGAGATTGTAAAAATCTGAATAGCTCCCTGAAAACCATCAGTATAGAGCAAGGTCTGTCGCTATTGCATTGTTATCTCCCTTTGATAAGAAAGCATTCAGCAACGTACCGGGACCTTAAGACATTTACTACCGTACGAAGTCTACCCCAAAATAGACTCCACATTGAATGAAGGAAAATAATTTTAAGACTGACTTTATACATATTAAACTCTCTCGCTACCGACTGAATGGATTTGACTCTTCTCGAGGTCTAAAAGTATTTTTACGTTGCGCTTGTAGCTGACTCTTGTCAAAGATTTACATCAGGTAGCGGACGGTGTAAATCAAAGATCAAACTGCATGTCCTCTACAGTTTGATCTTGATCTACGTCGTCCGTAAAAGCTATCCAAGGCGGCATTAGCAGTGAAAGAGTTAACCCTTAAGCTGCTAAATAAGTTAAATGAAACTTTCGAGCCGATAGCAATAATCCGAATGTTGGTATTTCTTACTTAGTTTTTTTAGAAAAAATATCTCCTAATCGGACATTGTAGATCCAAGATCAGACTGTACGTTCTATGCAGTCTGACCTTGAACTACACTGGCCGTGAAAGGCCATTGAGTCGCGCTTAGCAGTCTAAGGGTTAAAACTATTTTAAAACACAAATGTGTAACATCGACCCCTATCGATGGCTGAAGTTAATGGAATCCACTGAGTCGCAGATTTTTTTTCCTATTTCGTAAGCTCGGTCACACAAGTTGATGGTATAGATCCAAGATCAGACGGTACCTTCTGTGCAGTCTGATCTTGATCTATGCCGTTCGTAACTGCCCTTTTTTGCACCTTTAGCGTTGAAAGGAACATGCAAGGTGACAGTGTACAGTTTACACGCAATCAGGCGTTGTATCAGTAATCACTATTATTTCTACTTACACAGGAATATGTGTTTTGATCATTTACGCTATTTCTTGGTTTTATTTGGGTCATTCTAATACTCTAGAGAAACGGTAAGACAGATTCTTTTTTCTTTTAAAACTTTTTTTTTTTCTTTACACCCCGAAATCTTTGCGCATTTTCAACAACCATTTTAAACTGCATTGTCATCATAATTCTGAATTGAGACAGTAATGCAATTTCTGACTGGCTAAACCATTTGGTTACAAGAAAGGCAACCAGAAATACTTCCAAATTCCTCTGCGGCTTCGAATCCTCAGGTTGGCCTTTTTCTTTCCGGAGATAGACGATAGTGATTGCAACAGGATTCATTAATCTCTAATTGCTGATCATTGTTTCGACGATGGTTATGTAGCAAAGCAGCGAAATGTCCTGGAAGAATATCGTGCGAAAGTAACGAAACTCGAGGAAAGGATGGATAGGTGAAGAGATCTTAGCGATACAGGTCTTAGCGATACAACCAAAGCAGTGGTAAAAACAGCGTTAATACCCAACAAACAACGACCATAAAAAGTTGAAACTTGCTGTTTATATGGAGACATACCGGATTGAACATGCTTTGCGTAAGCAGAGTAGAAGTAGTAGAAGTAGGTCTGGGTCCGTATTCACCAACCATTCTTTTGAATATATTTTTCTTATTCCAGATTTAGAAAGTAACGCAAGGTCTGTATGGCTAAACCATTTGGTTTAGCCAATCAAAACTTGTGTTACTGTCTAATTTAGAAAATTCCTGAGAATAAGACTAAGAATGTTCTTCGGAATGGTTGGTGAAAACGGATCCTGATTTCGCACACTACAAGAGAGTGTCGGAGTCAGTGGGAGACAATAGTGTGGGGGACTACAGTGTGAAATCCCCTGCTCTATCTCTTGGACTGCACTCGTAACCTGGTGGTTGCGGGTTCGATACTCGGTTGAGGCAAACTTTCTTTCCGGCTACTTTTCGCCTCTCACCTCTGATACATGTGAGAAAAGTAGTCATGTAACTTGGAAAGAAAGTTGTGTCAGTACTGGTGTGAGAGAGCCAGGAAACACAGGCGTAGGTAGACTGACCGCCGTGATTTGACCTTAGCTCTTGAAACGGTGTTAAATTCTAATACAAACAAACAAACCTTTTGGGCAAATCATGACCGGCTTACCTGTCAATTTGATAAGCCGGAATAGCGCAAATAGTAGGGCACGAGACTTTTAAGCGACAAATATTGGGATACTTCAGGTTGTGGGCTCGTTTCCCATGCACTGTAAAAAAAATATCAGGACTTTACACCGAAAGTGGTGGCAACTCACCTGCCACCACTTTCGGTGTAAAAATACACCTTTCATCCCGAGGAAATCCTTACACCGAACAAAGTGTTTACTGACTGATGAAACAAGTGTTAATTTTCCAAAAATAAAGCAGGAAACGTTACACTGACTTGGGTGAAAATTTCAGCCAACACTACCACTGGTGTTGAGGTACACTGAAAATGAGGTAATTAGCCTCTTAGTGTTAGGTAAAAAAAACACCTATATGGGTGCATACAAAGGCTACTTTTGGTGTTAGGAAACACCTATTGTAGACTGAATAAATGAAACCTTACACTTATACTGGTAGCGGTTTGCACTCCTGTTTGAGTCAAGTTATACCATCTTTGATGTAAAGAAACACTTCGATGGGTGTAAGAACACACCTTATAAATAGTATGTATAAGAGAATCCTTACACTACTACTGGTGGCAGGTGAGTTGCCACCAAATTCCGGGTAAATTTACACCATGGTTAGCGTACAGGCACACTGTGTGTTAGGTAAAAAAACACCTATAGGGGTGCATACAAAGGCTACTTTTGGTGTAAGGAAACTCCTATTGTAGACTGAATAAATGAAACCTTACACTTATACTGGTAGCGGTTTCCACTCCTTTTTGAGTCAAGTTATACCATCTTTGATGTAAAGAAACACTACATTCTGGAAATAGTAGCCTTATAATAGTTAATTTAGGAGCTGCATTTGGTGTCCATACCAGTGTACATAACCGACACCCTCTGTTTATTGTATGCATTTGAGAATGTCACTCTTTTATTTTAGATTTGTATTATAACGGTTATCATAGTAACAAAGAACAAGTGTGTCGTCGTCACAATATACGCCGCCATAAAGTAAAATTGGTTCAGATACATGTAGGACATCGTTATGCCCGATATGCTGAATTTTTCTACGGTCATCTTGTCAGAAGGAGGGCAAAAATCAAATGAGCAAAATGGCCGAAAGAAAATTCCAGTGTACATGGAAAACTGTCCGAATCATGAAAATGGCCGAACCAAACCTTCGGTGTACATGTATATGGAACGTTGGAACTTTTGTAGATTGTTTAAATCATCAAAATGGCCAACCAAAAACATCGCAATTTAAGGAAAAAATAAAATTGTCAAACTAAGTTTCACGAGACATAATTCTTGCAAAAATTATGGAACAAAAAAAAAACAAACTATTGCTTCATGCACATCTACCCATTCAGGTAATAACACTCACTAAGTTTGATAAAGATCCATCCAGAAACTTAGGAGTTGCGTTCACAAGAATTATGGGCGTACGGTCGCACGGACTGACGTAAAAGATGATGCCAATTACGACCGCCTCCGGCGACGTATAAAATAAGAAGGTGTTAAACAACATTTCCAATTTTTGAACTCGGCATAAGAAATGTCATTTTATGTCAGTGATTAACAGAATGCTTTTCTGTTTTTCGAGCCATAAGAATATGGGCGATTCAAATTCAACACAATTCAATTGACTATGTACATGAAAGTTTTATTTGCCACCTCTGTCATTTATTTATTTGCACCATGTAATCGTAAATGTACTAGATAAGAAAACATCACCTATGCAAAAGATAAAAACTGCACGAAAGAAGACATTTTTCTTGGCCACTGAACATTAGAACATTAAGGCTTCATTTTTATCTTTCACTCTTTTCCTGTCCTGATAAGCTTTTTTGGAATCTTTTATGTGAAAAAAAAAAATGAAGAAAATAAATAATCCCTGGGATAAAAAGGGGTAGAATTTACTGAGGCAGAAGAAAACAATAAAGAAAAAAGAGAAATTGCTCATCTTGAGCAATTTTTACTTTTGTCCACAATGTTTTCATGAAGTCCAATGTGTTGAGGCATCCAAAAACGTTTATATGAATTGAGAGTTAAAGTTAAATACTTATTTCAACATTTCTGTTTAATACCATACAGTTTTTCTGAGTCTGGAATTGTCTCAGCATGATAATGAAAGACTTTCAGTAAATGTTTCCAGAGACTTGGCATATTTTTCCCTAAATTCTAATGTCCAGTGCTATCATATAAATTTGGTTAAACAATTGTGAGAAAACTTGTTAATGCAAGCAATTTCCTTTTCTAACAATTCCCATTGTCCGATTTCCTACTCTTTTTACCTAGATTGTTTAACTTTTGCGAGAGACAAAAAAATGCCCTTGATGAGTATTTTCTCCTCAACCCTTTCCCTGATATGCAACTTTTAAGGTCTTCCCATTTGAAACCATTTATATATACAAGCAAGGTACAAATGGTATTTCAAATTTCTGATTGAGAACAAAACACTGTAAGAAATGAAGAAATTGTTCATAATGAACAACTTCTCCTTTCCCCATAATGTTTCCAAGGCGTAAATTTCACATCGTCAAAACCTGCTTCTATAAGGGAAAGGGTTAATACACAATGGTTCCATCTTGTTCTGGGACAAGAGCCACCACTGGAGGCACAATTGTTTGTCTTCAGCAAATGCTTTCAACCTAGACATGTCCAAAATTTTGCTGTTTGGTAAAGCGACCAAAAGGTTCTTTCCCAATTTTCAATACTTCAAACTTTTAACAGACTTGAAAAAGGATATTAATAATCAACTTACCAGATGTAGTCCTTTCTTTCTATGGATTTATTTCAATAATAGTTATCACATAAAGTACAACATTTGAAAAAAGAACGACTTTAGACTAGTAGGCCTTTACAAGAGGACAGTTGCAGACTTAGTTTGTTTACCAGGCTACACTAGAGTTTATTGACTCACAACAAATAGGGAATACATTCAACATCTTTGGTCTTTATATGTGCCCTTATAAAACTAATTTAAATTATATAGTAAATGACCTTAAGGGATGCAAAAGGAATATCCTAATTATAAAACTGATGGTAATGGGTTAAGTACTAGCTTGGAGTATTCTTTTGCTTTCAAGAGACATGTAGCAAACAAACATTAACAACTACATATCAAAACAAGAAGTGTTTGTTAAACATGAATGCCCCCGCCAACAGCCAATTTCTGAAAAACAGCTTTGATATTAGACCTTGACCTTGACTGATGATCTCGATCCTAAAAGCTCATCTTTGATCACTTCATGGTCAGGTAAGCTAAAAAAAATGGATGCAAGAAAAACACTGGACTATTACATTTGCTTACTGGCATTCAGCCTGGGGAGCTAAAAACAATTTAAAAATGATGGCCTACAATCTGCAGGCTTTTCATGACAAAACAATTTAACAATGATGGCCGGCTTTTCATGACAAACTTAAAACAATTTAACAATGATGGCCTACAATCTGCAGCAGGGTGTGGAATTCCTATGCCCAACTTGTCCAACTTGGGCTTTTTTGCCAGAGGACAAGTAGATTTTTCTTGTCTGAAGACAAGTGGATCTTGAAGCAGTACTAATTCAAAGAACTAAAAGAATTCAATACTGTCATAAAGTATGGAATTTATTCTAATTCATTAGGGAATAGTGGAATATATTGATTCTTTTTCAGGTTTCTTTCTTTGAATCATCAAAGAAAAAGAGATGTTAATCTTAAAGAAGAAATATTTCTGAAAATTCGGGCTACTAATTCTTAAAGTCGGACAAGTGAAATTTTGTCGTCAACTACTCCATGGACAAGAGAAAATTCTGTATTTCCACACCCCTGTGCAGGCTTTTCATGACAAACTTAAAACAATTTTACAATGATGGCCTACAATCTGCAGGCTTTTTATGACAAACTTAAAATAATTTAACAATGATGGCCTACAATCTGCAGGCTTTAGATGAAAAACTTATAAAATTTGACCACGCTACCTTTGTTATGTGGGAAAAGGTGAAGTTGCCCATTATGAGCAATTTCAAATTTCTCCACTGTTTCTACACCATGTCCATTTGTGATGTTTTTTGAATAGGTAGTGTGAAGGTTTATTTTGGATTGGGTAAAACTGTTGACTGTGAGGGAAACAGTTAAGAGCCAACAGACTTTTGTGAAGTAAACTCCAATTAAAGATCCAAGACGGATGATCACAATAGCTCACCCCAAGCACTTTGAGTATATGATTCAGTATTTCAGATTCCTTGTTGATTTCGCTCACCCAATACTGACTGGGTAGGTATTTGTGAAAATAAGTTTAATTATTACAAATACATGTACTGAGAAAGTCATCTCAACTGGATGTACACTGCCTACTAATACATCATTGTTTTATGCAGCTGTGAACATATTTGTGTACACTTTGTCAGTGTCTGCTCAAGCATAGGTACTCAGTTTTTTGTAATTTGCACCAGACTCTGTTATCTCAAAAATTTCAAAAGCATCAACATATTGGTAGCAAAGCTCAATCATCTCATAAAACTCTTTATGATCATATGCATAAATTACACAGTTACAACCCTCAATGTCAAATGACAAATCTTGAAAATAACTATAAAAAACAAGAAAATCTGAATTTACAAAAAAAACTAAAAGCCCAAAGGGAAAGCCATCCCTGACCATCCTTTGATGTTGATTTGTTTATGAACAATACAAAATCAGCTGTAATTTGCACCTACCTAATGTAGTTTTCTCTGTTAACAGAAATGATAAAATTTTCAATTATCAAAATGCTTTTATGTATTAATCCTTTACCTCATATAGACACATTCTTATGATTTGGAAACAGAGCAAACCAAGATACCGCTGCTACAGAATATGTGTGATTAGGGTTTTCTGTGTTTGCTCATAGAATTTAATATTTGCTCAGACTTTACACATTCTACCTAGCAAAGCAAAATCCATTGTTTTATATGATATAGTAAGTTAATTAAGTGACTTAATATCCATCTAGTCATAAACTTGTTCATGAAGTAAAGGATTAAGAGTCATAATTGTGTTTGTTCCTAATATTCGTAAGTTTTTTACAACTGAGGGTTTTCAAAAAAATATGGCTTAACCCATTACAACACAATCACGCATTTTGACACGCTGAAGAAACATATATATGGAAAACATTGTGGGGAAAGGAGAAATTGCTTGTTACAAGCAATTTCTCCTTTTCTCACAATGTTTTCTACCCTATATGGCACTTATTTTTCAGGTTTCACTCACTTTGAAATGTGGTCTGCAACCTCTTTCAATTTGGACCAGTCTAAAATATTGTCGTTTGGTAATGGGTTAATGCATCAGTATAAAATAGTGCTGCTAATCACAGTCTACACAAGCTATATAAGGCAAGAAGAGGACTATGATGGTCCTTAACCAATTACCACACAATCCCACATTTTTACCCATTGGAGAAAATTAGCTGCGGAAAACATTTTAGCAAAAGGAGAAATTGCTTGATGCAAGCAATTTCTCCTTTCACCAGTGTTTTCTACCTTATATTATAGACTCTTATTTTACAATTTTTATAACCTTTAAAGTGTTTTCTGCAACCACTTTGAATTTATACCAGTCTAAAATTTTGTTGTCTGGTAATGGGTTAATTGTTGACTTTAACTCAAAGTCAATTAAACACATCTAGAAAGGGTCCATCCAGATGACTTGAGAAAACATTGTGGTAAAAGGAGAAATTGCTCATGTTGGGCAATTTTTCCTTTTTCCACAATACATCTATTTTCTTTGCTATCAGAGAATTGCAATTCATAAATGTAAAATTTTTATTTGTTGTCTATTGACTCTTTTAATTTGGAAGAGTCCAAAATTTGTTGACAGGTTATCGGTTAAGCAATCTGTCTTTCCATTAGAAGGAGGACCAAACTGTAGGCTGTTTACTGATAATACAGTAGTTCAGATACAATAAACCAATTTTTCCTAGATCTGTTCACATTTAAAAATGTGTATGAGCCATGCTCTGTGAAAAGGGGGCTTAGTACATCTGCAAAATGTATCAACACTGGTCAGCCTATGCCGCATGCGCACGCTGACCAGTGGCGAAACATTTTGCCCTCAGGACATTTTCTGTTTGTTGAATGGCTGTTCTAGATCATTGTTTGGTCAATATAAAAAAACCATCACAACTTGACTTACACCAGTCCTGCTTCACTGGTCTTGTTCTGTATTATGATTTACGTCTATGCATTAAGATACCTTTTCTCAGAGCACGGCTCATATATAATAACAACATGAGGGCCATTATGGCCCTATATCGTTCACCTGAGCATCATGCATTAAAGAAAATTTAACAATAAATGCAAAATTTTAACATTTATTGGTAGAGGTCCACCACTAGATGATGAAAAATAGTTAAAAAATATCAAACCTCTACCCTTTCTGTCTGCACCAATCCTTTTCCTGACGTACGATTTTGACAGGTCTCCCATTTAACCCTTTCCCATACAATCACTTGTTTTCACGACCCTAACATTTTATAGATCTACAAGAGAAAACATTTTGGGAAAAGAAGAAATTGATTGTAAGAAGCAATTTCTTCTTTTCCCTCAATGTTTTCTTTCCTGTAAGACAGTTATTTCTCTTACTTTGATTTATCGTCTGCAACATCTTTCAAATAAGACAAGTCTTAAAAGTTGTTGTCTGGTAATGGGTTAAAAGCATCGCACTGAAAAAAACTACAAACAAGGGATAAACAATGCTTTAAGTTTCTTCTAGAGTAGAAAACATTGTGGGTAAAGGAAAAATTGCTCATTATGAGAAATTTCTCTTTTTCATACAATATTTTCAAATATTGTCAATTAAAAACCCAGCACAACCCTCTTCTATGAGGGGAAGGGCTAAGTCTATGTTAAGCATTTGACCTCTGGGAACAAAGCCCTTTTTTAGATGAGGGGCATGTAGAGGTGGCTAGATGTAGAATAAGTTTTTTAAAGTGTTATCATACAGACTAAAGGGGTCCAAACACTATCAATATTATTGACAATCATATTGAGTCAATATATTGATCAATCTTCAATATTGCCCACACACTATCAATAATATTGTCAATAAACGGTATTGACAATATTATTGATAGTGTGTGGGCGATATTGAAGATTGATCATATATTGATTCAATATTATTGTCAATAATATTGATAGAGTACAATGTATGGGGCACTTAAATATCAAACGTCTATGTCTTTTCAGATTTTAAAGTTTGTGCTTTGAAACCACCTTGTGCTCTGGTGAACTTAAATTAGAACTTATGAAATGCTACACGGTTCATCTCATGAATTTTCATGTACAGCTTTATGATACTGATGAATATTAACCCATTACCACTCAATGCCACTTTTTTTACCCGCTGAGGAAATATTGCTTTCGAAAACATTGTGGGAAAAGGAGAAAATGCTTGTAACAAGCAATTTCTCCTTTTCCCACAATGTTTTCTGCCCTATATGACAGTTATTTTTTAATTCAAATACACTTGAATTTGCCGTCTGCAACCTCTTTAAATTTGGACCAGTCTACAATTTTGTCGTTTGGGAATGGGTTAATTGACTGAAATTTGGTTGGTACATAAAACAATGGATAAATTTCTTTGCATACAAATAGTGTAAAGACTGAACTTCTATACAGGTATTTCATGAGCAAACAGATGAGACCCTGATCAGACAGTTCTAATTGGAACTCTCTGATCTAGGTCTGATTTGTTCGCTAATGTACCAAAATGCTTCTGTGTGAGGTGAAGGGCTAATGATTAGATTATAATTTAACCCTTTCCCATACAATCACTTGTTCTCACGATCCCGAGATTTTTATACTAAAGGAAACATTGCGGGAAAAGAAGAAATTGCTTGTGACAATTTCTTCTTTTCCCTCAATGTTTTCTATCCTATAAGATGCTTGTTTTCAATTTGCAACCTCTTTCAAATTAGACCAGTCTAAAGTTTTGTCCTCTGGGAAAGGGTTAAAGAACCAAGCAATACTGATGGTACATCCATGTTCCGCCTGGCATTCTTCAGTTTATCTCTCAAGCACTGAAGCCAACCATCAAAACCACTACCAATTTTTTCTGTCAGATATGGGTGTGTTTTCACAAGGCATTTGGAGACGAATGTTAGTTGACCTAAATTTGGGTAGTAAGTGTTTTTAAATATCTCATCAACAATTATATTTAAAAGTTCATGTTTGTTGGCCCATGTCAATGTCTTCTCTTCCCTAAGTTGTCTTTGTAGTATCATAGAGTATTTATGTTGGGGTAAAAGAAATTCATTCGGCCAATTTCCAAATTCTTGACTGCTCACACTTGCAGAACTTGAAAGGGTAGATTCTGGAAGAGAAACTGTATCACAAAGACTTTCAGAGTCTCCACTTTTAGGTTGAAGAATACATCTCAATTTTGAATGGCTTTCTATTCTGTCTACTTCAGAGTCAGATAAGTCAACATAGTCATCCCACTCTGTAAAGTACTTCTGTAACTTAACTGTGTCGCTGTCTTTCAGTCCAAATGTACTTCTTACACATTCTACCAAATTGCTCTGATCACAGACTTTGATGACTTTTGATGACGACTCATACTTTAGAAGATACATATTTTCTTTGGAAGCCATGCTTACCTGCAAGAACAAGATATACATGATAGCTAGACACTGGTTCTTAATTAATGCTTTCTACTGCACAGTACATAATCTTGATTAACTGAATGGCAAACTTTGATCAAGTTTTGACAGACACTTTATGAGGAATGGTAAAGGACAGATGATGAGAAAAGGCTTTAACCCTTTCACTGTCAACTCCTTGTTTAAAAACAGACAACTTATAAAAACTTTGTGGGAAAAGGGAATTGCTTCTTCTAAGGCAAGAAAAAAAAATACCTGTTTCCAATGACCCTCGAAAAAAAAACTGGGTCAGTCGGCATTTTTTTTCCATTCTAACTTTTTTTTCTAACCAAACATTTGACAATATTTTACCAGTGTTCATAAACATATCGACAAATGCCACATAATAGTTGAAAATAGCGTGAAACGAGTGCCCCAATGGGGTACAAAATAGCGTTTGGGATGAGACAAAATGGCGATCAGGTAAAAAACCCATCAGAAAGTTTTTGGGTTGGCGGTAATTTCGTTGGGTCGGTCGGGTCATCGGAAACACAGGTATTGTTTTTTCTGGCCTAAGCAATTTCTCTTTTCCCACAGCATCTTCTACATGAAATTAAAGAGGACTTAACTCTTGACCCTATGATCATATTTATGCTCATGTTTGATAAAGAATGGATCACAAAGGTAAGCTCTATATTCTTGATTAAATCCAAAGTACGTTTTTTTGCCATGGCAAACAGAGTTCTTCATGGAATTAAATTCTAACAATTTTGAAAGAGGACCACATACGATACATTCCTTTCGTTTTGTTGAAATTGACCCAGTGGTTTAGGAGCAGAAAATGTTCACTGATGACGGATGATATACACCGGACAGCTCACCTTGAGCATGTTCTGCTCAGGTGAGCTAAAAATAACTCCACACTTTTAACAAATTAAACAAGAGGAACATGATGGTCCTAAATCGCTCACCTGAGTATTATACTCAAAAAATGGAAAAAAAATCTAATATCGGTTCTACATATTTTCTCACAAAGCTTCAGCCAACAGTATAGGATTCTGTCTGGTTTTCACTTACTTTGGACGTAATTGAAATTATTTGGTAGATAGCTACATAAAAAATCTCACATTGTATTTCAAAATTGAAATTTAACCAAAATAAAGTACCTTCTACAGTGCACACAAGTTTTTTTTTCTGAAGTTTCATCTACTGACCTAGTTTCTGACAAGAGACCTAGATTGGAATTTGCCTCAGATAACATGGAGACAAACATTCTATTCAGGTTCGAAGCCATTTCAGCAAAAAATAAGGCCTCTATTGTGTCCATAGATTTTTCTACTATTTGACCTGGTGACCTACTTTTGACCTCAGGTGACTTCGAAATGCTATTCTGATTAATTTTCATGTTGATTGAGCAAAAAATATGGCTTCTAGAGTGTCCACAAGATATTTCTAATATTTGAAATTGACATAGTGACCTAGTGTATGATTCTAGGTGACCCAAATCCAAACTTGTCCAAGACAGAGCTCCAGATAGAAGGTGTGATTTTGATTACAAAATGATAAAATTCATTATAAGTCAATTAAACCCTGTGTTATGGGTACTCATTGGAATTGTCTCATCAAGACGATTCCAATGAGTACCCACAACATAGGGTTTAGAAGAGAAATAAAAGATTAAGATTGCCATCACTCCCTCTTACCGGATACTCTGCAAAGATTTCATCAAGGTTATTTATCTCACTAATTTTCAGATTAAGAAAAAATATGGCCTCTAGACTCTAGAGTATCTACAAGGTATTTCTAGTATTTGATGTAGTGACCTAGTTTTTGACGCAAGATAATTCAGATTCGATCTTGTCCGAGAATTCATGAAGAAAAACTTTCTGACCAATTTTCAGGTCCATTGAGCAAAAACTGTGGTCTCTAGAGAATTCACATGGTTTTTCTTATATTTGACCTGGTGACCTAGTTTTTCACCCCAGGTGATCTAGTTTAAAACTCGTTGTTATGTCATGAAGAAAACTTTTCTGCCCAATTTTCAGGTCTATTTAGCAAAAAGTGTTGTCTCTACAGTGTCAACAAGGTTTTTCTAATATTTGATGTAGTGACCTAGTTTTTAACCCCACATGACCCAATTTTGAACTCCTCAGAGATTTTATGAAGACAAACTTTCTGAATAATTTTCAGGGGCTAGTTTTATCAAAGGCTGTACGAAAATTGTAAATTATAATTTCCCATCCAAAAATGGTCTTACAGTGCTTGATAAAACGGGCCCCAGGTCCATTAATCAAAAACTGTTGTCTCTATAGTGTTAATAAGGTTTTTCTAATATTTGACCTCGTGACCTAGTTCTTGACCCCAAATGACCCAATTTAAAACTCGTCCGAGATTTAATGGAGACAATCTTTCTGACCAATGTTCATGTCATTTGAGCAAAAAACGTGGTCTCTTAAAGAGTGTTAACAAGGTTTTTCTTATATTTGACCTAATGACCTAGATTTTGACCCCCATGTGACCCAATTTCAAACTTGTCTGAGATTTTATGGAGAAAGACTTTCTGACCAATTTTCAGGTCAATAGAGCAAAAACTGTGGTCTCTAGAGTGTTAACAAGATAAATGAGGAAGCCGGACAACGGACAATGGACATAACATAACTACAAAAGCTCAACCTGAGCATGTTGTGCTCAGGTGAGCTAAAAATGACAATTTTTGAAATACACAAACAATTTTAAAATTGATAGAAATGGATCTTACTTCCACTTAAACTGTAGAAAATATTGTGGGAAAAGAAGAAATTGTTTGTTACAAGTTATTTCTCCTTTCACCACAATGTTTTCATAAAGTTTTTACCTCAGGTTGATTAATGCACAGGATGAAGTGGTAAAGTGTTAATTTAGAAAATTCTAAGAATTGAATTCATTTATGCCTTTTTTCTAATTACCAATCCCATGTTTTTAAAACCCTTAAGTATGAAATACGGAAAACATTGTATGAAAGGGAGAAATTGCTAATGATAATTTATACTTTTCCCACAATGTTTTCTTCCTTATCAGAGATGTGGCTCATGTGTACAAATCCCAAAATTGGCACTTAATGATGCTTTCAATTTTTGTCACTCTAAAACCTTCTTGATTGGGAGAGGGTTAACCCTTTTCCTAATACACTCCTTTGAGCCTGTTCCAACTGACAGAAGGTGAGAGACAACACATTCAACCTGTTTAAAAATCTGACACATGTAGACGCATTTTGACATGCTGACAAACAGAGAAAGCCCAGATCAGACAGTTCCTGTAAAAGCTGTCTGATCAGGGTCTCCTCTGTTTGTACACAGAGTATTGTAGCTCAGACTTTATACATTCTGCAAGACAGAAATTTCGATTTAGTTCTGTACATTTCTAATAATTACCCTGTATATACATGAACCAATACATGAGCCAAGTCCATTTTCTTTAAATTTTCAGTAAAGGTAACCTTATCTTTCCACACAAAAAGTGGTGTGTTTTTTTTCTGATGAATGTCAAAATGCAATTTCAAACCATTTCAAATATGGATAATCTCTATGAATTTCCATTTGATATGCAAATAGTAAGTGAAGACAGAGAGGCAAAAGCAAAATATGCTCATTATACATTTTCTTCAATGTCTGCTGCAGGACACATAAATGTGTTTCAATGTGTTGAACAGTTAATATCAGACAGCATATTCACTTTGAACCATGTTTTCCTTTATTCACAATGCAAAATGTACCAAAGCATCACATTTAGGCAGCATGTGTTAATATATTTTGTTTGTACTGGAGTTTAATGCCATTTTGACAGCTTAGGTCATATCATGGCGGCCAGTGCACATACCCATGTGTACACCAGTACTAACACAACTTTCTTTCCAAGCCACTGACCAATTTCTCACTTGCATCAGAGTCTGCAGCAAAAGACTTAAAACAAGAGGACCATGTTGGTCCTAAATCGCTCACCTAAGTTCAGGGTTGTTCAATAATTGTGGCTTCTATAGCGTTATTAGGGCTTTTCTAAGATTTGTCCAAGTGACCTATTTTTTTGACCCAACCTGATCCATATTAAAAGTTGACCTTGATAATATCAAGGTTTACATTACGAGCAATTTTGACAATGATTGAGCAAAAATTATGGCCTCTAGAGTGTTAACAAGTTTTTTCTAAGATTTGACCTGGTGACCTACTTTTTGACCAGACCTGCCCATATTCAAAACTGACCTTGATATTATCAAGATAAACATTCTGAGAAAATTTGGCAATGATCGAACAATAACAGTGGCCAGAGCGTTAACAAGGTTTTTCCAAGATTTGACCTAGTGACCTACTTTTTTACCCAGCCTGACCCATATTTGAACTGGGGCTAGATATTATCAAGATAAACATTCGGTACATATTTGACAATGATAGAGCAATAATTGTGAATTCTACAGCATTAACAAGGTTTTTCTAAGATTTGACCTAGTGACCTACTTTAAGACCAAACCTGACCCATATTCAGACTTGACCTAGATACTATTGAGATAAATATTCTGAGTGATTTTGACAATGATTGAGCAAAAATTGTGGCCTCTAGAGAGTTAACAAGTTTTTTCCAAGATTTGACCTAGTGACCTATTTTTTGACCTGACCTGACCTATATTTGAATGTGGACTTAAAATCATTAAGATTTGACCTAGTGACCTACTTTTTGACCCAAGCTGACCCATATTTGAATTGGCCTAGATATCATTGAGATAAACATTCTGGACAAATTTGACAATGATCAAGCCATAATTGTTGCCTCTAGAGCATTAACAAGGTTTTTCTAAGATTTGACCTAGTGACCTACTTTTTGACCCTAGTTCTTCATGGATTTCAATTCTTTAAAGTATTTTGAAAAAGCATGACCTAAGGATCATATCTGTGAAATTTGGTTAAATTCTGCCCGATAGTTTAGGAGGAGAAGATTTTTTAGTAATTGTTTACGGACGGACAGACAGACAGACGGACAGACGGACATTGACCGACCACAAAAGCTCACCTTGAGCATGTTGTGCTCAGGTGAGCTAAAAATGTGGGAAAAGGAGAATTTCTCCTTTTCTCCCTATGCTTTCTATGCCAGAGAAATGTAACTTATCAATTTCAAAATTAAGTTTGTTGTCTGCCGACTCTTTCTTTTTGGAGAAGTTCAAAATTTGCCAACCGTAATCGGTTAACCCATTACCAGATGACAAAATTTTAGACTGGTCCAAATTGAAGAGGTTGCAGACGACATTTCAAAGTGGGTTTCAAATGTAAAATAAGTGCCATATTGGGTAGAAAACATTGTGAGACAAGGAGAAATTGTTTGTTACAAGCAATTTATCCTTTTTCCCACAATGTTTTCGAAAGCGATATTTCTTTACTGCGTAAAAATGCGGGATTGTGTGGTAATTGGTTAAATACAAAAAATTGGCTAATCTGAAAAAATTCCTGTTAGTAAAAATAGGTGTACCTGATAGGAATTGGACATCAAACTTTCTCATTGGAATTACAGTGGTGCTTCAACACAACATACTGCTTCTGTTTTATTCTGTAAACATCCAGTGGCATTGGATCAAGAAAATCTGTAACATAATAACACCTTGTAGTCTTAAATGTCTGTATTTCATATGCTCTAACATGGTTGTCAAATTTAATTGAATAGTCCTTGCAAATCATACAAACACTGTCCCTTTGAACAATTATTTTAGAAACTTGAGACATAACTAGCTCATCTTCTTTATCTAATCCACTGACAAGGAAACAACCGATGAAAAAATTAATTCCTTTGACAGAAATTCTTTTAACAGAAAAACACTTTGAAATGTCAAATCCTTTCTTTCTTATGTCATCATAATAAGATTCTTGAACTTGTTCCATAGACTCACAACTAGTAACCTCCAATTTGGGAAAGTTAGTTTCCAGGTTTGAACTACTGACATATGCACGTAAATTTTGATGTCCCTCTGCCAGTGTTAGGGGTAAATTTTTGTAATTTCCTAGATGAAATGACACTTGTTCGAAATAACTGTGTTTGGCTTCAAACCTCATGCACCAACATGAATGCAATGGTCAACTTCAAATTCATCAAAATACAAAATAATTTGGAGGGAGGCATTATTCATTTGAAAGAATTCATTTGAGCGGAAATATAGCCCATCGGAACAATTCCGTAACATGTTTGATCTGGATTCATTACTTCTTCTGAAGATGGATGACAGGACATTTTCTTTCTTAAGCATACATTTTAGAATCTCTAGGATGGGAACATACTGATATGTTCTGTTTTTATGATTTTTATCTAAACCCAAACTAACTGCAATTGGTTTTATAAATAGAAAATTTTTCACAGGGTACTGTTTTCGCTTGTATGCTGTGTCAATCTTTCTAGCTGAAGATCCAAGAATACTACTGTTCATTTCCTCTCCTACAACAGCTTGAATTTCTTCGCTTACCCCACTGTTTTTCGATATTGATAAAACAGATTGCTTTGAATACTCTAATGTTTGATTAGTAATAAAAATCATTTCCTCCAAGATCTTACTTACAGTTGATATTGGAAGTTGTTCAAATTCTTGCAATCTGATTAAACTTTGAAATAAACAGTGGAGAAAATCATCATCATTTTGTTCATCACACCAATTCTGTGTTATGTCCTCTGAAAAACTACAATGCGGCTGCTCTTGATCTTCTGAACTTTGTGACACTGACAGCTTCTGTCTTAAATAGCATTCTTTAAGCACATGGAAATTTAAACATCCATGTTTGTGGGACAAATGGGAAGTAAATGACCCTGACAGATTGTACTCTTTGCAACAGTTTTTGACAGGGCAATTTATTTTCATTTCAGAAATAATATGATTATTATAGTCGCTTCCGGTATTATCGTGGGTTCTTCAATATCGTGGTATTTACAATTTCCAAAAGTGAGGCTGAAATGCGCCTCCTTGAGGATGTCCTCATGTGCGCATTTGTAGGTCAGATACAGTCAACACATTTTGCAAACTTACTTCGGCAAATTTTCCGAAAATGGTAGGTAAAATTGAGTTTTCATCTGAATAGTAAGAAAACTTGGCTCTTTGCAAAACCGCTCTATCCCCTAGATGAAGTTGATGATCTTATTAGCGTAACAATATCAGTATCATTATAACAGTTCTGTAAAATTTGTTTTCCTATCACTGAAGTTTATCAAACGGGAAAGTAAATTTCAGATGACCGTTAAATGATGACGTCACCGCTTTCCAAATATCAGGGTTCCCGCAGGGCTTCGCATTTGGCGCCATTTGCGATAGATTTTGTAATGTGGCGCAAGAAAAAGCCAAATGGCGAAAATGACTGGCGCCGATATTTTTCACATCGGGGTGCCGTACATTTTGATACTGGTCCCCGTCACCTCAATGCGTGAAAGCGTATCTATCACCGAAAAATCGATAAGCAGTTTGTAAATTGTCGCCTATACACCCCGTCACGGCAGGTGATCTAAATAACAGTCTGTATATTACATGGGATTGTCTAGTTACACACAATACACGCATATACACCATGCAATGCTAATAATCAATCAAATGTCAATTTCGCCACGCCCCATCTGCATCCATGGGTGTGAAAACAGAATTTTTACACAACGTGAAGTACTACGAACCAATCAGGAATCACCTACGAGATTTAGTCGCCGCCCATAATTTCTAAAGCCACGCCTTGATTCTGTGTTTTATATGAATGATACATGCGGGGCATTATGGTTCGCATTTAGCGACGACCACACCATTTTTAGGTGGATTATGCATAAATTCGGCAATTAACACATCAGTGAAAGAAGATTAGACCTCGGGATAACTGATTTGTCGGCTCGCCGCTTATGTTTGCAAACTGGAATTTTCGCTATCGATTATTCCTTTCTCAGTTAAAGAAGTCGGTCGCTATTTTTTTTTTAAGTAAACAGTGATCGGTAGATAACGATTATGATCTTATTGCCCAATAATGTTTTCTACCTTTCAAAAGACAAGATTTATCACTTGATCTATGAATAACTCAGTAATTTCTTGTCTGCCAGAGCTTTCAATACGGACAAGTCAACATTTTTAGCTCGGCTGTTTTTGAAGAATACAACGTCGAGTTATATTGCCGTAGCCCTGTCGTCGTCGTGCAACAGGTTTGAAATTTTTGGATACCTCTGTTATTACTTAACTCTTTACCATACAATCCTGACTTTTAACGACCCTGAGAAAGAAACTTTTTGAAAACATTGCGGGAAAAGGAGAAAATGCTGGTTACCAGCATTCTCTCCTTTTCCCACAATGTTTTCTACCCCTCCCAAAACAAATTTCAATCTTAAAGTCGCATTTATTTTTTCGTCTGCAAGTACTTTCAATTTCAACGGATCTATAATTTTGTCGTTTGGGAAAGAGTTAAGATATTTACTTAAAACCTGGGCAAGTTAGTAACTATCAAAAGGGGAACCTATATACAACAAGCAGGTAACCAAGCATTTTGAAGCACAGCCATGCCCCTTTTTCACCTTGGGATTTTCCCTGAAAATCAAGCACCTGCTCCCTAACTGTATTCACGCAATGAATATAGATATGGGTTAAAAGACCAATGAAATGGAAAAATGTTTCTCATTTATTTCATTGCTCACGATACAAACAAAGAAAAGATATTTTATTAACCAATTTTTTATCCTTGCTGACCCCATGTACTTTCATTTTAGAGATGACACCAACTGGCTCCAATTATTTTAATGTGGCGCAAACTTTTCTCATTTGGCGAAAGTGGTGGCGCAAGAAAAAAAATGGCCAGGGGGAACCCTGAAATATGGTAATGAAAATAAGAAGCCCTGACAAAATTTTTGACTCGCTAATTATAAAAAGCTTCTTCTCAAAGCACTACAGTTTTTATAATTAAGTTCCCAGATCTATTGAAATGAAAGAACTCTAGAAACTATATATTCACTTTTTTTTTAATCCACAAAAGAGGTCCAAAATGGGGTATTTGATGCTATTTTAATCAAAGATCTGTAGACGTCGTTTTTCCCTCCATTTTCGCAGGTGCCCAAAGTAAAGCCTCGCTCACAAAATGACAGGAAGAATTTATTTATATATGTTGCTCAAAATTCTTCATAAAATCATCTCAAGACTTTGAAAATAACTTTATTTTCATTTGCCAAAGTTTTGAACATAAATAGGGCGAGCATGTAAATCTTCCTGGGCCTTATCGCAGTGCCACGATAATACCGGAAGTAAGCCTTTTTAAAAGTTGGTCAATACTGTCCCCTGCTTTGCCTTGATTTAAAATCGTTTACTGACAAAAGGAAAATCAGTTATCGTAGAAATATACATGAGGTATCATCGCATGATTTTTGCAACAGAAAAATAGCTGGCAAGACACTAATTTTTCTTCACACAGTGGAATGTTTTAGTACCACGATAATAGGGAATTCAATCCTAAGATGTGCTGCAACAGCCCTTACGTTATCTAAAACTTCCAAACAATAAGTACACCTAATCTCTGTTTCATTATCAAGAGAGTGAACAGGTGTTGAAACATCACTACCAGCCAAATGCAACTGGTGCTTCCTGTAAATATGGGATTTATATGATGAATATTTCTTAAACGTAACGGGACATTCACCAATACCGCACACAAGAAGAAAATCGGTTCATTTCTGTGTTTTGATAAGTGTCCGAGCAAGTCTTTCACACTTTTCGTAGCTATTCCACAGGGCGCACAAATCATTTTATATAATAAATCTAGCAAGTTTCTTGTGCTGAAACAGATTAAAATAAATAAATCAACTTACTTTTAATAAGAGGGCACCCGCGAAAAATCGTGGAAGTCTTAGTCTTGAAACGCTCATTTAAAAATCCCGAAACATACGATTAAAGTATTCGGAAACATTGACCGATTCCGGTACAATAGAAAATACTATACCGGAAACTACCGAGTTTGGTCGAATGATAATTTAGAGCGTCTTCAAGTACTGGATCGTGCCTCGACAAGCGAGGTAACTCTGTAGTATCGATAAAACACCCGGTGTAGAAAACACACACCATATACGGTGCGCAATGTATCATACTGTCCCAGATATTTTGTTTCACGACCAGTGAAAAGACTTAACCCATTACCAGACGACAAAACTTTAGACTGGTCCAAATTGAAAGAAGTTGCAGACGACATTTGAAGATTAATTAATCTAAGAAATAAGTACCATTTAGGTTAGAAAGCATTGTGGGAAAGAAGAAATTGCTTGTAACAAGCAGTTTCTTCTTTTTCCACAATGTTTTCTTAAATATGATATATGAGAGTCATAAAAAGTCGGGATTGTGTGGGAAAAGGTTAATGCACATGTTACAGGTCAACTATTATAATTTCTAGAAAGACCAGCTGTAGATTGTTACTTGTCCCTTATCTGAAATCCGCTTCTTGCAATGAATAGGCCAACAGAATATTTTATAGACAATGAATTATTTCATAAAAACACCATATTTAACGGACTGACACCTGTCTTTTTTACTTGTAACGTTACATCTAGTAACAATTAGCTTAAACCGTTAGAACTACTTTACACTCGCGGTCCCCGAATTGTGACTCGCCGTAAGAGTGTATTTTTACGATCGAAAGTGTAAACTGATACAGAACACCAAGTTCCGTGTCATGTTTAGCTAACAGATGGAGTAAATTTACACTTGCGGGAATTGTGACTCGCCGTAAGAGTGTATTTTTACGATCGAAAGTGTAAACTGATACAGAACACCAAGTTCCGTGTCATGTTTAGCTAACAGATGGAGTAAATTTACACCAACTTTTACTCTGCTATAATACACCATGGCGTCACTAACTTTACACCAATTATTAGGGTATAATTTCTCCAATAGCGTAAATCTACATTACCAAAAGTGTAAACTAAATTTACACTCGTTTTCGTAATTACAAAACACACATAGCAGTGTAAGCTAACACATTTTTTTTACAGTGTGGCTGGGCATCCAAAAATCGCTTATGGTCCTTCAGGTGAGACGTTAACCCGAGTTCTCTTGTGACGGTGCTATATATTGAGCAAGTTAAAGAATAAGACGTAACCTATAGTGGGTTTAGTCCTTTTTTTTGCACTATCTCTCATAACATTACCGACAGCTTTCTTCAGGTATCGCCTATTGGGCAACCGATAGCAAGATATATAAACGCAGATCCAATCAAAACCCATCCATTTAAATTCCAATATGCCATAGTTTTAAGCGTAAAAATGTTCACGATGTTTATCGATCATAAAATCTTTCTTTTTCTAATCTATCTTTTGCATGGCACACTGTGCTACGTTGTGATTGGCAGGCATGATTTATCAATTAGATAGGTCAAGAAAGGTCATTTGATACTATCTTTGGCAACGTTACCGTCAAGTCCTTCAAACGACACTTAACTCGATCAGACTTGTCCAAAGTGAAAGTATTTGCAGACGATTAAATGTGACTCATATGACTGGATTTGTCCCCGAATGTGTAGCAACGTGATAGGTAAAGGAGGAAATGATGGCTACCAGCATTTCCTACAACGTTTTCAAAAGCCTCTTTCTCAGGCTTGCCAGGTCTGTGGTATGGTGTCTTTAAATGGTTGATAAATAAGTATTTTTGTATTCAACAGGCAAAAGAATGGCTATGGATTACAACACCGAAGGACCAGACTTAAGCGTTCGAGAGTTCTACAATCTGTACAAAAAACAACTGCCTAAAATTGTTCTTATAAATCAAGGATTCTACGACGAGGCGGGGAACGATACCTTCTCCCGAGAACAGGTTGTTTGTTTATTTTGTTTGTTTATTTCGTTCGTTCGTTCGTTTTTTGTTCGTTACTTTATTCGTTTGTTTGTTTGTTCTTTCGTTCGTTCGTTCGTTCGTTTGTTTAAAATGTAATGCTGAGTTAAAACTTCATTGTTATTGTGACCGAACATAAAGTGTTAGGGAATGCTACCGTTTGTTCAGAAAACAATTGCCTAAAGTAATCCTTATAATTCAAGGTTTCTACGATGGTATGGGAAACGATACCTTCTCCCGAGAACAGGTTTGTGTTGTTTGTTTGATCACGGAGATAGATGAAACACCCTTTTAACAGAACAAGTATAAGATGTGTTGTACTATTTTTACACCTTTTCTTGCCTTCGAATATTTGATAAGTTCCGTAAAAGTAAATCAGTATCTCAGGATCGACGGAAATATTCTAAATGGCATGACCCTTACGTAACCTCTCATGACGTCATGACGGGAGTGGCGTGTCATTCGTGTACTAAGGCCTGTTTTTCCTTGCTCTCCAACCAACCAAATTCCATAAATGTTCAAAGGGATTCGTGTACGGGGGGCAAGCCAGCATACGGACGAATTTATACTCCAATAGAATTTTTACTCGCCAGTCTTTATTCTACCGGGAAAATGTACTCCCCGGTCCATATTCTACATAGAAAATACACTCATCGTATTATTTCGCCAATAGTCGTCGTATAAAATGGATAGGGATACACATTCTTTGTAGGAAATGGACTCGGGAGCAAAAGTTTTGCATCAAAAATGGACTAGGGATAACAAACTACGTAGAACGGACTGGGGAGTACAAATTCTGTTTAGAAAACGGACTAGGGTGTACAAATCCTTTGTAGAAAATGAACTGGGGAGTACAAATTCCTCGTAGAAAAGGGACTGGGAAGTAGAAATTCTTCGTAGAAAATGAACTAAGGAGTACAAATACATGTACTGCGTAGATAGTGGAATGGGGGTACAAATTTTACGAAGAAAATGGATGGGGGATTACAAATTTTACATAGAAAGCGGGCTTGGAGTACAAAATTCTTCGTAGAAAATTGACTGGGGAGTATAAATTCTTCGTAGAAAATGGGCTCTTGAGTACAGTTTCGTAGGAAATAGACTGAGAATCACTGAGGATCACAAATTCTTCGTAGAAAATGGAATGGGCAGTACGAATTTTACAGACTTATTCGTCATTACACCGGCAAAGGTAAAACATTAACGTTATGTCTGGCGAGATAGTTCCATGCATGTAAGAGTATTTTAAATATCTGTATCTGACTTGAGTTCATACTAAAGCATGTAAGAATGAATTGACGTGCGCCGGTAAATGACACCTCCCTATCATGTAGATTTGAAGTAAAAATAAAGCTGATATTTAATTAAAGACTTAATACAAAGTATAATAACATCTTCATAGATGATATATGTGGAAAGGACTGTCCTGGCGCTAAAAATGGCCCGTTTATAAAATTTGTCACGGTGTATTGGGACAACCCTCGTTCATTAGTTTAGTTAGTTTAAACATATTTTATTTCAACAAATAGAAATGGGGTTGGACCACAAGTTCTTCCAACTTAGAAACGGTCCTTCCCGTACAAAACATTCAGTACAAATTTTACTATGGCATATACATAAAAGAGAGAAAAAAAAAAACACACACACACACATGCATTGCACGCACACATGCAGAGAAGAGAGAGAGAGAGAGAGAGAGAGAGAGAGAGGGAGAGAGAGAGGGAGAGAAAGAGAGAATTTATAGGAAACAAGATGGTGATCTCTGTAGGATGCTGATGCTCCAATAGGCAGTAAAAAGTAAAACTGTTACAAAAAAAAAAACAGCTACACAAAACGCTTGGTATCTTTAATGTATGAGTGAACTGCCTCCAAAAGTAAACAGTTTTGGTTGTAGCTAAATTGGCAATTCCAAACAATAATTTATGAACACTCAAAGGATGAAAAGTCCTAGTTGCCCTGAAAAGCGAGGATCTGATATCTATATAGCGGGGACACTTAAAGAAATAATGTTCTGCATTTTCAATTTCGTTACCACATTCACACATAGGGTCCAATCTCAAGTGATTTTGGTAGAGGTCTTCATTTAGATTACTACAATTATTTCTTAATCGTGCATGTAAAACCGAAATATTTCTATTTCCAAATACAATAGATGTTTGGAATTTTTGTAGATTTCGTCTTTTTACTTATTTTGCATTTAAAGGAATTCATCGAAGTACTGTTTCTTATTTCTTGTTCGAGATTATTCCAAAGACAAATAGAAGAAGGGATACATGACTTTTGAAATAAACTTGTTCTGGCATATAAGTTATCAAAATTTTGGCTGTCTCTAAGCTCATATTGCGTTCTATTACCAACTAAAGGAGGGATCAGTTCCTCTATGTAATGTGGGACAAGATTATTAGATACTTTGAACATAAAATGTAATTTAAAACTTTTTCTTCTGGACTCTGCCCTGTGAAAAGAGAGTTTAATGCAAGCAGTATGGGCACATGTCAGCGTGTGCAGTCTGCGAATGCGTTTAGTTAGGATGAATATGAAATTTTGACGTTGGTAACTGGTTAAACAGTTCTGTTGTACGACTGGGTATAAAAATTTAGTAAAAATAACCATGGTAACATAAGTCATAAGACGCTACGTCAGGTCCTTGTGGTCTAGAATACTTGCGTTGATCTGTAAGGTTAAAGAAGAGTTATGAAGCTTTGAAGGGGCTTTAAACAAAATTTTTACCCATTCTTTTTTGCGGGAGAACATTGATATTTCGTAAGAAATTCCATAAGGAAATGATTATTTACCCTTCGTTGGAGGGGAAAAATATCATTCGGTTGGACTCCAACTTACGACCTTCAACAGTAGTCGGTGACTCTACCCACTGGGCTATAGAGCCAACTGATGGATTGTCGTGTAAGAAATGTACAGAATTTATCATCTATTATTCAATAACGGCTTAACCATTACTAACGGAATGAAAAGTTTTGCGGTTGACATACAAAATACTGAGCAATTCTTCGTCTTTTCTACGTATATCTGAGCCATGCTCTGGCAAAAGGGGGCTTAATGTACGTCCATGATTAATTATAACATGCACGACATCATATAAATATAGATCCATAAAAATCCATTTTGTCTAATAACAGCCTGAATCATGAGGTACAGTGGTCCTTTGACATACTGAAATTTGACCAATAGCGAAAAGTTTCGGCCCAGGTCAGCCTGCGCGGACTGCGCAGGCTGACCTGGGTCGATACTTCTGGCAGATGCATTAAGCCCCTTTCCACAAAGCATTGATCATTTCTGTCCAGGTTTTAATTGTGAAACCATCTTTGCACGCGGATTAAAAGTAGCATTTTTTGTTAAGATTTTAGTTTAAAAAGCTCGTGAAACGTAATCTGGTTTAAAGTCTCTCTATATGGAGATATTAAGATTTGAATTTGAAAAAAAAAAGAGAAAAAAACAAAAAACAAAAAAATGCTGATAGTCATTTTCCCCTTTCTTTTAATTGAGTTCACAGGTCAAAACTCCCATCAACTACCCACTCCGGATAAAAGTTACATAGTTTCATAGTTATTGGGAGTTCATGGGACGTCTAAAAGTAATACGCAGCATTTTAAAGTTTTCCTCAGAAAATCAATACACAAAAATATGTGTAACTCTTTACTGACTTGAAATACGGAATAGCCATTTTACTGCGGTTTTATACAGATCAAATTACGACAAAAACAAAAAGAGGAAATTGATAGTTTGAAAAAAATTATCTCCCTTTCATTCGAATTCACTCGTAGTCTTGTTAATACTGCAGATAAATACATGTATCTTCACGATGACTAACCTAGGGTTATGGAAATAACTTTTTTTCCCTGTATTTCATAACAATGTTCAATGGGCAGATGATAGAATGAGACTGCTAATGCGTTCCTGATGAAGAAGGCTTTCGAAAACATTGTAGGAAAAGGGAAAATGCTGGTGACCAGCATTTTCTCCTTTTCTCACAATGTTGTCTTCCCCTTTCCATAAACAATTTTCAACATTTGAGCCATACTTTATTCCTTGCAGACTATTAAACGAAGGGGGTAGGTAAGGAGAGAATGTCACTTTGTAAGGAGTTGAAGTAACAGGGAAGTTTGAAACATGTTTCCCTTCATTTGAATATCTTATTCAAATTGCATAACCAAATTTAATAGCTCCAATTACCCCTACCCTGATTCGGAATAATTTTTGGCAGGTGAGTGGGCAAAAGTCGGGTATGTAAGTTGGTCTTCAGTCACTCTCCAGCCAGCCATCCAGCAGCGAGCCAGCCAGTCAACCAGCTAGCCAGCCAGTCAACCAACCAGCCATCGAGCCAGCGAGCCATCCAGCCAGCCAGCAAGTCAACCAGCTAACCAGTCAGTCAACCAGCCAGCTGCAAGCCAGCAAGCGAGCCGCCAGCCAGCAAGCGAGCCGCCAGCCAGTCAGTCAGCCAGCCGGCAAACTAGCCAGTCAGTCGTTTAGCAAGCAAACAAGTACGCCAGCGAGCTGTCTGCCAGCCAGCAAACCTGTCCGTCATTCAGACAGCCAGCAATTGAGTCAACAAGCGAGCCAGGCAGTGAGCCAGCCAGTCAGTCAGCCAGCAAACCAGCCGGCCAGTCAGCCAGCAAGTCAGTCGTTAAGCCAACAAAGAAGCACACCCGTGAGCTTTGTGCCAGCCAGCAAACCAGTCCGTCGTTCAGCCAGCAAACCAGTCAGCAAGTCAGTCTTTCAAGCAGCCAGCTAGCCAGTTAGGGTTTCAGCCAGCCAGCTAGCCAGCCAGCCAGTTAGTCGTTCAGCGAGTCAGCTAGCCAACAAAGTAATCGTTGGCCATCCTGCCAGCCAGCCAGACTGCCAGCCAGATTGCCAGCCAGCCAGCCAGCAGCCAGACAGCAGCCAGCCAGACTGCCAGCCAGCAAAGGAGCCAGATAAGCAGCCAGCCAGCCAGCCAGTCATCAAAGGAGCCCGCCAAGCAATCTGCCAGCCAGCCAGTCAGTAGTTCAGTCAGCCAGCAAGCCAGCTAGCCAGCCAGCTAATCAGTCACCCAGCCAGCAAGCTAGCCAGTCAGTCAGTTCTTAAGCCAGAAAGCAAGCAAACCAGCCAGCAACCCAGCTTACCAGCCAGTCAGCAAACCAGTCAGTTGCTGAGCGAGTCAAATAGCCAACTAGTCAGCCAGCAAGCCAGCCTGCCAGTTAGTCAGTCACTCAGTTAATCAGTCAGTCGATCAGGCACTCAGTCAGTCAGTTGTCAGTCAATAAGTCAGTCAGTCGGTCAGCCAGCAAGCCAGCCAGCCAGCAAAGGAGTCAGCCAGCAAGGGTGTCAACCAAGCTACCAGCTAGCCTGACAGCCAGGCAGCTAGATGACCTGCTGGTGGCTCGGTCGGTCAATCTTTTTGTCTGTCAAGATGACAGCCAACCAGCAAGTCGGTCACTCTAATGGTCATGTAGCAAGCCAGCCAGCGAGCAAGCAAGCCAGTTGTTTAACGAATACCAAGTTTGTCATTACATAAATCAGTAAATACCAAACCATGTTTTTCTTTTCAGGTACTACGGCTTCATACAACAGCACAACGTAAGCGAGTTCTGGTTCGAAGTTACGGTGGTATAGCCACGAAGACCTATAGCATGTCCATTAACTATCCCGAGAAGTTCTGCGTGAAAAGTGCAAACGGTGAATGTGAGTGCAGAATTTTAAAATTCTACAAGCGTTTTTTAGCTCACCTGAGCACAACGTGCTCAAGGGGAGCTTTTAGGATCACCCGGTGTCCGTCGTTCGTCGTGGGTCGTGCGTCGTTCGTCGTGCGTCGTCAACAATTTTTTAAACATCATCTCCTCCTAAACCACTGGGCCAATTTGGACCAAACTTGGCAGGAATGTTTCTTGGGAGGTCCTCTTTAAAAAGTGTTCACAAAATTTGATTCCATCAAAAACTCTGGTTGCCATGGCAACGAAATGGAATTTTCTAAGAAATTCTTTAAAAATCTTCTCCTCTGAAACCGCTGGTCAGATTTTAAAATAATTTCACAGGAATGTTCCTTGGGTGACCCTTTTCAAAAATTGTTCGCGAAATTTTGATCTGTCAAAAAGCACGGCTCTGGTGAATGGGGGCTACTTGCACTATACAGATATGAAGAAATTCTTAAAAATTCTTCTTCTCTGAAACCGCTGGTCAGATTTTAAAATAATTTCACAGAGATGTTCCTTGGGTGACCCTTTTCAAAAATTGTTCGCGAAATTTTGATCCGTCAAGAAACATGGCTCTGGTGAATGGGGACTACTTGCACTATACTGCCATGAAGAAATTCTTAAAAATTCTTCTTCTCTGGAACCGCTGGTCAGAATTTGAAATAATTTCACAGGAATGTTCCTTGGGTGACCCTTTTCAGAAACTGTTCGCGAAATTTTGATTTGTCGAAAAACATGGCTCTGGTGACTGGGGGCTACTTGCACTATACGGATATGAAGAAATTCTTAAAAATTCTTCTTCCCTGAAACGGCTGGTCAGATTTTGAAATAATTCCACAGAGATATTCCTTGGGTGACTCTTTTCAAAAGGTGTTCGCGAAATTTTGATCCGTCAAGAAACATGGCTCTGGTGAATGGGGGCTACTTGCACTATACGGAAATGAAGAAATTCTTAAAAATTCTTCTTCTCTGAAACGTCTGGTCAGATTCTGAAATAATTTCACAGAGATGTTCCTTGGGTGACCCTTTTCAAACATTGTTCGCGAAATTTTGATCCGTCAAGTAACATGGCTCTGGTGACTGGGGCCTACTTGCACTATACGGCCATGAAGAAATTCTTAAAATGTGATCGTGCTGTGTCCGTCGTGCGGTGTGCATCGTCCGTCGTCAACTTTTTACCTGGAGTACGCTCTAGAGGCCACATTTTCGATCTGATCCTCATGAAACTTGGCCAGAATGTTTGTCTTGATAAAATCTGAGACAAGTTCGAAATTGGGTCATGTGGGGTCAAAAACTAGGTCACTAGGTCAAATCTTAGAAAAACCTTGTGTGCGCTCTAGAGTGACCCTGGAGTGAAATTTCTCCTATTGACTCAGGTGAGCGATCCAGGGCCATCATGGCCCTCTTGTTTTTTATTCGATGCATCGAACCAAAACCGAAGAAATACAAGGACGTACTCAGCGACCATTTTTTCTATTTACAGGCCTAGTGAATCTCGTACTCAGCGACCATTTTTTTCTATTTATAGGCCTATTGAATCATAACATCCACGGCTTTTACTATGTTGAAAGTTTATTTTTTTATTGTATTGTTTTGTAAATTAGGATTGTTTCTTGGAATCGTTTTTGATGACCAGATTTTTTTTTTTTTTTTTTTTAATATGTTTACAAAGCTGACTTGTATTCTTGATTTTTTCGGGGCTAAATAGCGTCAAGTCTTTGAAAACTTGCTTAAAAGTAGAGAAATGTTGCAAAAATATTCATAATTCAGGAGGACAGTGTTGCAAGTAAAAAAGGTTAGAAAACTGCACGAGACAATAGTTTTACTTACACACGTTTTTAAGGATGTTCTCCCCACTCCCTTCGATCAAACGTCAAAAACTATAAGTTCATTTCTAATCACATCAGTTTACACACACTAATTTTTATTTTGGAAACGTATCAGGCAAACTCTTTGCAACGGGCGTGCAAACAAAAGGACTAGATAGGTGAAAAATATCCTTTTGTGAAATCACCAGGATATCTGTATTTGTAAATAGATGTGTTTTACAAACGATACAGATGAAGGCTTCTTGAATTTTCAAATCATTCCAAAATAAAGCTGTAAAATACTTAAAAATATTGTGACGTACATAACAAATATAATGGAAAGAATAATCTAGCCGAAGATTTTTATGCCCCTAATAGTCGCATTTTTTCTAACACGAATACGCAGCATTATATCTGATTCTTTATTAAAGTATTTGTAAATTTTTATGCATGGATGGACAAAGAAAAATATCCAATGTATGAAGTGTGATCATCCCTTTAAATATAATGACATGTCTTTCAAATAATAATTAGAAATAAAAAAAATCACACGATTTTTCGACAAAAGGCAATTACTGATAATTAAATCTAGAATTAGGCTCATCTCATTCTCGAGCTATCAAATTTGTAAATTTGTTGCAGTCAACGCAGAGCAGAGTTTACTTTCAATCGTGAGGGCCTACTCGTTACCAGTCATCATCCGACTGCCACGTGACCGTACCACTGTCGTCAACAACCAACACGTGAGAACAAACGACCTACCAGAAATGGAAATGATAAAGACTTTCGACGAAATCAGTTTTCTTGCGAATGATATTGAAAATGGTAACGTTTTACGTTTCAGAAAAAACTTCTTTTCAGATTTAGATTTCGTGTAATGCTAAAATCAAATCAAACAAGTGACAAGATTAGATTAAAACTGCAGAAGCTTACACAGGGTTTCTCCTAATACACTCCTATAATCGATTATTGTTGGACTTAAAAGCTATGAAACTAAATACCATCTTCGCAAGCCAAGGATACTAAGGTAGTACCCTTGGCCGCTCGCCTCTTTAAAAATCGAAACTCCCGCTGCGCCATTTCATTGGATACGATCAAAACCCATCGCGTCCTATCAAACCATCCGTAACAAGAAATATTCCGTGAAACAGAAAACAATAATGGCGGCGCCCGTCAAAAACGAAAGTTGTCGTGTTTGTGACGAAAAATTGCCAAAAAAGAGTAGACGATCGATATTTAATGAGTTTTTTATAGTTCATGATCAATTATGTGAAATATTAGGACGGGTTCCACAGCCAAATGATTGCGAATCATCGTATGTCTGTTCGTCTTGTTTTAACAAGCTCAACAAGCTTAACAAACTGGAGCGCAGCCATATTTGATGCATAGCCTAACAAATTTTATTACGAGCATTTTGATTGGTCAGAAATAACATCAGCAAAGGTTACGCAACTCGTGATATTCGATAGGTGGCGCAGCGAGAGTTTCGATTTTTAAAGAGGCGAGCGGCCAAGGGTACGTAACGAACAAAGTGGAGTTAGTATCCCTGGCTTGTGAAGATGACTAAATACAGAATCGAATAAACTCTGCTGTGTGTGTAGTACTTAACAAATGGATTTTAACGCATATAGATATACAAGTTGGCTAAAAAAGAAGCCAGGAGAGGTCGGTATCACTGTTTTCAAATAGTTTATTGGCTTTTGATTTCAATATATTTTGGTAGATGTAAACAAACAAGTTAGGCATTAAATGAATGAGAAAAAAACATTGGTTTTTTTTTTCAATTTTGCTGGTGTAAAGGCACAAAACAGAACATGTTCCACATTGTTATAATATTCTAGGAACAAGAGGCCTATAACGAGTAAAACCAGCTCTATTGGTATTTAAATACAGGCTAGATTTTTTTTACAAAGAGTTGTGGAGGTATAATGAAAATGAGAGCTGATATGAGCAAAGCTATTCTTTTTCATGTTAGTTTCCAAAAATACATGCGGTAAGCTCTTGACAAGCTCAAAATGCATTTTTTAAATTTAAGAGCAAGGAATTTCTGACCCAATAATCCGACGGTTTGCAAAAGAATACAGCTCTCGTGAATATCTATAAACTGTGTGGATTTTGTGAAGATTGAAAGTCATGAAAATGAAGGCTGTAAGCTGTTCACAAGCTAAAAAAATTTTGTTGTTGTTGTTTTTTTAAAATTCAAGAGCACGTAATTTGTGACTCCATGACCCGATTTTGGTCAATTTTGAAAGGAACCAAGCTCTCATAAATATCTAACAACGCGAGTTTGGTAAAGATTTGAAGAAATTGTAGGCCATATGCTATTAACATGCTCAGAAATGCATATTTTTTTTTCGAAATTCAAGGACACAAAGCTCAAGATGATGATCCAATTTGGCGCATTTTCAAAAGGAACAAACCTCTAATAAATGTTTGTAATGTGTGCTCAGATAAGCCAAAATGTTTTTGGAAAGGAGAAATCGTTCAATTAAAATTTGATACAATTTGCTAATTCCACTGAATAGGCAATAATCTTACCTGATGACAAATAAAGGTGGCCTATACACAATACTAGTACCAGACATGTTAAAAATAAATGTAACATTTTTTAATCTTTTAACAATCAGCAATTTTTGGACTGTCCCAAACAGAAAAAGCATGTAGACGACAATTCAAACTTTGATAATTAATGTGGAAGGTGGTGTTTTGACGTGATGGAAATCATTGTGACAAAAGGAAAAATTGCAGTAACTAGCAGCTTCTCCTCTTCCCGCAATATTTTGAAAAGTTGTCAGCTGCGGACATGTAAAATAAAGAGGTTGTTTGTCTACACGTTCAAAATTTAAGAAAGTTGATAAATGAGCCATGCTCTGAGAAAAGAGCGCTTAATGCGTCTGCAAAAAGTATCGACCCATGTCAGCCTACGCAGTCCGCCCAAAACCAAAGGACCACGGACTCTTTTGAGGTGTGCGGTACGTAGGGCGAAGAGGCACGACTTTTTTTGCGCTCATAAGTTGATTTTCGCGGGATTCTCGCAATCCCGCATCCTAGAAGCAACTCTGTGTGTTATTTCATCAAATCTATATAATTATAAATCCATAGAATTTTTGTATAAAACTGAGAAAAATGCTACATGTCTAGTCAGTTTTGAAAAATAAAACTTGAAAACATACTGATCAACCTATTTATATCTATTTGTGGGGTACGAGTTCTCCAGAGAGCTCGTGCTCTCGAGATTAGGGTACGAGTTCTCCAGGGTACGAAATCTCCAAATAGTATCAAGTCACGTGATCTTTTCCCGCGGTGTTCTTTCTCTTTTTTAACGATTTTTTCTTTTTGCTTAGATTTATTTGTTTAATGAAAAATTGCAATTATTGGAGAGGTCATTTACAGTCACTATAGTATAATAAATTGTTTGGAAATCCGTCATATAAAAAAAAAACACGTTTATTTCCTATTTCAGTTTTTTGATTTCGGTTTATTTATAAAACCATGACGGAATAGACTGTGTATCAGAACAATTTCGCAAAAACAAATAATTTAGACAGCGATTTCTGTGGCAGTCTGCCTTTTAAACTCACCGCTGTTGGAGAGGTCTGATGACCTCTCCAACATATTCGTCACATAATTACTCTCATTTCAAGTGTTCTTAACTTCGACACGTTTTAGTAAAGCACTGAATTACGCCATGGATCTAGACATGCATTTCTACGCCTTAATTTCAAGAGCTGCCTGGCCAATATTTCCAGGCCAATTCAACTGTCAAACTCAATGATAATGGATAAGCTTTTTTAGTACTTAGAATTAATGTGACACCTTTTTGTACTATTTTTATATCCCAGATGTATATTCCTGTTAGGATGTGATGCGATACTCAATAAAGGAAATTTCTTCACTTACATTGCATGTTTTATCATATTATGAACTTATCTTTTTAGAGCATGATTTTAGTTGGTATCCCCAATTCAATGCTTTTTGGTTAGTATCTGGATTTGATGAGATGACGGTCTATTAAGTGTCCTTTTCTGTTGATGTTTCTACTGGCCGATCCAAGTACCCTTTACAAACTTTTGGAAGGGACATTACCCATGCGCAGAATTTAAGATTTAAAGTGCGCATCACAGGTTCATGAGTTTAGATCTCTTTAGCGTCATGGTTGTATATTTAGCGTGTTTTAGTAACGGTAGCTAATGTTAACACCAACCCCTCCGAACACAAGGATTAACAAAACTGATTTTGAAACGACATTTCTTATTGGCTGCTCTATAATTAGCAATAATGGAAATTCAGATAATTCAGACAAAGTGACAGCACCTGTCGTCAGATATATCATTAATTACCGTTAGTTCCTGTTTGTCAGGATTGAGCTCTGTACGGCTAAGAGCTGGAGGTATAAGACTAGTAGTCCGAAGGTCCTGGGTTTTATCCTCACTCAAGGGGCTGGTTTTTTGCGGGAGTGTGCCTGGGTAAAACATGAGGCCTAGTGACAGCAGCTGTCGTCAGATATATCATTTCGTACCGTTAGTTCTTGTCGAAATTGAGCTCTGTGTTGCTAAGAGTTGAAGGTATATGACTAGAATCCGAAGGACCTGTGTTCGATCCTCACCCGAGGGACTGTTTTTTTTTTTTTTTTTTTTTTTTTTTTGCGGGAGAGTGCTTTGGTAAAACATAAGCCCCAGACTAGTACTGATATAATCAAGAATACGCACGAATAGACTAGCTGTCGGTGCTATATAACTAAAACGTTCAAAGCGGCTGTGTAAAAAAAAACAACAATCAATCCAGTCATAATTATGTGATTCATACTCTGTGAAAGGGGGCTTTAGGCATCTTGCAAAAAAACAAGTATCGACCCATGTCAGCCTGTGTAGTCAAAACTTTGCTATTCGTATATTTAATGCATGTCAAAGGACCATTCAACTTCCAGATTCAGTCAGTTGCTAGACTAATTGGACTATAAAGGATTTCTAATTACTCGATGACTTGCTTGGCATGTTGCATCACGAAACTCCCCTTTTGCCAGAGCGCCACTTATATCCATTACGATGCATGTAAAAGCAAAAAATCCCAAGAAACATCGTCACATATAATTTCAGGACTGATGACACCTGAGGTTCTAAAGATTCCACTCTGTATAGAATCTGTTCGATTTAAGTTGGTGACAGGACTCAACGGCCAATCAAAACGAATTTGGCAAGAATTTAACAATAGGCTCAACGTTCAAACCAAAGGCATTTCGTACAAAGAGGAACTAGGCGTTGAAGGTGAGTATTGCTGGATATGTTAAAGTTATTATTATTCTGATAATTCTAATTATTACCATTATCATTTCTAGTCTTATTATTATGATTATTATCGTTGTCGTTATTGTTGCACCTGCTCTGAGGAAACGTGCCTTTTAAATTTGAGACATATGGTTTATTAAGCTGTAGTACCATTAGACGAATAAGTGAACAACATTTAGAATAATATTTTACGAATTCCTTTAGTAGTTAAAGCCTGGAATTCATGAAAATGTTTACCTGCAGGCAGCATCTTATTAAAAAAAAATTTAATACTTTAGACCAAATCTAGCCTGTTGCGCATTTTTCTCTTTGTAGACATCGCGCAGTACAGGGAATCTCAAGTGACAGAGGATGCAGATATTTCAAGACTCGAGCCAGCATTTTATGTAAATTTATCAGTTATTGCTTCCAGCAATTCGGTATCGAACCAAAAGCCACAATCTCCAAACGATGACAATACGTACAAATTATCTACTTACAAAGAAAGTAATAAATCAGAATTGAAAACAAATTTAATGAAAGAGATTGCCTCAGCAGTAGTCAAAACTGGGAAGGGTTTCAAGGAAAGCATAGCAACGTCTAAAGCACCACCAAACATCAGTCAGAAACCGCTGCAAAATAAAGAAGTCGGTGCAAAACCGAAGACGGCTCCAAAGCCGCCAAAGAAGCTTCAAAACAATGCAGAGCAAAGAAAGATTGACAAATCGGAGCCTAATGCTAACGAAACACGGCCGAGAAGTAAACCATCAGAATTTCCGTTCGGTGGATCTAGATTATTAACTCAAGTGAAGGACCAGTCTGATGGGAAGATATATAATACACAATCGGATCACAACAAATTTGTTGACGGAAGACCATACTATAACACGACCAGCCAGGTCGAGGTATATTCCAGGATAGAAGACAAAGATGACTTGGATCCTTCTTCTATTATAAATGTATATGAAAACATCGCAATTATACCACCATTGTCAAATCCAGAAGGCCCATACGTGCAAACACGAGAAAGACATAATTCTGGAATACTTGAGAGCAACAGGGCGACAGTGAGTTCGACACAGCAAAGCTTGAGGTGCAATCTTACTCCTGAAGACATTGCTGGTCTCTCGATCAATGGGGTTAGCGAATATCTGAAACTATTAAAACTAGACAGTGCGATAGACTCATTTAGAGAAAACCAAGTGGACGGTAAGCTTCTTACGATGCTTTCTGAGGATATTTTGAAGGAGGAGTTCCATCTGAAATCGTTCCAAGTATTGAAGTTACAGAATTTCGTTAGAGGTGGGCATATTCCCCGATAAACGATTCATTCTGATATTGATCTTAACTGTTCGTGACACATAGTTAAATGTTTTAGCAACATTGTCTTCAAGAACAGAGGAACGACCAAAGTTCAGTTTCAAAATACATGAGCCATGCTCTGTGAAAAGGGGTTTTATACATCTGCAAAAACTATCGACCCATATCAGCCTACGCAGGCCAACATGGGTCGAAACATTTGGATTCTTGTTAAATTTTCTACATGTCTAAGGACCATAGAACCTCATAATTCAGTTGGTTGTTCGAGAATACCGATTTTATGGGTCTATTTTTATATGATGACTTGATTTGTACAGTGCTTCACGGAGATGCATTGATCCTTCCTTTTCCAAGAGAATATAACCTTACTTTCTTCGGTTGTGAAACAACTTGCCACAACTTCTATTAATCATTCTTGAGGATTGCCTCCTGGAAACCGTTACCAGTACTCGCACGGTGATGTCGGTAGTGCCAAAGGTTGACCCTACTCATTACGGGATTCGAAACCGGGAACCTTTGAGGTGAGAGGCCGACGCTCTAAGCTTACAACACTGACCCCCCCCCCCCCCCCACACCAATTAACCTTGTGCTTATCGCGCTAAGAGCTAAAACTATATAATGAGCCTACTATTGACAATAAGTAGCTGCGTCAAAACGTTGGTTTAATGTTTGTTTTTAAAAGTTTTTAAACCATTGCACGGTCGGCTGTTTACCTTCCCATGAATTCCTGGATTTTTTTTTTTTAACCATTGCTTTGCACTATAGTCTTTCCAAACTGCTTAACACTTAGGCTGCAAAGCGCGACTCACTGAACTTTTACGAACAGTGTAGATCATGATCAGACTACACAGAACGTGCAGTCTGATCTTGGATCTACACTGTCCGATAAGAAGATATTTTTCCTCCAAAGAATAAGTTTGAAATAGCATTATTTGGGTTTTTACTATCGGCTTGAAAGTTTCATTTAACTTATTTAGCAGGATAAGGATTAAGAGTGCCGACTCGATGAAAGAACACACGATTTAACACTAACAAATTGAGGAAATGCTCATTAGGAGCCGTATATATGTTATGAACTATAAGTTCAGACTTAAGTTGGCATTTGAGATAAAATTTTATTAAACAAGTCTCATGATAAATGTTATAAACCGAGCCTCTGGCGAGCTTTATAAAATTCTATTGTAGATGAGTTTAATAACAAATTCTTATCACATAACCTCCTTCGTTTTCACGTTAATACTCGTATGCCCATTACGAATGCAAACAAGAGTAGTTGATGCATTAAGTCCCATTTTTCCAGCAGATTTGAATGAAATGTATGGTGTATGCATTTACATGTAATGCCCGCATAATGAATGCATTCATAATTTGTAACTTCCTGAAACGAATTTGCTGCAGACGATGCGAACACAACAACTGACGACAAAATTTCTATTCTACCAAACTGAAAGTATTTGCAGACGTCAAACTAAGAAAAGCTCAAATGATGACTTTTGGCTTTAAAAACATTTTTGGGAATGAGAAGATGCTAGTAATCAACATTTTCTCCATTTCCGACAATGTTTTCTATTTCATTTGAGCAGCATTTGATTTGTAGTCTGTAAATGCTCCCGTTTTAGAATCGTCTAAAATGTTGTTCCCTGGTAAAGAGTTAACTGTTTATCAGACGACAAAATCTTAGCCTGGTCCAACTTGAAAGAAGTGGCAGACGCTTAGACAAAGGTTAAAATTTGTTTTTTGGAAGGATAGAAAACATTGTTTGAAAAGGAAAAATTGTTGGTTACCAGCATTTTCTCTTTGTCTTTCAATGCTTTCAAACGCCTTTTTAAGTGTGGTAGAGGATCTTGGATCAAATTCCTTGTAAAACAATGAATACCACTACTGGATTTATACTTCTTAACAAGCCGAAAGAATATGGACGTTTAAAATAAGTTAACCCTTAGGCTGCTTAGCGCGAAACCAAGACTTTTTGCGGACAGTGTAGATCAAGATCAGACTGCACTGAACGTGCACTGTCCGATAAGGAGATAGTTCTCCTCTCAGAAATACCTTTGAAATGGCAAAATTTGGGTGTTTGATATCAGCTTGAGAGTTGCGGTTCACTTATTTAGCAGGTTAAGGGTTAAGAAGAGCAATTTTAGCGTTAACATAATGTTTTGCAATCGGTAACTCCGCCTTTTTTTTAATGAGGTCAGATATGACGTCACCAGACTAATTTGAATACGGTCCTACATAATCTACATAATCAACCCTTTCTATTGATCATCTTACATTCTCATTGTGAAAATCTGGTGCGAAATATATGAATATTTACGATTTGCGATTTGTTACTCAGTCTTTTCATATTAGATCAAATATGACGGCATCCTACTAATTTGAATACGATCCTATATAACCGACCAATGCTACTGATCCTGTGACACTCTCACAAGTCATTTCGAAATTCTGTCGCGAATTCTAGGAACATCTTAAGAAACTACGTACTCCATTAGAAATATGATAAAGTAACATTAAAGAATAATTTTTCCGCACACTTTTTTGTTCTTGTGTACAAAATGTTTGCCAATAAACTCAGTGTTAGATAATTTGTAAGTTCGGTATGACTGTAATAGTCAGAACAGCCCCCTTTAAAGCACTTGATATTTACTTTAACCCTTATCCTCCTAAATAAGTTAAATAAAACCTTCAACCCGATAGTAAAAGCCGGAATAATGCTATTTCAAACCTATATTTTGGAGAAAAATATCTCCTTATTTGACAGCGTAGATCCAAGATCAGTCTGCAAGTTCTGTGCAGTCTGATTTTGATCTTTATTGTCCGCAAAAGGTCAGTGAGTCGCGCTTATCAGCTTAAGGGTTAACATAAGAGTTGTACATGCAGGCAAACGATGTTATCTCATATTTATATCGCAATTCATTCACGGGTGTATTTTCCGACGTTTATCAGATAACGACAGGTTTACTTAACCCATTACCAAACGACAAAATGTTAGACTAGTCCAAATTCAAAGCTTTTGCAGACGACAAAATAAATGTGACTCAAAAATTGAAATTTGTTTTGGGGAGAGTAGAAAATATTGTGGGAAAAGGAGAAAATGCTGGATACCTGCATTTTCTCGTTTTCCCACAATGTTTTCAAAAGGCTTCTTCCTCAGGGTCGTTAAAAGTCGGGATTATCTGGTAAAGGATTAACCCTTTAGCAAACAATCCCCGTGTTTTAACGACCCTACGCAGGGTTGCACTTGAAAAGACTGAGAAGGACACGAAGCGTTTTCTAATTTTCCTACTGTGATTTCTACCTTTTCAAAGGAAACCTTCATCATTTGAGCCACATATGTTTTTATGTCCGCAAATGCTTTCAGTTTGGACGAGTCTAAAATCTTGTCCTCTCGGAAAGAGGTCCATGTACCCTACCCCTTATCCAGCTGAATAAGTGAAATGAAACTTGTAAACAGATAATAAAAACGAATATTAAATACCATTTCAAAGATATTTTAGGGGAGAAAAAAGTCTCCTAATCGGAGAGTGTAGATCAAAGATCATACTGCACGTTCTGTGCAGTCTGATCTTGATCAACACTGTCCGCAAGAGGTCAGTGAGTAGTAATAATAATAATAATAATAATAATCACTTTATTTATAGAAGGTAGCATGTTAAGACAATCATATATATCTTATATTCTACATGGCCCTCTAATAAAGTAAAAAAAAGCACACCTGCGCAGCCACACAATGCCCCCCCCCCTCTCTCTCTAATACTCACACTCACTCTCTCATTCAAGCATGACCCCCCCTCAACTCCCCCCCCCCCCAAAAAAAAAGCAATAAATAAATATATATACACTACATCAAATACACCCACTCATTTATACTTACACATACGTGTGCACATATACATAATTAGACATATATACATACATATTCATGAAACTTATCGTATTATTGTAATTCGTTAATCTGACAGATACTCACAGTTAGCTAAAACACAGAATTACTGTTTATAATAAAGATAATACTTTTTCAATTTCTCCTTAAATGTTTGAAGTCGTGGCTCATTTCTAATGTCTATCGGAATGTCGTTCCATACAATAACACTAAAATAAGAAAAACTGACCTTGTATATATTTGTTTTGGGGGTTTTTCTTAAAACTAGATCATTGTTAGTCCCAGACCGTAATGTGTAGTTATCATTTCTAGACACGTGGATTATATCTAACATGTATTCCGGAGCTCTATGATTGATTGTTTTATAGATAAGCACTGCAGCATGATATTTACATCGATTTGAGAACGATAGCCAACACAATTCTTTGAATAATTCAAGTGATGGTGATCTTATGGGCTTGCAGAGTATCAGTTTAGCTGCTCGCCTCTGAAGTGTAGATACTTTGTTAATATAGCCCTTTTCGTATTTGCCCCATATTATACAACAGTAATCAAAAATAGGTAATACGTATGAATTGTAAAAAAGCATTTTCACCTCCTTTGATAAGGAATACGTTATATTTTTGAAAAGAGCTATTTTCTTTTTCAGCCCTTTACATACATAATCTATTTGAGTATGCCATTTTAAATGATTATCAACATAGATGCCGAGAACCTTTTATGTACTAACATTTTCCAGCGGTACACCATTAATACTTGAGTGAATTCTTTTATCATTTGATATTTTTTGTTTCGATCCAATTAACATACATTTTGTTTCTGCGGGATGTAAAGACATGTTATTTAGCATGCACCAGTCCTGTATCTTTGAAAGACTTTCCAGAAGTTTATTTTCTATTGTCACTAGTTCATAACCAGACTTATACAGGGTGGAGTCAACTGCGTAAAGATCAATGTCAACATCGGGACAGGAAAATGTTAGATCATTTATGTAAATGAGAAATAAAAGGGGACCAAGGATCGAACCCTGAGGTACCCCAGATTTTATTATTTGTAGTCAGATTTAAACTTTCCAAGTTTTATAATCTGCCTCCTGTTAGACAAATAAGACTCAAGTAGATCAATAGTTTTATCTGTAAAGTGATATAGCTTCAGTTTATGTAAAAGAATCTGATGATCAACAAGGTCAAACGCTTTTCTTAAGTCTAGGAAAACTGTTCCAATAAATTTACCGTCATCTACATCTGCAAGCCAAGCGTCAATCATTTTAGATAAGGCTGTTGTACAAGAATGGTTTTCTCTGAACCCAGACTGAGAATGGTTTAATACGTTTGTTTTTTAAAAGAAAATTTGAAGTTGAATAGCAATATGTCGTTCGAAAATGTTTGATATCGTGGGTAAAATTGAGATCGGCCTGTAGTTATTAGGATCATTTTTATCACCTGTTTTAAAAATTGGTATTACGCTAGCTATTTTCACCTCATCAGGATATATTCCAGAAGCAATACTATTGTTTATTATGGATGCAATTGTCGGAGTTATGATATCTCCGCATTGTTTAATAGTTTTTGCGCTCAGGCAATCCAAAACTGTGGCTTTGTTTACGTCCAGTTTTCTTATAAGGCCATGCACCTCATGCGCAGAAATGAATTGAATACTGAATCTTTTTTGCCCTAATTTGTCATCAAGGATTTTTTCAAGAAATTGAAAACCACTTTTTGAAAATATTGTCTTTGTTACAGTATCAGATATACTCACAAAATGTTTGTTTAATTCATTAATTATGTTCAGATTCCCTTCAATTACTGAATCCGACTTGGTAATTTTTTTAGGTATCGGTAAATCATCTGATTGTTTAATGTTTGCTATATTTTTAAGATTCTTCCATATTTTCTTTGAATTTTTGTTATCTTCTATTGCTTTGTTGAAATAATTTTTCTTACTCTTTTTAATCATGTAAATAACTTTATTTCGGAGCATTTTGTACACGTCATGATTACCAATTTTATGTGCTTTATCTCTACCAAACATCATTTCCTTTATTTCTTTATTGAACCAATCGGGCTGATGCGTACGTTTTATCCGTTTCTGTTTTATTGGGGCATGACTGGATAGAACTGAGTTAAGAATATCATAAAACTTGGAGAGAGCTTCGTTAGGATCCGCTATCATTTCAATGCAGTCTATCCCAGAATGTAATAGATCATGCATAAATTTGTCATTACTGAAATTTTTATAACACCTATATTCGATGGTTTCGTGATTGTGACTAACCTGGATTGAGTCTGCAGGTGCTGACATTCGTGTAAAACAAACTGGGTAGTGATCACTTACAGAGAGAGATGATACAAAGATTTCACAAGTGTTCTGGATAGAATTCGTGTAAATATGATCAATTATACTCGAACTCTTTTTTGTCACTCTGGTAGGGCTTTTAACTAATTGCTCTAAATCATAATTCGAAACTAGATTTGCCCATTTGGTATTTTCAAATTTTGTACTACTATTTTTAGGATCACATTTAATATTAAAGTCACCCAAAATGTGGTACTCTATATTCGACAAATCTACCTGTTCAATCTGCAAACTATATAAATCTATCCATGATTGATTTGAGTTTGGTGGGCGATAGACAAAATTTAAAAGAAATGGTAGACGGCTGTAACAATTGACCTCTATCCAGAGGGATTCAATTTCGGGGGATTCTAGATCAAGAGGAGTGTTGCTAACATGTCTCATGCCCAACCACTGTCAAAAGCTATTTCGGCTGCGTCGGCAAAGAGTGTGTCGAAGTATAGTCGGTTTCAAATCAATTATGTGACATTTGTATAATATCGATTGACGGTGGTTATCTATAACTTTTCACAAAAGAAACATAACCAGGAAGTACATGTGTGCATTTGAAACGCTTTCCAAGATAATTTTAGACTCGGCCATACTGAAGGAATTCGCAGACGCTTTATCAAGCGTTGTTATTCATATTTTAAAGGGAGGAAAACATTTTTGGAAAAGGGGAAAGCGTTTTATTCTTCAGGATCGCATAAAAACGAGCACAGTCATTTCTTTTTAAATATTTACAATTTGACATTTTGTCGTCTTGTAAAGAGAGGAATTATAGATGATTAAAAGTTTTGAGCGCTATAGTTTTATAATTTTGACGAATTACATTTTATACCGTTTTAATAGTAATTTCAGTAATTTTCCGGCGACCAAAAGCACCTTTCATGGAATAGGTCATAAAGTAAACGGACGAAGAGCGCTTGATTGACTGATTTTCCGTTTTTCCGTTTTCATCGCAAACACATGTCCATATGGGCGACTTTTCAGAAGGCTGTAAATTACAGGGATAGTGCAAGGTACAGGACGAAACCTACCCTAAGTTAAGCCTGGTTGTTTGACGTAATCGATGTATAGCACTGTCACATAGAACCAAGGTCCTCAAGTGCCAAAAGGTTGGTCACTTACATTTGCCCAACCACCGTCAAAAACTATTCAGGCTAACGACAAAGAGTGTGTCGAAAAATAACTTGATTCAAATCAATTTGATGTATGTCACAGTTGTAAAATATCGACATACAGTGGTCATCTAACTTTACACAAAGGTAACGTAACCAGGAAGGACGTGTGTGCATTTAAACGCTTTCGCAGATATTTAGACTCGCCCAGACTTAGAGCATTTGCAGACGACATATCTAGCGTTGTTATATATTTTAAAGGGCAAAAACATTTTGGGAAAAGGAGAAAATGCTTTATTCCTCAGGATCACTTAAAACATGTCATCATTTGGTATTGGTAACCTCTCACAATAATTTTAGACTCGGTCACATGGAAAACATCTGCAGACAACAAATTAAATATGGCTCAATCGTTCTTAGTTAACTTTAAAAGGGTAGACAACTTTAAGGGAAAAAGTTTTTACGCTGATTACCGACATTTTCTCATTTTTCCCACAATGGTCTAGGGTGCCTTATTACTGAGGATAGTTATAACACAGGATGTGTTTATTTTCAAGTCCTTCCAAATTTTGAAGGAACGCAATTGCTGATTGGCTAAACAAATAGTTAAGTCGATCAGAAATTTTGATTTGTTTCTTTTTTCAAATTCAGAATCACAATAAACAGGCTTTTTAGGATGTTAACAAATAATGGGCTCAGTCTCAAAGGCGCTTGATTCTTTGACAAACTTCGACCCGAAAACAACCAACAGATACGACAATATGCCCAGCTGTATTACCTGCCAACGCGACCTCAGTTCATTTGTAAGTATTTGTAAGTATTATTCACATATTTCTAATCTGGAATTTAAAAAAAAAAAAATGTTCGTTGCACCGTGTTCTGCGATAAACTATCTTCAGTCAGGTACACAGAAGGAAACAACTGGATAAATTTTAAGAGAGTTTTAAAACCGGAGACTTTGGATGGCGGACATTTTTTTTTTTTACATTTCTACCATGAAATTGAAATTTCAATACCCCGATGAATACACCAAAAGAATCTTATTGGTCAATACTATTTTTTCATCAGCTCACCATTACAATTTCAAATTTTCGATCTCTAAGTTTCATTAACCTATAAGATTAGTTCAATATTTTCATCGTGGTACTGAAATTTCCTTTTGAAGGTTGGATGAGAAAAATATGCCCACCTCCAAAATTTACCTTCATAACTCGATTAATTTTTATCCATTTGTTTCATTTTATGTCCAGATCATAAACTGACTGCTTTTTTGAATGAATAAGTGGTGTTTTACGGCGCTTTTAATACTATTTCAGTCATATCACGTCGACAGCTCACATGTTCATGCATGTGCTAGGTTTCACCAGTACTAGGCTGGGGCTCTGAAGTGTCTTGCCCAAAGACACTTTCACGAAAAACCAAGTGCTTCAAGTGAGGCTCGAACCCGGGCCCTCGAGGTTACGAGTCCTGCACTGTACCACTAAGCCACGCAGGACCCCTTTTGACAAACTAGTGTAGGTCGTATCGTGTTCGACAAGTAAACAAAGACACTTTGTATTATGGAGAGCGGAGTATTTCAAAAGTAAACAACACGAAAGCCTGTGCTCAGTCTTTGATAAAATGATATTTATCTGTAGATACACACAATCGACGCCTCACCCGGAAGTGTGTTTGTGTATAACTCTTTACAGGACTACAAAGTTTAAGACTCGTCCACATTGAAAGCACATGTATTTCCAAGCGGCATCTTGAATATAGTCCAAATGCAAGGATTCGTTGTTCTAATGGCAGAAAACATCGTGAAAAAGGAGAAAATGCTGCTTTTCCAGCATTTTTCTCCCTTTCTCGCGATGTCATTAAAAGCAGTCTTCTTTTCAGGGTCTTTAAAAACATGTGATCGCATGGAAAAAGGTTTAAAAGTTGTCTGAAACGAAACCTAACTTCGTTTTTGTTTGTGAAATGATAAAAATGGCGGCCAAGGGATATTATTTGTTGTATATCGGGAGAGATTGACTTACCAGGTAAATGTGAGTAATTTAAAGAACTCTCGTTTTCTCGCGCGCGCGCGTGCGTGCGTGCGTATGTGTGTGTGTGTGTGTGTGTGTGTGTTTAAATGTTTGTAAGGTACGAGCTCGTATGAAAAGAGAAAAGTGTTATCAAATATAGATTTCTATTTTACAATGTTTTTAAAACGTTTTAGTTACAGTCAGAAATTGGGAGGTGGGGGGAGGGGTCTGCGTGGTTCAGTGGTAAAGTGGCCTGACCTGGACCCTACGTGTTTGAGCCTCATCGGATCTACTTGGTTTTTCGTGGGAATTTCTGTAGGCAAGACACCTCAGAGCCCCCAGCCTAGTACAGGTGAAACCCAGGGAATACATTCATATGTGAGATGTCGCCGTGATATGACTGACATGATGTTGAAAGCTGCGTAAAACACCATTCAATCAATCAATCTATCAATCATTCAGAAGAGATACCTTTTACCTGAAGACAAAATTTTAGTCCCGTCCATATTAGAGGCACCTGCAGACAAGACATTGAATGAAACTCGAATTATGCGACTGATTATTTGAAATGTTGAAAATATTACGGAACAAGAGGGCCATGATGGCCCTAAAGTCGCTCACCTGAGTCTTTTGACCAAATTAATCCATTTTCTCGTGTACACAAGTTTTTCTAAGATTTGACCTTTTGACCTAGTTTTTAATCCAACATGACCAATTATTGTATTGGTCTGAGATACCACTAAGACAAACATTCTCACCAATTTTATAATACATTTCACCTACAATCTCCAACCAAGTAAAGTCTTTAAGCCATTTCTGATGCAAAGCTCGACTTCATTCTTTTGACAGATGATACAGATTCATGCGAATTGCTGCTTCTGGGAAGGCATAAAGTTCTATTCATCTTGCACATAAGAAGTAAGCTTACCTCCTTTCACTGTGATAAGAAACGAAATAAGTTCTTGTACACATGCATTATCTTCCACTAGGTGGCATATTTACAAATACATACAGGTCAATCTCGCACATTCTGGGAACAGAAATGGACAAATTTTCACCATGACAACCAATGCAGCAAATTTCAAAATTATTCATCTAGCCATGATTAGCTATCATTATTCCATATACACTAGTCATTTCTAAACATAACCCATATAGGCTTTGTAAATAGCTCCGGTATTAGCCCAGCATACTGTGGACATTATTTCAAATTGTTTCAGAATTATTCATTGAGCCATGGTTAGCAAGCCTTATGCCATATATACACTATTATTTTACCAATATTATTTGGATTATAGATGATTTTATAGCATTTAACATCAGCATGGCTATATATTACAACTTTACAAAGGTAAATGTGATCAATATGTGACTGTTTAGTCATGACCACTTTATCAAATGTTGGTAGACTACTAATGTGATCGTTAAGTTTTTGAATAGTATACCTACATTTATTCAATCACATAATGAGTAACCATTCATTTCATTCTACTACTTAAAGTGGGTCAAAAGTGAGATCATTCAGCTACGCCGAAAAAAATGAATGCTATTTCTGTAGGCATCTTTCACTGGTCACAGCTCTTAGCCTAATTACTCAAACATTTGCAATGGTCAACTCCAACATTAGCAGATTTAGTTATATTTGGGAAGTCTGTAGGTTTTCCAGTATGCATCGTCTTAGCGATTTTATTAAGCAGATCATCTTGTAAATCACTCAGCAACCCATGAAGCAAATCATCATGCACAGATGACCCAAAGGGCTTAAAGAGGCGGGCTTCGACCTCCATCTGTTTTTCATTTGCGCCCTCCGCAGATGGTCTGTAAAAGAAGTCACATCAGGAACACCCCACAATAAATCTGTTGAGCTAATTGTATCTTGACCCTCATCAGCAACACAACTTTCATTGACTTCATTAATACCTATCATACCATTTCATTAAAGGCAATGTCTTTTTCTCATCCCTGACGCATGCATAACAACATTCCTTTATAGGACCGATTTTCGCTGCAACCTGGGAATTTCTAAATCACGCTCAAAATCAAACATGTCCTAGATCTTCTGTTAAATTCAAATATGGTCATGTTTAATTAAAAAAATGAAGGAGCTAGAGAGTAAATAAAGTTGAATTAAGCAATTTTTCAAAGTTCAAGTGCAAATCACTGCGGACATACTGGTCCAATCATGCTCAAAATGGAACTCATCCGAGATTTTACGATCATGGAAATTCTCTTCAAATATGATTAGGTTTGGTGAAAAAGTGAAGGAGTTAGAGAGTAAACAAAATCGAATTAAGCAAATTTTCAAAATTCAAGGGCAAATCACTGCGGACATACCGGTCCAATCATTTCTCAAAATGGAACTCATCCGATGATTAGATTTGGTGAAAAAATGAAGGAGCTAGAGTGTATACAAAGTCAAATAAAGCACTTTTCAAAATTCAAGGGCAAATAACTCAGGACATACTACCCCAATCCCGCTCAAAAGGAACTCATCTGACATCTTATTGTCATATATATTCTGTCAAAATATGATTAGGTTTGGTGTACATTATGTTAAAATGTGATTAGGTTTGAAGAAAAAATGAAGAAGCTAGAGTATAAATGAAGTCAAATTCAGCAATTTTTCAAAATTCAAGGGCAAATAACTCTGGACATACTACTCCAATCATACTCAAAAGGAACTCATCTGACATCTTATTGTCAAATATATTCTGTTAAAATATGATTAGGTTTGGTGAAAAAGTAAAGGAGCTTAAGTGTAAACACAGCAAATTTAAGGATTTTTCAAATTCAAGGGCAAATATTTCTGGACGTACAGGAAAATCAAGGGTCCCACAACAAAGGGCAAATTTCCATCCAACGTCCATAATTCAAGGTATTTTGATAGATGTCTACTAGACGATGCTAAATGCAAAATATGACAGTTCTAGCCCTTACGGTTCAGGACAAGGTGATTTTTTAAGATTTCCCGCTTTATCTCTTTGTAAAATCCTGAACCCGACAACAGAGGGCCAGTTTCATCCCTGGACCAAAATTTGTAGCATTTTGGTACAGATCCACTAGACAAAGCTACAACCCAAATATGAAAGCTTTTGCCTTTACAGTTTGGGACAAAAAAAAAAAAAAAAAAAAAGAAAAAAATTCCTTCGTTATCTCTATGTAAAATCTGGGAACCCACAACATAGGGCTCATTATGACACTATGGTTATAATTTGAAGTCATTTAGAAGGGGTCCACCAGACAATGCTACATGCCATATATGAGAGCTCTAACCCTTAAGGTTCGGGACAAGAAGATTTTTAAATATTTCCTTCTTTATCTCTATGCAAATCCGTGACCCCACAACAAAGAGCCAATTTCCACACAAGGGCCATCATTTGAAGTATTTCCAAATACGAAAGCTGTAGCCCTGAGGATTTAGGACAAGAAGATTTTTAAAGATTTCCTTCTTAATCTCTATGTGAAATCCGAGAGCCCACAACGTAGGGCCAATTTCCAGACCAGGGCCATAATTTGAAGTATTTTGGTAGAAGGTCACGAGATAATGCTACATGTCATATATGAAAGCTCTAGCCCTTACGGTTTGGGACAAGAAGATTTTTTTTTTCTTTCGGTTGCCATGGCAACCAGAGTTCTTCATGGAATTCAAATCTTTGAAGTATTCTAAAAGTGCATCACCTAAAGATCATTTCTGTGAAGTTTCATTGAAATCTGTCTGCCGGTTTCAGAGGAGAAGATTTTTTTAAGTAATTGTTCACGGACGGACGGACGGACGGACGGACGCCGGACGGTGATCGATCACAATAGCTCACCCTGAGCACTACCTGCTCAGGCGTATCAGGACAATTTCCCCCTAGACAACTGCCCCCTGGACAACTCCCCCCTGAAAATTCCCCCTGGACAATTGCCCCCCAAAACAATACCCCCGAGACAATCCCCCCCCCCCGACAATTACCCCAAAGGCAAAATGTCCCCCCCCCCCCCGACAATAGCCCCCCAGGACTATTACCCCCTGGACAATTCCCCCCCCCGACAACTGCCCCCCGGACAACTCCCCCTGCCAATTCCCCCCCGGACAATTGCCCCCCCCCCGGGCCATTGCCCCCCGGACAATTGCCCCCGGACAATCCCCCAATCTAACTCTAAATTTCTTCTGCTTTTGCTTTGGGACGAGGTCATTGTCGGCTTTCAGCGTCAGACCCGGGGTTCACTTCCAAGGCCGAGTTCAACTGGAACTAGATTAGATTAGATTACTAGATTTTTCATGTGATCACATTTGAAGTACGCACGTCGAGTAGGAGTTCCTCGCGAACAGAAAATTGAGTTCATCGAGTTGTGCATATGATGGTATGAACATCCTGGTGGGAATTGTCTGGAGGGGGGAGTTGTCGGGGGGCAATTGTCCTGGGGGAAATTGTCCTGGGGGCAATTGTCCGGGGGTAATTTCCGGGGGGGGGGGTAATTGTCTGGGGTGTCACGGGGGGGGGGGGTAGTTGTCCAGGGGGCAATTGTCGGGGGGGGGGGTTGTCCAGGGGGTAATGGTCCAGGAGGTAATTGTCTCCGGGGGCTATTGTCTTGGGGGGCAATTGTCCAGGGGGGAATTTGCAAGGGGGAGTTGTCCGGGGGGCATTTGTCGGGGGGGGGAATTGTCCTAGACTCCTGCTCAGGTGAGCTGAAAAGCAGAAAATGCTGGTAACCAGCATGTATAAGTGCTATTTCAAAGGTATTTTGGGGAAAAAATAACTCCATATCGGGCGGTGTAAATCCAAGATTAGACTGCACGTTCTATGCATTCTGATCTCGGGTCTACACCTTCCGCAAAAGGTCCTTGAGTCGCACTTAGCAGCATAGGGGTCAAATGGTCGAGTATTAAGCCATAAGTAACTCTAAACGGTTTAACACAATTATTTGAATGTCTTACGAGCGTATGTGAAAAAAAAAATGATTATGGATATACATGAGCCATACTCTGTGAAAAGGGGGTTTAATACATTTGCAAAGATTATCGAATCTGGTCAGTCTACACAGTCCGTGCAAGCTGACCTGGGTAGAAAACTTTTGCTATTGGTCAATTTTCTGCATGTCGAAGAACCGGTCTACTACACAATTCAGTCGGTTGTTAGACAAAATGAAGACTTTAGAAAAATTTAAATTAAGTGCCTAAAGCCAAATGGAAAATTCTCAGTCGAACAAATGTCAAACATTGTGAATTAGGTTACTGTGGTTTACGTTACGGTGTTCAACAGTTTATCGAAGCTGTACAGGAAATGGGCGAAATGATATTGTACATTTCTGCCGTAACTCCAAATACTCTTCAAGGTGCTGTAATTAAGCAACTTTTGAGGTGGTAACACGTCGTACTTCTTCGATAATATCACCAGAACTCTGCCAATGGTATGTGTTGCTTATTTAAAAGCCTTATTGTACACGAAGATTATGTAATCCTCCGGTTTATTATTTCGATCGGTGTAAAATGTCATGATGAATTGGGAGTGTGAAGTTGGCAGTAAGTTCGACAATCGGAGTTCGATATTCAATGTAGAAATTAATATGCTGATTAGATGAATTTCATGCAGCAGTAAATTCAGTATTTTTTTCAAACTCAAGGGCCAGTTTCGAATAACAACGAATATGGGTATGTAGATGATGTATGATATCGAATGTAGGTATGAATATCGAACTGAATTTCATGTTAGCAGCAGATTCGCTGGAATTTGTTTACGGGCTTAAGATGTTGATTAATATCGAATGTAGATTTGAACGACGAACTGAATTTCATGCTAGCACTAGATTTGCTAGAATTTCTGTAAGGGCATGTAAATGATATATAAAATCCAATGCAGATTTGGATGTTGATCTGAATTCCAAGCTAGCAGCAGATTCACCACAATTTCTAGATTGGTATGTAGATGTTGTATGGAATCCAATGTAGATTTCAATATCAGCATATTCGGCGAAAATTCTGTATGGGCGCGTAAAAGATATATAAAATCCAATGTAGATTTGACTATCGATCTGAATTTCAAGCTAGCAGCAGATTCACCAGAATTTCTATATTGGCATGTAGATGTTGTATTAAAACGAATGTAGGTTCGAATATCGAACTGAATTTCATGCTAGCAGCAGATTCGCCGAAATTGCTGTATGGGCTTGTAAAATTCAAATGTAGATTCGAATATCGATCTGAATTTCAAGCTAGCAGCAGATTCACCAAGATTTCTGTATTGGCATGTAGATGTTGCATAAAATCGAAAGTAGATTTGAATATCGAACCGTATTTCATTCTAGCAGCAGATTCGCTAGAATATCTTTATGGGCATGTAGATGTTGCATGAAATCGAATGTGGGTTTCAATATCGAGCTGATTTTCATGCTAGCAGCAGATTCGCTAGAATTTCTATATGGTCATGTAGATGGTGTATGATATCGAATGTAGAAATGAATATCGAACTGAATTTCGTGCAGCAGATTCACTGGGATTTCTATATGGTAATGTAGATATTGTATAAAAACCAATTTAGATTTCAATATCGAAATGAATTTCATGCTAACAGCAGATTCGCTAGAATTTCCTTTATGGGCTTGTAGATGGTGTATAATATTGAATGTAGATCTGAATATCAAACTTAATTTCATGCTAGCTGCAGATTCGCTGGAATTTCGTTGTGGGCTTGTAGATGGTGTACGATTTCAAATGTAGATCTGATATCGAACTGATTTTTATGCTAGCAGCAGATTCGAAAACAATGCTGTATGGGCATGAAGATGGTGAATGATATCGAATGTAGATTTGAATATCGAACTGAATTTCATGCTAGCAGCACACTCGCTAGAATTTCCTTTATTGATTTATAGATGATGTATAATATCGAATGTAGATCTGAATATCGAACTGAATTTCTTGCTACAGCATATTCAACAAAGTTGCTGTATGGGCATGTAGATGGTGTATGATATCGAATATAGATTTGAATATTTAACTGAATTCCATGCTAGCAGCAGATTCGTTATAATTTCTCTATGGGCTTGTAGATTGTGTATCATATCGAACGTACATCTGAAAATCGAACTGAACTTCCTGCTGGCAGCAGATTCGACAAAATTGCTAAATGGCCATGAAGATGGTGTTTGATATCGAAAATGGATTTGAATATCGAACTGAATTTCATGCTAGCAGCAGATTCGCTAGAATTTCTACATGGGAATGAAGATATTGTATGAAATCCAATGTAAGTTTGAATATCGAATTGAATCTTATGCCAACCGTAGATTCGCTAGAATTTCTCTTATGGGCTTGTAAATTTGTGTATAGTATTGAATGTAGGTCTGAATATAGAACTGGATTTCATGCTAGCAGCAGATTCACCAACATTTCTACATGGGCATGGACATTGAAATCTATATTTGATATTCTACTCCATTTTACAAGCCCATAAAGAAATTCCAGCAAAACTGCTACTAGTATGAAATTCAGTTCGATATTCATTTCTACATTCCTTTTCATACAAAATAAATCTGCAGATACACAAATTCTAGCGAATCTGCTGCTAACATGAAATGCAGTTCGAAATTCAAATCTGCATTGAATTCCATACAATATCTACATGCCCGTATAGAAATCTTCGAATTTGCTGCTAACATGAAATTCAGTTCGATATTAAGATCTACATTCGATATCATGCACTATCTACATGACCATATAGTAATTCTAGGTTACTGCTGCTAGCAAGAAATTCAGTTCGATATTCAAATCTATATTTGATATCATACACCATCTAAATGCCAATACAGAAATTTTGGTGAATCTGCTGCTAGCATGAACTTAAATTCGATTTTCAGATCTACATTCGATATTATACACCATCTAGATGGACATAAAGAAATTCTATCGAATCTGCTAAAAGCAGGAAATTCAGTACGATATTCAAATCTATATTCGATATTATACACCATCTACATACCTATTTAGCAATTTGGTCGAATCTGCTGCTAGCATTAAATTCAGATCGATAGTCAGATCTACATTCGATATTATACACCATCTACAAGCCCATAACGAAATTTTAGCGAATCTGCTGCTTGCATGAAATTCAGTTCGATATTCAGATCTACATTCCATATAATACACCATCTACAAGCCCATAAAGAAATTCTAGCGAATCTGCTGCTTGCATGAAATTTGAGTTTGATATTTAAATCTACGTTGGATATCATACAATATCTACATGTCAATACAGAAATATTTCCGAATCTGTTGCGAGCATGAAATTCAGATCGATATTCAAACCTACATTCGATATCATACACCCTCTACATTCCAATATAGAAATTCGAGCTAATCTGCTGCTAGCAAGAAATTCAGTTCCATATTCAAATCTATATTCGATATCATACACCATCTAGATGCCCATATAGAAATTTTGGTGAATCTGCTGCTAACATGAAATTCAGATCGATATTCAGATCTACATTCGATATTATACACCGTCTACAAGCCCATAAAGGAAATTCTAGCGAATCTGCTGTTAGCATGAAATTCAGTTCGACAATTAAATCTACATTCGATATCATACATTATCTACATGCCCATATAGAAATTCTAGCGAATCTGCTGCTAGCATGAAATTAAGTTAAATGGTCATTTCCACATTCGATATCATACACCATCTACATGCCCATATTTTTGGCCAATTTTGACGAATCTGCTGCTGTATGAAATTCAGTTCGATATTCAAATCTACATTCGATATTATACACCATGTACATGCCCAAAAAGAAATTCTAACGAATCTGCTGCTAGCATGAAATTAAGTTTGATATTCAAATCTACATTCGATTTCATACAATATCTACATGTCAATATAGAAATCTTTGCGAATCTGCTGCTGGCATGAAATTCAGATCGATATTCAAACCTACATTCGATCATACACCGTCTACATCCCCATATAGAAATTCTAGCGAATCTGCTTCAAGCATGAAATTCAGTTCGATATTCAAATCTAAATTGGATATCCTGCAACATCTAAAGTGTATATAGAAATCTTTCCGAATCTGCTGCTAGCATGAAATTCACTTCGATATTCAAATCGACATTCGATATCCTACATATCTACATGCCCATAATGGAAATTTTCGCAAATCTGCTGCTAGCCTGAAATTCATTTCGATATTCAAATCTATATTCGAGATCATACATCATCTGTATGCCTATATAAAAAAAAAAAAAAAAAACATGCGAATTGACTACTGACATGAAACTCATTTCGATATTCAAATCGTTATTCCTTGTTATTCGTAACTGTCCCCTGAGGTTGAAAAAATACCGAATCTACTGCTGCATGAAATTCATCTTAACAGCATATTCATTTCTACATTGAATATCGAACTCCGATTATCGAACTTACAGCCAACTTCACACTCCCTGATGAATTGCCTGACATGATTGCATAGTTCTTGTTGTTTTGCATGCTAGAAATGCTGCTTGAAGTCGTAACGTAATTCAAACAATGGTAACGTAATTCACAATGCGTTTATCTCTTTCCTGGACAATAGGTTAAACACATACGGAGAAACAAAAGACCTCAAAGAAAAATAAAAAGCCTAGAAGGATCAGACTACCTGAGGAAAGATTCAGAACGGGTGAAGCGCTATTACAAGCCATAGGACCACATAAACTTTCAACAAGGAGAGAAAGGGTTAGAAAATGTATGACAAAGAAAAGGATACAATTAAGACGGTCGTTTTATTTTTTTCAAATTTGACAGAGTTCGATTGAATCTTGAATTTACACATAACGTGCATATTAACATTTGATTGTTCGCCAAAGAAAGACAATTTTAATGGTTACTAAGTTAGATACCAATTTGTGTCATAGAAAACGGAAGTTGTGACTTTTGTTTTCACATTTAAAGGAAAAAAGTTACGAACCGAAAGTTTGTAAATTGTGTTACTTTTACAAATACGTGTTTATCAGTTATTATTGGTAGGTAATATAGACACGCTTACAAAACAATGAAGGGTAAATAAAAATCAGCAAAATTGACCTGCTACTCATTTACTTTCGTCAATACTCGATGAATTTCGCAGGGGTCATACGCAAACATTTATCGTGTAATTTCATATTGGGTTGCCTTAAAAATAAATAACCCCGCGAAATTCATGAAGTATTGAAGAAAGTAAATGAGCGACAGGTCAATTTTGTTGAGTAATACTAACAGATGTTTAAAAGAAATAATAATAAAACAATAACAAAAGCCAGATTCGAACCTAAAACCCCAAATCGAGAGCCAATCACCTTACCAGGGTACTCATTTATCGGTACCTTTGGAAAGGCGTAATTTTTATAAATTGGAAAGTTCTAACTGACTACTCAGGGTTAAAAGGAATACTATAGAGTGACAGGTTAATTATTTTGAGTAATAAATGTTTAGCAAGTTTAGTAACTGTTTTTTATTTTTCTTTATCACGAAAGTAGGTGCAGTGTCTCTGTATTTTGGATTCAAAGTTTCGCAAGCATTGCTATAAATGACGTTTTAATTAAAGCATCAACTACAGTGGATACCTGCATAATTTTTTTTTTTTTTTTTTTTTGTTCAAATTCATTTTTGTTTGTGGGTCTGCTTATACTATTAGTCATTTAGAAACATAACATTTCGAAGCTACTTGTGAATTACGTTATCAAACACAGAGGCATCATTTCTATCCGTTTTGGTAAATAAATAAGGTTTTTGCTTACAATAGAATAAACCGTTTGAAAGTAACATGAATGTCTTTATTTTTATCACCATTGTGATGGTTCAACTGTGACTGAACTATTTTTATGATTGTTGCAAAACACCACAAAAAAGTTAAGTAAAAAGAAAATAAGAGTCAATTTTAGTATTACGTTTTCTGATGGAAATTAATCATATGTGTTCTTTTTCCTGCATCATTATATAATGTTATTTTCAAATGGTTCAATGTTCAGTTGAATTAAAAAAAACTGCCCAAAGTTTTGTCATGTTCTGTTTCCACGCCCAATTCGAGCTTGATAAATATAAGGGGTGTAGGTAACGCAAGGCACAGTACTTTTTTGGTGATTGTTTTTAAGCATAAGCCGAACTGAAAGCAATTGGTGTCTATTAACAAAAATGTTAAAAATCCACACGAGGAATATAGTTGATTGAAATAATAATGGGAAAAAAAATCTAAGACACAAAATACCATGGGACAAAATTATCGAGAAATTGATTAACTGAACTCGTTTTGGCTAAGAAGCAGTAGACAGGACAGTAGCATGACCCAGCCCCTACCACATTCGTCCGTTTGAGAAAGCATTAAAATTGTGTTAATATGTGTTTTTTTGAGGGGTGGACATGGTGAAAAAAGAGAAGGGTCTTTTTGTCTGTATTTCTCCATCTCCCATACCGTTTCCTAAAGCATTCTTCCCCAGGATTGCAGAACCACGGGACTTTAAAGGATTTAAAGGATGGAGCAGTATAATCTCCCTTTCTTATTATCTAATCCGTGATTTACAGGGATTTATCAAATAAGGACAATTACCATTCACCTTTTTCTTATGTTACTAAATGAGCCGTGCTCTAGCAAAAGGGGGCTTAATGCATTTCCGTGATGCATGATATCAAGCAAGTCAATCTATAATGGTGGATCCATAAAATCCTTTTTGTCTAAAAACGGACTGAATTATGTGTGCGGAGTGCGCAGGCTGACCGGGTTCGATACGTCTTGCAGATGCATTAAGCCCCCTTTTCACAGAGCATGGCTCATATATTTTTGAAAACAGAAACAATATATTTAAAAATAATCGCGTGTCAGTTCAGTAAATATTGTCTATTTTCCTCTTTATAAACAGAAAATATGTCCAGAAGAAAAGTTACACATAATCTTCTTTCTTATGTCCCTCCATCCCCATATATGTGTATATAAAAGGGTAATTCAACCGAAGGTCAAGCCCATCTATTGGGTGGCGGCCCGGTTTCAATCTACGTAAATAAATGTAATATATAAGTGGAATATATGAAGATTAACCCTTACAGTGCTGGAACCAAGTTGACTTGGTTTTGCGGAGAGTGCAGATCAGGATCGGACTGCTCATAACGTGCAGTCTGATCTTAGATCTGCACTATCCGCTCCCTTATTGCATATTATGGCTGAAGCAATCTTGAAATAACAATATTAGGGCTGCTTTTCCTACTTGAAAAGATTTAACTCATTCATTCAGCGCTTCAAGTGTTATCATAAAATAGGATAAACATCATTCCATGCTCCGGTTGCTTCGATTTTTCATGGCGTTTTACCATGTATTGTATAATTGTAATCAAACCACGTACATGTATATATCCTCTCCTGCACAATCAACATTACACTTTCTTTATTCTTTGTACTTTTTTTAAACATAAAGCACACACCAAACAAGAATAGTATTTTTGTGTTTACTACCATTTCATCAATTATCGATACTGTTTCAGTGGAAGGTTCTGAAAATAATGACATATCAGTAAAATTGTTGTATTTTATTAAAGGTTGTGGATAAATTAAAGATATGTTCCTACAATTGTCGTGGTTTAAATAGCACTAAAAAACGATTTGATTTATTTGCACTTTTTAAAGAAAAGAAAGTCGATGTTCTATGCTTGCAGGAAACACACTTCACTGAAGAACTTGAACACAAAATTTATCAACAGTGGGAAGGAGTATGCTTTTATAGTCATGGTTCTTCTAACTCGAAAGGTGTAGCTATTCTACTTAGGAAAGGATTAGATATTAAAGTAGCGGAATGCAAAAAAGATAATAATGGGCAATATATTGCGCTTAATATTTCTTACGAAAACACATCATTTATCCTTACAAATATATATGCACCAAATTCCGATAACCCTGATTTTTTTAAAAACGTGTTTGATAAAATTAAGTCTTTTGATAATGTTCATAGTTTTATAATTTGTGGGGACTTTAATCTAGTTTTAGACCCATCAATAGATTATGAAAACTACAAGTACAGTAACCACAACGAAAAATCAAGAAAATTTTTAACAATGCAAATTAATGATAACGAGCTTGTTGACCCTTTTAGACATTTACATGGGGCTACAAGAAAGTATACATGGAAAAGGTTATCACCATTACAAAAGGGAAGGTTAGATTTTTTCTTAATTGATCAAAACCTTCTCTCATTTGTTAGAAACTGTGATATAGATATAAGTTACAGGTCTGATCACTCAATAATAATGCTCGAACTTCAGTTTTCAAAGCAGGAACATGGAAAAGGATTTTGGAAGTTCAACAATTCATTATTAAAAGATAAAGAATATGTCGATTGTATAAACAAAAAAATAGATAGCGTAATCTTGCAATATTGTTTGCCAGTATACAATACTGAAAATGTCCTAAACGTTGATAAATCACAGTTACAATTTATAATAGATGATCAACTTTTTTTGGAAACATTGTTAATGGAAATACGCGGGGAAACCATTTCATTTTCTACTTTTAAAGCCAAAACAAAATGCATAAGAGAAAACTCTATTGAAAAAGAAATTTCCTATTTAGAAAATAATCTTAATGAAACAAACAAAGACAGGTTATGTTCACTACAATTAGAAATGGAAACTTTAAGGAAGGAAAGGCTAAATGGTTTTTTCATTAGATCAAGATCAAACTGGATTGACAACGGAGAAAAAGTAACTAACTATTTTTGTAATTTAGAGAAACAACATGTAGCTTCAAAAACTATGCATTATATAGAAAAAGAAGATGGAACTCACATTTTTGATCAAAAAGAAATTTTAAAAGAAACTAAACGATTTTATGAAAATTTATATACTGAACCAAATAACATTGTTGATTTCGATCTTTCTGAACAGTTAGCAGGGTGTTCTGTAAAGAAATTAAATGAGAAACAGAAAAAGGATATTGAAGGACTGCTACAATACAATGAGGTCACAGATACCCTAAAGAATATGAAAAATGATAAGAGCCCCGGAAATGACGGATTTACTTCAAATTTTTATAAGTTTTTTTGGAATAAGATTGGTCATTTTGTAGTAAAAGCTTTAAATCACGCGTTTATATCTAAATCATTTTCACGGAATGTTAAATTGGGAACAATAACTTGTATTCCGAAAGAAAATAAAGAAAGACAATTTTTAAAAAATTGGAGACCAATCACGCTTTTAAATGTCTTATATAAACTTGCATCTGGAAGTATTGCTAAAAGAATTAAGAATGTTTTAAATGATATAATTTCAAGTGATCAAACGGGTTTTTTACAAGATAGATTCATAGGAGAAAATACCAGATTAGTGTATGATATTATGCAATATTGTGAAGAACATAGAATACCTGGATTGTTAATGTTAATTGATTTTGAGAAAGCGTTTGACTCCTTATCCTTTAACTTTATTGAGAAAACGTTATCTTTTTTTAACTTTAGTGAAATGGTTCGAGAATGGATTAAGTTATTTTTGTATGATACGGAAGTATGTGTTCAAGTTAAATGGTTTTCTTTCAGATTACTTTATGGTCAAAAGGGGCTGTAGACAAGGAGATCCAATTTCAGCATACATTTTTATTCTTTGTACAGAGATTCTTAACATCAAAATAAAAAATGAAAAAAAAATATCACAGGAATAACAGTTAAACGACGAGAATACATAATATCACAATTTGCAGACGACACAACCCTTTTTTTAGATGGTTCAGAAAAATCGCTCAAATGTACATTACAGTTACTTGAAAATTGTTCACATATTTCAGGCCTGAAGGTCAATTTCGATAAAACGAAGCTAATATGGATTGGATGCATGAAATATAGTTCAAGATCTATTAAAACAAAATGGAAACTATCTTGGGGGGGAAACACAATTTAAATTACTTGGGATACATTTCAATGTTGATCTGAAACAAATGATAAAAAACAATTTTGAACCAAAACTACAAAGCATTAAAAATAGTATATCCTACTGGAATAGGAGAAAACTAACTCCTATTGGAAAAATAACTGTAGTTAAAAGCATTTTAATCTCCTTACTTACTAACCTGTTTATTAGTTTACCGTCACCATCGGATGAATACATGAAAAGTTTAAATGATATGTTATATAAATTCGTATGGGATGGTAAAATAAAACGGAGTATTTTTATAAAGAAGTACACAGAAGGGGGTCTAAAAATGATAGATGTAAATAGCTATAACATGAGTATGAAAATTAAATGGTTAAAAATACTTGTAGCTGGTAGCAAAGGCGACTGTTATATATTTATTAATGGAATATTTGATACACAAAAATTTTTCAATTTAGGTATTTCGTACTGTAAACAAATCATGAAAAGTATTAAAAACGATTTTTGGATTGATGTCCTACAGTCTTTTACTACCTATATATCGAAATGTAAATTTACAAATTGGGTAGATATAATTGATATGCCATTGTTTTATAACGACAATATTATAATTGAATCAAATTACGTCTATGATTCCATAATGTACAATGCCGGTATAAGGTATATCAAAGACCTTTTAAATGAAAATGGTCATTTTAAAAGTTGGAATGAAATCAATAACCTAACCAACAATAAAACAATTTTTTTAAGGTACTACAGTTTATTAAACTCAGTTAAGAGCTTCTTGTCGAAGCATCATATACTAATTCAAAAGAAATTCCTAAATGAAAACCATAACCCTAGCATTAACTGTTATTTTTTTCAAATATTAACTAAAAAAGAGATAAACAAACATATTTACAACAAATTAATTGAGAACAGAGAAACTGCGTCATGTAGAGTCAAGTGGAACTCAATATACAATGATTTAGAAATTGATTGGAATCTAGTTCACGGAAGTGTCTTTAAATGTACTCAAGATACTTATACACAATGGTTCCAGACAAGAATAGTTCACAGGATCCTCCCAACAAATTCGCTACTTTTCAAAATGAACTTGATCGATACTAATTTATGTACTTTCTGTGGAACACATGAAGAAACACTTTTACATTTGTTCTATAATTGTGAGTATATAACGCCTTTGATGGATAAAATTACAACAATATTGAAAAATTTTGACAGCAATTTACAAATAAATAGTAGAATTTTTCTTTTGGGAACATATAAACCAAACTTTTTGTTAGACAATTTGCTTTTAGAAGTTAAAAAATATATTTACTTCTGTAGAAATAAAACTTATAAACCGTCACTTAATGGTATGAAGAATTTTCTTACTACCGCTGTGAATATCCATAGCAATACGAAAACGACTGGGCTTGAAAACTATAACATGACAATTGTTGAACATATCTTAGAACGCCTTCCATGAATCACTGTCGATTTTAGAATAAGCATAGTTTTTTAAACACACAATCAATGATGCCAATTTTTTTTTCACCAACCAGTTTCATTATATTTTTGTTTTCCACACACACACACGCACACACAAGCTTAATTGCCACAGATTTTAACTGAAATTATTTCAATTTTCATAATGCTACCTTTTTGAAAAGATGAATGTATGTGAGCCGTGCTTCGTGAAAAGGGGGCTTAATGCATCTGCGAGAAGGTGTCGACCTAGGTCAGCCTGCGTAGTTCGCGCAGGCTGACCTGAAGCGAAACTTTTCGCTAAAGGCCAGTTTTCTGTATGTCCAAGGACCATTCTACCTCGTAATTAAGTCGGTTTTAAAAAAAAAGGTGGCTTTCGTGCATTCAAAAGTATATGATGGCTTGCTTGGCTTGAGGGATTGCGGAGAGGCATTGAGCACCTATTTGCCGGAGCATGTCTCATATATATTATTGTATGTTTTTTATAAGAACATGTTTTCTTTCATGAAGTTATTGTAAATACGTTTAAATGTTGGTAAATACGTTCATATGTTTAAAAATGAAACTAACACAGCTTACTAACATCTTATGTAAGGTATGGTGGGGGATGACTACGACCCCCACGTACCCATTGACGTGGTAAATAAAGCTAAAAAAAAATATATATATATATATATATATATTTAAAAATGAAATAAAACATGATTCGCCATTCAACTAGTTTAGTTTTTCGACCAGCGATTAAGCATTTCCTATTGTGGCAAGTAAATGGCTATGAGCGGTGGGAAATGCCACCACCTCGGATTTAATGCATTGTACCAAGGAAGTAATCACATAATTTTGGATTCCTAAAATCCATGTTGTCTGACAAAAAAAATGAATCGTGTGTAAAACTTGTCCGTAGACATGCAGAAAATTTACCATAAGACAAAGAATTGGTACAATTCAGCCTGTACATGGATTGCTCAAACGAATCATTCACAATTTACTTGTCGTCTGCAAATGCTTTCAATTTGTACAAGTCCAAGATCGTGTCGTCTGGTAAAGAGTTAATACAAGTTCGACTAAATTTCCAACAGAGACCATGGCAACGCCGCCTTTACCGCCGAGGAAACGACTAGAATACGAGCTCGAAGACAAAGAATACAGTATTCAGGAAATAGTACAGAAATTCGAAGATTCGATTCCGTTTAGTGTTGTTGTATCGAAAGGATATACGAACAAGTTCTTACCAAATTCTGGCTTAGAGGAAAACAAGGTGAGTTTTCAGTTCCTATAATCGCGTTTATTCTAAAATAAATGAGTCATGCTCTGTGGAAAGGGAGCTTTATGCTTCTGCAAAAAGTATCGACCCAGGCCAACCTGCGCTGTCAGCGCAGGCTGACCCGGGTCAAAACTTGTTGCTATGGGTCAATTGTCTGCAGCTCAAAGGACCAGCGTACCACATAATTCATTTGATTATTATAGAAAGAGGAATTAATGTATACATAAAACTGTGATGACTTGTTTGGTATAATGCATGGGGGGAAATGCTTAAAGCCAGCTTTTGTCAGAGCATGACTCGTGTGAATTAATTACCAGAACCCCTTTTTAAGGTAAACATGTGAGCCGATACATTTCAGCACCCCGACATTGTTTTTATCTGCAGATATTTAATCGTATTTCTTTTCCAAACAAATAGCAGAATGTTTAGAATGAAAAGAAGTGAGAGGATGTTCCGCAAATAGCACACCAGAGGAACTGGGAGTATCAAATAAATTAGATGAATTCATATAAGCCACGTTCTGGCAAAACGGGAGATTTACTGCATCTCCGTGATGCATCATATCAATTTATCTCATAATTATGGGTCCATAAGATTCGTCTTGTCTCACAACCGACATAAGGTAGACTGGTCCTTGGACACACAGAAAATTGACCGATAACAAAAAGTTTCGATAGATTCGGCAGGCTTGTTTGCAGATGCATTAAACCTTCTTGTCACAGGGCTTGGCTCAAATACATTTTCTTACATACACTTACCGTAAAATTTCACTGACCGTAAAAAAGTCTTTGATAAATACCAAGTGTTTGAAAATAAGTGGTATCGATCGATACCGGTGTCCATATTCATCGACCACTCTAATTTGCATTTTTGGTCAAATTTAGAAAGTAACACAATTTCTAGACAAGTTTATTTAGCCAATTTAGATATTGCCTTACTTTAAGAGTTAAAAAGAAATGAGACTAAGCTTGCTGTTAGTAATGGACGATGAATTTGGGTTCTTTAAGTAACTTATTAATGTATAGTGTACGTTACCATATGTTGGTGGTTGAAGAGCAAAATTGTTTCGTTCTCGCATGCAAGATTTTTGAAATAACACTATCATGATATGATTACTATAAAAACATTCATGTGAATGCATTTTAATACAATGAGAAATAGGTCGTTCAGACAATCCTATTATGTCATAAGTTGTTTGCTGCACGGCGAAAAAAGAAAAAAAAATGCATTTATTGAACCAATCTTACTGTTGTCCATTGGTATTTTTGAGAACGTGTATAATTTTCAGGAAATGCTGCGCTGCCCCTTCCATTTCTGTTATCCGTCATATATTCCCCGGGTCATATTTTGCATGGGCAAATAAATTCAAACAGTTAATGTTGACGCTAAAATAGTGTAAAGTAGTCAAAATATCGTTGCCTGTTGAGATAATCTCCGTGCAAATAATTATGCAGACACTCCGATTATAGATCATGCCAAGTTGGCCCGCAGATTTACATTATATCAGAGCAAAAAGGTAATGTAGATGCTGATATAGTTCAAAACGCTGATTTCACTTTGCAGAACAGTGAAGAAAAATGAGCGAGGTCTGACGTGAATTCCTTTCTGTAAGTAACACTAGCTGCAAATGGTAAACAAAACAGGTGCCGAAATGCATTTAAGCCGTACTCTGGCAAAAAGGGGCTTAATGCATCTCAGTGATGCAATATACCTAGCAAGTCATCACATATTTATGGATCCATAATAGCCATTTTTTAACAACCGACTGAATCATGAGGTAGAATGGTCCTTGAACATACAAAAATCTGCTCATAGCAAAAAGTTTCGGCCCAGGTCAGCCTATGTGGACTACGCGGGCTGACCTAAGTCGATACTTTTCGCAGATGCCTTAAGCCCCCTTTTCACAATTTACATCATTTAAAAGTATGGAAATTATTGTGAAGTTGACAATCGGTTATTGTACGATCGATCCAAGTGTTAGTCGCTGGCAGAGAAATTAATGTCAAAATTAGGTAAAAAATTGCCAGGTCACCCTATCTTTTATTTACTTTTTGTCTGATTTGAAGATTTTTTATTTTTGCCAGCGACTAACACTTGGACCGACCACACAATAACAGATTGTCATCTTCTCAGTATTTTTAATAATTTTGAATGGTATGATTTAAATCTAAATGCATTTTAAGACCTGCTTTGTCTTTTTGGCCGGAATTGGGTCCTTGACATTGACCAAGAACAGAGTTAAATATTCATCCACCAGTACCTCTTTACACCGTCTATCGTTTTTCTTCAAAGATGTTTTTTTTTTTCCCAAGGTGTATAGAGTACAATGTGTCTCCAGAAAAGAACGTATTTTGGCTTACATTGACAAGGGAGATGGTCTACCTATATACTACAGCATACCAGATACTTATTATATAAATATGGTCCAAGTTGATCGACAGGGAAAGGACATTGGTGAGATATATGAGTCGTGCTTTGGCAAAAGGAGGCTTAATGCATCTCTGTGATGCATGATAGTAGGCAAGTCATTACCTAATAATGGATCCATAAAATACATTCTGCCTAACAACTGACTAGATCATAAAGTAGTAGGATCCTTGGACAGGCATGTCGCTGACAAGGGTCAGTACTTTTTGATGCATTAAGCTCCCTTTTCACAGAATATAGCACAAATGTATGCTCGTAGCATCCAATAGTCGTTGGCATTTGAGATAAAATCCCATACACGCTCAAACTTTTCCATCAATAGTATTGACGTCAAATCATTTGACGCTTTTTTGATCATGTATGGGCGATATTGATGACATAAAAGTATTTATATCAATGTATTGACGGGGCTGTTTCCAGTAGATATTTTTTGCGCAAACCATCAAACAATCTTAGCGTGTAAGACACCCCATCAATACTTTAGGAAAACTTCAGTTTTTGAGTCGATGTCCAAGAGAGAACATCGTCATGGGGCCATCTAGGGAACAGAAAAAATGTCTTCTGGAGCTGATAGAAGTGTACTGCAGCCTTCCAGCTTTGTGGAAGGTGAAAATCAAGGATTACAGTGATCAAAATAAAAAATATATATATATATATATATATATATATATATATATATATATATATATATCGCCTATGAGTGTCTTCTTGCAATACCGTGAATGGCATAAGTACGGAACGAAGGGTGAGCTGAAGAAGATCAACTCACTTCGGACGAATTTTTTGCAAGGAATTGAAAAAGGTTCACGACTCGCATAAGTCCGGCGCCGGAACAGAAGAAATCTATGAGCCTTAGCAATGGTATTTTGGTGCTCTTATATTCCTGGGTGGCCGGGAAACGCCGGCTCCATTACAGATCACAATACAAGTGATACAACGGTCAGAAAAACGAGTAAAAGGTGCAAATATCGAAGGATTACGGAAAGTCGCTCCGCCGTAATATGGCAGCATGCATTATCGTATCTTGTTTTGCTATGAGAGGGGTAACAAGCGTCAGAAGTTCATCGAAAGTGTCTACGTCCATTCTTAAATATCTTTTAAACTCCTCTGGCTCATTGTCTAGCAGTTCCTTTCAATAACATGATTTGGTCAAATTTAGTCCTCTGCTAGAACCAAATTTTTGCCCAATTTCGTTTCTTTTTTTTTTGCGTTTTCCTCTTCAAAGCTAGAGCTAGTGACAGTGCGGTTAATCCGTCCATTGTAACAGTTTGGCACGAACTAAATATTGCACAATATATATTGTGCGTGTAGAGCGAACATCAAACTGTCAATGATACTGAGGCCAAAATTATTGATGGAAAAGTTTGAGCGTGTAAGGACTGCTTTAAACGAGTGTAGACAAGTGTTATGAAGGTCTCCAGAGACTCGCTAAATAACATTTTTTCCAGACGAGTTCCAAAGCAAAAGGATGTCAGATTTTTCTTACCACATAACGAAATCTCACGAATTATGCAACACTATAAATGCACAAGTGGCAATATCTCCGACGTTTGTGAGATAAGAAAATTTGGTACGGGTATGTTACACTGAAAACAAAAGAAAGTGAGTGAAAAATATCTCAATACGCTATAGTAATTATTATGGGGAGATTTTCATATTAATCTGCAGGTAATGAAGTTTATTTATCAGTTATGTAGTATTTCTTCAATAATACAGGCCTACGTTACGTTTTAGTGGTTTATATATATATATCTTTTTACATCATAAAGAAGTATACATCACCTGTTTGCAATGATATTATGAACTGGTTAATCGCCAAAAATAGTGAACTTGAGTTATATTTGAGTCATGTTCTGGCAAAAATAAGGGTTGGGGGTGGGGGGGGGGGGGGGGGGGGCTTAATGCATCTCCGTGATACATTATACCAAGCAAGTCATTACATGATTACGGATCCATAAAATTCATTTTGTCTAACAACCAACCTTTTTTGACATGTCTTTTTCAAATGTCCTGCACGACAAAAGAAGTGGTCATCAGATGTCAATGCGACCAGTAACTAATTGTTTCTACCGAGACAGTTCAAATGCGTGATATTGACTCCCTTGTTTTAGATCGCGCGCAGTTTTCGTGCGTTTACAGTAACCGTGGGAAAACTAGATGAGTTATGCTGTGGCAAAAGGGGGTTTAATGTATCTCCATGATTCATGATACAAAGCAAGTCATCATATAATTATGGATCCATAAAATCTATTTTGTCGAACAAACTGTGTAAATCACGAGATAGACTGATCCTTTGACATACAGAAAATAGACTAATAGTGAAAAGTTTCGACCTGGGTCGATACTTTTCGCAGATGCATTACGTCCCCGTTTGCGTGCCAGGGCGTGGCTTAATTATATAACGACGATGAATGCAATGAATCCTTTCTCTGACTTTTCGATAGGTTCCCGACAGTCTCCAGACCAGCTGTTATCGAAAACTGCGCTGCCTTTCCAAGCCAGACTCGCGGCAGATGCTTTTGCACGTATTGATGGTAGAGCCTTGTTTACTAGTCACATACCGACCTTTAGTCTGGTGAAAATATTCCAGGAGATACATCTCCTGCTAAACAACATACCAAATATTGGTTTGTAATAATGTTTTCTTGTAGAATATCATTTTTGTTGTTATACACCTATTACTTTTCTTTTTTCAAATGAAAATTAAAGGCCCAATAGCGGCCAAAACAATGCAGGTGTTTAAATGCATTTAAATTTTAATCATAGCATTTAAAAGTATGGAAAAGAGAGTAAAGATGGCAATCTTTTGTTGTGTGGTCGGCCCAAGTGTTAGTCACTGGCAGAAAAATGAATTTTAAAATCGGGCAAAAAGTAAACAAAAGATAGAGTTACCTGGCAACTTTTAACCTAGTTTTGAAATTAATTTCTATTTCAACGACTAAATCTAAATGCATTTTATTACCCACTTTGTTTACTTTTGGCAGCTATTGTTTCTTTAATGCACGAGTTCACATTTAAATATAAAACTTTATTGGACGAGAGTAGAAAAAAAGTTATTATGCGAGCATCTGGCGTGTTCAATAATTACTTGTTGTGTCGACGAGTTTAATAAAATTAAACTTCAAAAGACAACGAATGTCAGATTCTTTTTAGCACATGACTGTATCTCAAGAATCATAGGTCATGATCTATTAAAAGACGGCCCCACATGTACATGTATACTGGAATTTAAATGAAACCTATTCGCTTCTTGACAGGCGTGTACAGCAAGACGAAAAACCGTTCCAAAGAGACTTAAATATAACTTCCAAACGGTGTTTTTTTTTTTCTTTCATTAAGTTGTCAATAATTGCAATATTTTGCCAAATTCAAGCCTAAGAAAAGCTAATACAACATGTTATTTAAATAAGGTAAAATTTTCCACGATTGCCACGAACAATTGTACGTAACAACCTTTTTTTTTTTTAATGTTGTTTAACCCGGTTTTAACAGTGTTTCAGTCATATCACGACCAAAGCTTACTTTTTCATGCGTTCCCCGGTTCTATCAGTCCTAGGCAGTTCTTTCCTAAATAGCAGTTCCACAAAACACTCACCCTACCCTAAAGAAGTATACTTTTAAAACATTGCGGGAAAAGGAGAAAATGCTGGTAACCACGGCATTTTCTCCTTTTCCCACAATGTTTTCTTACTTTTTAAAGACAAAATATAGAATCTCTCCTAGCCGTGATATAGATGTTGTTTACAAATGCTTTCAATATGGAAGAGTCTAAAATTCCATCGTCTGTGAAAAGTCGATCGATTGAATGGCGTTTTACACCGCTTTCTACGTTATTTCAGTATACCATCTGGACAGCTCACATGTTCATATATGTCCTGAATTCCACCAGTACTTGGCTGGGGCTCTGAAGTATCTTGGCCAAGGACACTCCAAGAAAATGTCTGAGAAAGAGTTTATCCGCTACCCCATTGTTCCGTTTTCTATCAATCTAACTTTTCAGGCAAACACAGTGGAATTGATGAGGATATTGTTTACGTACCACAGTATTACGACAAAATTCGCTTTAGAAGGATCAAAGGAATAAAAGGGGTTCCAAAAGCAGCTTTTATAACTATGGAGCGTGAACTTGACCATAACTCCGGTGGTTTAGAGTTTGACATGCAGTATGGACATGTTGGTAATAAAGTAAAATATTTAATTGGTTGTGTAAAAATATATGACCCGTACTCTGGCAAAAGGGGTTCAGTGCATCTCAATGATGCATTATACCAAGCAAGGCATCACATAATTATGGATCCATTGAATCCAGTTTGTCTAGCAACCGACTGAATCATGAGGTATAGTTGGCGATTGACACGCAATAATTGACCAACTGCAAAAGGTTTCGACCAGGTCGACCAGTCGATACTTTTTGCAGGTATATCAACTCCCCCTTTTCACAGAGCATGACCCAAATATATTAGCCATATTCTGGCAAAAGGGGTTTAACCCTTTACCGTACAATGCCGCCTTTTGACGCCCCTGGGAAAGAAGCCTTTTGAAAACATAGTGGGAAAAGGAGAAAATGCTGGTAACCAGCATTTTCTCCTTTTCCCACAATGTTTTCTACCCAATCTAAGAAAAGTTGTACCATTTGAGCCACATCGAAATTGTCGTCTGCAAATGCTTTCAATTTGGACAAGGTTAAAATTTTGTCGTCTGGTAAAGGTTTAATGCATCTCCACGATGAATTATACCAAACAAGTTATGACATAGTTATGGATCCTCAATATCAATTTGTCTTACAATAAACCGAATCATGAGGAAAATTGGTCTTTTTACATACAGAAAATTTACACATTGCAAAAAGTTTCGACCCACGTCAAGCTGTGCGGACTGCACAGGCTGACATAGGTAGATACTATTTCAAGATGCAAATAGCCCCCATTTTACAGAGCATGGCTATGGCTCCTATCTATCTGTCTATCTATCTATCTATCTATCTATCTATCTATCTATGTTTTCTGCTTGTTTCCTTGCTTGCTTGTTTGTGTTTGATTCTTTTTTTTTTGTTTTGTTTTGTTTTTTGCTTGTTTCCTTGCTTGCTTGTTTGTCTGTTTGCTTGCTTGTCTATTTTTGTTTGTTCACTTGTCTGATTGTCGGTAGCTTGGCTGGCCGGCCCTTTTGTCGAACGGTTGATTAAACATTATTTCAGACATATCATGGTGGCTGGTGCACCTATCCATGCGTTCCTAGAGTTTCATTTACTTCATACAACACTTTCTTAGCCGTCGGTTTCGTTCCCTTATTGAAACTGTCGATGCCTGGGGGGTCAGAGAGGATTAAGTCCTATTTCATCAATACTGGAAAAAGAGTTTGGGTTCGATTTCACGAGACCTGGGGCCGTATTCACTAACTGTTCTTAAGAACATTCTTCGTCTTTATATCTCAGATTTCTAAATTTGAAAGTAACACAACTTCTGATTGGCTAAACCAAATGGTTTAGCCAATCAGAACTTGTGTTACTCGCAGATTTAGAAAATTATGGATAATAAGACAAATAATTTTCTTAAGAATGTTTAGTGAATACGAACCCTTGATCACTAGATGTACGATCTTTTTTTTTTTTTTTTTTCAAGACTTGTTATCGCCAGTCCTAGAGAGTTATTTCACTTTGAGTACTCTTTCACATAGTTGGATGGTAAATGAACAAATCTCGAGAGACAGCTCGATTGTATTAGGTCAGACAAGTTGCCCGTAACGTACACAAAACACTAACCTATTACAAAATTAACATATGAAAATTAAAATCCTAAATATATTTATTAGACACTTTTGAACATCGATATGAAATGTGCCTCTTTTAGTAAAGATAACTGCATTTGATTCTATCTCGTATTTTTTGCTATTGATTTTTGCTTATGCGTCGTCCAGGTAACAGGTTCAACGCGTCTTTTCACTTGAAGAGTTCCACTAATGGAAATTTCATAATATATTTTCATTTCAGAAATTGCCGAGTTTCGGTCTCACGCCTACCAGAGGGATTTGGATTACGGCAATGTGGAGCCAATGCGGTATGGCATGATACCAGACCTATTTCCAAAATGCACTCCCAGTCTACCAAGCGACGTGTACGAAGATTTGTCCAATGTCAAGGACGAGGATGTTTATTTTTCAATCGGCCAGGACAGGCTTGGGAACAAATGGACCATGACCGAATCGACAAGTAAACCACGTGACTACGCCAACAATATACCGCGGGGTACAGTGAAACCGAGGCTTGTTCAAACTGTACCGAATCCTGATAATGCGCGTGCCCAAAGCCAAAATAGCTCTGATTCAAAACTTAAAAGATCGCAATCTGAATCCATTGCCGTTAAATCGTTACCGCAAGTTAAAAGCACAGCAGACATTGCAAAACTAAATATAGATCAAGTGGGAGGATATTTGGAGAAACTGAAGTTGGACAATTATGTCCCTTTGTTCAAAGAACATTTGGTAGATGGAGTTGTCCTCCGTGATCTGGACAAGGACATTCTTATGTCAGAGTTTGGGTTTAAAGCTGTGGACGCAATTAAACTGACGCATTTCATCAGAGACGGACATTTACCGAAGTAAAGCTGAACCATAAACCATACAATAAAATTCTAGATTCGTCCAAATTGAAATCATTTGCAGACTACACGTTAAATAAACCTCGGATGATCTGTCGATCAAAACCCTTGGCTGAATTACGATAAGTAATATGCACCTACACGTTACATTTATTCGCTTGAAATTGTACAACTCTATTTAATAAGAAAAAAACACTATTCATAATTTTTATCTAAATCTTTCTAAAAACGTTTCCGTCAATCAAGGAGCCCATGCTGAAGAAAGGTGTTAAAATAAAAGCTTATATAACCGGTGACCTATACAAATTCTGGTGATATATTTTCATACTATAGACCCTATAGCTTTGATTAAGGGTTGTTGACAAGATGGGAGGTGGTGCAGATTTTTTTGACAGGGGCAATAATTCATGCCCTAATATTCACGCTCTCTTTGCATGTATGCATTCATACTATCAATAGCATCATATTTGAATGGACAATTTTACATTTACATAAGGAAGAGAACAGTGATACCGTTAAATGGAATAATGGATAAGCCCATTTTCATTTCTTCACATTTTTTAAGATTAATCTTGATCCAATATGGCCGACAAAACCCAAGATGGCTGACAGTGACCTATAAGTTGTAGTATACAAAGATATATATGGAATATTACAACAGTCTGCATTTCTGCGTGGTCGGACCATGTCGAGTTGCGTGTGTAAAGAGATGCGTATCGGATGAGACCGAAGGTCGAATCCGATACGCGTCTCTTTACACAGCAACAAGCCATGATCCGACTACACAGAAATGCAGACTGTTGTAATATTCCTTTTATTATATACCTCACCACTATAACTGTAAACAAACATCACAAAATCAATACGAATAACTAAAAAATCTGAGAACTACATTTTACTGTAGATATGTACAATATTTATGAATGGCGGATGAATAAACATAGATAACGGTAAGTCTGCATAGATCAAGATGCATTTAAAAATGGCGGTTGCTGTTCGAGCCGCTTTAAGAAAATACACAACAACTGTGGCTTAAAAACTATTTCTTAAACAATGAAAAGGTAGTCAGTGGTTGTTATTCACTGTCATTGTCAAGAGCAGTACATTTTTTGCCATTTCAATGCAGGATTCGCGTCAATCCTATGATTATTAATCGCGATGCTGAAATCACGCGTGTACTGTACAGTAGCATTTGGAAATCCGCTTTCGAAACAACACGTGTTTATGTAATAGGCATTGATCAATATTGGACAAAATCAAGTTCTGCATAAAAACGATTTTTGAAAAAAGAAGATGACAAACAGCAGTCGAAATATCTATAATTACACTGATAAATGGGTTTCATGCTTTGTCAAGCTAGCTTTGTCAAGCTAGCCGTGAACGTCAAAGGTTGAAAGTCCCGAATGTTATTATACGGAAGTATTCCGTGTACACGATTATGCTGTACACACGGTACTAGACTGATACGGAAAAAAATTCCGTTGAGTTGTATTGTGAAGTTACATAACGCCCGTATTTTACTCGGATCATTTATAGGTATATAATAAAAGTGTATATTTACTTATTCTACAAGCAAATTACGTTTGTATTGATAAATACAAGAAATAATATGAATATAGACAAAGCCTAAAGGCAAGCAGTGTTAGATATTGTTTGCTCAAAACTCTTTGGAGGGTGCCATTTTGACCCAGATCCAACAAACGTTTATAAGACTTGTTTTGTCAAATTTTGTTTACCCCTGGAAGTAGAGAGATGAAAATGTTTTGATGAACTGTTTGTTTCGATGAATCAAAGAAATTTTTATCCCTGCTTCGATGCGTTTCAAGTTTGTACTGTAACGCCCTGTTATCCAGAGGCATCATGTTCGAGTCCCACACAAGCCACCATACCCCGTCCTTAATTTATCAATGGACCTGTTTGAGGGAATATATAGACAGAAAGACGGGCTGACAAATGGACGGAGAGATTTATGTGTATGAATTTGTTGCATCCTTTATCAAAACAAACATTTCCTTGAAACATTTCATCTCTCAACTTCCAGTTCTCGAGGTAAACAAAACTAGACAAAATCAGAGTACAAGTTTTGTAAGCAATTGTTGGATCTGGGTTAAAATGGTACCCTCCAAAGAGATTTGAGTTTTCTTGGGTGGCTCTGTGCTTAACTCTTTCCATACCAAAGTCGGCATCAAAAGCTTTAGTGGACAGTGTAGATCAAGATCAGACTGCACAGAACGTGTAGTCAGATCTCTGATCTACAATGTCCTTTGCAATATTCTAGATTATGACCGAACTGTCTCTTGATCTTGCAGAGGAAATGTATTTTAAGCCTTTGAGAAAATGCAATTTATTTATTCTGTAGCTAAAGAGTTAAGGTACTGAATTAAGAATCATAAGGTCCTGGGTTTGATCATTACCCAAGATAATGTCTACCAATATGGGAGTGTGTGTGAGCAAAGCAGGGCACATCCCGAGCATCAACTACTGGTGAACCGGGGAACATACACAAGAAAAGTGAGCTGTCGGCCTGATACTACTAAAATGATCTTGAAAGGGGAGTAAAAGACCAATCAATCAATCAATCAATCAATCAATCCCAAAAAGTCCAAAGTATAAGAAGTCTGAAGTATCAAACAGGATAAGGCCAAAAGAGGCTGCTTAAAAATATATATATTTTTTTTTTTTTACTAACCATTACCTGACATCGGTATTAAAAAAATCTGATCTATTTAGTCATAGTTTGACAACACAGTATTTCGTAACTAAAGTTTTGAACAACATAAATAGCTTATTTGCATGGTTCCAGGAAGAGAGTAAAGACTGAAAATATTTAGGGATTTTTGTTTCTAAATCTTTGTTAATATTCGTTTAAATGGAGTTTTATGTTGCGTTCCACAGCAATTCAGCTTACATACTTGCTGTTATTAAGATCTTTTCTTAGTAATGTTTCAACCAGTGTTAGCCTGTGGCTATGCTCATGCTCAAGGATAGTGCAGAACGGGGATGGTTGTGCCACTTTTCAATTTTATTCTCATTGCGGCTATTTAAATGTCCTTTTTTTTTTATCTTAAATAGCTGTGTTTCACTTTAATCATTTCCGCACATTTTACACAGGATACAAGAATTTTATGTGCATTTTACAACCAGAAATTGCTAATGAAAGTTACACACTCTTATGGCACAACCAACCCTGTGATCACGCGTCTTGAAAACGCTGGAAGGTCACGTGTCTGCCATGTAATGCATAAGAAGTTTCTGTGCAGAGGCAATCATATAATGCCTTACTTGTTTGTTTGTTTACATGTTGTTAAATAGTTTGAAATTTAAAGCCAATAAACTATTTGAATGCATTGATGCTGACCTCTCCTGGTTTCTTTATTTTAAAGAAGCCAACTTGTTAATATGTACATGTCATTCCTCTATATATCATTTACGTCCCAGTTAGCATACGGCACAAATCGAGCCGAGCCCGGTAGTTCAATCGGTAACGCACAGGGCTTGAAATTAAGGGGTCCCTGGTTCGATTTCGTCAGACAGGCCAGCACATACAGGAATGTGAGCTGTCGTCGTGGTATGACTAACACAATGTTGAAATCGGCGGTAAAGACCATTTAATCAATCAGTGAAGTGTCGACAAAATATAGACGTATGCAACGATGTAAATGAATTCTGCATACAAGTGCGTTGCTTGGCAAACAAAGTATTTGATGCCAAAATAGAATCAAATAATTTGAGATGCCGTTTACTTATAAGTTACGCTTTGGGAAAAAGCGGTTTTATGTACCTACAAACAGTATCGACTTCTGTCAGCTTCCGCAGTCTCCGCAGGCTGATATTGGTGTATGTTTCGCTATCGGTAAATTTTCTGCATGGCAAAGAACCATTCTATCTAAGGATCCGGCCCGTTTATAGGCAAGTCGGATCCACCTTATGGCACGACTTACTTGGTATAATGCATTTGAGTCATGTTCTGCGAAAAGGGGTCTTAATGCATCTGGGAAAAGTATCGACCCATGTCAGCCTGCGCAGTCCGCGCAGGCTAACATGGGCCGAAACTTTTCGCTATCTTTAAATTTTCTGCATGTCAAAGGATAATTGTACCTCATAATTCAGCCGGTTGGTTGATAAGATGGATTTCAAGGATCCATAATAAGGTGATGTCTTGCTTGGTATAATGCATGACGGAGATGCAATAAGCCCTCTTTTGTCAGAGCATGGCCCATTTCTAGAGCGTCGCTCATGTCTTTCTGTAGAAGCCTCAGTTCACGTTCATGCCGCCAGAAATAGCGTCCCGTGATCCAACTGGACTAGTCGCCTACATGTTAGTTGATTCTCGCATTGTACTCTTCGTCTTCTTCTGTGTTATCTGGATGTTTCAGCACCTCTCTGTCTGTCTCTGTTTGTCTCTACGTGCCTCTCTCTCTCTCTCTCTCTCTCTCTCTGATTCTCTCTCTGATTTCCCCCTCTCTCCGGTTCTCTCTCTCGCTCTCTCTCTGGCTTTTTCTCTCTGGCTGTCTCTCTCTCCTCTCCTTGTCACCCTCACATGATAAATTTTTCTCTCTATGATTACACATCTGAAACTTGAAAATATCTGCCGAAAGAGGTCATGACTTCCGACCAAAAGGGGATGCTTTAATGGTCCGAAAATAGACGCAAAATTGGGCTAACCCTAAACCCTAACTTTAGGCATAACCTGAAGAAAACAGAAATCGGAGAGGAACATAGACAAAAATAAATGACCCTTCACAATCTCTGTGTCCCTGGTCAGACTCCATTACTACATCTTTATTCTGAAGCCTTCATTTATTGAAAATTATCAAAATTCCTCACGAGTTCTAGAAGACTGTCTATATTATTATTTATTTCTTATCCTCCATCACCGCATTTAAACACCTGTAAGGCAGATTTGGATTCCCTTGTCCTTCCTGATACAATGTCGCACAATTAAGGTAAATGATCGCTGGCACCGGGGGATCATCCTTGCCTTCAACTCGCCATGAAACAGCAAGTACTACCAGCATAAGCACAAGATATGGCCTTGAGTCCATAGTGTCCTAAAAAAGAAAAGTAGGATGAACATTAACCATTACGCTGCTTAGCGCGACTCAGGGACCTTTTGCGGACAGTGTAGATCAAGATCAGACTGCACAGAACGTGCAGTCTGATCTTGGATCTACACTGTTCGATGAGGAGATATATTTCCCTCAAAATATACCTTTGAAAAAGCAAAACTTGGGGTTTTTACTATCGGCTTGAAAGTTTCATTTCACTTGTTTAGCAAGATAAGGGTTAACTTTTTAACAACTGACAAAATTTAAGAAACCTTTAGCAGACGACAGACTAAACGTGGCTCAGAGGATGAACTTTATCCATGGAGTGTAGAAAATATAGCAGGAAAAGGAGAAAACACTGGTTCTCCTTTTCCTGCTATGGAAGCAAATGGTCCCTGAGTCGCGCTTAGCAGCGTAATGGTTAATGATCATCTTCAGGGTCATTAAAACTCGGGTTTTAAAGATAGCAATTCAGATTTCTATCAACTCACCAAATTTCATGATGATTCGTCACTGGTTTTAGTAAATCAGTAAGCCGATAGCTGGCAAACCATTACTAGGGAAAAAAGACAAGTGTAACGTTTAAACTATTTCTTAAATTGGCTTCATAGCCTTTTTCAGGTATTTTGATTAAGTGTCAGAGTTTCGCAAAAGTTTGTGGCAATGTTATGTGATCGATAACATGCTTCCATTGTGTAAATCGTTGACAACATATCAGGAACATATACGACCGTTCGCAAAGCGACAAATCCTTCTTATAGACGCAAGATTTGCATCTTTTTGTTGCATGTTTCTGTCTAGCTGTCTCGTTTCTTTACATTCCCAGGGCAAAGTATTTTTGTAGAATTCATCAGTGTATAATAATAAAAATAATAATAATAATAACACGCAGCAATAACTAAAAGGGGGTGCTTCAAGTAAAATTATGATTGTCATAAAATACTATTAACCGTAAAACAATTTTCCATGGTTAGATCTTCATAATACTTCTACATCAATATGGCCATGCTCTGACAAAAGGGGGTTTAATGCTTCTCCGTGATGCATTATATGAAGCGAGATATCACATAATTATGGATCCATAACACCCATTTTGTCTTACAACCGATTGCATCATGAGGTAGACTGGTCCTTTGACATGCCAAAAACAGGCCAAAAGCATAAGTTTTCGACCCAGTGTCCAAGTAGGCTGACTTCGGTGGACATTTTTTTTTGCAGAGCATGGCTTGAAATTATTTATATAATACACAAGAACAACATGAAACGAGAATGTAGAAATAATGAAATTACTAAATGATTTCAGCCATGCTCTGTGAAAAGGGGCTGAATATATCTGCAAAAAGTATCGACCTAGGTCAGCCTGCGCAGCCCGCGCAGGCTGATCTGGGCTGAAACTTTTTTTCTATCGGTCAATTTTCTGCATGTCAAAGGAACAGTGTACCTCATGATTCATTCGTTTGTTAGGCAACCTGGATTTTATGGATCCATATTTATGAGATGAATTGATATCATGCATCACAGAGATGCAATAAGTCCCCTTTTGCTAGAGCATAGCTCATTTTTCCTCTGATGATTTCTTGATAAAAGAAACCGATTGGTAATGAATTCTCTTATTTCTACATCCCCAAGTAATGATTTTCTTGTTTATTATGTAATATCCTTGAACCGACACCAAATGAGCTTTTCATATACAACTGACCCCTATTTTCTCTCCCTTTCGAAGACATATCTAAAAATTTCAGCCGCAATTAACTTTGTCCTTTACAAACATTTTTTGATACAGACGAGTCTAGATTTTTTTCGTCTGGAAAAGATATAAGTAAATATCTTACGTGTTACATAATAGACTAGTATACCCACAAAATACCTAATACGAACATTGAGACCACAGACAAAATGTTACCGAGCGACCTAATGGCACTTTTGATAACTATATTGACATCTAAGACAGTATAAACCAACCATTGTAGTTTGATCTCTTCGTCTAATTCTAAATCTGGAAGTAACACATTTTCTGATGTGCTAAACCATATAGAAAGTTCTACATAATTTAGAAAAAAAATATTATTTAATACCGCTCCATTGCATTATTTGCAACATAAGTACTTGCAGAGATAGCATTAACTTGAAAGGTTTGCTTATGATGGCGGTTGCAAACAGAGTGCAACATGATAACATATTGCTCATATTCATTTTGAAGGCTATGTGCCAATTACCGTCTTAAAAAACAAACACAGTTGGTAAACTTTTACCAGCCAATTCCGTATATTTCAGACACTGCGGATGAAGGCTTTCAAAGACGTTGTGGGAAAACGAAATTCATTCTGGTATCCACCATTTGTTTGCCTTTTCTCGCTGTCATAGAATCGTCTGTACATGAGCAGTCCAACTTATTTTCATCAAAGAAAAAAAGGAAGAAAAAAAACAAACTAACAGATGACAGGAGGCAAATAATTTATCAAGAATTATCAATAAGAAATAAAAGAAAATATCGAGATATTAGTATTATTGTTTTGCACATTTTTACTTTGTATTTTGTGTTTGAGCCATGCTACGGCAAATGCATCTTCGTAGTGCATCACGCCAGGTAAGACAAAACATGATGAGGGATCCACAAAATCCAGTATGTATAACAACCGACTGTGTCATAAGGTAGACCGGTCCCTTGACATACAGTTAAATTGACCAGTAAGGAAAAGTTTCGGCCTAGGTCATCCTGCGCTGACTGCGCAGGCTGACCTTGGTCGATACTTTTCGCAAATTCATTTAGCCCTATTTTCACAGAGCATGGCTCATTTTGTTTCCGTTGCAAGGCTTCCATTGTTATACAGTTTTTGGCTTGTTTGAACACTTTCCATTGTTTTAATGTGCGTACCTTTTGAAAGATGTGCTTGCATATTCTGACCTTGCAAGGGGCTTTTTGCATTTTCGTCTTTCAATTACAATTCTTTATTGCCTCCTTATCAGAAGATATTGCATAGTATATTTAACATAAACCAGTCTGAGAAAAGTGCAGGTGAACAGTAATTTAGTGTGTACAGTTTAAACATGACAAACAGATATTTGAGGAATTAATGAAAACATTACATGTACAGGGAAAGAAAAGCAAGGAATGACAGCAATCACAAGTTTGACGAAACACAAAGTGTACGCAAGTCTCTCAACAGACGCGTAGCAACCAGGCGAAGCTCTCCAGAGAGTCGAGCTCGTCCGCTATTGCATTGCCGAATACCGACCTCAACTCTCTGGAAAGCTCCGCCCGTGCCCTCTCAGTTACAAGACACTCTGACAGAAGATACACCGTTTCTCCTAAATAATGGGCATTGCATTTTTGGCATATAGCATTGGTAAAATGAATCGACTGAGCCCATAGCTTGGCCACGGCATTTTGAATGACCCTAAAACTACTTCGGTTTGAATTTTAATAAACAATGCTCGGTTCAATTTCGGGCTGTAGCACTTGGAAGAATATAAACTCTGGGTCTGCAGATACCCGCGTCTCCCATAGATTTTGTTCGCGCTTCTTTATTGCAGTGCTAACCAAGCGTTTCCATGTAGGTTTACTGCGTTAAGCGTTTTCAATTTGAAATCTGGTTGCACGAGTACATTCTCTGTCTTATCCTACTGATTCTTAGCAGACTTATTTTCCTTATTTTCTTAGGTGCTTATTGTATTCTTTTTGTTGTAATGCTCGCCAGTTTTGTAGGAAAATGATAGTTATATAGATAAAATATTACATAACAGACACACAGAACCTACCTTTGTTTTCACACGTTAAATGAAATTGTCGGAATGTTTACACAAATCTAAAGCTCAACCTGCAGTTGACTCTTCAATGTGCAATCTTATATACTTACAAACTAAAAGGCTTTTATCGAGTTTTAACCGATAGATCGCTAGATAGATAAATGGTATAAGTACAGAATGTATTAATATTACATAACCATAAAAGATATTATCTGGTACAAATCAAAAGCATTTGCAGACGACAAATTAAAGGTGGCCGAAAAGATAGATTCTGTCCTTGATCACCAACATCTTCTCCTTTTGCCACAAAGTTTTCAAAAGCTTTCTTCCTCATGGTTGTTACACGCCGGGATTGTGTGGCAAAGATTTGACTTACCATATTAGTGGTATCTTTCATTCTAAATCAGGAAACAAGATGTAAATATTAAACGTTAAAGGCTGTTTTGTCCTGTTAATGCTTGGGCTGCTGAGCGCGACTTCATGACCTCTTGCGGACAGTGTAGATCAAGATTAGACGGCACAGAACGTGCAGGCTGATCTTGGATCTACACTGTCCGTTAAGGAGATATTTTGTCCCCAAAACATACCTTTGAAACACCAAAGTTTGGGCTTATGCCATCGGCTTGAAAGTTTCATTTTATTTACATAGCAGCTCAAGTGTTAAGAATATCCCACAAAATATTTGGCCAAGTGGATTCAAAATACGACTTGACGTTTGGTTCAGTATATGATCTTTGCTGCCTCCAACAAAGAACAAACGAATAGCAATTGAAGTGCAAGCACACAAATTTTTCTGGAATTATGTTTCAGTATACAGGTTTCTGTGGTATGAAATTCAGACATTTTATCAAGTTACTGCACTGAATTGTGGAGAGGAATTATAAAGGCTTCAACGCTGTCACTCTTTTTCACTTTTTTTGTTGTACTTTTACTATTGTATACAAATTGAGAAAAGAATGTTTGAATCAACAGAAGTTGCGCCTAGCCCGGAATTAAAATTAAAAATCGACAAGGAACACTAAATGTAAGACTGGACTAATCGCAGAAAATTACGCAAAATGTAAGCGTTAACGTTGGTATATTATACTAACACTTTGACTATCTAAATTTGTCTAGGTAATTAACCCTTAAGGTGCAAAGCGCGACTGATGGACCTTTTGCGGACAGTGTAGATCAAGATCAGACTGCACAGAACGTGCAGTCTGAGCTTGGATCTACACTATCCGACAATAGAATGCCAATGTTTATGTATCAGTTTCATCTGAGACAGATAGACAAAGAAGACAAGCACGAGTAGGGCAGACTACAGGTCAAGACACAAACAGACAGAACAACCGTAATACGGACAATATGTCGGACGAACAGAACCTAATTATGTCCAAAGTTTCTTTGCACGATAAAGAAGAACCCTTCCGAATTCCTGATAATAAGACACGAACAACCCCAAGCCTATATTTCCTTCTAGTCTGAGAGCACCACAATATACTGCATGCATCAATATTACATAAGGATTACTATACTTTCGAACATATTCTGTCGTTTATACTAAGATGGTGTCATAGGTTTTGATACTATTGATTGATTCATTGATTGAATGGTGTTTCAGCATTATTTCAGTCATATCACGGCGACAGCTCACATATTCATGTATTCCCTGGGTCTCACCAGTACTAGGCTAGGGCAGTGAAGTATTTTGCCAAAGGACATTCCCACGAAAAGCTTATGGATCCAGTGAGGCTCGAACCCGGGGCCTCTATTCACGAGTCCTACACTTTACCACTGAGCCACGCAGGACCCCTTTTGATACTACAGCTCGATATAAATGAAAATAGAATAAAAAATCGGAATATTGAAGGGTAAAGGCTACTTTTTCGAGAACATCATACAAAATATCTGGAAACGTAGATTCGAGAATTAGTGTTCTTTTGAAACTTAGAACAATTATTGAAAACTGGAATTTGAATTCCATCTAAGCATGGCTGAGGAATACAGACCCAGAAGTCCAGATAGACCTGGTGGCAAGCCCAAGGCTATAGGAATCGTGTACCAAAATTTCAACCCTATCCAAGCATTTACGGAAAAACCTGAGTAAAAGTGAAAAGTACCGCCTGCAATCCACCTCACTACGCTGAAAGAAACGACCCTTAAAATAATAAAAATATTTCGATTTAACCATCATAGTAAAGTTTAATTTCACAACAAACTTTGATAGATGTGCGATGTTAAATCGTACGAAAGTGTTGGCTGAGAATTTTGCGCCCTGGTGAGCTTGTTCATAACTGCAAATTCGTGTGCTTAACAGTGAAAGAAACAGTTGGCAAACCTCGGGTGATCGTTGATCAAATGTTTAGATGTAGGTATGCAATCGACCGAGTTTTTATGAGCGCTGTTGCCGAGCACTAATCGGGAACGTTCGTTTGTCCTTTTTCTAGACACCATGTGAATGACAAATAATGATAGCGTATTTTACTTAGACGGTGTGCTCTTTCCCAAAAAAGGTGTTTCAAAACCTCGGTAAGATTTTAATTTTCGTAAAAATATTGTGCACCTTGTGTCTGAAGTTATAACTATGTATTTGATTGGTATATATGCCTTATTTCTTCCTGACAGAGTTGTCCAGATATGACATCTCGGCCCATAACCATTTCGACCCATAGCAAACTCGGCGCACACAATATCAAATATGTATTAAAGTTTGTAACATGCGCCATTGAAAGCCAGTTAATCGTTATAAAACGATGAAATTTTAAACTTGCCTAAATTGAAAACATTTGCGGACGACAAGTTAGATTTAGCTGAAATGTTGGTTATTAGCTGTGAAAGTGCAGAAAACCTTGCAGGAAAAAAAGAGAGCATTTTCTTCTTTCCCCAAACATTTTCATGAGACTATATCCTTAGAGTCCTTAAAACTCGGGATTGTGTGATAAAGAGTTAAGTAGCTGATGAGCGTTTTATATCGAAGATCAGACTTGACATTAAGTGCAATCTGATCTTGATCTCCATTGGTATTTAGGCTGACCTGGGTCGAAACCTTTTGCGTCTGGCAAATTTTCTGCATGTCAAAGGACCAGTGTACATCATGATTCAGTCGGTTTTTCAACAAAATGGATTTAATGGATCCATAACTATATGACGGCTCGTTTTGGAATGATATATTACGAAGATGCATTAAACCCCCTTTTGTCAGAGCATGACTCATTTGTGTTTTCCATAATCACAACCAGGAGCTTTTCAAATCTATTGATCCTAGATGATTCTACTCAATTGAGGGCTTTAGGTCCTCTTGTTTATGAAAATCGGCTTTCCAACTTGGTTGATCATGGCAACTTAGAGTTTCCATAGACTTTCAAAGGGAAAAACTGAAAAGTGGCATTTACAGCAGATATTTTGACAAAACTTTTCTAGAAATGTACTTGAGCAGTCTTGTATCATCCATATGATTTTATTCAACTGGTAGTCTTTTTTTTTTTTTTTTTAGCTCATCTGTTTACGAAGAAAACGTCAAGCTATTGTCAAAGCCTATGCGTCATTGTCGTCGTGCAAAAACTTTGACATTTTATAATATCTCTGTTCTTCCTGAAGATATTTACTTCAAACTTGGACAAGTTATTTACTGTCAAAAGGGGTACCCATATAACAGGGGCAGGTAACCATCCAAATGTTTTTGACACAGTTACGCCCATTTTTACTACTTTGAATTTTCAGAACCTTTGACGTTTTATCGTATCTGTCATTAATGAAGATACTTACTTCAAACTTGGACATTTTGTTAACTATCAAAAGGGGAATTTTTATCTGTACAAAAGAGGCAAGTAACAGCCATAATATTTTTGGCAAAGTAATTTCTTATGCACCCTTTTCGACTAAAAACTTTTAGCTCAGCTGTTTTTAGAGACATGGTATTTTCATAGCCTTAGTGTCATCATCTTCGTCCTTTGTGTCGTCGTCATGCAAAATCTTTGACATTTTACAAAATATTTGTTATTACTGAGGATGTTTACTTAAAACTTGGACAAGTTGTTAACTATCAAAAGGGAAACATAATAAGGGTAAATAACTATCTAGTTATGTCCCTTTTTCAATGTTGTGTTTTCACTGAAAATCAAGCAATTGCAGCCGAGCGTTGGCACCCGCATATGGTGCTCTTGTTACCAAGCACAACTGTTGCCGAGCATTGGCGCCCTTTTTATTTGTTGCCATAGAAACCAAAATACAAAAACATAAAATACATAGAAAATTGTTTTCTCAGACACCAAATCATGCTCTGTGATATTAGCCTTTAAAGACTTTGTGTTTTTCCTTGTCATTGCTCAAAAGACATGGTTACTATTTCAAGTTATAGACTGAGTATGGTAAAATGAGAGAAAAATATATTCAAATGCTTGGCCACTGTGGATTTTTTGCACTTTCCAGAAATGTTCCCTGGACTTGTCCTCTATCAGCAATTTTTTGCATGCTGCTCATTTTGGTTTGCTACCATGTTGATTTGTTGCCAAAGCAACGTAAAGGAAGAAAATATGAAACAGAAAATCCTTTGAAAATTATCTCCTTTCAATCCATAAAAGACCATGAGGCCAAGGCTATACAAAAGTACTCATTATGTTGGCCTTTACATATTTATGCTTTTCCGTTCTGTTGTCAACTCCACAGACTGTCAGTGTGAGACATGTAGATATTTTTTCATTTGTCTATGCTAATGTGATAACAGTGTTTAAGCCTGTACAAATGTGATAGCAACTTTAAGCTTCTGGGCCTCGTCTTCCTACCTCTTCTCCCGTTCTGATGCCCAGGCCTTCGGCGCCTTCAGCGCTTTGATATAGGTAAAAGGATTCATCTCGAAAGCTATAAAACATAAATGCATCCATTTGTTTCGAAATGCTTTTAACAAGATTTGAAGCTAAGTTAATGTGACAGATGCAGTTTCGACTGTATTGGTAATAGGTTTTCCCTCTATCAGTACCTATCATCAACGATGCGCTAAAAGCTTGTTGCAGTTTCAAAATGCTTACATGTAAGATGCAGAAAAAAAAGTCACGCATCCAAGAACTGAACACAGCGGGTTCTTTGCCAATGTCCCACGTTTTTCTGTGGATAGACAACGCCGAGAAAGGTAGTTCGCCAGATAGGCTGTTTTTAAGCATTTAAGCTTGATAGAGAAAGTTTGTCTTTGTAATAAGATGGGCAAAGTCCGACTTCAATGAATATCTTTTTTTGTCGTTAAATGTACATGATAGACCATTCTTACAGGCAACCGTTGCAGATTTTGTTACAAGATATCTTTTGTACCAGCTCCGAGTGGTCAGACTACACAAGTTTTACTCCAATTAATTAAAGTATTAATTAAGTTACTTTTCTGTATGAAGATATGTGTTATGCTGTCGAACCTTTCACTAAATACGTATAGAAACCATGAAAGGTATAAACGTGTCTTCGGTTGTATACGGATATTGCCTGTGGTAGCTGTCAGGAATAACTTTGATTGAGCGCACAAAGTTCTTGTCTGAAAATACGTATTAACAAACTCTTGGCAGCCGATGTGTATGGTTCGAACAGACACTGATGTTTTACTTAAGAGATTTTGGTGGTAAAGCAACCATTGGTATCTAAGACTTCATATTGAGTATTATAGGTATTGCGTTTACTACTTCTTGTATACATTACTAGGCCAATTCTACTATTCATTTTGTAAACTAATAATTGTGTATGCTACTAATTTTTGAATACCACCCGATCTGTTTACTACTTAAAGCTCATACAGTTTGGTTCTACGCATATCAAGGTTAAACTTACTGGCTAACGTATTTTCCCTTCAACTTAATATTTTGCACACGTTCAAAGACAAGTCCCATGTTTTGAGATGCATCTATTTATTTATTTTATCTATTTATTTATTCGGTACAGTACATTGGCCACCGGCCCGTATACACAACATGATACAATATACAAACAATTTGTCATGAGGATACATGAGTTACGTTAGATATGACTACATATCTTTTTTTCATAGCATAGTAGATAAACATAGAAAGATTTTTTATTGCAACTGCATCTGTTTTGGCCATTAGGATGTAAAATTTGTGCAAGCTTGGATTAGTATACTACTTTTAGTTGATAAACCTTTTGCGTAAATCATCATAAAAAGGACAAATTAAAACAAAATGGAATTCGCATTCAACAACAGTGCTACAATATAAACAATACCTATAATTTCTACTTATATTTAGATGACAACCTTTTTCTATCATTAAGCTATGAGCAGAACTTCTAAAGGAAACTAAACTTTTTCTAAATTCGATAATGTCGACCACATGTAGATAGGCTTCGGGAGTGAAGCTTTGCTTGACCTTAGAATAATATAAAAAAAAAAAACTTACTACTGCTGCAATCCATAAAAGACCATGAGGCCAAGACTATACAAAAATACTTATTATATTGCCCTTTACAAATTTATGTTTTTCCATCCTGTTGACAACTCCACAGACTGTCAGTGTGAGACTTGTAGATTTTATTTTATTAGTCTGTTTTAATGTGATAGCAGTTTTTAAGCCTGTGATAGCAACTTCAAGCTTCTGGGCCTCATCTTCCTACCTTTTCTCCCGCTCTGATGCCCAGGCCTTTAGCGCCTTCAACGCTTTGATTCTTTTCCTACCCTGTGTTATTTCGTCCGCGCGCGACGCATGTATTTGAGCCGGAAAATAGTCATTAAACCTCGATTATAGTCAGGTCCTAAAATGTCAACTACTTTACCTGTGTCGGTCCCCACGTTAAGTCTCCCCTTTTGTTGAGCGAATGGGTTCGGTGCTTTGTCTGTTCGTAGCAGTTTAGCAACGTGCTTTGTCGTTAGTACCAAGAGGTATGACTCTAGACTAGTGTTGTAAATTATAACTAGACGAATGATCCCAGTTTTACAGTTATTTTTGCACTGTACGAGGGCTGATTAATAAGTTGTGAACCTTGTATTGAAGGAGCTTGGAAGGGATGTCCTTTTCAGCCCTATTATTCCCTGACTATTTGAGGTTGTGTACCAGAAGACGTGTATCATTAGGAAAGTATGTATACATTGTATGTCGAAGAAATAGCACACTAAAGTAAACAAGGCAAAATCGACAAAATCAGTCAAAGGGAAAGTCTGACATTGCCATGGCTGTCAGTAACAATTGTGGCTTTGAACTGATTGAGTATCCGCCATATTTGCCTGATCTCGATCCATCAGATGTTCATCTGTTTCCAAAATTTCCACAATATAGGACCGGAAGTATTCATATATGTGACTTGGTATTCTGTACAGTGACGATCAGTCACTTGGTGTTAGAAATTTTGTTCACACGGTAAGACAAGCTGGTGCCTTTTCATTAACTTTTTTTTTTAACTGATCAAGGCATCCCTGTTGCTATAAGGGAGGTTCACAACGCACATACGTGTTCCTGATATGGTCTAAATATAACAAACAAATAACTGGATATGAATATTTATAATAACTATCGAAATAAATGAGAAAGCACCAGCTTGACTTTCCGTGTGAACACATTTTTTAACATTCAAGTGACAGACCGTCACTGTACAGAATCCCAAGTCACATACAATGCATACTTCAGGTCCTACACTGTGTTTTCGGTACCGACTTTCGATCAAATGATACGTCATACATGCAATGGAGGACTTCCTGAAGGGTCAACGTGGATTTGGTGCCCTTAAACATCGTTCTACATCAGTATTTAGATATTGAAGGATGGTATGTTGAAAAAATATGCAATATGTCAGCCAAAGGTCAATCCCTTACACATGAGGCTCACAACCTATCAATCAGCCCTCGTATACGTGGAACAGTGACAAGTACCGGAACTACATCTTCCACGTAGGTCTGAGTAGGATGTGTCTGAGTTTTGTCGTCTGTTCAAGAGTCAATGGGTTTAGTGCACCCTTAAGGAAACTAATCATGCATATAATCCATGTTCAGTGAAAAAAGGGGTTTAATGCATCTGTAAAAAAATGTATCGACCCAGGTCATTCTGCGCATTCCGCACAGGGTGACCTGTGTTGAAACTGTTTGCGGTTGGTAAACTTTCTTAATGTCCAAGGACCATTCTACCTCAGGATTCTACCGTTTATTGTACAAAATGCATTTTACAGATCCATAATTATGTGATGACTTGCCTGGTATAACGCATCACAGAGATACATTAAAGCCACCTTTTTGCCGGAGCATGGCTCATATTTATAGGCCAGGGAGAAAAGCAGGCATGTCATGTTTACATGCAGCGTTGCCGGAGATCTAGTTTATTCAACAATTAGGTTTGGTGTTTGTTCTATGAAACTTCAAACAACGTTCTTCGTTGCAAATATTTTGAGGGATGACCACTAGACAGAGCTTGGGCTATTAGTCTGGGGCCCATGAGTTCGAAACCGAGCTTGGTTAATATTCTATTTGAGGACTGATAACCGTCATTGCGACGGGAATCATTGCTCTCCTACTGCTAAGACTTGTTGCGATTTTGCTAATGGATAGAAGCAGTCAATGGCTTGGAGAGATTGTTCTGATGTATTTGTATAGAGATGCAAGGGCTGAATGACACGAGCCATGCTCTGTTAAAAGGGCGCTTAATGCATCTGTAAAAATTTTCGATCCAGATCAGCCTGCGCAGTCCGCAGGCTGATCCGGGTCGAAGCTTTTGGCTACTGGTCAATTTTCTGTATTTCAAAGGACCAATCTACCTTACAAGGCAGTCGATTGTTAGACTAACTGGATTTGAAATATCAATTATTATGTGATGTCTTGCCGCGTTGGCATAATGCATCACAATGATGCATTAAACCCTATTTTGCAGGAGCATGGCTTATATCAAAATGTACACAGGAAGTTACTCATTATCATTTTCCATGATTATAATAATAATAATAATAATAATAATAAGGATAATAACTAATAATAATAATAATAATAATAATGATGATAATGATGATGATACGGCAAGATTAAAAGTCACGTGCTCTTAAACCGTGTCCGCTCCATATCTCTTCAACTCCTTTTCTGATTTCGAAAAATATATCACCCATGTGTGCACCTTGACGAGACAATATGCAGAGCAAAAGTTTCAGATGCCAAGGTCCAGGTTCAAGGTAACAGCGGAGATGAAAGGTTATATATATATGAGCATGGTTCAGATGAATGTGACTGGTATAAACCTGAAACTATAATAACTGTATTCGTACTGGGCTAGTATCTATCTGAATAACGCCAACGTACAAGTTTTTCAATACATGTGCGAGTGTTTTGCAGAAATTGAAAAGTTTTAATTTTTAAATGCCCTTTTCCCTCCCCTCGCTGATTATCGAAAAATGTCGTTAGACAACTGTAAGAAATCAAGTCTGCATCACTTGAAAGCTGCTCTCTCTCTCTCTCTCTCTCTCTCAAAAGGGAATGCTTCAGTGGATAAGAAAAAAACCGTAGAATTTGACTTAACACACTACCAGATTGCATTTAGACTTGTCTAAATTGAAAGAATTTGCAGGCGGCTAATCAGATATCGCTTAAATGACAGAAATTATCTTTGAAATGGTAAAAATATTGACCATTCTTTCCTTAAGCCTTTTCTCTCAAACCTGCTCTAAAACGGGATTATTTAATAAAGGGCTGACTGGTAAAAAAAAGCAGGAAAAAATACAGGACTATTTTATTTTTTTGCTCGAATTAGAAGCCTTTGTATGGCAAATAAGTGAAATAAATTCCCACAAGGATCTCATGTGTCCAACGTTTTGTCGCATTTTCATCGTAAGCTATATATATTCACCTCTCTGTTTTTGGTTGCAGTGTGACAAAATTCGTAAACATCCTGTGCTTGGTCGTTACAGTTTGCGGCGCATTTTCCACTGTTGGCATAGTCTTCATTCCAGAATCCGTCGATTCTTCTAACTTGATATGCGAATGCGAGGACAGCCAGCAGTAATACGAGATACGGTCTTGAACCCATATTTTTTCTGCGAAAACTACGATGTAATATCACTGAAAATATCAGGGCAATCAATCATTTGTTTCCTCACCATTGTTATTGACTCTTACAATGCCGTTCACGACCATAGACGTTTATTGTGGAGAGTGTAAAGCAAGATCAGCCTGCACATACGTGCAGTCTGATCTTGCTGTACACTCTCCGCAGCTTTCTCAGAAGTACCACGAAACGCGATGCAATGTATTTTTGTAATAGTCTACATTTTATTTTCGGCGCGATAAGGGTTAATGATCGAATAATTCTTTAGGCCGGTTATGGAAAAACATATGAGCCGCGCTCTGTGAAAGGGGGCTTAATGCATCTGCGACAAGTATCGACCCAGGTCAGCCTGTGCATTCCGCGCAGGTTGACCTGGGCCGAAACTTTTCGCAATTCGTCAATTTCATGCATGTCAAAGGACCAGTGTACCTCATGAATCAGTCGGTTTTTTACAAAATGGATCTTATTGATCTATAATTATGTGATGACTTGCTTCGTATTAAGGATCACGAAGATGCATTAAGCCACCTTTTCACAGAGCATGGCTCATACATTTAGTGATGGCACTTCTAACGGCCTGCATAACTGTAGATTGGCAACAGGTTATTCAACAAGGCTTAGAGAGTTTAGTGGTGTAACAAATCAAAGGACTCAAAGTCCTAAAAGGCGGATTTATGTTACAGTATTACGCTATAATATGGTGTAATAAAAAAATGAAATTTCTATCGCAAGTCATGTAATGCATGTATGAGTAATTCAATTGGTGGAGTTTGCGAGAGCAACGAAAGTCGTAGTTGTTCTGCCAAGCTGGGCCGTACAGTAATTCCCATTTTATTATTTGTTAAGGAGTGATAATTTCTCGAATTTGATCCACCGTTCTGACGCGGTTTTCTTCTGGTATTAAATTTAAGACTGTATGCACATGTAGGACTGTATATACGCAGTGACAATAGAGAATTTGGGGTCAATTGGCTAAACCTGAAAGTGGAATAAGTAGAGCGCATGCGTGTATATGACGTTATTGGCTTCCAGTCAAACCGATCACACTTTCGGCATACCTCGGGTGATCCGGTGATCAAATCCCTCGGCTGTATCACGTAGCTTGATATTCACCTACACAGTACATTTCGCACGTCTCCGAAAGCACACCACTTTACCGTTATTGAAATTGTAAGGCTCCTCTTAAAAAAGAAAACATGAGTAAATTTTCTATCGTTATCTTTCTAAGAATATTCTGTCGGCAAACAGTGTACATTCAATTTTTAGCGTGGTTTATCAATTCCGTTGGGAACTTTCATCGACAGATCGACAGAAGTGAATAACTTCACCGTGGTTGTTCATGTCGTTGCTAAGCGATCTACAGGGGCGCCCCCATGTTTAGATCATGTGATTGGTAGTTCAAAATGGAAGCCTCCTTTATACAGACGAGATTAGATGTAGGTACGGAATCGGCTGAGTTGTGACGAGTGACCCATCACAGTTTGCGAATTTGCTTTAACAATCTGTTAACTACATGCTTTTAAAATCTTTACCAGGCGACAAAATTTTAGACTTGGAGATAATCATTCAAAAGCATTTGCAGACAACAAACTAAATGTTGCTCAAATGATTGGATTTATCTTTAAACAGCAAGAAAACATGATAGGAAAGGAGATAATGCTGTGTACCGGTATTTTCTCCTTTTCTCGTGATGTTTTCTAAAGTGTTCTTCTTAACCCTTACCCTGCTAAATAAGTTAAATGAAACCTTTAAAGCCGATTGCAAAAAATCCAAATTTTGCAATTTCAAAGGTGTTTTGGATGGAAAAATTTCTCCACATCGGACAGTGTAGATCCAAGATCAGTCTGATTTGGATCTACACTGTCCGCAAGAAGGCATTGTGTCGCGCCTAGCAGTCTAAGTGTTAAGGATCGTTAAAGAACAGGATGGTTTGATAAAGAGTTAATGATGTTTTGTGAGTTGCATGATTCCTCGATAATATCTTGTGTTGTTGTTATTGTTGTTGTTGTTGTATGGTGCCAAGTTTGTGTTTAAAGTATTCTAAAAACATACTCAATTAAGGTTTTAATTTATGGGCATTTCAAAGGCGTATAGATCACTTGTGAGTGTTCACGGGCATCCATACTGCGCGTGTTTTTTGTCACAGATAGTAAATCTAACGGTGCGCCTAAGTATTTTCCGCACAAATGGATATACTAACGGTGCACTGAAACAAGTAGCACTTTCTTCGGATAAAATTAGTTGAGAGATCATTTTTAGCGCTAACTATGGTTTTCTATGTAAGAAATAAGAGGGGCAGTTTTCATCCAAATGAACGCTTGATTGTCGCGACAAAAGGAAATTGTTTGCGGAAAACCAACCATCCAAAGGTGAAAAAAAGACAAGTTCTGGGGCTAAGAAGAGCAAGATGAATTTTTCTTTTTCATACCATGTGTGCTGCGCTTTTATCTAATTTTTCCACAGAAGTTTTGTTATATTTGAGCCATAATTATACAAATTTATTATTAAAAGAAAAAACTAGATAATGATGGGGTAGGATTTTGAGGGGCATGAGAAATGTTCAATTATTTTAATGAGTAGAGGGTCTTCTACAGCTTGACCTAGAAAGGACCCTGGAGTGCTGAGATAACACCATTTAAACGCAGAGTTATTTATGAAAAGAATGAAGCACATTGTATGGCAGATTACATTGAGAATGTGGTATACCATCACGATAAGACACCCCCAGACAACTGGATCCACTCCGCTAGAACTGGGTTTTCGGAGAATCTCCCACCCATACTCAATAGACCTCGCACCAATGGACTTGCATACATTCCAGCACTAATAGATCATTTTAGCGAAATAAATTTGAAGACAGGGATAAAATTATGCTGGTCTTATTATTAGTCACGTCACTCAGTTTGCAATGGTTTACGAATGGGTAAGACGACACAAGAAGTACATTCAGCATCAGGGAGAGAATTTTGAAAAAAAAAATAACTTAGTGACGTCGTGAAATGTGACAGATGTTACCCTGTGACCCGAAACGTTATATAAAGCGTTCTTGAAATGCTCATGGAATTATTAATATAATACATACAGTCATGAAATGTTGGGATATTATCGGCAAATGACTGTATGAAATATATATCGAGTATTAGAAGTACTTGTGTTTTGTTCTTGTGAGTAAATAGTAAATTATATACTTTTATGGGACAACCCTCGTATGGTATTGAAAAACCTGGAAAGCACCCTCTGCTCTGGAACTCGGAAATTTCTATTATCAAACTATTTTTCCTTTATGTTTTCTATTCAGTCATAATATTAAGTATTCCTTGTCTAGGTTTAGGGTTAAAACATTTTTTAAAAAATACAAAAAATGATACATTTCTCATACAACAAGCATTGAAAACTTCTAAGTGAATGAAACGAAGTAGCAGTAAAGCATCAAGGGCCAAACCGAACATGGGTCATTACGTTTTTGAAAACAAATTGTTTGTATGTGCAATAGCTTCTTCATCACAGTGTTATCCGCTCTTAACTATTACAAGTGGAATGCCTCAAAACCGGAATGGAACTGAAGCAGAACTGTTAAAATTATTTCTTTCTAAGACTTTGGGTACTGAAACCTTTAAAAAAAATTGTGCGCACAGACAAAAATAGACATTGTTCATTTGGGCAATAGCTCCTTTTCGCACAATATATTCCAATTTTGTGTTCGGAACAATGGTTGGCCGTATTTTTGCAAATTCTGGGATTTAGTTGTTGCTCGTTAGGCTTAAGGTTGCTATAAGTCAAATTTGTTCGTAGTGATTCCAAATTTTCCTTGAAAAATGCACTTTCATAGCATTTTTACTGAAGAAATAGGGACGGATAGGTACCATTTTTATTTCTTCTTATTGTTTAAATTACAAATACTATAAATATGGAAATTCTAAGAAGAGTCTGACGTTCAAAAAGCATTATTAATTCGGTCAAATCATCATCCTTTTTTACCCAATGGCCAATATGTAACATACATATCTGTGCATCTATTATGCCCAAAACCAGGGTTTTATATATTTTATGTGCACAACTGAATGAGTTTTCATCAAGATGATGTACGTCGTGTATTTGTATATACGTTTTTTTTTTAAGTGACTATTTAAGATGTGTAAAATCGATATATGCTTAATTTTATACCATTATATACCTTTTTCAAAGGCAAATTTCTCAGATACGAGCGCGGTGCCTCATATTTTCTACTGTAATCCCCTAAGGACATAATGAGCTGTGTATGTGCAAAGTTTTAAGAAAAAATCTGTCCGTTAGAAAAATATGTGATATATACCGTAAAGGTGACTGTATGACTGAGCACATATATAAAGGAACGGGCAGCTTTACAAAAAGATTCAACTCCATGTATGTGCACGCCATATCTGCTGACCGTCTTTGATAGACACATCTATGATCGCGTCTGGACAAAATTTTAATTATCGCGCACTGCAAAACGAGAAACATAATCGTGTACAAGTAAGATCTGTCATCGTGGCCACCGTTGTTAAGCAATGACCTCTTATTAAACTATCATATGAGTCATGTTCTGGCAAAGGGGGGTTAAATGCATCTCCGTTGTGCATTATACAAGTCATCACGTAAGTATTGATCCAAAAAATCAATTCTGTCGTACAGCCGACTGAATTATTAAGTAAAATGATCCTTGGACATGCAGGAAGTTGACCAAAAGCAAAATATGTAGACTCAGGTCAGTTTGCGGGGTCCACGCAAGTTGACCAGAGTATATACTTTATGCAAATGCATAAACCCCGTTTCACAGAGCATGGCTCATATATATTGAATTCCCATAGGAGTTAAAAGTGTTAAAATTTTACCCAGTTAAGCAAGCATCTGTCATAACCAGCACATTTTGCATATTTCATTATGCTTGCTTATCACAGGTTTGACTGCGTAAAACATTAGAACGGTTGTTTGTGTACATGTCGTAGGCCAGATTGGAATCTAGGCAGATCCGGATTCTGCCTATGCAGATCTGGAATCTGCCTAGACCAAATAGAATTCTCATTTGGTCTAGACCAAAATAGAATTCTTGTTTGGTCTCGACCAAAATAGAATTCTTGTTTGGTCTAGGCAGATTTTTTATCTGTCTGGGCCGGATTAGAATTCCAGTTTGGCTCGGCAGATACAGGATCTGCCTGGACCAAATTGGAATTTACAGTCTTTTCAGTGGATATCCATTTTAACACAGAAAAAGTAAACTACAGTATATTATTTGAATTTTAATACTTTAACTTTTTACCATACATGTAACATTAAATAAAAACATTTATAATTAAAGAAAAAGTAGTAAGTTATGAATTTTATCTTTATTCTTCATTTTTTTGTACAGTTTCCAACTTATATGATATTTTGCAGGAAGTGTAAACAAAGATCGGCGGAAACCTTAGGAAAACATTGTAGCAAAAGGAGAACATGCTGAATACCATCATTTTCTTTTCTTCCAACATTGTTTTTCAAAACTTTCTCTCGCATGGTTGTTAAAACTCAGGATTGTGTGTTTATGGGTTAGACTGATTTCTTTTTCAAATGGAAAAAATGAAAATAAAAATGCAGACAACACATGAAATATGGCTTATTTTTTGCAATCTTTACAAGAATTTTTAAAACATTATGAGAAAAGGAGAAAATATTGGAAATCAGCACTTTCTTCTTTTACGACAGTGTTTTTCAAAGTTTTCTTTCGCATAGTTATTAAAACTCAGTAATGAAAACTTACCTGCTAATGGGTTAGACACTGATTCAAATAGAGCTCTCTCTCTCTCTCTCTCTCTCTCACACACACACACACACACCTCTATGGCTAACAAATTTGGTATTTAACAATATTTTGGCAAGTAACAACTTTCATTGTCTCTTCACACATCATTTGTGCCAGTTGGGCAGTTTGACCCTTCACATATTATTAATTATTATTTATTGGAAAACAAATTAAAGAATATACAGTATTTACAATTCTCCTTTTCCCACAATATTTTCTTCTTGATGTATGAACCGTTTTTCTCATTGTTATAATCATATCAATCCTAAAAAACAGGTTTACAATTCTGAGGTAGAATTCTTTGGAACTTAAAACACATTCTCCTTTTCCTAAATTGCTTAAAACTTAATTATAGGATTATTCTTCCTGACTTTTTAATCATATTAATCCACATACAAGTGAGAGTTTTTTTCTTTTTTTTTTCAATTAAAGCAATTTGGTTTTTTCCCCACAATTGTTTCGTTTCCGACAGATTTTTTCCGCTAAAGTGCAAAACATTCAAAGTTTATTCTTACTCTGAATTTCTGATTATACGAGGGTTGTTCTGGAAGTTCGTAGAATTTTTTTATAGGACAAGTTATAATCGCAGTTTAATAAAATAGAATATACGGGCACAAATTTCAGATTTTATTCTATCCATTCCCTGTGTATTTTTCTAGTATCTTAAATAGCAAAATTTTCCTAACAGAAATAAAACAGCATGTAAGTCATACCCTGAGCACGCCGACGTCATAAGTAACGTCAAGCGTCATTTAAGTCCAACGAACGTCGCACTTTCTCCACATAGTCACCCGCAAGATCCACGCATTTCCGATGCCTGCTTATCCACTTAGTGTACGTTTCTACATACCACTCTTCAGAAAATGACGACACAACTGCTTGGGCTTGTTTAGTAAGGTCGTCAGCTGAATCAAACCGTATTCCGCGTAACTGTGCCTTAAGCTCCGGGAACACGCGAAAATCCATGGGGGCGAGGTCAGGACTGTATGGTGGGTGCTTCAAGACCTCAAAACCCAGCAGAGTGATCTCTAGCTGTGTAGATTCCGCTCGGTGTCCCGGTGCATTATCCTGGTGTAGTATTACTTGGTCATGGTTCAAGTGGGGCCGTTTCTTCCGTATCGCGTTAACGAGATCCCGCCTCAGAACCTAAAGAAAGAAATGCACGGTTCATTAGGTTTGCGTAAATCAATATCTCATTTTTTGTTATTTATTTGATTTATTTATTTATTTATTTAGATTTATTTATTTATTTATTTATTTATTTATTTATTTATTTATCATTTACCTTAGAATAGTATGCCGCTGTGACTGTTTGGCCCTCTGGAATTCGGTGCTGTAATAGCATCCCGTGCCGGTCCATGAAGTAAACGAACATCTGTTTTCCTGCGCTTTTTTGGACCCGAGCCTTTTTTGGTGGAGGGGTACGCGGGGTTTTCCATACCGATGACATGCGCTTAGTTTCCGGGTCAAAGTGGTGCAGCCAGGTCTCATCCGTGGTGATAATCCTGTCTAAAAATGCGTCTCCCTCTGTTTCGTAGCGGGTAAGAAACTCCTGTGAACATCGCACCCGGCATTCTTTTTCACTTTCCTTGAGCAATCGGGGCACCCAACGCGCACTAACTTTAGACATGCCCAGTTCATCTGTTAATATCCCATGCACCGTGGATACCGAAACATCGAGTTCATCTGCAATCGACCTGACAGTAATTCTCCTATCACAATTTACCATGTCTTTCACTCGATCCCTAACTGAACACACTACGACGGCCGGCCGACCAGATCTAGGATCGTGCTCAATAGAATCACGCCCGCTTCTAAAACGCGCATGCCACTTATATACAGTAGCTGGGCTGCATTTTTTATATTTTCCTGTAGATTTGATCATGTTCAGCGTTTCTGTTGGTGATTTTTCCAGCGCGACACAAAATTTCACAACACTTCGCAATTCGACGTCGCCGGTAGACGTCATCTCTTCCGGTCAGCGACTTTTTGATATCTCCTTCAAAATCGTGTAGCTCGTTTGAAAGAACCGAAAACGTTATGAAATTTGCAGGAAATGACGTCATGACGTTGTGTTAACGATTGACGTTTTCGCGCCATTTTGATGCCAATAGAAAGTATAAAAGATACAATGTAAAATCTGTTATACTATGTTATACATTGTTAAGAAATGGACTGCTCCGGTATCCCGATATTGTGTTGCTAGGGTTACCGCTATTTTCGGTTATTGTTGATATTTTCGAATAATCTTTTGGAAATGTAGTCACGGTATGTTTAAGTACTTATACCTTGATATTTACCTATAAATTACAAATAATATGGATTTTAGAGCAAAATTCTACGAACTTCCCGAACAACCCTCGTATTTTGGGGTTTAAATTAAATCAGATGGTTCGTATGTAGTCACACTGTGGAAAATATTCCAATTTGGTCTAGACAGATCTGGAATCTGTCTAGACCAAAGTAGAATTCTAATTTGGTCTAGAACAAACTAGAATTCCAATTTGGTCTTAGAAGATTCCGGATCTGCCTAGATTCCAGTTTGGATTATGACATACATATTCGATAAAAACAGTCTGTGTATTGAATTGTTTATTTAAAAGACAAACTAACACAAGGCAGACACAGAGATAGACGGGCACATAGTAGGGTAGGTTGACATACATGCACACATACATACATACATACATACATACATATGTATGTGCTTACAGACAGACAGGCAGACAGACAAGAATTATGAATCTACGATAAACAACACACTTTCAAACAAAAAGGACTGACCTATTGAAGCCTCAAGTATGTTCGCACGTCAAGAAGAGTCGTTGGAATTCTCTTCAGATTTTAAGCAAATATACTGCAGCTAGTGCCTCTAGCTTGTATCTGGCGCCCCCTATAAACTGTATAACTCTATCAAAGCCAAATACATAAACACGACCTCTTTTTGACGACTGACCTGACGATATTATCAGCGAAATTCAGTTTTAATTTATAGCTTCATATGAAAGAGCTTACAGTATAGATCAAGACCAGACTGCATTTTCTGTGCAGTCAGATCTTGATCTATGCCGTCCGTTAAAGCCATTGTTTTCGCCTGTGATGCTGCAAAGGGTATACCAACATTGCATAATTTAACAGATCTTATCGTTTCTATTAAATTGTGTTTTTACTTTTGAACTGTAAGATGCTAGATAATTAAAACCCCCATCATTTTCAATTAAATAACACTATTTTAACCCCTAGGCTGCTACGAGCGATTTGAAGACCTTTAGCGGACAATGTAGATCAAGATTAGACTGCACAAAACGTGCAGTCTGATCTTGGATCTACACTGTCCGATAAGGAGATAGTTGTCTCTCTAAAACATAAGTTAGAAATAAGATTATTCTGACAGTATAAGGGTTAATGTTTCAAGCTGATGAGCAGAATACCCCATAAGACAAACAACAGCGCAGATACAAGATCAGACGGCAAGATCTGTTCGAAAGTTGCGCTAAAACCAAACTCAAGCATGCAAATATGAACAAAGAATCACTAAAATTAATACTGCACTCACTATGTTCAACGTAACTTAACATGTCAAAAGTCGAGCCTGGTTCCGCAGTAAAGGACTTGAAATCAGGGGGTCGCTGGCTGTCGAAACCAAACGTGTAAGATATAAACCTTTAAGCTGCTAAGCGCGACTCACTGACCTTTTGCGGACACTGTAGATCAAGATCAGACTGCACAGAACGTGCAGTCTGATCATCGATCTACACTGTCCGATACGGTGTTTTCTTTTCGGTGAAATCAACTTTGAAATCGCAATAATTGGTTTGTTACTACCGCGTTGAAATTTTCGTTTCATTTATTTAGCAATTTAAGGATTAAAGTAACTGCTCTGACACCATGGTACATATACGTCTTCACCAACCATTCTAGTTCTCGATGATTTTCTGCAGTTTAAAAGAATACAACTTCTATTGGGCTTAACTATTTAGCGATATAGTTCAGCTTGTCAGAATTTGTTTTCAAATAGAGAATCAGAGAGCAATTTAAAATGACTAGTGGGTACGGACCCAAGAACTCCAGACAAACAGGAAAGGGTTACATGTTTATTCCAAAGGTCCTATGCTAATAAATGCATCTCTCGAAATTTTAATTAGAATATCAAACGATACTGTCAGGTGACAGAAGATAGTTTAGATTGTGTCGGTTAAGTCTTTAAGCGTCGAATGCATATGAGTCACGCTTTGGCAAAAGGGGGTTTCATGCATCTCCGTGATGCATGATACCAATCAAGTCATCACATAATTATGGATCCATAAGATCCATTTTGTCTAACGACTGACTGTATCATGATGTAGAAAGGTCCTTGGGCATTCAGAAAATTTACAAATAGCAAAAGGTTTCGGTCCATGTCGGCCTGCCTGGACTGCGCATGCTGATACTTTTTGCAGGTGCACTAAGCCCCTTTTACAGAGAACATTAAACCATAAAACCTCCTTTTCTCAGAGCGGCCTTCATATCTAATTTAACGCCCGAAGGACAAACTATAGGTTATATTGCATCATGGTGGTGGGGGGGGGGGGGAGTTATTTACCACTCCAGCAGACAACAAAAAATTATACAGTGTCCTTGGTGTATTTTCTGTCGACAAATTCACTGTGGTTCATACGATGGGATTTGTCTTTGAAACGATAGAAAAAAATGTAGGAAAAGGAGAAAATGCTGGTTGAATAACTCCGTGTATATAAGATCCCTGTGTAACTTGATTGTCTCAAACAATTATCAATTTACCACTGTTAACTAAAAATAACCTGTGTTTACAAAAAATGAGTATAAAAATTTGGCGACCGGTATGCTTGTTTTGAAATTCTAGAAGTTTTTTTGAAATATTTATATTTGTATGTTGTAAATATACTTTACACATAGATATAGAATTTCTGCTGGGTTAAGAAAAACGGTGTAATTATTTGAGCTTCTAACTTTACCCATCGAAAACCATTCTGCATGTCATCGTAATGCATGTACACTCAACAAAACTTCTAAACGGCCCTTTTTAAGCTGAAATTCCCCGTAGGCGTTTTCTGGCATCCACTGTCCAGAAAAGAAACAGTTCATTTGGGTTGCTATTTTGGAGAACAACTGACCAGTGTAAAAGCATACCTCAGCTTAAATCTGAAAATAATTTTTTGACTCGTCCCTTTGAAAGGAACTTATTTAACTTTCATTCACTTATTTAACTTTCATTCAGTAAAATTTGAAAAAAAAAAATTTTTTTTTAAGATTTTATTGTCCTTCTCTCAGTTTATACTTTTGTGCAGAAAATAATTTTCGTTTTTTTTTTCTTATTGCTGACAAGATTTCAGTAATTTATGCTTGTCTTGTTTACCTGTTTTGACTGACAGACACCAGACATGGGCAAACCATGTGTTTTACATTCTTGAAAAAGAGACGCCGTCTGTCAACAAAACCGGAAATATTTTCGTTACAATACCATGGCTGACATCCAGAGATATGTTGCAGTTTGTTTTTAATTACCTGTCTATGTAAAAAAAATTTACAGGAGAAACAAAAGTGGCCGGTTAGTAGTAAGTTAGCAGCTTTCTGGGAAAAGGGGGTTTAATGCGGGGAAGTCGTGGCATAATATGGATACATTTTGTCTGAAAACCGACTCATCTGAGATAGAATAGTCGGATGGCAAGCAGAATATTTAGGAAAAAAAGCTTCGACCAAGGTCAGCCTACGCGGAATGTTTACTTTTTGTAGATGCAATAAACCCCTTTATTGCAGAGCATAATTCATTTACGATACAGCGTGCAACTTCCTGTCACGTGACAAATTTATCACCTGATTTTCTCGTTGTCTGCGCATGTCAATATTCTTAGAAGATTTGGCCTGTCTGCTATGACACATCACTATCCTGTACAGGATAAATATTAATTCGCGGTGCATAAATTGACGCTCCAAACTGGCCATAAATAATACGTCTGTGGAAAAATCAAGCCAGTTTTTCGCAACATATTTCTTTAAAATATGATTATTTCAATCAGGGAAAATAATTTTATAAAATAACATTGTTTACTGCAAATCTGTGTAGGCAGTTTCTAAATTCAGACATGCGGAAAACGGGGATTTGTGCAACAGACTGAACACAAAAATAATGTAACCACCTTGCTGAGCTTATACCGGAGCATTTTCCAAAGCTTTTAGGGATTTCGTTTATAAATGACTTGTGCATCAGTTATTGCACTTGCTAATCATGGCTGGGTGAATCGTACAATGTAGGTTTTAGTGAGTAAACGTATGGTTTATTTTGAAATTCGCTGCATTGATTGCCGCCTTGAAAAGTAGTCCAGTTCTTTACCCAGAATGCCCATATCAGTCGTCACAATTCGGCCAATTCCATACCTAGTTGGTTGGTTATTTCCGTTTATTTATCGTCGCTACCGGTTGCCCATCTGAGCGACGCCCCCAGAAGACGGTTAGTTGTTACGGGGGATAGTGCAAGGATACAGGTCGAAACTACTGAGAGCTTCGCCTGGTTCTTTAACGTGCTCGGCGTATAGCACCGTCACACGGGACCTCGGTTTAATGTCTCATCCGAAAGACTATTAGTAATTTTTTAGTTGGCCAGCCGGGGATACGAACCCACAATCTGTAGGACATTGTGTTCACAAGTCCTACGCTCTACCTACTGAGCTATATCGGTTGGTGTTTTTCCATACCTACATCTAACCTCGTCCGTATAAACGTGGTTTCGATTTTGAACTACCAATCATATGATCTTAAAATGGCGGCGCCCATGCAAATCGCTTAGCAACGACATGAACAACCAAGGTGAAGTTATGTACATAATATGGATCTGTCGATGACAGCTCCCAGTGGAATTGATAAATCACGTTAGAAATTGAATCTACAAACTGTTTGCCGATGAAAATATTCTTAGAAAGATATCGATAGAAAATTGAGACTCGTGTTTTCTTTTTTAAGAGGAGCCTTAGAATTCTATGAACGGTAAAACGGTGTACTTCCGGCGAAGAAATGTACCGTGTAGGTGCATATCAAGCTAAGTGATACGGCCGAGGGACTTGATCACCGGATCACCCGAGGTATGTCGAATGCAGATAGGTATGTATTTGAAAAAAGGCACCTAGCGGAAGAGTATGCTGATGTTCTCATTTGGAAAACCTCGGGTAATACATTGATCACGGAATCGACCGAGTTGTGACGAATGCCGATTTTCTGTCACTGAGATCCATTTGCTTTCGGGCGTAGGATTATCTCAAGGACGATGTTAGTGGCATGATATATGTCCTGAAATACTAATACATAAAAGGATTAGGAGAAAGAAGGTTCTATATGATTGTTTGGTGTTTAGTGTCGTTTTCAACATTATTTCAAATATATATCGCAGCAGCCAATACAGTTAACCATACTTTGCTGGTTTGTTCCTCAGTTACATGTATATTTAGAAAAGCAATCTTTGCAAGCCACTGGGTACTTTCCGCACATATTTTTTGTCGAAACATTCGGCGGGATAAGGGTTTTGTCTTTGCGTAAATCTCGAGTGCCTTTGTTCATTAATTTGAAGTAGGTTTACGAATAAAGACGTTTTAACAAAAGGAGATTTAAGAGACTACACCGTATTTTGAAATAAAAAATTAGGAGGTGTGTGTGTGTGGTGGGGCTTAACCCTTTACCACACAATCCCGAGTTTTAACAAACCCCGGGGAAAACATCTTTGAAAATTTTGTGGGAAAAGGAGAGAATGCTGTAAGAAACAGGTAAAGTATACATAGCTTGATTCTCAGAGGTCGCTTGTCGATTCTGAGGACTGATGACAGTCAATGCGACAGGATCCATTCCTCTCTCACCGCTAATCATTATTTCGACAACAGTTCTGTGGGAAAGCAGCTATTGACTTTGTGAGAATATTGGGCGTAGCCCTTGTAAAAGTGACTCAGAAAATTTGCATAGGTGCACTGACCGCTGCTAACTCACTGCATGAAATAATGTTGAAAACTATGATAACCACTTACCGCACAATTCCGGGTTTTAACGGCCAAGAAGCTGAAGACTTTTGAAAACATTGAGGGAAAAGGAGAAAATGCTGGTAATCAGCATTTTCTCCTTTTTTTCCCACAATGTTTTCAGCCCTTTTACAGACAGACCTCATAATTTAAGCCACATCCAATGCTTCGTCTGTACATGTAAGTCTGTTCAATACAGACCAATGTAGAAGTTTGTCATGTGGTAAAGGGTTAACCCTTAGGCTGCTAGGCGCGACTCCATGACCTTTTGCGGACAATGTAGAAAGGATAGGTGAACTGGCCGCAGCGATATAACTGAAATGATGTTAAAAATGGCGTTAAATACCAAACAAATAATCTTTTCAAAATGCAGAACTCGATGGCTTGGTCAGTAACATACAGTACTGGTAAACTAGGGGGTCGCTTGTTCGATCCTTTGCTCTACCAAATTCTTCACGAAAAGTTAAGACAGTCATTGCGACAGAAAATTTACGATAGTCATTGCGACAGGATTCATTCCCTATCCGCTCTGATCATTACCTCGACGATGTTAGTGAGAAAGCAGGCGGTGGTTGGGATAGTGTGTATTTACGAAGTACTGGTAGAAGGAAACGCATGGAAAGCATGGATAGGTGCTTTGGCCATCGTGATATTACTGAAATATTGTTGAATGCTTTTTATTCCTTTACCTTTACCCTAATCGTAGGCATTTGCAGACTACACATTACATGATGCTCAAACCTTAGATTTGTTCTTGAAAAGATAGAAAACATTGTGGGAGAATGAAACCAGCATTTCCCCTTTTCCTACAATGTTTCGAAAAGTCCTTTGCGTTCAGGGTCATTTTACCACACAGATCAGCGAGTTTTAACGAACCCGAAGGCAAAGGACTTTTGGAAACATTGTGGGGAAAAGGGAAAAGCTGGTTTCCTTTTCCCAAAATGTTTTCTACCCTTTCAAGGACAAATCTGTAGTTTGAGCACCATTTAGTATGTCGTCTGCAAATGCCTGCGATGTCTAAAATTGTATCGTCTGGAAAAAAGGTTAAACACCATATAAAACAACCAAGGTATGCGTTGGGTGCAGCATGGTTTATTATATTTTGAATAGTAATGAAATTGGAAGCGCGTCATAGTATAATGTTTATCTCGAGATTTCATCGAAAATCAATGTTGAATACAATCAGTGTTGGCCTGAACTTTTGTGTAGGAATATTTAAATTGGCGTATAGGAGATTCTTATTTTAGATAATCACCATTGTATGGGAGATCAATATTTTAACCCTTTGAGCTCTGAGTTTGGCTTGAATTGCTTTTTGCGGGCAGTGTAGATCCAAGATCAGACTGCACATTTGTGCAATCTGATCTTTGATCTACCGCTGTCCTCTACTTTGACAAATATTTTGACTAAAAACTGCTACCTTGAATATTTCGAGCGACGACGACGACGAAGAAGAAGAAAAAGAAGAAGAAGAAGAAGATGATGATGATGATGATGATGATGATGATGATATCTCAAGCCAAAATTTTATGAAAAGATATATTCCTTTATTTTGTCGCATGTCATCCCTGGTTTAAACAGCAGAGAGAAAAAATCATGTCAATATAACCCCTAATTTTCTCTATAGGCCCACTAAACAACAAAGTTCCTTGACTCTTCCATACTGAAAAAGGAGATGAAAAAAAACTGATACCAGCATTTTCTTCTTTTTCCACACTGTTTTCCACATAAAAACACACAATTCTAAAGGTTTACTATAGTTGTTGATCCTGATAATTAGATTGACTCAAACGCAGGTCCTAAATGCCAGACTGGGTAGAGGGTTAAAAAAGCAGACAGGTTATTTTTTACGTGACAAAACATACTGTTTGAGAAGATTCAAAATCGGTGTTGCGTTATACATGAACATTTATTTTTAATCAGTGAAACATTTTGTACCTAAAATGATCGTTGCGAAACTTGATATAAAAACCCAGGACATTTGTAAACAAGTTTTAATTTCTTCTCTTTTTTTGCAAGGAGTGGAGAATGTACGTTAAAATTCGTTATCGATGTGTATTGACGCCGAGTGATTAGCGGAGGGAAAACTTTCTATGTGTCTTTTGTAGACCGAAGTTTGTGAAATATGGTAGACTTAAGTTTACGGGATAAAGTTAAATTGGTTTTAAAATCGGTTAGATATAGACTATGTGATACAATAAAACAGGGAGAAACCCCGACACGTGGTTAAAACTCTTTACTGCACGACAAAGTTTTTAGACTTGTTCTATTCGAAAGCATTTGCATTATGTCATATTAAATGTAATTAATGATAGGATTTGTTGGCAACGCGGCAGAAAACATCGCGGGGAGAAAAGGAGAAAATGCTGGTAACCAGCATTTTCTCCTCCCCTCGCCCCCACGACAATGTTTTCAAAAGCGTTCTTTCGCCGGGCCAATAAAGCTGGGGATCGTTTTGGCAAATGGCAAAGTTTTAGCCTCCTATTTATTAGAAGACGGCTAACCACTTGTGGCTCAAATGATGGGGTTTGTCTTTGAAATGATTGAAAACATTGTGGAAAAAAAGATATTACTAGCATGTTCTCCCTTTCCCCGCAATGTTTTCAAAATCTTTCTTTCCAAAGGATCCTAAACATTCGACATTGTTTGCGAAAGGGTTAAAGCAGCTGTTTTTCAAGCCTCTTTGTTCGAAGTGCATTGTTGTGAAACGAGTGTAACTAAACGATATTCGGTAGTTTTACGGTGGATAACTTGTTTTTTAATTCAGCTAGAATGTGGAAAATTTGAAACTGAAAAAAGGGTCGATTTGTCTTGCAATGTTGTGAAGCGACAATTATTATGGACCATGTTCTGTGAAAAGGGGGCTCTAATGCATCTGTGAAAGGCATCGAGCCATGTCAGCCTGCGCCGCAGAGTCCGCGCAGGCTGACATGAGTCGAAACTTTTTGTTATTTCTGCATGTTACAGATTTTATACATGTCCATGGACCAGTCTACCTCATGATTTAGTCGGTTGTTGGAGAAAATTGATCCATTATTGTGACGTCTAATTTGGTATAATTCATTACGGAGAGACTTTGAACCCCCTTTTCCAGATCATTGATTATATCAATAGGATAGAAGAGAACCATTCTCGAGGATACATAGTGTCTTTAACTCTTTCAGCGCCAAATTTCTAAATTCGACCTCTTTCGACAGCTACAAATTCAGTCCACTAACATTCAGACTGATCCATATCATACAGGCTTGACTAAACAAGCGGACGGCATAGATCAATGATCAGGCTGCACGTTCTGTGCAGCCTGATCTTGATCTATGCCGTCCGCAAAAGCCCCAATTTTCGCCTGTGGCGCTGAAAGGGTTAAAGGGAACTAAGCGTCTATTTTTAACCGTTAAATTGGATTTCAAATAAAGGGCGCAGTAGGCTTGACTCATCTCTTTACCAGACGGCAAGATTTTAGACTTGCTGAAATTGAAAGCATTTGCAGACGACAAACTTGAATGTTGCTCAAAAGATGAATTTGTCTTTGGTAGTGTAGAAAACATTTTCGGAACAAGAGAAAATTCTGGTAACAAGCATTTACTTCTTTTCCTACATTGTTTCGAGAGGCCTGTTTCCTTAAGTGCCGTTAAAACACAAGGTTCATTGGTATAGAGTTAAACGGAGAGACTCAGAGTTTTGTGTTAAAACAGATTTCCTTTTTACGCCTCTGGGGCCATATTCAACAACCATTCTAAACGGCATGGTCTAACGCTCGCTTTGGACAGTAACGCAATTTCTGATTGGCTAAACCATTTGGTTTAGGCAATCAGAAATCCTCTTACATTCAACACCAGAAAATTCTTGAAAATTACATAAAAATCTCGACTTTTAAGGACCCTGGAGACAAAAGTCTTTTGTAAAAAACGGGAAAAGGAGAAATGCTGGCAACTAGTATTTTCTCCTTTTCCCACAATTTTTTCCTCTACCCTTTCTAAAACAAAGTCTATCATTTAAGTCCCATTAAATTTGTCATCAGCAAGCGGTTTCAAATTTGACGAAGCATATAACAATTTTTTTTTTAGATAGCTTGACAGTGATATATCGTCATGTGGACCTAATACAAACTGGAATATTGCAGTTAAGAATTTTGAGAAAAAAGATTTATAAGTCTCTTTTTAATTGACCTGATATAGTCCCTAAGTATTTGTGAGACAGGATAGTGCATGTAACCTTAGTAACAGAATTTACGAAAAGGAAGATATCAGGAAAATAAAAACACAACAACTGTTACTGTTGTTACAATAAAGAAACGGGGCAGTGAATATACCTTTAGTAACGGAATATATACAAAAAAAGAAACATCAGAAAGAAACATACTTGTGGCTACTATATAAAGAAACAAAATGAAGAAAGACAGCAGATTTTCACAAGCTGATGACGTCACAACCAGCATTATATTCATTGTGGAAAATCGAGAACTTCACGCCTCCAAAGAAGTCTTGGCACTGTGCTCACCGGTATTCAGAAAAATGTTCGAGCTCGACTTCCGAGAGAGATTGGCGACCTCTATCCCGCTGCCAGATAAGTGTTACAAGGACTTTGTGGAATTTTTACTCTGCATATATCCCGATACACTAAAGCCACTAACGGGTTAGTAATCTATCATCTATTAACCCTTTCCCAAACAACAAATTTTGGACTGGTCCAAATTCAAAGAGTTTGCAGACGACAATTTTAAATTTGATGAAAATGGTAGAAAGTTCTCAAAAAGGGTAGAAAACACTTTGGGAACAGGAGAAATTGCTCGTTACAAGCAATTTCTCCTTTTCCCACAGTGTTTTCAAAAGACTTTTACTGCAGACACGTGAAAACCAGGGCTTGTTTGGGAAAGGGTTAACCCCTGTCCTGCTAGATAAATTACATAAAATTTTCAAGCCGATACTAAAAACCCGAATAATGCTAGTTCAAGCTTATTTTTCGGAAAAAAATATCTCCTTATTGGACAATGTTGATCAAAGATCAGACTGCACTTTTTGTGCGGTTTGATCTTGATCTACACTGTCCACAAAAGGTCAGTGAGTCACGCTTGGCAGTCTTTCCCAAACGGCAAAATTGTAGACTTGTCCAAATTTGCAGGAGACAATAAGCATTTACAGGAGACAAATTCAGTGGAACTGAAGTGATTGGATCTGTCTTTTAAAACGTTAGAAACTATTGTGGGAAAAGGAGAAAATGCTCGTTACCAGTATTTTCTCCTTTTCCCACAATGTTTTCAAAAGCTTCTTTCACAGGATTGCTAAAACTCTGAATTGTGTGATAAAAGATTACCTATCTCGATTTTTGATGAAACGAACCTAATGCAGAAGGTTTCTTGAAAAGGAGAAATACTGTTTACTATTCCTCTTTTTCCCACCTGTCCGTCTGCCTACCCGCCTGTCTGTCTGTCTGTCTGTCCGCCTGCCTACCCGTCTGTCTGTCAGTCGATCTGTCTGTCTGTCCGTTTGTCCGTCCGTCCGATTAGTTGTCTAGCTGACGCACTGACTTGCTAGCTGGCTGGCTTGGTTTTTATCGAGCCCAGGACCACCTGCTTATAAGTAATCTGACCCTTTACTGTCAGGGGTCCTGTGTGTCTAAACGGTAAATTGTGTGACTCGTAACCAGGAGGCCCCGGGTTCGAGCCTTGCTGGAAGCACGTGGATTGTTCATGGGATTGTGCAAGACACTTCTGAGCCCTGGCCTAGAACTGGTGAAACCCTGGACTCGCATGAAAAAGCGAGCCTTCCCCGTGATATGGTGTTTAACGTAGTTTTTAACATTATTTAAGTCATATTGCGGCGGCCAAGGCACCTGCCCACACTTTTCTGGATATTCTTTTTACCAGTACAATATTCTTCCCAAGCCACTGGCTGCTTTCCAACATAACACAGTCGAAACAATGATCAGTGCTAAGAAAGGACTGAATCCTGTAGTAATGGCTATCATCAAGCCTCGGAAAAAAATTCGCCAAGCTGGGGGTTCGAATCAGCAAACCCCTGTTCTCAAGTCCCGCAGGATACCGACTGCGCTATCGGGGCTAAGACGCATAAAAAATGAGCCATGCTCTGTGAAAATGGGGCTTAATGCATCGCCATAACGCATCAAACCAAGCAAATCATCATATGATTATGGATCCATAAAATCCATTTTGTATAACAACCTACCGAATCATGAGGTATAATGGTCCTTTGTTATGCAGAAAATTGAGCAATAGCAAAAGGTTGCGTAGGGCGACCTGGGTCGATACTTTTTGCAGATACAATAAGCCCCCTTTTCACAGCGCACGGCTCAAATATGTGAAATACGCGATCACTTGATTCTTATTCAGGCAAAGGGTATGTCTATCAGAATGATAAGTACAGTACTTTGTTTGTTTTTACTCTTTATCAGACGTCAAAATTTTAGCCTTGTTCAAACTGCAGACGATAAAGAAAATGTGGCTCTTACGATGGGGTTTTTCTTTGGAAGGGTAGAAAACATCGTAGGTAAAGGAGAAAATGCTGGGTACCGGCATTTTTTCTTTTTACACCATATTTTCAAAAACCTTTCTCCGCAGTGTCGTTAAAACTCGAGATCGTGTGGTAAAGGGTTGAATTACTTATCGACATGACAAATTGGTGTTACTTTACACTTAGATTTCTTTTAGCGACTCCAGCTGCAGGTTTGTTTTATTTTTGTTTTAATTGTTTGTTTGATCTTTGAGCTAGTATGTTTGTCTCTCTGTTAGTTTAACACTGTTTTCGACATTATTTCAGTTATGTCATGGCGGCCAGTGCACCTATTCATGCTTTCCAAAAGTTTCTCTTACCAGGAATGTGCACAATATTCCTCCCAAGCCACTGGCTGCTTTCCAACATAACCAAAGTCAAAACAAGGATCAGTGGTGAGAGAGAAATTAATCCTATCACAGTGAGTATCATCAATTCTCAGAAAGAAATTGGTCGAGCTGGGGTTTCCAACCAGCACCAGCTGTTTTTATTAACAGACGATCAAGATCATACGACACAGAACGTGTGAACTGATCTTGGATCTACACTGTCCGATACATAAATATTTTTTCGGCAAAAAAACAGCTTTGAGCTTTATTCTTTCCGAGGATTGATGAAAGTCACTGCGACAGGATTCTTTCCTCTCTCATCGCTGTCCATTGTTTCGACAATGGTTATGTGGGAAAGCAGCCAGTGGCTTGGAAAGAATATTGTGCGGAGTACTGGTCAAAAGAACTCCAGGAAAGTATGGATAGGTGCACTGGTCGCCGCGATATAACTGAAATAATGTTGAAAACGGCGTTAAATACCATACAGTCAATCAGTCAACAAACAAAATTTTACCTGTAGCTAAATACATGTACATGTACTTAAAAGCGTCAAATAAACAACATTAGCTTTATCATCCGTGAGAAAAAGGGTCCGAATATATTGCATTGTCATGGCTGTTTCATTGCCAAAATATCTCAGCATGGCAGAGAGTGTAGATCAAGATCTGGTTGCACGACTTGTGTAGTCTGATCTTGATCTACGTAGACTGCAAAGGAGCTAAACCTGTGAAAAGCCAAGCAAGGGTTGGGTTTAAATTATCTAGTTTCAAAGCATACAATACAAGTATAGTATAACTCTTGGCACTAGATTGTTTTATAAGACATTGTAGATCAGGATCAGACTGTACAGAACTTGAAATCTGATCTTTGACCTACATCGTTGGATCCCTTATTAAATTGTGTTGCAAATAATATTTACAGGTTGTGCCGCAAACTAAATGAGTCAATTTCTTTCCTATACTAGTACATATAGCAATCAAAGGGTTACGGAATTACTCATTCAGAAAGATATTTCTATACAAGTCATGCTCTGTGAAAAGGGATTTACTGCATCTACAAAAAGTATCGACCCAGGTTAGCCTGCGCAGTCCGCGCAGGCTGACCTGGGTCGAAGCTTTCTGCTATCTGTCAATTTTCCGCATGTCCAACGACCAGTCTACCTTATGATTCAGTCGGTTGTGAGACGAAATGAATTTTATGATCCATAATTATGAGATGACTTGTTTGGTATAAAACATCACAGAGATGCATTAAACCCCCTTTTTACAGAGCGTGGCTAGTATTTGTATATATCATGGTCTAGATTCGATAGATAAGTACAGTCATTAAGGGTTTTTTTTTGCCACTATTTTCTATAGACATTGTATACCAGACCGAAAAAATTTAGGGTTTGCCCAGATTGACAGCATTTAAACCATTACCTCACAATCCGGAGTTTTCACAACCCTAATGGAGAAAGCCTTTGAAAACTGAAACATTATGCTAAACGGAGAAAATGCTATTCTCTTATTTCAACATTTTTTTTTTTTTTTTTTTGACCCTTTCAAATACAAATCTCCTGCGCTACATTTGAATTGTCGTCTGCAAATGCTTTCAGTATGGAAAAGTCCATTTTTTGTCACCATTTTCTATAGTTACTATTTACCAGGATAGGAAAAAAATGTACCCGTCCAAATTGAACGCATTTTTTTAAACGTGGTTTAAACGATAAGATCTGTCTATGAAGGTTAGGAAACAATGTAGGGGGATAACAAAATGCTTGTTGCCAGCACAATGTTTTAAAACATCCTTAACTCTTTACCACTCTATTCCGAGTTTGAACAACCCTGAAAAAAAAGGCATTTTCTCCTTTTCCCGCAATGTTTTCTACCCTATCAAAAACAGAAATCAGCATTTGAGCTACACTTATCTTGTCGTCTGCAAATGCTTTGGATTTGGTCTAATCCCAAATTCTGTCGTTTGGAAAAAAAAAATAGTTAAAACATGGAATCGAACGTTTAAGCCTGATTTCTTCCATTACTACCTCCATAAATTCCACTTATCCATGGTTCAGAAAGTAATTTCCACTGCTTTTGAAGATGACTATTTGTCATAGATAAGTATCACATTGCGGACGGTTTAGATACAAGATCAGACTCAGTTCTGTGCAGACTGATCTTAATCCACACCGTCCGCAAAAGCTACTTAAGTCGACATTGGAAATGAAAAAGAGTTAAAATGGAACAAAAGAAGTGTAGTTTTAGGTTCATAAAAAAAAAAGTGATGTAACATATGTTTTTCAGTAACACCCTATGTTGTGGGTAATGAGAGATTAAAAAAAAAAAAAAATGTGTGCCAACACCATAGGTTTTGGTGGAGAGAAAAAAAATGATTCGAATACCCGGACCCCTAAATTAACCCTAACCCCTTACCAAACAACAAGATTTTATGCACCGCTAGTAAAACCTTATTATGCCGCAATGTGTGCATGTAACAAAATGTTTACTATGATAAAGATCTAGAATCGTAAAATGGTAATGGATATTATGGGACACCTTGTGTTTGAGGCGAATTTTCCACGCTGTTGTAAATTCTATTTTCGTTTCGCCATCTGCGGACAATGCGACACCAGCTTAATGACTAAATTCGTAGTATCGGCCACATGATGTAGGTCATAGAAAAAGCCTCTTGATTGAATAGTTCCTTCCAAAGCTAGCTAAAACAAAGACATTTATATTCATTTATTTTTCAGAAGACAACATTTTCACAATTATCGCCCTTGCCGATGAATATCAGGTAGACATCCTGTTGCGGAAGTGTGAGAACTACATGATGTCAAAGTGTAAGGACACAGACTCTTCACTGAGTGAATTGGTCAACATCCTGTTATGTGCAGAGCGTTATGGACTGAAAGACTTGTTTAACGCCAGTTTTGATCGTGTTCATAAAGCAAGGCCAGAGGAGTCGAAGGAAGTACCAGAATTTTCTCGATTAAGCGAGGAAACTAAAGACAAATTTACCAGATTACGGTCTCAGGTGCTGGATGTTAAATTAACAGGTTGACCTCTTTTTATACTAAAAATTCTCGAGCTTTAACCACCTATTGGAGGAAAGCTTTTGCAAACTATTACACAAGAGAAAATAGCTGTTTACCTGGATTTTCTCGTTGTCCAACTATGTTTTCTTTCCTTTCAAAGACAAATTCTATCATTTGGGACGCATTAATTTTTCCTCATGAAATGCTTTCATGTCCAGCGAGTAACATGAAAAAAAAAACATGCATGTACATGTATTGAGTTCCCAACAAAGGCTACTATGTAAACATGCATGTATATGTATTGAGTTCCCAACAAAGGCTACTACGTCGAAATGCATTCGAAATAAACAAGAACCTGTCTTAAGCAGCCATATTTGGATGTGTTTTTCTACACAAACTGAACTGTGCTGTTCAGTATACTAGCAAGTTCGGACGTGTCAAAGAGATTGTCGCTCAAGCTACGGGGCTTTCATCGGCTTTTGAAAAGTACAGTCATTGAACGTCTCCGCGGCAATCTCTGCTGAGAAAAGCTTTGGATTTAAGATGCCTCTAGAACAATTGTAATGTATTTTGAGACCATCTTTGTCTATGAAATTGCAAAGAAGGAAAAAATTTAAAAAAAAAAGTGGTACGATCAATGCTATATTCGGCCGGACCGTTTTGTTATCTATGAGCCGTTTTACTTCTATAAATGGTGAATGGTGAAAGCAGTATTCACAAATCTCCCAGTCTGACGAGGCATGCATCATTTCGCAATCTAATACATGTACTTGTTTGTTTTTATTTTCAGATGGTAATGTTCACGATGTTCTTAAAATAGCAGCAGACTATAACGAACCTGAACTAATGGACAGATGTGAAACTCATCTTGTTGCACGTTGTAAGAAAAATGAGAAACCGTTGATACATGGTTTGGTAAGTATGATGATTGCTGCAGACAATCACAAACTGACGAAATTGAAAGAGGAAGTGATCTCACTGGCCATTAAACGACGCGTGCAAGATTTGGAATCCTCACCAATTTTCAAAACACTGTCACCGGATACACGGTGCAAAGTACTGTCCAGAAGAATACGAATTTTTGAAGGGTTATTTACAAAGTTGTGTAAATTACGGTGCCATTGTTGTCGGAAACATTCCGATTATAATTGTAAAATATGTTTTATTTCAACGACTAAGGAAGGATTTGAAAGTGCCGGGTTGACGTTTTGAAATTGGAAAGTGATGTTTCTGTTGCACTAGGTCTGGAATCCAGTCTGAAGCACAAGAAGCAGAAGAAGCGGTGGAAAATACAATTCCAAGGATCAGTCTACAGTGACGTTCAGTGCGCCATTTAGAACTTGGAATACATCCTTGCAGTACTGTATTTGATACGTACACTGTGTACAGTATGGTCATCTGGTCATCCTCTTTTACAGCAAGGCACATAACGTTCAGCAACTGATGAAGGGATACTAAAGAGTAAATTTTCTGGTATTTGTTTTAACCTTTCAAAAGTTGGGGGCAATAATTTCATCAGCTTTTGAAACACATCTGTTTGAATCGTTCTGAACTGTTGAATAATCGGTAGGCTGATGTTATTGAATTTATTTTTGTATATTCTAATCTATTATCGAAAGTGGATCGTCCTCCATTCTACTTCTATATTGGCCATGGTCTTTTCGGTTGTAGGACACCACATACAAAGGACCATGGCAACTATACATCAAGATCAGAATGCTGATCCTGGTCTACACTTATTTACATTTTGCAAGGCGGTCTGAACACAGCAGGAGTACATTATCAATTAAGCCTACGAGTTCCAAATAACCCCAATAGACATTTTCAGTCTAGAAAAAAGACCCAAAGTGATGCAGTTTAAAGGTAGCTCTTGACCAGTTTGTCTACGCTAAAAGGCAGTGTATGTTAAAAATCAAACTGCACGTCTCGTGCAGTCTGATCTTGATCCACACTGCCTGCAAATGCAACAAAGGTTATGAAAAAGCTCTATAGGTTATGACTTGTTGTCTTACTGAAAAAGGGACGATCCATTATATACCCACAGCAAGACAAGATTTACGGCGTTTACTTGAGGTAGCCCGCACGTCTGTCCGACTGTCTGTCTAAAGACATTCATATAAGTAAGTTGTGTTGTCTTTTGGCGTTATTGTACTACAAATATTAAGTAAAAGTCTGTAGATGTGCAATACGCAAATTTTATGCTTTTCATTAAGCGTTGGAGAATTAATCCCTTTGAACCTGGGCTTTTTTTTTTTTTTCCATAATGCACATAATATTGGTAATTTTGTGTGCAAGCCCTTACCCTAGAAAGATGCGTTAACTCTCCTTTTCTCAGAACGTCGCTCAAATGTAAGTTAGGTTTTAGCACCTGTCTTCTCTATCAAAGCACTAGGTTGTGGTATCAATTAATCTTCTCTGCCAGTTTTATTTTATTTAGCATCTTATTTGACGTTACTTGGTATTGGTATATGCAATCTTACTCAATAACACTACGCATTCAAATGATTTTGTTTCGCAGACTACATAATTAGTGTCTGTTGTACTGTACTAATAATTATCATTATCATTATTATCATCATCATTATTATATGGACCTTGCTACACCAAAAATGAATCATTTATTTGAAAAACTTGTGTAAACGAACTTGTATTGCTTAAAAAATTGAGCATGTATTGTCAGCCTGAATTTTCATTACAGCGACCTCAGACTTTACTGACCGAAGCCGTCCTGCAATAAAATGTGTCGGACTAACGTGGTTTAATGGTATTTTATGAACCCTGTAACCTTGTGTTTTGTCACTCTTTAATTTTATATATTTATATGTTGTATCATAGGCTGATGGAAAAAAAATATTACACTAAACCATGTCTATGCCCTGGTCTTTGCCTATTTTATCTTGTAGAAATAAGATAATCAACAGATCCATAATCTTAGTTGAAATACTCATTATCGCCAGTCCGATTGAGTCTTGCTTTTTATGCACTCTTTTGCATATATGATAAGGAAATGAACAAGTATCGAGAGACAGCCATATTATGGGAACCTGCAAGTTGCCCGTAACGTCGCCAAATATTATCCAACGCATAACGGGAAAAGAATTGAAAAATAAAAGCCTGTATATACTTATGAGACAATGCATCGACGAAGAAATGTGCCTCCGTTAGTACAGGTGGCTGCGTTTGATTTTACTTAATATGATGCCATTGATTTTTGTTTATGCGTGGTCCGGGTAGTTGGTCTTAACGTGCCTCTCACTCGAAGAGTTCCACCAGTGGAAAAGAGTTTTCAAATTTCAAACGATTTCCATCGATGACGGTTTCTCCAGGAGACTTTTTTTCCTTGCAGCCTCCTGGGTTACCCACGATACTTTGATTACCTTACATTGAAATTCTGTATGTCATTTGTTCCGTAAGGATATCTTTCGGAACTTTTTGCCAATGAATTTACACGTTAAATATGAATCAAAATTCCCACTCTGTTGCCGTTGCTAGATCATACCATGTTGAGCAATTCTTAAGTGAAGCACGAGTTTCGATAGCTATCGGCAGTCGAATCTCTATTTCGTCAACAGTTTGCACCAGTTATTTTTCTCGCTTTTTTTATGACTAGGCAATAATTCTACAATCTCAATTTAAGAACAACCCTTTATCACCTGCTTGATAAGGAGATGCACTTTTTTAGCACCTGCTTTCTTGCAAATCTTTTTTTTTTTTCTTTTTTTAATGTAACTTCTGTAAATGATGCTTTGTTAAATAAGAAGAAATATAAATGTATGTTTAAACCAAATCTCAAACGGCTAGTAATGTGTCAAAAACTTTCAACATTTAAAGGAACGCACCATATAATCGACTAGGGAATTAAACATGCAGGTGTTGTGTTCCTTTGACATAAGCTCGCTGGCCTTCGGCCAGTGGAGCTGAAAACAAATGAAATCAGATTTTGTAATGTTTTTTCTTTTTACATTTTCGCAGTGCATAAAGCTTGCAGTCTAATTTGGGTCTGCGTTGTACTGTATTTTATGAGATGTGTTAGTCACACTGGCTTAGAATTACGTTAATCGGGCCATTCTTTATTCGTTTTAACGGGTGTAGTTAACACGGTTTCGAATAAGACCAAATTTTAGACGTTTGTCACAATTGAAAACGGTTGCAGACAGCAAAATGTGACCCACACGATAGGATCTATCTCTGAAGTAGTAGAAACAGTCGGTACTAATTTTTCTGGTACGAACTATCCAAAGCACGAGTAGTCCTATGTTCCCAGTTGTCCTATATATGAGTTGTCCTAGGTAGATATTGCTCGAGGTACGAGTTATACTGCCTACCAATTTTTTGGTACCAATCGTCCTGATACGAATACTTATTACTTCAATCAGTTGAACTCTTCATATTAAAGGCGCGTGTAGACTTGCTACCTGGACAATGTGTCTAAACGTGGCATCTAAATATGAACATTACCGTCAAATGGAAAGATATTCACTTAAGTAGGTATATTTGCATTGCGATGCAATGTCTAGCTGGCATATTTCGAATTTCATTTCTCACGTAAAATTTTATTCTTGGATTTGTAATGTTTCTTTGCCTACACTTTACCGTTACTAACCCGCTAACCTCGAAATCTCTCGTGAGAATTGTTCAGCTTCTTATTAAATGTGTAAAAGGTGGCTTAAACAGCAGTAACTCTACTGAACTGGAGATAAAGAAATTGTCCTAGAACCTTTTTATTTGGTTCTGTATCTTTTGTCGTAGCGTAATTTAAACTTTCACAAATGAAACAAAGGATAATGATTTAAGTAAATCTGCTTTATTTTGGTATATATCATTTTTCAAAATAAAAAAGAAAAAACATCTCATGCACTACTGCATTCATAAACCTCACAGAAAAGATTCGGAAGTCAATAAAGCACCATTATTTCACCCTTCACCAGGGAACAAAATTTTGGACTCATCAATAACTGAAATTAATTGCAGACGACAAATTAGATATGGCTCAAACAAAGGGTTTGTCTTTAAAAACACACAAAATGTTGTTGGAGAATATGCTCCTCGACAGCATTTTCTGTTTTTCCCACAGTGTTTTCAAATGCTATTTTCCTATGGGTTGTATCAACACAGGACTGATTGGTAAAGGGCTAAAGTAAGATGCTACAATTTGACCTTTCATGCTGTAACATCAAATATATATTATATACATCAGCATCAAACATACTGCATATCAACATCAAATATATATATCGACGACCCAAAGACGTCATATTTTGCACCTGTTACATCTACAAAAAATTACCAGATTACAAAATCTTGGACTTGGCCAAATTGAGAGCATTTGCAGAGGATGAAATTGTTTGGTAAAGGATTGAAACAATACTCTAAAATTTGATGTTTCATACTATAATATCAAATATACAAACAGATCAACCACCCGACCTCAGCTGGCAATTTGAATTTGTAGCTGTTTGGTCTATAAAGAAATCAGTCTCACAGCACAGTACAATCAATTCCTTTTTCAACATAAGATACATTTTGTTGGTAATATTTCTTAAAGGTATTTGTTGCTAGTTATTTTCACGTTTTTTGTGTGTTTTTTCCCCTACACTTTGAACATTATTTCAGTCATGGCACAACTCTTGAACTCTTATTAACCTGTTTTGTTGGTTTTAACAGTGCTTGAGCTTTGTAGTGCCTTGCCCAAGGAAAATCTGTCAATAAAACATGTCTACAAAAAAATGAATGTGTCAAAAATTTATTCAAACAAAATGGGAGATATGTCACCAGTACATAGTCTCTTCATGATGTAACGAGATCTACAGCATCTACATTTTAATGTATAAAGCCACTGCTGATATAAGCATTTTGGGGGGCAAAATTTATAATTTAGCTGAACATGGTATAAATAGAATACCGCATGAGTGGTAATTATTAACCCTTTCCCAAACAAGCCCTGGTTTTCACGTGTCTGCAGTACAAGTCTTTTGAAAACACTGTGGGAAAAGGAGTAATGGCTCGTAACGAGCAATTTCTCCTTTTCCCACAGTGTTTTCTAGCCTTTTGGAGAACTTTCTGCCATTTTCATCAAATTTAAAATTGTCGTCTGCAAACTCTTTCAATTTGGACCAGTACAAAATTTGTCGTCTGGGAAAGGGTTAAGTGTCTTTTTCTAACTTGTCATTCCTAAAGCGTAACAACTGTGTAAAGCCCCATTTTTTCAGATTTAGAATGACTCGTCTGATAAAAACAATAAAAGATGACCAGTCACGAATAATATTCTACATAATATTATGTCAAAGATTGTTGCTAAAAATGATCAAACATACATGTTGTTGAAAAATCTTTTGAAAAGATTACAATCTTTCCCTGAAAACAGTGGCTGTATATTGATACATCACATCAAAACAAAAGCCAGGAATAAAACTTTGTAATCTAGATTAATCTGCTGAATAAACACAAAGCTGTGATTTTCTAAACCTGTCCAAAGTTCATCACAATGTTAAAATTCAAGAATAAAACCGTCAACTGAATCCCTTCACTCTAAATCCCGACGAGATAGTCCCATTTCCAAAACATGATTATACTACTGCGTGTATACATTGCTACAATTAACCATTCCTTCCTAAAATATGAACTCACTGGCCAATAAAATAAACAAATATTCTACTTTTACACAACAGAAAATGCATTTTAAATATACAGAGAAACAGTAGATCTATCTTTTTTAAACAATTGCATGTACAGTAAAAGCTGTCTTACTGGCTACCTCTATTGACCCTTTACCAAACAATCCCATGTTTTAACGACCCTGATGAAAACATTCTATAAAACATTGTGGGGTACGGAGAAAATGCTGGTAACAAGCATTTTTCCCAGTTCCACAATGTTTTCTACCCTATAGGAGACAAAGCTCATCATTTGACCCACATAATTTTTCATCTGTAAATACTTTCAATTTCGGCTATTCTAGAATTACATGTATATCATTTGGAAAAGGGTTAAGAATGCAACATGTAAGAAGCATGCATACATGTTTACTGAGTTCATAGAAATGGAAAATATATTGAAATGTACAGATCTGTGTTACGCAAGCACCTGTTTTTAGCAGCACATTTTGAGTGTCCCCTAGGTACTTGCTTGATACAGGTTTGACAAGTGTTTGAACTCAACATTCTGGCTAGTTTTCTGTGCAATGCTTTGTTAACTGTCAACATATGGCCCTATAGCCTAATTGATAATGTTTGTACCTATGATGAAAATGGAGGTCAGACTACATAAAATTTGCTATAACATCTTTTTGGCAGACTTGCACTTTCAGACATTTTATAACAACTTTCATTTTACCTCTTTTTTCATTCTTTCTGATTGATTTGAAATGTTTATTTCACCTGTTCATCAGTCTAAAGATAAATAAAATACAAATAAATATCCATATGAATTTTAATCAAATATGAGATTTGAAACTCGTCTGTTTAAGAAACTTGAACAATTAAACAACAAAATAAATGTGGCTAAAAAAGAAGGTTTGATTTTTGAAAGAAAAGAAAACACTGTTGGAAAAAGGGCAAATGCTGATCATCAGTATTTTACCTTTTTACCCACAATGTTTTCAACGATTTCTGTCTGAGGGTCATAAGAACAATGAGCTGTTTACTACAGGCCGAAACTTTTGACTTAAACGTTAAGCATTATTTATGCTGCTATACGCAACTCAATGACCTTTTGTGGACAGCGTTGCTCAAGATCTGACTCGACAAAATTTGCAGTCTGATCTGGGATCCACACTGTCTGATAAGATGTTTTTCTCCAAAAAATAAGTTTAAAATCGCGACTTTCAGGTTTATAAGGAGATATCTTTCTCCAAAACAATAAGTTTGAAATAGTGACATTTGGGTTTTTACTATCGGCTTGAAAGTATCAGTTAACTTATTTAGCAGGTTGAGGGTTAAAATAAAATACTACAGACAACCTAAAAAGCTTTTGTAGGGCAGAAACTTTATTGTGCAATATTTCGGCTATTGCCTTTTTCCAGAGTTTTGCGATACTTTGAGGCTTGTATTACTCCAACCACAATGTTTTACATGAAGCAATTTTGCTATTTGTAAAACATTGTAGTTTGGGTAATACACACTCAAAAGTTTTAAAACATAATGGTTGAAGTAATACATACCTAACCCTTTACCAAACAACTCCCAGTCCAAACAACCCTAAGAAATAAGCCTTTTGGAAACACTGTATTAAAAGGAGAAAATGCTGGTAACCAGCATTTTCTCCTTTTCCCACAATGTTTTCTTTCCTTAATGAGGCAAATTTCATCAACTAAGTCATATCTAATTTGTCGTCTGTAGTTGCTTTCAATTTGGACAGTTCTACAATTTTGTCTTATGGTGAAGGGTTAAAGAATGATGTTCAACAGGATAAAGCGTTTCAAAACTCTTCAAAAATGCAATAGCCAAAATACCAAATATCAGAGATTTTTTTTTTTCCATAGTGTTTCATTCATTCCCTGTGGAGATCAAAAAGTCATTGGGAAGAAATTGTCCACTGAATAAGAGATACATAGGATCTGGCATGAGTTGGTGTCTAAGATAAAATTCTACTAAATGAGTCTACAAAAAATGTTATTAGGCGAGCATGTGGACGAGTTTCATAAAGTTTTAACCTCAAAAGCCAACAAATGTCAGATTCTTTTTATCACATAACTTTTTCTCAAGGATTATAGTTCATGATGTGTTAAAACATAGGCAGGCCTACATGTGCATTTGTGTTGAAATTCACATAAAGCCTATTTGTTTTTTTTAACAGGTGTGTACATCACAGAGAGAAAATAGTTCCAAAGAAACTTGCATATAGCAGCTTTGCTTAACATCGATAGATACTCAAATCTTCAGGTTTGTCATGATCATCAATTTTGACCGTTAATTTCACACAGGAATCTTGGTCAGCAATGGTTTAGAAATGGAGCGTATAATTACTGTGCATTGACCAAATACCACATTATTTTCTTATCTCACATGTGTGTAAGACTAGAAAATTTGTAATGACTGTCTTACGTTGAAAACTTGGGAAGATATGTGATAAAATTATGTACATATGGCTTACAAACACTGAATCTAGGTTGGCTTCCAAACACTGAATCTAGGATCTTTGTGTATATGGATGACAGAAAACATGATATTCCTGAGCTAAAAAATCCTTCAATGCTGCATGTATGCCTAGCTTACAAGCTCAAGTTTGGTTCACTTCACAAAAAATATTGAGAAAATGTTGAGAACACAAGGAGTTCAAATGACATATCACAAATTTTAGCACACCGGTTTAAAAAAAAAACTTGCCAGCAAAATAAAAAGTTTAAAAAAAAAATCTGGTTAACCTCAAACCTAGGTAATTTTCACATGTACAAATCCCCACCAGTATTATTTTTTAACTCTTTACCACACAACAAAATTTCAGATTCGATCAAATTGAAAGATTTTGTAGGCAACAAAGTAATTGTGACTCAAAAACAGAAATCTGGAATTGGAAGGGTAGAAAATATTGTGGGGTAAGGAGAAAATGCTGGCTATCAGCATTTTCTCTTTTTCTCTGAATGTCTTCAAATACCTTCTTTTTCAGGGTCATTAAAATTTGGGATTGTGTGGTAAAGGGTTCAAAGACAGATACTGAAGTGTAGAACACTTTTCAATTTCAAACTGTAAATATTGTTATCTTCATAACTGTCTGACACCTTTCTCTTGATTAAAATCAGCTCTGCAATCTAAGAACATGTTCATGGACATTCTTGCAGTAAAACGGGTTGGTAAAATGAAAGTCAAGCCTATGGTATAAATTTGAAAAACAACAAAAAGGATGATAAAAGAAGAAAAAAAAACATACCCAAATCACATTTTTTCTAGCACACAGAATCAAAGGGTGTGTAATAATAATAGAAAAATTTCAATCATAACAATATTTACAAAACACAAAGACACTGAGACAAATGAAAATTTTAAGAAACGGGTACATCATATAAAAGGACAAAAAAGGGGTGTCAAAATTTGCAAGCATAAAGATTTAACAAATGGCATAGAACTATCCCCTCACTTAAAGCCAAACTTTCTTCACAAAAATAAAAATAACATTAACACAGAGAAAACATGCATATCTATAAAAAGACAAAAAGATTACTTTTATACTTCATGGAATCTCACATAGGTTGGTAGTGGGGATAAAATTTTATTAAACCAGTGCAAAAACAATGTGAAGTTAGCCTTTGGCAAGCATAATCATTGAAGAGTTTAACCCTTTACCACACAATCCTGACTTTTAATGACCTGAAGAAGAAGGCTTTCGAAAGCATGGTGGGAAAAGGAGAAGATGCTGGAGCCAGCATTTTCTCCTTTTCCTAAAATGTTTTCTACCTTATCAAAGACAGAAATCAAAATTTGCACTGCATTTAATTTGTCGGCTGCCAATGTTTTCAATTTGCTTGCATCCTAAATTTTGCAGTTTGGTAAAGAGTTAATAAAGTCTCACCCTATACAGCCAAAAAATGTCTAATTCTTTTTTTCTCATTACTCTAGCACAAGAACTACAATCCATGGTGACTGTAAAACTCTAAATAAAACTTAAACCTGGAAAATTTATGAATGGGATCGTGTCCCTGCTTTGACAAGAGTGTACTTACTGGAATAAAGTACTTAGTTCCAAAGAAACATACATATAACTTGAGGTGAAATCATTTAAAAAAAGCACAACACCTTAGCTTTACCACAGTCATCAATTTTGACTACTGATTTGACAGAAAATTAATGTCGTGAAATGATTTGGAAGTAACTGGCAGGAACACATTGCATTAAACATTCACTAAATAATCACAAAAACGTTAGAGATAAGATTACTTGAAATTATGTGTAAGAACTTCATGTAACATCATGTATCTACCATTGTTTCCAAACCACTGCAACAGACAGGAATTTATAATCAACGTAAAGCTCAAATCTATTTTACATTTGAATTAAAATTTTGCAGTTACATGTAAACTTCTTTCATACTACTCTTATTGAGGATGTACATGTACACTCTTGACATAGCCAAGAGACATTTACATTAAAGTCATTATGGATTGTAATACTTGAGAAAGAGTTTTGTGATAACAGGAATCTTACATTTTTTGGCTTTTTGGGTAAGATTTTTGTGAAGAAAATTATTGAGAAAAAAAATGTTAATTCATGCCAGCCAAACCTTGCTTAACCCTTAGGCTTTTGCTGAACAGTTACTGACCCAAGCGTAACTGACTGACCTTTTGCGGATAGCATAGATTAAGATCAGAATGCACAAAACATGCAGTCTGATCTTGTATCTACACTGTCCGATAAAGAGATATCTTTCCTCCAAAATTACCTTTGAAATAGGAAAATTTGGGTTTTGATTAACAGCTTGAAAATTTCATTTCTTTTATTAGCAGGATAAGGGTTAATAACATTTTCACGGGACTCATTTAATTAAGTTTTATCTGTACTTCCAACTCATGTCAGATTTCATGTCTCTATGAGCCATAAAAAAATGTATGGGATATTTATAGCTAAAGAACAGATGAGACTTACAGAGCTAAAATCAACAAAACTTAAAACAATCATATAATATATTATTAGGATATATCTTCTTTTTAACACTATGTACACACAATAACCAAAGACATAAAATCTAAATAGTGAGAGAGAGGCAAAACAAGGAATCTTACATATTCATCAAATTATGGAAATGAACGCAAAATGAAATCTGGTTTTAACTCTTTACCACACAATCCTGAATTTTAACAACCCAAAAAGAAGAGGCCTTTGAAAACATTATTGGAAAAGGAGAAAATGCTGGTAACCAGCATTTTCTCCTTTTCCAACAATGTTTTCTACCCATTCACAGAAAGTCTCATCATTTGAACTAGATTTAATTTGTTGTCTGTAAGGGCTTTCAATTTGGATGACTCTAAAATTTTTTTCTGCAGTAAAGAGTTAAACTCCCTTAAAATGATAGGATTTATCATTCAAAGGTTGAGAAAAGTTCTTGAAAGGGGTCAAAGTGCTGGTGACCATCTTAAAAATCTGAATGGCACTCTTACATCTTAAAATTTTCAATCACTCCTTCCTAAAATATTTGTTACCTTTTTATTTCCCATTCAGAAATACATAGCATCTTATTCTTTCATACAATTTTGTAAATTTACATTTTTCTCTATTAAAGGTTTTGCAGACAACGAATTAATTCCTGCTAAAATAGTGAGATATGTCTTTGATAGGATAGAAAACATTGTGGGAAAGGGAGGAAATGTTAGTTTCCAGCATTTTCTCCTTTTCCCACAATATTTTCAAAAAGCCTCTTCCTGAGGTTCATTCAACACAGGATTATAACGGATTAACTCTTCCAAAGATGACAATATTATAGACTTAACCAAATTGAAAGCATTTCCATGCAACAAATAAAATATAGATCAAAGGAAAGGTTTATCTCTAATAAAGTAGAAAACATCATGGGAAAGCAGCATTTTCTCCTTTTCTTAAAAGGTTTTCCGTAACCTCCTTCCTCAGGGTCATACAACTATATGATTGCCTAGCAAGGGGTCAGTTACATCCAAACCCAAGGGTACTTTTAAAGTTGTACAAATTAAATTCAGCCATGCTCTGTGGAAAAGGTGGCTTAATGCATTTGCAAAAAGTATTGACCCAGGTCAGCCTGCCCAGTCTGCACAGGCTGACCTGGGCCGAAACCTTTTTCTTTTCGGTCAATTTGCTGCACATTAAAGGACCAGTGTATACCTCAAGGTCCAGTTGGTTGTTAGACAAAATGGACTTCATGGGCCCATGATCATGTGATGACTTGCTAGGTATCATGTAAGAGTGCATATGATAATCAAGGGTGGTAAATGGTAGCAAACTGTATGCATTAAGTCCCCTTTTGCCAGAGCATGACTCAATTCCATTATCTCGTCAATATAGTCCATTTTTTTTAAACCTCTCTCGATCACAAAACCCAGTACGTGCTTTTTTCCACATTTGTAATCTCAGCAATATTGTATATTTACAGCACAGAATTTTTCAAACCTCTCTCTATCAAAAACCAAGTACACGTTATTTTCCACTTTTGTAATCTCAGCAATATTGTATATTCACAGCATAGAATTTTTTAAACCTCTCTCAATCAAGAAACCTGGTACACGCTTTTTTCCACTTACATTGGGTACACCACATTTCACGATTCTCCATGCCGTACACTTTGCGGCACTTTCGAACTTCACTGCGAGGTTTTTTGTGAATGCTCATGAGCTTTGGTGCATTTACCGAGTGGATTTTTGGAGACTGAGCCTGGTGTTGTTGTAGTCGTTCCTGAGACGAAAGTTTTCCAGAGGTTCGTATTGGTGGTGACGGCTGCAAATATACACAATAATGTACAAAATTGCATCAATTTTAAAAGGTTGTGTATTTATCACATAATTATCTACCTTTATTTTTGGCTTGATAAAGCACTCATGACTTTTATTATTTTACACACACTTGATATTAGATTATGTGACTTCATAAAAGAATTGTGTGACCTCATCTGTCACAGCATTGTATTCCTACTCTTTGTTTTTTTTTAAAACAGCATATTGAATATCTTATGACATAAATGAAAACATTAAAGTTTCTCATAAAACTAATAGCCTGGCATCTCCTTCTTACTTTACTGAATAATTAGGTGGTGGTTTACATGGCTTACATCATTTTTTGAGTCATAAGAGGTAACAGCTCACTTATTAATGTTTTCTTGGGTCAAACAGAACTAAGTTGGGCCTCTGAAGTGTCTGCCCAACTGCCACTCCCACAATAAAAATTTAGCCCCCCCCCCTCCCCTTAATGAGGATCAACCCCAAGGGCCACTGGATTACTGATTCAAGGACTTAACCCTTGAGCTGCTAAGTGTGACTCATAAATAATTGATAATTCTTGACAATTTGGATAAGAATGCAATTAAGAATGGTTAGTGAATACGGATCCAGGTTTTGTTCTTACCAAACATCTAAATCACACTCTAAATCTTATAACAAATTTAGAAAGTAACACAATTTCTAATTGGCTACACCATTTGATTTTGCCAATAAGAAAGATTGTTACATTGAAATTTAGAAAATCTTGAGAATATCAAATCGAGTGCAGCTCAAAATGATAAATGAATACAACCCCAGGTCAAGATATAAGATCATTAGCCTTTGACCCGTAAAAGTCAAGAGAGTTAAGAGAAAAAACAAGGGCCAGTCAATAAAACTCAAAAACGTCTTACGCTAGATGAAAATGTGTATGTATTTTGCCATGACAGAGATCTTTGTACTTCAGGTGCTTTGATCGGGATTGGCACAGCCTGGGCTTGGTTAAAAAAAGCACTGTTGGAGGGTACACTAGAGGCAAACACTTTTCTGAAATCCTGGAAAATTAAGTCATCACGAAAAATTCATTTAACCCTTAACCACAAAATCCCGAGTTTTAAAGACCCATGCGAAAGAGGCCTTTGAAAACATTGTAGGAAAAGGAGAAAATGCTAGTTACCAGCATTTTCTCCTTTCCCCACAATGTTTTCTACCTTTCCAAAGGCAAATTTTTGTTTTGGGCTCACATTTATTTTTTCATCTTCAAATGCTTCAAATTCGGACCAGCCTAAAACTGTCATCTGGTAAAGAGTTAAATCCATTCTTAACCCTTAACTCTTTACTAAACATCAAATTTTTGGACTGGACCAAATTCAAAGCATTTGCAGACAATAAGTTAAATGAAGCTAAAATCATGGCCTTTGTCTTTGATAGGGTAGAAAACATTGTGGGGAAAGGGGAAAATGCTGGTTTCCAGCATTTTCTCCTTTTTTTACAATGTTTTCAAAAAGCTCTTTTCTTCAGAGTCGTTAAAACTCTGGATTGTGTAGTAAAGAGTTAAAGTGCCAAATAAATCCAATGGACATTTTCAGTATAGAATAAGACCTTGGAATAATTGCAATTTCGTGGTTGCATTTTGTCGTCAGTGTCTCAACAAAGCAAATAGTGTAGATCAAAGATCAGACTGTATGCTTTGTGCAGTTTGATCTCAATGTACACTAGCCGCAAAGGCACCTGTCATAGTGAAAGGTGCATAAAAGGTTAATATCTTTCAAAAAATTGATCAGTTGTTATAGAAATATGACTTTACTCTCTACCACATATTTTCATAACTTCTTAGTGACAAAGCTTTTGAACACATGGTGGGAATAGAAGGAAATGACAGCATAACTGACAGGTTCTCCTTTACCAATAATGTTTTCAAAAAAGCCTCCTTCCAGAGGGGCAATAAAAAAAGGAATTATCAAACAGTAGAAAGAAAAGGATACAATTTACATATACATGTATGTTGTCCTTTCCTCATAGAAATAACCAAATTCTAGGATAAAAATTTTGTTAAGCCCTTTAAGTACTAGACTTCAAAATTTCAGACTGGCCCAGATTAAAAGCATTTTGCAGACAAAAAATTAAATCTGGTCAAAATGATGAGATTTGTCTTTGAAAGCTTAAGAAACCTTGTACGATAAGGAAGAAATGCTTGTTATCAGCATTTTCTCCTTCTTCTATTATGTTTTTCAAAAGTTTTCTATCTCAGGTTCATTAATCTTTACCACAACATCCAGAGTTTTAACGACCCTGAGAAAGACCGCTTTTGACAACATCGTGTGAAAAGGAGAAAATGCTGGTAACCAGCATCTTCTCCTTTTCCAACAATGTTTTCTACCCTATCAAAGACAAATTCTATCATTTGAACCACATTTAATTTGTCCAAACTGCAAATGCCTGCAGTTTGAACAAGTCTATTTTTTTTTTGCCATGTAGTAAAGGGTTAAATGTGATAAAGATGTCAAGATTTGTCGTTGAAAGGGTAGAAAGCATTGTGAGATAAAGAGAAAATGCTGGTCACCAACATTTTTCTCCTTTTCCTACAATTTTTTCAAAAGCCTCTTTTCTCCAGTTCATTTACCTTTAGGCTGCTCAGTGCGACTTTTTTGCAGACAGTGTAGATCAAGATCAGACTGCACAAAATGTGCAGTCTGGTTCCATATTCACCAAACAGTTTTAAGAACATTCTTTATTCAATTCTCGAGAATTTTCTGGATTTGAAAATAACACAATTTCTGATTGGCTAAACCAAATGGTTTAACCAGTCAGAAGTTGCGTTACTTTCAAATTTAGAAAATTCTTCAGCATAAGACTAAGAATATTCTTAAGAATGGTTGGTGAATATGGACCAACTTGCATCTACACTGTCCAATAAGGGAATATCTTTTCCAAAAAAAAAAAATCTGTTTGAAATAGCAGAATTTGGGTTTTTTACTGTTAGCTTGAAAAGTTTCATGTCACATCGCTGGATATGGGTTAAAACAGGATTGTTTCAACTAGAAGAAAGCTCTCCATACCTTTTTTTGATAGTCATGGTCTGGGATGACAAAATGTTGAGTTTGTTCAGTTGGGCTGATATCTGTGGGTGGAGAGGATGCTTCTGTGCTCATATCTGATAAGCCCTGGGTCACATGGTCAACAGTGACATCAATCTCTGTATAGTAAAACTCTTCTTCCCCATCGACCTCAGAGCCACCTCCCTCTTTTGTCCTGAAATATATCGCAAAATTATCTAAAACAGTCATAAATTTGTCTAGAATTGGCACAGAATTGACCAATATTGTCCAAAATGGTCCATAGTTGTCTAAAATTGCCCTAAGTTGTCCAAAAATGTCTACAGTTGTGAAAAAGATAAAGACTTTTCCACCATTGTCAAAAAATGTCCACAATTATCAAGAATAATCCACAATTATCAAAAATTGTCCAGAATTGTTGACAACTATCAAAGACTGTCCAAAATTGTCCACAACCATCAAACACATCAAAATTTTAGACTGTCCAAAGTTATCCATAGTTGTAAAAAATTAAGTTATTGACCAACCATTACCAGGAACATTGGTATTATTCTCCAGAATTTTCGAAGTTTGAAAGAAATACAACTTCTAATTGCCTAAACCATTTGGTTTAACTAATCAGAAGTTGTGTTACTTTCAAATTCGGAAAATCTTGAAGAGTAAGACTAGGAATATTCTTAAAAATGGTTGGTGAATACAGACCCAGATTAGTCGCTGAAAGGACAGAAAACTTGAGGGAAATAGAGAGAATACTTGTTACCAGGGATGCCTCCATTTCTCAAATATTCTTAAAAGCCCTTACCCTATTATCAAGGTTATAAAAACAGATCAGATAGGCTGCATACTGTGAAAAATGGGATCTTAGACGCTTTGTGAGTAACTGGCATTGATTCTATTTTATGAACAAACTTGTTAGACCTACATACCCAAGATGAGATTGCCGAACATGTTTTTCAATGGCAGAACATGACACATAGATCTTCTTGCATCCAGGCCAGGTACATTTGTACATCGTCTTTATATGCACCTAATAATAATTCAATTATACATAATGTGAGTGGTGCTCTAGCAAAAAGGGGCTTAATGCCTCTCTGTGATGCATGATACCAAGCAAGTCATCACATGATCATGGATCCATAAAGTCCTTTTTGTGTAACAGCTGACTGAATAATGAGGTAGATTGTCCATTGACATGCAGAGAATTGATCAATAGCAAAATGTTTTGGCCCAGATCAGCCTGTGCTGACTAGCTGCGTTGGCTGACCTGGGTTAATACTTTTTGCAGATGCATTCAGCCCCCTTTTCACAGAATATGTCTCATATATTATACAAAAAAAAAAAGCACTAACAGTAATGATCCATCATTCAAATTGGGTTGTTTATAATTGAAATAGAATGTGGTTGCAGCAGCAATGATCCATCATCGAAACGTGGTTCGCTATTGAAATAGAATGAGGTTGCAGTATACCAATTATGGTAATGTGAACTCTATAAAGTACTGTCAGTACTATGGTGTAATTCATTTATAAATACCTGAAAATTTCCCAGCTCAAGTGCATTCATTGCTCACGGATGAGATAACACACACAACAGAAAAAAATTCTGTATCTACACACTGTGAAATACGGTTCCAAATATGACATGATGACATAGGCTATAGCTCACCAGCTGAAAACATGCGTAATGATTTGTGATTTGATAAGTCAAAATTGTTACTCAATAATAATCCTTTACCACACAATCCCAAGCTTTAATGACCTTGAGAAAGAAGCCTTTTGAAAATGTTTATGGAAAAAGGAGAAAATGCTGGTAACCAGCATTTTCTTCTTTTTTCTAAATTGTTTTCTACCATATCAAAGACAAATTCCATCATTTGAACCAAATCTGTATTATCGTCTGCAACCACTTTCAATTTTGGAAAGTCTTCAATTCTTTTTATGTGGTAAAGTGTTAAAGAATCGTTGTTATTTCTACATAAAGATGCTGGGTATCATTTCAGGTGAAGAATCAAAACTATAAAACAACAGACCTTTGTCTGCTCTCCCTCCTCATTTTCCTTCATATCAACATCAAACTGTACTCCTTCATCCTGTGCGAAAGGGCCAAACATCATGCCTGACCCCACAGGGGCACTCTCACTAAGGTGACTGGTCGAGGGTGGTGAGGGATCACTACGCTCCGAGATGTTGCTATAGAAACCACTGCTTGAGGCACTGCTGGATAATGGTATTGGTCGGGTACTTGTTGGTATTTCTGTGTTAGTGAAAAAAACAACACCATTTTTTAACCCTCTAACACACTTTTAACCACCCTGCCAAAGGATTCTTTTGAAAACATTTTGGGTAAAGGAAAATATGCTGGTTACCAGCATTTTCCCCTTTTCCCAATTTTTTATCCACTCATCAAAAACAAAATTCTTTTTTGAATCATATTCTATTTCTCCCCTTTAAAATGCTTTCATTGTAAATTGGGTCAAATTTTAATCATTTGTTGTTTGGTAAAGGGTTACTGTAACTCTTTACCACATGACAAAAATGTGCACTTGTCCAAGTTGAAAGTATTTGCAGACAAAAATTTTGGCTCAAGTGATGGAATTTGTATTTGATAGGGTAGAAAACATTGTGGAAAAGGGAGAAAATGCTGGTTACCAGCATTTTCTCTTTTTCCTACGATGTTTTCAAAATGGAAATCTTACAGGAATCAGTACGTAAAAGGAATTTCTTTTTGCTGTGGTTTTTTTTATTATGTGAATGAACATAAATTTCAAAAGAATTTGATTTGATTTTCATGGTATTTTGATTCAATATCTAAAACAGAGTTACTGGAAATATATTTGCAACAGTTGATGAAGTAAATGATTGACTGAATGGTGTTTTAAGCCACTTTCAACTTTATTTCAGCAATATCAGGGCTACAGCTCGCATATCCATGTATGTCCTGGGTTTCACCAGTCCCAGGCTAGGGCTCTGTCAAAGTGTCTTGCCCAGTGACACTTCCATGAAAGGCCCAGTACTTCAGGTGAGGCTCAAACCTGGGGCCTTCAGGTTACAAGTCCTACATTTTACCACTGAGCCATGCAGAACCCCTGCAACACGTTACAGAAGAAATTAAAACATTTCTGATGTAAGAATCAATCACACTATTTCTAGTCATCTAATCTAATACTGAAAAAAAAAGCTTTTTTCAGTAGAGTCATTAACTCTTTACCATGCAAGCCCCCAGTTTGAACACCCCTGAAAAAAAAAGGTTTTGAGAGCATTGTGGGAAAATGCTGGTTCCCCCAATGTTTTAAACCCTTCCAAAAATGAATTTTAAATATTGACTCACATATTATACAATTTGGACATGTCTAAGATTTCGTCCTGTGGTAAACAGTTAACTCTTTACCAAACAACAAAATTTTAGACTGGTCCAAACTGAAAGCATTTGCAGACAACAAATTATATATGCCTCAAATGATTGGATTTGTTTCTGAAAGGTTAGAAAATATTATGGGAAAAGGAGAAAATGCTGGTTACCAGCATTTTCTCCTGTTCCCTCAATGTTTTCAAAAGCCTTCTTTCTCAAGATCGTTAAAAGTCAGGATTGTGTGGTAAAGGGTTAAAAGTAAAAACTCTGGGTGGTTTGGCACATATTTTATAATTATACAGCAGCATCTAAAAATATCTTTATTTTTAAATAGACACTGGGTACCAGCATACTTACCCCTGAGATCAATGTATTGAGGTGACTGTGGACTGCAGCTCAAACTTGTCAGCACTAAAGCAGCTATGTTTTCATCCATCATTTCCACATCATCACCCCTACCAACAGGGTCATCGCCCCTGGTTACCAGGTTTTCATGGAAGTCATTGGTAAGGATAACATTATCCGAGTCCCAGTGTCGACTGCAAAACAAAAGACACATGATTATTTCAATTGTTGTTTAACCCTTTTCAACACCGTCCAAAATTTTAAACTGGTTACCAGCATTTTCTCCTTTTCCCACAATGTTTTCAAAAGTCTTCTTTTTCAGGGTTGTAAAAAGTCAGGATTGCGTGGTAAAGGGTTAATTTGCAGTCTGCAAATGCTTTCAATTTGAACTATTTGTCATTTAGTAAAGAGTTAAGATCAAGCAAAACACAAATCGTATGGCAAAGGTTTAAATATGGAACAAATGATAAGATTTTCCTCTGCTTGGAAAGCAACTGCATCTTGTGGTATTTTCCCCTATTCCTGCAATGTTTTCAAACGTTATCTTCCCTAGGACCATAAAACAAGGAATGGTGGGTAAAGGGTTAAACCTTCACAAACAAAAACAAAATTGTAGACTCATCAAATTGAACATATTTTCCATTGTTTAGCTTAAAAAAAAATGGAATCATGCTTATTCAAGTATTAGTAAAAGTATATTTTAAACAAAAGGGAGATAAATGATTTCCAAAACTTGCATTATTAAAAGGGTAGTTACCTCCCTTCAATAATAAAAATATTCTGGCCATTAGCTGGGAATAAGCCTGGCTTACACAAGATACATTTTCTGATAGATAAGTTTAAGCAATCTTAGAAGAAGGTTAGCGGAATGCTCACTGACATCAAAATACACAGAAACTAACAAGCAATATAAGGGAAAGAGATCATGACTATTTTTTTAGACATTTGAAATTGGTGCTTCCAACCAATGTCAGTTTAAAAGCAAAAAAGGTTTGTTCATTTTGTTATTTGTTTGTTTGGTGTTTAACATTTTTTCAGAAAACATATGCTGGTCACCAGCACTTTCCTCCTTTACCCAGAGTGTTTTCAAAACGCTTCCTCCTGATCATCATAAAGTTTGGTCTTATGAAAACATTTTGGGAAAGGAGAAATTGCTGGTTACCAGGGTCATTCATACATTAACGCTGGATTGTTTGGTGAGTGACTTAGGCTAGGGTACCTCACTAAACTGGGTTACTGACAACCATATAACATCCCTCAGTCTGATCTTTTACTTTTGTGAAAGAGTGAAGCAAAAATATGCTTTGAGTTACCCTGCCCTTCCAATGCAATACACAAAGATATCCTGCATGGCTCAGTGGTAAAGTGTAGCACTCATGACCTGGAGGGCCCAGGTTTGAGCCTCACTGGATCCACTGGGTTTTTCGCGGGAGTGTCCTTAGACAAGACAGTTCAGAGCCCTACCCTAGTACTGGTGAAACCCAGGAAACAAATGATTTTGTGAGCTGTCGCTGCGATATGACTGCAATTATGTTGAAAGCTGCATAAAAGCCATTCAATCAATATATAAAATGACCTCTGATGTGAGTAATTATGTAGGTCATTCACCCTGCAGGTGAATGTACAGTTATATAACAGTTCACACTGCAGTGACCAGTCCAGTAGGAATATACACTGCAAACCCACAGGTCAATATTGAGGTCATGACCTCTTTCTGTTTTTATCAAGCACTTCACTTTGTCCTGAACCCTTAACTTTCTAGAACACAATCCAGAGTTTTAACCCTTAGGCTGCTAAGTGCCACTCACTGACCTTTTGCAGGTGGCATAGATTAAGATCAGACTGCACAGAACATGCAGTCTGATCTTGGATCTACACTGTGCGATAAGGAGATATCTCTCCTCCAAAAATACCTGAGAAATACCAACATTTGGGTCTTTACTAATTACTAAGGTCTTGAAAGCTTCATTTTTTGATATATTTAGCAGGAAAAGGGTTAATAACCAAATCCAAAAAATTATTTTGAAAACATTGTCATTTCATAATCAACTCTTTACCAAACAAGGTTTTAGACTAAGCATTTGCACACAACATATTAACCCATTACCACACATAATGACATTCCCGAGTTTTAAAAAGCCATTTGTAAACATTGTGGTTGCCGGTAACCAGCATTTTCTCCTTTTCCCATAGTGTTTTCTACCCTTCCCAAAACAAATTTCAATTTTTGAGTCACATTTATTTTGTCATCTGCAAATGTTTTGAATTTGGACTGGTCTAAGATTTTGTTGTTTGGTAATGGGTTACGGTGGTCACTGGAACTCAGGATTATGTGGTTAAGGAGCAAGCGTCAGTACCTTACATTTTTTTTACCCCATTACTGTACAGAATAAAAACTTTTTATTTCTCTTTAATTAACAGTCCATTTCAAAAAACCATTGTGAGCAATTGCTTGTCAGATGTACTGTTGTTATTGCTAATTTATCTACAACAGTATATTCCAGACTCTTGAAAGTAACAAATACCGGCTTGTAAGCTCAAGTCATTTTAGTACAAGGCATTTCATACATAAACAGTTATCACATTCTGTGGGGCTATAAATTCCATCAATAACAATACTGAATCCATAATACTGAGAAAGGTAAAACCAAGAATCTTTGAAGCTGTATAATTATAGCAACAAAAGTGCTGATAGCTGACTGGCCAATCTCATACAGTTGTAGTCCATTAATGGTTCATTACAGCCAGGTGTGCATTGTACCAAAGCCACATACAACCCTTAACCCTTGAAGTGCCTTTCATTACTATAGTTGCCTTTGCAGGCAGTGTAGATTAAGATCAGACTACACAAAAAATGCTGTCTGTTCATTGATCTACTCTGTCCACTTTGCTGAAAAACTACAGGCAAAAAAAATTGCAATTATCTGGGTCCTATTCTAGACTGAAAACGTCCATTGGTTTCTTTCCGCACTTTAACCTGTTACCACATAATCCCGAGTTTCAAAGACACTGAAGGAGAAGGCTTCTGAAAACATTATGGGAAACGGAGAAAATGCTAGTTACAGTAACCAGCATTTTCTTCTTTTCCAACAATGTTTTCTACCCCTTCAGTGACAAAGTTAGATCATTTGATCCAGATTTTCTCTTTTGGTCTGCAAAATACATGTACTGTACTTTCAATTTTGACTAGTATCAGAGCTCCAGATAAGAGGGAGTGATGGTTTTCTAAATCCATTATTTCTCTTGCCAACCCATTTTGTGGGTACTCATTAGAATTGTCTCCATGAGACAATTTTAATGAGTACCCATAACATAGCGTTTAGTGGAGAATAATCAGTTACATGTATTTTCAATTCTGAAATCAAAATCACTCCCTTTATCTGGAGCTCTGTAACATTAAATTCTGTCATGTGTAGATCAAGATCAGACTGCACAGAACATGTAGGCTGACCTTATATCTTCAGTGTAAGCTAATTTGAAAGATATTCTAGCCAAAAAAAAAACTCTGAAGTTGCAATAATTTGGCTGATTTATCTAATTGGTAAGATCCATTTTTCTTATTCACTGCACTAACAGTTAAACTGCAATATATAAGTGAGCCATGCTCTGTGAAATGGGGGCTTAACTCTTTACCACACAATCCTGACTTTAAACAACCCTTAGAAAAAACTCCTTAAAAAAATTTTGTGGGTAAAGGAGAAAATGCTGATAACCAGCATTTTAACCTTTCCCCACAATGTTTTTTACCCTTCCTAAGGCAAATTTCAATTTCTTAGTCACACTGAATTTGTTGTCTGCACAAGCTCTCAATTTATTTAGAAAATTTGATGGTGTGGTAAAGAGATAATGCATATGCAAAAAGTATTGACCCAGGTCAACCTGTAACAAACAACAAAACTTTGCTTTTGGTAAATTTTCTGCAGGTCAAAGGACCAGTATATCTCATGATTCAGGCAGTTGTTAGAAAAATGGATTTTATGGATCCATAGTACTGTGATGATGTGCTTGGTACAATGCCTCATGGAGATGCATTAAGCCCCCTTTTGCCAGAGCATGGCTTGTTAGTAAAAGGAATAGAAGTCTGATCTTGATCTACAATGGCCACAAAGTCAATAGTTGTGAAAGATGCTTAACCCTTTCAGCGCCATAGGCGAAAACAGGGGCTTTTGAGGATTTCACAGATCAAGATCAGACTGCACAGAATGTGCAGTCTGATCTTTGATCTGTACCGTCCGCTTGATTAGTCGAGCCCCTATGATAAATATCTTTCTGGGTCTCTGTGGATTGCATTTACAGTCACCGAAAGAAGTCGAGTTTATTTATTTGGCGCTGACAGAGTTAAAGGGTCAAAAAAACTCATAAAAGTGCTACCTTAAAGCTGTATTTGCTAGGAAAATGAATAACAATAACTTACAACATGAGTTTAGGATCAGACTGCATGTTCTCTGCAGTCTGATCTTGATCAACACTGTCTGCATAAGTGCATGATCCGGCTGAGCTTGGCAGTTTTACCCTTTACCCAACAATCCGGTGTTTCAAAGACCCTGAAAAAGAGAGCTTTTAAAACATTTTGGGAAAGAGAGAAAATGTTGGTTACAAGCATTTGCTCCTTTTCCAAATTGTCTTCTAAACTCTCATAGACAAATCCCATGATTTCATACCCATCTAATTTGTCGTCTGCAAAATTTTTTATTTTGGACCAGTCACAAGTTTTGTCCTTTATTACAGAGTTAAGGGTTCAGATTGATTGATTGATTGATTGTATGGTGCTTAATGCCGTTTTCAACATTATTTTAGTTATATCGCGGCGGCCAGTGCACCTATCCATGCTTTCCTGGAGTTTCTTTTACCAGTACTCCGCACAATATTCTTTCCAAGCCACCGGCTGCTTTCCCACATAACCATCACTGAAACGATGGACAGCGGTGAGAGAGGAATGAATCCTGTCGCAATGACTATCATCAATCCTCGGATTGCCAAGCCGGGGATCGAACCAGCTACCTCCTGTTCTCAAGTCCTGTACGCTACCGACTGAGCTACAGGGGCTTGGCGTTAAGGGTTCAGACATGTATTTGGATTTTCTGAAATAAATACATGTATGCAGGGATTAAGACTAGCACTTGCCCAGTCACCCATGGCTAAAGAAAATCAGTCTAGATGAGTGAACATCCCTGTACACCTAGCCTACAAACTGATCATCCCTGGGGAAAAAAATCTGTAAAAATAGGAAATTTGGGTACTCCTTGGCCAACTATGGTTCTCTATGTACAGTGCTCATTTCTGTGTATGGTTGTGCTGAGATCAGACTGCACCAAACAGATCTACAGCATCTAGTTTTTGTGAATACTCTGATCAGTGCTCAGCAGCCCTTGTGTTGAAGTACAGTCACACCTGTCTTTATGACCACCTGTATTAAAGAACTAACTGCTTCAAGAGACCAGTCTGCTCTTGACCAACACCACCCTTAACATTCTGTCTAAGCCACTGGCTTCTATCCTATGTTGACAAAAACCAAGCAATGTCCAACCATGAGAACAGAATGAATCCTTTTGCAATGACTGATCAAACCTACAAAAGAGTTTTGCCCAGCTGGGATTCTAACTCAAACCCAAGATTACCCTTGTGATTTAACCCTTTACCACACAATCCTGACTTTTAATGGTGCTGAAAAAGAAGCCTTTTGAAAACATTGTCAATGTTTTCTACCCTTCCCAAAATAAATTCTTATTTTTCAGTTACAATTATTACGATTCTGCAAATACTTTAAGTTTGGACTTGTCTAAAATTTTGTCGTTTGGTAAAGGGTTAAAGAGCTAAAGAAGCTCCCAATTATTTCACCCAAAAGCTCCAACAGAAAACTTCCGACAGTATAGAGGCTTAACAGACATACTTACAGTTGTTTGTTTGGCATATCTATTCCTGACGAGACGGCTCTTTTCTTAGATTCTGATAACTGGAGATCTGCCATCTTTGAATAATCTGTGTCCTGATCTTGTAATCTTGCCGACTTGCGACTCCTCATAAGCCTAATCTCTTCCAATCTTTTTGTCAGTTCAACCTCTTCCCCTGCACTCGTGATGACACTGGTCAGAATTTCGTCACTGTCAACATTGTGCTCTATTACAGTGCCGTTGACCTCTCGACCATTCAATGTCAGAAAAACTTTTTGACCATTTTTCAAAAATGCTGAATGAATCTGTTGAAATCCCTGGCCGATAATTGACTTACATGGTATGTTCTTTTCGTAGCCATCGTCAAATAAAACAGTGTATACGGCGTCCGTGAACGGTGTTTCTTCAGCGTATTGCGATTGAATTATGCCGGGGTAGAATCGGCCATCTTGCCATTTTGCGGCCACTCGAGTCCCAACTATTGAACGCTTCGCGAGCCTTCTGCTTCCAAACATGGTGCTCAAAACTAGTACTAACTATCATTAAGCTTTCATCTAAAACCATATGAAGTTACCTGTCATAAAAATACCATAAACAATACCCAAAATAATTGAACTTTTTCAATGAAAACATATGCCGGTTCCTTCTAGCCGGTTTGTTTTGATGACAATACGAAGGCGGGGCTTCTTGACGATATCAACAAAACCATGTGATCAAAATCAAATTTGTGATTGGTAGAATTTCGCACACCTTCAGTATTTCATTGGCGAAATTCTCAACGTTGAATGTGAAGGTCGTCAGTAACAACTGTTTCTGGGAAAATCTTGCGAAAATAACCAATTTCATGAATTGGTTTAGAGTCGAATTGAGTTTGATACACCATAATATATCATACGCCAATATGATTTAACAAGTAAACGAAGAAATGAACTGAATTTTCATAAATGACCTATATATTTTGACCTGTCAATCACGTTTGCAGAGAGCTGTTTATTTGGGTCAATCTTATTGAACCACAAATCATGAAATAGTTTCGTGTTGTTCAGAGACATGCAAGGAAAGCGTGCGCTTTAAATTCTTCATGGTTTCTGTCCATTAAACCTGACATTTTTGCGTATTATGCATATCAAACGATAGGTGAAGAGACAGTTTGAGTGCCCATTTTCACGACTAAAAATAATTATCGGATGGGTACATTCAAAGAAGGTAACAGCGGTTACCAGATTCTAGGGCAAACAACCATTGGTCAACATTTAGGTGGCTCACGTGACAACTGTCAAAATTTTTGTAAGCAAATCCCAAAATGCCTTGTTCAATATGTCAGCCTCCACAAAATTCAGGAATTGGTGTTGTATCCTAAAATTTGGAACTACGTTTTCGCTCTTATATCTGTTAACAACGATTTTGAGTGCAACTGCAGATGAATTTCATAGTAACTGAGTTATATAGTTTCTTTAATTCCAACTCTTTTCAATGAATACACGTATATTCTTGCTCAAAAATCAAAAATGTGCTTTGAGAGGCAGGAGAGTATGAGTTGTCTAATAAATCACCGGTATCCTCGTCCCGTTTTAACCCTTTTCTTACTGTTTCTTTAGAGAACTGTTGGCTCATATTTCACCCTCTGTAGTCTTCTCTGTTAAATCTGTGACTTTCGGTGATCCATGTCTTTCCATTTTTTAAACATTAAAAAAAGCAGGGATCGTATATTACAATATATTACAGGATCCCTGAAAAAAAAAATAACCATTTTGAAGCCCAAATTTACAGAGTTCATACACTTCATCTTGTAGTAACGACAGTGGTTCCGTCTCTTTACTGCACTTGTTCTTTATACAGTTTAGCATCATCAGCAAAAAGAACACGATGAGATTGAACTCTTTTGGGTAGATCATTTATATATAGTATAACTAGCACAGGGCCTAGGACAGACCCTTGTGGTATGCCTGAGGTCACTGAACCTTAACCACACAATCACAAGTTTTAATGACCCTTGTAACCAACATTTTCTCCCTTTTGCCAGTGTTGTCTACCCTATCAAAGACAGAAATCATTACTTGAGCTACACTTATTCTGCTGTCTACAAAATTAATGCTTTCAATTTGGTCGAGTCCAAATCCCTATCAGACGAGAAAGTTCTAGATTTGTCAAAAATGAAAGCACTTTCAGACAACAAATAAAAGGTGGTTCATTTGATAATTTTTTTTCTGTCAAATGGCAGAAAACATTGTGGGAATGCTGGTTACAGCATTTTCTCCTTTTCCCAGATGTTTTCAAAAAGCGTTGTTCCCTGGTTAAATAGAAGATCGTGTTGTAATGTTCATATTCAAAGCACATATAGACGACATTCAAATAAGGGCATTGTCTATGAAAAGGTTGAAACATTGCAGAGAAAGAAGAAGATGCTTGGTACAAGCATTTTCTCCTTTTTTTCCATGATGTTTTCACATGTCCTCTTCATGGACACTAAAGGATGAGATGGTTTGAGAAAGGGGTGATATTTTATGAGGCAGTGCATGATTCATTGGTTAACTCTTTAGCAAAAGACAAAACTTTAGACTGGTCCAAATTGAAGCAATTTATTGACAACAAGTCACATTTAGCTGAGTTGATGGTAGTGGTCTTTGAAAGTGAAGAAAACCTTGTGGGAAAAGGAGAAAATGCTGGTCACGATTGCTGGTCAGCATTTTCTCCTTTTCACCAGGGTTATAAGATCCCTTTTTCCCCAAAATGTTTTCAAAATGCCATTTCTTTAGGGTGGTTAAAACTCAGGATTGTGTGGTAAAGAGTGAATATACATTTTTTTTTTTTTTAAGAAAATCTGTGTTTGATCCCTACTGATTATTCTAGTCATTTGGGACTATCCTAGGGCTAGACACAGAGTCACTTCAAAGCTTAATGCACTCATGAAACCTTATAAATGACTTAACAACTTAAATGAGCTGCTACTGAAATAAACTGAAATTCTGTGTAAATCTTAACCCTTGAATTGTCCATCATGACTTACAGTAAGTTGCCATTGCAGCAAGTGCTGATCAAGATCAGACCACTCAAAAAATGCAGTCTGATCCTTGATCTGCACTGTCTGCTTGCTGAGACATTCTGGACAAAGGCAGCCTTGAAACTGCAATTGTTTGGATCTTACTTCTAGACAGAAAATCTCAGTTTAGTTTATTCAGCACTCTAGGGGTTAATAAAATGGCAAAAGTTTGAGTTTAGCCAAATCCAAAAGTATGATACAATTAGTGTTGCTCAAATTGTGGGCTTTATCTTTGAAATGATAGAAAACGTAGGAAAAGAGAAAATGCTGGCTACCAGCATTTTCTCCTATTCCCACAGTCATGTTTTCAAAAACCATCTTCAACAGTGTTGTGAAAACACAGAATTCAGAGTACTCAGTCAAGCTGTACATTTGACTGACACCATAGTTGACATATTATAATTTGCTCTCAATATCACAGACTTTTTCCTGTGCAGAAAATGTGGGTTGGATATTTTGGATGCTGGAAACCTTATCAATATTCCAACAGGTTTGGCACTGAGACAGAGAAATGACACATTTGGCCCAAAAAATGGTGTTTTGATTCAGCTGTTCAAAAATCCACAAGGTGAGTATGACACTTTATCAGTAAGGTTTCCTCAACCTTTTACCCCACAATACGGAAGTTGAATGACCCTGAGAAGGAAGGCTTTTGAAAACATTGTGTGAAAAGGATAAACATACTGATAACCAGCATTTTCGTCATTTCCCACAATATTTTCCAACTTTCCCAACACAAATTTCAATAATGAGCTGCATTTGATTTGTCTTCTGCAAATGCTTTGAATTTAGACAAGTCCAATTTTGGTAAATAAAAACCTTTTACTACACAATCGCAAGTTTTTACACCCATGAAGAAGGCTTAAACTGAAAACATTGTGGGAAAAGGAGAAATGCTGATAACCAGCATTTTTACCTTTTCCCACAATGTTTTCCACCATATTAAAGACAGAAATTGTCATTTAGGTTATATTTATTTTGTTGTCTGCAAATGCTTTCAATTTGGACCAGTCCAAGATTTTGTCATTTGATAAAGAGTTAACCTGCAAAGCAGCCAGTGGCTTGGAAAGAATGTTTTGCAAGGTACTGATAAAAGAAGCTCCCAGAAAGTTTCAGTAATTGTACTGGTTGCTGCATTATAACTGAAATACTGTTGGAAATAGCATCAAACACAAAACAAACAGATAATGATGCCTGACATTTTTATGCGCCCCTTGAAGGTGAGGGAATATAGTTTTTGCCATCCATCCGTCAGTGTGTCTGCCTGTCTGTTCATCTGTCTGAACAGATATCTTCTTAAATTCTCTACAAAATTGTATGAAACCTCATACATGTGTTCCTTATGATAGTCTGTCCAATATGCTTTTTCTTTTTTTTTTTTTTCTTATTTAATGCCGTATCATGGAAAAATGGGGATTTTTTTCAGCCAGAGATATCATTTCAACGAAATTGCTTGTTCTTATTTAATGGCACGGTGTCTGGGAATCTCTACTGTAGCAAAACATCGAAGATAACTTCTCATAATTTCATATCTTTCTCATTTTTGAAGGTGCCATGTTTGAAGTGGTGACAGCATCTAAGATTGAAGATGCATTTAAGGCTAGTGAAGTAAGTCTTATATATTTTGCGCTTTTTTTACGGAAACGTTTCAGTAATGCTCAAGAGCTTATTTTAAAGTACCCTCCATGCAGAGTTAAGCCATATGACAGTGAGCTAAATACCTACCTCTGCCAGAGCCATACACACTACATGTATATGTAACTCTTTACCACACAACCGAAATGTTGAAGTTGATAGAACTTGCAGGCGCCAATTGAAACATGGCTCAGATGATGGAATTTATCTTTGATAGGGTAGAAAACATTGTGGGAAAAGGAGAAAATGGTGGTTACCAGCATTTTTTCCTTTTCCCACAATGTTTTCGAAAGGTTTCTTTTCCCAGGGTTGTTATAACTCAGGATTGTGTGGTAAAGGGTTAACTCTTTACCAAGTGACGAAATTTTAGACATGTCCAAATTACAATCTTTTGCAGACAACATCATGAATGTGACCCAAAACTTGAAATTTGTATGTGGAAAGGTGTACAAAACATTGTAGGAAAAGGAGAAAATTCTGGTTTTCAACATTTTCTCCTTTTCCCACAGTGTTTTCAAAAGGCTTCTTTCTCAGGGTCATTATAACTGGGTTTTGTCTTGTAAGGGTTTAGGAAAATGATAAGTGCCCAATTAAGCCTTTGCCACACAGTCTCGAGTTTGAACAACCCTTAGAAATAGGGCTTTAGATAAAATTGAGGGAAACGGAAAAATGCTGATAACCGGTATTTTTTTCTTTTTCCCACAATGTTTTTACACTTTCTGTAGTTTCTGATACAAATCCCATCATTAGTGCCAGATTGAATTTGTTGTTTGCAAGTGCTTTCAGCTTGCAAAAATTTTATATCACTGGCTAATGGGCATATTCTTATTTACATGTCCTGTAATACTATGACCTCTAGGGATAGAGATATAGCTTGACATATTAGGAGATGTGCCTCTACTAAATACATGCCTGGGTGTCAGGTGAAATATGTGATAGTATAACTTCCACTTGTCTGGATGGTAAGTCAGTCCATAAAAGCTAAGCTCTGGTAGCTCAGACGGTAGCATGACCTGAGAACAGGAGGTTGCTGGTGTGATCCCCAGCTGGGCCAATTTCTTTCCAAGGATTGATATGCCGTGCCCCCATAATTCAGTCGGTAGCATACAGGACTTGAGAACAGGAGGTCGCTGGTTCGATCCCGGGCTCGGCCAATTTCTTTCCGAGGATTGATGATAGTCAGTGTGACAGGATTCATTCTTCTCTCACAGCTGACCATTGTTTCATCGATGGTTATGTGTGAAAGCAGCCAGTGACTTGGAAAGAATATTGTGGGAAGCACTGGTTAAAGAAACTCCAGGAAAGCATGGATAGGTGCACTGGCCACCACAATATCACTGAAATAATCTTTAAAACACCATACAATCAATCAGTCCATAAAAATACACATTCAAGAGAGAGAGAGAGAGTGGTGGGGGGGGGGGGCTGCAGAATGGCAGAGAGAGCAACACAGAGAGCAGCAATGAGCAGGTTTTAGCATAGTTCTCGGTTACATTAACCACAGGCCTTTGAAACTCCATTGGTCTATCACGGAACACTAAAATTTTCCGTGCTCAATCATCGAACACATTTGCACATTGGTGCATCACCTGTATATCATGGAACATTCAAATTTTCATTTACACCGTTACTATAAATAGTACACTGGCGACAGCCTCTACATTGTATATAATAAGACAAAGTGTGCAATGAAATCGAAGAAAATTTTACTATATACGATGTAGAGGCAGTCGCCGACATACTATCTATAGTAAGGGCGTCCGCCAAGGAAAATTTAATTATTCCGTGATAGACTTATGGAATTTCAGTCGCCTATGCATTAACCAAGTACCAAATAATCTTAGCAGAGCTCTAGTAGGGCAGTCTGTAGCATACAGGACATGAGAAGGGGGTACAACTTGCTAGCTCGGCCATTTTTTTCCTGAGTTCTGAGGCTTGATGACAGTCATTGCGACAGGATTCACTCTTCTCTCTCCGCTTATCATTGTTTCGAAGATGGTACATGTAATATGGGAAAGCAGCCAGTGGCTTGGAAAGACTATTGTCCTATGCACTGGTAAAACTGAACCCCAGGAAAGCATAGATAGGTGCACTTATTGCCACAATATAACAGAAAAAATGTAGAAAACAGCATTTAATAACATACAGTGGACTCAACAATCTCATGTTTTAACCCTTTACCAGATGATAAAATTTCTTACTGGTCTAATTTGAAGGTATTTTGAGACAAACATTCAGTGTGGTTCTAATGACCAGATTTATCTTTAACAGGGTAGAAAACATTGTGGGAAAAGGACAAAATGCTTGTTATCAGCACTTATTGCCACAATATAACAGAAAAAATGTAGAAAACAGCATTTAATAACATACAGTGGACTCAACAATCTCATGTTTTAACCCTTTACCAGATGATAAAATTTCTTACTGGTCTAATTTGAAGGTATTTTGAGACAAACATTCATTGTGGTTCTAATGACCAGATTTATCTTTAACAGGGTAGAAAACATTGTGGGAAAAGGACAAAATGCTTGTTATCAGCATTTTCTCCTTTTCCCACAGTGTTTTGAAAAGGCTCCTTTCTGTGAGTCATTTAGACACAAGATTGTTTAATAAAGGATTAATGACCCTAAGGAAGAACGATTTTGAAACTGACTACACCATTTTATCCTTTCCCCACAATGTTTTTTTCAAAAGCCTTCTTCCTTGTGGTTAGTGTAACAGGGGGTTGTTTGGTAAAAGGTACAACTATAATTATCCTTTGAAACTTCTATCTGGCAAACTAGCATGTTCGTAAATACAAGTTCCTGGCGCAAACGGTTGAACAATCTGACATACTTTTTTGAGTTTTGTATGAAATTAAAGGGTAACTCATAAGGGTATAATGATCTGAAAATTTGTAATTTGCATGGTCGGTGGTCGGCGACACCAGAAAGTTGCTAATTACAGGTCATTTATATTTGGAGAATTGGAAGTGGGGTTGCGTCGGAGGGACTCATGTGGACATTTAGAGCAGGGTATCATTTTCTCAGAAAGTAACTTTTTATAAAAATTGCTTTGTTGTTTAGATGATCTCAAGCGATACCTGGTGGTCGGGTTATTTTTGGCGAATACTCATTTGTCCCAGATGTCGTACACACATTGGATGGTAAGAGCTTTTAACCCTTTACCGCTCAATCCCAATTTTTAATGACCCTTGAAAAGAAGGCTTTGGAAAACATCATGGGAAAAGAAGAAAATGCTGGTAACCAGCATTTTCTTCTTTTCCCACAATGTTTTCTTGCAATCCAAAGCCAAATTCCATCGTTTGAGCTACATTTATTTGTTGTCTGCAAATGCTGTCAGTTTGAAATTTGCTTTTGATCAATATTCTGCATGTCTAAGGACCACTCTACCTCATAATTCAATCAGTTGTTAGAGAAAATGCATTTTATGGATCTATAATTATGTGATGACTTGCTTGGTATCATGCATCATGCAGATGCATTGAGCCCCCTTTTCCCAGAGGGCAACTCTTAGGTTTTCTGTTTTATGTCCACCAAAATATGTTGCACAAACTCTTTCTCATACACTTAAGGAGCACAATGCAAAGCTTTGCTGCTTGTCAATAACTTACGGAACAAGAAATATCAAGGGACACAAGATAAAATCCTAGTTTGGCCAAGTTCTTTCTTTTGAAGAATTGATGACAGAATGTGACAGGATTTATTTCTTTTTCACTGCTGGAAATTATTTCAATGATTTTTATGCATCCAGTGATTTTGAAAAAGTAGTTGTAAATGAAAACTAAGGTACACATGAATTGGTATTGGTCTACTGGCTGCTATAAGATTGATACATGTATGATGTTGAAAATGGCATCAAACACCAAACAAAGAAGGGTGGTTATGGTCATCTGTATCTTTTTTTTTTTCAGGGAATACATACCAATGGACAAAACAAATAAGGAACAGAAAACTTTCTTTGGATTGGTGCTAGATAAGTTGTTATATGAAAATGGTAAGTCACTGTGGTTGTTTCTACTTATGACATTACATGACAGAAAGACAAGAGGGTCTCAATGGCCTTTGATTGCTCATCTGATGAAGTGATCTAGGTTTTCTTCGCGCCCCCCCCCCCCACACCCCTTCAGAAAAAAAATTGACAAAGATTTATGTTCAATAGTAGGTTACATGATAGGTTGCATAGAACTAGATTATAAAGAAAAGAAAAGTTTTTGACTTGATCTGGTTAGCGACCAAGTACCATTAGGACTCTGTTGATTTTTCTTTCAATCTATAAGATTGTCCTAGATATCTAAACAAACAACCAAAATTGGACCATTTCCTGTCTTTTTTTTTTTTTTTTTAATGAAATAGTGTGTCATGTGCTACAGTAAACAACTTTGCCAAAAAGCCACACCATGAACACGTTTTTTCCTTATACTTAATATAAATTGTTTATACGAGTTTAAATGCCCTTGTGCAAAAAGACTTTTGGAAACAGTTGTGGGAAAAGGAGAAAATGCGGGTGACCAGCATGAACTTTTGTCCTTTCCCAACAATATTTTCTTTCTCGTCCAGATAATTTTCATCGTTTCAGTCAGACAAGTATCGAAACTGTTGTCTGCTAATGCTTTCAAATTGGACAAGTGCAAAATTTTTGTAAAGCGTTAATTTACTACCCTGTTGAAGAAAGGATTCAGATATACAGATCAGGGGTCATGTTTATAAAACTTGAGTATATGCCCATCTTAAAATTTCATGAAAGCTTTAGAAAGTAAGAAAAATTTTAAAAAGAGCCATTAATCAAAGGAGAAAAAGGAAGGAATTGAGAAAGTACTCCTCAAAGGTATAGAGAATAGATGGCTGGTGTCTTGGATGGGTTATTTTTATCCGGCAAGGCACAGGAATTTATCTGGTGAGCAGAAGACGAACTGGATAAATTCCGTAGCTGAGCCTGATGAACTTAACACTTCTAAGACACCAACCATCTATTCTATTTATCCTGTCACATGCTGTAAAGGAACAAAACAAAATGAAAAACAAATATTGATATAAAGACCGTACCTGTTATTCAATATTTTATGGTACTAATACTTTGTATAACTTCGGAATTTCATGCTCAGCTGGGTTGACCATAAAAAAGGTTTAAGAAGCACTGAGCCAGCATGACAACTTGATAGTTAGACACAGTTTTAACTCTCTGTATGGTTGCTTATGTATCTGGATTTCGGTTTTGTTTTCTACACAGATGCAGACAGTTTACTGGTAACGCCAAAAACCTATTCAAGCTGACAGTGAAAAGAATGGCTCGCCAACCTTTGTGATATTTATTGTGAATGGGGAGATTGGGAACAATGTTAAAGTTTTTGGAAATTTCTAATTGTCTTTTTCATCCATTTGGTGTTTTATGCCATTTTCAACATCATTTCAGTTACAATGCAGTTGCCAGTGAACCTACATGTACCTATGCTTCTCTAGAGTATCTTTCACTAGTACTTTACACAACAATCTTTTAAATGCACTGGCTGCTTTCACATATAAAGTTCGTCAAAACTTAACATACTGACAGAGGACTGAATCTTTGTCGCGATCACCATCATCAATTCTGGTAGAGCAGGGAATCAGACCTCTTATTTATGGATTTGAAAGCCTTATACTTGACTATTTACCGAACGACAAGATTTTAGACTTGTCCAGATTGAAAGCATTTGCAAACAACAAATCCAATGATACTTAAAACATGAAATTTGTCAGTCTTAGAGAAGAAAACATTTTGGGATAAGGAGAAAATGCTGGTTACCAGCATTTTCTCCTTCTCCCAAAATGTTTTCATAAGCCTTTTTCCTTAGGGTCGATTATAGTCGGGAATGTGTGGTAAAACTTTAAAGATTGACTACAGGACTAAGCCTGAAAATCTCTACGAGATAACAATTTACACAAGTGGACATAACAAATTTAACCCTTTACCGCACAATTGCAAGTTTTTATGACCCTGAGGAAGAAGGCTTTTCCAGCAATGGTTTCCACTCTATGAAAGGTAAAGTCCTGTTTATTTTACATTTGTCATCCACAAATGCTGTCAGTGTGGACAAGGCTAAAATTTTGTTTTAAAATATGTTAAAGAGTTAATACTTTTTCGCCCAAAGTTGGCTGACTATTGTAATATTCTTATGGAATATGGATAGCCATCATAGATTATCAATTGCATGTGAAAATCTTTTGGGGGAAAAAAGGGGTAATCACTTGAAAAGGGTATTATCTTTCTTTTCCCAAAAAATCTCAAAAGAACTCTTCTGCAAGACGAAGCTTGCTGTCCAAGGCAGTTAGCTCCATACCAATCAGTAAAATTTTAGACTTGTCCAAATTAAGATCATTAGCAGAAAACAGAATAAATGTGGCTCAAAAGGAGTGATACAAGGTCACGATGGTTCTCTTGTTTTAAAAGATATGTGTTAAGATGTCCAGAGGTATCTTGTATCATTGAGCATAGCTGCCAACTGTCTATTGTAAGGTTCAAAAACTTTGTTTAAAATATGTATTGTCTTCGGCCATATTGCCCCAGCATACTTCTTTGCTGTAGTGTAGTAAAAATGTGGCATGGTAGAAATTCTGTACAACTCATTGGAAGGTATTGGATCTGTTGATAATAATAAAAATTATAATAATACAGAGCTCCAGATAGAGGGAGTGATTTTGATTTCAAAATTGAAAATACCGGTTATTCTCTACTAAGCCCTATGTTATGGGTACTCATTAGAATCGTCTCATCGAGACAATTCTACTGAGCACCCACAACATAGGTTTTGAAAGAGAAATAATGGATTTAGAATACCATCACCCCCCCCTTATCTGGAGCTCTGATAATAAACATCATCATCATCATTGTCGCAATAAAACTAAAAATGTGAAGTACAGTAATATGTGTACTGAATGAATAAATAATTTCAAAGTAAATGCTACATGTTTGAAATTCTACACAAAAAATTTGATGGTAAAGAATCTGTGAGATAAGAAAAAGAAAGGTCGTTGTAATGGAGCCATGCTCTGGCAAAACGGGGTTTATTGCATCCCCCATGATGCATGACACCAAGTTATCACATAATCATGGATCCATAAAATCCATGTAGTCTAACAACCAACTGAATGATGAGATAGAATGGTCTTTGGACTAGCAGAAAAGTTACCAAAAGCAAAAAGGTTTTGACACAGTTCAGTCTTCCTGGACTGTGCAGGATGACCTGGGTTGATACTTTTTGCAGATGCATTAAACCCCCTGTTCACAGTACATGACTTAGTTTTAAAACAGCTTTTGTCATCGTGTTGTCCGTCATCCGTCGACTGGCGTCCGTCGTGCGTCTTGCGGTTGTCAACGTTTACCACGTGTGCGCTCTAGAGGCCACATTTTCTGCCAGATCCTCATGAAACCTAGTCAGAATGTTTGTTTTGATAAAATCTTGGACAAGTTCAAAATTGGGTCACAAGGGGTCAAAAAGTAGGTCACAGGGCCAAATCTTAGAAAAATCTTGTGTGCACTCTGTAGGCCACATTTTCTGCCTGATACACATGAAACTTGGTAAGAATATTTGTCTGATAAAATCTTGCAGAAGTTTGAAATTGGGTCATGTCAGGTCAAAAAGTAGGTCACGAGACCAAATCTTAGAAAAACCTTGTGTGAACACAAATGACCACATTTTCAGCCTTATACTCATGAAATGTGGTCAGAATGTTAGTGGATGAAATCTCGGAAAAGAACGATATTGAGTCACGTCAGGTCAAAATGAAGGTTACGGGGCCAAATCTTAGAAAAAACCTTGTGTAACTCTAGAGGCCACATTTTTAGCCAGATTCAAAATTCAAAAATAGGCTAAATCGGTCAAAAAGTAGATGGCTTACACTCATGTGTTTTACATCATCACGACCAGGATCTTTTAAGCCTTATCAATCGAAGATGACTTTACTCATGTGAGCGCTCTAGGGCCAATGGCCCTCATGTTTATGACTATCAAATGACAAAATTAGACTCGTCCATACTTAGAACCTTTGCATACGTCAAATCAAATGAGGCTTTTTTCAAAGGTAGAAAAGACTGCGGGAAATGGTGAAAATGCGAAAAACAGGTTACCAGATTTCCTCTCTTTTCGTCAATATTTGCAAAAGCCTTTTCACTCCTATTTCGAGATCATTTTGTAGAGTTAAGAAAAAAAGAAAGGCAATGAAAGTATCTTACCCAATTTAAGAAAGCGAAATATATTCAGTAACGACGTGGCAATATCTTTGGAGAAGTCCTCTGTGCGTAAGATCTGGATTTGTTTTCTCGGAAACACCCGAAGCCATTCGGAAAGATGGACTGAATAAAAACTTGCTGATATTGGTACCTGCATCAATTAGAAATCAGATATGTTGTTGTCATGTTTTAGTAACGAGTTTGTAAACAATGAACCTAACAGCTAAGATTTAATCAAATGCACGAGTGGAATATCTTGGTCAGTCGACAGTTTTGTTACTATATCAGGATCTTTCATGGAAACACCCGAAGCCATTTCGAAGATGAGTGGAATAAAAACATGCTAATATAGGAATCTGCACCAATAAAATGTCAGATAAAATTTAGTTACGCTTAAGTAGTAATTCGTTTAATGAAGGATCTGACATACATGTAAGCTTACATTTGAATTAAAATTTGATAGGTCGAGTCTGGAAAAGTGTTAATAAGCGAGCCTATTAAGAAACTCAAAAACGAAATCCGCATGGATGCCACTGTAAGCGTGAGTAGCACATGCGAAGTTTGAATCAATACAAAAAGCTAAGTTTTGGTAAATAGCATTTTCTCCCCTTCCCACAATGTGTTCCAAAGCTTTAAACTTCGGGTATTTAAAAAAAGATTTGTAGGTAAAGACTTTTTTATGTGAAGTCATACCTTTAACTTCTTTCCTATGTCTTTAGAGAATAGGCAAGCCTTTAATGTAAGGGTACGATTACAGGACAGCAGTTCATCTATTGTAGTCACCACGTCCTCGTGGAACTGAGCGGCGGAAGTTCCGTATTTTCCGTGCAGGTAATGACTGAATAACCTGTGAAACACACAAATTTAAGGGACATATTTAGATTATTGAAGTGAATGAAAACATTTTTGTAAAACACTAGCTGTATTCGACTGGCCAACTTTCGTAAAGCACGAAAATGTATATTAACCCTTTACCACACAATCCCGACTTTTAACGACCCTGGAAAAGAAGCCTTTTGAAAACCTTGTGGGAAAAGGAGAAAATGCCGGTAACCAGCATTTTCTCCTTTTCCCACAATGTTTTCTACCCTTTCCAAAACAAATTTCAGTTTTTGAGTCACTTTCATTTTGTCATCTGCAAATGCTTTCAGTTTGGACTAGTCTAAAATTTTATTGTTTGGTAAAGAGTTTAGCTCCGCCTACTTGCAAGGTGCCCGTTTTGTGCTGCACAAAAGTCTCGACGAATTCAGAGCGCAAGGTTTGTACTTCACGAAAGTTTACGTTCCGTGAAATTTACCAGTCGAATACAACATGTGTAGCACGAAAAACCGTAATTACCAGTCGAATATGGCTAATCATTGAGAAGTACTTCTGAATATATTTTTCATTTCAAATGTAAAGAAGCTGGACAGTTTTATTTCGTAAAAAAAGTATAGTTTGGGCGGGGTCCGAAGGATCACCGAAATACCACCGACTGTTTACTGAAATACCCCCCTTTTTTAATACTTAACGAGTTCATATAACTGAAGTGGTGGCTTTTGACACAAATTGTAATCATAATGATGAAGGAAGGTTAGTTTAAAGTCAACTAACGAAATAACAACATGCCATTGAGGCCCGACGTAAAGAATGTGCTCCGGAATAGCCTACCCGTATTGTAAATGTCCACTGAAATACCTGCTCGACGGAGTAAAATTTGTCGATTCAGAGATTTTTACCTCTGCAATCTCACTTCTGTAGCTTTTGAAAAAGGTTGATGTGGCTGATCGTTATCCATAAATATGATAAAAAAATCATTTTTATAATGGACATATGAAATCAAAAAATCGCCAAATTAGAAAATCGGCCGCCATTTTGAATCTGTGGTTAACACCTTACCAGGCGTAAATTGATAAAATAATTATATTTCCGCCGATAAGTTTTTGAATAATAACAATATCAGTTTAAAAATAACAATGACAAACTTATATATGAAATAAGTTGGATTATATTAACCGTGCACATTCAATTATGATTGCTTCACTTGAACAGAACGGAACAGAACGTGCCGAGCTACTTCAGAGATCTACATCATTCAATGTCTCATTTGGTCGTATTCGTTCGTAAATGAAGTGCATTAGCGCTCTCTTATGTGTGTTTATCATTCAAAGAAATGATAAAATTGATAACGAATATAAGTGATAATGTGATCTGATAGTTCTTTAGTCTAAACTGAAGATGAAGACCGAGTATTTCGGTGTTTTAACAGACCAGATACGCGAGTGTTTCGGTGATTGTTCTTCTCGTAAATCTGTGATCAATGTAAATAAACAACGTCATTATTCTCAATAATGATTGATACTTTGATTAAGCATGTTTTCTGTTGGAAGAAAGACAAATCCTGCATTCTCATCAGTTATCTAAACTCTATAATAAAAAAAAAATAGGGGGTGTTTCGGGGGTATTTCGGTGATTCGTCGGACCGGTTTGGGCGTTCAGTCGTTTTACTAGCGGTTAGTCCATTTATTTTAATGAGACCAGATATGACGGCATCGTACGTATTGGAATACAATTCCAGAAAATCGATGCATGTTATTGATTATGAATATGTGACACTCCCACAAGTCTGTATTACCTGTACTTCTTTTTTTATTATGGTAAGCAACTGCTTAAAGTTTTTGTTTAGTTTTAAGTCATTAAAAAAAAAGAAAAAAAAAAGAAAACAGCCCCCTCTAAGATATTGAATACTCAGCGACTCGAAAATGAAGTTCTGGCCAAAATGTGTGACTTCATTTGATATACAAAATTTTTCAAAAGACTTGGGATTACGTTACAATCTGCGCGTTCTTTTCTATACCAAGATTTTTTAGAAAATGATCGTTGGTAAAATAAATGAAACTGAATGTATTCACAAAATCATTATGCCAGGAAAGCCCCCCCTCCCCCTCCCCCTCCAAAAAAAATCGACTACAAACCTTTCAACTGGGTCCCGCAACATTAGTATAAGTTTGATATCCGGATTCACGTGTTTGATCAGAGATGGCGTCGTAACTTCCGGTAAAAGATGATTTGGGTCATTTTGTTGAATCATTGTCCACGATGCTTGATCCCAAAAGTCCATAGGGTCACCGTGCCCTAAGAAGATGAAAACATTTTAGCCATGCTCTTTGAAAAGGGGGTTTGATGCATTTGCAAACAGGTACCGACTTCTGTCAACCTGCGAAGTGCCGCAGGCTGACACGAATCGAAACTTTTTGGTGTTTATACATTTTCTGCTAGTCAGAGGACCATTCTACCTCATGTCTCACTCGGCTTATAGACAAAATGGATTTTATGGATCCATAGTTTAGTGATGACTTGCTTGGTATCGAACACAACGGAGATGAATTAACCCCCTTTTTCCAGAGCATGGCTAATTTAGTTTTTTTTTTAATTCTCCATGTCTACAATTTACGATATTGCGAAAGAGTTTAATTTTCTAGTCCAATCATGGCGGCCAAAATACCTACCCAGCCAAAGAACATCATGTCATTTGTTGCACAGATTACAGTGATATCACAGTGCAATTCTGAAAAATGTCTTTTTTGTATGTTAAATGGAGTCATTCCTATCAAAACAAATCGGTGGAGCACAGCCTAACAATATTGTATTATTGCTATAATCACACGGCAAAAATTTATTAAAGAGTGGTGCATAGGTTGGTTATATGCTTTCTAACTATGGCTAGATGAATCGTACCTATAGCCTTGTTTTTGTGAGACGTATATTTAATTTTGAAATTCCCGGCATCCCGGAAAGTAGTGCGGCTCTGTACCCAGAATGCGCAAAATCGGATAGGTATTTTGAATGCTGTCTGCGCATGTCATTATTCTTCGAAAATTTTGCGTGTCTTCTGTGACGCATCACTATCCTGCACAGGACAAATATTCATGTAATACGCGGTGCGAAAATTGCCGCTTAAAAAGTGCAGGCGGAAAATGGCAATAAATTCTATATGTCTGTGGAAAAATCAAGGCAGTTTTTCGCTACAAACTTCTTAAAAAAAACAAAATGACTTCCAACGGGGAAATCTTTTTTTTTTTTAAATACTACTTGTTTCTGGAAATCTTTGTAGACAGTTTCTACATATAGACATGGGGAAACCGGGATTTGTGCAACTGACTGACAACAAAAATAACGTCCTCACCTTTGCTAGGCTTATACCGGAGCTTTTTCCCAAGCTTATATGGGCTATGTTTATAAATGAATGGTGCATAGGTTATATGCTACTTAACCATGGCAAGATGAACCGTACAAGGTAGGTTTTCGTGTGTAAACGTTTATTTTATTTTGAAATTCGTTGCATTGATTGCCGCCTTGAAAAGTAGTCCGGTTCTGTGCCCAGAATGCCCATATCAGATAGGTTTGAAAAATGCCACCTAGCGGAAGATATTTGGTACATGTATTTGAAAAATGCCACCTGGCGGAAGATAATGGTACAACAGGGACCATTTGAAATGTGTGATGGCTCTGACCGGAACTAAGTACTTTCGTATACGCATGCGCTCTACACATTCTACTTTCAGTTCTCATCCTAATTTCACGATTGTCGCCACCATTAATACACGCGTGTCTATGGCCCTCAACTTATACCAGCAAAATAAAAAGGTCCAACTGATACACTGGATCATCAGTCCACTGGATCAATAAAAACTTATTCGTGCACCCCCTCTTCCACCCCCCCCCCCCCCAAAAAAAAAAGAAAAAAAAAAAGTCACAGTCAGCCTTCTGGGATGAGCAACGCAGATTTTCATTTCTTCAACTTCCTCTACCAAATTTATAATGTTTTAACATCGCGAAATACAGTTCCACAAGTCCGTTTTTCACTACTTTTAGTCCCTTTACTGCAACAATATTTCAAAAGCTTTCTTGCTCAAGATCTCAAAAACACGAGATTTATTTTATAAAGGGTTAAAGTTTTGTTCTCACCTGTAACCGCAGGGAAATAATAACCGCCTGCATAGGTTTTGTCTGTCTCCCATATCCGTGTTATACCCTTGGCATTGAAGGAATCAATAAATTGGTCTAGGGTCCTCTTGTGGGTGTTTTTCCGATGATTGTTTGCTGAAAACGGCAATATTATATACATGTATATTTTATTCAATTAGTCGAAATATTCTTTTTTTAAAAGTTACACTGCTGGAAAAAAAAAAAGAAAATGGAAATTGCTAACCAATAATAATAAATTGAAAGATATGTTTTGCAAATGAAAATATCATTCCGCTTGAAAACTTACGGTTTAGCTTCTATTAAAACTCGAGTGGCAAATTACAAATTTTCATTCATGTTTTACACACAAGTTGCATTTTTAAAGGTGCTTAGCTTGAGTTGCCAATGGATCACTCCATATCGTAGCCTATATCTATATACAAATATACATGTAGATATTTGGCATAGGCCTGCGTGTGACTTGTTAAGCCTTATGCTGCTAAGCGCGACTCAAGGGCCTTTTGCGGACAGTATAGATCAGGATCAGACTGCACAGAACGTGCAGTCTGATCTCTGATCTACACTGTCCGATAAGCAGATGTATTCCTCCATGAAAACTAACTTAAAAATAGTAACATTCGGGTTTTTACTATCGGCTTGAAAGTTTCATTTAATTTCTTTTTCAGGTTAGAGGTTAATATGTTCCGTGATTGTTGAAAAAGAAACGCCAGAAAATATTAATCGAAAAATTTATCTCACTGCAGTCAAGGTGTTACCGCACCTACAAAATCCCGGGTTTTATTTTACGATCCTTGGAAGTAAAGATGGTAAATTTTTCGGTAAAGGAGAAAATGCTCGTAACCAACATTTTCTTTCCCCACACTTTTTTATCGCGTCAAAGACAAATCCCATTATTGGAACCGTTTCTACTTTGTCTTCTGCAGTTTATTTCAGCTATGCTCTAGTAATAGGGAGCTAAATGCATCTCCGTAATAAATTATGCCAAGCAAGTCATTACATAAATACGGATCTAAATAAGCCTTTTTGTAGAACAACCAGCTGAATCATGAGGTAAACTGGTCCTTCGACATGTAGAAAATTGGCCGATGGCAAAAATTATCGACCCATCTCAGGCTGCGCGGAGTGCGCAGGCTGACATGAGCCGATACGTTTTGATGATGCATTAAGCCCCCTTTTCACAGAGCATGGCGCATTCAACTTTAGACAAGTCTGAAATTTTGTTGTCTGATAAAGTGTTAAAGGTTCAGATGGAATAAATGGTCGTAGCTCAAAGCCAAAGACCTGATGAGATATCAAAGCACTGATACCACTGAGATGTGTTCGCGCTTTGGAAAATGAAGAAAGTTATCAGATATAGAACATTGTTTTATGTTTAACGCTATAGTAATAAAATATCATTTATTAACTCTTTCACGGCCAATGACGATTTTAAAAGCTTTGGATGGCACAGATCAAAATCAGACAACACATTTTTTGCAGTCTGATCTTGGATCTTCACTGTCCGCCTTCCGGTGCAAAATCAATGGCCAACATTAGAAAAAATATTCAGTTACAGTTGAAATCTTCTCCAATACAGTCGGTTCTTTGAAGCAAAATTGCAGCTTTTTCTCCAGCTAAACTTAAACTGACTGACTGATAGATTGAATGGTGTTTTACGCCGCTTTCAACATTATTTCAGTCACATTACGGCGACAGTTCACATATTTATGTATGTCCAGGGCCTCCGGGTTACGAGTCCTACACTTTACCGAGACCCCAAATTTAAATTGATACAGGGTATTTAACCATTTATACTAATTGTAACTTTAAATGCAAACAGCAAATGTTATTGTGGTTTATATAGATAAAGATATGGAGGCGCTTTCAAACATATTGAAATACAGGAAATTTATATTCGAACATAATGAACATCATACATGTACCTTGTGGCTAAAGAGACTTACTTTCACCATAACGGAACCATGTCCAATACCACAACTCCTTATTTAGAATTCCTTTGTTGGCTAAAACGTGTGGATGATGCGTTAGACGGCGGAAAAGATCGCTGGTACCCGATTTACACACTCCAATTATTTGAAAATAAGGAAGACAGCGTAATCTACCGTCCTGTAACCAACACGGATTCCGAAACTGGGGTAAAAAGTCTGGCTTTTCCTGTATGCAATTAGAAAAAGGGCGTACTTCCAGTTCATATTATTCTATAAAGGAATAATTAGCGACCAAAAGTAAACAATGCGGGTGTTAAAATGCATTTGAATTTAAATCATACCTTTTGAAACTATGGAAATTATTTTTAAGATCACAATCTCCTATTGTACGCTCGTTGGTCACTGGCAGAAAATGGTTTTTAAAACCAAGTAAAAGTAAACAAAAGATATAGCGACGCGACCTGGTAACTTTTGGCCTAGTTTTAAGATTGATTTTTCTGCCAGCACACTTGGACCTGCTTTACAGTAACAGATTGTCACCTTAATAATTTCCATAATTATAAACTGCATGACATAAGTCTTTACACAACCAATTCTGTGTCTTTTACGTCACTTTCGATAGACGCTCGCACTTTTCAACAGATATGTGGGAAAAAGAGAAAAACGCTGGTAACCAGAACTTTCTTCTTGTCTCATTTTTTCTCATTTAGTCGGTCTTCAGTAAATACTTAATATGAACTGGTCTTAACTTTTGTCGACTAGCAATGCGTTTTTGTAAAAGACGTATTTATGTGCGAAAAGGGTTACTTTAAATGCTAATATGACACCAAAATAATTTTGCCCCCCCCCCCCCCCGCCCACCTTCTCTCGGAAATAAATCATGGGGTGTGTCCCCCCAAACATTTACATACATATAAAAAGGCATGCTCTGTGAAAAGGGGGCTTAATGCATCTGCAAAAAGGTATTGCTTCGTGTCAGCTTGGGAGGCCGCGCAGGCTGACATGGGTCGAAAGCTTTTGCTATTTGTAAATTTTCTCATGTCAAAGGACCGCTCTACCTCCAGATCCAGTCGATTGTCAGATTACATGGGTGTTGTATAGATCCATAAAACATGGATCCGTGGAAATCGATATTTGACCAATCAGGTCATCGCACTTATTTGACCCGATGTGCAGCCTTACTGTCTGCTATTTCGGCTCCCAAATAAAGCGACTGTTAATGTTGGAGAAGTATGATATTATATGTGTTTGCAACGCTTGAATTTATTTTAAAAAGAATAGTTTAAAAGATGTGTTTTACGAACGTGTACGGCTTGCGTGAGATATACACAGAGGCTACGAGTTTTGATTATGATATGACAATGGAACATGAGCAAAGAGTTTCGATCAACGCTACATTAATTAGTGTTAGTTTTTTCTCCTCTGAAATTCTCTGAAAGAGGCATAAAATGTTTTACAGTGGAAAACAAAGGTAAAAGTACATGAAATACTGAAAGAAAGTATGTTCACTTAAATATCTAACCTTGTTTAACAACCTCTGCACATCCAAAAAGAGGTACATGCCATAAATGTTTCAGTTTGACGTTAACAATTAACCCCAGGTGCGTGAAGAATACTGAATGTGTAGATACAGATCAGAGTACAAATAACATGCAGTTTAATCTTGGATTCAGCCACTTAAATTAAGCACATTTACGTGTAGACTTAAATTATGAAACCGACTAAGTTCGGTTCTGCAGTGTTTTGGAAGATCAGCTGAAAAGGCAAATTATGTTAACGAAATCAAGTTTTGACTTAGCCCTATTTAGTGGATTAGCACATTTGCCATTTTAAAGGGTATGTCGGTAAAACTGACGTGTGTTTAATTGCCCCGTAATCCACTCGACAACCCGTTGTCTTCAGTATATCATAAGGAAAAACGAATTAGCTTTACGTATTTTAAAGTCATCAGGCAACCATTTTGCTTTAACTTGAAATTGAAACTTTTCTTAGACATACACCTCTCTGATGAATCAGGCAATCTATAAATATTTCAAAGTGCTTGTAATTTAATGTAATTTATTACTGAATATTATGTTGAGACAACCTAACAAGCCTCACCGAAATATTAAGCACCTTTAATTCTATTATTCTTAGGCAAAACTGAGGTTTATTAGGTGTTTCAGTCTTTCTCATTGAAGTTCAAAACTTTGCCGACACAGGTATTACATTGTCCGTAGCCCCAGATATTCACTTTTTGTTTATATCCTTGTGTAAATTAGTTCAAGTATCCATAAAAGTCTTACCGAGAATTCATCATCGGCAGAAAAATATCTGTATATATTTTAATGAAACTGAATATTTTTCCGGAATTTTATCGAGAGAAACAGTCATGACAGCATGATTTACATGTAAGTAGTCTTTCTGCTATACTGTATAATGTATTTACTGCAGTTGTTTGGGGCCCTTAGCAACGGTAACCAAGGAAGTCGGTTTATCTTATTGCCATCGATCCATGTATTATGTGATTACTTGCTTGATATAATGCATCATGGAAATGCATCACACCCCCTTTTGGCACAGCATGGCTCATTTACATACGTTTTTGAACATAATAACCTACCATACATAGGATATCCTCTACGCCAGTGTAACGTACCGTACAGTTCGGAATCAGGCGAAATCTGTCCCGCACAGGTTCCCAGGTTGAGTTTTGGTGTTCAAAGTTGTTTCTCCTCTCTCTAACACTGTTTCCTAGCATTCCATCAGCAGGCTTCGATGTATTTTTATTTCTAAGCGACATGATATAATAATATGGTGAATAGGTACGAGCTTCCTCCGGGACGAATGTCAGCACAGATACTGGAAACTTGGACACAATTATTATTAAAGTTCCCGTAGCGCACAATATGAGGATAAAGAGGCACTGCTTTCGATTACTGACCTGAAAGTAATTTATATGCTAACTATTGTGGCACAAATATACAATCCGATTAAAGGCCCTATAGTTGCCAAAAGTAAACAATAGGGTGGTGAAATACATTTGAATTCAAATTATATCATTTGAAAGTATGGAAATAATTGTGGAGATAACAAATCTGTTATTGTACGGTCGGTCCAAGTGTTAGTTCTGGCAGAAAAATGAATTTTCAAATCAGGTACAAAGTAAACAATAGATAGAGAGCGACCTGGCAACTTTAAACCTAGTTTTAGATTTCATTTTTCTGCCTGCGACGAACACATCGACGGACTGTGCAATAACAGATTGTCATCATTAATATAATTTACATACTTTTAAATTGTGTAACTTAAATTTAAATGCTTTTAAACACCCGCACTGTTTACATTTGGCAGTTATGAGGCTTTATAAATAGTTATTATTATTATTATTATTATTATTATTAGAAGCCTATTATTATTATTAGAAGCCTAACGTAAAGCGACGATTTAATTATTTTTTTACCAAAAAGCTCCATAAGTAAGATAGGTTTTGAAAGCCAATTTTCGAAAAAGGAAAAAAATGCTGGGTTATCAGCATTTTCCCTTTTTTCCAATTTATTTTGTATCCTTTCAAACAAATACGAAATACACAATTTGAGAGAAATTTCACGAGGCGTCTTCAAATGCTTTCTAAACGGAAGAGTGAGAGGAAAAATCATGTCCGGTGAGATTGATTGAAGTTTTTCAGTCGTTTATATCATCAAGGATGTGCGTGCAACACACGAAAAGGGGCCTTCGGATACATGCGTAAGTGTGTCGTCCCAGATCAGACTGTGCAGTCCATATTGACTAATCCGAGACGACATTTTCCGTTCTTATGTGAATTTCTGTTTCACGAAAGTCTACTGTATGACAATATCTTATGTAGTCCTAAAGTGCCGTCTCGGATTAGCCTGCGCGGACTGCGCAGGCTTATCAGAGACGACACTTTACGCAATTGTCAGAAGGTCTCATTTCGCATGTTGTGGGCCAGTCTTATAGGATCTGACATGAGTTGGTATTTGAGATAAACGAGTCTAGCAAAAATTGTTATTAAGCGAGCCTTTGGCGAACTTAATAACATTGCTTTCGTTGTTCTTGCTGTTGTTGTTGACGAGTATAATAAAAAATTGACCTCAAAAGCCAGCGAATGTCAGATTCCTTTTATCACATGACTGCACATTAAGAATTATATTTAATGATGTGTTATAATATAGGCCCACTTGTACATGTGTATTTAAGTTTAAATGAAGCCTATTCGCTTCGTTTACAGGTACATGTATATTATGGACGCAATATAGTTCCAAAGAAACTTGACGTAATGATTTTGTTTTGAATCTATAGATTTTAAAATTTGCAGCTCTGTCACAATAACCAATTTTGACAATTATTTTCGCAAACAAATCTGGATAAACAGTGTCTTAGAAACGAGCCACATGATTACAGAGTATTGACCAAATAGGTATACGGCGCTATTTGCTTATCTCAAAAGTGTGCAAGATAAGAAAATTCGTAATGGCTTTATTTCATTGAAAACAGGGGTAATTATGTAATACATATGGGATCTCTAATATCATTTAGTAGAAATAAGGTTAGTCCAGTTGTTATTTTAATGTGGTTTGTCAGCTTGGGTTTGAAGATTGTAAAATAAACTTCATTTCACTCAATAAATTAAATTATCAAAATACATCCATAAAGGAACAGAGTCCGTAGTCAGTACCAGTCTTAACTGCTGGACTACATGTATATTTAAATAGTAACGCAATTTCTGCTGGACTACATGTATATTTAAATAGTAATGCAATTTCTGAATGGCTAAATCAGTCAGTTTAGCCAATCAGAAGAAGCGTTACTTTAAAATATAGAATGGTTGTTGAAGCCTTGTGACGGCCTCGTGCTACATTTTGAGAAAGTAACGAGCATTCTGGTTAATGCTTTTCCTGATTTCTAACCAGTAGCTAATCGGAAGTTGCCTTATTTTAAAATTCAAAAAGATGTTGAGCAAGGCCCTAGAGTGTATGTATATAAAGCACACAGAAAAAAGACAATAATTTCATAAAGTTACCTGGCTAAATTCCAAATACTGCATAGTTGAACAATTTTTACACCTCGGGGGAAAACTTTCAATGTCTACAAAAAACGCTGGTTTAAACCTCTGTTTCGTGACGGGAAATTCATCATGAAAACGTGGTAGTCTTGCTTGCGAAATTTATATTTGAAACACTTAACCATACGATTCCGAGCTTTTTCGACCCTGAAATAAAGGCTTTCTAAATCACTGAGGCAAAGGACAACATAAGGACCCGTAGGCCTATTCACTGACTATTCTAGTATGTATTTATAGTCTGACTCTAAATCTGGAAACTGACATAATTTCTGATTTGCCAAACAATCAGATTTTTCCCCATTCTAAAATTGGGAGGGGGGAGGGAAAGAGAGAATTAGTGTAACAATGCTATTTACAGTGGCTGGTAAATACGGGCTAAACATTTTTATACCTTTCTCAGGGATCTCATACAGACAGTCAAAATACGATCCCTGATTTCAAGTTGGATTTTGAGGCAGAATTCTATTCTAAATACGCCGATTGAAAAAAGAGGTGGGGGGTGAAGCGGACTAAAAACTTCTTTTTTTTTTTTGACAGTGAAAAAACGAAAAAGGAAAACAAATAAAAGGAAAACGGAAAAAAGTCATAAAATGAAAGAGAGGAGAGGGGAGAGAGAGAGAAAGCGAGAGAGATAGTTGTAAAAAAGAATATAATTAAGAGAGAGGAGGGAAATAGGGAGGGAGGCAGGAAGAGGCGGGGGGGGGGGGGTTTCTAACAGACAAACACCGTTGACTAAAAAAAGTAGTATTAACTCTGTACCACACGACGAAAATGTAGACTTGTCCAAATTGAAAGCATTTGCAGACGACAATGTAAACGTTACTCAAATGACGGAGTTTGATAGGGTAGAAAACATTGTGGGAAAAGAAGAAAATGCTGGTTACCAGCATTTTCTCCTTTTCCAACAATGTTTTCAAAAGGCTTCTTTCTCAGGGTCGTTACAAATCGGGACTGTGTGGTAAAGAGCTTTAAGAAAAGAGAAAGAAAGAAAATGTTAAAAAAGAATTAGGAAAAAAAAAACATAAGAAATTATACACATTCTATACAATATAATTATATAGTTGTTCAAACTTACAGTATTTGTTGTTGTCATTAAGTTACCTATAGTCCGACTCTCTTTACTTTAGAAAAAATCCCAACTGTTACTCATTCTTTATTTGAAAATCCGAAAAAATAAAACTGATAACAAACCTTAAACATATGTTACAGGCTATACTAATGACATACGAAGTGAGCTCATCATTCATCCTTTATCAGACGACAAAATTTTAGACTCGTCCATAGGCTACTGAAAGCATTTGCAGACAACAAAATTAAATTAAATTTTCCGCAGTCGAGATATTAGTTTTGAAATGTTCGTAAAAATTGTGGAGAAATGGAGAAAATGCTGGTTACCAGCATTTTCTCCTTTTCCCCACAATGTTTTCAAATCGATCTTCATCGGTATCGTAACAACTAGGTAAAGGGTTAGAAGTATGTTAGCCATCAATATGCAAATTATTCTAATCATTTATAAAGCTGTCAAAATACTAGTTGTCAATATTGAGTCCAAGCATTTTGATACATTTATCAGGTATTTACAACCTGTCGCCTCTTGTGGCTTTGAGTCACCCTGCAAAAGTGTACAAACTGTCATGACACCCGTCACAACTCGGCCCATTTCGTAACTACATCTAACGGGAAAAAATGATCAACGGATCACCCGAGATTTGCCGAATGACAGCCGAGGGATATGATCTACGGATTACCCGAGGTTTCCCGAACGCCTGTCGTACATAGGTAAAGATGGTTATTCGTTCTTAGCTTGTTCAGGAAAAATTGGTTACTCGTAGCCAGCTTCGTGTTCTTGTCTCAGTTACTTGGTCAGGAAAAGTTGGTTACTCGTAGCCAGCTTCGTGTTCTTGTCTCAGTTACTTGGTCAGGAAAAGTTGGTGACTCGTAGCCAGCTTCGTGTTCTTGTCTCAGTTACTTGTTCAGGAAAAGTTGGTTACTCGTAGCCAGCTTCGTGTTCTTGTCTCAGTTACTTGGTCAGGAAAAGTTGGTTACCTGTAGCCAGGTTCGTGTTCTTGTCTCAGTTACTTGTTCAGGAAAAGTTGGTTATTCGTAGCCAGCTTCGTGTTCTTGTCTCAGTTACTTGTTCAGGTACAGTTTGTTACTCGTAGCCAGCTTCGTGTTCTTGTCTCAGTTACTTGGTCAGGAAAAGTTGGTTACTCGTAGCCAGCTTCGTGTTCTTGTCTCAGTTACTTGGTCAGGAAAAGTTGGTTACTCGTAGCCAGCTTCGTGTTCTTGTCTCAGTTACTTGGTCAGGAAAAGTTGGTTACTCGTAGCCAGCTTCGTGTTTTTGTCTCAGTTACTTGGTCAGGAAAAGTTGGTTACCTGTAGCCAGGTTCGTGTTCTTGTCTCAGTTACTTGTTCAGGTACAGTTTGTTACTCGTAGCCAGCTTCGTGTTCTTGTCTCAGTTACTTGTTCAGGTACAATTTGTTACTCGTAGCCAGGTTCGTGTTCTTGTCTCAGTTACTGGTTCATGAAAAGTGGGTTACTCGTAGCCGGCTACGTGTTCTTGTCTCTGTTACTTGTTCAAGAAAAAGTCGTTACTCGTAACGACCTCAGTTACTTGTTCAGGTACAGTTTGTTACTCGTAGCCAGGTACGAGTAACCAACTTTTCGCGAACGAGTAACTGAGACAAGAAGCTGGCTACGAGTAGCCTCCCCATTTAACCTGTGCCGTCAAGTTCACAAGTCAATCCGAACAGGGACTGTAATATACGATCCCTGATCCGAACTAGAAGGACCGTAGCTGCCTATACGCAAAAATGCAGGACTTTGCAAAACAAAAACTTAAAAAGAAAACATCACCGGAGGCCCCCAAATAGCTTCTACAATTCAAAATTTTCTGGCAGAGGCCCTCGAGACTTTCACGAAAAATCCCCACCCCTCTCGGCACTTTGCACCTCGGATAATACTTTCGGGTATTATTACTTTTGCGCATAATTTATTTTAGGCTAGCTACAACCCTGCCAATAGTGTGCTGTTGTGCTTTTTTAGTCCCCTACCGGCGAAGCCGAAGGGGACTTTAGGTTTGCACTCCGTCTGTCCGTCTGTCCATCTGTCCGTCAGTCCATCTGTCCGTCAGTCCGGCAATTCAGTTTTCCGAACTTTTTTTCTAAACGCTGGTACACATTGAGCTGAGTTTTGGTGTGTAAGTCACCCACCATCACTTACAGATCAAGTTCGACTTTCGTTCCGGTCCACTGGTTTTTCACGGATTTACGGGCCTTGGACTTACAAAATTTCACTGATAAATCAGTTTTCCGGACTTTTTTTTCTAAACGCTGGTAGGTATTGATCTCAGATTTGCTGTGTAACTCAACCACCATGACTTACAGATCAAGTTCGACTTTCGTTCCGGTCCACTGGTTTTTCACGGATTTACGGGCCTTGGACTTATAAAATTTCACAGATAAATCAGTTTTCCGGACTTTTTTTTTTCTAAATGCTGGTAGATATTCACCTGACTTTTGCTGTTTAAGTCAACCACCATGACTTACTGATCAAGTTCGAGTTTCGTCCCGCTCCTCTCCTTTTTTCACGCATTTATGGGCCTTGGACTTACAAAATTTCACTGATAAAACATTTTTCCGCACTTTTTTTTTCTAAACGCTGCTACATATAGAGCTGATTTTTGGTGTGTACATCAACCACCATGACATACACATCAAGTTCGAGTTTCGTCCCGCTCCACTGCTTTTTGACGCATTTACGGGCCTTGGACTTAAAAAATTTCACTGACATGCCAGCGATACATACGGCCGGTAGGGAACTGTATATTGCTATGCAATACTATCAGAATGCTTGTTTTTCATGCGTTTCAGGCACTTTTCACTATTATTCCAGTTATATCAGAGCTAGCATATCTGCCAATACTTTCCAGGAGCGGCTAGTGCACTACCCATGCTTTCCAGGAGTTTCTTTTACAAGCACTTCGTGCAACATTCTTTCGTAGCCGAGCAGCCGGTTACTTTCCCGCAAACATATCAACGAACTCTCGAAAAAATATATTGCAAGTTAGAATGGTATGTAAACACGCCGCTGAGTGTCAGAGTCTTTGTTTTCATGGTGTTTGACGCCGTTTTCAGCAATATTTTAGTCGTATAGCAGCGGCGGTCAGTGCACCTATGCATACTATCCTCCTGGAGTTTCTTTTACTCGTAATTCGCACAATATAACTCCGAAGCCATTGGCTGTTTTCCTACATAACCATAGTCAAATCAATGATCAGGGTTTAGAGAGGAACTTATCACGTTGCAACTACTCTTATAAACCCCCTGATAGAAATTGACCGAGCTGAGCTGGGCTGGGAATTCAAACCTGCAACCCCCTGGTTTCAAGCCCTTTATGTTACCATACGAGCCATCGGATGTGAGGGTTACAGTGGGCGTCTTACTACATATTGTTTGCTTCGGGCAATTGTTGTGGCTTTTTTCTATCTACGATTTGTTTTAGAAATGGAAAGACAAATAACAGTATGAAACATGAAACAATACATGTACTCTAATTCATGAATAGATTTCTATATTTATTTAGCCATTACAAAAAATGAGAATTAACGATATCTTTAGTTCTATTCAATTCTGTAAAAATCAGGTATAAAAACATGTGAATAAACGTGCTTTTATTTAGTATCCAAGGTAAAGGAGCAATGCTATAGGAAAATGGGGTATAATGCATCTCAATGATGAAATATACAAATCAAATGATCACATGATTGTGGATCAATAAAATCCAGTTTGTCGAACAGCCAACTAAGTCATAACTAAGGTATAATGGTCCTTGGACATGTAGAAAATTTACAAAGAGCAAAAGGTTTTGAATCATGTTAACCTGCTCATACTGCACAGGCTGAGTTGAATCTAGACTTTTTGCATTAATTAAACCCTCTTTTCACAGAGCATGACTTAAAAATAAGACACACATAGAGAAACCTAACTTACATTTTCAATGTAGAAATAAGACCAATATAATTGCAGCTTCTTGGGCTTTTTTTTTTTTTTTTTTTTTGAGAACACTCAAGGTAGATCAAAGATCAGACTGCAATCTTAAATGACCTTAAAGGCAAATACAAAAGTTCAACGACACTTTAAGGTAGGGCTTGATCTTTTTTCTGTATCTTCTTCAGTCAATCACTGTCAAAATTAATCACAAAAATGTTGACAACAAATGTTCATAGCCAGCCAGTAGCAAATGAACGTTGGAATATACATATTTGTGAATACATCTTCACATTTTCAAAATATGTTTGAGCCATTCTCCGTGAAAAAGGGGGTTTAATACATCTGCAAAAAGTATTGATCCATGTCACCCTGTGCAGTCTACGCAGGCTGAACTGGGTCAAAACTTTTTGCAATTGGTAAATATTCTGCTTGCCACAGGACATTGTATCTCATTATTCAGCCATACTGTAGACAAAATAGATTCATGTCATGTGACATGTTTGGTATACTGCATGCAGATGATGAAGTAATCCCCCCCCCTTTTTCCAGTTCGTCCGTTCCTTTATACATGGCACCAATCAATGAGGTCCCCTCAATAGAGTCTACCGTATGTCAATGAAATTATGGCAGATATGAATTATGGAAAGCAAGGGGGCCCTTCTCCCCATTTTCCCTTCGATTTCCCATAATGATGTAAATTAATGATACATCCTTACAGACAGTGAGAGAGAGAGAGAAAAAAAAGATTTTTGATAGACTATAGAATGGTACAGATTTTAGTCAGTTGTGCAAACTGATAAATTAACGATATAATAAAGAAACTTAAGGTATTTGTCCGAGGAAACGATTCTTGGTAAAAAGAAAATATGTTCTGGCATTAAATCCATTGTATGGAAAAATTAATACCTGACCTCATATAATGTTACAAGTCTAATTTTACCAGTATGCATACATGAGCCATGCTCTGGCAAACAGAGACTTAATGCATCTCCGTGATGCATTGTACCAGTCAAGTTGTCTTATAATTATGGATACATTAATAGCCACTTTTTTTAACAACCAACTGAACCATGAGGTAGATTCGTCCTTGGACATACAGAAAATTGTACAATAGTGAAAAGTTTCGGCCCAGGTCAGCCTGCGCAGTCCGCGCAGGCTGACCTGGGTCGATACTTTTCGCAGATACATTAAGCCCCCTTTTCAAACAGGATGGCTCACACGTAAGTTCAAGCTAAGCCAAAAGTACAGTATTATTTACCAGAGATGATGAAAAAATTTTGTGTCAAATGAGTAAGTGAATTCATGCACTGGTTAAAATATATTTCTAGAATATGGTTTCCAAAATATCAAGATCAGTATTACAAATACATACATATGGATCAATTTTTATCATATATCTAGCCATGTTTTCAGTGTAGTACAGCCATTGCAAATTTTCTTATCCTTACATACATTGTGAAGGTAAGCAATATAGGATTTCATATGATCCATGCTCTGTGAAAAGGGGGCTTAATTCATCTACAAAAAGTAACGACCCAGGTAAGCCTGTGCAGTCTGCACATGCTGACCTGAGCTAAAGCTTTTTGCGTTTGCACAATTTTCTGTATGTCCAAGGACCATTCTACACAGGATTCAGTCATTTCTTAGAGAAAATGGCTATTATGGATCCAAAATTATGTGATATGGATGGTATAATGCATTATGGAGATGCATTAAGCCCCCTTCTGCAAAAGCATGGCCTACATGTAATTCATTTTAGGCTTCTTTCAGAAAAGTGGATTAGCTTTATTAACCCTTTACCACAAAATCCCGACTTTTAACAACCCTGAAAGAGCAGGATTTTGAGAACGTTGTGGAAAAAGGAGAAAATGCTGGTAACAAGCATTTCCTCATTTTCCCACATTGTTTTCAATCCTATCAAAGACAGAAATCATCAATTTAGCAGCATTTAAACTGTCGTATGCAAATGCTCTCAGTTTGGTCCAGTCCAACATTTTTTTTCTTTCGTTCAGTAAAGAGTTAACTCTTTCACTGCCACCTAAATGAAGTAGTCTTTTTTCAATGTTTATAGATATGAGCCATGCTCTGTGAAAAGAGGGATTAATGCATTTGCAAAAAGTATCGACCCATGTCAGCCTGCGCAGCCTGCACAGGCTGACATGGGCCGAAACTTTTCGCTACCTTTAAATTTTGTGCATGTTAAAGGATAATTCTACCTCATGATTCAGTCTGTTGTTTGTCAAAATGGATTTTATGGATCCATTATTAGGTGATGTCTTGCTCGGTGTAATGCATTACGGAGATGCATTAAGCCCCCTTTTGCCAGAACACAGCTCATATCATTTTTTTATTTCAATTGAACCTATTTTTGGCTGAAGGTTAGCATCAGAGAGTGGATGGTGTAGATCAATGATCAGACTGCATGTTTTCTGGAGTCTGATCTTGTATCTACACTTTGCACAAAAGTTATCTAAGGCAACATTGGCAGTGAAAGAGTTAGTGATAGCTCCTATTTGTGCATGTATGGTTTTGCATGTTCTGACCCATAATTCATGGGATACCATTATGTGATAAATAGAGTGTGACATTGGAGATGAAATTATAATAAATTCATATACAAAATTGCTTTCAAGAGGTTTGCTTAATAACATTTTTCCAAGACTCTTTTTATATACATGTATATATAGCATCTGACATTATTCAGTTTGCATTTAAGACAAAATTTTATTCGAATAAGTCTAGAAAAAACTTATTAAGCAAGCCTTTGTCGACTTAAATAGTCTCATATAAAGCCAACACATGTCACATTCTTTATATCCCATAACAATATCTCGAGAAGCATATGTCAGAAATGCAAAATGTGGGAACTTTCCTGAGTAAAATCAATGGTTTGGAAGTAGTATAAAATCATAAGAAATACTGTAAATTTTAAGAGGTAGAGAACAAAGAGAAGACTGTCTGCAGTATGGCATCACAACACTTGTATTTCATAACTTAGAGGTAACTGGGCTGCTTAACAGCTGTCCTTTCATCAAAGGTCTCAAAGTTGAGTTGTAAGATTCCATCACCTGTAAATAATACAAAGGGGCAGTTTAGATATAAAAGTTTTACCCCTTATCCTGCTAAAAAAATGAAATTAAAACTTTCAAGCCGACAGTAAAAACCCAAATTCTGCTATTTCAGATTTTTTTTTGGGGGGGGGGCTTGATCCAAGATCAGACTGCACATTAACTCTCCCACACTTAGCAGCCCTTAGTGCTTAGCAGCCCAAGGGTTAATATAAAAGGAAAATGAAAAATTAACGAAAATGTTGGTAATAAGGGGTGGGGGAGGCCTAACAGCTGTGGCCCAAACAAAATTAGTTGCAAAGTGGCGTTTTCAGTTTGGTTTCTTTTTTGTTTTTGGAGGGGGTGGGAAGATTCTGGCCCCTGCTTGCCCAGATCTCAAAACCAGAATTAACCAGTACAGCCCTGAATTAAAAGAACAGACATTTTGTATCAGGAAAAACACATGATATACCTATACCCAGCACCCAAAACTTTTGCTTTGCCTTATATCATTTGCATAAGCATTTAACCACAACATCCAGAGTTTCAACTACCCTGAAGGAGAAGGCTTTTGAAAACATTATGGGAAAAGGAGAACATGCTGGTAACCAGCATGTTCTCCTTTTCTCACAATTTTTTGTACCCTTTAAAAGGCAAATTCAATCATTTAAGCCACCATTTGTCATCAACAAAATTCAATATTTACAATTTGGACAAAGCTGAAATTTTCTTGTTTGGGAAAGGTTGAAAGATAAGCTTCTGAAGATTTCAACATTATTGACTGTAAACAACATTCTTACATCAGTCTTGTTGAGAGGCGATCCCTTTGCATATTCGTACAAAGCCTCATACACATTACCATCATAGCGACCTAAACAACTCTGCAGAATATGATCCGGATAATCGAAGGCATCCACCAAAGCTACTGCATTGGGTCTCAGCTCCACATACAAGTCCAGTTGTCGGCCTATCAGCATGTCTGCCTGCTGCCCACTCATATATCTATCCTGTAATGAAAACACTTTGTACCTTTACTCTTTGCCAAAATTTTAGACTAGTCCAAACTGAAAGCATTAAATTTTCTACACAACATATTCAATGCAACTCAAATGATGGGATTCATCTCTGAAAGGGCTCAAAACATTGTGGAAAAAGGACGAATGCTGGCTACCAAAATTTTCTCCTTTTCCCATAATGTGTTCTGCAGCCTTTTCTCTCAAGGTTGTTAAAACTCAGGATTGTGTGGTAAAGGTTTAACCTATATTATCCCACAAAATCGTTATAGGTCACTGGTAAGCAAAACTCAGTGCACTTTTGCAGACAGTTTAGATCAAAATCATGCTGTACATCATAACATAACATGCTGTCTGGTCTTAGAATCTAAATTGTTAAATACTGTGGGGTTTGTCTGTAAAAAGGAACTCTGAAATCACAATACATTGTATAGACCTAAAAAATTAAATAAAACAATACAATGAAACTATGTCTCTTTGTATAAAATGAATTGCCCAATCAAAAAAGGCCCATTTACTATAACTTTTTCAAGCCCTATTAGCTATTTCATATTCTGACCAATATGCCCCTAACTTTTCCAACCCATTTCAATCGGTCACCATTTGCAATTCTTTCGTATGTTAGTTGCGTCATGTTTCCTTGTTTGTATATCATGTGTATGTATGATCTGAACAAAAAACTTGATTGATTCATTCATTCATTCATTCATTCATTCATTCATTCATATTTGGGTTTTCCATATTGACCCGAGCTATTTATTGAGCACATCAAAGGTAAATTTTTTACAAAATGATTCCTTGTTTTTTACAGCCCTGATGAAAAAGCTTTTTGAAAACAGTGTGAGAAAAGGAGTAAATGCTGGTAACCAGCATTCTCTCTTTCTCCCACAATCTTTTCTACTTTACAAAGGCAAATCTTATCATTTCAGCCACAACTGATTGTTGTATACTATGACTTTCAGATCTGAAACAAATTGGAAAATATTCATCAACTGGAAGTTTTTCCACATTTTGGAAAAAAAAAAATCTCGAAACTGTCATTTAACTCTTTATCAAATGACAACCTTTTAGACTTGTCTAAATTGAAAGCATTTGCAGATGACATATTAACTATTAAATATTAATTAAACCTTTACCTCACAATGCTGACTTTACATGATCCTGAGGAAGAAATCTTTAGAAAACATTGTGGGAAAAGGTGAAAAACTGCATTATTTGAGGCACATTGAAATTGTTGTCTGCAAAAGCTTTTAATTTGAACAGGTCTAAAATGTTGTTGTGTGGTAAAGGGATAAACATGGATTTTGTGTCACAAAGGGTAGAAAACACTGTGCGAAAAGGAAAAAATACTAAGTACCATCATTTTCTCCTTCTCTAAAAATATTTTCAAAAGTTTTTTTTCTCAGGGTAGATAAAAGTCGGAAATGTGTGATAAAGAATTAAAAAATTTATTAGGCATCACAGACAAGCAGCCTTATTTTGACCAAATCAATTCATAAAGGGCAAGAACTGTTGCAATACCCAGGGCTATATAAAGGTATCTTTTTAGATTTTTTTGTTGTAAATTAACCTTCTTTGTTAAACATTAATAAATACTGCAAAATACAAAAAGGAAACTGGATGATTTCATGTAATAAAAAGATGCAAATTTAGCGATTAAATAACCAGTTGGTCAATTTGCAATCCGAAGATCCATCTATTTTATGAGATTAAAATATGACTTCATCATACCTATTGCAAAATAATCCCACAAAATCAACGCCTAGTGTTGATCATGTGACATACCCACAAAATTTTGCGAAAGTCTGGAGGGAAAAGTAAAAATACCTTAACTCCTTACCACACAGTCCTGACTTTTAACGACGCTGAGAGAAATGCCTTTGGAAAACATTGTGGGGAAAGGAGAAAATGCTGGTAATCAAGCATTTTCTCCTTTTCCCTCGATGTTTTCTAGCCTTACCTTACCAAATTTCAATTTTTTAGTTACATTTATTCTGGCGTCTGCAAATGCTTTTGATTTGGAATAGTCTAAAAATTTGTTGTTTGGTAAAGAGTTAATGGGCTACATAGACAATTAAGGAAATACTACTGAAAAATATTTCTGCTTATATTTGCCTTTCTTCCTAACTGATGGTTTGCCAGCGATCACCTTACTTACTTCAGTGATAAAGTATTTTGGGAGCTTGTGGAGATTATCAAAATCTGAATAGGCCACTTTAACTCTTTACCATACAATCCTGAGTTTTAGCGACCCTGAAAGAAAAGTCATTTGAAAACATTGTAGGGACAAAAGAAAATGCTGGTAACCAGCATTTTCTCCTTTTCCCACCTGTTTTCTATCCTATCAGAGACAGAAATCATGATTTGAGTCGCATTTAATTTGTCATCTGCAAATACTTTCAATGTGGTCTAGTTCAAAATTTTGTTGTTTGGTAAAGAGTTAAGGTTGAATTAATTGTCCAACAATTTCTACAATTCTCACCTGTATAAAGTCTCCCATGTTAGATACAATGCCATGCACAGCAAACAGCCTACACAATGTTTGCATGACCTTAAGTAGCTGTTCATCTGTCACAGAATTCTCAACATACTCTACAAAAGTTCGTACAGCAAAAGCTCTGCTATGAGCCTGAAAATAAAGTAAAAACTATGTTAAATAACTATTTCTGTATAGCAGTCATCTGCATTTAACAACCACCATAAATGAAATTGTATACTTAAGCCAACATTCCCCAATTCCTCATTGACTAAACCATGTGGTTAAGCCAATCAGACACTGTGTTACTTTTTAACCCTTAACCACATAATAATGAGTCTTAACAACTGTAAAAAGAAGGCTTTTAAAAAATTATGGGAAAAGGAGAAAATGCTGGTAACCAGCATTTTCTCCTTTTCCCACAATGTTCTACCTAATCAAAGGCAGAAGTCATCACTTGAGCATCATAAAATTTATTGTCTGCAAATGCTTTCCGTTTGGCAGAGTCCAAAATTTTGTTGTTTGGTAAAGAGTTAATCTGAAATCAGGTAAAGTGTACGATTCAGAATGGTTTTTGACCAAGGGCCCAGAGATCCTTTTCTTTCTGAATGTAGTGGGTTCATTTATTCCCCAAGTAGATTTAAAACAAAAGCATGACAGGGCATGGCCCGATAGCTCATATGGTTGTGCACTTGCACAATGAGCCAAGGTCTAAGGTTTGAGTCCCAGTCAGCTCACTACTTTTTCCTTTTTTGAGCACACATCATGCTGGATGTCAATAACCCATGATGATACAAGAGTGGTTCAGACTGAAAATTCAGCGATATTAGTGGACAAACATTGAGATGCAGGAGAAAAATGCAGCAAAGCCATCTACATGTATTTCTAAAATAATTTTTTCGTGTGGTGTCCATGGTTTTGAGGTAGAGCATCCACCTCATAACCATCAGGTCCAGAGTTTGATACTCGAGAGCAGATTTGAACTTTGGGCCTGTTCACTGGCCCACACATTTGGCACAAGTACAGGTGTAGTTTCCAGGAAGCAGAATCGACAGAGATTATCATAAGTTGCACGAACCTGTTTCTCAATTGATGTAAAAGAAATATGTTTCAACTAAACTACACTAAATAGATCTAACTTTTTACAGAGCAAAGTCCTGCTTTTATGACTCTCAAGAAGAATGCTTCTGAAAACATTGTGGGAAATAGAGAAAATGCTTGTTACCCAGTATTTTCTCCTTTTCTTCTCATATATTGAATGGTTTTCTCCCTCAATGGCATAAAATCACCATATCATGAGGTGACGGTTAACTCTTACAATGTTTTTTGTGACCTAAGACGTTTCTCCAGAGAGTGTACAGCAAGATCAGCCGGCATATACATGCAGTCTGATCTTGCTCTACACTGTCCTCTGCTTTATCAATACTTTCAGTTATATCAATAGCCTTTCAATGACAATAAACTTAATAAAATCTATTTGTGTAATCATCAATTATTTGAATTCAGCAGTACAATAGTTAATAAAATAGTAAAATACCATTGCAGCTTTCACCAGTAATACTCCAGACTGGTTCCGGGCATTTTCTACTGTAGCACCAGCCTTCATCAGGGACTGTATCCTCAAAGCAGTCACCTTGACTAGTCTGCAAAAATATGATTAAAGTAATGCATGTCATTATTCAGTATGCCTATCTCAATCCTTAACTCTTTACCAAATGACAAAATTTTAGACTGGTCCAAATTGAATGTGTGTGCAGACGACAAATTAGATTTTGCTCATATGGTGAGATTTGTCTTTAATAGGATAGAAAACATTGTGAGAAAAGCAGAAAATGCTGGTTACCAGCATGTGTGTGCAGATGACAAATTAGATTTTGCTCATATGGTGAGATTTGTCTTTAATAGGATAGAAAACATTGTGAGAAAAGCAGAAAATGCTGGTTACCAGCATTTTCTCCTTTCCCCACAATGTTTTCAAAAGCCTTTTTTTCCAGGAGGGATTGTTTAATAAAGGGTTAACCAAACAATTCTAGGTTTTACAGACTCTGAAGAAGAAAGCAGCATTTTCTCCTTTTTCCCCATAATGTTTCCTATCCTTTCCAAGACAAAACCCATCATTTCAGCCACATTTGTCACCTGCAAATGCTTTTAACCCTTATCCTACTAAATAAGGTAAATGAAACTTTCAAGCCAATAGTAAAAACCAAAATTTGGTTATTTCAATAATATTTTTGAAGAAAGATATCTCCTTATTGGACAATGTAGATCCAAGATCAGACTGCATGTTCTGTGCAGTCTGATCTTGATCTACACTGTCTGCAAAAGGTCCTTGAGTTGCGCTCAGCAGCCTGAGGGTTAATTTGGACAAGTCTAACATTTTGTCTCCTAGTAATGTAGATATATGGATCTGTAAGGGAATATATTGTGTCTAACAACTTCTTTTGAAAGAGTTGTGAGTCTAATACAATTTATTACCATTCAAATCTGCTAACCTGTTTATCATGTACTGTGATATTATTTACATAATTTCCCTTGATTTAAAAGTAGTTTTTCTTTCATTTCAAAACCATGGAAGAAATCAGTATCAAGTTAGCTGTGTTTAACCCTTAACCCTTTACCAAATTACAAAATTTTAGACTGGTCCAAATTGAAAACAGTTACATATGACAAAATAAATGTGACTGAAAACTTGAAATTCATTTTGGGAAGGGTAGAAAACATTGTGGGAAAAGGAGAAAATGCTGGTTACCAGCATTTTCTCCTTTTCCAACAATGTTTTCGAAAAGCTTCTTTCTCAGGGTCATTAAAAGTCAGGATTGCGTGGTAAAAAGGGTTAAAGCACTGAAACCGACTTAAGTTGTTTTTGCGGACAGAGTAGATAAAGATCAGACTGCACAAAACATGCAGTCTAATCTGTGATCTACACTGTCCACTTAGCTGAAAAACTACAGACAAAAGCAATCACAGTGTTGAAATTACTAGGGTACTATTTCTAAACTGAAAATGTCTTTTGTTTTTTCTTTTGGCACTTTAAGAGTTTACTCTTTACCACATGAGAAAATTTTAACCTGGGTTAAATTGAAAGCATTTCCTGATGACATATTAAATTTACTCAAACATTAAATATATATATCAAAGGTTAGAAAACATTCTGAAAAAAGAAGAAAATGCTGGTTGCCAGCATCTTCTTCTTTTCCCACAACATTTTCAAAATCCTTCTTCCTCAGGGTCATAAGAAGTCAGGTTTGTGTGGTAAAGGGTTGCACACTAATGAATCAAACGGGAGGTAATCACCTTACAGCAGTGTGCTCATATGCCTCTATCAAGTCCTTCAAATCTAATTGATCATCAAGTTTGCTGGTCTGTTGCAACGGTTTACTGAGGTACTGCATTGCTCCTGGTAACATCTTTCCATTCATTACCATTTCATAACATTTAACCAAATATCTGAAATCAAATGATGATTTACTTGTGACAATCTTCTCTTTTTCATTCAGTGTTCTTGATAGTAAGTCAATTTTCCCTACAATCCTACCTTAATCCTTTACCAAACAATCCTGTGTTTTAAAGACTCAAGTGAAAAAGGTTTTTGAAAATATTGTGCAAAAATTGATTTAATGGTGTTTTATGTCGCTTTCAACATCTTTTCAGTCATATTACAGTGACAGCTGACCAGCATTTTCTCCTTTTTCCACAATGTTTTCTACTCTTTGGCAGACAAAATTCCATCATTTGAGCTTTATTTCAATTGTCGCCAGCAAATGCCCTGAATCTGGATGAAACAAAGCAATGTCTATGTGCCAGTTCCAGTTAACATGGTTTTCAACATTATTTCAGTTATATCATGGCAGCAAGTACACCTATCCAGGCTTTCCTGGAGTTTCTTATACCAGTGACTTTGCACAATCTTCTTCCCAAGCAACCAGCTGCTTTCCCTCATAACCATTGTCAAAAAAATGATCAGAGAAAAAACGATGAGAGAGACTACACCTTTAAAGTTCCAATATCTTAATGACAACTGATCTTACCTGCCACATTGTAAATACATCACTGTATTCTCTCCTTCATACGTACAGGCGGGGGTTATGTGACACCATATTTTGGGGATCCCACTAGCATGCGTGTAACCATGCCCACCACAAGACTTTCGTAACACATCTACACCATTACTGGTAACGTCAGATGATAGGGCCTTCAGTCCTGCTGCTAGGGCATGTAACTGGAATATAATGTCAATGTGCAGTCTATGATTTGGGTAAATAAAAACAGTGTATGAGGTATTACTTTACAGGGGCCATGCTCTGTGGAAAAGGGGATTGATGCATAATGAAAAGTTTCCACCCATGTCAGCCTGCGCACTAGCTTACATGGGTCGAAACTTTTTACTATATGTAAATTTTCTGTACGTCAAAGGACCATTCTACCTCAGAATTCAGTCGATTGTTAGATAAAATGGGTCTTATGCGTTCATAATCATGTGATGAATGATTGATACAATGCATCACGGAAATGCAATAAACCCCCTTTCACCAGAGCATGGTTCATATGTATTTCAGCTTAAACCTTATAGTGCCTTTCACAACTGTAGTTACCTTTGCAGCCAGTGTACATCAAGATCAGACTGCAGTTAATATCTATACAGTCTGCTGTGCCAAAACACAATAGACTAAAGCAAACATGGAACTGCAATAATTTGGGTCTTACTTCTAGACTGAAAATATACATTGGGTTTATTTAGCGCTTTAACTCTTTACCAAACGACAAAATTTTAGACTTGTCCAAATTGAAAGATTTTACAGACGACAAATTAAAGGTGACCCAAATGATGAAATCTGTCATTGATAAGTTAGAAAACATTGTGGGAAAAGGAGAAAATGCTTGTTATCAGCATTATCTCCTTTTCCCACAATGTTCTCAGGGTTGTTAAAAGTCGGGATGGTGTAGTAAAGGGTTAACTCTTCACCATAAAATTCGGAGCTTTGGTGGGCTCGAGGAAGAAGGCTTTTGAAAACATTGTCGGAAAATGAGAAAATGTCAGTAACCAGGATTTTCTTCTTTTCCCAAGATGTTTTCTATCCTACCAAAGACAAACCCCACCAGTTGAGTCATGTTTTATTTGTCGTCTGCAAAATGCTTTCAATTTGGACTAAGCTAGAAGTTTGTTGTCTGGTAAAGAGTTTAGGGCTGACACTTGGAATGTTAAGAGGAACATGTAGTGCTTTTATACAGATCAAGATCAGACTTACTGAAAGATGAATGCTAATCAGATTCAATCTTGGCTCTAAACCGTTAAGCTATTTTGGCTATGAGTCACCCTGAACTTAAAACTTTTCATTTACCAGTAATTCATTCAACATGCGTTAATACATGTAGTCTACTGACCCTTTGCCATACAATCCAATCTTTTAACAGCTTTAAAAAACATTGTGGGGGAAAAAGAGAAAATGCTGGTTTCCAGTATTTTCTCTTTTTCACTCAATGTTTCCTACCCCTCAAAAGAAAAATCCAGTTATTTCCATTATGATACGCGTAAAGTTTTGTCTTTTGGTACAGAGTCAAGTGGTATGAATAAAAACTGCCTGTACGTTATAATCATAATTGTTTATATTTGGTTGCTATTAGGCCTTTAATCAAAGTACTAATGTGCCTACAGTGTTCGTATATGTTACATCTGACTTTTAGAAGTCATATGTTATAATGTACCATACTGTTGAAAGAAATACATGTGTACCTAGGAACTTGAAATAAAACAAGCAGGGAATGCTCACCACTTGCATTTCCTCCATGTTGCCTTCCTCTATATTCTGACTTATCCTGAAATACTCCATCATCATTACATTCCCCGTAAAAATTAGAGCATAGGAAGAGGCAATCAAGGGAAATAACTTTTCTTGTTGTGTTTGGTAGTCTAGCACCTGTGGTTCTTCTCCCCTGAAAAATCATAGATACCTTGATTAACCCTTAGTAGCATGGACCAACAAGGGAGGCAACTCTAAATGTGTTAACGTTCTTGCAATCAAGGGAAATAACTTTTCTTGTTGTGTTTGGTAGTCTAGCACCTGTGGTTCTTCTCCCCTGAAAAATCATAGATACCTTGATTAACCCTTAGTAGCATGGACCAACAAGGGAGGCAACTCTAAATGTGTTAACGTTCTTGCGTCAAAAAAATGGTGCAAAATTCTCGCCCTTTGGGTGGGGTTAAATTACACCGATTTATAGTATTTTCTCAAACTATTTTTCTCGAGTAAAGATTGTATAATTGTAGCCAACACATTGAGGAACAATGTCTGATTTTAGTTTTTAGTACATTTACTTATCAGTTAATTGATCACATAGATGGTAATTGTGCGAATTCAGTGCTTGGTGTATATTTTTAAAAAAAATTTAATAAAAATATTGCATTGAATTGCAGGCATTATTTCTGGGTATTTTTTGTACAGTATAAGTAGTAGGACATGCTGGTGTAAAAAAGAAAAAGAATTGAAATTGATTTGGCTAATTTTATGAGGTTAAGGTGAAATTTACCACTTTTTTTGTGAAAATAATTAAGCTTTTTGTCAATGCATGGCAACAGACCATACTAAAAAATTCATAAAAAATAAACTCCTGCCTTGATAAGGAAAAACTTAAGTGTTTTGAATTTCTTGAATCCTACTTGTGATATGTGGAAAGTTTCAGTTTTCTATTCCACCATATAAAAAATCACTGTTCCATGCTACCCTTAGGCTGCTAAAAACGACTCAGGACACTTTTGTGGACAGTGTAGCTCAAGATCAGACTGCACAGAACATGCACACTGTCCAGTACTATATTTTTTCCCTGCAAAATCAACGTTGAAATCACAATGTTCGGGTTTTTACCACTGAGTGGGAATTTTTGGGTCATTTATTTAGCAGTTTAAGGGTTAACCTTTTACCAAACAATCCCAACTTTTAAAGCCCTGAAGAAGGAGGCATTTGAAAACATTGTGGTAAAAGGAGAAAATGCTTGTAATTCTAGACCTGCCCAAATTGAAAGCATTTGCAGGCGGCGAATTAAATGTGGCTAAAATGATGGAATTTCTCTTTGTAAGGCTAGATAACAATGTGGGAAAAAGAGAAAAAATGTTGGTTGTGTGAAAAAGAGAAAATACTAGTTACCACCATCCCCCTCTTTTCCCACAAGACTTTTAAATGCCTCAAAGTCATTAAAACACTTGATTGTTTGGTAACAGGTTAAATCATAAAATATCATTTACAAATATAGTTGCATGTCTATACAGCACAGAGCATGCATGTTTGCCCACAGCACTGTATCTCGTTGCAATGATACAAGAAAAAAAAAGAAACATACAATATGTTTACGATGGCCCTATTTCTGTCTAAATAGAGCAGCATCGTGCTCTGTGAAAAGAGGGCATAACGCATCTGCAAAAAGTATCAACCAATGTCAGCCTGCACAGTCCGCACAGTCTGAAATGGGTCAAACTTTTTTACTATTTGTCAATATTCTGTATGCCCAAGTAACATTCTACCTCACAAAATGGAGTTTATGGATCAATTATTGTGTGATGTCTTGCTTGGTATAATGTTTCACAGAGATGCATCAAACACTCTTTTGCCAGAGCTCTGCTCATATTTTGTTGCTAAGACACAGCCTCATTTATGAAATGAACAATATCTTTGTTGGCCTGTTGTTGACAAATAGAACTATGTCTTGCTGCTATGACACAAGCCTCAAACACAAAACAAACAATACCGGTACATTTACCCTGGCCTTATTTCCGTCTGTCTGCGTACAGCACTATATCTTGTTGCTATGACACAAGCCTTTGCTAAGCAACGCCCTGTTGCCCCAACAATGCTAGCTCTAATAAGTACCATGGACCCGTAGGCAATTCTCATATTGACAGGGGGTTTGTATGTGCCATCTCTCTCAACCTACACAGAAAAATATTTGGGCTTTGAAAAATTATTACTTTAAATTTGAAAACTTGGCAAAGTTAATACATTATTGCTGGCAAATAAATATTATTATTTTTAGACATTAAAAATAATAATCGTTATTTTGGCGAAACAGGGGCCGAGTGTCACTGTTTACCTTGGTGACGGTGGCAGAGATACATAGTTGTTGTGATTGCTTCATCCAATCAGAATAAGATCGCTGGTGGTATAAAAGCCTGTGCTCAACCGTCAGTCACGCTCTTTTACAATGAAACCGCGCATCATAGAAACATGTCTGACAAACTTTTGCCGGCCCACCCATATCCCAGTCATCAGCTGTTATCTAGTTCCTGCTGAGTCCGTAACTTCATTTCTTTGTTGGTAGTGTCTTATGTAGACGTTGCACAAACCCTGTTTAAACAGGTAGACAGATTTTGGTTGTAGTTAATTGTTTTGTTCTGTCTGGTGTTACAGGTCTTACTATGCTGTCGTGGTCACTGGTGCATCCATGGGATAGTTAAAACTCGTCAAGCATGCTGAGATAACATTCCTGAACAAACAAAGCGACTGTTGCAGTTAAGGTTCAACAACACAACAGCCACTTCTTTTGACAATTACAGAATCAAGTGCTGGGTAATTGTAATGATCTCAGTTAAAGATTTCAATGATGTTAATTAGGTACAGTGACGTTAAATAATAAATATGTGTAGGGGTTGAAACATTTGAAAGTATCCAGTTCTAAGTTCTTTTATGGTCTTTAAAAAAAGAAACATCTCATCGCAGCTAAAATCAATACTAAGTCTTTGTACTGGAGAACCAAGTAAGCCATTCGTTCTTTTGTGATTGCGCGATACTTATTTCAAAATGTATCCAATGAAATGCAGTGTGCTTCCTGATCTTCAGCACTCTCTGTTCGTGCAATGCACTTCCCACCGATCTCAAAATAAATTCGTGATCATGCATAGTGCTTGGTACATATTTTGGGTATTTGTATTTAAAATGAGTAATGCTCTTTGGCATAATTGAAACAGTGACGTTTTGAGCTGACACTCTGTAGATGATCCCAGGCAGTGTTATAAGCGGTCACCCGAACAAGTTTCAGGCGGTGTTGTTGGTGATTACCTGAAACAGTGTTGGGCTACATTTATCAGGCAGTGCAGTTAGTGTTACAAACGGTAGTAGAAGTCATATGAAGAAGTGTGGCTACACTCTTCGGGCTGTTTTGTTGGTGACCACCTGAAATAATGTTGGGCTACAATTTTCAGGCAGCGTGGTTAGTACTCACCAGCGGTAGTAAATGTTGTATGTTCTGTTTATGTTCTTGTGTTGTCACCTGGGTTTGTGTTGTAGTCACACATTCATTCCAGGCAGTGTTTCTTGTTTTCACCTGGGTCAGTGTTAGTCACACATGTAGGTACTGCTAAGGTATCCGTGAGCTACCCGTTCGATTTGCGTGCCATGGTTTACCGTTCAGGTTCAGTACGAAGTTATTTGAGTGAAAGTAAAGAGTTGTCAGCGGAAACTCGCTTGGAGAAATTATAAAGTTGTTGTTAAGGGTTTTCTGACGTGTTTTGCGTGGGTAAAATTTTCAGGCTTACTTGGACATCTTAAGTGGCAACAGGGCTGGTTACACTCCGCCATGCTGCCGATCTAAGCCGCAATCTTTACGCCACCTTTTTGCATTATCCACCTTTGCTTTATTTATGTGTATAGTGGAAAGTTTTCACAAAGAATGTAGCAAAGTGAAATATGTTCTGTATAATTTGTCCGTCTTTCTGTTGAGTCATAAAATAATTGTTTTTGTTTGGAGCAGGCCACTTTTGGAAACACTGTGGTAAAAAGAGAAAATTCTGACAAGTAATTTCCCCTTTTGCCATGATGCTGTTACATTATTCATCTTATTCTCAAGAATTCTCTACATTTCAAAGTAATGCAATTTCTAATTGGCTAAACCAAATTTGTGTTAACCTCTAAATCTAGAATAAGACTGAGAATGAAATCCAAAACAGTTGTTGAATATGAGCAATGGTCGCTCTGATATGGCTGATTAGTAAGCCCCAAGCAATTGATCTGTTGACTACAAATACTTTCAATCTGGACAGGTCTAAGATTTTGTTGATTGGTTAAGAGTTAAAAAGTTGAAGAACAATAAGTAGTTAACCCTTTACCACACAATCCCGATATTTAACTGCCATGAGGAAGAAGCCTTGTGAAAACAATGTGGGAAGAGGCGAAGATGATGGTAACCAGCATTTTCTCCTTTTCTCACAGGATTTTGATTTTTGTGTTACATCTAATTTGTCGACTGCAAATGCTTTAAAACTGGACAAGGGTAAAATTTTGTTGTCAGATAGAGAGCAAACTACCTTCAAGTACCTTGGCATATCTCATTAACATGGCATCTCGTGGTACCCTGTGATTGTCGAACCTCAGAAAGCCGTTGTCTGTACTGCCAAATCCCAACTTGTTACCAATATCTCCAACAGTGATACCTATAATAAATACAGTTTATTGCTTTTTGTTTATTAAATGCTGTTTCAAGCCATTTTCAACTTTTACAACAGACATTTTAAGAGCAATTGCTTACTTATTCATGTGTTACCAGCAGCTGAACAGCAGTACACTAGAACTCTGAAGTATTTTATGCACAAACACATCCACAAATAATCCAGTGCCTAGAATAAGGATCCAATCGAGGACGCTTTGGTCCCTACACCCTGAGCTATGCAGGATGGCATCTCCATGATGAGGAGGGTCAACCTTTAGGAATACCCACATTCCAAGAAATGGATCAATTTCATGGGAGCTTTCTTGTTTGTTTGTATGGTGTTTCAGTTTTATTGTGGCAACCAGTGCACCTATCCATGCTTTCCTGGAATTTCTTTTGCCAGTAATTTGCACCATATTCCTCCCAAGCCACTGACTGCTTCGATAGTTGATAGTAAAAACTCAAATATTGCTATTTCAAAGTTATTGTGCAGGGGAAAAATATCTCCTTATCGGACAATGTAGATCAAAGGTCAGACTGCAGTCTGATCTTTATCTACACTGTCCGCAAAAGGTCCTTGAGCCCTGCTTAGAAACTTAAAGGTTCATCCTTTACCATATGACAAAATATTAGCCTCATCTATATTGAAAGCATTAATCTTGGATGGTAAATTAATATGTGGCTCAAATTATGAGATTTATCCATGAAAAGGTAGAAAACATTGTGAGAAAAGGAGAAAATGCTGGTTACCAGCATTTTGTCCAATTTCCACAATGTTTTCAAAAGCTGTCTCTGCCAGTTGTTAAAACAAGAGATTGTGTGATAAAGGTTTAAACACCACATAACAAACAATCTCATACCTGGAAGGGGTGTATGGTCCTCCAAACTACGTATCTGCACAACAAAACTGTGCATTCCATGACATTTACCATTGGTATATAACTGGGCCATCAGAATTACATGTGTGGCAGTTTTACCCACTGTTAAGAAAAAAAACACATTGAAAAACTTTAACAAATAATAACCTGTAAATAAGTTATTCTTGTCTGATAGAGTGTTAGAGAAAATATTTTTCATTTCTCCCTGATAAATGTCTACACTCTGAAAACTGCATATTTGCACGTCAAAACTGTGACTTGATCAATGACATTTACTGTTCTTGTATAACTGGGCCATGCAAGTTAAAACAGTAGCAGTTTTACCCACTGTGGAGAAAATATAATACAGTGAAATTTTAACTTATTCTTTCACATAGGCAAAACCTGAACATTTCAGTTTGTACTGATATCAACAATAGTTTATACAGATTTTCAATAATCTTTTTACATCATTCACTGATTTATCAGAGACTGATTTATAGATCTACTTAGCACAATGGTATACATGTAATTACTTTGTTGACTGATTTACCTGCTTTCTTGACTGGTTTATGTACTTCATTGACTCAAATCACTATCTAATAGACTAGTTTATCTATTGTCTGATATAACCATTTGAATAGTTTCACTACTCTGTTAACCCTTTACCACACAATCCCGACTTTTAACGACCCTGAGAAAGAAGCCTTTTGAAAACATTGTGGGAAAAGGAGAAAATGCTGGTAACCAGCATTTTCTCCTTTTCCCACCATGTTTTCTGCCCTTTCCAAAACAAATTTCAGTTTTTTTGCCACATTTAGTTTGTCGTCTGCAAATGCTTTCAATTTGGACTGGTCTAGAATATTGTCGTTTGGTAAAGAGTTAACTGTTTTTCCTACTCCGTTGACTGTTTTTTCTTTTACTTTGTTCACTAGCATAACTACTTTGTTGACTGCTTTATCTACTTTGTTGACTGCTAAAAGTGCTTTGTCACCTGGTTTTCTACTTTATCTCTTTACCACACAGCAAAACTTAGACTAGAAAATAGAAAACTTTTGCAAATAACAAGCGTGGCTCAAATGAACAGAATTTGTCTTTGGAAGGGTAAAAAACAATGTGGGAAAAGCAGAAAATACTGGTTAACAACATTTTCTGAATTTCCCACGTTTTTGAAAGGCTTTCACCTCAGGGCCGTTTAGACTCGGATTTGTGTGGTAAAGGGTTAAATCATGATTTGAAGAATAATAATTACATGATCCTGGCCAGTACTTAGTTGATGTCAGTGTTGGAGAATGAATCATAAATTCCTCCGTTTTTGGATCATATGTAGCTGTTGTCTCCAGACCTCGAATAAATGTCCCTGTAGGAGTTTAAAAAAAAAAAAACGAAAAATGAGCCATGCTCTAAGAAAAGTGAGTTTAATGCATCTGCTAAAAGTATCAACCCATGCCAGATTGCATGGGCTGACATGGGTCAATTTTTTTTTTGCGATTTGTAAATTTTCTACATGTCAAAAGACTATTCTACCTCACGATTCAGTCTGTTGTTATATAAAATGGATTTTGTGGATTCATCATTAAGTTTGGGTAATGCATTAAAGCCACTTTTACCAGAGAATGTCTCAAATATTAAAAAAAAAAGAAAAACAGGCAAAAAAAAAAAAGGCAAAAAAGAGGGCAACAATGCCCTATACTGCTCACCTGATCCACATTCTAGATATGAAATATTGGTACATGTAAGTATATACCACTGTTCTTGTTCAGCTGAGAAGAACAGTTTGAGCTATTTCGGTTATAAACACTCAAACTGAACATTCTGGAGAATATGGCAAGCTTCAAGAGCAAAATTCAAAGAAAGAGGGCAGAAACTATTTTAACTCTTTACAACAAAAATGTAGACTTGTCCAAATCATAGGCATTTACAGATGACAATGTGGCTGAAACAATGGAATTTGTCTTTGATAGGCAAGAAAATATTATCGTAAAAGGAGAAAATGTCAGTAATCAGCATTCTCTCCCTATTTTCAGACCTACCAAACATTTATTAAAACATGGTGGAAAAAGAGGCAATATGGTTTGCAAGAAATACTTTTCCCTTTTCAAACAATGGTTTCTAAACCTGTCAATTGCAGGAAATCTTCTATGAACAGAAATATATTATATATATTGTATTACCATGCCCAATTTCTGTCTGTGCATATGTCCCAATCAACTGAAACTTTCTGGCCGGTTCCAGATATTTCTTCATTTGGTCTTTGGTTCCCTGTTTCTCAATGGTTGTTATGAACATACTAAAGTGTAGACCCAGTGCATCACCCTCATGGGGGGAAGTAGCCCTGAAACCAAGGAGAAAGTTTAGTTTTCAACCTTTACCAAACAAGTCCTGAGTATCAACTACCCTGGTAAAAAGCTTTTCGAAAACGTTGTGGGAAAAGGAGAAAATACAGGTAACCAGCATTTTCTCCTTTCCCTACAATGTTTTCTACTCTAACAAGGGCAAATTCCGTCATCTGGGCCAACTTTAAATTTGTCTTCTGCAATCTTAAATTTAAACCTGGCTAAAATTTTGCTGTTTGATAAGGAGTGAATTGTCGAAAGGGCATCATACAGTGTTGAGTAAAATAAGGCTGCACAAACATGCTTAACAAGAAAATCGGAGAGTGCTGCATAAAATCAGGCTGCACAAACATGCTTAACCCTTTACCACACAATCCCGACTTTTAACAATGCTGGTAACCAGCATTTTCTCCTTTTCCCACAATGTTTTCAAATCTATCAAGGGCAGATTTTGTCATTTGGGCTACCTTTAATTTGTCATCTGCAAATGCTTTCAATTTGAACCAGTCTAAAATTTTGTCGTTTGGTAAAGGGGTAACAAGAAGTCTGATTAGCAGTCCTCGCTGAGTTCCTGTATATTTTATTGTGATTAACATTGGTTGTAATGATAATGCTTCTAACCATATTTTGGTTATTACTGCATACATATAAAGCCATGTGAGTGGTATCTTTGATATAAGTTGTGCTCTGTGAAAAGGGGACTTAATGCATCTGCTTGTTGAAAAAAATGACTATTATGGATCCATAATTATGCGATGGCTTGATTGGTATAGTGGATCACGGAGATGCATTAAGCCCCCTTATGCCAGAGCATGGTTCATATATATTTTCGAAATTCTGAATAAAGTCTGGAAGCTTTACTCTTTACCAAACAACAAAATTTTGGACTCAATCAAATTGAAAGCATTTGCAGATGACAAACTAAATGTTGTTCAAATGATAATTTCTGTCTCTGATGGGGTGGAAAACATTGTGGGAAAAGGAGAAAATGCTGGTTACCTGCATTTTCCCCTTTACCCACAATGTTTTCAAAGGCCTATTTCAGGGTTGCTAAAACTTGGGATTGTATTGTAAAGGGTTAAATAACCACATGGATGGTAAAAAAATGACACTGAATTGAAGCAAAGGTTCTTTTTGACAACATTCTGATCTAAAAGGACTGATAATATATTAAGATCTTTCAGCAATAACATTCTTTAGACAGACTTCTGCACACACATGACAAGATTAACTGACCTCCCTTTTTTTTTTCATTATGTTTATCCCTTTACCACACAATCCCATTAACGGCCATGAGGAAAGACACCTTTGAAAACACTGCCGGAAAAGAGAAAATGCTAGTAACCATGACTTTCTCCTTTTCCCTCAAAGTTTTCCAATCTTTCTGATACAAACCCTATCATTTATGCCACATTAACCCTTTACTACATGATCCCGACTTTTAATGACCCTTAGAAAGAAGCCTTTTGAAAACATTGTAGAAAAAGGAAAAAATGCTGGTAACCAGCATTTTCTCCTTTTCCAACAATGCTTTCTGCACTATCCAATACATAAATCACCATTTAAGCTACACGTAATTTGTCGTCTGTAAATGCTTTCAATTTGGTCCAGTCTAAAATTTGGTCTTTTGGTAAAGGGTTAATTTTTATTTACTGCGCATGCTTCAAGTAAACCAGTGTAAAATTTTGTTGTCTGGTAAAGACTTATACAAAATAGTACTAAATAAAGAAACAAACAATACTCTTTAACAAAAATCTGATCCAAAATGTCTGTTATGTTAAGATCCTGCATCAGTTTTGTAACGTAGACAGACTTCTTCACGCAGATTTCGTAATCTTCCTCTCTTGTTCTGTTCCACCATGGCTTAAAACTCTGTATGTATCTGTCATTCAACACAATGTTCTCTGAAAATTTATTGATTGACTGTATGTTGTTTAATGCCATTTTCAACCTTATTTCTGTTATATTGCAGAGGCCAGTTCATCAATCGATCCCAAGCCATTGGCTGCTTTCCTACACACCACTGTCAAGCAAATTATCAGTGGTGAGAGAGGAATGAATCCGATTGCAATAACTATCATCAATCCTTGAAAAGAAATTGGCTTAGCTAAGGATTTGAACCAGCAACCCCCTGTTCCCAAGTCCTGTATACAACCAACTAGGCTACCTTGGCTATGCTCTCTGAAAAGCAAAGCAGTTGCATTATAAAAAGATTAACACTTCTGCAATAATCCAAAATTAATGATCCTGGCCTTTATTTACAATTAAGTCTACAATATTGTCCTGTGGTAAAGAGTTGAACCTTCCTCAAGCAATTCCATGTTTAAACATAAAGAGGGATTTTGAAAACACTGTGAGAAAGGAATGAAATGCTGGAGACCACCATTTTCTCCTTTTCCCATAATGTTTTCTACTCTTTCAAAGACCAGTCTAACTATCCCAGTTCAGCTGACTTATCATCTACTGTTTCAAAGATCAGGGCCTGTATTCACCAAACATTCTTAAGAATATTCTTATTCTCCAAGATTTTCTACATTTGAAAGTAACACAACTTCTGATTAGAGAAGACCAAATGGTTTAGCCAATCAGAAATTGTGTTACTGCCAAAGTCAGAGAATTCTGTAGAACAAGACAAAGAATGTCCTTAACCCTTTACCGCACAATGCCGCCTTGTAACGACCCTGGGAAAGAAGCCTTTTGAAAACATTGTGAGAAAAGGAGAAAATGCTGGTAACCAGCATTTTTCTCCTTTTCCCACAATGTTTTCTGCCCTACAAAAGAAAAATTGCATCATTAGAGCCACACAGAAATTGTTGTCTGCAAATGCTTTCAATTTGGACAAGGCTAAAATTTTGTCGTCTGGTAAAGGGTTAAATTACAGATCTAGCAGTTGAAAAACAAACAAAAGATGTTGCTCAAAAAGTTTAATATCACCCTAAAATCCTGATTTTTCACAACCCTGGGCGAGACAACTTCTGAAAACATTGAGGGAAAAGGGCAAACAGCCAAAATACATTATTTGAGCAACGTTCAATATGTCAGTTGTAAATGCTCTAAATTGCGACCAGTCTAACATGTCATCTGGAAAAGATCTCCCTGGAAGCAGGGATCGTAAATTACACGATATACGATCCAAGCTGGAAGACTCTCTCTGCATTTATCAGAAGAGCCTTTCTAAATGGTGATCAAGTTTTAGCAAAGAGTCAGTTTGAAATTCGGAACGTACTAGTTTACGACCGATGGTCTTAATGGTTCAAAACCGTGTCAAACAAGAAAACTATTTTTATTGTAGTGCAAAAAATATTTACGTAAATATCTTTTACGTCTGACGACATTTTTTCCACCATAGATTACTTCTGTCAGTCTCTCGGTATCGAATGTAGCAGACTTTCTTTCTTTTGACAGATCAGAGTTAACAGTTCGTGTTGCCATTATTGTTGTGAGTGCTCGATTTGTAAATCCGTTTGGAATAGGTTCTGAAGGTATCCAGTCATTTCGACACCCGGTCATTTCGACACTTTTTAGTCGTTTCGACCCCTATTTTGGTCATTTCGACAGCGAAAAGATTTTTTTTTTTTTTGCAAAAAATGATCGTTTCCACACCTGTTGATTCCCCCCTCCCCAAAAATTAAGATAAAGACAGGTAATTTTTTGCGCAGTATGTTGTAAGATGCGCTGATTTTAAAATTGAGGTGTATTTTTGCGGTATATATAGCGAAAGTCGCCTTTTTCCGATCTTTGTGTTTACTACTTTTGTTATTCTACTGCAGATGGGCAACTATGTTGATAGATACATCAGTGGAATTCTATATGAGGAGGTTGTTAAAAGCAGAAGACAGATAATGTGTTATTTGTTAGTAATAATCGAATATCTGTATCTACATTTTTTTTCTTTCATAAATGATAATTATGAAACAAAATGTTGGTTAAGTTGGATTAATCGTTTTGTTTGATTTAATTGACTTTTTTTTTTTTTTTTTTTTTTCACAAATTATACCCCTCATTGCTTTAATTTGTAAGTTGTAGTCAATATTTTGTTAAAGAAATGTCTTTAATGTAATTGATTATTAAAATATAAAAAGTGCTGTTAAAGTTGTTGACGTTGTTTTGTGTTTGTTTACAACCATCTTTTGCGGGCAGTGTGAGGCGAGATCGAACTGAAGAAAACTGCTGTCCTATCTTGACTCTACATTGTTCCACTTGCTGGATTTTGCTGACTATAATAAGCTTCGCAAGGCAATTATTCACGAGACCTACGTTGATGGAAAATTTCATATTACCGTACATGTAATTATTGTTGGCGTAAATCAGGATCGGACTGAACCTAAGCTGACGGTTACGCGTGATTTTGCTCATGTATCGAAATACTGGTAAAAGAAACTACAGGAAAGTATGGATAGATGTAATAGTTGCCGCAAAATAATCGAAAGAATGTTGAAACGGCATTTAACTCATGCATCATTCCATCAGTACTTTGCGAGACTCTGACCACTGCGAATTATATTTATGAATCATATGCTTGGAAAGAATATAATGTGCGGAGTACTGTTAAAAGAAAGCCCTGCCGGGTAGCTCAGTGGTTAGCGTATCTGACTCACACCCGGTGGTTGTGAGTTCGATACCTGGTTGAGGCAAAATTTCTTTTCGGCGATTTTACGCCTCTCACCTCTGATGCATGTGATAAAAGTAGTCAGTGACTTGGAAAAAAAGTTGTGTCAGTACTGGTGTGAGAAAGCCAACAAAAACATGTGTAGGTGCACTGACCGCCGTGATATGACCTAAGCTGTTAAAACGGCTTTAAATTCCAATTCAACAACAACAACTGTTAAAAGAAACTCAGGGAAAGCATGGGTAAGTGCTGTGGTCGGCACGAAATAACTGATCAATACAAAAGCAAAACATTGACTAAACATAAGTAATTTTAATTGTCTAGGATATTAGGTGATAAAAGCAACACTCTGGTCATTTCGACACCCGCTATCAGTATTGACATTGCCGATTAATTAATTATTTGAATCTTCACATAGAACAAAAACACATATTTTGAACACGCACTTAACACAAAATTACAAAGTAAACATTTAGAGTAATTTAATTCTATGAAATCAAATATAAATAATGCTCGGAAAAAAAATCGGGTGTCGAAACGACCAAATTTTGCACACACAAAAAATTACCGAGGGTTGAAACGACCAAAAAGTGTCGAAATGACCGGGTGTCGAAATGACTGTCATTCGTTCTGAACGTTTACCTTGTTAATTAATCGAACTAAATTTTGCGACCCTGGGGAAGGCGGCTTTAGAAAACCTTATGGAGAAAGAGGAAAATGCTGGTGAAATGTTTTCCCTACCAAAGATAATTTATACATGCTCATGTGTACCGTTTACTTTAGTCATCTGCAAGTGTTTTCAATCATGTAACGGAAGGGTCCAATGTTTTGTCGTTAATGGAGATCATATGACTAAATTTCAAGAAAAGATTAGATTGTGCCCAAAGATCAGACTACAAGCATATTTTTGATTTGTTCAAGCTGGATCAGCCACTCTGCAGAGTTTTTGGCGTTTGTATTCGGGGGAGAGAAAATAGTGACAGTTCTAAGAAGCCTTTGAAAAGTCATGGGAACCATCGTTTTCTCCTTTTCACACAATGGTTTTTATACTTTCAAAAGTCAAATCAAGTAATCTGAGTCATGTTAAGTTTGTCATCTGTATTTGAGCCATGCTCTGTGAAAAGGGGGTTTAACCATCTCGGCATCTGCAAAAAGTATCGATCCATGTCAGCCTGCGCAGTCCGCGCAGGCTGACCTGGGCCGAAACTTTTTGCTCAGTTGGTAATTTTTCTATTTGTCAAAGGCCCAGTCTACCTTATGATTCAGCCGGTTATTAAACAAAATAGATTCGTATGGATCCATAATTACGTGATGACTTGCATGGTATAATCCATCACGGAGATGCATTAAATCCCCTTTTACCAGATGAACACTCGTATAATTAGAGTCAAGTTCAGTTTGTCGTTTGTAATGACTCTAAACCCGGATGAGTCAAAGGTTGAGTTGTCTCAAGGGCATAATTCCCAGAATACACATTGCGCAACAGTGCAATGTAATTTAAACCGTGAATAATAGGAGGTGCTCTTGCTTGAACTACACGACGGAATTTCAGACTCGTCCAAAGTCAAAACATACGCAGGCGAAAAATCAAGGGTGGCTGACTTTACCTGGGTGGAACACATTGTTGAAAAACTAGAAAATGCAGGCCACCAGTATTTTCTTCGTTTCCAACAATGTTTTCACTGAAAAGCTTTCTTTCTCAAGGTCGTTAAAACTCGGGATTTGTGAAGCAAAGGGTTACAGAATAGTATTATTCTCGTTACTATTTTTTCTACTAATGATTTCATGATTTTTTTTTTACATCGTGGGAGAAAAAGAAAATACATGTACTGGTAACCACTTTTGTTTACCATTTCAAACGGTCAGAATTCATTTGAAGCATACATTTTTTCAACATTTACCAAACAATACCGCAAATAACGTCGAAAGGGTTTGTGATTGATTGTATAGTGTATAACGCCGTTTTCAACATTATTTCAGTTATCTAGATACGGCCAGTGCACCTATCTATGCTTTCCTGGAGTTTCTGTTCAAGTACTTTGCACAGTATTCTTCCCAATTCACTGGACCGAGCCCCGGTTGCTAAGTCGGTAACCATCGTCGAAACAATGGTCAGCGGTGAGAGAGGAATGAATCTTGTAGCAACGACTATCATCAATCTTCAGAAATTGGCCGAGCTGGAGATTCGAACCAGCGATCCCCTGTTCTCAAGTCCTGTACGATACCGGCGGCGCTACTGGGCTCGGCACGTCCTTGTGGAAGAAGGCGTTTGAAAACATCGTGGGTTAATGAGAAAATTCTAGTAACCAACAATTTCGCCTGTTCTCACAATGGTTTGTGTCCATTCTCAAGCAAATTCCATCACTTCAGCCATATTTAATTCATCGTCTGCTAATGCTTTCAATTTGGACAAGTCAAAAATTTTGTTGTCTGATAAAGACTTAACTCTTTACCAAACGACAAAATTTTAGACTGGTCCAAATTGAAAGCATTTGCAGACAACAAAATAAATGTAACTCAAAAATTGAAATTTGTTTTGGGAAGGCTAGAAAACATTGTGGGAAAAGGAGAAAATGCTGGTTACCAGCATTTTCTCCTTTTCCCACAATGTTTTCAAAAGGCTTCTTCTTCAGGGTCGTTAAAAGTCGGGTTTGTTAGGTAAAGGGTTAAAAGTCCTTTTCTCGCAAGTCACGCTTTATATCCAACATCCTTTAACGTTTAACCCTTTACCTGACGACAAAATTTTTGACTTGTCGAAAGTGAAAGCATTTGCAGACGACATATGAAATGTGCGTCAAATGGTGATTTTTGTCTATGATTGGGTAGCAAATATGGTGGGAAAAGGAGAAATTACTGGTTACCAGAACTATCTCCTTTTCGAACTATGTTTTTAACCCTTATCCTGTTGAATAAGTTAAATTGAACTTTCAAGCCGATTGTAAAATACCAAACAATGCTACTTCAAACCTACTTTTGGAAAAAGAAACCTCTTTATCGGACAGTGTAGATCAAAGATCAGACTGCACGTTCTGTGCAGTCTGATCTTGATCTACACTGTCCGCAAAAGCTCAGTGAGTGGAACTCAGCAGCCTTGGGGCTAAAAGCTTTTTTTCTTTTTTTCCTTGAAGTCGTCAAAACTCGGGATTGTGTGGTGAAGAGTTAAATCTACTAAACGACAAAATTTGGACTTTTCAAATTCAAAGCCTTTGCGGCAAATATGGTTCTATTGACGACATTTGTCTGTGAAAGAAAAAAATTCTCGGAAATAGAGAAAATGCTGGTGGCCAACATTCTATCATTAACTCATAATGTCTTCAAAGCTTCCTTCCCTATAGTCGTTAAAAATACGGGATTATTCTGGAAAAGGTTTTAAGTGGGTGAAATGAGTACAATTGTTGAAAAATAACCCTTTCCGAAACTACATCTTAGAAAAGAGGGCTGTTAAAAACATTGCGAGAAAAGGAGAAAATGCTAGTAACCAGCATTTTCTCCTTTTCACGCAGAGTTTTTTACCCTTCCAAGGACAAATCCAAGCTTTTGAGCCTTATTTTTGTTTTCGTCTACAAATGCTTTCAACATGGACCATTCTAAAATGCTTTCGTCTTGTAAAGAGATAGATGAGTCATGTGTTTTTACGTTATATACATTACTTCATATCTAATTATCTAAAATCACGATTGGTCTCTATTATCACACGAAATTTTCACCCACACTACGGACGTGACTGTTTCGCCTAAGTTGGAAAGAAACTTTAGGGAAAAAAAATGCGGAAAAAAAATATAGCCTCCAGTGGGACTCGAACCCAGGTTCTTAAAAATCAGGTCATCTGGTGTCTTAGCATGTAAAAAATGTATTTACCTCTTGTTTTGTAGTAACGGCTGTAACTTTACTACCGGAATAGGACTTTTTAAGTGAAAATACAAAAAAAAAACTTCAGTAATTTCTTGTCTTTTTTTAAATGCATATCTATATATCTTTTAATTTAAAAGCTATCTTTGCACGCGAATGAAAATTAGCAGCCTTTGTGAAGATTTTCTCTTAAAAAAAAAACGTGAAAAACGAAATCTGGTTAAAATGTCTCTTTAAAAGGATGGGGGGGGGGGGGGGGGGGGGGGGAGAAATCTACGTTTTCATCGTTCTACCAAACTCTGAAAATATAGTTGGGCCATGCTATATTAAAAGGAAGTTTAATGGATCTGCAAATAGTATCGACCCACGTCAGTCTGCGCAGAATACGCAGGCTGACATGAAGCGAAACTTTTTTTCTATTTGTAAATTTTCTGTATGTCAAAGGACCATTAGATTCAGCCGATTGTAAGACAAGATGGATTTTGTGGATCCATAGTAACATGTATGTGATGACTTACTTGGTGTAATACGTCATGGAGATGTATTTAACTCCCTTTTGCCATAGTATGGCTCATTTCAATTGTTTAACCCTTTACCACACGATCCCGACTTTTAACGACCCTGGGGAAGAAGCCTTTTGAAAACATTGTGGGAAAAGGAGAAAATGCTGGTAACCAGCATTTTCTCCTTTTCCCGCAATGTTTTCTACCCTATCTAAGACAAATTCCATAATTTGAGTCATATTTAAATTGTCGTCTGCAAATGCTTTGAATTTGGACCAGTCTAAATTTTTCTCGTGTGGTAAAGAATTAAGACAATACACTTAACTCCTATTAAGTCGCGTGTCTAAACTTGTGAGGCGCTTCCTTTTGCTTCAAGCTGCACAAGTAAATCAAAACGGTAAACTGACTTTCAGATTGTGTTCTTATTCTCTACTCTTGGACAAAAGCTTACATCCCGATTGAATATGATATAGTTTCAAAGAAGTTTTGCCTATTACTAAACAGAGTTATCACCAAAATTGGCGTCTTTTAATGTTGCAATGTTGAAAATGGGTGTTAAACATTAAACAAACATACAATGGCAAATCTTAAAAATCAAAGGACTCAAAGTCCTGGAAAGCGGATTTGTGGCGTAGCATAAAGCTGTAATATGTTGTAATAGAAGATAACATCATATACAAGACATGTGCAATCATCTTAAAATGGCGATAGCAAGGGCAGGGAAAGTCAAAATTGTTCTGCCGAGCGGGTCGCGCAGTAACTGTTATTCTGACTACATATGAAGTGGTAATTTGATCCGTCGGTCTTAAGCAGGTTTTTGCTGGTATTAGATTTCGGAATAAATATGTAAACACGCATGGGACAGTATATACGGTAGTGACAAAAGCGAGGTTGAGGTGTATCAGGTGAAATTGAGAGTAGAATGGGAGCAAGCGTGAATGACAGTATATTTTGTTCAAGTCAAACCGGTATCATAGTACAGTGTGAGCGCGCATGCATCGTTACTCATGATGTATTTGGTTCCGGTCAGAGCGATCACAGTAAGCGGACTTGCGAATCCGCTAAAAGTTCAACCTCACCACTATTCCATGTGAAAGATCGAGCATGTACGATTTAACTAATGTGATAGATCGATCATGATTAAATATTCGACGCTCCGGAAAAAGGGGTTTTAACCCTTTACCATACAAAACATTTTTAGATAAGTCCAAATTGTAAGCTGTTGCAGACCATAAAAGAAAGTTGATCAAATGACAAACTTAGTCTTTAAAAGAGTAGAAAACATTGTGGGGAAAGGAGAAAATGCTGTTTACCAGCATTTTCTCCTTTTCCCACTATGTTTTCAAAAGGTTTATCAGGGTCGTTAAAAGTCGGATTGTGCGGTAAAGGGTTAAATAATGCATATTTGTGGTACATCATGCAAAGCAAGTCGTTACATAATAAGGATCAATTTTGTTTAAAACTGGGTCAATATTACACACTGCAAAATGTTTTGACCCAGGTCAGTCTGCGCGAATCTGACACAACTGCCGTTTACGAGAGCTTTCTGGTGAGCCCAATAATACAAAACGAGTTTGATCATAGTTTGTTCGTCAAAAGTCAACGAATATTTGGTGTTCGGTGTGGAAAGTCTGGAATGATGTTTTGGCCACGGACGTTTTTGCCAGGATGTTTTGGCGGGGACGTTTTGGCCACGGAGGTTTTGGCCAGCTAAAAGGACAAGGTGGGGCGTTTGGGCCAAATGTTAAATTAAAACAGAAAAATGAAGGAAACGAACTTTTTATGCTTTTAGGTATACAGTTTTAGATAAAGGAAAGCATAAAAAGTTAATTTATTGCATGTTTCGACTTTAAAATCAAAGAAAGCAGCCAGTGGCTTGGGAAGGACATTATGCATGCAAAGACTGGCAAAAGAAACTCCAGAAAAACATGGGTAGGTGCACTGGCCGGTGCGATAAAATGGGAAAAAGTGATGAAAAAGGCCTTAAAAAAAAAAACATACAAACAAACAAGCAATCGTGTAGGACAAGAAAATTGGCATCTAATGCGCTGTAATATTACACCGAAAACAGGGGTAGTTATATGATAAATGTCCGTACATCAGAGCATTTCAGAGCACAGGGTCTAAATGACACTAGTTACGTTGTTAAATGATGGACTTCCGCTGGATATCATCGCTACTTGACATTTTTCTGCCCTCCCAAGATCCTTTTCTTCTACGTATGGAAAAATAACTCCTCTTTAGAAATGACATAAAAATTCCATGTGGCACATCTGAGTTTTATGCTGTTCACTGTGTGCCCACAGCTGTCGGATAAATTAAAGCAACTCAACTCAGCTCAGAAAAAGAAAGTCTAATCTTTAAAGATAAGTGGACATATCGCTTGTTACTACATATAGATCTATCTACCAACAGTACAATGAAAAGTTTACTAATTCTGCTATTTGCATGTCAATTTTCATAACTCTAGCTTCTAAACGCCAATGGCTTTGACGAGTCATTGAATTGGAATCTATGAGCATATTCCTTTTTTGCGAGGACTGGAATTATTTTCCTCAATCATTTTAAGTTTTGCGCTCAAAGCAGTCGGCAGGTCGACATCTGTTATGTCTTTACTACCATTGGTCGTTCAGGGCTGTGCAGTGACAAGAGTCTGTTTTGAAGGTTTATCTTGCATTTGATCTGGAAAACGAAAAATGTCATTTAGTGTTGGAGATGGCCTACATGTTTACGATTCGTGAATTTATTGTTAACAAATTCCGAATCTGTAAATTGGAATAAAGGCATACTGCAGTAAAAATATGATATGGACTGTGACGTTTTATTTTGCAATTAATCATTCTATAATATTACTGAAAATCACGATGTATTTGTGTGTTCATTATTGAGAACTCGGATATATATCTCGTGAAACACTCCATACAGGCTTAAGATCTTACAACACTTATTAATTGACCTTTAATTGCCAAAGTGAATTATGGTGTAATGAACAATAATACAATGTTTTTGTTCGAGAGGTTGCACTTACGTTTACATACTGTGATTTTGTGAAATTACATGTACATGTACCTATTAATTCATTGACACTTGAAGAATTGGAATTCTTATGTGATTTATATGCACGTTAAGAATACTGAAAATGAACCATGTTTAGTGACAAAATATTTGAATCATGCTCTGCAAAGGATCTGCAAAAAGTATCGACCCATGTCAGCCTGCGCAGTCCGCGCAGGCTGACATAGGTCGAAACTTTTCGCTTTTTGTAAATTTTCTGCATTTCTAAGAACCATTCTACTTCATGAAAAAGTCGGTTGTTCGACAATTTAATTGATTTTATGGATCCATTATTATGTGATGACTTGCTTCGTATAATGCATCACCCCTTTGTCAGAGCGCCGCTTATCATAGTAGATCTGTTGTGCACGAACACTTGTCCATGCAAACATCTCTAACCAGCTCAGCAACTTTTGAAGTGTGTAAAATCTTACTTAAATCAGCTGTTTCTGTGATCAACTCCCATTTGAATTCTTGTGACAGAAATACCGGTATTTCAGAATTGTGCACAAAAAAAAAAAAGACTTTGTTACAGTGTGACATTAGTTATCAGTTTAGTGGTATTTTGAGAAAATGAATTATTAGTTTATTACCTAGATTTTTATAACAGTGAAGAATTCATCATTGAATGTTTGCGACAAAAATATTTTAGTAGACGTATGTAGTGCGTGGTACCTTAAGTACAAAAATAATAAAATAAGCGTTACATTAGCTACCAGGTCAGTGACATTTAACATTTCCGTGACGAATTCCTCGATGACTTTTTGCAACAAAAATAGTTGAACCATGCTCTGTGAAAAGAGGGCTTAATGCATCTGCAAATAAAAAGTATTGACCCATGTTAGCCTGCGCAGTCTGCGCATGTTGACATGGGTCAAAACTTTTTGATGGTGGTCACTTTTCTGCGTGTCAAAGGACCAGTCTACCTGATGATTCAGTCGCTTGTTAGACAAAATGGACTTTATGAATCTTTATGATGCGATGACTTGCTCATAAAAATGCATCACGGAAATGCATTAATCCCCCCTTTTGCAAGAGTATGGTTCATTTCAGTATTGATTGGAAGAAGTTGACTGCGTAACAAGCAATACTTGAAGTTAGGCAATAAACTTGCAGTACAATAAACTTGATAAATATCGTTCTGAGGGGAAACGAACATGGCTGAGTTACGCCGGAAAATTCAAGCACATCTTGAAAATTCAGATACGAACGATGTCGCATCCAGACAAGAAATAATTGAACAGCTGAACACCGAGGAGGTCATAAGACTTATCCCTCTTTTGGTTTACCTTTGCGTAATCATTGTCACAGGTATCCTTGGTAACGGCCTCGTATGTTACATATACAGATCGAAATATGACATGTCAAGTTCTCGATGGTTTATATTCTTCCTGGGAGCTGTGGACCTGATTATGTGTTTCATCATCATACCATGTGAAGTAGCGACCACCTTTCAGCAGTATAACTTCAAAAATACTTTTTTCTGTCAACTAACAGTGTTCTTGAATCTATGGTCACTTTTGTCTTTGGGGCTGACCTTGGTCATTGTTTCTATAGACCGGTACAGAAAGGTCTGCAAGCCGCTCGGTTGGCAAATAAATTTTGAGAGAGCAAGGGTTCTCTGTGCAATTGCCATACTTGTGGCATGTGTGCTGTCATTGCCAGTCTTTGGAGTTTATGGAATATATAATATCCAGTTTGAAAGATATAATGTGACCGCGCACGAATGTTCATTCCGGAACACTGAAGAATCGGACTTTGCTTTTTGGTATGTTTTGTTTGGAATGGCACTGTTTACTTGCGCACTTATTACTATCTGTGTGTTGTACTGCTTTATTGGGTCAGAGATTAAACAACATACACACCGAGAAAATATGAAACGACAGGCCAGCTTGAGTGCATCCATGGCTCCAGTAAACAGAATCATTAAACCAGACGATCAAAAACGGGGAAAGAATGTTCGGTTCACAGCAACAGAACCGAAAGTCAAAACAATTCAGTTCGTTCAACCTAGAAACGAGAGCACAACGTCCAATGATGAACATTCCATGAACAATATGTCGGACGAAGATACCGGTGAGATTGAACTTCCAGTCGCCGCAAGAAAACTGGAAAAAACCAAGTCTCGCAGATTTCGCCGCGCTCGAGCCAGGAAAGCAACGTTTAGTATGTTTTTGATTTCAATGGCGTTCGTCATTAGTTATCTCCCTTTTCTGTGTTTATTAATGGCGAGAAGTCTGGACGACGAGTTTGACGAATCCTTATCAGATACTGTAAGAGCTGTATACAAGTTTTTTCTACGATCGTATTTTTTCAACTGTGCAATTAACCCTTTCATTTATGGAATTTCAGATTCTCGATTTCGAAACAGTTGTACAGCCGTGATAACAACTATCTTTAGAAACTGCGGGACGAGTTTCAGAAAATTTTGTGTTAAAGACTAGAGTGAGGTGGAAGATCTCAATTAAAGAAAGCTTTGTCAACTGAGCTTGTTCCAAAGAAAGAAATTTAAAATGCAATACTTCATATGATGTAACATATGCTTGCCGATGTAAGACATAGGTAATGGAAAACATATGTCTGTTCTATAATGGCATCCTCGAGAGTTTAATCAGTTTATTAACATTTTAAACATTTGATACACCAAATTGAGCTATATTTGTAGCTCACCTGAGCACAAAGTACTCATGGTGAGTTATTGTGATCGTCCGGCGTCCGTCGTCCGTCGTGCGTCGTGCGTCGTCAACTTTTTACCTTGTGTACGCTCTAGAGGCCATATTTTCAGTCCGATCCTCATGAAACTTGGTCAGAATGTTTGTCTTGATGAAATCTCGGACGAGTTCGAAATTGGGTCATGTGGGATCAAAAACTAGGTCTCTAGGTCAAATCTTAGAAAAACCTTGTGTGTGCTCTAGAGGCCATATTTTCAGTCAGATACTTGTGAAACTTGGTCAGAATGTTTGTCTTGATAAAATCTCGTACGAGTTTGAAATTGGGTCATGTGGGGTCAAAAACTAGGTCAAGTCTTAGAAATACCTTGTGGGCACTTTAGAAGCCACATTTTTTTGAAAATTGGTCAGAATGTTTATCTTAATTAAATCTCAGATGGTTTTGAAATTGGGTCATCTGGGATCGTAAAGTAGGTCACTAGGTCAAATTAAAGAAATACCTTGTGGGCACTTTAGAGGCCACATTTTTTGCTCAGTTGACTTGAAAATTGGTTAGAATGTTTGTCTTAATTAAATCTCGGATGAGTTTTAAATTGAGTCACCTGGGGTCATAGACTAGGTCACTAGGTCGAATCAAAGAAATACCATGTGGACATTCTAGAGGCCACATTGTTTGCTCAATTGACTTGAAAATTGGTCAGAATGTTTGTCTTAAATCTCGGACGAGTTGGGGTCATAAAATAGATCACTAGGTCAAATTAAAGAAATACCTCGTGGACACTCTAGAGGCCACATTTATTGCTCAATTGACCCGAAAATTGGTCAGAATGTTTGTCTTGATGAAATCTTGGATAACTTCAAAATTGGGTCACCTGGGGACATAATCTAAGTCACAAGATCAAATTAAAGAAATACCTTGTGGGCAGTCTAGAAGCCACATTTATTGCTCGATTGTCTTGAAAATTGGCCAGAATCTTTGTCCAAATAAATTCTTGGATGAGTTTGAATTTGGGATACCTTGGTTCATAAACTAGGTCACAAGGTCACATTAAAGAAATACCCTGTGGGCACTTTAGATGCCACATTTATTGCTGAATTGACCTAAAAATTGGTCAGAATGTTTTCTTGGTGAAATTTCGGATGAGTTTGAATTTTGGTCACCTTGGGTCATGAACTAGGTCAACTAAAAGAATTTTTTGTGGGCGCTCAAGAGGCTACAATTCTTACTCAATTGACCTGAAAATTGATCAGCACGTTTGTCATGATAAAATCTTGGATGAGTTTAAAATTGGGTCACATAGGGTCATAAACTAGGTCACTAGGTCAGATTTAAGGAAATATCTTGTGGGCACTCCAGTGGCCACAATTCTTGCTCAATTGCCCGGAAAATAGGTCAGCGTGTTTGTCTTGATAATATCTTGGATGAGTTTGAAATATGGTCACATAGGGTCATAAACTAGGTCACTAGATCAAATTGAAGAAATACATTTTGGACACTCCGGAGGCCACACTTTCCAGCTCAGTTGACCTGACAATTGGTCAGAATGTTTGTCTTAATAATATCTCAGATGAGTTTTAAATTGGGTCATTATGAACCTGGAGTGAAATTTTGCCTATTGACTCAGGTGAGCGATCCAGGGCCATCAGGGCCCTCTTGTTTTAGTTTGGTTTTTCATTAATTACAGGGAAATGACCGATAAATTTTCTTTACAAATTTAGTAATGACCTCCCTCTAGAAAAATGTTACAAAAAAAAAAAAGGAATTATGATAACTAAAATATTACTTAAAAGAATTTTTTATTGGTCTAACATGAGCAAAAATAATATTTTTCTATCTCAGATCATAACAACATTGTCTTATTTGTTATCTTTTATTATTGTTACTACATATATTATTTGAATTCAAAATTCTGCTAGAAGCTTTATCCATGCTTTATCATATTAAATTCATTTTGCTGCTGTATTTCAATTAATTTTTCTTTCATTTTAGTATTGATCTAAAGTAAACTGACGATATTACTGTGCTTTACTTTTCTATCTCTGTCTAACTTTTGTTGTCATAATTGAAATTATTTTAATCGAGTAGCCATTACTAGTTAAGATGCGAAACAATGTGAAATAGGAAAGTGCACAGAAGCCGTGTTTTTGTGAAGATGCATGCCAATGATCAAAGAGAGAAAGCGAGAGACGCAGAATTATTTTCTAAACATACCAGTACACCAGAACAAAATATCTCTCTCTTATCCCTTTCACAAAAATCTGTGTTTTTACGGCCCTGAAAAAAAAAAAGTTTTTTCAAAATAATGTGGATGGAAGAGAAAGTGCTGATGACTAGCATTTTCTCCTTTTCCCACAAAGTTCTCTACCCTTTGGAGAACAGATTCCAGTATTTTAACCACATTTAACCTGTCGTCTGCAAACGCTTTTGGTATGGATGAGACTAAAATTTTGCCGTCTGTTGATGAGTTATTAATTTTGATTGGTAGATGATTGTTGACGACAAGATTCATTCCAAGATCTATTACGTTATGAAAATGAAAGGAATGAAGAACAACTTGATCCTTATATACTGTTGAAATGTTTGAAAACACACCAAAACACCCATACCTATCAAAACACCCCCCCACACACACACACACACAATTACAAACACAATTAATAGTTGTAGTTGAAACGCCTTCATTCATTCAACCAGAGCTCCAGATAGAGGAATTGATTTTGATTTCAAAATTGAAAATGTTAATCACTCTCCCCTAAACCCTATGTTATGAGTACTCTGTAGAATCGTCTGTACTTTTATGGAGAAAGAAAAATGCAAATTATTCATACTCGACTTAGAAATAATTGTAGCGACCTAAAACAACATCTCTTCTGGAAAAATATTGTGGTTTCTCCTCTTTGTCGTTGCGGGGAAGTTGAATCTAATACTCACTACTTCTTTGAATGCAGATTTTATTGTAACATTAGAACAACACTCAGACAACATATTAGCGCAAAATCTGCTTTTAATATTGATACAGTTCTTTTTGGAGACAATGAACTCTCCTTTGTCGAAAACGAACAGATCTTCCATGCGGTTCATGATTACATTGATAAAAGCAAGAGATTCTCTTAGTTTTAATCCAATATGATCCGTCGCTCTTCTTTTCTGACAATGTACTGTCGAGAACATATATATACATATATATACAAGTATAATTTTGTATCTTTTGTTGCCGCTCTGCTCAATCACGAATCACCAATCACCATTCCTTTTTCTCTTTTTATTGTTTCAGATAATGGAGCTTTTTTCTTTTACACTCATTACTATTTTTTTTTTTTTATCTTTTCTTCTTGATATTATTTGATATTATTGGCGTATCACGTGATTCAACTTGGGGAGAGGAACTATATAAGCAACATGCTTTCGTTCCGATCCTTTTCACATTTATTTCTTGTATTGTCTATGTAAATGTCAATGTATATTGAATAAAATATGTTTAAATTAAATTAAAAGAATCTTCTCATCGAGACGATTCTAATGAGTACCCACAACATAGGGTTTGGATGAGAAATAATGGATTTAGAATACTATCACTCCCTTTTATCTGGAGGTCTGATTCAACATGGATCGTGAAACAATTTCCAACAATTTTGATAAATCCCTCTCAACGATTGCTTCTTGGAAACCCAATCAGCACTCACCGTGACTGTGATGAAGGCAGTTCCTGAGCTTGACTCCGCTCATCACGGACTCGGGGACTCGAACCTACAACCTGACAGGGTGTATTACCTGACCATTGGTGTACAATAGATCGATATTTCTCACTCATGTAGACCCGATCAATTTGGATAGGCGCTGTATTCCTATCTACAAAACACATCATTTACAAAATCCAACGAGGTAAATAGTTAGCTGCTATATCTGAATCATTTCATAACCAATAGCAATTTTATTCTGTGTATTCACCTTTGATTTCAGGTAATTTACCACTGCGATCTCATCCCGGGTCGTTGTGAAACTTTGATAACAAGCACTACTGCTGCACTGTTTTATCAGAGAAAGTGGAAAGACAGGTCTAAAATGTGTTTCTGGTGTTAAGTTGGGGATTTCTATTTCACTGAGTGCAAGCTTGTTCTTTCTTTCACTGTAATTTTTTGGTAGTTGTTTTTGAGGTGGATAAGCAAAATAAATGCAATCGATTATGGTGCCAATTCTGTCAGCTTCTTATGTAGGCCACTGGACATATATCTGATAGAAAAATAGAGCAAAGCTGTGGGTTTGCCGATAAAAGTACGGCAGAGGGCCAAAGACGGTGAATTTCACTCAGCTTTCAGTGTCGCAAAAAGCCAGTGGTGTTACACCTTGGAATTTAAGCTCGTCCACGGTAGCGATATACGAATATTGTTTGTATGATGCTTAAGACCGTTTTAAATAGTAACTATGATAACCAAGTCTTATGTATAGTCACGATTCTATCCAAAGTTGTAGACTCTTTAGCTGTGTATCGTTGTAGGAAGACAGCATTATTTTCCGCTAGGTGGCATTTTTCAAATACATACCTATCTGATTTGGGCATGCTTGGTACAGAACCGGACTACTTTCCAAGATTCCGCGACCTTCAAAATAAAATATACGTTTAACCAAAGCAACACTAACCGGTAAGATTCATCCTGTCATGACTAGGTAGCATATAAGCTATTAACCAGTCATTTATACAGACCGCCCCTGTACGTCTTGGAAATAGCCCCGGTATAATTTCCAGCATGATGGGGACATTTTTGTTGTTGTTGTCGTCTGTAAACGCTTTCGATATGAATGAGTCTAAAATTTTGTCGTCTGTTGATGAGTTACTAATTTTGATTGGTAGATGATGGTTGACGACGATAATTCATTACAAGATCTATCACATTATGAGAGTGAAAGGAATGAAGCATAACTTGATCCTTACATTCTGTTGAAATGTTTGAAAGTACACCAAAACACCCATACAAGCCCATCAACCCCTCTTCCACACACACAGTTACAAACACATTTAATAGTTGTAGATGAAACTTCTTCATTCAACATCGATTGTGAAACGACATTTTTTTGTTGTTGTTTAAGTGTGTGGAAGAAACCCTGCAGAAATTCCGGTTTTCCCCTTGTCTGTATTTACTATTTAGTAATTGTGTACAAAATTTGAATTAAACAATTATGCCTACATATTTTTTAACAATTCAACAAATACATGTATTATATTTTGCAGAATTTTGGAGCGAAAAATAAGCTTGGTTTCTCCACAGACGTATTATTTATAGCCATTTTCGACTTGCTACTTTTTAGCGCGGAATGTTAATTTTACGCACCGTGCATTAATACTTATCCTGTACATGATAGTGGTGCATCATAGAAGACAGGTCAGTCTTCAATTCGTCAAACTTCGGGGTGATTCTCTGATCAAGCCCCTCGGCTTTATCACGTTGCTTGATATGCATCTACACGGTACATTTCGTCGCCGGAAGTACACCGCTTTACCATTTTTAAAATTGTAAGGCTCCTCTTAAAAAAGAAAACATGAGTCACAATTTCTATCGACATCTTTCTAAGCATATTTCCGTTTTGAGACAGTTTGTACATAGAATTTTAGCGTCAGACATTTTGAGCAATAATGAAGTTAGCCTGGGTCCAGGCGGTAATAATCTTTTACTCACTGCTTATTGCGGTCTCCTCACACGCTCTCTACAGATCTGTGGCAAAACTGTTAATTGGTTCCGGATTTTTTTTTTTTGGACAAAATATAACTCCAGAATATAAAAGAATGAGGAAAATGATCAGATTGGTACCCAGGCTACCCAGAAGTAAACACATCGTGCACACATCGAGTTCCTGTATAATGGACCCAACTGTCGTATGTACATAAGAGTATCATATCCTTTTAACGTAGACAAAGGCTTCTACAGGTCATCAAGACATTGGTCAAATACAGACTACGCGTCTTTGATTGGATGAGAAACCGAATCAGTCACGAAATTACCGTTATTCTATAATGAGAATGTCAACTGATTTACCGATAGGACATGCGCCGCTTTCTGAACTTTTTACCAAACGACATTTTTTTTTACCTGCACAAATTAAAAAAAAAAAAAAATGCAGACGACAAATTAAATGTTCCAATGATAAAAATAGTCTATGGAAAAGTAGAGAACATGATGGGGGAAAAGAGAAAATGCTGGTTGCCAGCATTTTCTCTTTTTTCCCCACAATGTTTTCAAAAGCCATTTTTTCTCGGGGTTATAAAAACTCGGGATTGTTTGGTAAAGGAGTTTAAAACAAATTCACAAACATGATAAATGATTTACAAGCTTCTTCTCCTCGTACCATTTTCTTAAGTTTACATTAAACAGTGGTTCAGTCATGTCACAGAAGCAGTTCATCTGTCTATGTCTTATCTTGCTTTCGCCAGCAGGGCCTGTATTCACTAACCATTCTTAGTTTCATCCTCAGTCGTATTCCAGATTTAGAGAGAAACACAACTTCTGACTGGCTAAACTAAATGGTTTAGCCGATCGGAAATTGTGTAACTTTCAGATTTATTGAAAATAAGACCGATGCTCTTAAGAATGGTTAGTGAATTCATACGGATGCAGTGAAATACTAAGGCTCTGTGAAATGTGCTTTACCCACTCCCGGAAGATCAGTACCCACCCTGCTTGGATCAACCAAGATTCACTGAGGTACAACAGACCCTCACCCCCACTCCTCATGCGTGACAAAATGAGTGAATCGTCATATCTAGCCGTCATTGTTCAAGGGCAGATAAATTTCTTGGAGATTTCAAGTGAGTATTTAACTAAAACCAAAAGAGAAACGGCAAAGAGAAAAAAATAAGGAAATATGATTGCATGGCACTTAATATCAAGTTGACACTTATAACAGCATAGCCGTGATTTCATTTTTGACCAGACCGCCGCAAATTTTCACTCACCCATACTGAAATCACTTACAGACGACAAATTTGATTTGGTCCACTTTAAGTAGCATAATGATAATCATTTTAAAGGGTTCGAAAACAATATGGGAGATGGAGATAGAGCTGGCTTCCTTTTTCCATCATGTTTCGAGTCACCTTCTTCCTCAAAGACGTTAAAAACGGGCATTTTTTTTTTTTTTAACTGATAGAACGTTTACAAACTGACATACAGCTGAAGCTGGTATTTTTAACACAGTTAACTTTAACCTATTACAAAACCTTTATCTTTAAAGATGCTTTTGAAAACATTAGGCCTACTGGAAAAGACATTTTCTCCCTTTCTCACAATGTTTTCTGCCCTTTAAAATACAAGTCTCGTCATACATGTGCTCATGCTTCCAGTTTGGTTAGATCTACAAACTTTTGTTGCCAGGTAAAGAATTAACCCTTTTCATAACACGGCCCGTGCTTTAGCGAACCTGAGGAAGAAGGACGTTGAAAACATTGTTGAAAAAGGAGAAAATGCTGGTAACCACCATTTTCTTCGTTTCCTACAATGTTTTCTACCCTTTCGACGATTCAAATTATCATAAAGGTACTTTTAGTTTGTCGTGTACAAATGCTTTGGATTTGGACAAATCTAATATTTTTCGTTTGGTACGGGGTTCAGTCAAAGAGACGATAACACAGATCTTGAATGAAAACCTAAGCAACGAGACATCTAAAAAAGGTAGGTAAACAAGGTAGTTTTGACGGGAAAAAATAAATTTGAAGATTAAAGATGACACTTAGAATATAGCAAAAAAGAAAAATGAAGTCTCCAAAATTCATATTTGGATGGAAAGACCAAAGAAGTCCAAGTTCCAGCCTTTATATTGGTGATTGGGGCAAAGAAGAAATAGCTTTTAAGATTTTGAGGATGTGTGTATCTAGAATGGGAGCGTTTCGATGTATTTTTCAGATCTTCGTTGTTCTTTCTTTCTTTTTCAGTGTGTGACAGGTTCAAAATTCTGGGCGCCTCAAATGGTATGATTGATCTTCTTTATTAACCCTTTGCTAGACGACAAAATTTTAGACTCGTCCAAACTTAAACTGTAGACAACAACTTAAATGTGTCTCAATTGATTGGATTTGTCTTGAAAGAGTAGATCTAGATCTAGAAAACATTGCGAGAGAAGGAGACAATGCCGGTAACCAGCATTTTCTCCTTTTCCCAAAACGTTTCAAAGCCTTTTTCTCCAGGGTAGTTAAAACACAGGATTGTTTTGTATAAGGTTAGTGGTACCAAATCGAGAGTTTATTTAAACGATGGACTTATAGAAATATAATCCTTTGGAGGGGAAAAAATCTCTCAAAACTGAATAAAGCCCCCTCAAAAACCAAGAGAGTCATCTCCCCTAGTCGTGTGAGTGTCCAGTTTGGAATCATAGTCGTTTTGAAGGTTCGATGGGATGGCGCGGGGAGAGAGAGAAAGTCTAAAAGATTACAAAAAATTGATCAAACAAGTCACTGGATTCAAGGTTCGTCAGTTCTGATTTTTCGTTCTTTCCTTAATTGCAATCGATGGTTGCAGACTAACATAATTAAGCAAATTTGTTTAAGTCTAGCGTACCCAAGCCTCTTCGAACTCTACAAATCATACTCATAGCAACAAGATGCTGTGCCGAGTAAAATAAATACAATGGATTTTACCTGGGTTTTTATCTTCAGGTTGCCAATAACTGCTTTTTAAGAGTATTCTAACTTATTTAAATTATTCCCAATATAATGAAACTGAAAGTACAACATAACATTCAATTTTTTTACCCACATATTTATAGTTTTAGATATGCATGTTGAGCACATTCCAGTTTCCACCAAAATTCCTCACCAGAATGAACTAAGTACACCATATCCTCTATGACACTGCTTTTCCATGCAACAAATCTTGTTAGTATGTATGCTGAAAATATTGTGGGTGTAGGAACAATTGCTTGAAATAAACGGGGTTTTCCTTAACCACCTATTACTTCAAATTAAGACCCCCTCCCCCTTTGTTTTTAACTCTTTACCACACAACAAAATTTTAAACTCTGCAAATTAAAAGCATTTGCAGACAACAAAATAAACATGACTCAAAAATTGAAATTTGTTTTAGGATGGGTAGAAAACATTGTGGCGAGAGGAGAAAATGCTGGTTACCAGCATTTTCTCCTTTTCCCACAATGTTTTCAAAAGGCTTGTTCAAAAGGCTTCAAAAGGGTCGTTAAAAGTCGGGATTGTGTGGTAAAGGGTTAAATGTTCCTCTAGATTCAAGTGTTTCAATCTTTCATTCATTTAAAGAAGCTCAAAATGGTCGATATGAGAAGGTCAAGGGAAAACCCAGACTAGCAATATCTTCCTTAACTCTTTACCACACAATCCCAACTTTTACTGACCCTGAGAAATGGGACTTTTGAAAACATTGTGGGAAAAGGAGAAAATGCTGGTAACCAGCATTTTCTCCTTTTCCCAAAATGTTTTCTACCTTCCCGAAACAAATTTAAACTTTTTAGTCATATTGAAATTGTCGTCTGCAAATCCTTTCAACTCGGACAAGGCTAAAACTTTGTCGTCTTGTAAAGGGTTAAAGAAGCCTTTTTAGACTCTCTTTACTACAAATTAAAGGGGTTTTTTAAACACTGATGAATACAACACATTGACATGTATACTTTTCTCTGCAAATTTTAAGAAACTGAAATGAAATTGTAGAGAAAAAGTAAGGGAAAAAATGAGGTGAAAGGAGAAAATGCTGCTGACCAGCATTTTGTCCTTTTCTAAATAGGTTACGCAGAGGTGTGGAAATACTATGCCTGACTCATCCGACTTGGGAAAATTCAGGGTTGGACAACTGACTTTTTTCAGTCTAGTGGTTCACGGACATGTAGAAAATATGAGGAAAATGTTGAAACAAAGATCTATTGTGTATACATATCCAGTGAAATAGATATGTTCTCACTTCATACAAAATGACATTTTGAATGATAAACAGTGTCTTGAGATGATCCCTGATTTCTGGAAACCCAAAATACACATTTGGCCTACCTCCACACACAAGATCAGTAAACTATGCTGTGTTTTTGCACATCAATTTTAATTGCTTTGGAAAATGTCTGAACACTTTCAAGATCATCATTATGGATTAAAATAATTTTATTAGTATCATTTTAGCACCGATTCAGGGATCTTTGACCACAATGGCATACATATGAAAATGGTAGCCTTTAATATGATTTCAAACAGCTTTGAAGCGAAATGGGCTGTGATTTAACACCTCTGCCAGAAGCTGTCTCAATCTTAAAGTTTTCGATTCAGCGATCAATTGGTACGTAAAATCGGAGAAAATGTTTGGGTTTTTTTTTTTTTGTTTTTTTTTTAATAAAATCTTTGATGTAAACGCAAAGTGAGAACTCTGAGACTCCAGAACCATTTGGTGGCTCCAAACGTAAATCTAAAAACGGACCGTGACAAGAAACATGACAAAAACATGTTTTTTAACAAGGCGTGGTTGAAGAAATTTCGGTGGTTTAATGCAGACGATCACAACAATGTTTTTTGTATGGTTTGTCGAGAATATCCCCATATTACTGACATGTCACTTCATGCATGCCATTTAAATTAAAATCGTTTTGTTTTGGGCAAGTGAGCCACACTGGTGGACAATTAGATTTTTGTAATTCACTTGTCTGCAGACAAGTATAAATTTCTAAGATTTCCACACCCCTGGCTTATGTAAACAATACTTAATGGTAATGAATTAAAGTTATTATGTTGCAGGAATATGAAGAAAACTTTGGTGTGTGTCTGCAGTTTGTGACATCTAATATAAAATATCACAGATTTTTAGATGTAGATAGCCACAAGGTGACCAGAACTCTGGAAGGGTAAGATAGATAGATATACAGCCCAACCTGTATTTAGCACAGAGAGGCATTCAAAATTAGCTTGCTTAACTCTTTACCACACAATCCCGAGTTTTAACGACCCTGAGGAAGAAGCCTTTTGAAAACATTATGGAAAAAGGAGACAATGCTGGTAACCAGCATTTTCTCCTTTTCCCACCATGTTTTCTACCGTATCAAAGACAAATTCCATCATTTGAGCCACGTTTAAATTGTCGTTTGCAAATGCTTTTAATTTGGACAACACATATTTCATTTTCTTAAGGCCTTCGTTTCCGGTTTTAAATTGAAGACAAATCCCTCGGGTTTCTTTAACCCTTACACCGTATATCAATAATTCATCTATGTTTACACAGCTGACAATTCTGAACCATTCTACACAGTATTAAGTTTTAACAGCATTCTTTCTCTCTGGCTGAAAGAATGTATCTTTAAAAGTATGGAAATTATTTTGAAGATGACAAACTGTTATTGTACGGTTGATCCAAGTATTAGTTGCTGGCAGAAAATGAGTTTACTTTTTGTTTACTTTTTACCTAGTTTTAATAAGGGACTCATTCAAAATCGGTGTGACATATTCACTTATCTAGCTGGGTAGCTCAGTCGTTTGTGTATCTCACTCATGACCTGGTGGTTGTGGGTTCAATACCCAGTTGAAGCAAGCTTCCTTTTCGGCGATTTTTCACCTTTCATCTCTTATGCATGTGGGAAAGTAGTCAGTAGCTTGGAAAGAAAGTTGTGTCAGTACTGGTGTGAGAAAGCCATGAAACACATCTGTAAGTGCATTGACCACAGTGATATGATCTGTTAAAATGGCATTAAACTCTAATACAAACAAACAAAAAGACCAATGCACAGAAGACTATCTATCGAATATATTTGAAAGGGACAAAGTCCCACCTGTGGGACATGTTTTCAATTGTAAAAGTAGTATATTTGGGGGCAGCAGATATAATGTTTTTAGAACAATGCAGCAATGCGAAAAAGTGCTTTGAATTGGAAAGTTTTCCTTTTATTTTAGACTGGTCAGAATTGAAAGCAGTTGCAGACAATAAATTATAAATGGCTCAAGTTGTAGGATTCTTCTTTGAAAGGGTACAAAAGATTGTGGAAAATGGAGAAAATGCTGGTAACATGCATTTTCTCCATTTCCCTCAATGTTTTCAAAAGCTTTCTTTGAAAGGGCCATTAAAACTCAGGATGATGTGGTAAAGGTATCTTTAAACACTAATTACACTCACGTGCTTTGTTTTTCAGAGTCTTAGAGAAACTGAAAATTCATTCTGAAGAGAAGAAGTATCGAGTTTTGAAACAATTATCACAGTCGTTCCTGGAAGAGCCAGTATATGAACAGAGGGACCATGGTAAAGTAAGTATACGGTAGTGGAAATAGTTACCCCTTAAAGTGCCTTTGCGGCCAGTGTAGATCAATATCAGACTGCACAAAATGTGCAGTCTTATCTTTGATCAACCCTATACGCTTTGGTGAAACACTATGGACAAAAGCGACCATGAAATTGCAATTATTTGGATGTTAATCCTTTACCAAACAACAAAATTTTAGACTGGACAAAACTGAATGCATTTGCAGACGACAAATTAAATGTTGCTAAAAGAATGATATCTGTCCTGTCTTTGAAAGGGTAGAAAACATTGTGGTAATTTTAAACTGAAAATGTCTGTTGGGTTTACTTGGTGCTCCAAGAGTTAAAAAGATAGACACTCTTGATCGAAGATCAGATTGCACATTTTGTGTATATTCATATATTCACCAGCTGTTCTTAACAGTATTCTTAGTCTTATTCTCCAAGATTTTGTAAACTGGAAAGTAACACAATTTCTGATTGGCTAAACCAAATGGTTTAGCCCATCAGAAGTTGTGTTACTTTCAAATTTCGAAAATTCTGGAGAATAAGACAAAGAATGTTCTTAAGAATGGTTGGTGAATATAAGCCCCATGAGTTGCACAGTTGGTGGCATAAACAACTTGAAAACAGGGGGTTGCTGGTTTGCAAACCCCAGCTTGGTGAGTTTCTTTCAAAGGATTGATGATAGTCATTGCGACAGGATTCATTCCACTCTCTCCAGAGATCACTGTTTAAATGATTATTAGATGTGGAAAAGCAGTTAGTGGCTTGGGAAAGAATATTATGCAAAGCACCGGTAAAAGAAACTCTAGGAGAGCATGGATAAGTACACTGGCTGCTGCATATAACTGAAATGATGTTGAAGATGGCATTAAACACCATACAATTAATCAGTTGTAAAGACGATCACAGCAAACGGATATTGTGTAGATATTGTGCAGTCTGATCTTGATCAAAACTGGCTGTAAAAAGTCAAAACTAAGAGTGAGCCTGCCTACTGCTCTCAGCCCTTTACGAAACAATAGCAGTTTTAATGAACTTGATCAACATGGGTCTAGAAATATTGTGGCAAGTGGAAAGAATGCTAGTAACTATCATTCTAATTTTACCGACAATGTTTTCTATCTTTTTAACGAATAAATCTAACAGACATTTTCAGTTTGAAATTAGTCCTTTACCACACAATCCCGACTTTCAACATCCCTGAAAGAGAAGGCTCTTGAAAACATTGAAGGAAAAGGAGAAAATGCTGGTAACAAGTAGTGTCTCCTTGTCATTCTTGACAAAAAAGCTACATTGAGATTGTACCTCTCTCACCACTGAACATTGTTTCAACAATGTTTATGTTGGAAAGCAGCCAGTGGCTCTGAAAGAATTGTGAGATATACTGGCAGAAGAAACTCCTGGAAAGCATGGACAGTTGCACATGCCACCATGATATAACAGAAATGATGTTGATGTTGAAAATGGAGGTAAACTTCATATTAAAAAAAAAAAAAAAGGAAAATTGACCAGATTTACTCAAATTTTGAGCATGAAGATACTGAAGTTAATCCAGTTCTATATAAGTCGTGTTAGGTGTAAAGGGGCTTCAATGCATCTATGAAAAGTATCGACCCATGTCAGTCTGTGCAGTATGCCCAATTTTAAATTTAACGACCTGATGGAGAAAGCCTTTGAGAACATTGTGTGAAAAAGAAAATGGCTGTGCAGTCTGTGCAGGCTGACATGAGTTGAAACTTTTCGCTATTTGTAAAGTTTTTGAATGTCCAAGGACTAGTGTACTCCCATATTCAAGTATTGGACTCAAGAAGGGATCTTATGGATCAGTAATTATGTGAAGACTTGCTTGGTACAATGCATCACAGATACATTAGCTCTTTACCAAACGACAAAATCTTAGACTGGTCCAAATTGAAAGCAGTTGCAGACGACAATATAAATATGACTCAAAAATTGAAACATGTTTGTGGAAGGGTAGAAAACATTGTGGGAAAAGGAGAAAATGCTGGTAACCAGCATTTTCTTCTTTTCCTACAATGCTTTCAAAAGGCTTCTTTTTAAGGGTGGTTAAAACTTGGGATTGAGTGGTAAAGAGTTAAACCCCCTTTTCCCAGAGTGCCATTCATATGTTTCAGACGGATACCCACTATGCTGTGTTGCAGTTTTTAATGCTTATAGCAGACAACCCAGTGAATAAAGACTATGTGGAAACCAAGAAACCTGTAATACCAGGTAAGAAATAAAAAAACATATCAGTAGAAGCTGTATGGAATGGACAAGTTTAGATAACCCTTCACCATAGAATCCAGAAATTTAACTCTTTCGCTGCCAACTAAATGCAGCTTACTTTTTTCAAGGTCTATAAGCATCTTTCAGTTCACATTTCAGTTGAATCTGTTTTTGGTTGAAGATAAGCATCAGATAGTGGATGGTGCAGATCCAAGATCAGACTGCAAGTTTTGTGCTGTCTGATCTTGATCTATGCCATCCTCAGAAGCTATCAAAGGTGACATTGGCAGTGAAAGAGTTAATGACCCTGACCAAGACAGCTTTTGAAAACAATGTGAAAATTATGAATGTCAATACATGCCAATATTTTGTAACAAAAATTAGGTAGATCATCATCTATTATAAACACATTTTTCTTTTTGACCTTCTTTTTTCAACAACATTTTCTAGTCTTTCAAAGATAAAATCTAGAATATGAACCACATTTGAGTTTTTTATCTTCAAATGCTTAAATTTTGATAGGTCTAAAATTTTGTCATCTGGTAAAGAAGTAACTCTTTACCAAATAGCAAAACTTTAGACTGGTTCACAAGGAATTTTCAAATGTTGAAAGTATTGTTGGAAAAGGAAAAATTAGTGGTTACCAGCAATTTTTCAGTTTTACCGATGTGTTTTCAAAAGCCTTCCTGTGGGTCTTTAAATCATGATAGGTTTGTTTAGTAAAGAGATACTTTGAAATGCATGCATAAGGGGCATTCATAAAATCAATGATCTGAGGGTATGAAGGAAGAAATAGCAAATATTACCAGCATTTTATCCTTTTTTCGAATTTTGTCAAAAACCTTCTTCCCAGAAGGTTGTTAAAACTCGGGTCGAGTCCCGGTAGCTCAGTTGGTAGCATAAAGGACTTGAGAATAGGGGGTCGCTGGTTCAATCCACAGCTGGGCCAATTTCTTTCCGAGGATTGATGATAGTCATTACCACAGGATTCATTCCTCTTTCACCCCTGACCATTGTTTTGACAATGGTTATGTGGGAAAGCAGCCAGTGGCTTCGAAAGAATATTTTGAGTAGTACTGGATTAAGAAAGTCCAGGAAGGCATAGATAGGTGCACTGGCTGCCATATAACTGAAATGATGTTGAAAACAGCGTTAACACCACACAATCAGTCAATCAATCTTAAAACTTGAGATTGTTTGGTAAAGGGTTGAAGGAATCAAGATCAGAATAGAGACATCTTTATACACCCTGGCAGTGGGCAGGTTGGAAAACATTGTGGGAAAAGGAAAATTACTCCTTTACTTGCAGTGTTTTCCATACTGAAAAGGCAACTAGATGTATGTTTCTTGCTATCTGACGAGAGGATTTCAAGTGATGTGAAACAGGGCTACAGAAATTTTGTAATCTCAGTCGGTCCGGCCGATCGACGGTGCATTCGGCAAACTTCAGTTGATTCCGGAATTGGCCGAGCTGTGACGTATGATCGACGGCGGCGACTTTTTTTGTCAAAATAAACTCGCGATTGGTTCGGGAATGTCCCATCTCAAACTCACTGACAGTGATGGCATCGGTTAAAATTTTCTGAAGAATATTTTCTTCTTCATTTTCATCAAATGATTTCTGTCTGTCACTTTCGCTGCCATCAAAAATTCGCTGCAAAACGTCTTAAAATGTCAGTCTGCGTTTAGCCATTTTACTTTCGTTTTCAAGAAGAATGTGGCCGAAGTAAACGTGAGTCTCAGTCTGCTAAAATTACACCCGATTGATTCGTTTCTTCGGAAAGTATAACGTAAAATTACTTTGTTCAACATTACATAATTCATGTCTACAACCCTGAGTAAGCATACCTATACCAAAAGCGAAAACGAGGCAAATTTCTTAGGCAACCGCCCGGCGCAGACAGTTCTCCAAGTCGTGTTTACCACTGACAGGTGAGATAGTTGGGTGCGAGTTGTGCCTGCGGTAATGGAAATGGATTAATAATTCAAGATTGCGAGAGGTCGTAGCTAATTACACAGGGATTTTTAGCGTTTTTTATGTTTTACATGTATATATAATACAAGGGATGCAACTGCCATTATCGGCAAAGTCTACTTGTCATCACAAAAACAGAAGTTACTTCGTCAATATTACAGATAATCACATAAGGTCTACTTTATCTAGCTCATTACACATTTTTCTAGCGAAAAATAACGTGGTTTCAAGACTAAACGTTCAATGATTTGTGCTACAGAAGCCGGTTTCTTGACAAATAGGTCGAAATTGTTTGGTCTGACATGGGTTCGTTCAGTGCGCTTGTCAGAGTAAATCTACTATTCTGTACAAGATCATGGCCAAAATACTTATCGGTTTGATAAAACAAGTAAATATCTTTAACCAACCTTCGTTGTTTAATAATAACATGAAGAATACAGCTCCAAATCGTCCGATGTTTGATCGATTCACTCAAATTTCAAGGAAGCAGCCATAATTGTTGTCACGTGATCAAAATGTATCGAGGCATTTCATTGGTCGGAACCAAAATCCGACCAATGAAATGCCTCGATACATTTTGGTTCGCAGTAGACCCTGATGCAAATGGGGCATGGCGAAATTGACTGACTGATTAGCATTGCATATATGGTGTGTTTGCATGTATGGTACGTAATTAGACAAAACCGATTGCGAATAGGGCCGTACCACGCTTAAGGCAACGATGCATGACGATATCTCTATAAGCTGTGATTTATGTCACAGTGAAATGGCAATAATTAGATAATGGCCAATTAACAGTTTGACACTGTAGATACCAAGGGATTTTATATACGATCACTGCTTTGCCTAACATTCAAAAATGCCTGCAGCAATGATTTAAGGTTTGTAAGTTTGTTTCTGACTGGCCATATTATGATATTTCGGACCGATTTTTTAGGACGTTTTTGAAAATAAATCGGTTTTCAGTGTTCGGAATCGGTCTGATCCGGCAATTTTTCGGATTTCTGTAGCCCTGATGTGAAAGACAAACTCTAGACTTTTGTCACCTCACTAGACCAATAAGATAAAACTTGGTGGAAATGGCTGACTGCATAGGTGTGCTATTGCAGCCAGTAGCTCTCATGAGCTACTTGATAAATAATGATATGTACCACATTTTCTTTTTTCTTTTTAAGAAATTCGAGAATATTTCAATTGGGGAGAGTATTTATTGGAGGGTATACAATGTTATGTCCCAAGTGATGATGATGACTTATCTGTAAGTACTAATCATTTTCTGAATTTATTATTGCCATCATCATCATTGTTATTATGAATGGCGTGGTGGTAAAGTGGAGGACTCACAATCTGGAAGCCCTGGGTTGGAGCCTGTCTCAAGGCACTGGGTTTTTAGCTCTACTGGCTGTAAGCCAGCAGAGCTTATGTCATGGCGTGGTTTCCAATGTCCGTCCATCTGTATGCTCATCTGTCTGTCTGTCCGTCAGTTAGACTTTTTCTTGTTTATGTGATAAAGTCAATTGAATCCTATTGATTTTGATAAAAATCTGACAATCAGTGTGGAAAAAGTAGCCAAAGTTTAAAATTTCTATTTCTTCTTTATGCGATAAAGTCTTTATTTGTGGTCAGATTTTCGCGAAACTTACTTGCACAGTTTGTTTATCTCATCATTAGCTTGATTTTTTAAAAAAATGTGTCAATCTATGTGGGAAAAGTAGCCAACTAAAGTTTAAAAGTTCAATTTCTTGTTTGTTGGAGTGTCTTTGGGCAAGGCACTTCAGAGCCCTAGCCTAGTAGAAGTGAAACCAAGGACAAACATGAATATGTGAGCTGTTGTCATGATACGACTGAGATAATGTTGAAACACCAGTCAGTCTACTGGTCTAACAAATGCCTCTTGAATTTACAATATTTTGCTTGGTTTTCCAGGTTTAGAAAGTCCAATTCATGGTTTTAGTCTTTTGACCTTTATGAGAAGACAAAAGTCTAGACTTTTCCATTCTGAAAGCATTTGTAGACAACCAAACAAGTATGGCTCAGAGGAAGAGATTGGATTCTGAAAGGGTAGAAACATTGTGAGGAAAGGAGAAAATGCAGATATTGGCTGGCCTTTCTGATTAACACTTTACCACACAACAAAGTTTTAGACTCATCAAAAGTGAAAGTATTTGCAGATGACAAACAAAAAGTGTCTCAAATTATGAAGATTTTCTGGAAAAGGGCAGAAAACATTGTGGGAAAAGCAGAAAATGCTGGTTATGCTCCTTTTCCCGCAATGTTTTCAAAAGCTTTCTTCCCCAGGGTCCTTAAAAGTCAGGATTGTGTGGGAAAGGGTTAAAAGGGTAACGCTGTAATAAATGAACAAACCTCTTTTTTTTTACTGTTTATTATACAGGACTGGTCTGACAAAGAAGAGCAGTCTCCAAAGCAAGAAGAAAAAAAAGTTAAAACCACGTCTGCAGAGAGTATGGTACATGTGTATCAAAATAACCAACTGCAGCAACCATATTTTGTGTCAGGTAATGTATTATGTGGAATACCAATAACCCATTAACTCTTTATCATACAACAAAAATGTAGACTTGTCCAAATTGAAAGCATTTGAGGATGACATTTCAAAGGTGGCTTAAATGATGGAATTTGTCTTTGATAGGATTAAAAAGATTGTGGGAAAAGGAGAAAATGCTGATTACAGGCATTTTCTCCTTTTCCGGTAATGTTTTCTAACTGCTTCTTTCTCAGGGTTGTTAAAACTCAGGATTATATGGTAAAGGGTTATACACCTCAAATGCTTACATACACAATTTATATTACTCAAAGGAAGAAGACTTCTAAAAAAATGATGGGAGATGGAGAAAATGCTGGTAACCAGGGGAAGAAGGCTTCTGAAATCATGATGCAAAAGGAGAAAGTGCTGGTAACCAGCATTTTTTCCTTTTCCCACTATATTTTTATCATTTGAGCCAAACTTAATTTCTCATTTGTCTATGATGTCTAAAATGTGGCTGTAATGCTTTACCAAACAGTTTATAAAAACCAAAGGATGAAGGCTTTTTGTTGATCCAGCAGATTGACAATCTGTCTGTTGATCCATATATTTTCATGGAATAACTCTTTACCAAACCACAGAATTTTAGACTTGTCCAAATTGAAAGCATATACAGATGACAAAATAAATGTGATCAAAAAGTTGAAATTTGTTTTGGGAAGGGTAGAAAAACATTGTGGGAAAAGGAATAAATGCTGGTCTCCTCTTTCCACAATGTTTTCAAAAGGCTTCTTTCTCAGGGTCGTTAAAAGTCAGGATTGGTGGTAAAGGATTATACTTCTTTTACAATTTTGTTGTTGTTGTTTTTAGCTCACCTGAGCACATAGTGCTCAGGGTGAGCTATTGTGATCGATCGTTGTCCGGCGTCCGTCTGTGCGTCTGTCCGTCCGTCCATCCGTGAACAATTACTTAAAAAATCTTCTCCTCTGAAACCGCCCAACAGATTTCAGTGAAACTTCACAGAAATGATCCTTAGGTGATGCACTTTCAGAATACTTCAAAGATTTTAATTCCATGAAGAACTCTGGTTGCCATGGCAACCGAAAGAAAAAACTTTAAAAATCTTCTTGTCCCAAACTGTAAGGGCTAGAGCTTTCATATATGGCATGTAGCATCATCTAGTGGCCCTCTACCAAAATGCTTCAAATAATGGCCCTAGTGTGGAAATTGGCCCTATGTTGTGGGTTCTTGGATTTCACATAGAGATAAAGAAGGAAATCTGTAAAAATCTTCTTGTCCCAAACCGTAAGGGCTAGAGCTTTCATATTTGGCATGTAGCATTGTCTAGTGGCCCTCTACCAAAATACTTCAAATTATGGCCCTAGCGTTGAAAATGGCCCTATGTTGTGGGTTCTCGGATTTCACATAGAGATAAAGAAGGAAATCTTTAAAAATCTTCTTGTCCCAAACCATAAGGGCTAGAGCTCTCATATATGGCATGTAGTATCATCTAGTGGCCCTCTACCAAAATACTTCAAATTATGGCTTTAGTGTTGAAAATGGCCCTATGTTGTGGGTTCTCGGATTTCACATAGAGATAAAGAAGGAAATCTTTAAAAATCTTCTTGTCCCAAACCATAAGGGCTAGAGCTCTCATATATGGCATGTAGTATCATCTAGTGGCCCTCTACCAAAATACTTCAAATTATGGCCCTAGTGTTGAAATTGGCCCTATGTTGTGGGTTCTCGGATTTCACATAGAGATAAAGAAGGAAATCTTTAAAAATCTTCTTGTCCCAAACCGTAAGGGCTAGAGCTTTCATATATGGCACGTAGCATCATCTAGTGACCCTCTACCAAAATACTTCAAATTATGGCCCTGATGTTAAAAATTGGCCCTGTGTTGTGGGTTCTCGGATTTCACATAGAGATAAAGAAGGAAATCTTTAAAAATCTTCTTGTCCCAAACCGTAAGGGCTAGAGCTTTCTTATTTGGCATGTAGCATTATGGTGTTGAGCTCAGTTGCATTTCAGGTGAGCGATTTAGGACCATCATGGTCCTCTTGTCTTTTTAACCTTTTACCAAACAATCCCGAGTTCAAACAACCCCAAGGGAGGAACTCTTTAGGAGGCCCTGATAGCTCAGTTGATAGCACACAGGACTTGAGAACTTTGAGTTGCTGGTTCGATCCTCGGCTCAGCTAATTTCTTTTGGAGGATTGATGATAGTCATTGCTGCAGGATTCATTCCTCTCTCACCGCTGACCATTGTTTCGATGATGGTTATGTGGGAAAGCAGCCAGTGGCTTGGAAGAATATTATGCCTGGCACTGGTAAAAGAAACTCCAGGAAAGCATGGCTAGGTGCCCTGGCCGTCGCAAAATAATTGAAATAATGTTGAAAACAGCATTAAATACCGGTACCATACAATTAATCAATTAACTCTCTACCTACCAATAGAATTTTCAAATTCTAGAGCATTTTCAGAGGGTAATTCAGATGTAGCTGAAATTAAAGGGTAGAAAGCATTTTGGGAAAAAAAGAAACTTTTCCCAAGATGTTTTCAAATGCTTTCTACTTCAGGGTCATTAAAACTCAGGATTATGAGGTAAAGCGTTAAGTTCTGTTTCAATAACTCAACTTGTATAAATAATACTCACTTTTATAATAATAGATGGCACTTCAGTCCAGTGGGAGGAGTCAATCTCATTTGAGGGTGCTGATTGGTTATCTCGAAATTTGGTACCCAAGTATTGGAAGGGAGAGAAGGTAGAGATAGATACAGGGAGATACCGTGCCTGCCATCTAAATAATGACTGGTATGAAAACTACTTTTACCTGTTATCACTAAAAATTGCTAATAATTGTTAGGATGAGATGTTAAACCTAGGTCCTGTGTGACAGTGCTTTACATGAAGAATCTTAAGGAAGCAGGCATGACCTCAGATGGGTTATGCCCTATATCCCCCATAATATAACAGACAACCTTGTGGGGGGGTGTTGCCTATATTGGCAAGTGGTGGCAACAATAAATAAATGTAAAATTGATCAATCATCCAAATGGTATAGTTTTAGACTTGTCCATACTGAAAGCATTTGCAAATAGAAAATCCTTCTTTCAGGCTCATAAAATGCTTAGCAAAAAATTTCAAAGCAAATTTTAAAATCTCATAAAGTAGCATCTCAGATTCAAGATTTTTTTTTTTTTTTTTTTTTCTGTTTTCTTATTTAATCAAATAATAATAAAAAAAAAACTTAAAGACTATCTCAAGTTTTAAAAGAATTTAAAGTCTGAGCATGGACTCTGTAGCTTGAACCTAAGTTTTGTTTATTGCACGGGCCTAGAATGTGTCAATTGTTTAGAACCTTAACCCTTTACCACACAATCCCAACTTTTAATGACCCTAAGGAAGAAAGTTTTGTAAAACATTGTAGGAAAAGGAGAAATGCTTGTAACCAGCATTTTCTTCTTTTCCCGCACTGTTTTCTACCCCATCAAAGAGAGAAATCATCAGTTTAACAACTTTTGTTTGTCGTCTGCAGATGCTTTCAGTTTTGTCCTGTACAAAATTTGTCGTTTGGTGTGAGTTAAAAGGTAATAATTTAAATCATTAGACTGGATTGTGTGATTCTTGTTGTTTTAATCCTTTATAAGACAAGAAAATTTTAGCCTTGTCCAAATTGAAAGCATCTGGAGATGACAAAATCAATTTTACTCAAAAAATGAAATTAGACTTTGACCCTTTACTGCACAATGCCGCCTTTTAACAACCCTGGGAAGGAAGCCTTTTGAAACCATTGTGGGAAAAAGAGAAAATGCTGGTAACCAGTATTTTCTCCTTTTCCCCACAATGACTTCAAGAAGCTTCTTCCTCTGGGTCGTTAAAAGTTGGCATTGTGTGGTAAAGTGTTAAATCTGTTAATGTTAGCAAAATGCGTCTCAAATAACCAACTCAAGTCAGAAAACTGAATCAATTAGTAGATATGAGCAAAATAAGAGACTTGAACTTTTGCTTTTTGTGTGAAACCAGGCAATGGATCATAAGCCCTCTGCATTACCAAATGACTAATTGGGCTACGCAAGAAAACTGTCCAATTACCTGTACAAACGCAAAATTTTCAAAAGCCATCTTTAGGGTCGTTAAAAGTCCAGATTGTACAGTAAAGAGTTAAAGAAAAAAACAAACGAACTAGAATAATGCAGAGTTCTTTAAATTGAATTTTTTTCAGGGAAGTATACAAGAGAAATATGGATCCATTATCCGGGAAAATACAAAAAACAATGGTAACAGAAATCATTTTGATGAGGGAAATAGTGTGGTAAGTTGTACTCCAAATGAAAATTGAAATTGTATTTAACATTCTTTTCAAAACTTTTTCAGTTATACTGCAGGCTGAGTCTGTTGTAGCAGTTGTAGCATACAGGACTTGAAACCAGGGGGTTGCTGGTTCAAATACCTGACTTGCTTATTTCTTCCGGAGAATTGATAATAGCCATTGTGACAGGATTTATTCCTGTTGCACTGTTGATCATTCTTTTCATGATGATTTTGTTGGAAAATAGCCAGTGGCTTGGGAAGAATATTGTGCTAAGCACTGGTAAAAGAAACTCCAGGAAAGCATGGATAGGTGGTCTGGCTGTGACTGAAATAATGCTGAAACAGTGTTAAACATTATACAAACAAAAAAGTCACAGGGTTAAATTTATCATTTGCAAATACAAAATGTACTTTGAATTTGTATGAGTCTAAAATTTTGCAGGCTGGTAGAGAGTTTAGGGCTATAGATTTATTACATTTTGTAGGATGCTGATGGGGGTCACAAATCTACACCTGTTGACGTACACTGGAAATTACTTCATTCCAAAGCCAAACATTTCAGTGCCCCATCTTTCAGAGGAGGCTTTACGAGAATCTCTGGCAGATTTTACACGGCATGGATCCTACCTACAGATTCTACAGGTATCTCTATATCTGTCTTTGTACCAGACAAACAAAATTTTAGCAGAGCTCCAGATAAAGGGAGTGATTTTGATTTCAAAATTGAAAATATTAATAACTCTCCACTAAACCCTATGTTATGGGTACTCATTAGAATTGTCTCATCGAGACAATTTTAATGAGTACCAACAACATAGGGTTTGGAAGAGAAATAATAGAGTTGAATACTTTCACTCTCTCTTATCTGGAGGTTAGTTTTAGACTCATCCAATTTGAAAGAATCTGCAGACAACAAACTAAACCTGGCTCAAATGATGGGATTTTTCTTTGAAAGGGTTTAAAACATTTGTTGGAAAAGGAGAAAATGCTGGTTACCAAATCTGAAGATCTTTTACACCCATTAGAAAGAAGTTTTTTGAAAAATTGTGAAAAAAGGAGGAAGTACTGCTAAGCAGAATATTTTCCTTTTCCCACAATCTTTTCTACCCTCTCAAAGATATCGTCAGTCATTTGTGTTTTGTTTAAGTTGTTGTCTGGAAAGGCTTTCTATATGGATGATTCCAGAGTTTTGTTGCTTGTTTATGGGTAAAGAGTATGGGTGATGAGCAAGCATTTTCTCCTTTTCCCATCATGCTTTCTACCTACTCAGATACAATTCCCCTACTTTGACTTCCCATCCATAAACACTTTCAAATTTGGACAAATCTAAAACTTTGTCATCTGGTAAAGATTTGAACATAAAAGTTTTTGTTTTCATAGATAGGCTCAGTTGAGGGTTTTATATTATTATCAGTATTTACTTGTTTGTTTGTCATCATCATCAACATCATCACCATCATCATCATCATCATTATTTAATTAAGAGCTTTATAACTATTGTTGCATGGCTTGGTAGCTCAGTGGTTAGCCCGTCTGAAATGTGACCTGGTGGTTGCCGGTTTGATACCCAGTTGATGCAAACTTCCTTTTCGTCAATTTTTCCCCTCTCACCTCTGATGCCTGTGAGAAAAGTAGTCAGTGGCTTGGAAAGAAAGTTGTGTCAGTATTGATGTCATGCAGCCAGGAAACACATGCATAGGTGCACTGAACTCCGTGATATGACCTAAGCTGTTAAAGCTGCATTAAACGCCAATGCAAACAAACATGATGACTATTTTAATTTACAGCTTTTTTTAGAGGATTGTGTACATAGAAATAGTGAAAGAGGAGGGCCTATGAGTCAAACCCTTCAAGCATTTGCTACTGCTGTTGGAGACTTCATGCAAACAGTGAAAGCAGAGTTATCCTCCGTTGAACAGAAACTCATAAAACAAGGTATGGTTTCAATTTACCACTGAATTAGGGCTTTATCAAGTAATACTCAGAATAAATGCCTTTGGAAACATTGTTGTAAAAAGAGAAAATGTGAGTTACCAGCATTTGGCCACATTAGGTTGATCTAAAATGTTGTCCAAACATGGTAAAGCAAGTATTTAAGTATAAGAGTGGAAAGAGTGCATGCATTTGCATACTGATCCTTGTCTTCTGCGTTGGCAAAGTTAATTGTAGATTAAACCCCTTTACTATTTTGTAATTGGACAGTTTTCTTGCGTAGCCCAATTAGTCATTTGGTAACGCAGAGGGCTTATAATCCATTGCCTGGTTTCACACAAAAGCAAAAGCTTAAGTCTCTTATTTTGCTCATATCTACTAATTGATTCAGTTGTCTGACTTGAGTTGGTTATTTGAGACGCATTTCACTAGCATTAACAGATTTAACACTTTACCATACAATGCCAAATTTTAACATCCCAGAGGAAGAAGCTTTTTGAAAACATTGTGGGGAAAGGAGAAAATACTGGTAACCAGCATTTTCTCCTTTCCCCACATTGTTTTCCAACCTATCAAAAAAAAAAAAAAAAGAAAGAAAAATGCATCATTTGAGTCACATTGAAATTGTTGTCTGCAAATACTTTCAATTTGCACAGGTATAAAATTTTGTTGTGTGTTGTAAAACATTTAGTAACAATCTGAATACTGAGTTGACACAATGTTCGAGACTCAGTAATTGCTTGTTTTGCTGAGTTGAGTCTGGAAGGTTGTGTCAGCTCGGGATTTGAGAACATTGATTGAAACATGAGAGAAAGAGACATTAAATGGTGGCAATTGTCTGTGAAAGTGTAGAAAACCTTGAGGGAAAAGGAGAGAATGCTGGTTACCAAGGTTTTCAAAAGACTTTTTCCTCAGGGTCGTTAAAACTCGGTATCATGTGGTACAGAGTTAAGCCTTTAACAAACAATCCCTTGTTTTGATGACCCTTAAGGAAAAGCCTTTTTGAAAATGATGTGGTTAACCAGTATTTTCTCCTTTTTTCACAATGTTTTCTACTCTTTGAAACATTGAGCTCAACCCTTGGGCCACATTTATTTTGTAGTCTGCAAATGCTATCAGTTTGGACAAGACTAAATTTGTGTCATTTTATAAAGAGTCAAAGTGCTCAGTCCCACCTGAGAATAAGGCAAACCTTTACCACACAGCCTCTACTTTTGATGATTCCAAATTAGAAGACTTTTGAAAACAATGTGGGAAATGGGGAGAAAATTTTGGAAACTAGCATTTTCTCTCTTTCTCCTTTGCCTACATTGTTTTCTACCCTTTTAAAAAACAAATCCCTTTTTTGAGCCAAGCTTGATTTGTAGTCTGTAATTTCTGTCAGTTACAAGGAGTTTACAATTTTGTTATTTGGTAAAGTACTAAGGGTTTATCCGTGTAGTTAGTTAGGAGCACAAAAACTTCTCATTGCAGAGGAAATCATCACCCTGATAGACTTGTCCAAAATGCTGAAACCACTCTTCAAAAAAGTGAGACTAGTATTCATGGTGTACATGAAGGGCGTCGAGCAAGGTCAAGGACTAACACTACAGACTGAGAAAGTGACCCTCGTACTTACGACATTATACAACATGTTACTGGGATGTGATACACTATTCGAGATGACAGAGGTTGAGGATGGACTTGATAGTCAAGATTTGGGTCCAGATTCCACTCTCATTGTGAGATTTACTTTGTTGATTGATTTGTTAGTTTGATTTAATCTTTTACCAAACAATACCAACTTTTAACAACCCTGAAGGAGAAAGTTTTTGAAAACATTGTGGGAAAAGGAAAAAAAAATTCTGGTGACCAGCATTTTATCCTTTTCCTACAGTGTCCTCTGCCCTATCGGAGAACTTAGGCTCTTTTGTACCAACTTTGAATTCAGCGCTTGTAATTTTTTTTTTTTAATTTTGAAGTGTATGAGATTTGTCATTTTGGAAAGGGTTAACTAGAATGTTTATTTTGTATCAATTGAGAAACAAGTTCATGCAACTTATACTAATATCTCTCACTTCTGCTTCCTGGCAACCACACCATCACGCTAAATTTGTTGTGCTAAGAACAGTCCTAAAGTTGACACCCGCTCCTTGGAATTGATCTTCCTCATTACCATGTACACCACACTGGCAGTGTAATTGTTTTGTTTGGCTTCTAATGCTTTTTTTTTTGTCACCATACTTATTTGAAAACACTTTATCATAATTTGTGCATGTTGTTGATAATTTTTTCTGCTCTTCATTTGAGCCAAAGTTTAATTTATGGTTTTCAAATGCTAATTTGTATCATTCTAAAATTTTGTGGTCTTGTCATGATTTAAAGTACCCTAACTTGTTGGTCCTTTGTATATTTTCTCAAAAACATGTATTTAAATACTTACCTTTCCAGTTGAATCTCCTATTGCCAATGTGGCTACAGACCTGTCAGCCATACATCAACATTATAGACACCTGGATATCCCATGGTTACCTGAGAGATCCAAAACAGGAGTTTATTATTCACAGGTATTCTTTACTTTTGATCGGTAAGGAGATGGCAAAGTTGAACCCTTTTTTACATGAAAACTCTCCCAAATTCAAAAGACCTGCAGGCAACAAATTCACAATTAATACATATGAGCTTAAATTCTCTGATGGGATAGAAAACAGTGTGGGAAAAGGAGAAAATGCTGGTTACCAGAATTTTCTCCTTTTCCCACAATATATTTTTGCCCACCCTGGTAGTTCAGTGGTTAGCGTATCTGACTGGTGACCTGGTGGTTGTGAGTTTGATACCTGGTTGAGGCAGACTTTCTTTTTTGTGATTTTTCGCCTCTCACCTCTGATGCATGTGAGAAAAGTAGTCAGTAACTTGGAAAGAAAGTTGTGTCAGTACTGGTGTTAGAAAGCCAGGAAACACATGTGTAAGTGCACTGACTGCCGTTATATGACCTGACCTGTTAAAACGGCTTTAAACGCCAATTCAGTCAATCAAGCAACCCACAGTATTTTCAGAAGGCTTCTCCTTAGGATAATTAAAACCTAACTATTTGCATTTTCTTCTTTTCCCACAATGTTTTCAAAAGGCTTCTTCCCTAGGATTGTTAGAACTCAGGATTGTTAGGTAAAGAGTTAAACATATCTACATATGTGTGGGGATAGGTAGTCTTCTGAGAGATCACAAACAGGTACTGCTTTTTCCTAGCTGTCTTTGAAAGATAGAATATTAAGTCATAATGTACTTATGAGTTTAAATTGAAAGCTTTGAATTTATTTCTATACCAGTTGGAAAATCTTTAGATTGCACCATATGGAAGTCAATTGTAGACAACAGATGTAGATCAAATACCGGAACTTGTCCCTGAAAGGATAGGAAACTTTGTGTTAAGAGGAGAAAATGGTGATTGCCAGAATATTTTGTATAGCTGTATTCCTCAGGATTGTAGAAACATTCAGTTTTTTGGTATAGAATGCAGTTTTATTTATCCAACAGCGAAGTTGTAAATATGTTGATAATTTGCTAAAAAACATCAAAGTAAGATAGCTTTATACCGTACGACTGGTATTTTTTGCAGCAATGTATTATTTGCGGAATTTTGTGGGTGGTGTCGGACCGCATATTTTAAATGCACAAATAATTATTGATTTTGCCCCTACTGTCCCTCTTAACAGCAGACCACCCAACAGCCACTACATGGTGACTGATTACTGATTTTTACCGCACAATAATGTATACTTGTGTAATTATAGGTAAACAAAGACTAGTTGTATTACATGTTATCGATTGATTTTATCAGTTTTTATCAGTCTTTGTCAGTTTTTGTTTTGAAAAAGTGAAAAGGGCGTTGCTAAAATATCTAGTATGGAAAGGTCTGCCACATCCTAACGGACCTTTATCTGAAGCTCTATCACCATGAGAGATATCAGACTGTAAGTCTGTTGTTCGAGATTTAATGAGTGCTGAAAAAAGAAACACAGATGACTCTAGCTGTTCGACAGCCTACTCTTCGAGGGGATCTTCGAGTAAGAAGCATGGAACTTATTCTAGCTTTAAACCAGACGACAGGGCAAAAATTTGCAAAATAAGCTGTTATGCATGGACCAGCTGATACGTTGAGACACTTTAAAAAAGAGTTTCCTAACCTGAAGAAAAGCACAGTGAGATATTTATGTGATATGTTCAAAAGCGAAGTGAAATCTCGAAAGCGAAAATTGGATTTCCCTGATGAGCCCTCGGAACCCTCAGAGGTTATAAGAAGAAAACGTGATTCAGAAACTGCAAAAGTTAAATGCCCCAAAATTAGTTGTACCGTTTTTGGCACCAAACCACAAAAATTTGCACCTGCAAAAATAACCAGTTATACGGTATTCTTTTATAGGTTGTAATGTCTCGATAGATGTGAAAATCATTCTGTGATTTTTATTATGGCTGTTTTCGAAGAAAACGGCGAGTCACTGTTTTAGCCCTGGCATTGTCTGTGCTGTCTTCCAAAAACTTTGACATTTTATAATATCTCTGAGATTGCAGAAGTTGTTTGCTTCAAACTTGGACAAGTTGTTAATTATTAAAAGGGGAACCTATACAAGAAGGGGCAGGTAACCATCAAAGTATTTTTGACAGAGTTATGTCCTTTTTTCGACTTAAAATTTTCACTGAAAATCAAGCATGAGTAGCTGAGTGTTGGCACCCCCATGCATTGCTCTTGTTGTGTAAAAAAAAAAATGGCACCAACTTCTTTATCTCATGTTTCAGGAATAAAGACATTGACACCCTTGATGAAACTTTCTGGGAAAAATCCTTTGCATTCCATACTGTCAACAAACCACCAGGAGACAAACCCACGGACACAGATACAGCTGTAAAACAGGAGTACCAGACCACAGACTGGGCCCCGAAATTTCTCCAGCCTGTTTTGCAGCAGATTGTTTTGACAGGAAAATCCATGGAAATGTTGGAGGGTCTTGGAAAATTGGCTGAACATGATGGGAGAGTCCCTACTTATACACAAGGTATGTAACTGCTATACTGCTAGAGGTGTGATTTTTCTTCCTTTCAGAGGTTTCCTCTCTTTGAATTGCAAACTGAAAATTTAAAGCAGCCCCAGCCCAAAAGGATCTGATCAAAAATGATGTATTTACTGATTTTTTTTGTGTGTGTGTGGTGGGGGGGGGGGGGGGAAAGAAAGCAGGGGGTAGGGACATTTTTCTCCCCTTTCATATTTCATTCATCCTTTACCAAACGATGAAATTTTAGACAGGACCAAATTGATAGCATTTGCTGTAGACAAATGAGATGAAGCTCAAGTGAATTATTTTGTCTTTGATAGGGTAGAAAATAATATTGGAAAAGGAGAAAACGCAGGTTGCCAGCGTTTTCTCCTTTTCCAACAATGTTTTCAAAAGATGTCTTTGTCAGGGTCATTAAAACTCAGTATTGTCTAGTTAAGGATTAATCTCTCAGCAATGCTAGTATCTATCCAAAGTCAAGGTCTCTGGTAACAGTTGTGGTTGTATAGTATTTCAAATAGATCAGCATGTCCTGTGGTGCTGGTTGGTTCCGGTTTTGTGCACAGTTTAAGCTTTGCATGCAGCTGTTGTCAGCAGGTGACTGTTTTTGCCATCTGCTGACTTGATTTATGGGTGAGCAGATGAGATCTTTGAAATCATCTGTCACAGGTAAGGCTGGAATGGGATAGGGGACAGAAATGACAGTGTCTAAAGAAAGGATATACATGTAAGAATTAGCCTGTACTGAGAGCATGAATGATAACAGATTCTATATGTCTATGTTAACCCTGTACCAAATGACAGAATGTTAAACTTATCCAAAATGAAAGCATTCACAGACAACAAAATGAATGTGACTCATAAACTGAAATTTGTTTTTTGAAGGGTAGTAAACACTGTGAGAAAAAAGGAAACTCCAGCATTCAAAAGATTTCTTCATAATTAAAATTTGTGATTCTTTGGCAATGGGTAGATAAAGTCTCCAACATGTATAAATCATTCTGGTCTTTATCAAATACAGTTCATGACAACATCTCAAGAACGATAATTTTCAATGAAAAACTACTTGAAACCAAGTGTTGACACCCACATGCAAGTGCGTCTGTTTAACCTTTTACCACACAATCCTCAGCTTTAACGACCTTAAACAGGAATGCTTTTGAGAATATGGTGGGAAAAGGAGAAAATGCTAGTAACCAGCGATTTCCCCTTTTCACACAATGTTTTTCTACCCTTTTAGAGACAAATTCTACCTTTTGGGCCATCTGTAAGATTTTGTCTGCAAATGCATTCAATTTGACAGTACATAGTAAATGAACCATGCTCTCTGGCAATGGGACTTAATGCATCTGCAAAAAGTATAGACCCAGGTCAGCCTGTGAAGTTTGTGCAGGCTGCTCTGGGCTGAAAGTTTTTGCTGTTGGTCATTTTCTGCATGTCAAAGGACCTGTGTACCTCAAGATTCATTTGGTTTATAGACAAAATGGATTTTTTGGATCCATAATTACACAATGTCTTGCTTGGTATAATGGATCACGGAGATGCATAAAGCCCCCTTTTGCCAGAGCATGGCTCATATGGTCATGTAAGATCCACTTTTTTTTTTATAGAGTTTAAGGAAGGACATTTGTACGATAAGTTTATACTTACACTGAAGAACTTACTTGGTACCAAACTGGCATCAGAAGAGGGAAACACAGGTCAGAATTCAGAAGACAAGGATCAGCCAGCACACAGTATATTTACACCAGATATTGACAGACAGATGAAAGAAAAAGATGTCTTTGACAGCTTTTTGAAGATACATTTTGAAAAATTGATGATAAAGACGGAGGTCAATGATTCAATAATGGAGGAGAGCTTTGTACAGTGTGTATTAATCCTTTACCACACAGTCCTGACTTTTAATGACCCTGAAAGAGAAGGCTGTTGAAAATGTTGCGGGAAAAGGAGAAAATGCTGGTAACCAGCTTTTTCTCCTTTTCCAACAATGTTTTCTACCTCATCAAAGACAGAAATTGTGATTTTAGCACCATTTAGTTTGTCATCTGCAAATGATTTCAAATTGGACTAGTCTAGAATTTTGTTATTTGGTAAAGAGTTAATCCTTTACCTAACAGTCATAAAGATTGTTAGTAAAGGGTTGAATTGTGAAACTTGGATTAATTGTTTTCAAATCTTTTGTTAAAATTGTGAAGAAGCTGACAAAGGAATTGTAGTTCAGAGATGCTTTGGAAAGCTCTTTACTGAAAGACAATATTTAAGATTTGTCCAAATTGAAAGCATTTGCAGAAGACAACTTAAACATGGCTCAAACAACAAGATTTGACTTGGAAATGGTAGAGAAGGTTGATTGTAGGAAAAGGAGAAAATGCTGCTTAAGAACATTTACTCTTTTTCCAACAATGTTTTCTTCTCTTGTCAGATAATTTCTGTTCATTTGTACCAATTCCAAATTTGTTGTCCACAGATGCTTTAAACTTTGAAGAGTCTAAAATGTGTCATTTGGAAAATGGACAAAGTATCTTTTCTGTAAGGCTCAAATATTTTCAGAACCATGAAATCTGTAAACTTAGAGAACTTGCAGCCTGTGGAGCTCCTCCTACAAGAGTGTCTGTTTCCCCACATACAACAGCAATACGAGAAAGTGTGTGGAAAACTGGTGGAAATCATGATCACAGAGTACCAGCTGCTTGATTACTTAGGTGCCATGAGGGTGAGTGGATTTTGATTTAAACTTAGGTTTATCTGTGTACTCAATGTTAGAATTTTAGACTTGACCAAATTAAAAATCATTTGCAGAAGACAAATGTGGCTCTAATTATGGGATTTGTCTTTGATATGGGAGAAAATATTGTGGGAAAAAAGGAGAAAATGCAGGTTAACAGCATTTTTAGCTGGGCTTTTTTTTTCTTAGAAAACATTGAGGTATTATCATAGGCCTGTTGTTGTCTGTTTCATCAAAAGGCAAAAACTTCGACATTTAATAATATCTCTATCATTACTAAAAATATTTACTTCAAATTTGGACTAGTTGTTAACTATCAAAAGGGGAACCTATACAACAAGGACAGGGCAGGTAACTGTCAAAATATTTTTGACACAGTTTTTCTACTTAAAATTTTCACTGAAAATCAATATATTTCTAAAAGCTACTGCAGCAGGGCATTGGCATTTGTTTTCCTTTTGCAGAAGCATTTTCAAAAGCTTTCCCCTGGGTTGTAAAAATGCAAGATTGTTAGGCTGCTTTCCACAGTTTTAAGTTATATCATGGCAATATGTCACTAATTCATGTGGTCCCTTGGTTTCATAATGCTAGCTTGGGTTTTGCAGTGGCTTGCTTAGGGACACTGTCACAAAAAAACATCACCTTGGGTGGGGATTAAACGCTGACCCTTTTGACAGCAAATCAGTCTTATCTCATTACCAAATAATAAAATTTTAGACTTGTCCAAATTTAAAGCATTCGCAGATGACAAGATAAATGTGACTCAAAAACTGAATTTCATCATTGAAAGTGTAGAGAACATTGTTGGAAAAGGAGAAAATGTTGGTCACCAGCATTTTCTCCTTTTCCCACAATGTTTTCAAAAGCCTCTTTCCCCAGGGTCATAAAAACTCAGGATTGTTTGGTAAAGGGTTAAGCCCTAGAGCCATAAAGGTGTGAGCTGCTTGATATTTACCACATTTGTTTGGAGGACAACTTGAGTTTATTTTTGTAAACATTGTTCATTAACCCTTTACCACACTATTCCAAATTTTAACAACCTTGGGGGAAAAGGCCTTTTGAAAATATTGTGGTAAGAGGAGAAAATTCTGGTTATCAGCATTTCTCCTTTTTCCACAATGTTTTCTACCCTTCCAGAAACAAATTTCAATTTTTGAGTCACAATTATTTTGTCGTCTGCAAATGCTTTCAATTTGGAAAAGTCCAAAATTTTCTTGTTTGTAAAGAGTTCCTTCCTACGCATGACTTTTTCAATGCAGCTCACAATTAATTAAATTTTACCAGGATATTGTCATAGCTGTGTGCTGCAAACTTGTTTCAAAAGATATCTAGTAAAGTACTGACAATGTTTTGGAGAGACATACGGTTTCAGATAAAGAAAAAGCTGGCATTGGTCAGTTTATAATGTAGATGTTACCTTTTTTTAGCTCACCTGAGCACAAAGTGCTCATGGTGAGCTATTGTGATCGTGCTGTGTCCGTCGTCCGTCGTGCGGTGTGCGTCGTCCGTCGTCAACTTTTTACCTTGTGTACGCTCTAGAGGCCACATTTTCAGTCCAATCCTCATGAAACTTGGTCAGAATGTTTGTCTTGATGAAATCTCGGACGAGTTCGAAATTGGGTCATGTGGGGTCAAAAACTAGGTCACTAGGTCAAATCTTAGAAAAACCTTGTGTACGCTCTAGAGGCCACATTTTCAGTCCGATCCTCATGAAACTTGGTCCGAATGTTTGTCTTGATAAAATCTCGGACGAGTTCGAAATTGGGTCATGTGGGGTCAAAAACTAGGTCACTAGGTCAAATCTTAGAAAAACCTTGTGTACGCTCTAGAGGCCACATTTTCAGTCCGATCCTCATGAAACTTGGTCCGAATGTTTGTCTTGATAAAATCTCGGACGAGTTCGAAATTGGGTCATGTGGGGTCAAAAACTAGGTCACTAGGTCAAATCTTAGAAAAACCTTGTGTACGGTCTAGATGCCACATTTTCAGTCAGATACTTGTGAAATTTGGTCAGAATGTTTGTCTTGATAAAATCTCGGACAAGTTTGAAATTGGGTCATGTGGGGTCAAAAACTAGGTCACTAGGTCAAATCTTAGAAAAACCTTTTGTACACTATAGAGGCCACATTTTCAGTCCAATACTCTTGAAAAATGGTCAGAATGTTTGTCTTGATTATATCTTGAAATAGAACGAAAATGTGCCATGTTGGGTCAAAAACTAGGTCACCAGGTCAAATCTAAGAAAAATGTTGTGTATGCTCTAGAGGCCATATTTTCTGTCCAGTACTCTTGAAAGTTGGTCAGAATGTTTGCCTTGATAATATCTTTGAATAGTTTGAAAATGGGTCATTACGGGTGAAAAACTAGGTCACTAGGTCAAATCTTAGAAAAACCTTGTGTATGCTCCAGAAGCCACATTTTCTGTCTAATACTCTTGAAAGTTGGTCAGAATGTTTGTCTCGATGATATCTCAGTAGCATTTGAAAATGGGTCATGTGGGGTCAAAAACTAGGTCACCTGGTCAAATCTTAGAAAAACCATGTGTACACTGTTGTGGCCACATTTTTTGTTCAATACTCTTTTAAAGTTGCTCAGAATGTTTGCCTTGGTAATATCTTGGATGAGTTTAAAAATAGGTCATGTTGGGTCAAAATCTAGGTCACTAGGTCAGATCTTAGAAAAACCTTGTGTACGCTGTAGAGGCCACATTTTCAGTCCAATACTCTTGAAATTTGGTAAGAATGTTTGTCCTAATGATATCTTGGACCAGTTTGAAAATGTGTTATGTTGGCTGAAAAACTAGGTCACTAGGTGAAATCTTAGAAAAACCTAGTGTATGAATGACTCTCAGAAAGAAGCCTTTTGAAAACACTCTTTGAAAGTGAGAAAATGCTGGTATCCAGCATTTTTTCCCTTTTTCACAATGTTTTCTACCCCTTTGAGAGACCAGTCCCACAGCTTGATCCACATATTATTTGTTTTATGCAGAAGGTTCAGACTGATGAGTTTAAAATTTTATTGTTAGGTAATACATATATCTCACAAGACGTTGGAAATTGGTTGTGCTTGGTCAAAAGGCTCAGGTGAGCAACTCCAGGGCCATCATGGCCCTCTTGTCTATTTAATATAGTTATCAGTTTTGCTCAGTAATTCTTTTTTTCTTTTCAGAAATTTTTCCTGATGGAAGCAGGCGACACAATGTTCATATTTTATACCGAGATCTTTGATAAGGTAATTTTTAGTTTGGCTGTTTTGAACAATTGTAGCCATTGTCATGAAAATTCAAAGATTGATAGTGGGTAGGCAATAGTTGATAGAGGCATATAAAACATTGTATTCATAGTTCACGAGACTGCTAAATAGTGGAGCAGGCTTTAATTCAAAGCTTTAACCCTTTACCACACGATCCCGACTTTTAACGACTCTGAAGAAGAAGCCTTTTGAAAACACTGTAGGAAAAGGATAAAATACTGGTAACCATCATTTTCTCCTTTTCCCACAATGTTTTCTACCCCTCTCAAAAGAAATTTCAATTTTCAAGTCACATTTATTTTGTTGTCTGGAAATGCTTTCAATTTGGACTGGTCTAAAATTTTGTCGTTTGGGAAAGACTTAAATGGTAATTACAAATAAAACTATGTGAATGTGTTATGTATATGCAATGCTCTGCATAGCTCTTGTTTATTATTACAGATAAGACAACATGACTGATTGATGTATATCCAATGTTCTGCATACTCTTGGTCATAATTACAGATAAGACTACATCGTAACATGAGCATGGATATATATTAATATGATGCATATGTAATATTCAGCAAAGTTTTTTTGTTGATAATTGTAGATAAGACTACATGAGCATGGATATACATGTATATGAATATGATGTATATGTAATGTTCTGCATAGTTCTTGAGGATAATTATTGATAAAACTACACAAGCATGGGATATATATGAATATAAAGTATATATAATGTTCTTCATAGTTCTTGTTTTGATTATAGATAAGACTACATGAGCATTGAATATATAATTATATAATATTTATGAATATGATATATATGTAAATTTCTGCATAGTTCTTGTTGATAATTATAAATAGACTACACAAGCATGGGGTATATATGAATATGATGTATATGTAATGTTCTGCATAGTTCTTGTTTTAATTATAGGTAAAACTACATGAGCAGTGAATATATAAATGTATATCTAATATTCTGCATAGTTCTTGTTCATAATTACAGATAAGACTACATGAACACTGGAAAGATACCACAAGCTTAACATGGGCCTTGCAGGAAGCTCTAGACAGACATTATCCAGATGAGGTGACCAGGCTGGCTATTCTTGTGGAATCCTCAGAGGGTCAGAAAGACAGTCATCCAATCAACGTAACAGATTGTCTGAAACTTCATTATCAGGTAGGAAATTAGTTCTTCAGTATGCTAAAAACAAATCATGAATATTTTCATTCAGTTTCAAGGACCATAACACTTCGAGTCTTCATATCTCTTAAACCTTTACCAACAAATCCCGACTTTTAATGACCCTTGGGAAGAAGTCCTTTGAAAACAGTGAGTGAAAAGGAGAAAATGCTGGCAACCAGCATTTTTTTCCTTTTCCCACAATGTTTTCTACCTTGTCAAAGACAGAATTATCATATCAGACACATTTTACTTGTCTGCAAATGCTTTCAATTTGGTCAAGTCCAAAATTTTTTGTTTGGTAAAGATTTAATTTTTTTGCACTACACATACCAAGCGTTAAATTGGGGGGAAAAAGTCCCATTTTAGAGATGTTTAAAATGGGTGTGAGTACCAAAAATGACACAAAATGAGCTCAGATGAGTCGCCATGGTAAGATCTTTAGTTGCAGCAAATGCTCATAGCTCAAGAAACCAACTGGCCAAACACAAAGGTTTTGCCTGGTTAACCCTTTACCGCACAATCTTGATTTTAAACATCCCTGGGTAAGAAAGCTTTTTAAAAACATTGTGTGAAGAGGAGAAAATGCTAGAAACAAGCATTTTCTCCTTTTTCTGCAAAGTTTTCAACTCTTTGATAGACGTCTTACATTAGTTTAACTATGTTTAATTTGTCTGCAAATACTTTGAATCTGGACAACTGTAAAACGTTATATAGTAAAGATTTAACCCCTTACAAAACAATAAAAGTTTACATTTCTTCAAATTGAAAACACATACAGCCCTAGGAATATCAAGAGCACCACATGCAGGTACAAAAGCTCGGCTGCAGTTGCATTTTGTGAAAATTCAAAGTTGAAAAGAGGCATAACTATGTTGACAATATTTTGATGGTTACCTGCCCCTGTAGTATAGGTGCCCCTTTTTATAGTTAACACCTAATCCGAGTTTGAAATAAATATCTTTGGTAATGACAGAAATATTATGAAATGTCAAAGTTTTTGCACAAAAATGCAGACGAAGAATCCAGGGCTATGACAATATCTTGTTTTCTTTGAGAACAGCCGAGCCGAAATTGAGTTTTCATTTGGTAAAAGCTAAGTTATCATGCTATGAAATTGGTGTTGCTAGATTGGCTTTGATATACCCGGTACTGTGTGTTACTTGTGGTATTTTGTTTCAATTTTTTTTTTAATTCCAGATACCAAGCCCAGTGGATGTTGTCATTAATGAACGATGTCAGTCTATTTACAACCAGATCTTTAGATTTCTTCTGCAGGTCAAGCGGGCCAAATACTGTCTTGATGAATTGCGCTTTTACGGTTGGTTTAAATTCCTCTTAGAAATTCCTCTCAGGGCCAATATCCACCAAACCACTCCAAATCATTTTTGGATTTCCTACACTAGCAATCTGATTGGCTGATACAGACTGTATCATCCAATCAGATGGCTAGATTTGGACTTTAGTACTAAAGCAATGTATAGGATGATTGGTGAATATGGCTTGTGGTTAATTGATTGGAGTCATACTCTGGCAAATGGGGGCTTAATGCATCTCCATGATGCATTATAACAAGCAAGTCATTACATAATTATGGATCCGTAAAGTTTTTTTTCTTACAACTGACTGAATTATGCAGTAAACTGTCCTTGAACATGCAGAAAATGGTGACCAATAGAAAATGTTTTGGCCCAGGTCAGCCTGCATGTACTGTGCAGGCCTACCTGGGTCATTACTTTTTGCAGATGCATTTAAGTCCCCTTCTCACAGAGCATGACTCATTTATTTGTCATAAACAACTATAGCCAGTAAAGGTTGATATGCAAGACAATTTTTTTCCATATGTGTGCTGTTAAATGAGAAATTATCTCCCCTTTAAATTAGATAAGTCCATGCATAATGAATGTTAGGTTTCAACAACTTTCCTCTCTATCAAAGCAGTTTATGGGGTATTGACTTTATAAAATTCTGACTTGTTCAAATCCAAAGCATTAGCAGATGAATTAAATGTGGCTTAAATGGTTGTAATTGTCTGTGAAAAGGTCAAAAACATTGTGGCAAAAAGAGAAAATACACAGTCTCTCCTTTTCCGACAGTGTTTTCCAAAGCTTTTTCCCTCAAGGCTGTTTAAACTTAAGATTGTTTTGTTAAGGGTTATGTCTCCTTTTGTGACAGTTTTAGTTTGTTTTTGCATTAAATGTAATGCCTGATATTTAATAAAACAAACGAGCCACACTCTAGCAAGAAGGGTTTAGTGCCCCTCAGTGATGCATTACACCAAGCAAGTCATCATATAATTATGGATCCACTTTTTGCTGACAACGGACTGAATCATGAGGTACACTGGTCCTTTAACATGCAGAAAATTGACCTGTAGCAAAACCTTTCAGCCCAGGTCAGCCTGCACGGACTGCTCAGGCTGACCTGGGTTGATCCTTTTTGCAGATGCATAAAGCCCCCTTTTCACAGAGCATGGCCCAGATGTAAAGTTTTTACACATAGGCTGCTAAGTGCAACTCACTGACCTTTTGCACAGACATGCATTTGAACATGCATTCTGATCTTGGGTCTACATCAATAAGAAGATATATTTTTCCCTGAAAATAAGTTTTAAATAGCATTACTAGGGTTTTTACTACCAGTTTGAAAATTTCATTTCATTTATTTAGCAGGATAAGGGTTAGCAATCCAGTGTTTTGGTAACCCTGGGGAAAGGCTTTTGAAAATATGTTTTTGTAACCATCTCAATCCCAGAGGACGTAGATTTTTGAAAACATTATGGAAAAAGGAGGAAGGTAATGGTAGGTAGCATTTTTGCCATTTCCCAATATGCCCACTACCATTTGAAAGACAGATACCATAACCTCAGCTACATTCAATATGTCATCTGCAAATGCTATCGATATTGGAACAGTCTAAAATTTTGTCAACTGTTAATGAATTAATGTTTTGCTCATCTTGTAAATTTTCCAGATTTAGAAAAGGCCTCCTGCCTGAAAATGTCAGATAGACTTGTTTCTGAGTCTGAGCATGTCCCAAGACCAGCTAAGATTCACCGCATGCACTTGCTGAGAACAAGACTGATTAATTTTGTGAACAGTCTTCATAACTACATGATGACGAGAGTGAGTAATTAAACCTGTACCACACAATCTCGATTTTTAACTACCCCGAAAAAGAATACTTTAAAAACCATTGTGAGAAAAGGAGAAATTGTTGGGAAATAGATGGTAACCCAAAAGATAAAGATTTTGTGTTCTCATATTTGTTATGTGTTTGCTGCAGTTTTTGTCCAGTTTTTTTACGACCCTGAGAAAAAAGGCTTTTGAAAAGATTGGTGGAAAAGGGGGAAATACTTATAACCAGCATGTTGTCCTTTTCCCACAATGTTTTCTCCCCTTCAAAAGACATATTTTGGGTCTCGAATAGCACTATTTTGGTCATCTGTAAATGCTCTCCGTCGGGATGAGTCTAAAGTTTTGTTTGGTGAAGGGTTATTGCATTACCATCATGTATTATACCAGGCAAGTCATCACATATTTATGGAACCATAAAATCCATTTTGTCTAACAATCTACTAGTGGTGAAACGGTTTACCGATTAACCGATTAACCGCGGCCTATTCAAAGAAAAAAAACGAAACCGGTTCGAATTTTACCATGTCGGTATTTCTGCAATATGTCAACTTCTCTTAATTGCATCAGAAAGTCCGGTTTTCCCAAAAATTCTGTCAGAAATCGATCGTTTTTCAACTTACAGTTCTAAAGATTTCCGAAAGCGAAAGTTGTTTATTTTTTCCACAGACGGTGTCACCGGTGTTTAGGTAAAACTGTGACCACATAAAATTCACGACACGAACTCCAAATAACTGTCGAGCTTTAATGCTTTTGGATCAACGGAGTTTGTATGTTATTCATTTCTTATAACTTTGTTCACACTTATTTTTGCGTTTTCCGGTAGTTAAGCGGCAAAGTTCTGTATTAGTGTTAGTACAGTAAGCAACTGAGTAAGTTAGTGCATTGCACTGTCTACTCTGTTGAGCTCCCGAAGTTCGGTATAGTAGCGGTGGTTTTTATATAAACAAGTACGCTCTTGAAGAAAAAAAATGGCAGACGAAAATCGTCAAGATAGCGAGTGTTAAAGACTAGTCAATTTCAGTTTGTTTTTATTTGTTCATGCAAAAGAATTGCTTTTTAGTTCATTATCTTAAAAGAATGGAAGGGTTCCATGCACATGTACTAGTTTTCTTTATCACCTTTTGAGCATATGCTACCCTAACAGTGACTACAAGTGGTCAGATATGCTAAATGTCAGCATATACAGCATATTGCAATACGTATTGCAATACGGGTCAGCCGTATTGCAATATATTGCAATACGCTTTTTACCGTATTGTTTCACCCCTACAATCTACTGAATGATGAGGTGTATTGGCCTTTGACATGAAGAAAATTGACCAATAGCAAAAAATTTCGACCCAGGTCAGCTTGTGTGGACTGCACCAGCTGATGTGGGTTGATACTATTTGGCAGATGCATTAAACCCCCTTTTCACAGAGTATGGCTCATATACACATGCATGTACATGTAGGAGCCTGTTTTGAATAAGTGGCTGAAAGATAATCGATATTTGCTTGCTTAATGCTTTAGCAAATGACAAAATTTTAGACTTGTCCAAATTAAAAGCATTTTCAGATGACCCTTGATATGGCTAAAATGATGAGATTTGTCTCGAAAGGATGGAAGACATTGTTGAAAGAGGAGAAAATGCTGGTGCTGGTGAAAAGGGAGCCTAAAACATCTCTGTGATCCATGATACCAGGCAAATCATCATATAACTAAGGATCCAGAAAATTGATTTTTTTTTAACAACCCACTGAGTCATGAAGTACAATGGTTCTTTGACTTGCAGAAAATTCACCAAAAGCAAAAGGTTTTGGCCCGGGTCAGCCTGCACAGACTGCATAGGCTGACCTGGGTCAATACTTTTTGCAGGTGCATCAAAACCGCTTTTCACAGAGCATGGCTCATTTTCATTGTAGATCCTACATAGTGTTGGGTTAGAGTTTTCCAGAGATCTTAAAACAGCACAGGATTTAGACCAGATCATAGAGATTCATGCGGGATATGTGAAGAAAATTCATGAGAGATGCTTGCTACATCGAAAAACAGCGTTTCTGAAGGAAGCTGTGTTGAACGTACTTAACCTTGCTCTTAGATTTCAGACAGTTTGGGATCAAGGCATAGATGGTATCAGGTGAGGCTTCTCCTTTTTGGTCATTAAAACTCGGGATTGTGTGATAAAGGGTTAAACACTTTTTAAAAAGAGGAAAATGGCTTTAATGAGGATTTTCTCCTTTTCTCACACTGACGTAAGGGATGAAACTATAACAAATACCTGTGATCTGTTACAGTATTGGACAGATAAAGGAGTCGGAGAGGGAGTTTCCACAAAGTATGCAGTTTTTTTTTTTTTCCATCATTTCTGAATTCAAGTTGTCATGGAAACACTTATTTTGATTTACACTTATCTGTCAAAGTGCCGTAAAAACAGTCAATCATTTGTCTCATATTTCATCATTTACACTGCTGAATTCATTCATTTATTCACTCATTTAACCCTTTACCGCACAATGCCGCCTTTTGACGCCCCTTGGAAAGAAGCCTTTCGAAAACATTGTGGGAAAAGGAGAAAATGCTGGTAACCAGCATTTTCTCCTTTTCCCACAATGTTTCCTACCCTATCAAAGAAAAGTTGCATCATTTGAGCCACATTGAAATTGTCATCTGCAAATGCTTTCAATTTGGACAAGGCTAAAATTTTGTCGTCTGGTAAAGGGTTAATCATTTATTTATTCATTGATTCATTTACTGATTGATTCATTCATTCATTTCTTACAGTATCGGACAGATAGAGGAGTCAGAAAGAGAGTTTTCTAGATGTATACAGTTCTTGTCATCATTTCTTAACTCAGTTATACAGAGAGGATCTTTTCCCCACTGTGAGTATTTTCGGAACTGATCTGAATTAAGTTGTTTTGAGTATTGATATAACTTGTCTTGACCTTAGTTCTTGTAAGTATTTATGTAACTCGTCCTTAACTCTTTACCACACAATCCCAAGTGTTAACAACCCTGAAGAAGAAGCCTTTTGAAAACATTAATAGAAAAGGAGAAAATGCTGGTAACCAGCATTTTCTCCTTTTCCCACAATATTTTCTACCCTGTGAAAGGCAAATTTTATTTTTTTCATCAAAATTATTTTGTTGTCTGCGAAACCATTCAATTTTGGGCAAGCATAAAAATTGCTGATTGGTAAAGGGTTAACTCTTTACCAAACAACAAAATTACAGACTCTTTGGAAAAGAAGGGATTTGTGAATGACAAATCAGATCTGTTGTAAATAATTGGATTTATCCTTGGATGGGTAGCCACATTCTTTTCAATTCATTGACTGATCTACTGACTGACCAACTCACCTACAGCCCAGTTGGTTGGTTGGCTAGCTATTGTTTTGTGCTGCTTTCAACATTATGTCAGTCATATCACAGTGACAGCATTACATATCTTTGTATCTCCTGGGTTTCACCAGCGCTAGACTAGGGCTCTGAAGTGTATTGCGCAAAGACACTCCCACAAAAAAGCAGTGCTTAAAAGGCCCAGTAGTGGCTAAATGTAAACATTGCTGGTGTTAAAATGCATTTGAATTTAAATCACACCATTTAAAAGTATCTAAAATGTTAAGAAGATGACAATCTGTTAATGTACTGTAGGTCCAAGTTTAGTTGCTGGCAGAAAACAAACAAAAGATAGAGCAACCTGGCAACTTTTGACCTAGTTTTAAAATTTATTTTTCTGCCAGCAGCTAACACTTGAACAATAACAGATTGTCATCTTTACAATAATTTCCGTACTTATATGATTTGAATTTATATGCATGTAAACACTGGCATTGTTTACATTTTGCCACTACTTGGCCTTTAGAGTGAGGATCAAACCTGGGGTCTTCAGGTTACTTTTTCTATACTTTACCACTGAACCATGCAGGACCCCAACTGTTTTTGAGGATCAGAGTTAGTCATTGTGATAGGTTTCACTTCTCTTTAAGTGCTGAACATTGTTTTGACCTTGACCTTGTTTTGTTGGAATGCAGCCAATGGTTTAGATGTGTTCTGCATAATACTGGTATAAGGAAGCACCAGGGTAGCTGCTCTGATTGCTGCAACAGATCTGAAATATTGTTGAAAATGGTGTATATTCTTCATTCTAATAGACACACATATATACATATGAGTCATACCTTGTGAAAAAGTGGTTTAATGCATCTGCTAAAATTATCTAGACTGCCCAGGTCATTCTGCGCAGTCGATGATAGTGCTGTTGGCAAATTTTCTGCTTGCCAAAGGAGACTTCTGACCCACATTTCAGCTGGGTGTCTTACAGACAAAATTGATCAACATTACAACATTATGCCACCACTTGCTTGGTATTATGTATCATGTAGGGACATCAAACCCCCTTTTCACAGAGTGCTGCTGATATAGTGCTTGTCTACAAATATATTTGAGCCATGCTTGGTGAAAAGGGGGTTTAACGCATCTGCAAAAAGTATCGATCCATGTCAGACTGCACAGTCCGCGCAGGCTGACATAGGTTGAAACTTTTGCTATTTGTAAATTTTCTGCATGTCCAAGGACCACTCTACCTCCAGATTCAGTCCATTGTAAGACTAAATGGATTTTATGGATCTATAATTATGTGATGACTTGCTTAGTATGATGCATCACGGAGATACATTAAACCCCCTTTTACCAGAGCATAGCTGATTTATTCTTTTTTTTTTTTTTTTTGTTTTTGTTTTTTTTCAGTGGAAGCCCTTGCATTTGGACTGGTCAATTTGATTCCAAAGACCTGACAGTGACGCTACATACTACATGGTTATAGAACAAGTTCACTCCTTTCCTTAGTGCAAGATTAAGCTGGTGTGATAGTATAAGATATGTTAACTCTTTACCAAATGACAAAATGCTACGATTAGCCAAACTGAGGGCAATTGCAGATGACAAATGCGGCCAAAAGGATGATTTCAGTCCTTGATAGGGTAGAAAACATTGTGGGAAAAGGAGAAAATGCTGGTTACCAGCATTTTCTCCTGTCCCCACAATGTTTTCAAAAGGCTTCTTCCACAGATTGTTAAAGCTCAGGATAGTGTAGTAAAGGGTAAAAGACTTGTGATGCATACAGTGGACAATTAAGCTGTGCAGTACAATACTTTCCCTCAGTGTAACATGAAGCACTAGCCTATCAGTGGTGATCACAATCAGAGCTGTGCAGGAGAAAAAGATAAACCTTTGTATTTATTTGGATGCAGAAATTACAGCATATCAAAGATAAAGGGACCTTCTTAGTTAACTTGAACATTAAGTGCTTATTTCTTTACCAGAGTCAAGCCCCTGTAGGGCAGTTGGTAGCATGCGGGACTTGCGACCAGGGGGTCGCTGGTTGGAATCCCCAGCTTGGATGATGTCTTTCCGAAGATCTATGAAAGTCATTGTGACAGGGCTCATTTCTCCCACTGCCGGTCATTGTGTCAGCAATAATTATTTGGAAAAGCAGCCAGTGGCTTGGGAAGAATATTGTGCAAACCGCGAAGTACAGCACTGGTAAAAAGAAACTCAAGGAAAGCATGAATAGATGCACTGGCAGCCACGATATTACTAAAATAATGTTGAAAAAGGCATTAAACATGGTATTGATTCTGTGTTCAGCACTTAATGAACTAGAAATTGTAGACATGCAAGACACAAATATTGGGATGTCTATTGTAAAGCATTGAAGAATTATCTCCCTTTAACCTTAAACATTTTTTTGTATGGAATGCAGGTCAGGTTTAATCGTTTACCACAAAATTCAAAGTTTTGATGACTCTGAATAGACTTGAAAACATAATGGGAAAAGGAGAAAATGCTTTTTCTCCTTTTTCCACAAGGTTTTCTAACCTTTCTAAGCAAAATTTCATCTCTTGAGCCACACTTGATTTGTCATCTTTAAAAGCTTTTAATCTGAACAAGTTTAAAATTTTGTTGTATAGTAAGGAGTTAACCTTTACAAAAATTTTGGACTGAATCAAATTGGAAGCATTTGCAGATGACAAACTAAATGTTGCTGAAATGATGATATCTATCTTTTATAGGGTAGAAAACATTGTGGAAAACGCAAAAATTACGGGCATTTTCTTCCTTTTTCCACAATTTATTAAAAAGCCTCCTCTTTTAGGGTGGTTAAAAGTCATGATTATGTGGTAAAGGGTTAACTTTTCACCAAACAACATAATTTCAGACTGGTCCAAATTGAAAACACTTGCAGATGACAAATTCAGAACATATCTGAAAAACTGAAATTTGCCTTAGAAAGAGTATAAAACATTGTGGGAAAGAAGAAAATGCTGTTAACCAGCATTTACTCTTTTTCCCTCATTGTTTCAAAAATGTTTTTCGTCAGGGTCATTAAAACTCGGGATTGTGTGGTAAAGGGTTAAACATTCTGTTTCCTCATTCAAAACACTTCGAATGGTAACACCTTACCTTTGTTAACAGATTTTCCTGTACATGACTGGTTATGATGTTAGTGAATGGTATCAAATAAAACTGATGGGGCAAAATATACATCTTGTGTTTGCTTTCTTTTTTCCCTGAATCCTAACATCCAAATGAAGATAGAATTAAGTAGAAATTTCCTATATCTATCTCAAAACAATGACAGGAAAGGAACTATTTTATGCTTTAAATAGCAAAACAAATGAGGTATGCTCTGTGAAAAATGGGCTTAATGCATCTTTGAAAAGTATCAACCCAGGTCAGCCTGTGCAGTCTGCGTAGGCTGACCTGGGCCAAAACTTTTTGCTATTTGTCGATTTTCTGTTTGTCCAAGGACCTGTCTACCCCATGATTTATTTGGTTGTTAGAAAAGTTGCTATTGTGGATCCATAAGTTTGTGATGGGTTGATTAGTATAATGCACCGTGGAGATTCATTAAACCCCCATTTGTCAGAGCTTGGCTCAAATATATGAACCAGATAGAAATGATGGGGAATTATGTTTCATAAATGGTGTGAAAAAGACAACAAAACAATACATAAAGGAAACAATATATGATGACATTCTCCATGTTGTGCATTAGCCGATAGTGCAGATCAAGATCAGAATGCTCATTCTGTGCATGGCTATTGTGTGTATAGTATGGCTATTGTGTGTATAGTAAATACTTTCTTGGTGTGGTGTCTGTGGTTGTGAGGTAGAGCGTCGGCCTCGTAATCAAAAGGTCCTGAGTTGGATACCTGGGAGCGGATGTCAACTTTGGGACTGTTCATTGGCCCACACATTCGGCACGAGCCCTGGTGTAGTTTCCAGGAAGCAGAATCGAGAGAGATTAGTATAAGTTGTAAGAAATTGTTTCTCAATCGATGTAAAATATGTTTAAACTAAATACTTTCTTCTTCTGAACTGACTGCTACTTGCTGTCATGAAACTAGAACTAAATGAGCTGTGCTCTGGCTAAAGGGGTTTAATGCATCTCCCTGATGCATGATACCAAGCAATTCATCACATAATTATGGATCAGTTTTGTATAACATACGACTGAACCATGAGGTACACACCAAGCCCCCATAGCTCAATCGGTAGCGTACAGGACTTGAGAACAGGAGGTCGCTGGTTAGGTCCCTGGCTTACCCAATTTCTTTCTGAGGATTGATGATAGTCATCGCGACAGGATTCATTCCTCTCTCACCGCTGACCATTGTTTCGACAATGATTATGTGGGAAAGCAGCCAGTGGCTTGGAAAGAATATTGTGCGGAGTACCGGTAAAAGAAACTCCAGGAAAGCATGGATAGGTGCACTGGCCGTCGTGATATACCTGAAATAATGTTGAAAACGGCGTTAAACACCATACAATCAATCATGAGGTACACTGAAGCAGAGATTCAACCAAGGTCAGCACAGGCTGACCTGAGTTGCTGCTTTCTGCATATGCATTAAGACCCCTTTTCACAGAGCTCAAATTGAGTTATCGAAATATACCTTTTTATGTTTCATCAAGGTATAGATAAATTAGAGCTTGTCATTTTGTGTTCCAAACAAAACGAAAATTTGTTTTTTGGCATTTTCTTTATACTACAGTGAAGTTAGTAATGATGCGCAAGTGCTCTTCCGGTTTGTATGTTCTGCCATGATCATCCAAATGAAGCAAAACACATCCATTTATTCACCAATTCATTTACTAATTTCTTTGTAGTTTCCTTTATTTCTAACGCTTTTTCTTTCCTTTCATTAAAATAAAACTCGAGATTCATTGCATGTGTCGTGATTTGGAGACTGGCGAAGCAGAGGACAACTAATGGTCTAAGGGAGAAAACTCGTTCTCACTTAAGTCTCCTAATATCAGAGTCGCGTCCCTTGTAGTTGTGAACAGCCTGGAACCAGTGAAGAATATGATACACGTTCAAACTCAGTAGAGCTGATCTGTTTTAAAAAAAATATCTTCCCCCGAGTTGTGATGGATTTTTCAATAGATTTTTGACAGAATTGCAAATATTTATAATTCTGAAGTTATCACTGCATCACACAGAGTTAGAAGAGCAGAACTTTAATGAGCCGGTAGTCTCCCTTGCATATGATCACATTTGTAAACTCAACAACCGCCAAAATTTCAAGTTGTGAGTAACGATTTGTTTTATCATGATAAGATTTGGCACAAAAAGTCAGCAAAATTCAGATGGTAAACATTCAGTCAGGTAAATCGATATCCAAAATTCAACAAGACGAGTAACTGCACGCTCAGTTTTGAAACAACTGATTGGAAATTTCGACCCATAACAGTTTCGGCCCATTACAAGTTTGGCTCATAACGAATTCGGCCCCTTACAAACATACAAGGAAACACTCAAGTGTCGTTTCAGTTGGTATACAAACTGCTATTCAAACAGACTATTTGCCGAAACTGTTATGAGCCGAAATTGAAGTGGACCAAAATTGTTATAGGGCGAAAAGTCCTGGAATCCTCTTCACGCCAGTAAGCAGGATTCATTTCAGTTCATAAGAGAAATGACCATGTTGAGCAGCCTAGAGCGGAATCCTTGAGAAAATGTGATACAATCTTCAATAATTTTTTTCGAGTAGAAAAAAAATAAAAGAAGGAAAAAAAAAAAAGATTTTCTTCGGTGTATTTTGGTTGGTCCAGCATTTTATCCAATCGGAGGAATGGGGGAGGGGGGGGGGCCGCACGTGCGTCATAATAAGGGAGGTCACTCTTCATAAATTTTTCGTTTGAACTGTGCGAGTTTTTTCCCTTAGACCATGGAAATATAGACAGAATGCCATGGTTCACCTATTCAGAGTTTGATAACTCCTAAAATTTAATATTATTAAGTAAATGATAATCATAACAAGCAAAACATCCAAGGTAACACGCCACTTATTCTGGCAAAAGTATAAATTGTTATGATGAGCATTTTATTGTTTTTGGAACAAAGTTTATGACAAGATTTTCATTAGGAACTTAGTAGGCCTACCTCAATGTATATTACTTTTTACAACTTGACCAATACGAATCTAAATGTGTTTGCCAAAGGTTTGTTTCATGAGGTTATTACTTAATCCTTTACCAAACAAATTTCATTACTTAATCCTTTACCAAACAAATTTGTGTTTCTCTGACCTGAGGGAGAGGATTTCTGAAAACATTGTAGTCTGGATTACCTGCCCCAACACTATATTAATTATGTTATCGGTACTCTTTATGTACAGCAGGATACCAAGCTAAAAACATTGTTGGAAAAGCAGAAAATGCAGGTATGCAAGCATTCAATTCCAGTTCACCCTCTACCAAATAGTCAAGCATTTTTCTCATTTTCCCCACAATGTTTTCTATTCCTTCAGGGGCAAATCTCAAGCCATGCATTATTTGTTGTCTGCAGCTGTTTTGGGTGCTGAAGAATAAAAATTCTACTGTATGGTGATGGGCTAAAAAATTCAAGGCAAATATGGCTGGATTAACTGTTGCCATCACGAGACTGAAATAATGTTTAGTTTAATAAAGGCATTACCTCCCAAAACAAACTTTTACATGCTTGCTTTAAAAACAAAAACAAAAAATTTAACCCTTTACCACACAATCCTGACTTTTAACAACCCCCCAAAAAAGAAGACTTTTGACAACATTGTGGGAAAAGGAGAAAAACTGGTAACCAGTACAATGTTTTCTAGCCTTCCTAGAACAAATTGTAGAGTTTCAGTCACATTTATTTGGTCATCTGCAAATGCTTTCAATTTGGACTAGTCTAGGATTTTGTTGTTTGGTAAAGAGTTTAAGATGTAAAACAATGAAAACAGGTTAACAAAAGGAGAAAGTGTGGACTATAAGATCCCTGGTTTGCACTTATTTACAAGATCTTTTTTTGGGACTAGGCATTTGACTCTTTACCAAGTGAGTCCACCTGTCCAAATTGAAAGCATTTGCAGACGACAAACATGACTTAAATGGTGGGATTTGTCCATGATAGGTTAGAAAACATTGTGGGAAAAGGAGAAAATGCTGGTTACCAGCATTTTCTCCTTTTCTCACAATGTTTTCCAAAGGGCTATGCACACTGCACAGGGTCTTAAAAGTCAAGATCTTGTGGTAAAGGGTTGATGGGTTAAACTTAAAAGTTACCAAATATATTTTGCATATTATGTCATCTTTCGGTAGATTGCCTCAGGATGATAAAATAGGGATAAGGCATGGTTTAACATCTAAGCTGTACGTGTCATAGCAAAACCTACTGATTTTCATATCTCTCATTCTATTTAATGGAAATCAACCTTAAAATGGTAGATATACGATAATAAAATGTTATCAGATTAATGATTTTGAATTTTGATGAAAAGATTTTCTTATTGTGTCAAAGCAGTCAATTATATGCTGTAAGATCAATATTACTATAGGTTAGAGATTCTCATTTTTTAAGTAGCTTAACTCTTTACCACACAATCCCGAGTTTCAACAACCCCGAGTATATATAAGAAGCCTTTTGAAATATTGTGGAAAAAGGTGAAAATGCTGGTAACCAGCATTTTCTCCTTTTCCCACAATTTTTTCTACCCTGTCAAGGATAATTTATAATTACATCATTTAATTCACATTTCAATTGTCATCTACAAATGCTTTCAATTTGGACCAGTCTTCATTTTTGTCGTTTGGTAAAGAGTTAAGGCTTAATTTGTAAGACGAGGTTAATTGCTGTATAAAGTGATGAAAGACTGTTTCACCTGTTCCGATTTTTTACCTTATTACACACTTGCTTATCGCGCGTTATGGATGCTATGACTTTGCAACACTTTCAGCTGTATTTCAATCTTATCAGTGTAACCGATAATTTGTTCATGTAATTCTGGTTGATTAATTCAATGGTGTTTTAAGCCCCATTTTCAACCTTATTTCAGTCATATCACTACAACAGCTCAATTATTTATTTATTTCCTTGGTTTCACCAGTACTAGGTTAGGGCTCTGGAGTGCATTGCTGAAGGGCACCCCTTGAAAAACCCAATGCTTCCAGTGAGGCTCGAACCCTGAGTCTGTAATGAGTCTTCTTTTTACCACTGAGCCACACAGAACCTGGGTTTACCCCTCATGTTATTCTGGATTTCACCAGTTTTTGGTGTGGGATCTGCAATGTGTTGCAACACTCCCATAAGAAACAGGTAAAGATAGCTACCCACACCCTTTGGAATACAAATCCAAGCCATAAGTATTAGTAACCCTTTACCAAACAATTCTGTGTTTTTAACAACATGAGGTACGTAGAACGCTTAATTCAGAAAACACCGAGGGGAAAGTGGAAAATGCTGGTAAGTACTGTAATTTACATTTTTCTTATTAGCTCTACTGGCTATTAGCTAGCAGAGTCATGGTGCGGTTTCCTTCGTCCGTCCGCCTGTCTGTCCATCCATCCATTAGTCTTTTTCTTGTTTATGCGATAAAGTCTTCATTTGTAGTCAGACTTTCGTGAAACTTGCACAGTTTGTTTATCTTATCAATAGCTTGAACCCTATTTGTTTTGAAAAAAAAAATCTGACAATCAGTGTGGGAAGAGTAGCCATTTAAAGTTCAAGATTTCAATTTCTCGTTTACGCAATAAAGTCTGAATTTGTGGTCGGATTTTCGTGACCCTTGCACAGTTTGTTTATCTCATCAATAGCTTGAATCGTATTGAGTTTGAAAAAAAACCGACAATCAGTGCCGGAAAAGTAGCCATTTAAAGCTCAAAATTTCAATTTCTTGTTTACGCAATAAAGTTTGAATTTTTGGTCGGATTTTCATGAAACTTGCACATGCAGTTTGTTTATCTCATCAATAGCTTGAACCCTATTCATTTTGAAAAAAATCTGACACACAGTGTGGGAAAAGTAGCCATTTGAAGTTTAAATTTCAATTTCTTGTTTAGGCGATAAAGTCTGCATTTGTGGTTAGATTTTCATGAAACTTGCAAAGTTTGTTTATCTCATCAATAGCTTGAACCCTATTGATTTTGAAAAAAAATCTGAAAATCTGACAATCAGTGTGGGAAAAGTAGCCACATAAAGTTCAAAATGTCAATTTCTTGTTTAAACGATAGAGTCTTAATTCATTTGTGGTTGGATTTTTGTGAAACTTGCACGCAGTTTGTTTATTTGATCAATATCTTGAATCCTATTGATTTTGAAAAAAATCTGACAATCAGTGTAGGAAAAGTAGCCATTTAAAGTTCAAAATATCAATTTCTTAATTATACACAATAAAGTCTGCATTTGTGGTTGGTTTTTCTTGAAACTTGCACAGTTTGTATATCTGATCAATAGCAAGAACCCTATTGATTTTCATAAAAATCTAACTGTCAGTGTGGGTAAAGTAGCCATGTAAAGTTCAAAATTTCAATTTCTTGTTTATATACATGACTTATAGTCAGCATTTGAGGTCGGATTTTCATAAAACTTGCAGTTTGGTTATCTCATCAATAGCTTGAATCCTATTTTTTTTTTTTAAATCTGACAATCTGTGTGGGAAAAGTAGCCACTTAAAGCTCAAAATTTAATGTCAATTTCTTGTTTACGTGATAAGGGCTGCATTGGTATTCAGATTTTCATGAAACTTGCACAGTTGCTTTGTATCATCCACAGCTTTAACCCTATTGATTTTGAAAAAAAAGTTCAATGATCAGTCTGGGAAAAGTAGACAATTAAATTTGAAAATTTACAATTCTTGATTACACGGTAACGTGGGCAGTTGTGGTTGAATTTTCATGAAACATGCACAGTTGCTATATATTCTATATATTCTATATCCTTTATTGCATTAAAACAAACATGTTTTATAGCAAATTACAAATATAAATGATAGAAGCATTTCTCATATAAAAGTGATTTACACTGCTTAACTGAAGAGCACATGATGTTATTTGACAAGAAATATAGCAATGATTAACCCTTATCCTGCTAAATAACTAAGTACTCGAATATTGTTATTTCAAAGATATGATTTGGGAAACAGCATCTCCTTATCGGGTAGTGTAGGTCCAAGATCAGACCGCACGTTTAGTGCTGTCTGATCTTGATCCACACTGGCCGGAAAAGGTTCTTTAGTCGTGCTTTTTAACCAAAGGGTTAATTTCTCAACATGTTACCATGATAGATAAATTTTGACAAATTGTATAATATTTTTGGCGATTTAACAGACAAGAGATTAGTGAATTTCTGTATTGTTGGCCAAGTATAATAATATTTTTTAAGTAACTTTGCTCTGAGTTCTGAATACTTTGTGCATGTCAATAAAAAGTGATATTCATTTTCAATATTTCTCGAGTTACAATTTTTACAATTTCTTTCCCTTATATCTACATTTCTTTGGCGTCCTTTTTCAATTTCTAGATCATGAGAGGATACTCGGAATTGTGTAAGTGAAGTTCTGAATTTTTTATCTTTAATGATGTCTAGGTAGCTCTCAAAATTAAATGAATGTTTAAATAAACTATAAAAACGCAGACAAGGAGAGTTATTGATTGATGAGTACCAGGTTTGTTGATATATGTCTAGTATACGTTGTTTAATCCTGTTGTAATCTATGGTCATATTGAGTTGATTTTCCCATAAGTTTGACATGCCGATTTGATCTAAGATCATTTTGATATTATAAGCCCAATTATTTCCATTGTATATATAACCGTTTTCTGCATCTGTTTTTAAAATGTAATATGTTTTGAATAGAATTGAATCTTCTCCAGATGACAATATCTTAATCCAATATTTAATCATTATTAATTTTCTATGAATTTTCATGGGTATACGACCGAGTTCGCCGTAGATCGCATTTAAGTTAGTAGATGGTTTTACGGAAAGAATTCGTCTGCAAAATTTTGAAAAGATTGTTTCCACATCAGGACTAGGGTGATTACCCCAAACGGCAGCTGCATAATTAAGGATCGGTAATACAAGTGAGTCGAATAAATTTAATTTTTGTGAAACAGGTAATTGTAACTGATTAAAGACAATAAAAATGTTGTGTAATGAAAAAGAAGCATGTTGCGCAATGCGTTTTTGTGTTCGACTCCAGTTACCGTTCTTGAAGAAAAATACTCCTAAATATTTAAAGAATTCAACTATTTCAATTTTCGTGTCATATATGTAAAAATCGTGATAGGTATGCCTACCCTTTTCAAAAATCATTACTTTAGTTTTATTAACGTTCAATTTTAATTTCCATTCGTTGCAATATTTTTCTAAGTCTGTTAAAATTGACTGTAGTGACAAGGGATCGTGTGCAAAAACAACTGCATCATCTGCAAATAATAGCAAAAAAAGTTTTATATCATCAATATGTAAAATACCATTTATGTCATTTTCAATACTATCTAATATGTCGTTTAAGTAAAATAAACATAAAATACTGCTTGTTGGATCGCCTTGTTTTACACCGACGTTTGAAGTTATGAAATCAGATAAGCAAGACTGGTAACGAACGGACGATTTTACGGTTGAGTACATAGATTTAATGGCACGGACAAGTTTGGTGCTTACATTTTCGTACAACAGTTTTCTCCATAGTAATGTTCTGTCAATATTGTCGAACATTTTCTCCCAATCTAGGAAAGCTACATATAGTTTTTTATTACTGGACAAGGTTTTACTTATAATGGCGTGTAATAAAAAGATACAATCAGTTGTTGACTTGTTTTTTTGAAATCCATATTGATTGTCAATGATTTTATCATTTTTTATCGACCACTTAGTTAATCTAGTTACCAATAATTTAGAATAGATTTTAGAGAGAATGTTATTCAGGGTAATACCTCGAAAATTTTTAGCTTCCTGAGATCCGCCCTTAAATATTGGAACAATGACTCCCTCTCCCCAACTCTTGGGAAATACTCCTTCATTATATAATTTGTTATAAAATGTAGTCAAAAATGGCGAAATGATATCAAATGAACTTTTAAAAACTTCGGCAATTAATTTATCTATGCCCGGGCTTTTTGAGTTGTTTTGTGAAAAAACAGCCTCCTTTATTTCTAATGTCGTAAAATCGGAATCCAATTCATCGTCAAGTATAATATTGTCATTTGATGTCATATCGTTATTAGTTCCACCGCCAGAACTGTAGTCCGATCCATATAGATTATTAAAGTGCGAGTATAGATCGGTCACAGTCACATTACAGGGCTCGTCTTTGTTAACCGTGTATTGATTTTTAATGGCATGCCAAAATGATTTCGGATTTGTTTTCGCTAACATAGACACACGTTTTCCTTCTGATTTCATAAATAGATTTTTATTCTTACGTTTTATTTTTGTGTAGTTAGTCTTTTTATTGAGAAATTCTTTCCTAGTCTCATCATTTCTATTTCTTAGAAAAATATTTCTAGCGCGATTAAATTCTTTACGGGCATCGAAGCATTCTTTATTGAACCATTGTTTTCGTGGGGTTTTGGGCTGGGAAGGATTATCTTTCTTTTCCTTTCCAAAAACCTTAAAAGCGTGGTCCTGCATGAATGACGTGAATAAATGAATTGTATCATCGATAGTACTATTATTTATACAAGCTGTCACGTGATTTAAGCGTGGAATGTCATTCATAAGGCTCTCCTGGAATGTAGTAGTACGAGAACTATCCCATGATAAAAATAGTTCACTTTTACCCTTAGTATCGTCATGTGTCAAGGGGTCTATGTTTGCTCGTTTGAAACAGAAATTTAAAGCACAGTGATCTGATAGATCGTTCGGCGATACTATCTTAAATACATTTATATATTTAAAATCATTTTGTGAACTCAATAAATAATCAACTACGCTCATTCCGTAGTTACCTACATATGTAAATTGGCCGACAGATTTATCGTCATGCAGACGACCATTGGCTATTAATAGATTCGTACTAATGCAAAAGTTTATCAAGCGTATCCCATTAGCATCTAGCACAGTATCTTTATTTGCTCTGGGTAGAATATTGCGATTGGATTGCATAATGGAATTATCGTCTAGAAACTGATCAAATTCGATGAAATCTGGTGCATTTGACGTTCTAGAATTCAAATCGCCTGTTAAAAAAACTTTACCTAATAATTGGTATTTTTCCACACCTCGCTCAATGTTTTCAAAAAAATCAACATCATTTTGATTCGTTAATCTTGATTGACGTGGTGGGATATAGGTACAACAGAGATATACATCTACATCAAATTGAAACATGGATTTGCATATTTTCAACCATAAAATCCCTTGCTGTAGTTTTTCTATAATTTCAATTTTATCTCTAAGATTCTGTTTATAATAAATAGAAATCCCGCCAGAGTGGCGTCCCTTGTTTGTTCGTGCAGACTTATTACCATACAAGTGCTCAACACAATATCCTTTAACATTTAAGTTCAGATGAGTCTTAGTTGATACCCATGTTTCTGTCAAAATAATAACATCATGATCGTTTATGATTTTAACAAAGTCTGGATCTGAAAGTTTTCTGCCAAGTCCATTGATATTCCAGGAAATGATGTCTAGTTGCTCTTCATGACTTCTCTAGGGATTACTCGGGGGTGCTTTATATTTCACATTGTTTACAAAAAGGTTTTCACCAATGAACTTTACGCTGTTTCCTTTTCTTTTTTCACTCTGGTAGACTGGGTTCAAGTTTCTCCTAGCGTCCCTCCACTCTCTTGGTATTTGCGTTCCAACACCAAGATTAGCTTTAATTAATTCGCCCTTTAGATCGAACGAAGCCTGTCTAATTTGTTCACGTTGGACATATCGATGGAATTTCGCTACGATAGGTCGTGGTTTTTTATTTGACCGATCAGGGTTGCCTAGACGATGAACTCTGTCGAATTCGATGTCCTTGGGATCGATCTTAAGATTATCTTTTATGAATAGTTTTACGAGATTGTCACAGTTTTCCGACATGGTGTCGCTACGTGATGACCCTTCTGGTATACCGTAGAAAATCAGATTATCCCTCATGTTCCGGAACTCAGATTCAAGTAGCTTTGTTTTCAAGTTTTCTTGGTCATGAGACATATTTTGTACTGTATCATTTAGAGTCGTACATGTGCTTTGAAGTTTCTTGAGGTTTTCCTTAGCTGTTTTTAATTCTTGAGATTGTGACTCATACTTTTCACTAACAAATGTATTAGCTTTCTCAACATCCGAAACTCGAGTTTCAATAGTTTTCACTTTGTTTTCGAGTTCATCGAGTTTTATGTTCATGGAATTAACGATTTTTTCAATATTGTCTATCTTTTCTACTTTAGATTTGATAGTTTGTATATCTTCCATTAAGGAAGACGCCCATGCAGGAGGATGACCAACATGTAGGTTAACGCTCGGATTGTTGGGTTGTGAAGATGCCATATAATTGGGGTTGTATTGGTATTGGGGAGACTGCATAAATTGACTACTGCCAGGTTGTGTAAAGTTCATACTATTATTCATCATTTGGTCAACTGTTGGAGTGTCAAATATGAAAAACTCTGCTTGGTTTTTAGGTCGTTTGTTTTGGCTACTCACGCTTGGGTCACTATTTAGGTCATTGTTTGTAAACACAGAAGAACTAGTAGAACAGGTTTGTTGTATATTGTCTTTCCGGTTCGTGGCGCTCAAGTTATTTGTACATGTCTGTTCTAACAAAGGAGAAATTTCTTTTCGCTTTTTTTTCTTATTTTCCTTCTTAGTTGGTTGTTTCTGTTTAGCTGGCATGAAGCTTGTACACAAAATCACTTATAGTCCAAAAATTAGCACCGACAACATTTTCAACCTTATTTCAGTCATATCACTACAACAGCTCAATTATTTATTTATTTCCTTGGTTTCACCAGTACTAGGTTAGGGCTCTGGAGTGCATTGCTGAAGGGCACCCCTTGAAAAACCCAATGCTTCCAGTGAGGCTCGAACCCTGAGTCTGTAATGAGTCTTCTTTTTACCACTGAGCCACACAGAACCTGGGTTTACCCCTCATGTTATTCTGGATTTCACCAGTTTTTGGTGTGGGATCTGCAATGTGTTGCAACACTCCCATAAGAAACAGGTAAAGATAGCTACCCACACCCTTTGGAATACAAATCCAAGCCATAAGTATTAGTAACCCTTTACCAAACAATTCTGTGTTTTTAACAACATGAGGTACGTAGAACGCTTAATTCAGAAAACACCGAGGGGAAAGTGGAAAATGCTGGTAAGTACTGTAATTTACATTTTTCTTATTAGCTCTACTGGCTATTAGCTAGCAGAGTCATGGTGCGGTTTCCTTCGTCCGTCCGCCTGTCTGTCCATCCATCCATTAGTCTTTTTCTTGTTTATGCGATAAAGTCTTCATTTGTAGTCAGACTTTCGTGAAACTTGCACAGTTTGTTTATCTTATCAATAGCTTGAACCCTATTTGTTTTGAAAAAAAAAATCTGACAATCAGTGTGGGAAGAGTAGCCATTTAAAGTTCAAGATTTCAATTTCTCGTTTACGCAATAAAGTCTGAATTTGTGGTCGGATTTTCGTGACCCTTGCACAGTTTGTTTATCTCATCAATAGCTTGAATCGTATTGAGTTTGAAAAAAAACCGACAATCAGTGCCGGAAAAGTAGCCATTTAAAGCTCAAAATTTCAATTTCTTGTTTACGCAATAAAGTTTGAATTTTTGGTCGGATTTTCGTGAAACTTGCACATGCAGTTTGTTTATCTCATCAATAGCTTGAACCCTATTCATTTTGAAAAAAATCTGACACACAGTGTGGGAAAAGTAGCCATTTGAAGTTTAAATTTCAATTTCTTGTTTAGGCGATAAAGTCTGCATTTGTGGTTAGATTTTCATGAAACTTGCAAAGTTTGTTTATCTCATCAATAGCTTGAACCCTATTGATTTTGAAAAAAATCTGAAAATCTGACAATCAGTGTGGGAAAAGTAGCCACATAAAGTTCAAAATGTCAATTTCTTGTTTAAACGATAGAGTCTTAATTCATTTGTGGTTGGATTTTTGTGAAACTTGCACGCAGTTTGTTTATTTGATCAATATCTTGAATCCTATTGATTTTGAAAAAAATCTGACAATCAGTGTAGGAAAAGTAGCCATTTAAAGTTCAAAATATCAATTTCTTAATTATACACAATAAAGTCTGCATTTGTGGTTGGTTTTTCTTGAAACTTGCACAGTTTGTATATCTGATCAATAGCAAGAACCCTATTGATTTTCATAAAAATCTAACTGTCAGTGTGGGTAAAGTAGCCATGTAAAGTTCAAAATTTCAATTTCTTGTTTATATACATGACTTATAGTCAGCATTTGAGGTCGGATTTTCATAAAACTTGCAGTTTGGTTATCTCATCAATAGCTTGAATCCTATTTTTTTTTTTTAAATCTGACAATCTGTGTGGGAAAAGTAGCCACTTAAAGCTCAAAATTTAATGTCAATTTCTTGTTTACGTGATAAGGGCTGCATTGGTATTCAGATTTTCATGAAACTTGCACAGTTGCTTTGTATCATCCACAGCTTTAACCCTATTGATTTTGAAAAAAAAGTTCAATGATCAGTCTGGGAAAAGTAGACAATTAAATTTGAAAATTTACAATTCTTGATTACACGGTAACGTGGGCAGTTGTGGTTGAATTTTCATGAAACATGCACAGTTGCTATATATTATCAATAGCTTGAATTCTATTGATTTCGAAAAAAAATAACAATCAGTAGGAGCCACTTAAATTTGATAATTTACATTTCTTGTTTATGCAATTAAGTCACATTTTTTATTAAATTGTTTTGAAACTTGCAAAGATTACTTGTATCATCAAGGGATTGAACTCTATGAAGAAAATCTAGCAATTAATTTAGGAAAAGCAGTCATTTGATGACTTAGTATTGTTTACACAATGCAGTCCACATTATTAGTCACATTTCTTTGAAACTTTCAGGGATTGTTTTAAAACAATGAGTACTGATACCCTATCAAATTTGGCTGGATTCCAAGCAATTGGTTTTGAGAAATTGTACTTCAATTTTTCTTTTTTCACTATTTGTTTGATTCATCATGCCTACTTAGGCTGTCTTATTGGGTTCAAGCCCAGTTGCAACAACACCTCCCCCTCCATTTTTTCATGTGTTTCCTTTTTGCATCATGAGTTCATTATGTATGCTAGAAAAAAAAAAAGCAAAATCACAGCCAGTAGAGCAATTCAGGCCCTCAAGGGCCTCTAGTTTAATCCTTTACCAAATTGTTGTGTACTTAACTGATCCTAAGAAGAATGCTTTTGAAAACATTTTAGAAATGGTGAAGATACTTGTAACAAGCACGTTCTCCTACCCCGTAATGTTTTTTACCCTTTCAAATATGAATCCAATCATGTAAGGCACATGCAATTTGTCGTCTGCAAATATTATCAATATGAAAGTGTCTAAAATAAACATGTAGAAAATATTTGGGAAAAGCTGAAAGTAGCCCTTATGTAATTCTGAGGAAATTTCTCATCTTCCACCAAGTTTTAAACGGTTTTTTTGAGCAATTACATACGATCCCTGGTTTAAGACAGCAAGTTGATTTAGTACAGTAAAATTAATGTGTGAAAAGCCTTACAATACTCCAGAGTTAGACAAGGGATAGATAGTTTGGAATGGTACAGCATGTCAGTTTAGATAGCGGTAGAGTTTTGTTCGATTAAGGTAATCGACACCATCTGTTCATCTTACTAAAATTCAAGTGCAGTTAGCAGATTTTGTAGATCTCTTGCATCAGGCGATTAAACCAGCCTCTCCCACTTAAAGCTAACAGGTGAAATATTTAAGTACAAACGATACACATTTATTGCCATTTAACCCATTTAAATATTCGGTCTTAAAAGAATAGTAACAGCTGGGCTGTCAGTTTCAAGAACAAGCTACACGTTCGAACAGCAAGTTCGCCCCAGAAATTGTTCGAGCCTGCAGTACAGATATGATCTGTTTGTTTGATTTCATAATCAGACCGTTATTTTTTTTTTAATCATTTATTAGCTTGGGAAAAGGAGAAATGCTGGTAACTAGCATTTTCTCCTTTTTGTCACGTTTTCAACGTTTTCATTGAAACTGGAGATAGTGTGGTGAAGGGTTATTTGCAGATAACATTAACAAATAAATTGTGGCTGAAGTGATGGGATTTGAGCTTTCAAAGGTTAGAAAACAGTAAGAGAAGAGGACAAAATGATGGTTACCAGCATTACAAAATGCCTTTTTCACCATATTTCCTAGCTTTCAGAAGATAAATCCCATTATTTGAAGCATATATTATTTCGGTGCAAGACATTTCGACGAAAGGGTGTTTTGTCGAAATCCATGTATGTTTTAAAATACTGACTGCTAAATTCTTAGTTTTATTTCATGAAAAGCTCAGTCTGATAGGAAGATTTGAGCCACAATTTGTTGGGGTAAGGGTCAGGGCTAGGGATTGTTTTCGTTGAACATGGTTTTCGACGAAATGTCTTGGATCCATTTTATTTGTCTGCTGCAGATGTGTTCACTTTGGACATGTTAAAAATTTTGTTGTGGTTTAAAAAGATTATTCTGTTTTATGTCGACTGGGATATAAATTTGAGAGCATGCTGGTTTCAAGATACTGATTTATTCCATAATGAAGGGCAATAGGAAGAAGCTGAATAACAAGACCTGAAAAGAAAAATACAAAAGTACGTCCTTGCAACTAGATCTGTGTACAATCTAGATACAATGCTAAAGTATATTTTTCTTGACTCTGTGGTAAGATGTACAATACAAAATTATGACATTTTCTTACTGGAACAGTACAAGTATTCTCCCAAAGTGAAATGGTGGAAAATACATGTATGTTAAAGAGACGAAATATATATGAGCCATTGCTATTGGTCAATTTTCTGCATGTCCAAAGACCAGTGCACCATATGATTCAGTAGGTTGTTATACAAAACAGATTTTTTGGATCCATGATTATGTGATGACTTGCTCGGTATAATGCATCACAGAGATGCATTAAACCCCCTTTTCACAGATCATGGCTCATATATCTGTAACTGTTTAGGTAAAGAGCAAGAGTGCCGAGTGGTGAACAGTATTAGTAAAGAGAGGCAACTAAAAGAGCGGGAATTAATAGAGCAGGATAGAAAAACATGAGCAAAGAGAACTTACACACATTGGCATACTAAAAAGTACTCACAAGCTATACATGTATACAGGACATATACATAGGCATATGAACATAATACGGAAATATATTAGTCAAAATGAAACCCTGGTTACATTTATATCTTGCAGAAATATGGATGCAGGTGAGGCAGCTGATCAAGGGGCCACACCTCCAAAACAGGAGAAGAAGAAAAAAGATAAAAAACAACAAAAGCAAAATAAATCCCCTCAGACAGAAGGGGCATCACATGGGGTACAATCACAGGGGTCACCTTCTCAGGGGACACCTTCACAGGGGGCACAGTCACAGGCAAAGAAAGATGTGACACCGAAAAGTAAAGAACAGAAACAAAAGCAAGCCGCAGAAGCAAAATCAGGAAAAGGGGACACAAAAGACAAACAAGGTAATCTACTACTAGTACTCTTTATTCAACCTTTAACCATTTTACGCACAGTGCTGCCTTTTAACAACCCTGGGAAACAAGCCTTTTGAAAACATTGTAGGAAAAGGAGAAAATGTTACCAGCATTTTCTCCTTTTTCCACAATGTTTTCTACCCAATTTGAGCCACATTGAAATCGATGTCTGCAAATGCAAAATTTTGTCGTCTGGAAACAGGTTAACTCTTTAGCACATGACACAAATTTGGACTTATCCAAATTGGAAGCATTTGCAGATGGCAATTATAATGAAGTTCCAAAAAGTTGGAATTTGGATTTGATAGGGTTGAAAACATAATGGGAAAGGGAGAAAACTGCAAGACAGTGGGTAAAAAAGAAATACAGCAAAATGTCCCATGCAATGTTTTCTACCCTTTCACAGAAAAAGCCCTTAATATGAGTTGCATTTAAGTTGTTGTCTGTAAAGTGTAACTTGTTGGTATCTGGTAAAGTGTTAAAAATTGTCCAGTAACTGCAAGCTTTTTGCATGCTGAAATGAAGTTAGAAACAGCATAACAGCATATGTGCATGTTTTGAATTTCTTTTTTTTTGTTTAGCAGGTCAGCCCGTGGCTGAAACTGCACAGAGTCAAAGTGAAGGGCAATTAAGTAAAGCAGAACTTAGACGGATGCGACGAGAAAAACAGGTACGTGTAACTTGATTTGTGATTTGTTTATCTGTTTGGTGTTTAATAATTGGATTAAACAGAACTTCATAAAAATCACAAAAATCAAATAATGTGCAGGTACATGTATACATGAGCCATGCACTGTGAAAAGGGGGTTTAATAGATCTGCAAAAAGTATCGACCCTGGTCAGCTTGCGCAGTCTGACCTGGGTTGAAACTTGGCCATTGGTCAGTGTTCTGCTTTTCAAAGAACCAGTCTACTTCATAATTCAGTCAGTTGTTAGACAAAATGAATTTTATGGATACATGTTTGTGATGTCTTGCTTGGTACAATGCATTATGCAGATGCATTAACCCTTTACCAAATAATCACGGGTTTTCACGACCCTGAGAAAAAGGCCTTTTGAAAACATTGTGGGAAAAGGAGAAAATGCTGGTAACCAGCATTTTCTCCTTTTCCCACAATGTTTTCTTCCCTTCCCAAAACAAATTTCAATTTTTGAGTCATAGTAATTTTGTCTTCTGCAAATGCCTTCAATTTGGACAAGTCGAAAATTTTGTTGTTTGGTAAAGAGTTAAACCCTCTTTTGCCAGAGCATGGCTCATTTATGAACATATAATATGTTCATACATCAACAGCAACCAGCATATTTTTAGAAAGCAGGATGAAGTTCATATCTTTATCTAATGTATAGGAGTCATGTTCTGTGACAATGTAAAGGGGATTTTATGCATCTGCAAAAAGTATTCACCAAGTCAGCCCGTGCAGTCTGTGGAGGCTGATTAGGTTCAAAACTTTTTTTTATTTTTGTAAATTTTCTGCATGTCCAAGGACCATTTACCTCATAATTCAGTTTGGTTGTTAGACAAAATGGATTTTATGGATTCATAATTATGTGATGACTTGCTTGGTGTAATGCACCACAGAGGTGCTTTAACCCTTTACCAAACGACAAAATTTTAGACTAGTCCAAATTGAAAGCATTCACAGACAACAACTTGAATGTTGCTTAAATTGTGAAATTTGTCTCTGAAAGGTAAGAAAACATTGTGGGAAAAGGAGAAAATGCTGGTTACCAGCATTTTCTCCTTTCCCCACAATGTTTTCAAAAGTCTTTTTTATTGGGGTCGTTAAAACTCGGGTGATGTGTGGTAAAGAGTTAGATGCCCTTTTCCTAGAGTATGGCTCATATTTGTGGCTCTAGGAAAAGGGGGGCTTAATGCATCTTTGTATTGCATTATACCAAGGAACTCATGGTGTAATACAAATCAATTTTGTCTAAAACAAGCTGAAATATGAGGTAGAATGCTCCTTTGATTTGCAGAATATTTACCAATAGCAAACTAGTTTAACTCAGTTCAGCCTGCGCAGGCTGATATGGATGGATACTTTTTGCAGATGCATTAACTCTTTACCACATAATCTGTAGCTTTAACGACTCCGAGGAAGACAGCTTTTGAAACATTGTGGGAAAAGGAGAAAATGCCGGTAAGCAGCATTTTCACCTTATACCACAATATTTTCTACCCTATCAAAGACAAATTCCAATATTTGAGCCACATTTAAATTGTCGTCTGCAAGTGTGTCCAGTTTCAACTAGTCTAAATTTCTGTCATGTGGTAACAAGTTAAACCACCATTTTACAAAGTATGACTTAAAAGTTTTCTGCAACTTTTAGGAGGCAGACAGAGCAGCGAAAGCTAAAGCTAAAGAAGAGAAAGCTTCTGGTACCCCAGGTTCAAGTGCTGCAATAAAAAAAGATGTAGTAGTCAGGGTACCAGACAGTGTGAAGGCTGACGTTCCAGAGACCCAGAAGAAAGTTGCAAAGAAATTAGAGAAACAGCAAATACCGAAACGTACTTCGGCGCAGAGAAAGGTCCGCTTATTTAATCATCTGCAACAGTATGAACGAGAGGTCTCTCTAACACAGTCACTGCAGTAAGTTTTCTTCATAAAACCTTCAGCCACGTATTAAACTCCGGTCTTCGTAAGTTTGTAGTTATGAGCACAAGAAGCAGGCAAAACCAGCCACAGCACATGCCAGAACTTCTAATGCTTTGCCAGTTTGTGGAAAAATGATGTCATTGTTGCTAAGTCATATATGTGTGAAAAGTTTTATTATTTTAATGTTTAATAAAAAGAAGAACTGCTGCAAAAATTACTTAAAATCATCAGAATTGTTAGAAATATTTCAGTTTACTCCCTCAATAAACTGCTTCATTTTTCTATGTAAATGTCACAGAGCTGTCTTTTTGCATAGGCACACATTTCAAACCAAAGTGCACCTGTAAATATGGACCATTGGTATATAGGCTAATGGTGATGATGCAGGATACTTGCTTGTCATTAGTTTCCATGTATTATCATTTTTATCAAACTCATTGTTGACTAAAATTTATATGATGCTCAACAAGGCTTGCATCAAATAATTTTATTCAATTTGTTTGATAAAAGTGATAATACATATACACGCATGTCAAACCCTCTACAGCAGTATGGATACACTGCTTTTGTATTGTTTTTATATAAGGTTTAATTATGTAACTGTGTATGTGCAAAAAATTATTTTTGATGTCTGGGCTTAGAGCATTGAAGAATTAAGTCTTCATGATAAAAAATTTTGGCAGGTAATGCAAAAGTATTTGTCCAGTGTATTAACCCTTTACCAAACTTTAAACTTTTGGACTCGATCAAATTGAAAGCATTCGCAGAAGACAAATTAAGTTTATCTCGAATGATGATTTCTTTTTGTGATAGGGTAGAAAACATTGCGGGAAAAGGAAAAAATGCTGGTTTCTCCTTTTTTCCACAATGTTTTCAAAAGCCTTCTCTTTAAGGGTCATTAAAACTCAGGGTTGTTTTGTAAAGGGTAAAGCAAACCAGAGTGACAGATCTATTTTATTTACAGGTTTTCCAGTACAGCCATTCATCCAGCGATTATTCGACTAGGATTACAATACGCAGAGGGTGTGATTAGTGGGTCTAATGCCAGATGTATTGCTCTCCTTGCAGCCTTGAAATCAGTACATTGTGTCTTTGTTTGTCCTACTCATTTTTTTCTGCTTAACTCTTTACCAAACGACAAAATTTTGGACTGGTCAAAATTGAAAGCAGTCGCAGATGACAAAATAAATGTGACTGAAGAATTGAAATTTGTCTTTGGAAGGGTAGAAAGCATTGTGGGAAAAGGAGAAAATGCTGGTAACCAGCATTTTCTCCTTTTCCTACAATGTTTTCAAAAGGCCTCTTTCTCAGGGTTGTTAAAAGGCAGGATTGTGCGGTAAAGAGTTGAACAGTATTGTACATTACAACTGTCAGTGTTTGCCCTATGAATATGGTGTTCAAATAATGGAATGTGTTCTTAAGAGGATAGAAAACATTGCAGGGAAAAAAAGAAAATGCTGGTTACTTGCACTTTCACCTTTTCTGGAATGTTTTCAAAAGCTTTATTATTTAATGTCATTGAAACACAGGATTGCTTTTAAAAAAGAATTTATTTATTCTGCCCAGCCTGGTAGTACAGTCAGTAGTGCACAGGACTTAAAACCAGCTCAGCCAATTTCTTTCTGAGGGTTGATGATAGTCATTTCGCAAGGATTCATTCCTCTCTCACTGCTGATCATTGTTACCAATAATGATTATTTGGGAACACAATCAGCTTGGAAAGAATATTGTGCAAAGTACTGGTAAAAGAGATTCCAGTAGAGCATGAATACCGGTATTTACACTGGCCATAGTGATATAACTGAAAGAATGTTGAAAACAGTGTTAAACACAGTGCAACCAAACATTCTTTTCTATTATAAAGTAGATGATGATATTTGCCCTTCTTTTCCCTGTTTATTAAAGGTAATCTCAGACTACACTACACCACCAAAAGAGGAACTATGCAGAGATCTTGCTGCAAAGATTAAACCATACATAAGGTTTGATATCAACTTTAGTGAGCGTAATCCTTATCCTGTGAAATAAGAGAAATGAAACTTTCAAGCAAACAGTAAAAATCCAACTTTTGCTATTTCAAAGGTAGTCTTGCGGGAAAGATGTCTCCTTATTGGACAGTGTACATTATATGTATCTGTACAGTGCATCTTCACATTCTGTGCAGTCTGATCTTGATCCACACAGTCCACAAAATGTCTTTGAGACGCACTTAGCAGCCTAAGAGTGAATTCTAAACCAAGCAATACATTTCAAGTTCATCCAAATTGAAAGCATTTGCTGACAACAAGAAAAGTGTGGCTCTAATTACGGGATTTGTCTTTGAAAGAGTATGAAACATAGTGAGAATTGGAGAAAATCTAAATTGAAATATAGAAAGCATTTGCAGACTGTAAGTTAATTATGGCTCAAATGATGGAATTTGTCTTTGATAGGGTAGAAAACATAATGGGGGAAAAGGAGAAAATGTTGGTTACCTGCATTTTCTCCTTTTCCAACCATGTTTTTAAAAATCTACTTTCTGAGGATCGTTAAAACATGGGATTTTGTGGTAAAGGGTTCCACACCTGGATTGAAACCTTGTATTTCTTGGTTGGGGTTTTAGTGGTTTACCTAATGTTCACTCTGTTTTTTGCAATTTCTTGTACAATTACCATAATATTTTTATTATTCAAACAAAAATAAAAATTCTGATGTCTTAAGGATTAATGTTTTAGCATGGATAATATTTAAGATCCTTTGTGTGTAAGGTAAGAAAAGAATGATTGAAGAAAGAGATAAAAATATGAAAAAAGAGATAAAGAGAAAAAGAAAAATACACATACATACATATAGAAAGACAGACAGGATGTTTTGCAGGGCTTGACACTTTTTAGCTTGCCTGTTTATGAAAAAAATATTGAGGTATCGTAATAGCCCTGCCATCGTCAAGGTGCAAAAACTTTAACATATTTCAATATCTCTGTCATTTCTGAAGATATTTACTTTAAACTTGAACAAGTTGTTAACTATCAAAATAAGAACCCATACAAGAGCAGATAACCATCAAAATATTTTTGACACAGTTATGCCTCTTTTTCGACTTAAAATTCATTGTGCAAAAAACTTTGACATTTTTGTAATATCTTTGTCTGTGATACAGTATCTCTGTCATTACTAAAGATATTTTCTTCAAACTTGGACCAGTTGTTAACTATCAAAATAGAAATCCATGCAACAACAGTAGACAACCATCAAAATATTTTTGACAAAGTTATGTCCCTTTCTAGACTTAGAATTTTCACTGAAAATCAATATATCTCTAAAAGCAACTGCAGCTCAGCATTGGCACCCACAGGCATTGCTCTTGTTTCAAGACTGGTGTCATTTAGCCATTATTTAGCAAAGATTCATGACATCTCTTCCCCATAAAATTAAATTTTATGTTTCCCTTCCAAACTTTTGATGTTGAAAGATACAATAGGATTGCAGAACACTAAGGGTCAACCCCAGATTTGATTCTCATTGATTTTTTTTTTTTTTTTTTTTTAGTTTCCTAAACCAGTGTAGACCTCTATCAGTCAGTATGGGAAATGCCATCAAATATGTGAAATGGCAAATTTCCCAGACTCCAGGTACCATCACAGATGCTGAGGTAAGCAGTGATATTACTGATTGCAGTGAATTACTTTAATTTTACATGATGATGGGCCTGTTGTGAGCTTTGTTGTGACATAGTTGTGTAGGGGTAGAACTTTGAATACAGTGCTAAATACTGTTATTTGGATCGATTTTACTTGGTGAGGGGCCAGTCATTAGTTTTTTAAACTCAAAGTTATTTTCCAAATACATTTCTCCTACCACAATATTTAGGGAGACAGTTAGGACAGGGTAGAATGTCAGCCTCTCAGAACAGAGTTTCTGTGTATGAATTTTGGGAAGCTCAGGATCATTTCCTTGCCACGTGCAGGTCAGGTTTCCAGGAAAAAATGATCCAAGGCAGAATGATATAAGCTGTAGAACTTGTTTCGTAATCAATGTGAAAGAACTAGGATTAACATAAAGCCATCAAAATGACTTCTTCATTCTGGGGACAGAGGTCCAGACAGTACAGTGCCAAGAACTCTTGCCAGAGTATTTCAAAAACTAGCAAACAGTGTAGATCCAAGATCAGACTGTATTTTCTGTGCAGTCTGGTTTTGATAAACACTGTCTGCAAAAGACTATCTGATTTTGAGTTTGTTATCCAGAACAACTTCAGCTGTGATTAGCCCTCGAAAAGTTAAGTAAATCATTTCGTAGTAAACATCAAATCCAACAGAATCTGCTTTTCCTATTCAGGCAAAGAAAGTTTTACATGAAGCCATCGACGACTTTCTCCGGGAGAGAATTTTGTTGGCTGCTCAGGCAATCTCAAATGAGGCTTCATCTAAGATAGCAGAGGGAGACGTTATCCTCGTATATTCATGGTATGTGCTTTATCTTTTTTCACAGTCAATCCTTTGCTGAGCCCCGATAGGTCAGGCCATAGCATATAGGATTTGAGAACAGGGGATCGCTGGTTTGATACCCAGCTCAGCCAATTTCTTTCCGAGGATTGATGATAGTCATTGAGGCAGGATTCATTCCTCTCTCACCACTGACCAGATGCATTATGCCCCCTTTTAACAGAACATGGTTCGTTATTAGTGTGTGACAAGACTACGTTTGTGCCTAAATTGTATTACAATTTAATTTCTGAGTCTCACATTATCTTGTTAAGTCTCAAACCAGGCCCTTTCTTTTAGAAGTTGGTTAGGCAAGTTTTCTTTGAATATTTTGAAATCAGGTCAGAAACATCTCTTTTTTAGTTCATCTTTGATTCGAAGAGTGCTATGTGATGCCCACAAGGAGGGGAAAAGATTTTGTGTTATAGTGGCAGACAGTAGACCTAAAATGGAGGGTAAGTTATATATACAGCATGTTTTCGAAAGCTTTCTTTCTCAGGGTGGTTAAAAGTTGGAATTGTGTGCTAAAACACTTTGTCTGGCTGAAAATATTTTACACAGTATGTGCACCTTGATAATATTACATGCAGAGCAGAGGTTTCAGACGGCCAGGCTGAAAGGTCAAGGTCACAGCAAAAGTCGCAAAGGGGAGGTGACATGCCCTTGATAGCTTCCCTTCAGCCTATATTACCCCACTGTGTGGAGCTCTTGTCTTTCATGCCATTAACCCTTTACTTCACAACAAAGTTTTAGACTGGTCCAGATAGAAAGCTTTGGCAGACAATAAATTGAATATGGCTGAAATGATGGGATTTGTCTCCGAAAGGGCAGAAAACATTGTGGGAAAAGGAGAAAATGCTGGTTACCAGCATTTTCTCCGTTTCTCACAATGTTTTCAAGAAGGCCTCTTTCTTTGGGTCATTCAAGCTTGTGATTATGTGGTAAAGGGTTAAAACTTCATTTAGTTAGGACTGTATTTTTCAATTTGACAGGTAAGGAGTTTCTAAGAAGACTTGTTAAAGAGGGTATCAAGTGTTCCTATGTTCTAATCAATGCCGTCTCATATGTTATGGCAGAGGTAAGTGTTTCGTTTTCTGTAATTCTGTATCTTCTTATGCTCATGTATCGATCTGAAAGTTGTCTGGAGGGGGTGATTTAAGTTACTGCATGATAGTATGGAAATGAGAAGTGCTCCTAAATGCATCATAACCACCCAAGTCATCATGTCACCATGGATCCACATAATCCATTTTGTCTAACAACCTGTTGAATCCCGAGGTAGGAGGGTCCTCTTAAATGCTTAGAATTTAACAGTAGCAAAAAGTTTCAACCCAGGTCAGCCTGTGTGGACTGCACAAGCTGACCTGGGTCAATAGTTTTTGCAGATGCATTACGTCCCCTTATCACAGAGCATGGCCGAAATGTTTTTAGTACCCCCGGCAGGGTGGGACTTTTGAGGTTTTTTTAACTCATTAATCACCTCAATTTTCGTTGAATTCCTCGTTGTAAAAGGTCTGTTCAATTCTTACTTAGATTTTATTCGTGCGAAAAATCAGCTGCACATTCTGGAGCCTTGCTTACTCTGCTGTAAAGCACTGGCCTCGTAATGTGAGGGTTGTGAGTTTGAACATTGGTTTTGTCAAAACTTCTGGCGAGGATTTATGAAAGTCATTGTGACAGGATTAATTCCACTCCTACCACCGAGTATTGCTTTTTTGGTATTTGTGTGGGAAAGCAGCCAGATGCTAGGAAAGTGTGTAAGGTGTAGTATTAAAGGAACTCCAGCAATACATGAATAGATTGATTTGCCACCATAAAATGACTGAAGCACTGTTGAAAAAGGCATTGACTCCGTACAAAGGGCTGGTATTTAGGCTCATCCAAAAGGAAAACATGTGCAGATAACAAATTAAAATATGACTCGGATGATTTTTTTGCCCTTGAAAGGGTACAAATTGTTGTGGGAAAGGAGAAAATGCTGGTTTACAGCATTTTCTCCTTTTCCCACAATGTTTTCAAGAGGCGTCTTCTTCAGGGTCATGAAAGCCAGTTAATTTATTGTTTGATAAAGAGTTAAGAATTTCGTCATTTATGTTTATATATTTTAGGCCACAAAAGTATTTCTTGGTGCACATGGTCTGTTAGCCAATGGGTTTGTGATGTCTCGCGTTGGAAGTGCCCTCATTTCCCTCATCGCCAAGTCTAGTAACGTTCCTGTGCTAGTCTGCTGTGAAACCTACAAATTTTGTGACCGAGTACAAACAGATTCTTTTGTTTTCAATGAACTTGGTAAAGTATTTTCATGTGTAATTTTAACCCTCAGTGTGTGAATTACAAATGAATCTATGTTTGGAGACAGCGTAGGTCAAGATGAGACTGAATACTTATTATCGCCAATCTGATAGATTCCGGGACATTTCGGCCCGTAACAATTTCGGCCCATTACAATTTCGGCCCATAACAATTTCGGCCCATTACAATTTCGGCCCATAGTCTAAATACCAATTAAAAGACACTTGAATGTTTCCCTGTTTGTTTGTCTGTCAGCTTGCATGCTCCGACCTGTCTTGCTACCACTCTTTGTGTTGATTGATTGCTTTTATATGACATTGTTTCAGCCGCTGGTCTACACCTTCGAAGGTTTGCCAAACAAAACTGCCGCGTTGTGCATTGGGTAAGGGAGGATTAGTGTCATCGTTTGAAATAACACAAAGGCATTTCCAGACTTGTAAACTTGCCAATCATAACTAATTTCAAACTCAGTTTTAGCTGAATAACGTATGTTTTCTAAGGATAGTTCATTATGCAGAGCCTTCATTAAGGACTAATTTCTAGGAATTTTGAAATTCCAGATGCCACTTTAAAATTCTTTTGTTTTTTTTATGAAAATTTGGGAAGTGGCAATAGTACAATTCCATTTTTTTCCTCAATTTTACCATGGAACAGGTGAAAGTGTTAATTTAGGCTTCAGCATGAAAACGTTAAATATATGCAATCCTTCTAAAAATCCTGTGTTGTTAAGAATCATTACATGTAGACAATAAGTTAGTACCCACGACATCGATAGGGTAAACCAGGGATCGTATATATACGATATACATTTCTTTGAACTTTTTACCAAACGACAAAATTATAGACTGATCGAAATTGAAAGTAATTTCAGACGTCAAGTAAATGTTGCACAAATTATGAAATCTGTCTTTGAGTGGGTAGAAAACATGGTGGCAACAGGAGGCAAGGCTGGTTATCATCATTTTCTCCTTTTCCGACAATGTTTCCAAAAGTCTCTTTCCTTGGGGGTCGTTATAACTCGGAATTGTGTGGTAAAGGGTTAAAAACATGAATCCTTGGTAAACAATCAATTATCACGAATAAGTAAATGCACCAAACCAGACTTATTGTGCCAATTATTATTGAAAATAATTACTGGAGTTGCATCCATTCAGTTATTTTCCCCCGCCTTAAATTAAACAAATTTCAGAGCACTCACGCCGACAGATAAACACCTCCCTCTTTCCGATCTACGTCGTTCGATAATAGACTTTATTTCATAAGAAATTTTCTGACCTATTTCGTAGTGACTGATATCCCAGCTCCAACATTATAAATTATATAGCGTCTATACAAGTCAGCTATATAAAGTTGTTACCTAGGTTTTAAAAAAAGTCAGTTTGAACGGGCTATGATCGGACGATGTCAGTTTGATACTAGGTTTGTCATGGGTTTTCATTTTTTTTAACCCATGCCTTGCAGTATTTTAAAAAAGCATTTGGAACAGCGTGTTTTCACATACACACTAAGAATTGAAAACAGAATGAGATTGTGATACAAGTATTTCAAGACCCCAGAAAAGGTGATTTGGAGGAGAAATTTAGCACAAATTTGTTACAGTATACAAGTCAGGAACTAGGAAGTTCTATTGATATCAGTTGTCTTTGATCACCACTATTTTAGGGCAATTATGACAGTGTTATTACTAATTACACAGCTCCGTACTTCTAATTAGCACAATATGATTATAAAATACCCGTTTCACATGTACTTGGTTGTCAAGGAGACCAGATTCACAACACCCAAGATAATAAAACGCGACGAAGCGTGTACCTAAATTCGACGGATATCTTAGACGATATTATGACATTACTGAAACTGGATGGGTTAAACCCTTAACCCAGATTGGAGGACCCAAAAAAGAGAGTATGATTAAATTTGCCTGCAAAAAGAAGGTAAAAAGATCAATAAACAACGGATTTAACTTGACCATTTCAGTTCCGACGGAGACCTAAGTATCCGTCATGGAGAGCTTAGATCAAGATCAGATTGTACTTTTAAAGTGATGAAAACTCTTCAGTTTGTAACGTTCGCTACCTGATGTAAACTGGCAGCCGTATCAAAAAATATCGGACGGCTACGGGAGATACAACGGGTACCAGTTTATACCTGATGCTAAACAAAGATAATTCAAAATTTAGGAGATGGGAAATTTAGTTCTAAACTCTTCCACTGTCGACGGCAACTTAGTATCTTTTGTGGATGGCGTAGGTCTACACCGGACTACACATGATATTTACAGTCTGATCTTCGATACAAACCAAGATTTAACGTCTGTCGTATGATTATATTGGTTTTCCTTTGCTCACACTGTACACACTCTTTTACCATGTGTAAACATTCTACCAGGACGTAAAACAAATATCCAAAATGTTTATTGATGCAAAACAAACAATGTTTAAAAGCCAAATTTTATGCACCAAACATTTAGTAAAAGGACTCGTCAGGTCGTGCAATATTTATGATACACCAATCATGGGCCGAAATCGTTATGGGCCGAAATTGTTATGGGCCGAAATGTCCAGTCACCATCTGATAGAGTTATCTCTCTTTGAGCACTCCTATACATGTGGTAAGAAAATGAACAAGTCTTCTGAGACAGCATGATATTATTGGAACCAACACGGTGTCCAGAACATAGCCAAATCATTAAGTAACCTATAATAGGAAAAGACAATGGGAAATGAAAGCCTTAATGTACTTATTATACACTGCATCACAATGAAAGGTGACTCCATTAGTACAAATGGCCAGGTTCGATTGTACTTCATTGTCATATATGATACCATTGATTTTTGATTACCCATAGTACTGGTGAAACCCAGGACATACATGAATTAGCAAGCTGTCGCCGTGATATAACTTGAATGTTGTCACGCATATAAAATGCGTTCACTGTGATTTTGTGAGTGAAAAGCCATTGGAGGTGAAAGATTGTTTCATGAAGGTCAGAAATTCTGGAAATGGAACAGCATGTGCTGCAGTGGTACTGGTGTAAATGGTGTTAAACAGATGAAAGCCTCTTTATTTACTGATTCTTGTTTGTTTTTCATTTCTAGGTGACCCAGATGACTTGGTTGAGATTGGAAAGCCTGCATACCTGTCAGATTGGCGAACACATAATTCATTAACACTTTTAAACCTTGTGTATGACTTTACCCCACCAGAGTTTATAACAATGGTGGTCACAGAACTGGGAATGATCCCATGTACATCTGTACCTGTTGTGTTACGAATGAAACAGGCAGAGACAAACGAGACTTAATGTAGATATTTCCTAGACAACAACTTTTCTAAAGCTTATACATGTCTATGCTTTTACCCTACCACTGTTTAAATCACTGGTTGTAACAAAACCTGGTCTGATACTGTCTCAATCTTGATATTGATTACCAGCATTTTCTTCTATTCCCAAAATGTCTTCAAAAGCTGTCGTCCTTGGGTTCATTAGAAGCCGGGGTTTTGTGGTAAATGGTTAAACCTTTACCATACCACAAATTTCCAGACTGGCCCATATTGATAGCCTTGGCAAATGACTGAAAATAAACTTAGCTCAGATAATGAAATTTGTCATCTAAGGGTAGGAGGCATTGTGGGGAAAGACAGCATTTTGTCCTATTCCCACACTGTTTTCTACCCTTCAACCAGCATTTTTCCCTTTTTTCCACATTGTTTTCGAAAGTTGACCTCCTCAGGGTTATTAAAACTTGGGACTGTATGGGAAACGGTTAAAACAAAACCGTGTAACAGACATGGCATGATGCAGTCCACATCTGTAGATTTCATGGATCCATAATTATGTGACAACCTGCAAGTATAATGCATCAGAGTGATACATTAACCCGCTTTTGCCAGAGCATGGTTCGCATATATGATTGAAAGCAGCAAGTGGCTTGGGAAGATTGTTGTGTGAAGTACTGGTCAAGTGAACTCTAGGAATGCATTGATAGGTGCCATGGTTGCTGTAATATGACTGAAATAATTATGAAACAGGTGTCAAACAGCAAACAAATAACAAACTGGATTCTTACAACAATTTTATTGGACAGGTGATCTTGGTATTTTGACTATACATACATCTGCTTGGTACTGTGAAAAATTAACACATTACTACCTGTGCTGCAGAAGACATTTTTGTCTCGCAGCAATGCTTTTGAAATCACTAGGGCCAAAGGCTACACTATGTGTAATGAGCAATTCCTCCTTTTGCCACAAGTTTATGCTCGGCTGCTTTGAAAGAAAACATTAGGTATTGTTATAGCCCTGTTGTCATTGTCATAAAAAACTCGGACTATAAATAATATCTCTGTCATTACAGAAGATATTTACCTCAAACCCCAGCTAGTTGTCAAAAGGGAAACCCACACAACAGGGGCAGGTTACCACCAAAAATATTTTTGACAAAGTTATAGCATTTTTCGACTTAAAACTTTCATTAAAAATGAATCTATTTCTAAAAGCAACTGCAGCCGAGCACTGGCACCCACATGTTGTGCTCTTGTTTAGAAGTATGTTTTACATACATATGTCAATTATTCATTTTATCAATGTTAATGTTTTCAATCATAATGGTGCAAATTAATTTGTTTTAGTAGATAACAAGTTCATGAGAGCTCCCATGGTTGTTGTAATGATGTTTTTGAATATAATTGCCTTGTGGCCAGTGTAAATCAAGATCAGACTGCACAAAACATACAGCCTGATCTTTGATCTACACTGCCCACTCAGCGAAGTGATATTTGCCGGTATTAGGGTCTTAATTCTAGACTGAAAATGTCTGTTCGGTTTATTTAGTGCTTTAACTTTTTACCAAACAATGAAATTTTAGACTTGTCCAAATTGAAAGCACTGGCAGATGACATGTTGTTGAAATAATGGTAACTGTCTTTCAAAAAGTCGAAAACCTTGTGGGATAAGGAGAAAATGCTGGTTACCAACATTTTGTCCTATTCCACTAAGGTTTTTAAAAGGCTATTTCATCAAGTTCGTTAAACCTTGTGATTGTGTGGTAAAGAGTAAAGGATTCAATACACAAACAACAAATCTTTATAAGGATATTCTGGAATCTGCCTTTCCATCTGTTTGTGAAAATTCCATAGCGTAAGTACGGTCACAAACTTCTCCTTTGGTTTTGCTGTAAAACTTTGAACAGCTATTAGCCAAAACTAGCTGATACTTCGGAGGCAATTTTCAGTTGAATGCATTGTAGCGTTGTTTCCTTTTAAACTTTGATAGTTTCGTTGCATTATGCATGCCAGGTTTTAACATCTGACTTTTCTATCAAAGCACTCAGAGGAGGCATTATGTCACCATCCACTGACAATTCTAGTGTCATCTATCATCATTTTTCCTTCAGCCGTTTGACAAATGTCACTTCATCTTTGTTTCGGATATTGTACCTGGAAAGAATAAACGATAAACTGCAGTTGGTCTATGACCTAACAAAACTGATGACTTGCATTGTTTTACCTGGTTTTCATATACAGTATAGTCAAAGTGGCGGCCCCATTGTGCCTATCCATGCATACCTCCTGATTCTCCTATTAGTTCTTTGTTCAACACTTTCCAAGTTATTTGCTTCTCTCCCCATAGATTAAATCCATATAATATACAGTAAGACAGACAACAGTCTTGTTATAATGACTTTTATTATTACTTGGGGAAAAAAAATGACCAAGGTTAGATTAAAACTTCACCGAAGGATTTTTAAACATATGTGCCAATGACTTGGCAGCCAGAGCTTGATGTACCTATGGTAAAAAGCTTAAAAAAAATTCAGGCAAAAAGAGCATTTAACTCTTTACAAGACGTCAAAATTCCAGACTTCTCCATTTTGAAAGCATTTACTAGTGACAAATAATATGGTGCAAAAATGATGTGGGTTTGTCTTTGAAAGGTTAAAAGACATTGTGGGAAAAGCAGAAAATTCTGGTTACCAACATTTTCCCCTTTTTCCACACTGTTTTCAAAAGCCTTCTTCCTCAGGTTTGTTAAAACATGGAATTATTTGATAAAGAGTTAATGCCTAGCAAGAGCATAGTTACGTTTGTAGTGCTGTAGATCAAGATTTTACTGCACAATGGGTGCAGTCTGATCTTAGATCTACACTATCTGATACTGGGTGAGAAATTTTCACCATTTATTTCTTTATATGGTGTTTCACCCTGTTTTCAACATTATTTCAGTAATATCACAGCGGCCAGTGCAACTCTCCATACTTTGCTGGGGTTTCTTTGACCATCACTTTACCCAATATTATTCCCAAGCCACAGGCTACTTTCCCACATAACCATAATTAGAACAATTATCAGTGGTGAGAGAGGAATGAACCCTGTTGCAATGACTATCTTCAATCCTCAGAAAGAACAATGCTGAGCTGGCGATTCCAACCAGTTACCACCTGGTCTTGGAACCTGTACGCTACCAACTGTATCACCAGGGCTTAGCAATTATGATAAAAAGTAGTCGTAATAAAACATGTAGGACAAACTTTACTGACAGAAAATATTTCCTAAAAATCTCAATAAACACATTTTTTACTTATTACAAAATTCCAATTGAAAACATGAATCCGGCTCTAGGACAAGAAAAGATTAATCCTTGTGGTTAAAGGAGAAATTGGGTGTTGCCGTCAATCTCTCCTTTATTCACAATGTTTTCAAAAGTGGCCTGCAGCAAGAGCAAGTCATCTGAAGATAGTAATGTGTTGCTGGTTAACTCTTATCATGCCAAATGAGCTAAACTTTCAAGCCAATAGTAAAAACCCAGATAATGCTACTTCAAACTTATTTTTTGGAGAAAAATATCTCCTTATCAGACATAGTAGATCCAAGATCAGACTGCTGATTCTTTGCAGTCTGATCTTGATCTAAACTGTCTGCAAAAGGTCAGTGAGTCGCGCGTAGCAGCCTAAGGGTTAATATACAAAACTTACTCTTTTAATTTCTTATTATTATCTGTCAACTTTTGTCCATCAAAGTACAGCCAGTATCTTTTCCATACATACTTCCTGGAAAATAAAACAGGGGAGATAATGCAACACCATTCTTTTTAGCTCACCTGAGCACGAAGTGCTCATGGTGAGCTATTGTGATCGTGCTGTGTCCGTCGTGCGTCGTCCGTCGTCAACTTTTTACCTTGTGTACGCTCTAGAGGCCACATTTTCAGTCCAATCCTCATGAAACTTGGTCAGAATGATTGTATCGATAAAATCTCGGACGAGTTCGAAATTGGGTCATGTGAGGTCAAAAACTAGGTCACTAGGTCAAATCTTAGAAAAACCTTGTGTACGCTCTAGAGGCCACATTTTCAGTCCGATCCTCATGAAACTTGGTCAGAATGTTTGTCTTGATGAAATCTCGGACAAGTTCGAAATTGGGTCATGTGGGGTCAAAAACTAGGTCACTAGGTCAAATCTTAGAAAAACCTTGTGTACACTCTAGAGGCCACATTTTCAGTCCGATCCTCATGAAACTTGGTCAGAATGTTTGTCTTGATAAAATCTCGGACGAGTTCGAAATTGGGTCATGTGGGGTCAAAAACTAGGTCACTAGGTCAAATCTTAGAAAAACCTTGTGTACGCTCTAGAGGCCACATTTTCAGTCCGATCCTCATGAAACTTGGTCAGAATGTTTGTCTTGATAAAATCTCAGACAAGTTTGAAATTGGGTCATGTAGGGTCAAAAACTAGGTCACTAGGTCAAATCTTAGAAAAACCTTGTGTACGCTCTAGAGGCCACATTTTCAGTCCGATCCTTGTGAAACTTGGTCAAAATGTTTGTCTTGATAAAATCTCGGACGAGTTCGAAATTGGGTCATGTGGTGTCAAAAACTAGGTCACTAGGTCAAATCTTAGAAAAACCTTGTGTACGCTCTAGAGGTCACATTTTCAGTCAGATACTTGTGAAATTTGGTCTGAATGTTTGTCTTGATAAAATCTCGGACGAGTTCGAAATTGGGTCATGTGGGGTCAAAAATTAGGTCACTAGGTCAAATCTTAGAAAAACCTTGTGTGTGCTGTAGAGGCCACATTTTCAGTCAGATACTTGTGAAATTTGGTCAGAATGTTTGTCTTGATAGAATCTCGGACGAGTTTGAAATTGGGTCGTGTGGGGTCAAAAACTAGGTCAATAGGTCAAATCTTAGAAAAACCTTTTGTACACTATAGAGGCCACATTTTCAGTCCAATACTCTTGAAAAATGGTCAGAATGTTTGTCTTGATTATATCTTGAAATAGTACGAAAATGTGCCATGTTGGGTCTAAAACTAGGTCATCAGGTCAAATCTAAGAAAAACGTTGTGTATGCTCTAGAGGCCATATTTTCTGTCCAGTACTCTTGAAAGTTGGTCAGAATGTTTGCCTTGATAATATCTCTGACTAGTTTGAAAATGGGTCATGATGGGTGAAAAACTAGGTCACTAGGTCAAATCTTAGAAAAACCTTGTGTATGCTCCAGAAGCCACATTTTCTGTCTAATACTCTTGAAAGTTGGTCAGAATGTTTGTCTCGATGATATCTCAGTAGCATTTGAAAATGGGTCATTTGGGGTCAAAAACTAGGTCACGTGGTCAAATATTAGAAAAACCATGTGTACACTGTTGTGGCCACATTTTGTGTTCAATACTCTTTTAAAGTTGCTCAGAATGTTTGCCTTGGTAATATCTTGGATGAGTTTGAAAATAGGTCATGTTGGGTCAAAATCTAGGTCACTAGGTCAGATCTTAGAAAAACCTTGTGTACGCTGTAGAGGCCACATTTTCAGTCCAATACTCTTGAAATTTGGTAAGAATGTTTGTCCTAATGATATCTTGGACCAGTTTAAAAAATGTGTTATGTTGGCTGAAAAACTAGGTCACTAGGTGAAATCTTAGAAAAACCTAGTGTATGAATGACTTTCAGAAAGAAGCCTTTTGAAAACACTCTTTGAAAGTGAGAAAATGCTGGTATCCAGCATTTTTTCCCTTTTTCACAATGTTTTCTACCCCTTTGAGAGACCAGTCCCACAGCTTGATCCACATATTATTTGTTTTATGCAGAAGGTTCAGACTGATGAGTTTAAAATTTTATTGTTTGGTAATACATATATCTCACAAGACGTTGGAAATTGGTTGTGCTTGGTCAAAAGGCTCAGGTGAGCGACTCCAGGGCCATCATGGCCCTCTTGTTTAAAATTGTCAAAACTGTGGCAAAAATGTGGAATTGAGACACAAAACCACAACAGTATTTTAATGTTTTTTTTTTTTTTGTACCTGTAAACATTACACTACATATAAACCTAACCCTGCACCAAAAGTGTCAATATCTTAATTATGACACAGTTGTATGAAGCTTTTGAAATCAAGAAGGCCAGATTTGTCTCTTCACCCTTTACCATACAATCAAGTTTTAATAACCCTGAAGAAATGACCCTGAAGAAAGAAGCCTTTGAAAACATTGTTGGTAAAGATAAAATACTGTTAACCACAACATTACTGAAGACTGTTTGGCAAAGGGTTGGAGGTTAACTTACCAACTAATGTGCATTGTTCCTCCCTCCCTTGACTGTTTCAGTAGGAAATGTCTTTTAATAGCATGCTTCAGATCTAACACTGTTGCATTCTGGGTAACAACCACAGCTAAAAAAAATTAAGAGATTGTTTTTCCTTTGCCTTTCAAGCAAATTAACCTGATTTTTTTGTTTCCCACATTTTCCTTTTTTCCTACTGTGTTTTTAAAAGCCCTCTCCCTCAGGATCCTAGCTTGAACATAAATTGTTTATTAACCCTTTACCAGACAATCTCATGTTTTAACAACCCTGCAGACTGGTTTGGTTTGTATTGGAGTTTAACACCATCTTTAACAGCTTAGGTCATATCACTGTGGTCAGTGCACATAAGCATGTGTTTCCTAGGTCTCACAGCAGTACTGACAAAACTTTGTTTCCAAGCCACTGACTACTTTTCTAAAATGCATCAGAGGTAATAGGCGAAAAATGGCCAGAAAGAAAGTTTGCCTCAATTGGGTATCAAACCCACAACCACCAGGTCATGAGTCCGATACTCTCACTGGGCTACCCGGCAGAGTTAACCCTGCAGAAGGGGGCTTTTAAAAACATTATGGGACAAGAAAGAAAGTGCTGGAAACCAGCTTTTCAAAGACAAAACCCGTTGTTTGAGCCACATTTAAGTTGCCATCAATGCTTTCAATTTGGACAGCAGCTGAATTTTTGTTTGGTAAAGAGATAATAAGTTTCATTTTTCCTTTTCATATAAAATCTTCTACCCTTCAAAACACAAATTCTATCATTTCAGATCAATCCAATTTTTTGTCTGTCAAAACTTTCAATTTAGACAAGTCCAATAATTTTTTGTCTGATAAATTTCAGGCTTATGCATATAGATCTACTTACACATAACTTGATCATCTCCCCTCCTAACATTTACCATCATAGCTTGTCCATATTCTAGGGCAATCTGTGAGTTCACTTCTTCTAAAGTTACTTCAGTAGGTAAGTCACAGAGCAATGGATCACCCTACAAAAACAGTAGCATATTAACCCTTTACCAGACAACAAAATTTCAGTCTTGTCAAAATTGAAAGCATTTGGAGACAACAATCTCAATGTGGCTAAAATGGTGCAATTTTTCATTGATAAGGCAGAAAACATTGTGGGAAAAGGAGCAAATGCTGGTTACCAGCATTTTCTCCTTTTCCCACAATGTTTTCAAAAAACTTCCTTCCCAGTGTCATTAAAAGGTGGCATTGTGCAGTAAAGGGTTAAACTTAAAAACTACAATTTTAGTTGCTTTGTGCAGGAGACTCGAGATCAGATTATATGGAAGATGCGGCATCATCTTCAACAGATACAGTCCTCTATTGAAGATTCACATGTACTTGCACAGACATTGTTATAAGAAGAGAACCAGCATTCCCTCCTTTTCCAATAACGTTTTCCACCCTTTCAAAGTAAATCCCACCGTTTGAGCTATGTCTACTTTGTCACCTGCAAAATATTTAGTGCCTGTACTTTCAATTTGCACAAAATTAAAATTTTGTAATTCAATCAACCTTCTACCAAACAACAAGATTTAGGATAAGTTCAAATTGAATGCCCTTGCAGACAACAAATCCAACTCGGGAATTTATCTTTGAGATGGAAGGAAACATTATAGGAAAAGGAGCAAATTTTGGTTGCCAGCATTTTCTCCTATTCCAACAATGTTTTATAAAATACTTTTCCTTGGGGTCATGAACACATTGCACTGTTTGGTAAAGGGTTAATATACAGCACCCTGTATACAGAATGACTAACTCACACTAATAAGACCAGAGAGCTCCTTTCTTATTTGATTCATGACCTCTGTATGAGCAAGTCCTTGATTGCTACTGTCAACTACAGAATGATGCTGCTTGTCATCCATACTGGAGTTGCATTTCTGTACTGGAGTGGCCATTGTTGTTTCTCGAAGTTTCACTTCAATTTTCTAGTTCAGATAGTTTCATCCTTGATGTTTAGCCCTAGAAGATACAAAAGATCGGACTGTATATAAACAAACGATAGTTAAGACTTGTCCATTCTTATTTTTTGCTGTAAACGACATGCATATATTGTCCAACATTTCTTCCTATACAAGCGTTGTTTTTAAAACCTGTGTCTAACGGTCCTTGAAATCATGGGATCGTTTAGTACTCGTATCCGGGTACTCGGATATCCGAGAACCCTTCACTATGATCTAGTCATCAGTTCCGCGATGTCCAGATTCGCTGAGAAGCGGCCTTTGATATTTTACGAGTACCTATATAGACTATTTGTTTTATCTTGAAAGTATTATAATTAAATGCAATTTGTCCTTTATGAGAATCGAAACTTACAAAATGTAGTTTAGATACACCGGATGCAGACATGTTTGTTTGGCAGAAAAAGAACTTCGTCCACTTTTAAACAGAGGTAACTGCTTAGTTCAAGTGGCCTCTAGCACAGGTTCTCAACGTTAAGCTCTCTAGTCAGACCTGTCTTTATTTCATTTCATTTTTATTTTTCCGATCCGGTGAAAGTTAATATAGAGCACCTCCGTGTAGTCTCGATAATGAGACATTTACGGTGCTACATTTCTTTTGTTTATTTGGCGACCTATCAAAAACTAAAATCGCTTTTGGGGATTGTTACGAGTATCTACACCAACCTCCCTGTAGCTTTGGAGACAAACAAGAGCTGTATGTATTTCAAATCAATTGTTTCTTTCCCCCAAATATTTACCACACCGTAGCGTACGACTTTCCATGGGTTCCACTTCACCTATTAATCCTGAATCCTTTACCAAGCGAGTCCTTTTTCTTCCGGCTTAGCCAAATGCAATGGCTTAAGACCTACTTCTTGGTACTGATAAAGAATGAATAGATGGTAACTTGCGATTGGTAAAAAATGTGCACATGATTATTCGGCGGGTCCCTGCTGGCATATTTGCTCACACATTCATGAAAACATTATTTACAACCGTTGCTGTAGCCCGGTACTCAGGCCCTGTACTTCAGTCATACCAATAAACAAGGTATAGATCTAGATAGAAAAACCTACAGAAATATGTGTTGTTACTTACTCTTTATCTAAAATACAGAACAGATTTTGATAAAATTATATGAATGTACTTGTTTTGCAGCTTTATTTTATGATTTTCTTTTTTTAAGAAAATGCTATATTTAACGGACTGATACCAGTCTACCGTTGATTATTTTTACATGCTATAAATTTGGAAATTTGGTATTTTCATAAGCGTTACACAAATAACCTAACACTACTTTCCAACAGTATGAAAAACAGTGAGGAAATTGAGGCAAATGCTCGTGAGGTTACTTTTCATTATTTTACTTCATATTGAGACACAAAAGAGTTTCAATATTCATATCGCCGTATCTTTTACGCCGTCTTTAGATCAATTTTATAAAGATGTTTCATGTTAATTATACGACGCTCAATGTTGTCGATCCTACTAAATCTATTCTAGACACGATTCATTTGTCCAGGGACTCTCTATATACATTAAGAATTCCTTATTTGTCGTCTGCAACAATAATGAAATCATGGATGACTAGATCTGTGTATCTGTAGTAGGTCTTCTGTAGGGCTGGTGAACGTTCCAAAACGCGGACATTCGATTGCACTAGATCTGTAGATCTAATTGATTTCGCACAATGTTTTTTTCTTGTATAATGAAATATTATGTTCCGTTTTCAACTTCTTGCATAATGTTCACTCACAAGTGTTTTAATCAAGTGCACCAGGGTTATTGAGTATTTATACCTCCTTAGTGAAGAGTATGTCTGATCTCTTTACGCAGGTACCAGAGTAAAGATCCAGTGAAAGTATTTCTAAAATTCGCCATAATTATGACTGAATAATAGCAGATTGTTGCTCAAGTTTTCATTATCATTCCATAGGTACAGCAATTAATTTTCGTAAGTTGTGACGGTCGTTTTGAGTCTCCGCCCGGTACTACCCAATCAGCGCGAAAATTTACCCACGACCGTTGAAGTTGAAAAGAATTGTAAACATGTTCTTGTATAACGCTACACGTGAGATAATCTATTTTTAGAAAAAGATGTCAGACATGTACCAATAGATCAAGTGTATTTAATAAATATTATACTTTGAGGGAAATTAGACATATCTGCCGTGGTAAGGGAATATGTTTATCTCTTTTTCTGTTCGTCTAATTTTGACAACACATGAAACAGAAAATAGACAGTTGAAGATAAATGAAAAAAAAAAAGAGATCTTGCCCGAGATCTGTCTGATCTGCAGCAGACGGCATTGTTTTGAAAAATAAGAATTCATTTCAAGGCATGAAAATACTTGTAGAAGTAGTATCACAGTAAAAAGTGCATGAAAAAGCTAGATCGGTCTACTCAGAGTAGCGGGATAACTTGAAAAGCCGTCTGCTGTAAGATGCACTTAATGTCGTCTGCAGGATAAAGGAGTGAAAGGAAAAGAGTTTTGACTGGTGATCAGGTAAAGTTGAGGATATTCCTACTCTTTAATTCATCATCGAAAAAAAAACAACACTTGGACTTTTCCACATTCAAAGCATTTGCAGACATGTTGGGCTAATATAGAGTCAGGCCCGTCACCATTCGGCATACCTCGGGTGATTCGGTGATGAAATCCCTCAGCTGTATCACATAGCTTGATTTGCACCTACACGGTACATTTCGCACATCTCCGGAAGCACACCGCTTTACTGTTATTGAAATTGTAAGGCTCCTCTTTAGAAAGAACACATGAGTAAATTTTCTATCGTTATCTTTCTAAGAGTATTTCAGTCAGCAAACAGTTTGTACATTCAATTTTTAGCGTGGTTTATCAATTCCGTTAGGAGCTTTCATCAACAGATCGATAGAAGTGAATAACTTCACAGTGGTTGTTCATGTCATTGCTAAGCGATCTACAGGGGCACCGCCATGTTTAAGATTATGTGATTGGTAGTTCAAAATGGAAGTCTCCTTTATACAGACGAGGTTAGATGTAGGTACGGAATCGGCGGAGTTGTGACGAGTGGCCCGTCACCTGTTGTGGAAAGTGGTGAATAGCAGCAATTAAGTGCCGAAGGCAAAGGAGGGGGAGAGCATGAGAGGGGGATCTGTATGGGGGTTGGAGGGGATCTCCCCCCAAGAGAATTTTTTATTTAGGGGCACCTCATAATGCATTTTTAATGTACTTTTAGATGCAATTGGGGCTTAATTTCAGTTGTGTTGGTCACAAAGTTTTGCCCGGTAGATACGAAAAAGAAGAAACGTAAGACTCAAGATGATCTTTTGACTATATGTTTTTATTCCCAAGCTCTGCCAGTTGCATCAGGTGGTGACATCAAGGTTAATGTCTGCCTAAAGCAAAAAGTAAGCCAAAGTGCAAAGTCTCTTGTATCAGCAGTGACTCCATTTGGAACTTTGAAGACTCACTTTTTCGAGATATAGAGGATCTTTTCATTTGGAACACTGATTAATGGTGTACAAACTTTGTCTAGATTTAGGATGCACAATTACCCTAGGCTTGCTTATAGGCTAATAGCCAGAGATGACAGAATGCAAGATCTTTTGCTTCCTTGTAATAAAGCCATGGGCTACTGTCAAACCACAAGGGCTAAAAACTTCTCTGCCTGGCTTTCTTTCACATAAAATGTACATTGTTGGACCCAAAAAGTCTTGGGCTGATTTGGAACAGGAGGCACTTGTATCTAGATCTATCCATAATGGAATAAAAAACATTGACATGGAACTGTTGGTAGTCACAGGACTTACAATGCTCATACATGTAAATGAAAAATGTTTCAAACATACTTTGCTGCCTGGCACATTCGTTGATGTAGAAAAATTGAGAAAAATTTTAAAAGTACATTAAGATGATTAAAAACTTTCTTCTGTTGCTTCAAGAACAACATGTTGCTGTATTTTGTTTTCATACCATTGTTGGCATACACATTCAAAAAGAAATTCAAAAAGAAACCTAATAGCTCAAGTGGTAGAGCCTAGGACTTATAAACGTCAAGTCTTTGACCACTTGAGGGTGTGGGTTCAAGCCCCATGGCTGGCCATTTAAAGTTATTAAGAGTCTTTCGGATAAGAGGCTAAACCATGGTGTGAGTGGAAGAAGTGGTCGTAACTTAGTATAGGTTTCATCCAGTATTTTGCACTATCCCCCATAACAAAACCTAACAGCCTTCAGAGGTCAATGATAAGTAAATTGAAGAGTTTATCATGTCTCCTTTTAACAGTTATGAAATGAATCAAGCAGGTGTCATTATAAGATTTTCATTGTTTTGCACGGTGTATGACCGCTTGATTTTGTACCTTGGCCAGGTCTTTTGCTGACACAAGCAATAAGCATTATTGATAACTTTATCAATAAATTGGGGCACTTTTGATGATACAGTTGAATAAAATCAATGTTAAGCACAAAAGAACAATAGGCTGAAAAGAAAGAAGTAATACAGCCGATAGCATATTGGGCCAAAAAAGTGGTCCGATGCTTGCCGTACCTGCCAGACTGGCGACTTGGCCTTGAGATCCAGATCACTTAGATGTATGAGATTTGGCTATAACAGAGCAGAAACATTTTGGGTAACAAAAGAATTTTTCCTCAGGGTCGTTAAAACATGGCATTTGTTTGGTAAAGGATTAATTTGTATGGATTCAGATTTTTAACAAGCAATTGCACTGGTGTATCAGAGGTGTAGGACATGGGCATCTCAAATCATAGGTTCCAGGTTGAACTTCAAGTCCCAGGATGAGTAGAAAAAGAAAAATATTTATCATCTGCAAATCCTTTCAGTGTGGATGAGTCTAGAATTTTGTCATTTTGAAAAGAGTTAACTTAGTCATCTGGCAGAATTCAAGTTAGATCTACATATCTATAAAATTTACGAATTTCGTTTCAGTTACCGGAAATAAGTGAGAGAAAATGGTGACCATTTTAGATGACAACAATCTGGCAATTTGTGCCTTTGTAACGATAGGCATGCAGTTTGTTTTCTTTTTGATTGCCTGTTCTTGCAAGTTTGACAAAGTGACTGACTTTGCAGGCGGTACCAATTTTGTTGTCCTAGCCGTGTTAACATTCCTCCTTGCCTGGGTTTGTTTTATTTTTTTTTTGTTTTTAATTGTTTTCCCTTGCTGTTTTGTATTGTACATCCATTTATCCATCTCCTCTTCCATCTAGGTCCTATTCAGTGGGAGATGTCAGTTTACACAGTAGTTATCTGTATGCTGTTGAATGCTGTTTTCAACATTATTTCAGTCATATCCCAGCAGCCTATGTACCTATCCAATCCTTTGTGGAGTCTCTTTTACTAGTACTTTGCGCAAATCTCTTTCCTAGCCGCTCACTGGTTTTCCACATTATTATCAGGTAACAATGTTCCTTTATGAGAGAATAATGAATTATGTTGCAATAACTATTGACTGAATGGTGTTATATGTCTCTTTCAATATTATTTCAGTCATATCATGGAAACTGCTTAAATTCATTCACATTTGTCCTTGGTTTTACCATTACAATGTCCCTTCATGAAAGAAAAATGAAGTTTGTAATTCTTTATGTGTTTCCTGGATTTCACAATTTCTTAGCTAGGGCTTTGAAATGTCATGCCCAAGGACAGTCCCATAAAAAACGCAGCACACTGAGTGAGGATCAATTCTGGAATCTTCAGTTTATAAGACCTACATCTTAACCATTTATCACACAAAATAATGTCACACCAATCAATTTCGAAAGCAATTACAGATTGCAAATCAGCTGTGGATTAGATTTTAGGATTTGTGTCTGGAAATGTAGAAAACATTTTGGGATAAGGAGAAAATGCTGGTTACCAGCATTTTCTCCTTTTTCCAAAACGTTTTCAAACTCAAAGGCGTTCTTCCCCAGGGTTTTTAAAACTCGGGATTGTGTGGTAAAGGGTTAATACTGAGCTATATAAGAGCCCTGTAATGACTCTCATCAAACCTCGAGAGGAGTTTCACAGGTTGGTGTTATTTAAGGGATAGGTTTTGTATTCGTTAACCCTTTCCCAAACAAGCCCTGGTTTTCATGTGTCTGCAGTACAAGTCTTTTGAAAACACTGTGGGAAAAGGAGAAATTGCTCGTAACGAGCAATTTCTCCTTTTCCCACAGTGTTTTCTACCCTTTTTGAGACCTTTCTGCCATTTTTATCAAATTTAAAATTGTCGTCTGCAAACTCTTTTAATTTGGACCAGTCTAAAATTTGTCGTTTGGGAAAGGGTTAAGGTAGAAAACATTCTTGCACAAGGAGAAATTGCTATTTACTCTTTTTCCCACTGTGTCTTCAAAAAACCCTTCCTTCTGAGTGCTAAAACACTAGGTTATTTTGTAAAGGGTTACTGGAAAACAAAATTGCGACTTGACCATATTGAAAGCAGAAGATAAATGCAGCGTCTTTGAAGTGATCATGATTTGGTTTGAAAGATGAGAATTTATTGTGAGAAGGTAAGAAAATTGTGGTTACCAGCATTTTTTCCCACAAGGTTTTAAGTAGCATTCTTCCTCAAAATCATGAAAACTCTTTATTGTATGGTATATAGTTAAACTTGGGGTACAAGTGTAATATTTACTTTTTCCTCTTTGATTTCAGACCTTTTCAACAAGACAGATTGTTGTAACTGTATGTATCTGTGTATGGGGTGCTCGTTTATCAGGATATCTACTGTACCGAATCTTAAAAATTGGAAAAGACGACAGATTCGATGATAAACGTGACAGCTGTCTTTCTTTTGCGGGCTTTTGGACTTTTCAGGTAGATGACTGTTACGTTTTTGTTTTGTTTTTTTAAAACATGAGATGTATATTCTAAGAAATGATGGTTAATTTTCCCCAGGTGACAAAACTTTAGACTTGCCCAAATTGAAAGCATTTGTAGGCAAAAAATTACTTGTATGTGGAACTTAAATGATGAGATTTTTCTTTGAAAAGATAAAAAACACAGTGGGAAGAAGAGAAAATGCTGAGGCCTTTTTGAAAAATTATCCCCCTAGCCCTTGGAGAGCAAACTGGAAGGTAGTGATATTGTAGACAACATAGATCTAGGATCATTAGACGAAAATGTTTATCCAGATCAGACACACACGCTGACTACTTTCTATTTTCCATGATCATGGCTTAAAATTTCATGAAAAAGTGTTTGCAAAGAATACTGATTTTTATGACACAATTGTGGTATCGTTCAATATGAACACAAGTTCCCTGGTATATGATGCATAGATCTATCAATGAAATTCAGCATTAATGACAGAAAAGGCCATATACCTTAGCATTTTGTCAACATTCCTCCTTTTTAACCCTACAGTGAATCTCAACAAATTGAGCCATACTCTGTGAAAAGGGGGCATAATGTATAGATCTGCAAAAAGTATCAACAAAGGTCAGCCTGTGCAGTCTGCGCAGGCTGACCTGGGCCAAAACTTTTCGCTATTAGTCATTTTTCTGTATATCCAAGGACCATTCTACCTCGTGATTAAGTTGACCTAGGCCAAAACTTCGCTATCGGTCAATTTTCTGTGTGTCCAAGGACCATCCTACTTCATGATTAAGTCAGTTGTTAAAAAAATGGCTACTATGGATCTATACTTATGTGATAGCTTGATAGGTATAATGCATCACAGAGATGTATTAAGCCCCCTTTTGCCAGAGCTTTGCTAAAATGCATATGATTCTTTCACCTTGTGTCTATGCTCAACTTTTTTTCGATATATGCAAATGTTTAAAATGTCTTAATGTATCACTTTATTCTATTTCAATGTAGGCTGTCTGGGTGTTCACTGTAAGTCTACCTGTTATATTTGTAAATGCCCCAGGTAGCGCAGACATACGAGACTACTGGACAGTCATGGATATTGTGGGTCTCGTGTTGTTTGTGACGGGTTTGCTGGTGGAGGCAGTGTCGGACCAACAGAAGTTCAACTTCAGAAACAATCCAGCTAATAAAGGCAAATGGTGTGATAAAGGTTGGTGATATTCGTATCAAGATTTCTTTGTAACTCTGCACCAGAAAACAAAAGGCTCTTTCAAATTCAAACATGGTGTCAGTGACGAATTGGATGTGACTCAGATGATGAAATTTGTCTCTGTAAGTGTACAAAACAGTTTGGGAAAAGTAGAAAATGTGTGCTACCAACATTTTCTCCCTTTCCCATGACATTTTCAAGTTTCTTCCTGAAACTGTATAGTTTGAGAAAGGGATATACTTTGCAACAAATTTTCAGACCTGTTCAGATTATTGAAACATTAGCAGATGAAAAAGTCAGTATGGCTGGAATGATGGCATTTTTCTTCAAAAAGGGAAGAGAACATTTCGAAAAAAGGAAGAGAATGCTGGCCACCACAGTTTTCTTATTTTTCCACAATGTTTTCTAAGGCCTTAGAGTTGTAAAGGATGGATTTTTGTGATAAAGAGTAGACACCGAGAAAAAAGCTTTTGAAAACATTAGAGGAAAAGAAGAAAATGTTGGTAACAAAGTTTCTATCCATTCTGATCCTAGTCCCGTCCTATATGTATCATTTAATTTGTCATCAGCAAAAGCTTTCGGTTCCCACCAGTCTAGAATTTTGTCTTTTAGGAAAGAGTTCACATTTGATTCATGAAGTAAATGTACCCTTTTTCCAAACAACACAATTTTGAACTTTTACATGTTGAAAGCAGTTGAAGAAGACAAAATAATTGTGTTTCAAGAATAGAAATTGTTTTGGGAAGGGTAGAAGACATTGTGGGAAAAGGAGAAAATGCTTGTTTCCAGCATTTTATCCTCTTTTCCACAATGTCTATACAAGCTTTCTTTCTAAGTGTGGTAAATGGTTTAGGTTCAAAGAGATTTCTTCCTCAAGATCTTAAAGATACATCCACTTTATTATGTGGTAAATGGTTAATACTTTACCAAGCAATCCTGTGTTTCAACAACTCTGATGAGTTTGGCCTTTGAAAACATGGTTGGAAAAGGAGAAAATGCTGGCGACCAATATTTTCACCTTTTCCCATTATGTTTTTTCTACACTTTCCAAGATAAGTCTTATCATTTCGGAAATGCTTGATTTATTGTCTGCAAAATTGTTACACTTTGGAAAAGTCTGAATACTTTTTAAGCTGGTATTGGTAAAGAGTTAAAAATACTGAATTATTTGTCAAATGGATAACTCCGTACCACACAACAAAATTCTCCATCTGTCAATAAGCATTTGCAGAAGATGAATCAAGTGTGGCTTGAATGATACATGTAGAATTTGTCTTTGAAAGGGTAGAAAACATTTAGAGAAAAGGAGAAAATATGATGATCACCAGCATTTTCACCTTTTTCTTTAAGGTTTTCAAAAAGCTGTTTCCTTTGGGGTCATTGAAACACAGGATTGTTTGGTAAAGGGTTAAAAACCAATCAAACAAGGCAGTATATGTAGACTGTCTTTTCTCGTCTTACAGGATTCTGGAAATTATCTCGGCATCCAAACTATTACGGTGAGATACAATTGTGGATAGGCATTTTTATCATCAGTACAAGTGTTCTGTCCAAGGGACAATGGGCAGCAGTGTTGTCTCCACTGTTTATAACCACCATTCTACTGTTTCTGAGTGGCATCCCTTTACTGGAGAAGAAAGCAGATCAGAGATATAGGAGGTATGGACCATAAATTTTTTATTATCCCTTCATCACACAATCCAATGTTTGAATGACCTGGAAGAAGAAAGCTGTCGAAAACATTGTGGGAAAAAGAGAAAATGCTGGTGGCCAGCTTTTTCCTTTTTTTCCACAATGTTTTCTACCTATTGGAGGACAAATTCTATAATTTGAAAAACATTTGAATTCTCCTTTGTAAATTACTTCAATATAAACAAGTCTAATATTTTGCAGTGTGTTAACCCCTACCACACAGTCCCAAGTTTCAACGACCCCGAGAAAAAAGGCTTTTGAAAACATTGTGGGAGAAGGAGAAAATGCAGGTAACCAGCATTTTCTCCTTATGCCACAATGCAATGTTTTCCACCCTATCATAGACAAATTCAATCATTTTAGTCACATTTCAATTGTCATCTGCAAATGCTTTCGATTTGGACAGGTCTACATTTTTTTTTACATGGTAAAGAGTTAAAGGGTTATGTGACTGTTTACCAAGCAGTTCTTTTATTTTATGATCCTTATGTAGAATCTCTCTTCTTTCAATCAATCAATTAGTCCGTCAATCAATTAATCGTTCAATTAATCAATCAGTCGGCCATACATTCAATCAATCAGTCAGTTAATCAATCAATGAATCATTCTTTATTAGTTGTCGTAGGTCTGTGGCCCATACATCAATATTAACTCCTTACCTAATGACAAAATTTTAGCCTTGTATACATTGAAAGTATTTGCAGATGACAAATTAGATATAGCTGAAAATAATTATTGGTCAAAAGACAGTTAATTTAATTTTTTTTTTCTTTTGCAGCAATGAACTATACAGGGAGTACAAAAATAAAACCAGCCCGTTATTACTTCTATGGCCCGGTTGTTACGGATGTTTACCTCGACCAATTAAGTGTCTCTTTTGTTGCGAGTTCCCATTTTATAACTATCTGGACGATGACACAGAGAAAGTCACCATAACAAAGGACCTAGAAAATAAGAATGGGGACAATAATGTTTAAATCTGAGAAATTAGAGGAATCTCTATCAACTCTTTACCAGACAGGAAAATAAAACTATGTCAAAACTGAAAGCATTTGTAGACAACAAGACAAATGTGGCTCAAGCAGTGGTTTCGGTTTTCACAAGGTTAAAAACATTGTGGGAATTGAGAAAATGCTGGTAACCAGCATTTTCTTCTTTTCCCTTGTTATTTTCGAAAGCCTACTTTCTGCGGGACATAAAAAATGATATTATTTGGTGAAGGGTCAATGATATTGGGTTGATATTTGTTCATCTTTTATGAGGTGGGTCTCTTATCAAAGGAAAGTAGAATTGCTTGTGTTCTTCATTGAACTATAAACCTTTGAACTCTTTGCCACTTAATTCTGACTTTTAATGATCATGAAGAAGAAGGATGCTTCTGAAAACATAGGAAGAGAATGAAAATGCTGGCAACTAGCATTTTCTCCTTTTTCCGGCACTGTTATTTCAAATACTCATACTGGTTTCACCATGTCTGTCTGTCTGTCTATCCGTCAATCCATCTGTCTTTTTTTCATTTTGATGCTCTAACTCAAAAGCTGTTTGATATAGGACATTTAAACTTATACAAGTGTTGCTCATGACCTAAGGAGGAGCCCTATTGTTTTTGAATCACATGGGTCAAAGGTCAGGGCCACTGGTGGTCTTTGTTTTGAAAATCATTTCCGTTCTCTGATTGTGCTGCTTCAGGGACAAGATGCTGGTGGGGGGTATTTGTCCACTTTGCCACAGTTCCAGTTAGAGCTACATTTATTTTGTTGTTTGCAAACTTCGATAGTTTGGTAAGGGTTAGGAACAAATTTTATTGGTTTTTGTAGACAATATAGATCAAGATCAGGCTGTCATCATCAGTGAGCAGATTGATTCAGTTTTACAGTAGTTATGACTGTGAATGAGATTATATTATTGTCAAGGATACTACACTCTGCTTTTCCCTTTACCAAACAATCCTGCCTTTTAGTGATCCTGAAAGAAAAGAGGGAAAAAGACAAAGTGCTGGTAATCAGCATTTTCTCCTTTTCCCCACAATGTTTTCTATCCTTTCACAGACAAATTCCATCAATTAAACAACATTTAATTCTTGACCACACAATCCTGACTTTAAACAACCCTAGGGAAGAAGGCTATTGAAAACATTGTTGGAAAATGATAAAGTACCTGTAATCTAGTAAACCAGCTTTTTCACCTATTCCCTCAATGTTTACTACCTTTTGAAAAGGAAATTTCATGTTTTGAAAGACAATTGGTTTGCTTTCAATTTAGGCAAGGCTATGATTTTGTCATTAGGTAAAGAGTTAATGCCGTCTGAAAATGTTTTGGGTTTGGTTAAGTCCAAAATTTGTCATTCGGTAAAGATTTGAAAAGAAAAAAAACAAATGCCAGCATGGAAGGTAATCAACAAGCAGATTTACTCGGTTTTATCACAATTTTGACTGTAAATAAGATTACATTCTTGACAATAGATTAAGAATTTCAGTCTGCTTTACTCAACATAAGACTATGCATATTTACATGAGCCATGCTCTGTGAAAAGAGAGCTTAATGCATCTGCAAAAAGTATCGACCCTCGTCAGCCTGCTCAGTTTGGGCAGGCTGACATGGGTCAGAACATTTTGCAATTCATAAATTTTCTTACATATGACAGGACCATTCTACCTCCAGATCCAGTTGATTGTTAGACTAAATGGATTTTATGGATGACTTGCTTGGTAAAAGGCAATAGAGATGCATTAAACCCCCTTTTCAAAGAGTATGGCTCATATGCATAGGTTGAATGGCTGAGTAAGATTACGCCTTGCCATGAAGTAGTTTCTTTATATTGGTGTACTTATGTTTTGTAGAACTACACATTATGTAAATTGTGTTGTAATTTGAATTATATAATTGTTTAACTCTTTACCAGACAACAAAATTACAGACTGGTCCAAATTGAACCCATTTGCAGATGACTATTTAAATGGGCTTAAACGATCGAATTTGTTTTTGATTGGGTAGAAAACATGGTGGAAAAGGAGAAAATGCTAGTTACTAGCATTTTCTCCTCTTCCCACTATGTTTCCAAAAGCCCATTCTATAAGGGCATTAAAAACCTGGGATTGTGTGATAAAAAGTTCACATTTTACCAAATGACCTTATGTTGCACAATCCCTGAAGAGAAAGGTGTTTAAAAACAGTGTTTGAAAGGGAGAAAACGCTATCAACTAGCATTTTTGTCCCTTTTTCTACAATGTGTTCCTTCTCTTCAAGACAGAAATTCACATTTGAGCTACATTGAACTTACTGTCTGCAAATGCTTTCAAAGTGGGTGAGTCTAAAATTTTATTGTCTGGTAAAGAGTTGTCTGGTAAAGAGTTAAATGTATGATCCATGCTCTGTGAAAAAGGAAGTTTAATGCATTTGCAAAAAAGTATCGACCCAGGTCAGCCTGTGGAGGCCACACAGGCTGACCTGGGTTGAAACTTTTTTTTTTTTAAATTTTCTGCATGTCAGAGGACAATTCTACCTCATGATTAGCCAGCTGTCAGACGAATTGCATTTTATGGGTCCATAATTATGTGATAACTTGCATGATGTAATGCAACACAGGGATGCATGACGCCCCCTTTTCCCAGAGTATGGCTCATGTTTTTGACTCATGAATTTACAAAATGTTTTTGAATCATTAATTTACAAAATGTGCCATATCAGACATCTCTTTGTCAACTCTTTACCAGACAACAAAATTTGGACTTGTCAAAACTAAAAGCATTTACAGACAACAACTAAATGTTGCTCAAGTGACAGGATTTGTCTGGCTACCTCAGTGGTTAGCGTATCTAACTTGTGACCTGGTGGCTGGAGTTTGATACCTGGTGGAGGCTTACTTTCTTTCTGGCAATTTTTGCCTCCCACCTCTGATGCATGTGAGAAAAGTAGTTGGCGGCTTTGGAAAGGAAGTTGTTTCAGTACTGGTGTGAGAAAGCCAGGAAAGACATGGGTGCTTCACTGACTGCCATGACATGACCTGAGCTGTTAAAATGGTGTTAAACTCCAAAACCAAGATTTTCTATGAAAGGGTTGAAAACATTGCTGGAAAAGGAGAAAATGCTGTCACCAGTATTTTCTCTTCCTCCCACATTTGTTTTCTAAAGCCCACTTCCTAGGGGTCATTAAATCTCTGAATTGTGGGGTTTAGGATATACCCAACTTTTTTATTTTAGGGTGGAAAACATTGTGGAAAACAGTGAAAATATTGGTCTCCAGCAGATTCTTGTTCCCCCACACTGTTTTCAAAAGCCTCCTTTTTATCAAGGTAATGAACTCTTTACCAAACGACAAAATTTTAGACTGGTGCAGATTAAAGCATTTGCAGACAACAAACGTGCCTCAGTTGAAATTGACTTGGGAAAGGTAGAAAGCATTGTGGGGAAAGGAGTAAATGCTGGTTACCAGCATTTTCTCTTTTTCCCATGATTTTTTCAAAAAATATTTTCTTCAGGGTTGTTTAAAGTCGGGATTGTCTGGTAAAGGGTTAAAAACTTGGGATTGTGTAAAAAGTTTTACTAGATTAATACATAATAACTGATACACCTCATCATGCCAGTAGAAAGGCATGCATATTGAGCATGTAGATAATATTTATATCCATATACAGATTTTGTTGTTAGTTAGCTCCATTGTTGTAAATTTGTTTTGTTTTGTAGGGTTTCATGTTGTTTCAAAATTATCATTATGCCCCCCCCCCCCCCCCCCCCCCCCCCCCCCCCAGTGTATGTGTGCTGGGGGGGGGGGGGGGGGGGGGGGGGGGTATTAAAATAGCATCTGTCTGTCCATTGATGCAATTTTGTGTCCTCATTTTCTACAGTTTTCAACAAATTTGGCTGAAATTTTAGTGGTAGCCTGCCAACCATGGGAACTTGTTGGCTCTGATTTTTTCGACCCTCACCCAGTGGCAAGGCAACCAGTCAGGGGTATTTTTGTCATCATATTCAAATCATTGTTTCATATTTTCAAAGTAAATAACTTTTGGCAGCTGTTACCTAATATTTATATTAACTAGTGAACAAAGTATCATAACGAACAAAGTCTTTGTTTTTCATGAGAATAGGTTTTTCTGTCAGTGAAAAATAAAAAGGCAATCATTCTGCAGGATACCTGGTCTGTTTCATTATCTAAAATTCCATAGAACTTTTTACCAAATGGTCCTGCATTTTGATGACCTTAAGAAGAAGACTTTTGAAAACATTGTGGGAAAAGGAGAAACTGCTGGTAATCAGCATTTTCTCCTTTACCCATATTGTTTTTTTTTTTTTTTTTTTACTCTTTCAAAGACAAATCTGTCATTGAACCATGTTTGTCTGCAAATTGCTTTCAATAAGGAACAAGTCTAAAATTTTGTCATCTGGTACTTAAAAGAATTAAATTCAAATCAAATGTTTCGTTCAAGCGAGATTTGGTAGAAAACATAATTCCTTTACCATTTATTTGTGAGTGTTTATAGTTGTAAAGTTATTTGAACAAGTGTGCTACAGTTATGATTTTAGCTCTGTTGTTGTCTTATCAGGCACAGACAGCTAAGGTCATTCAGCATCAATGAGCCATGTTCTGGCAAAAGGGGGCTTAATGCATCTCTGTGCTCCATGGTACGAAGCAAGCCATCATATACATTTAGATCCATAATAGCCACTTATTTCAACAACCAGGTAGACTGGCCCTTAGACATACAGAAAATTGACAAACAGTGAAAAGTTTCGGCCCAGGTCAGCCTGCGCGGACTGCTTAGGCTGATCTGGGTCGATACTTTTTGCAGAAGCATTAGGCCCCATTTTTATAGAGCATGGTTCATTTGTAATGTAACAAATTAGATTTTCTATTGGCAACATGATGTTGTATTGTCTAGATGATCACTGAACAAACAAACTCAATACTTGTGCCTTTTATAGGTGGTGCTAAGGTTTCAGTGAGATATTGCCACAAGTTTTAAAACATTCTCTATTTCAGTACTTATTTACTACTACTTAATTCAAAGACTAGCCATCTGGTTGGCTGAGTCACTTCATCACAGCCAACCACAGGGCCGCAGTAACCAACCATTCTTAATTGTATTCCTATTCTTATTGTCAAGAATGGGTTGGGAGTTTGGGCCCCTGTGTAATTTGGTTTAGAAAAAGTTTGTTCTTCAAATGCTAAAGTAAATTACTACAAAATAGCATTGTTGTGAAAAAACTTCAGTCCTTTACAAAGCAATCATGTTTTTATCAACCTTGAAAAGAAGGCATTTGAAAACATTGTTGAAAAAAGAGAAAATGCTAGTAACCTGCATTTTCATCAACCCTAAAAAAGAAGACTTTGTAAACATTGTTGAAAAAGGAGAAAATGCTAGTAACTAGCATTTTCTCCTTTTCCAACAATATTTTTTTACTGCAAAGTACTTCAGAAATCATTTCAATTTAGCAGAGTTTAAAACTGTGACGTTTTGTAAAGAGTTACTGTACATTTATTCGAGGTTTTATTTTCTGTTTTGTATTTAACTCTTTAGCAAACAACAAACTTTTAGGCTTGTCCAAATTTGAAGGATTTTCAAACAGTAAATGTCGCTCTTATAAAATAATGTGGCTTTGCAAGTGTGGAACACATTATGGAAAAATTAGAAAATGCTGGCTACTTGTATTTTCTTCTTTCCCAGTGATGTTTCAAAAGACATCAGTCACAGGGATATTAAAATACATGTGCATTCTTTTTGATAAAGGGGTCAACGAAGTGTATTGGTTATTTTTATTTAGTAGTTGGTCCATTTATTATCTGTGTTTGTTTGTCTCCATTCTTGTAAACAATATTGTAACTACATATTTATTATTTTCTTTGTTGTCTTTGTAATCTTTTGTACAGCATTGTACTAAGTTTGATAATTTTCAAATAAAGCTTTTAGATATTTATTTAACAATTAGAATTATGTAATCATTTTTATCTCGGCTGTTTTCTAAGAAAGTGCCTTGATATTGTGATAGCCCAGTTGTCAAATAATGTCTGTGTAGTCTTGCAAAATTTTGAGATTGTCTCAGATCTCTCTCATTACTGAGGACATTTTCATGGAGCATACATTCTCATTTTTAGCTCAGCCATTTTCCAAGGAAATGCCACGGTAGTGTGATAGCCCTGTAGTCATCTATGTTTTGACATTTTCTCATATCTCTGTCATTACTTTTACCTCTGAATTCTTAACAAGAGGACCAACTTTAAAGATTGTCTTATCAAAAAGCATTACATGGGGCTCAGATGATAGGATTTGTCTTTGAATAGATGAAAAACATTGTGGGAAAAGGAGAAAATGCTGCTAACCATGTTTTCAAATGCTTTCTTCTTCAGGATTTTTAAAACACAAGATTGTTTCATAAATGGTAAGGAATTCTTTCAAAAACTTCAAAATTAATGTGGAACTGTTGTTCAGGTTGCCATAGCAACAGAATAAAAAAACGACCAATAGCATAAAATTTTGCCAACTGTGCAGGCTGACATGGGTCGATACTTTTTTGCAAATGCTGTAAGCATGGCTCAATGATTTTTCATTGCAATAGGAGAGAAACTGGCATATCATCTTCTGTATATTGGCATGACTATAACGATGTTAACCCTTATCCTGCTAAATAAATAAATGGAAACAAGCTGATAGTAAAAACCTGAATTTTGCTATTTCAAAGGTACTTTTTTGGGGAAAGATATCTCCTTATCAGTCGGTGTAGATTCAGGATCAGACTGCACGTTCTCTGAAGTCTGATCTTGATCTATACTGTCCCCAAAAGGTCAGTGAGCAGCTTAAAGTTTAATAGCTCCCTTTGATGGTTGTTATTGTTGTGGTGAACAATATTTTTATTGCTGGTATTTGGCATGTGCCTTTATATACTACATGTTGAAAGTCAATTATTGTATTATTATCCTAGAAGGTGCCTTTCTTTTCACAAATAGAAAACAGAAGCATATCACAGGAATCGTCCGTCCAGTTACTGTCCCAGTACATACTGATCCTGGCACAATTACGGCTTGCACCACCATTAGGCTCTCCAGGGTTCCAGTTGAAGTAGACAGGTTTTTCATGTGAAGCCTGAAATCTCCAGTCTCCCTCCACGAGCTCATCAGACAACCCTAACCTACATCCGTCATATGTATGAAAAGTGTTGATGTTGTCTGAAAATAAAATGGAGCCAACCAGGTGATATGTACTCTCCATTGAATCCTTATATGAATTTTTAACAGACAACCTAAACATACATCAAGGTTGAGGAGCGATTTGGATTTTGGGTCCGTATTCACCAACCATTCTTTAGAACATTCTTAGTCTAATTTCTAAGAATTTTCTAATTTTGAAAACAGCGCACCCTTTGATTGACCGATCAGATTTGGCGTTACTTTCTACATATAGTTACTAGCATGTTCTCCAATTCCCACAATGTTTTCAGAAGCCTTCCTCCCAAAGTTCGTAAAAATTCGGGATTGTCTGTGGAAGGTCCCCTTTTCCCCCACAATGTTTTCAAAAGGCTTAAAATTACCTCAGGGTCGTCGAAGCTCGGAATTATTTGTTAAAGAGATAAATAGCCATAAGACAATTTCGTAACTACCTTCACAAAACTGTGTGACAAAGTCATTCTCTATCTCGTGGTCCACTTGTACTAAACTTGCCCCGTTCGAAACACAGGTCGCCTGGAAGATATAGGATGAATTACTGGACATAAATGTGGAAAAGCAGCTAGTACCTTTCAAACAGTATTATGTTTATTACCGGTAAAAATTTGCTAATGCCAAATTTTGTGCATATTCAAAGACCATTATACCTCATGAATTAGTCGGTTGTTACAGAAATAGGATTTTATGGATCCATAATTATGTGACGACTTTCTTGGTATCAATGCGTAACGGAGATGCATTAAACCCCCCTTTTGCCAGAGCATGGCTTATATCGATTTGCTATTAATCTCACTTCTATTTCAAGATAGACAAGTTAATCATATGAGAACAACTGTTACAGGATTGTTCTCACATGCGAATACATACATTTGAACCATGCTCTGTGAAAAGGGGGCTTAATGCATCTTTGAAAAGTATCGGCCCAGATCAGCCTGCGCAATCCGCGCAGGCTGACCTGAGCCGAAACTTTTCGCTATTGGTCAATTTTCTGTATGTCAAAGGACCAGTCTACCTTATGATGCAGTCGTTTGTTAGACAAAATGGTTTTTATTGTTCCATGACTTGCCTGGTTTAATGCATTGCTGAGTTACATTTAGCCCTCTTTTTCCAGAGCGTGCTCATTTTTTTTAGTGTTGAATAAATGAGAGATGGTTCATTTATCGTATATGGGCTTTAGCCCTTGCTACGGCCTTATTCCCGTCGTCGACATTTTTCCAAGCAAAAAAAGAGAGAAAGAAATCAATAAATAGAAATTTGGCACTGATATCATTCCCACAAAGAGAGTAGTTCTAAAAATTGGAAGTGGTTGGTCATTCAGCATTCAAAAACACGACCCGAAGCTTACAAAAATAGGTATGGTATCAACTTTTCGAGTACATTAATTAGATAGGTCAAAATTTTTAAGTCTTGACTAAAAAATTGATACATAAAATTAATATACAATGGATGTTCTATTAGTACACTACGGTAGTATAGGGGCCTCTTCAGAACCGATCAAAGGTGACGTAATTTGATGTCATCGGAGGCTTGGAAAAATGTCCAATTGGTCTCAGTCTTCAGAGATATTGGCGTGCAACACACGAAAAGGGACCTTCGGACATTTGCGTAAAGTGTTGTCTCGGATTAACCTGCGCAGTCTGCGCAGGCTAATCCGAGACAACACTTTACGACTACATAAGATTTTTTTCATACAGTAGACTTTCGTGACACAGAAAATCGCACAAAAACGGGAAGTGTCGTCTTGGATTAGTCACAGACTGCACGGGCTGATCTTGGACGACACAGTTTTACGCATATGTCCGAAGGCCCTTTTTCGTGTGTTGCACGCCATATAAGATGCATCGACGATTTTTAGAGAGGATTGACTGTTATGGACAAAAAAATAATAACATGCAGACCTCCAGATAAAAGGGAGTGATAGTATTCTAAATCCATTATTTCTCTTTCAAACCCTATGTTGTGGGTACTCATTAGAATCGTCTCGATGAGACGATTCTAATGAGTACCCATAACATAGGGTTTAGTGGAGAGTGATTGATACTTTGAATTTTGAAATCAAAATCACTCCCTCTATCTGGAGCTCTGACATGGGCTAATTTGTCAGAATAGTTTTAGCGGCAGGTCAAAGTAAGTGAAATGTAAGAGAACTGCTCTTCTGTAAATCATTAGCACTCAGAACATAAGACGATGCTGCTTGTAGCTTTCTCATTTGTTTGTGAATCTAACGAACAACTTTTACAAAGTTTTCAAGAAAACCGCCTACCTCCGCTGCAGTGTAGTTCAACAAAGTTGAAATAAGACGATGCTGCTTGTAGCTTTCTCATTTGTTTGTGAATCTAACGAACAACTTTTACAAAGTTTTCAAGAAAACCGCCTACCTCCGCTGCAGTGTAGTTCAACAAAGTTGAAACAAGTAAATAGCATGAGTCACCAAATGCCGACCATCCAGCAGCACACGTGACCGTCGAGAGCCCTTTAACAGACAGGATAGTTTTGGTTCACATTTAACCCTTAAGCTGCTAAGCGCGACTCACTGACCTTTTGCGGACAGTGTAGATCAAGATCAGACTGCCCAGAACGTGCAGTCTGATCTTGGATCTACAGTGTCCGACAAGGAGATATTTCTCTCCAAAAAATAAGTTTGAAATAACATTATTCGGGTGTTTACTGTCGGCTTGAAAGTTTCATTTAACTTATCAAACAGGATAAGGGTTAACAGCTGTTAGGGTTTTCTTGCCTGGACCCTACATTTATCGACCTCTAGAATCATATCCCCATAAACTTATTGTATCAGGGGAGGTAACCAATCTAATATTCAACAACCACCCAAAATTCTTTTGTTCTTTTTGGCTTATTCCAAAATTAACCATCTGATTAGTCGACTATGTATGTTTCCTCCGCCAATCAGATGGCTAGCCTTGGTACTTTATTCTAAAACTAGCCATGTGACTGTGTGGCGTTCTCTCTTAGCCTAAACAGTCTATAGTAAAGAAGAGAAGGGTTACCTTTTCTTAATCCGTTTTTGTCCCTAGGTAAGTTCTAGGCTTAGAGCTATGCTATTGAAAGGGGTCCTACAGGCTCAGTGGTAAAGTGTAGGACTCGTAACATGGAGGCCCCGGGTTCGAGCATCACTGGATGCACTGTGCTTTTCGTGGGAGTGTCCTTGGGCAAGACACTTCAGAGCCATAGCCTAGTTACAGGTGAAACCCTTAACATACATTGATCAATAGATGAACTGTCGCCATGGTATGACTGGAATAATGTTGAAAGCGGCGTAAAAGACCATTCAATCAGGTATACTGTTGAACACTTTACTGTGAAGATACAAGATTACAAATTCGATCAGAATCAAGCAGTTTTACCGTTGATAATGTTGCAATCAATTCGATTGCACGTTGTGAATTTGCTGAGCGCAAAACAGGTCCGGTGCCCTATTGAAATCATGTAACACGACCAGACATATACTAGGGCTAGAAATACCGTAAAAGCTTCTAACTACACATTCTTATTCAAGATTATTATTATTATTATAGCAGCAATTGTTTGTTACACAGTGAAGAGCTTCTTTGTACCTTTGTTCCGAGTTCATAGCCATATGCACAGAGAACCCCTTGGTTATCCCATGAATATTGAGCTGGCTCGCTAGAATAAGATAAATGAATATCCATGAGGTAACCCACGCCGGCCGTTGGTCTCGGGGTTCTATTTATGTATATATAATAAATATATATGGGCCGTGCTCTGGCAAAAGAGGGCTTAATGCTTCGCCGTGATACATACCACAAAGCAAGTCATCACATGATCATGGATCCATAATGTCCATTTCGTCTAACAACCGACTGAATCATCGAGAAGAATGGTCCTTAGACAAACAGAAAATTGACCAATAGAGAAAAGTTTCAGCTCAGGTCGATAGTTTTCGGAGATATGGTGAGCCTCCTTTTCACAGAGAAGCATGGTTCATATAAACCTGGGCACAGTAGATAGGAATTAAATCTAGGAAAAATGAAATGACTTTGTATTTAAATTTGCATATGAAGTGCATAAAACCAGCGTCACTGGCATCACACAATGCAGTTTGGTGTTTAATTGTTTCTCCCCCGCTATATGTCCATGTTTGTGTTTGAGTCCAGTTTTTTAACTCTTTACCAAACAACAAAATTTTAGAGAGGTCCAAATTGAAAACATTTGCAGACGACAAACTAATGTTGCACAAATTAGGAAATTTTTGTTTGAAAAGGTAAAAGACAATGTGGGAAAAGGAGAAAATGCCGGTAAACAGCATTTTCTCCTTTTCCAACAATGTTTTACAGTCTTTTTCTTTGGGGTCGTTATAAATCGGGATTGTGTGGTAAAGGGTTAACGGTTTTCCGTTGCCTTTTCGCTCTGAGGAAGAACCACGGGTAAACGGCGAGCAACAATGTAAATCCTATATTACACACCGGTATACTGAAAGGTAAACAACTCGTAATGTATTTTCAATACCCCAGTCACGAATTCCATGTTGTTTACAAGTCATTATACTACCAATATTAACATCCATAGTACCAATCGATAGCGGAAATATTATTCTACAAGAAAATCATGTCACAGTTTGAGCCATTTTAAGTTGCTAAGAAATATCTAGCTCGAAACTCTCAACCCAACTCGGAAGAGATCTGATTGCATTGAATCGCGAAAATTTTCAAGAGATAAAACCCATTTTCAACACGAAAAATGTCCGTTCTTGTGCAAGGTGCATTTAAAGCCTACAAATTTAAAAGTATATCTGCACTGAAAATAGAACTTCAATATCTTTTTGTGTTGTACGAACCTTTTTTTATCTGAATATGTCCAGTCGTGTAAACTGTCACCCTTTATGGCCTACTAAGCATGCTTTTGTATCGCGTTTTCTCATTGGCCGGGTCCAGGCACATCTTCATCGATAACCGATGAGAAAACACGTTTTGAAAAACAAACTGAGCATGCGTAGTACGTCAAAATGGCAGGCAGCTGAACGCCGGACAGATTTACCGATGGAAATAAGGATTGTACAGCCTAGCATGTCACATCAAATAGTTTAATGTTTCAGGTTTATATGCCTTAGTGTTGCTGGACCCGAAATGATACTTGTCAAATATTCAACGGCTTTCGAGTTGAGAATGGGTTTTATCTCTTGGAAATTTTCGCGATTCAATGCAATCAGATCTCTTCCGAGTTGGGCTGGTTGACAGTTTCGAGCTAGATATGTCATAGCAACTTGAAATGGCTCAAGTTTCGACATGATTGTCTTGTGTAATAATGTTTCCGCTATCCATTGGTACTACGGATGTTAAAAATCGTAGTAAAATAACTTGTAAACAGCATGGAATTCGTGACGGGGGTATTGAAAATACATTACGAGTTGTTTATCTTTCAGTATATTAGTGTGTAATATAGGATTTACATTGTCGCTTGCCGTTCACCTGTGGGAAGAACAAGCAAAACATGAAAAGCGCAATGCATACTTACGGTTTAGTTTATAGAAAACAGACGTAGGCTGGATCTCAGTACCATTTTCTGTACTCCAAACTTGACTATGCAGCTGACATTTGAAGGTTTCGGTAACGTAAACATAACCCATACAACTTTTGCTCTGTTTACAAGCTCTTGCGCAGTCAATCACGTTTTTCGCTGTGAAATCCCCTGTGTATCCTCCTGACACCGGAATGACGTCATCAAATGCCGGATCCTGACTCCATGCCTTCCAGGATATGTCACCACTTGTGTTATCTAACAGAAACACAACAATAGAAAATGAAGTTTGTTGTTACATTATGGCTCGGTGAGATGATCTCAAAGAAAGCAATGCTATATGACCCGGCGCAAATTGCGAAATGAGACCTTCTGACATTTGCGTAAAGTGTCGTCTCGGATTAGCCTCCACAGTCCGCGCCGGCTAATCCAAGACGGCACTTTACGACTACATAAGATTTTGTCATACAGTAGACTTTCGTGAAACAGAAAATCACATAAGAACGGACAGTGTCGTCTCGGTCACGCATATGTCCGAAGGCCCCTTTTCGTGTGTTGCACACCATATAATCGTTAAAGCATCTTATTTTGTATGAGACTTCTGCATGGTGAAACGTACAGACATAGAAGTACATGTTCAAACCCAGCACCATTGATGTCTGGTCGCTCTCAATGTTAAGTTTTCATAATTTCACTGCTGTTCTGATTTTCACGATAATTTTTCATCATGTCGTGAAACTTGTTTTCTAATTATTTTACATCTCCTTTTAAGTTAAACGTGCATGCTCGGTTTTTTTTTTTTTCAAACGCTGGGTTCCAAATTATGAATGCGCAACATTGAATTTATTAATGCCATGGGCGTGACTGAATCACATATTTGACGTTTTGAATGTGACATGATAGTTACCCGAAGAAATGGCTTGAGTTGAACAAAAACATTTCAGTTTTGACATTTTTTTTCTTTTTTGTGTGTGTGTGTAAGAACTAAAATAAGTGACGATTAGATTGAAAAGCGAAATAAACGCGCGTTAATCAGCCGTTCGTACCATACATGTATCGCGTTAAAGCCGAAGGAAAATCATTAAAAACGTGACAATTCCATTTAATTGCAGCTCTGATTCGGTATATTTATTAGGACACATAGGAAGTAAGGGAGAAAATGCTGGTTACAGGCCTTTTTCTCCCTTCCTCGCGATGTAATTTATTCTTTGATTGATTGATTGATTGATTGAATCAATCATTGATTGATTGATTGAATCAATCATTGATTGATTGATCGATTGATTGAATAGTGTTTCAGGCCGCTTTCAACATTTTTTCAGTCATATCACGGCGACAGCTCACATATTCATGTATTTCCTGAGTTTCACCAGTACTGGGCTGGGGCTCTGAAGTGTCTTGTCCAAGGACGCGTTAAAGCCGAAGGAAAATCATTAAAAACGTGACAATTCCATTTAATTGCAGCTCTGATTCGGTATATTTATTAGGACACATAGGAAGTAAGGGAGAAAATGCTGGTTACAGGCCTTTTTCTCCCTTCCTCGCGGTGTAATTTATTCTTTGATTGATTGATTGAATCAATCATTGATTGATTGATTGAATCAATCATTGATTGATAGATCGATTGATTGAATAGTGTTTCAGGCCGCTTTCAACATTTTTTCAGTCATATCACGGCGACAGCTCACATATTCATGTATTTCCTGAGTTTCACCAGTACTGGGCTGGGGCTCTGAAGTGTCTTGTCCAAGGACTTTCCCACGAAAAGCCCAGTGAATCCAGTGAGGCTCGAACCCAGGGTCTCAAGGTCACGAGTCCTAAACTTTACCATTGAACTAAGCAGGGCCCCTAGTTACTCTTTGAAAGACAAATTATATTACCGGAGCCACATTTAATTCTTGGTACGGCTTTCACAACAATGATTGCCTTTGAGACCAGAGTATATCAAGAGACTACACTAAACGTGCAGTCTGATCTTTGATCTACACTGTCCGCTTTGCTGAGACATCCTTGGCAAGGGCAATCCTGAAACTACAATTATTATTTTTTCTTTTTTTTTCTGCCTGATTTAATTGGCTCTCTGGGGGTTATGTCAATGTTTGCTAATTAAGTTCAGTTTGGTTGGGCTGAAAAGAAAGTCTATAGTAGAAAAATTATTATGTAAATACATTTTTTTTATGCGAAAGGTTTACTTCGTATTATATATGTGAGCCATGCTCTGTGAAAATGGGGTTTAATGCATCTGCGAAAAGTACCGATTCAGGTCAGCCTGCGCGGTCCGCGCAGGCTGACCTGAGCCGAAACTTTTCGCTATTAGTCAATTTTCTGTATGTCCAAGAACCATTCTACCCAATGATTCGGTCGTTTGTTTTAAAAAAAGTGGCTGTTATGGCTCCATAATTAGATTGTAAGTGGTGGCTAGATCATGGTATAATGCATCACTGAGATGCATTAAGCCCCCTTTTGCAAGAGCATGGCTCATGTATATTTAGATAAGGTAAATCCTCTACCATGTTAGTAAAAGAAACATTGGGGGAAAGAGAATATATGCTGGTGGTCGAGGTTCTTCCCTTCCTCACAATGTTGCTCTGTGCTTTCGAGGGCAGCACTCATTATTTGAGTCATTTTAAACATGGAGGGTGTTTTTCATGTACCTTCTTTATGTTTCTCTCATTGTATTTTAATAATGATTTATTGGTATTTCTGAATGGGCTTGTCTAAATTATTTAAAGCACTCTGTGGGAGAGAGAATCTAACCTGTTGTTTAGAATTTGTCCCTCGCATATATTTCTTCGATCAATACCTATTTGTTTTTTTCATATTGTTTCAAATGTTCTGTGATCATTGAATGTCTTTTGGTTACATTTTATTCGAAGAAACTGTACTATATTAAATGTATAATTGTACACTGGGCCAGATGCCTAAATACTCAATAAACTACATCTATCATCTACCTATTCACTAACTAGAGAAGGTACTTGCCATGTTCACGACATAACTAATATGAGCCATGCTGTGGCAAAGAGGGGCTTAATGCATCTCCGCGATGCAAGTCATCACATGATTATATAAACATAAAATCCATTTGTTTAAAAACTAACAGAATCATGCGGTAATCTTGTCCTGGGACATGCAGAAAATTGACCAATAGCAAAAAGTTTCGATCCAGGTCAGCCTGCGCGCATTGCGCAGGCTGACCTGAATCGATAGTTTTTGTAGATGCATTAATCAGTCGAGTAACATTAACAGACTGTAGTAACATTCTCAAATCCTGAGCTGACACTACTTCTCAGACTTAACTAAGCAAAATAAATGGACTCAAGTCAATTAACAGACTTAAGTCCATTATTTCGCTGAGTTGAGTCTGAAATGTTGTGTCAACACAGGACTTGAGAATGTTACATAAGTCTGTTAATGTTAGTGAAATGCGTCTGGAATAACAAACTCAACTTTAGTCGGAAAATAAGTCAGTGTGCAGATTTTCAAGAGTCAAATAACAGACTTAACCTTTGCGATGCTAGGCGCGACTCACTGACCTTTTGCAACCATTGTAGATCAAGATCAGGCTGCACAGAATGTGCAATCTGATCTTTGATCTGCACTGTACGATAAGGAGATCTTTCTTTCCAAAAGAGTAAGTTTGAAATAACATTATTCGGGGTTTTACTATCGTCTTGAAAGTTTTATTTGATTTATTTGTCGGGATAAGGGTTAAGCTTTATCGTGAAAGCGGGCCCAGTCTTACCAGAAAGGATGATAACGAGCAGGACCTCTATACATAGCAAGCAATTCAACATAGCGCTGTGTTGTATCACTGATCTGGAAAAAAAAAGTTTTTTTTAAAAATGAGCATGACTTTTATAACTTATCTTCTTCTAACTGATCTTCAGGATCGCAATATTAGCTCCTTCATGAGTATACATGATTTCACACATGTTGTTCTTGCAAAAGTCATTGTACACAGTATTGCCTCTTCATCTTCCCATCCCTCTTCGTCTAAAATACTAAGCCTTATTGGAGAGATCATCAGACCGCTCCAATAGTGGTGAATTTAAAAGGCAGACTGCCACAGAAATCGCTATCTAAATCCACTTTTCTTGCGAAATTGTTCTGATACACAGTCTATTTCGTTACGGTTTTATAAATAAACCGAAATAAAAAAACTGAAATAGGAAATGGTCGTGGTTTGTTTTTATATGAGGGATTAAAAAAAAAAAAAAGATTTATTATACTATATTGATTTGATTGCAGATGGCCTCTCCGATAACTGTAATTTTTCATTAAACAAATAAATCTAAGCAAAGGAAAAAGAATTTCGTTAAAAAGGAGAAAGTACACCGCGGGAAAAAGATCACGCGACTTGACACGGTATCAGGAGAACTCGCACCCCGGAGAACTCGTACCCTAATCTCCAGAATACGAGTTCTCCAGAAAACTCGTACCCCACAAATGGATATAAAGATAGCCGATCAGTATGACTCGCATTTTTGGCTTCTATGATGAGGGATTGCGAGAATCACGTAAAAAATTAACTTCTGAGTGTGAAAAAGTCGTGCCTATGCGCCCTACGTACCGCACACTTCTAAAGGGTCCGTGATCCTTTGGGGGTGGGCAGATTGCGCAGGCTGGCATGGGTGGATACTTTTTTGCAGATGCATCAAGTGCCCTTTTCACAGAGCATGGTCAATTACCTATTTCTTTAAATTTTTAACATTTAGACAAACATAATCTTCATTTTACATGTCTGCAGCAGACAACTTTTCAAAATATTGTGGAAAGAAGAGAAGCTGCTTGTTACTGCAATTTCTCCTTTTGTCGCATCAAAGCACCACCTTCCACATTTATTATCAAAGTTTGAATTGTCGTCTACAAGCTTTTTCTGTTTGGGATAGTCCAAAATTTGCTGTTTGTTAAAAGATTAAAAAATGTTACATTTATTTTCAGCATGTCTGGTATTATGTACATGTATGGGCCACCTTTAGGAATAAGCAAATTGTTATTTAGTGCTTGTTTACAAATTGACACCATACCCTTCACCTCTAAAACAACATAGCTAAAAGCTTTCATTTCAAGGCTTTGCAAGTAAGTTCTACATTGTATTTGTTATTACATGAAACTGCTGAAGTGGCTATATTTTATTATGTATTAAAGAAGTTTTGTATCTTTTTTTTTTTTTCAATCTTTCTAAGCTTACCTGAACATAAAATACTAGCAGTCAGTTACCGTTATCACTCGCCATATTGCCCTTCCCCCCCCCCCCCCCCCCCCCGGGGGATAACATATATAATACAAATTACATCAGCTGTATAGAAAAAAAATGCAATATTTGGGATGTGTCCATTATGCTATAGGTTGTCTTTTGAGTAGTGGAACTTGGCTGTAAATCCAGAAAATAAGTTTTCTCATGAACATATTGTGCTCTGTTTACTTCCATCATTCATTTCTTTTATAACTTAATTTTTTTGTTTTTGCAAAAAGAAAAGGCATTCTTCTTTGTATGGTATTGCCTATGTTGCTGTGATAATACTGATACATAGCTCTAGGTATTCTTTTCACCACCTCTGTTTTTCAACCATTTTCAACATTCCTGCGTTCACATTTTGGTTGTTGGCATCTTGGTCATAACTTCAAGGTTTTTTTAGCAAATCACAACAGCTGCATTCTGAGAGGACCATTTCTTCCTTTTACTTTTCAATTAAATGATTTCCCCTTTCCAAAAACTTTTCTGGCTTTTCTGAGCACACAATACATACATTCATATGAGATTGGTTCCTTTTGAAAATGAGCAAAACTGGATCATCATCTTGAGTTTTGTGTCCTTGAATTTTAAAAAGATGCATTTTTTAGCTAGTTAATAGCATATGACCTACATTTGTCTTCAAATCTTTACCAAACTGGCGTTGTTAGGTATTTCTGAGAGCTTGGCCCCTTTCAAAATTGAGCAAAATCGGATTATGGAGTCACAAATTTACATGCTCTTGCTTCACAAACCCACATAGTTTATAGATATGTATGAGAGCCGAGTTGTTTTGCAAACCGTCGGATTATTGGGTCAGAAATTACTTTCCCTTTAATTTAAAAAAAAAAGGGGGGGGGGGAATAGCTTTGCTTATATCAGCTCTTAATTTCATTATACCCCCACAACTCTTTGTAAAAACCTGAGCGTGTACTGAACTGCCAGTAGAGCGATTCTAGCCCTTATAGGTATCTTGTTCCTAGAATGTATAACAATGTGGAACATGAACTGTTTTGTGCCTGCACACCATAAACATTGAAAAAAAAAAATTTTTTTTTTTCTCCATTCATTTAAGATGCCTTACTTGTTTGTTTACATCTACCAAAATATGTTGAAATTAAAAGCCAATAAACTATTTGAAAACATTGATGCTGAACTCTCTTTTTTTCTTTTTAAAGAAGCCAACTTGTATAGTTTACAATCTATTTACATTATGCGTTACCCTTTCGTGCTTCCATTTACATCCTACTTTTGCTTGCTCTTATTGATTGTATGGTGTTTAACGCCGTTTTCAACATTATTTCAATTATATCGTGGCGGCCAGTGCACCTATGCTTTCAAGGAGTTTCTTTTACCAGTAATACGTACAATATTCTCTCCAAGCCACTGGCTGATTTCGCACATAGCACATAGCCATCGTCGAAACAATGGTACAGCGGTGAGAGAGGAATAAATCCTGTCGCAATGACTATCATCAATCCTCGGAAAGAAATTGACCTAGCGGGGGTCGAACCAGCGACCTTGCTCTATCAAAAGAACACGATTGTTTAAAAATAATGGACGAATAGAGACCAAATTTAACAAATGAAGTATCTCAAAAATGCTTCTTATGTAAGAAAACGTCAAAACTTTTATTATTAAAAAAAACATCTCGGATAAATGCCAGTTTTTATACTTTTACTTACTTTTGTATCTCTATGTACTCTATTTCCTTTTTCACAGGCCCTACTTCTTGTGTGTTGTTTAGTCCTTTAACTTTCGTTATAAATCCTTGTAACCCTCAACAGCGGTATTTACATTCTTTTGTCAAAACTTGAATTGTTTCATTTTCATGCATTAAGTCTATATGACAAAGATGTAGTTTATTAACTTCTCTGAACAAAAAGTTATATAGTTTTAGAACTTTATGGAGTGAGTAAGAAATCTTTTAAAAAATACAAGAAATATAACGTGTAAGAATTATTGCATAAAAATGTAACTATAAACTGACTTTAACTACTCTTGATTTTTTAAACAATCTGCTTTGTACAGATCAAAAGCTAACGAAAAAGCATTGAAAAACAGGCCGGGGGTGGGCCCTTAATATCTCCCTTTAAAATACATAAGATTAAAGTTTACAAGTAAAGATTTCGAGAATATTTGTCATCTTGGTATTTTCAGACACTGACGGTATTTTTTTCCGCGAAAATATCCCCCATTGTTCTTTGCTGCCATAACATGCTTATGAAAGTTTTAAACTTTTTTATATTACATTTTTTAATAGGTCTATTCATTTTAATTACCGTAACTATTTATTTCAACTAAATTAATTAATTAATTTATTTATTTTATTTATTTATTGATTTATTTATTTATTTATAAACCCTCCCCAGGATTCAATTAACTGAGTTTTTTTCTTCGAGTTTAATTGATACAAATATTTTGAAAATGAAAAGAAAATAATAATTTTGTCACAGTGTCGCAGTTACATACTCACTCGAGTTTTACATTCCGTTTAATAAATCCGGTACCAGCCGGAGCCTTCGAAGTTGGATTGTTTTATGTTACATTTCGGCTACGCTGATTCGACACCATTCCTCCATGAAAGAGTTGGTAGGTAGTATATTCAATACGGCGTTTGATTGGCTATTATGGTAAACTTAGAATCTCCACTGGGGAGTTTTAAACCTCTAGACCCTACAAGACGACAAAATTTTAGAATCGACCATACTGACAGCATTTTGCAGACGAAAAGTTCAATGTCGCTCAAATGATGGGACTTCTGTCTGATGGTAAACATTGTTTGAAAAGCTGACAATGCTGGTTAGCGACTCTCTTTCTCACACACACAACTTTTTCGACAGTCTTCTTCTTTAGAGTTGAAAAAGCAGTCGAATGTTTGGTAAAGGGTTAATGCAGGCATATGGCCATTTCAATTGGTTTTTACCCTTACTGCTAACACTTTACCAGACGACAGACTTTAAGACTTGTACAATTTAAAAGCATTTGCAAACGACAAATTAAATGTGGCTAAAATGATTGAATTTGTCTATGACAGGGTAGAAAAATGGTTACTAGCAATTACCATATTTTTTGTCTTCAAAATGCTCCTTCTTCAAGGTCGATGAAACACCCTGAGATTTTCTGAGTCTTCCCAGCCGTCGGCTGCAAATTTTGCTTCAAACGGTAAGGAACTGATGATATGTTTTAAAGATAAATAGAAATAAATGAGCCATGCTCTGTGATAACGTGGCTTAATGCATCTGCAAAGAGTATCGATCATGTCAGCCTGCGCAGTCCTTGCAGGTTGACATGGGTGGAAACTTTTGCCATTCGTCAATTTTCTGCATCTCCAAGGACCAATCTTCCTCCAGATTTAGTCAGTCCTTAGTCTAAATGGATTTTATGGATCCATGATTGTATGATGTCTCGCTTTGTATAATGCATCACGGAGATGCATTAAGCCCCTTTTTGTCAGAGCATGGCTTAAATAAAGTTAGGCTGTATGTAGGACGGTCTTAATCATCACAAGAAGGGTCCTGTACCTCACAAACTTTATTTCGAACTCCTAGATGAGACTAGGTTTTTCTGGTTGTCTGATCTTGATCTACGCTGTTCAAAAAAGGCAGTTGTGTAACATTTACCATCCTAAAAGCCCTCAATGACCTGTCGTTTTTTATGCCTCCGAATTTTTTTTTTGGGGGGGGGGGGGGGCATATAGTTTTTGTTTAGTCCGTCCATCTGTCCGTCCGTCCACTTTTCGTGTCCGGGCCTATTGTTCAATTTCAGTATAACTTGGCACAAATGTTAACCACATCGAGACGATGTGCCATACGCGAGACATAAATTATGTCCATAGGTTGAAGGTCAAGGTCACAGCAAGGTCAAATGTGTTTTTGGGTTTAGTATTCTTGTCCGGACTATAACTATTTCAATTATTAATGAATTTCAGTATTACCTTGCAGAATTCTTAACCACATTGAGACGACGTGTCATGTGCAAAATATGTCCACATGGGTAAAGGCCAAGGTCAGAACAAGGTCAAGTAAGTATTTTGGGCAGTATTCTTGTTCGGCCTGCAACTTTTTAAATTATGAATGAATTTCAGTATTACTTTGCAGAATTGTTAACCACATAAAGATGATGTGTCATGCGTAAGAATCCTGTCCGTAGATTAAAGGTCAAGGTACTATCAAGGTCAAATGTGTTTGGGGCCGGGGCGGGGGCGTTTTCGTGTCGGGGCAATAACTTTTTTCCCTTTGGCCTAATTTCAAATAACTTCGCACAAATATTAACCACATCGAAACGATGTGTCATGCGCAATAGATATGTCCATAGGTTAAAGGTCAAGGTCACAGCAAGGACATATATGTGTTGGGGGTATAGTATTCGTGTCCGGCCTATAACTGTTTTAATTATGAATGAATTTCAGTATAAGATTGCATAATTCTTAACCACATTGAGACGATGTGTCATGTGTAAGAGATATGTCCATAGAGTAAGGGTCAAGGTCAAAGCAAGGTCAAAGGTGTTTTGTGGAGTAGTATTCGTGTCCGGCCTGTAACTTTTTTCCCTTTTACTTAATTTCAAAATAACTTTGCAAAAATATTAGCCACTCTGACACAATGTATCATGCGCAAGAGTCATGTCCGTTGGGTACAGGCCAAGGTCACAGCATGGTCATATGTATTTTCGGAGGTATCAGTCACTTCTCAATGACAGGTCTTGTTTAAGTTTTACTATTAACCACCCGACAAATTACATGTGATTTAAATTATGGGGCTTGTCTGTGAAAGGATAGAAGACATAGTTGGAAATGAAGAATATCTTGTTACCAACAATTTCTCCTTTTCCCACACTGTTTATAAAAAACATTTTTCCTGGTACGGGATTATTTTGCAAAGGTTCAATTACACAGTGTAGGATCGGAGGTACGCATTGTATGTGACTTGGGATTCTGTACAATGACGGTTTGGCACTTGGGTGTTAAAATTGTGTTCACACGGCAAGTCAAAATTGTGCTTTCTCATTTATTTTGATAGTTACAATATGATAAGATTATCATGTCCAGTTGCGCGCGCGCGCGTGCGTGCGTGTTTACGATACAATACAAATATTTTTATTTGTAAAAGAAGGCCACCGGCCCATAATACAAAATTTTAAATACAGTAGTTACAGTGAAGAGTTGCAAATAGCATTTACATTCAGAAATATAATCATATATATGTGCGCTGTGAACCTTCCTTATAGCAATGGAGATGATTGATCAGTTGACTGTGCTAAAAATACAAATGATTTTGTCCCAAAACAATGCCCTTTTTATTCGATTACTCAGCGTTAAAAACCAGTTTTCTCAACGGAAAATGTATGAACGGTTTCTTTATTCATACAATTTTCATTATCCTTCATTAAAAATGGCACGTTGAGAAACTTATGGTTGTATAGTCGCCTGAGGTCTATTAACCGCTTACAAGTGACCGCACAAATTTCTTTTCTCGACGTGCAATTTTAAACAAAGGATAAGGAAGGTTGCACAAAAATATGAGTAAAGAAACTCATCTGTTCATATTTTTTGCGCGGTCAATGATCAAGACATCCCCCATTGCTATAAGGAAGTTTACGTGTTCCCGATATGGTGTACACATAAAAACTTATAACTGGGCATGAAAATTTAATTATAACTATCAAAAAAATTGAAAAAGCACCAGCTTGAACTACCGTGTGAACACAATTTTTAACACACAAGTGACAGACAGTCTCTGTACAGAATCCCAAGTCACATACAATGCATACTTGCGGTCCTACAATGTGAATTAATGGACTGTGGGTCGATGATTTCCGGTAACCGCCTTGTTCTGAATTTCTAACCTTTTATCATATTACGTCAGAGAGGTCAGTTACTACGTAGATCTAGTATGTTTTATGAAAAAAAATATTTGTAGACAGTTTACTAAAACAAACCTAGTATCATCACAGGCATTTTTTTTTTTTTTAAGTAAACGTCCCACTTCTTTACATAAGAACTTCGCCCTCTTTAATATGATACATAATACAGGGTGTCACACCTGGCCAACACAACCCCTGGTTATTTGTGACTAACATTTTTCACTTATTTCTATCGTGAGCTGGAAAAAAATCATTACATACATCATGCTCTGCGGTGATTTATCTTCAATCTGGTTCAAAGAACCGAACGAATGGGAAAAATACAGACAATGATTTGGGGTCGTTTTTGGCTGGTATTACGTATAGCATGACTACTTGTCTGCTAGATGAGGTTATAGACAGGACGAAGTTTGTCAACAAACACGAGCTCTGGGGCTGTTGCTATTAAACATGAAAGTATCACAACTCCTGATTGGCTAAACCATTCGGTTTAGCCAATCAGAAGCTGTGTTACTTTCAAATTTAGAAAATCTCGGAGAATAAGACTAAGAACATTCTTTTTAAAAGATGGTTGGTGAATACGGATCCTGATCCTGCTGAACGCGATGAAGTATACTGGTCTCCGTACGTGCAGTCTGATCATTGTCTTCACTCTTCGATTCTCCATTGAAATTGCTTTAATCTTTCAACCATGTACAGACATATAGCAACCTTTCCTCCCGTCCCCCATTGAAAGGCATATGATGGAAAGATTTTTTTCTTGCCATTTTTGTTTTGTTTTGTTCTGTTTTGTTTTTTCTTTAAAACTGTTTGTATATTATAAACCCTTTACCACACAATGCCGATCTTTAACGACCCCGATGAAGAAGCCTCTTTTAAAACATAGTGCGAAAAGGAGAAAATGCTGGTAACCAGCATTAAATTTTTCTCCTTTTGCGACAATGTTCTCTACCCTATTATAGGAAGAAATCATCATTTTAACAACATCTAACTTGTTGCCTGCAAATGCTTGCAATTTGGACAAGTCTAGAATTTTGTTGTTTGGTGAAGGGATAAAGACAAATGATATTTCATATTCTCAAGATTTTTTGTACTTTTTTTTATTATATTTAGACCTATGACTAAAAATGAAATGATAAAGGAATAATAAATTACTGGAGCCAGCAAATTTGAGAGTGAATACGATAAATGTTACTAGCAACAGAAAAAAAGCTGTGTAAAATTGTTTAGGATGAAATAAAAGCGAAGTCTGTGGCTCATCAAATTCATTTTGATTGTCTTTCCTTAATTCAATTATTAGCAAATTTGTATTGTTGACGAATACTGGGAAACTCTAGAATAAGTCTATAGTCAAACGTTTACCATATTTATAAGATGTTTTGTCCGAAACTCGAAGCTTACCTGGCAACGCATCGAGCTTGATTACCATCTAGGTCTACATTTTTTCTCACTCGTCGCAACTCGGTCGATTCCGTTCCTATACTAACTTGATAACCGAATCACCCGAAGTTTGCCGAATACAATTTTTCTACGTTTTGATAATGTGTGGCACCACTGCAAACTGCTTCCGGGTCAAAGTACCTAACGGTGGGTCCGTTTGAATATTTGACATAAAGCACGTAAAACTGGTGCACTGTCTTATCATACAAAGCGAAAGGACAGATATGAAATATGTTTCTAGTGTTGTCTGGAAGATTTCTTTGGAAACTAGTGTAAGTTTGTTGTTTTCGGGGAACTATTTTGTACCACATACAGATGAAACGTTTGTCCATATGGAAAGCATTAAAATTTTCCGACAAATCAAAGTTATCTCAATTAAATGTCATTGAAAGGATAGGGGAAAATGAAACACAACACTGTGTGAAAAGGGAGAAAATTTTGGTTTACTAGCATATTCTCCTCTTCCCACAATGTTTTTAAAAGCCTCCTTCCCCAGAGTTGTCAAAACACCAGGCCTTGTTAACTATATGGCTTACCCTTTACCACACAATCCCGTGTTTTATCGACCCAGAGGAAAGAACCTTTAGAAAACACTCTGGGAAAAGGGGTATAGGCTGGTAGCCTTACATATCCTTTTTCCACAACGTTTTCTACCCTTTCATAGACAAGTTTCATCATTTGAGCCACAGTTAATTTGTTATCTACAAATGCTTTCAATCTGGACGAATCTTAACCCTTAGACTGCTAAGCACGATTGAAGACAGAACGTGCAGTATGATCTTGATCTACACTGTCCGATAAGGAGATATTATTTCTCCAAAAGATAACTTTGAGATAGCAACATTTGAGTTTTTACTACTGGCTTGAAAGTATCATTTGAGTCACTAGGGGTGATCAGAAAGAACTTGGACCACCTGGTTATTTTGAGAACTACTTTACGTAAGGTTACAAAAATTTGCATAGATGAGCATCAACTATCTGGTAACTGACTCAACCTTTCAAATGTCGTCATATCCAAACAGGTAAAGTGTGACGTCAGTTTAATGACGTCATGTACTGCATTAGTGGTCCATAATGTCGGACGACTTTTTATTTGAGCAGAGAGAAATCATAAAGTTGTACGTCAAACTCGGAAAGTATTTATATAAATCGGAAATTGCAGCCGGTTCAGAAAAAGTTTAAGCGGACTCTGTGCTAAGAAAATATGGTATTCGCAAGTGAATCGGACCGATTTAGAGACGGGTGCGATACTGTTAAAAATGACCCTAATCATGGCTGTCCATCAACATCGGTCAGAGGCAAAATCATCAGCTGCCTGTAACACAAGATCGCCGACATGTCAGGAGAATAGCTGACACAATTAGCATTTCATATTGAAGTACCAAGGAGATTTTGACTGTCAATCTTGGAATGTCGCGTGTTTGTGCAATGTGGGTACCTCGACTATTGAACCTGAGCAAATGGGTGTTAGGCTGAAATTTATTAGAAAGAGGGGTCAAACTTTATTGGCCGTATTGTAACATGCAAGGAAACACAGATACAATTCAACGCGACTCAATCTAAACAACAAAGCCGTGTATGGAAACATCAAACTTCCGCTTCCACTTTTAAAACCAAACATCCTAAGTCAGTTGGTAAACTTATGTACATCATGTTTTTCTCTTCTCGTTTTTTTCCTCCTAAATCGGACTTTATCTATACATACTACATACTACAGTGACTGCTGAGTTTTATGCCCACATTATTCAAATAGATTTAACAAAGGCCATGCGAAAAAAACCAGCAAGAAGTCCTGCGTCACTTTACACCAAGGTAACGCCCTAGTTTACAAAGCCGATTTTGTACAGGAAACTTTGCAAAAACTAAACATAGAAACACTAGCCAACCCTCTTTATAATTCAGTCCTGACCCCTTGTGACCTCTAGCTAGTTCCTGTTTTGAAAGATTCTCTACCTACTATGCACTACGACTGCAGAGAGGAGCCAACCCTCTCTATGACCGGGTCTTTGAGAGTAATGTCACGTGACGGTATCTGGCATGTATCTCGCGCGTGGGAATCAAGAACGAAAAAGAGCATAAAATTCAAAGAAGGTTACTTTCAAAAACAGTAAAAATTCAAAGCTGGTTTTTATAACAATATTCCGATACAGGTACTGGTTCACGTTCTTTCTGATCACCCCTCGAATTTAGCAGGTTAAGGGTCTAATTTTGTCGTCTGGTAAAGAGTTAGCTTAAAGTAGCAATAGCTGCCGAAAGTAGACAAAGCGGGTCTTAAAATGCATTTAAGCTTAAATCATATCATTTATAAGTACAGAAATTATTGTGAAGATGACAATCTGTTATTGTACGATCGGTCCAAGTGTTAGCCGCTGGTAGAGAAATTAACTTCAAAACTAGGTTAAAAGTTGCCAGGTTACTCTATCTTTCGTTTACTTCTTGCCTGATTTTACCTCCAGCGATGAACACTTGTTTGGACCAACCAAACAATAACAGATTGTCATCTTCACAATATTGAAGCATACCTGACATAAAGTCAGGTTATGCTTTGATCCGAACCTTTCTGTGTCGATGCAAGATTCTGGCTTCTTTTTGTAAGTATGGATTTGATGTCTTAATTGTAAATCTCTGTTGTGTTTTTGTCCTATTCGGAAGCATGCTCGCAAATCAATCAGTCATTTACGCCCGTAAAGTGAGGAATATTCATGGACGATATGAACTATTATGTACGTTGATCGAAACAAATGAGATTACCGTTGTGACTGTCGCTTTACATTCTGTCATTCGCCACAATTACCGTGGTATTCACACAACTTGGTTGTCGTGAATGTGCTTCATATTTTGATGACAGAATCTTATCTCCTTTTCTTTTACTGTATTTATGACCCATAATTTACAATGATAAGCATCCAAAGAAACTTCTATCAACTTGAAATTGAGAGCCATGTTGACTTTCATTCGGTCCATGGGTGCTCGGATTTTATCGTTATGTTACATTGTAAACCATCGACCAATCAGGAAGCCGTATTCCTGGACAGACTCGATTCATTGGTAGGTTTCCTGGACAGATTCACTCGCTTGGAAACCTTGACGAATTAACCAATGAAGTGTGAGAATTTCTGGACAGTCCTTGACAACTGTCCAGCTGAAACCTATATAAGGAAGCGTTTTGAGCGGTTCTGCGACTCTTGGTTCCGGTCCACAACATTAAGTTGTCACCAAAAGAACAAAACGAAATCTTGATATACTCATTCCATTTCACAAAGTTATTCTTGTGGTAATAAAAATGAAGTGAGTGTTTCGACCATAATTATTCCTGTTTTGCATTTAAAGGGGCGTAGTGACTGTGTATTCATACCGTTTAGTTTGTTTCCTTATTTTGGGGGAGAAACCCGAGGAACTTCGAGACGTACGGGGTGGGCGTCCTTTGTTGTGGGAAGAGACACTACTGGGCAGTACATGGTAAATGATAAATGGTCGCGCTGATAGTTAGAGCTGGCTTTGGGAATTACTGGGTTATGGCCGGCAACCTTTCATAGTACTGCGCCAGGTCTCGACGCTTAGGGACACCGGCGTTACGATCTCCATAGGTGAAGGGATACGCGAATTATTATTTTTAGTTGTAGACATTTATTTCTTGTAGTGAATTGTGCGCGTCATGCTTCCGGTAGTGTGTGAGGTGTGAGAAAGGTGGTATTCGTCTAACTTTCTATCCAATTAAATTTCATCGTTTAAGTTTATCCGGTGTTGTTCAGTCAATCACTCTACCAAAGTTTGACACCGAAATCCCGCTTGGCACGGCCTGGGTCGGCAAGTCAGTCAGTCAGTCCAGGCTACCTTACCCCCGTATCCCAGGGTCGTTACAATATTTTCCATACTTTTAAACGGTATGAGTTAAAGCAAATGCATTTTAACACCTGCATTTTTGTTGTTGTTGTTGTTGTTGCTACTGAGCCCTTAAGCACTTGGAGGGTCCATCTCACATATAGGCATATAGGAATATTGACATGGTTCGTCCACCCATCTCGTCTCATATGGTATCACATTGTACAAAACAACACAGTTAGCCCCGGTGCCCTCGTTTGGCTGGTTATTGTAGCCCCAGTCGAAGAAGCCACATAGTTCTTGGTTGTCAACCCATCTCCACTGACCTTCAACATCGGCGTCGGACAGTCCAATCCAGCAACCATTGACCGCGTTGCCTGAAAATTTAGTTTATCCGTTACTGATCAAAGAGGCATCCGACATTTTAAAAAGAAAAGATATGATTTTGCGGTTATTTGTCGTCGCCGCTGGTTGCCCATATGGGCGACGCTCCCTAAAGACTATCAATTATGTTACTGGGAATAGTGCAAGATAGAGGGCGAAACCCATCCTAATATACGTGCTCGGTTTATAGAACCGTCAGGACCTAGGTTAAACGTCTCATCCGAAAGACCATAGATAATTCCTAGCAGGCCATCCGTGAGAATCGAATCCACATTCGAGACTCGTCGCTTACAAGTCTCGTGCCTTACCCACTTGCACTTGAGCTATTAACAATAACAATGTGACAAAAAATGTTCAACAGCCTCAGCTGATATATTCACATAAGCACCCCAAAACTTTGCACCCCCCCATAGTATTTGCACTCATCAAAAGGGGGGGGGGGGGGTTAATTATGCTGACAGTAACAGTTGGCCAATCAAATTTGGTATGAGTTTTGTCACTCGTTATAGTGATTTTCTCATTTAATGTTCAGATGTTGTAATCCAATAGAAGCAATAACGTCTTTCACTGCAGCGAGATATTGAAGCGCTGTATGCACAAACATCTGCTACCGGCGCACAACACGATTTGCACAAGAGAGCAACCAGACTTGCTTCTAATTGTTAAATGGGAGAAAGTGATGAAGAGTGAGCTTCATACATCAGATGTTCAGGGTTGGAATCCCTTGATGAGTGGGGTGTACCTTTCGAACTAACCTCAACACGACATGAGTACCCGTTAGGGTTTCTAGGCAGCAATCTTCCAGAATGGTTAATGTGAGTTGTAAGAACTTGTTCCGCGATCGATTTAAGATACATAGACATATTTAAACTGTTTTGAAGAAAAATGTACGGTGAAAAAAAAATAATTGAAAGAGATGCATTCTCTTCAGTGCAATCATCCTCGTGTCTTAACAACCCCGAGGGGAAAAAAACTTTTGAAAATAACATTTTTCACCCTTTCTCACATTGTTTTCTACCCATTCAAAGACAAATACCAGTACCATCATCTACGCCAAATTTTGAAACAAATATCGTCTTCATTATACTGTAATTCCAATCTAAACATGTTTAACTCTTTACCAAACGACAAAATTTTAGACATGTCCAAATTGAAAGCATTTGCAAACGACACAATATATGTGACTCTAAAATTGAAATTTGTTTTGGGAAGAGTAGAAAACGTTGTGGGAAAAGGAGAAAATGCTGGCATTTTCTCCTTTTCCCACAATGTTTTCAAAAGGCTTCTTCCTCATGGTCGTTAAAAGTCGGGATTGTGAGGTAAAGGGTTTAAGTTGTTCCGTATGGTAAAGTATTGAATAGGCGGGAGTTCACATACCATTGGCGTCAAGGTATTGTTTGCAGGTCTCTTTTATAAAGTTGTTTTCCAGTTCGTGATTAATGTGCACTGGACTGGAGTTATAACTGGTGCAATGAGACTGAAATGATGAAGTATTCATTTGGTGTCTAAAACCTTTGTTAAAGTACCACGTGAATAGTTAAAGGTACGTGTACGTATTGAAGTACATCGTTTGCATATGTATCATTTTGCCGAGTTTATGACAATATCAAAAATAATTCTAGAAAGCATGCCATGTTAGCGAGAAATTTGAAAGTTTGTTTTCTTGATGTATCATTTTGCCGAGTTTATGACAATATCAAAAATAATTCTAGAAAGCATGCCATGTTAGCGAGAAATTTGAAAGTTTGTTTTCTTGATGGATGAGGTGTAACGTTATCAAAGTATCGTAAGAAACCCAAAGTGTCACGATACATATATGAGGTGTAATGTTAGCAAAGTATCGCAAGTAACAGACGGTTTTTTTTTAGCCAAATATCCAAATGTACCCAGATCATGTCCAACCTAATAAAAGTACTGCAGAAAGTCGACACTGAAAAATTTGTCAGCGTAATATTCGAATAAAGTGTAATGAAAGTATCTTGGCTAACTGACACTGAAATACTGTTGGCACAATATCATGCTATGTGTAACATACTAAATGTATCATAGGTAAGCAATAATGGAGATTATGTCCGCAGCATCTCCCACGATACATGAATGTAGTGTAATGTGATAATTTTTTGTGAGTAATCGAAGATGAAGATTTTGACCACGGTACATGCGTACAGATGATGTGTAACGTTATCGAAATATCGTCGTTAAGCCAAAGATGGAGATTTCGTCAGCAGGATATCCTGCGGTACCTACATGAAGTCTGATGTAATAAAGTATCGTGGGAAATCGACGGTCGAGATTTCTGTTAGTCAATTATTACACGATACATATAATGATGTGTCACGTTATCAAAGTATCGTGGGTTACAGGTGATAAAGAATTTGTCGACAATATATCCCACGGTGCATGTCTGAAGTGTTGCAAAGTATCGTGGGTAATCGATGATAGCAATTTTTGTTAGCCAAATACTGCACGATACACAGATGATGTGTAAAGTTATCGAAATGTGGCAAAGAATTGTAAGTAACCTATGATAACGATTTTTGTCAGCCATTTATCCACGGTACATGGATGATGTGTAACGTTATTAAAGTATCTCGAGTAATCGATCATAGAGATTTTGTCAGCAAAGTATCCTACTATACATAGATGATGTGTAACGCAATAAAAGTATCAGTAGTAACCGACGATGGCGATTTTGTCTGTCAAACATCCCACACATACATGACATGTACTAGTAATACAACATTATAATAGTAACAGTACATTGTAGGTAACGATGAAGCTATTGTAACCTAAATATTTCACGATACATCCATGACGTGTATGGTAAGCAAAGTAAAATAGGTGACCGACAATAGAGATTTGTCAGCTAAATATCCTACTGTACAAAGATGAAGTGTAACGTAATAAAAAATCGTGGTTAACGGAGGATAAAAATTGTGTGAACGATATATTTCAAGGTACAAACATCACGTGTAACCTTAATTGAAACTGTTGTGGTTAATCATCGATGGAAATTTTGTAAACCAAATGTTTCACGGCACATACATCACGTGTAACGTTAGCTGAAAGTATCGTGGTTAACCGACAGGGACACATACTACAGAGAGTAGATATAGGCTTACCTGTGCAGTCGAAAATGAAGATGACATGTGAACAAGATCGAATAAATAACAAGAGCCTTGAAATTCGTCCCAACCAGTTAGGCAAGTGACCGGACTTCTCTCTGTATAGTATAGAGGCAATAGTGTGTCACTTGGTAAGAGGTAAATCGAATGGTTTTCGAAAAGAATATATGAAATACAACTTAACTAATTATTCTAAACGATACACTACATCTCCAAATATACATACCCTTATACATGTACAATAATTCTGAAATTCATAATACGTGTTCTCTTTTGCGATTTTGGAATTTTTTGTGTGTATACAAGTGACAATATCGATGTTTGAGTATAACATCAATAACGACACCACATGTGCGTCACTTTGCTGTCAACTCGATATATGATAGGCATATGGTTTTCGAGTGGTTTTCGAGAAGTGAGTGACGTTATGTGCGTCCCTAGTACCGTTTAACTAAAGAACTTTCGCAAACGCAAGTAAAAAATGTAAGTTTTAGCGTAAGTCCAAGTTTTGCGTTTTACTAAAATTTGCGTAGCTAAGTATGAACGTAAGTTTAAAATATTGGTCGCAAGTGAGAACATAGGCCGAAGTATGGAGTCATTTTTTTGTATTTCATTGTCTTAGAGGAAGAAAAATGAGAAAAACACTGTAATTATTCTGACAGGTATCCGCATTAGTCATAAATTTCATTTTTTGACGAATTTTTTTTTTTCTTCACATGCACAGTGTCTATATTTGACGTAAGCGGCTGACATATGAGAGAAATGTAGGGTAAATGCCGGTATGTTACGTCATATTTCCATTTGGTTGAACGACACGCGCTGTTTACCTAGTAACAAGTGCGCGGGAACTACTGTTTCTGCCTTCAAATGAAGAGTTACGGAAATATTTACACTCGTCACGACTCGGCCGATTCCGTACCTACATCTAACCTCGTCTGTATAAAGGAGGCTTCCATTTTGAACTACCAATCACATGATCTTAAACATGGCGGCGCCCCTGTAGATCGCTTAGCAACGACATGAACAACCACGGTGAAGTTATTCACTTCTATCGATCTGTCGATGAACGTTTTTTTCTATCGGCTTGAAAGTGTCATTTAACTTATTTAGCAGAATAAGGGTTAATGTTTTCAGTAGCTTTGTGTCTCGGAGTCATTAACTTTTAACCTGCTGAATAAATATAATAGAAATTCTCAGCCACTACTAAAATACAAAAGATCACAGTATCAAAGTTCTTTTCGCCTATGAAAGTGTAAATCCAAGATCAGACTGCACGTTCTGTGCAGTCTGATCCTGATCTACACTGTTCGCAAAAGCGTACCGAATTTGCGTTTAGCAGCTTAAAGGTTAAACACGGAATTATTATTTCAACTGGATTACTAGCATTTTCTTATATTCCAACAAAGTTTACAAAAGTTTTATTCCTCAAGATCGTTTTAAACGCGCAATTCTTTTTGGCGAAGGGTTCAGAAACGCCAAGAAGAATCTTACCTGAGATAATATAAAATCTTGCAGACATAGTAGGTATGGCAACAGAATTGTCCCATGTGGCTTGGTGTAGTTGACACACGAATGTAGAGGACACAAACACGAAACCCATGCAGTTTTTGTTGGCCTCGCAGAGCGATAAGCAGTCGTATTTCGTCACGACGATTACATCAGATTCGAACCCGCCACTGGTGGGTACCAGGTCGTCATGTGTCGACTGCTGTACTACTTTTGTCCATTCTATTTCCGAGCAGTTTCCTGAACCTGTTTAAACGAATAACTTAAACTACTTGGTGGTTAAGTCCTGCCCATTGCTCTTTTGGAAGCATTGTAGGGCAAAGATCAAACTGTACAGAATTTGAAGTCTGATCTTGGATTTACCCTGTCCATTTCGACGAGATTTTTTCCGGCAAAAATAGCTGTCTAGTTTTATTACTATTTTGTTTGTTTTGTTCTGTTTTTGATATTGTCTGGCAGTTTTCATTTGATACATTTAGCTTTTCCAAAGCCAATCAAAAAGATTTTAGCCATGTGAAAAGGGGGCTTAATACATTTACGAATCAACTCAGGTCAGCAGTCCGCGCAGGCTGACCTGGGTCGAAACCTTTTGCCTGTGATAATTTTTCTGGATGTACAAGGACCATTCAACCTCAGAATTCAGCAGGGGTTGTCAGACAAAATGAATTTTATAGATCCATGGTTATGTGATAACTTGCCTGATGTAATGCATTACGAAGATATACAGTCCGCGCAGGCTGACCTTGGTCGAACATTTGGCTGTTGGTCAATTTTCTGCATGTCAAAAGACCAGTCTACCTCATGAATCAGTCGGTTGTAAGACAAAATGGATTTTATAGTTCTATAATTATAATAATGATTTGCATGGTATAACGTATCACAGAGCTGTATCAACCCTTAACCCCACAGTCCCGAGTTTTAACACTGAAGCTGCCGAATAAAAGAAACGCAAATTTTTCTACTCAATACTAAAAGCCCAAACATTGCGGTTTCAAAGTTGATTTCACCGGAAAGAAAATACCGCATCGGACAGTGTAGATCAAAGATCAGATTGCACGTTCTGTGCAATCTGATCTTGATCTACACTGTCCGCAAAAGGTCAGTGGTTCGCGATTGGCAGCTTAAGGGTTAACGACTTTTCCACAATACCTTTCTTCGCCTTTGAAGACAATATCCACAGTTTAAGTCGCATCTAATTTGTCCTCTGCTAATTCTTTCAATTTGGACAAGTCTTTTTTCGATAAATTTTGTTTAGCCCTCAAAGTACTGGGTCCGAATTCACCAAGCACCCTTAAGGTCATCCTTAGTCTTTTTCCAAAGAATTTTCTAGATTTTAAAGTAACGAAACTTCTGATTAGCTAAACCATTGGTTTAGCCGACCAGAAGACGTGTTACATACTAAATCTAGAATAAAACGAAGAAAGAAACGGAGAGTGGTTGGTAAGTACAGGCCCTGATTGCGATGTTACCTGCTTTTGCGGACTGTGAAGATCAACATCAAAATGCATAGGTAGTCTGATGTTTGATCTACACTGTCCTCTTTCATGCCAGACATTCTGACAAAAACATCCTTTAAACATTTACTACACATTTACGTGTTTTAATGACCCCTCAGCAAAAGAGCATTTGAAAACATTTTTGGAAAAGGAGAAAAGGAGAAAATACTGGGTTCGTATTCACCAACCATTCTTAAGAATATTCTTGGTCTTGTTCTCCAAAATGTTCCAAATTTGAAAGTAACACACCTTCTGATTGGCTAAACCATTTGGTTTAGCCAATCAGAAGTTGTGTTACTTTCAAACTTGGAAAATCTTGAAGAATAAGTCTTAGAACGGTCTTAAGAATAGTTGGTGAATACGGACCCTGGTCAATTTGGACGAGTCTAAAACCTTGTCCTCTGGTAAGGAGTTAAATCGCAATATAATAATGTACCTTTTGTACCTGAGAATGTCCTGTTTCATTTTTGTTGCACAATAAGGGTAAAGCTTCGAAACTGTTAAAAAGAAAAATAGAAAGATATTGAAAAAATAAATTAAAAAAAAAAAACATACTCCACGTTAAAATTCCAAGTAAGAAATAACACAGACGACGTGAACCGTAGCTGTTCGCCATTTTGGATGCAGAGCAAGGCGGTTCGATTTTAACAAAATACTGACATAAGTTTTTTTTTTTCTAGATATTTTTTTAATAGTATTTGTACAAGAACGTGATATGTGTGCTTTGGTGATTTTATCAATGCAAACTGCCATTATGCTTAGGTTATATCAACGATAAAAGGCGCAAAATGTTTGCATTACTGGGGTCACATGACCACAGGAAATGGGTGTCTTTCCGGTTTAACTGATTATCTTCCTGCAAACTAAACAAATTTGCAGCTAACAACTCTAAGTTCATACGAGTAAAATATCGATAATTTTTCTGAATTAAAACTTAATAACAAAATGCATAAGCCATGTTCTGTCAAAAAGGGGTTTAATGCATCTAAAAACCATTACGTAATTATGGAACCATAAAACTCATTTTGTCTAACATCCAAATGAATTATGAGATAGACTGGTCCTTGGACTTGCAGAAAATTTGCCAAAGCAAAAAGTTTCGACACAGGACTGCGCAGGCTGACCCGAGTCGATATTTTTTGCATAGGTATTAAACCCCTTTTCACAGAGCATGGCTCATATGTATATGTAAGAACGTTGTTACATGGAGAAAACTGTCTCGCTCCGAGGTATTAGATCCACTACTTTTGTCACATTCTTTTTTTCTAAAAGAGGTCTACTGCAAGAAGTTCCAATGGGCCACAGGTCATACTGTATTGAATCACCTTTAGGGTTTAACGCCGTTTTCGACATTACTGTAGTCGTATCTCTTTCGTCATCAACTTAGTAAATTCGACTTTTCCGAAGTCTGAAAATAGATTTCCACTGCAACTGAGGATGACTTTGTCCATAGTTTAGCATAAACTAGTGGACGGTGTTAATTCAGATCAGACTGCATGTTCTGTGCAGTTTGATCATGAGCTACGGCTGTCCCCAAAAGCTATGTAAGTGGCCGTTGGAAATGAATAGTTCTAACTCGTGCCCCAAAGGCTTAATCAAACATAAAGAACGGTATACCAGTAATGCTGTATATGTCTGGCGGTTTAATTTTATAATCTCTCTCAGTAAAAATACTCAAATGAACTCTTTACATGGCAACAAAAAGTTTTAACTTGTTCAAGGTGAAAGCGTTTGCAGACGACAAGTTAAATCTAGGTCGAATAATAGAATTTGTCGATATAAGATAAGAATACATTTTGGGGAAGGCAGAAAATGAAGGTTACCTGCATTTCTCCTCTAGATGTCTTTTTTCAGAAACACTTTTCCCCGTAGTGGTTAAAACACAGAAAAGTTTGTTAAAGGGTTTAATCATTTAATGAACTGATACCAGTCTATCAAGACCGCTGCACTATAAGCCTAGTACCAACAGACACTCGCTTCCCCCCCCCCCCCCCACACACACACACACCACACACACACAAACTTCTTCCCCTCTAACCAAAGATAATTATGTTAGGTAATAGAGAACAAAGTTTGTTTAAACAAGAAATGTCCTTAAAAAATATAGATGGCGTAAATTTGTCCGCAAATAGGCAGGGGGCCTTTAAAATAAATATGTGTACAATTTTGACCTGTCAAAAACTTCTATTTATTCATTTTTTATTCAGTAGCAAAAAGTAGGTCAAAAGCCAGCACGTTCAGCTTCACTGAAAAGACACGTCTCTGTGCTTGTACCTTAACCGTCTGATCGCCCAGGCTCGGCGAACGCCTGTTCAGATGCGTTTAATTTTACATTTTATCCTCTATGTGAGCCATGCTCTGTGAAAAGGGGGCTTAATGTATCTGCGGAAAGTATCGATCCAGGTCAGCCTGCGCAGTCCGCGCAGGCTGACCTGGGCCGAAACTTTTCGCTATTGGCCAATGTTTTATATGTCCAAGGACCAGTCTACCTCAAGATTAAGTCGGTTGTTGAAAAAAGTGGCTATTATGGATCCATAATTATGTGATAGCTTGACTGGTGTCATGCATCATGACTGGTATCATGCATCACGGAGATGCATTAAGCCCCTTTTTGCAAGAGCATGGCTCATATTTTTATGCTGAAACTGCGCTATGTGTAATATAAATTGACTCCTGTCGACAGGTGGAGCCAAAAGAGGGGGGATCAAGAAATTCTGGTAAGTCCATATTTCAAAACAGCGATTATATTTGAGCTATGATCTGTAAAAAGGGGGCTTAATGCATTTGCAAAAAGTGTCGATCCGTGTCAGCATACGCGGTCTGCGCAGGCTGAAACGGAACAAAACTTTTTTTTTTTTTGTAAATTTTCTGCTTGTCCAAGGACCGATGGGTTTGGTTTGTATTTGAGTTTAACGCCATTTTAACAGCTCAGGTCTTTACATTGCGGTAGGTGACGCACCCACATGTTTCCTGGCTTTCTAACACCAGTACTGACACAACTTTCTTTCCAAAGCCACTGACTACTTTTCTCACATGCATCAGAGGTGAGAGGCAAAAAATCGCCGGAAAGAATGTTTTCCTCAACCGGGTATCAAACTCGCAACCACAAGGTCACGAGTCAGATACGCTAACCACTGAGTTACCCGGGCGGGCATCCTAGGACCATTATGCCTCATGAATCAGTGGGTTATGAGACAAAATGGATTTTTTTAATCCATAATTATGTGATGACTTGCCTGGGGTACTGAATCGCGGAAAAGGGTTAAACCTACTTTTCATAGAGTGAGGTACATTTATTAAAGCCTTGAATGTACTGATACTGTTACGTACAGCTCATCGCTATGAAGCGCAATCGAGACAAACCAAATAAATAGGCCTACGTCTTGCTAGAGCATCAGACTTCAGACATGAGGCATCCTATTTTTCCATAGCCACAGCAGATATGCCTACACAAACAAGTCCAAACACCCTACTTAACCCTTTACCACACGATCCCGAGTTTTAACGACCCTGAAGAAGAAAGCTTTTTAAATCATTGTAGGAAAAGGAGAAAATGGTGGTAACCAGCATTTTCTCCTTTTCCTACTATGTTTTCTTCCCTATCAAAGACAGAAACTATCACTTGAGCTACATTCATTTTGTCGTCTGCAAATGCTTTCAATTTAGTCGAGTCCAAAATTTTGTCGTTTGGTAATAATAATATAATAAATCTTTATTTGGTGAAGGTTAAAACATTAAGACATATTTCAAGTCTTTTTTACAACGTTGCCTTCAAAATGAGTGGAATAATAATAATGATAGTAATAATATCAAAAATAAATGGTGATATTGATGACTGATACTTATGATTGTGGTGTTTGAAAATGAAGAAGATGAATTAATGGCAAATTAATGATGGAATCTGAAATCTATGGACAGACACATGTATCTACACTGTGCAGTATTTTGTTAAGTTGTATGATTACCTTACTAGAATGAGGATTGTAAGTTTAATAAATGTTGTTTGAACTGTTTTTTAAAGATAGGTAATGATTTCGCATCTCTGATGGAAGTAGGAATTTCATTCCACACATCCATGCTAAAAATACGAGAATACTCGTTTCTTGTACGATGTATTGAATCTCGAGTTTATGATGTCACTGCGAGCAGATGACCTTAAATTGTAATTTGTGTTACTCGAAAACGAAATAATGTCGCTCATATATCTAGGCGATAGGTTATTGCGACATCTGTAGATTAAAACGCCGGTGTGATACTTACATCTATTATAGTATGTTAACCAGTTAAGTTGAGAAAAAAGTTCCTTGGACGGTGTTCTTGGGGTAACCCCTAGTATAATGCGAGCGGCTCTTTTCTAGAGGACGGTTAGCTTCGATGATTTACATTTGGTGTTCTTACACCAAACTGTACAAGAGTAGTCAAAGATTGGGAGTGTGTAAGAGTTGTAAAATAATTGTTTCATTTCAAATGTGAGATACATGGAAATTCTTTTTAGCAATGTTATCTTACTGTTTATCTTAGAAACAGTTTTATCAATATAAAAATTCCAGGACAGATGTTTATTAACATATACACCTAATATTTTATGAGATTCAACATTTTCAATACAAAAGTTATTAACATTTAATTCTAAATTAATAGATTTTAACCTATATTTTGGTCCAATAAGCATGCATTTTGTTTTATTTGGGTTTACAAGCATATTGTTAACAGTATACCATCTCAGTATAGATTCTAGGCTATTCTGGAGATTAGCTTGTATTTCTATAAGGTTTGTTCCGGATGTATGTAATGTCGAATCATCCGCATAAAGGTCTAAATTTGAGGTATCATTGTGCAAGCCTATGTCATTCATGTAAATTAAAAAAAGTAACGGTCCCAAATCAGAACCCTGAAGGACCCCGCTGGTTAGAATTCGTGAAGAAGAAAGTACATCATTATGTTTAATATACTGTTTTCTGTCATTCAAGTAGGATTTGAAAAGTGCCAAGGCCCTTTCAGAAAAATGGTGCAGTCTCTAGCTTGTGTAACAAAATTTCATGGTCAACTAAATCAAATGCTTTCTTAAGATCAACAAAAACTGAACCAGTAATTTTCCCTGAATCGATTACCTTGAGCCATTCATCAATCAGTCGAATAAGTGCGGTCTGACACGAGTGTCTTTCTATAAACCCTGATTGATGCTTAGCTAATATATCAAATTCATTTAGAAAGGATAGTAACTGATTAGACAAATGGCGTTCAAAAATATTTGATACAGTTGGCAAAAATTATATCGGTCGATAGTTGTTTGGATCTTCCTTGGCGAACTCTTTATGTAGAGGGAGCACATAGGCCTCTTTCATTGCATTTGGAAAAACACCTTTCGCGATGCTGTTATTTATGATAGAAGTTATTGGTAAAACTATATGATCGCCACAATGTTTCAGAATATTTGCACCAATTCCATCAACCCCTGTAGATTTATTTGTATTCAGTTTCTTAATCATTTGACAAACATCAGGTGTAATAAATTTTATGTCAAAAACTTGTTTTTTTTGATACATTACGTAAATGTGAATGTAAAATGAAAATGTACTCTCATTAAATTCTGATTTTGTCACAATGTTAGTTATATTAATAAAATGATCATTGAATGAGTTAAGAATTTGATGCTTTCCTTCGATGTTTTCCCCGTTAAATACCATTTTTGAAGGTAGGACAGCTAGTTCATTATCTGAATTATCATTGTTTTGTACTTTTCTTAAATTTCTCCACAGATCTTTATTATTTGCGCCTTTCTTGATAGCTTTATTATAATCATCGTTCTTATTTTTACGAATTAGGTGCAGTGCTTTATTTTTCATCTTTTTATAGTTATCCCAATCTTTTAACTTGTGAAATCGATCTCGTTCATTCATCGCTTGTTTCACTTCAGCATTAAGCCATTGGGGAAGATGATTACTCTTAATACGTTTACATTTTACTGGGGCATGCTTAGATAAGACTTTATTTAGAGTATCGTAAAATGAAACCAGTGCGCGTTCTGGGTCGTGCTCAGTTTCGATAAGATGAAGTTCTGAAGCACTTAAATCATTCTTAAATTCAGATATATTAAACTTTTTAAAACTTCTATACTTCAAGATTGAATGAATGTTTCTCTTATCTCGTCGATTTCTTATTTTTCGCGTCATGCAAACCGGAAAATGGTCACTTAGGGACAGAGAAGAAACAGATATTTCACTTAGTCTATCATATCGATTTGTATAGACATGGTCGATAATCGTAGAAGATTTTCTTGACGCTCGTGTAAGGTTTATTAGCCATCTGTGAGAGACCGTATTTAAAACAAATTTTGGCCATTCTTTACATTCAAAGCTTGTTTTATCTGTAAAGAAATTGAAATTAAAATCGCCGAGTATGTGATATTCAGTGTGTGGCTCCTCAACTTTCTTTATTTGTGCATCAAAATTGGAGATCCACTCTTTATATGAATTCGGCGGAAAGAGTTAATTTAAAGAGTTAATGGTAAATAGTTAATGAATCTCTTTTGCAGGAGATAATAATGCCAGCTGTAACAATACTGAAATGAGAGCACTTGCATGAAACCGAATGCATGACTGCACCAGGATAAACACAGAGGTATTTAAATTATTCAAATGGAAGCTTTATTCAGTAATAGCAACGATTATTCGTCAAAATTGTCAAAATCTTCACGACGTCGTCTGGGGCAGTCGTTTATTTGTTGACCTGATACGCTTGTCCTCTGTGAAAAAAAAATCATATCTGAGATAGTAACAATGTATACATAGTAAAAAAAAGTTTTGCACGCCCTTTTTTTAACCGGATTCGATTTTCTGGCGTGAATAATATAAAGTGGGGTAGAAATTACAATCCGGCCGCTGCATACACCAACATACCAGTCTTTTGCCTTTGAAATGAAATGAACTTATTCCTTGACCTCACGGTAAGTAGGATTTTTTTGCTTAGATATTGCATTCAAATCTTAGGAAAACGAGACGCTTTTAAGTTTGGTTAAAACTGGAAATTTAATGTCGAAATAAAACTTACGACAGGAGGGAAAGTTACCTGCAGAGAATGGGCACACGTAATCAGTCAATATTGCGTACTTCTACCCAGGGCTTGCAGAACAGCTTGCAGTCTTCGTCTCATACCTCTCACAAGAGGATGAAACAGCTCGATCAGTAGCCTCTGCCATAAGGTCAAGGGATACCTCAGTTCAGTTCATTTCAGAGGCAACAGACAGGTTCGTTGGTGTTTGCAGCAGCCATATTCTAATTTCCAACCTGTTTTATATCATTCACGCCAGAAAATCAAACCCGGTAAAACACAGGGGGTGCAACACTATTTTTACTATGTATATGCATGGTCCACATTTACCTGCGATGTTTTCAAAAGACTTCTTCCTGAAAGTCACGTGCCGAGCCCGGTAGCGCAGTCGGTAGCGTACAGGACTTGAAACCAGGGGATAGCAGGTTCAAACCCCCAGCTTGGCGTTTGCTTTCCGAGGATTGATGATAGTCATTGTGACAGGATTCATTCTCCTCTCAATCCTGATCACTGTTCGACGCTGGTTATGTGGAAAAGCAGCCATCGGCTTGGGAATATTATTCTGGGGAGCACAGATAAAAGAAACTCCAAGAAACCATGGTTTGGTGCACTGACCATCGCGATATAAACTGAAATAATGTTGAAAACGGTGTTAAACAACATACAAACAAACAAACAAATCCCGAGGGTCGTGAAAACACGGAAGTGGTAAACCATTAAAGCTGCGTTGAAAACACCACTTATTATACATGAGTCGAGCTCCGGCAAAAGAGGGCTTATTGCATCTCCATGATGCATTATATCAAACAGTTCATCACATAGCTATGGATTTATAAAATTCATTTTGTGTAACAACCGTCTGAATCATGGGGTAAACTGATCCCTTGACATGCAGAATATTTACCAATAGCAAAAAGTTTCGGCCCATGTCAGCCTGCGCGTTCTGCGCAGGCTGACCTGGGTCGATACTATTTGCAGATGCATTAAGCCCTCTTTTCACAAAGCATGGCCCACATAAAGCTACGTACGTTTTTTCACAGATGGCGCTGTAAGTAAAGGTGCAGTGTGTATCACTCCACTGGTACGCGTAACTCTTGTGGAACTGCACACAGTCCTCGGCACTCTGGTAGTTGTTAGGTTGACCTGGGTACCAGTCTAAAACACAACCAAACATAGATTCTTCAAATATCCGTTGGTCAGCCGGAAAAGCTCAAATGGTTAGGCTAGGGCTTCAGAGCCCTAGTCGTGTACTGATGAGACCAAGGAAATACATGAATATATGAGCTGTCGCCGTGATATGACTGAAATAATGTTGAAAGTGGCGAAAAAATCCATTCAATGAATGAATCAATCATCCATACAAGAGTAAAAACTATGTCTTCTGTAAAATTACTGAATCCTAAAGCAGTCACCCAGTTTCTCAATTATAACATGGTTAAAAATCTTAAAATAAGACCTAGAATTCAGCTTTGAGCGCTATTAAAATCACCATATGAATGATGACATTGTTGTTCTTTATGTCAGCTGGCTTGCATATCAATGAAATTAAAACGGTTATTCACTGCAAAATAACCGTTCAATACCGCGATAAAATCGCAATAGAATTGAAAAAGAAAAGTACGCCATTTTAGAAGCAGGGGCGTAACTGTTGTATTAAAGTTTGATGTTTACCTAACGTGATATCATATTGCTTGCCTCTATCACGATTACTTTTTTTGAAATGTTGGTATGTTGTTTGGTATGCCAAGGGTATAAATGTAATTTATTTACTATTTACAGAAAATTGTATTTATTAAAAGTACTATCTCATGGGCTTCAAAGTGGTGGTTTACCCTGTAGAAATTAATCAGTGGCTTATCAGTTTGTATCAATACTCGGATGAACATTGCATTTACACCGGTTAAAATACTGCTGTTAAAATCATGAATTTTTTTATTTCTTAATTCCATTGCGACATAATGGCGATGTCCTTTGCTTTTTACAAGAAAAGTTTTGGCGGCGATCGTGTTAAAATTTGAAAGTCTTTGCAAACGATGATATCGAATGTGGCTCAGTGGTGTGATTTATATTGGATAGGGTAGAAAACATGTAAGAAAATTTAAAAAAAAAAATGCAGAATAGCATTTTCTCCATTTCATACAATATTTTCAAAAGACTTCTTCCTCAGATTCGTTAAAACACGGGGGTGTGTGGTAAACGGTTTAAAATACCATTTAGAGATAAAATGTGTCACCTGTAAATGTGAGCTGTGATTTATCTGTCCATAAAAATTGACCTTCTTGGTCCGTGTCCGTGAGACCCAGCCACCATCCGGTACCTGCAATACAAAAATCCCATAATATAATTCGAAGTTGGTATCTGTTAGCCCTCTGAACTTGTCCCGTTTTACATAAACATAATATTTATACTTCGTTAGCTCTATTACGGTGGGCAGGAGTAGCCAGTCTAAGTTAGACCTAGCCACCATCTGGTACCTGTTATACAAAATTGTGGTACCGGACAATCTTAGTCAGTATCAGTTACACCAGGCCATCATCCGGTAGTGCAAGACAAGTAGTACCAAAAACAACACTCAGGCGACAAAATATAGATTTGTCAGTATCCAAAGCATTCCCGGACAAATAGAACCTATACTTTGCCTAAATAATGGGCCTTGTCTTCAAAAAAGAAGACAGCGTCGTGACAAAGAGTGAAAATGTCTCCCCAAGGCAATAAAAACATGGAATCTTTTGGTAAATTTGTAACATTCTAATTGAATAAGATGACTTTGAAAAGTACACTCTAAATGTTTCGTAAATCAACATGAGCTTGGTCTTGATATAGTTCACATTATCACGCTGGGGTTATATACAGCGTTAAATGTTATCATGCTAGAGTTATAACGGGCTTTTAAGAAAGGCGATATAGACCTACAATACCTGTATAAAAATGTAGCCAGTACTTGACGAAGTTGTTTTCTGTTATCGAGTTAACATGAACAAGATGGGCGCCAAACTGTTGACAGTGTTGCTGGAAAATTAAAATTGTATAGTTAAACGACTACACATAGTCTGTCACTTTGTAAGGGTAATACCAAATGAGCTGGCAAAAGAGTGTTTAATGTATCTCCGTGATGCACTGTACCAAGCAAGTCATCACATAATTATATGAAATCCATTTTGTCTAACAACCAACAGAGCGACAGAAGTAGAATGATCCTTTGACAAACAGAAAATTAACATTAGCAAAAAGTTTCGACTGCGCAGGCTGACTTGGGTGTATACCTTTTGCAAATACATTAAACCCCTTTTGCCAGAACATGACTCAAATGGTTTTGCGGTAGAAATGTATAAAATAAAACTGAAATCAACCTTACAAACGATAAAATACATTACCAAATGTAACTAATTTCGAAATTCAGTACCAGGTCCGTCTTGTTGTTTTAGATTTTTGGTGCATACAAATATCAACGTTTAAAGATACTCGTTTTCAGCTAGTTTTTAAACCATTCCATCTTTACTTTATCAAACTATTATCAGTCCTGTATCGTCAGACCAAATAACCCCCCCCCCTTCCCCCCGACGGTTGCAAGGTTGCATAAATTACGACCGATAGAAAATGTATTTCATTTTCTTCACCCATCAAAGAAATTACAGTTGCGGTGAAAGAATTAAGTTGCTACTGACAGTGGAACAATTAATCACAAGCAATGGGTTGTGTTCATTGATATATATATATGAGCGATACTCTAGCAAAAGGAGGCTTAATTCATCTAAGTGATGCATGATACCTGTCAAGCCATCACATAATTATAGATCCATGATAGCCAATTTTTTAACAAACAATTGAATCATGAGGTAGACTGGTCCTTGGACATACAGAAAATTGACCAGTAGCAAAAAGTTTCGGCCCAGGTCAGCCTGCGCGGACTGCGCGGACCTGGGTCGATACTTTTCGCAGATGCATGAAGCCCCCTTTTCATTAAGCATATGGTTTATATAGTACCTGAGAGAGGGCGTGAGTACGTCTAGTCGGGTCGAACTTGTAACATGATCCTTCAAATGGTATCCAACCATCCTCGCAGGCTGTGTAGGTCACTTGCGCATGTGCTGTTAAAATGAAAATGAAGCAAGGTACTGATGGTATTAATCCTTAGGCTGCTTACACTGTCCGATCATGAGATATTTCCCCCCAAAATAACTTTGAAATAACAACATTTTGGTTTTACAATCGGTTTAAAAGTTTCGTTTAACTTATTTAGAAGGTTACAGGTTAAAGTAGAGTCCGAGGCTTTTAAGACTGCGTACTTTTTCATGGACTTTGTAACAGGAGCGATCAGTGGAGCAAACCTCTGGAGCAACCTTTATCATAGCGCTGGTGCTGGTTAGGTTTACAGCAGGCAATTGAAGAACTCATTAAACGTAGGCAAGCGCAACTATCCATGTCGGCTTAGTCCTAGAGCTTCTTAAAACAATACTTCGCATAATGTTCTTTCCAAGCCACTGGCTGTATTCCCACATAAACATTGACGTAACAATGTTCAAAGATCACACTGAAGTCACTAATTCTCGAAAACAGTTTTGACCAAGCTGGGACTCGCTCTCACGACCACTGCCAGGGCTCGTATTCACCAACCGTTCTTGATACCATTTTGCGTCTTTTTCACAGGAATGTTCTAAATGCCTTCTTATTGGCTAATTCTAATGGTTTAGCCAATCAAAAGTTGTGTTACTTGCAAAATCCATAATAAGATCAAGACCATGGGCTCGTATACATAAAATGTTCTTAATACCATTCTGAGTCTAATTCTCAAGAATTGTTTAACTTTAAAAGTAGCGGGACTTCTGATCGGCAAAAACCAAATGAACCATGCTCTTGCTAAATGGGGTTTAATGCATCTTTGTGCTGCATCATACCAGCAGGTCATCACAACAATGCACCCATAAAATCGGTTTTTGTCTCATAACCAACTGAATCATGAGATAGACTGGCTTTGACTCATAGAAAATTGACCGATAGCAAAAAGTGCCGATCCAGGTTAGCCTGCGCGAACTGCGCAGGCTGACCTGGGTCAATACTTTTTAAAGATGTGTATAAACCCCCTTTTCACAGAGCATAATCCAAACAGCTTAGCCAATCAGAAATTACATGTATGTGACTTTCTAAATCTACAATTAGACCAAGAACGCAATTCAGAGAAGGTGATAAATACGAGCCCTGGATTGGTAGCCATCGAGTTTTCTTTACGTAACCGACTATGCTACCAGGCTCGGCGGCTCATTCATCTTCGCAAGCCAAGGATACTAACTCCACTTTGTTCGTTACGTACCCTTGGCCGCTCGCCTCTTTAAAAATCGAAACTCCCCCTGCGCCACCTATCGAATATTACGAGTTGCGTAACCTTTGCTGATGTTATTTCTGACCAGTCAAAATGCTCGTAATAAAATTTGTTAGGTTATGCATCAAATATGGCTGCGCTTTCGGATTCATCACAATTTTCTGAAATTAATCAGACATACGATGATTCGCAATCATTTGGCTGTGGAACCCGTCCTAATATTTCACATAAATGAACTATAAAAAACTCATTAAATATCGATCGTCTACTCTTTTTTGGCAAATTTTCGTCACAAACACGACAACTTTCGTTTTTGACGGGGGCCGCCATTATTGTTTTCTGTTTCGCGGAAGATTTCTTGTTACGGATGGTTTGATTGGACGCGATGGGTTTTGATCGCATCCAATGAAATGGCGCAGCGGGAGTTTCGATTTTTAAAGAGGCGAGCGGCCAAGGGTACTACCGTAGTATCCTTGGCTTGCGAAGATGCGGCTCATTGTGCTCGAGATTAACAATAAAATCTAAAAATACTAAAATTTAAACAGTCGAGCCCTCTAGCCAAGTCCTTAAAGTATGGAGAGAAACTTTATAAGCTTATAGCTTTCGTTCCGATCCTTTTCATGTAGTTAGCTGTTGTTAATTATGAATACGTATGTTATCAATATACGAATAAAATATGTTTAAACTAAAGTACGGAGATAGTCATCAAGGGGTGTTGCATTCGAATCCAGTTTGCTATGAACTGTTCGAGATTTGTTAGTTGTTATAGCTTCAGCATTTTTTTTTTTATGTCTCACAGCTGAGCATTTTTCGATGATGATTATATGGGTAAGTACCTCATGGCTTGTACTGCGAGCGTTGTTCATAAAATGAAACATCAGAAACGGGTGACTAGCGACAATGGCCGCCACGTTAACTGAAATATCATTGAAAGCGACATAAAACATCTGACAATCAAACTAAAAAAATCAAATCCACCTACCTGCCCCATGTAAGATCACAAAGACTGTAAAAATTGCGGATAATGTCGCCATCGTGCTGTGTTGTCAGCAAGTAATTTTAGATAAGACAGAAAATACACTGCTGATTAACCCTTTACCACATGACAAAATTTTGGTCAAGTCCAAACTGAAAGCATTCGTAGACGACTACAGAAATGTATATCAAATGATGAACTTTGTCTTTGACAGGGTAGAAAAGATTGTGAGAAAAAGGAGAAAATGCTGTTTACCAGCATTCTCTCCTTTTCACACAAGGTTTTCAAAAGGCTTTTTCCTCAGGGAGGTTAAAACTCAGAATTGTGTGGTATAGGGTTAAGGATAGGCCTATATGTCACCTTGACTTTTGAAGAGACGATTTCAGTTCTGCTCTGCTGTCAGCTCGGACAATTCTAAAGATAAGATGTGAGTCATGCTCTGTGAAAAGAGGGATTGATGCATCTGCAAAAAACATCGACCCAGGTCAGCCTGCGCAGTCCGCGCAGGCTGTCCTGGGTCGAAACATTTTGCTTCTGGTCAATTTTCTGCATATCAATGGACCGGTTTACCTAATGATTCAGTAGATTGCTGTATAAAATAGAATCTATAACCATAATACTGTGACGAGTTGCTTGATATCATGCATCAAGAAGATGCATTTAACCCCCTTTTGCAAGAGTATGGCTCAAATAGAATTGCTTCTAATGGCGTTCTGGATCACAAACTACTTTGCCGAGGGGAGAGTCCCACCCTTCACCTCAGGGGATAGGAGGGTCCCCGTCTCTTACTCTATCTTCACTTATGCTTCGCCGTTTGGGGATCTCAAAAAGTGTCCTTTGGTCGTACCCTTTTTCAAAAGCCAGCGACGGTCATGAAAACGTCATCACAAGTTTATTCACTTCGGATACTCAAGGTCAAAGAGGGACAAATTTATAATGGAATCATTTGTGGAATATGGTTGGAGTGATTAGACTCCAGAGTATATCATACACTTTCGGACTGTTTTGATTAAAGCTCAAGTTGTGCAGCCTGGTCTTTGTCCGCAAAAAGTGATTCGACTTTTGCAGTTAGCTTTACAAATAAAACTCAACAAGGGGATCTTAAACAACAGTCTGGTCGCTCCGGTAGGCAACGTATTATATTTAGCAATAGCTATATTACTAGACGCTGGAGTAAAAACAAGTTATTTTTGCTGTTGTAATAATAGAATACCGATCAATGAAAAGCCAAAACTATCATCACGATGCGAAAATCTCATACAAAACTTAGTTTGATACCAAAACAGTGCACTTTTCAAACTTTCCCTCTTTGTTTTCAAAAGCCGTCTTTGTTTTCAAAAGGATAGCTATGGAGATAAGATACATGAAAGATCTTTAGCAAGAAAAAGATAGGCGGCATAAAAGTACCGGGGTGGAAATATTGAAATTCTTGCACTTCAATATGAGAAGAAATATTAAAGTAATTTCGTTAGCTATTGTTCTTTTTTCCTTGTTGTTTTGAATGTTGTCCAAAAGTGAAATGTTTGATTAAATATATTTTCTAGGATTAGATATTAACCCAAGTCATCGTTGGAAAAGGAGCAATTATTGTTAACAATTTATTTTCTGAAGAAAAAAAAAAAAAAAAAAACTGTAGCTTATACAGAAATGGGTTGAATAAAAACATTAATTACAAATTGGTGCAAAAAAAAAAAGAGTATCTAATATGATATGTTTTTGCAGACATGTGAATTAGCACCCCGGGATATCAATTAGCAGTACTAACACTTGTACACTGGTTTCATAAATAGGCCCTCAAGTAAATAGAAAACACGGGATTGTCTGGTTAAGGGTTAAAAGAGCGTCATGCTAATTCTGAAGAAGAAAACAATTACCAAAACGGTCACAGTATTACTGATAAACAACTGGGCAGAAAGATTTCGCACTTCATTTTGCCTTTCGTCATTTGACCTATTTAATTGAAGAATTTCCGCTCTCAAAGCTTCCATTTCTCTTTCCTTTAATTCAACATCACCATCAAGGTCATTAATTTTGACTTCTAAGTCCATCTTTTCTGCAGTGATCTTTTCTACTCTCTGTTCCATTTCTTCAAGATATTGCTCCAGTTCGATTGTTGCCTTCTTAAGTTCTTCTTTCTCATTTATAAATGCCTGAATATCATCATTCTGGCGGTCAATAATGTCTTTCAGTGCTCCATTTGCATTCTTCATTTTATTTAACTCTTCTTGTATTCTCTGTCTGTCTGCTCTTAGCTCTTCCAGCTTTTTTATTATTTTCCTATTTTCTGCCTGCACCTCACTCAAATTCTCTTCCAGACCTATAATGGTTTCATCTTTAAAGAGCAATTGCGTTTTCATTTCCTTACTTACCTCTGACAAACTTTCTATCCTTGCATTTAAATCAGTAACCTCATCGTTTTTAGAATCGAGGCCTTTTTGCATTTCAGCAGTTCTCTTGTTTAAGTCATCTATTCTTGCCGTAAGCTCTCTGAGTTCATTCTCCTTTGCTTTCTGCAAGGTTTCGATTTTTATTTCAAGTTCTTTTATTTTCTCACCCTTCATTTCGATTATTTGCTCTTTTTCCTCCAGAGTGTCTTCAAGGGCAGATTCTCTGTTCTTTATGGCATCGATTTCATCTTTTAATTGTTTTATCTCGGCTTCGTAATCAGCCGCTACGGTATTTTGTATTTTCATCTCTGTCGCCGATTCAAGGCATTTCAGGAGATGCTGTGCGTCTTTTCCGGAAGCTAGGAGATCGCTGATGATGTTCATCAAGTTTTGTATATGCTTTGCCCAAGCTTTGTCAATGAGTTCTCCTGTTAATTCTTTCTCACGTAGCTACAACATACAAACAAAACCATCTTGAATTATAGTAGGTTTCGAAAAAGAAAAGGAAAACACCATTTCCTAATGAACTTACAATTAAAACTATGCCCTTTGAAAATATGGTCGTATGCCGGAATTGGGAAAATGGGGGAGGGGGGCCAAGACATGATGAACCATAATTCGTATCTGAGCGACAAGATCTTGCTGGTGAAGTCATTCTGGCGCTTGTTTCATTGTCGCCTAAATGCCTTGTCGTAAATTGTTTAGTCTGAATTTAAGTTTTTACGTCATATTTCATATTCTTTGATGACTATGTAAAAGTCCTGGACTGCCTTTCACAAAAGTGCTACTCATGAAATTTGCTTACGCAGTTTAGGTAAGCAAGCATCAAGTCTGAAAGCAAGTTTCACCAATCTGCATAACTTTACGATTTGAATAGATATTTACATAACTTTACGCCAGCCCATACCTTTGGGTAAAGCAGGGATCGTATGTATTTATATATACAATTCCAAATAATTAACGTAAATCTATGTTGATTGGTGAAACGCAGCCCTGCTCTTGATACAATCTTGTTAACGGTTTTACAGTCGATTAGTGAACATATGAAACTAAATCGAAGTAAACACTTTGCCACATGATCCAATGTTTTTACTGTCCTTGGGGATAAAACTGAAAACATCGTTGGAAGAAGGGAAATTGCATGTAAACTAGCATTTTCTCCTTTTCGAAGGACGTTTCTCGGGCCACCGTTACTAAGATAATCCCCATCATTTGAGTCACATTTAATTTGCCGTCTACAAATACTCTGATTTCGGACAATGAATTTTAGGAAAATGGTACCTAGCAAACCATCAGTAAATGAAAATGAAAGGTCTAAGAAAAACAGTCTATTTAATGTCATTTCCTTAATTGGCTACCGACCTTGTGGGGTTGTCACGTGATCAGTTGCACGTGTCAATTATGTTGGGTCCTATTTAAATAAGCATGATGACGTCATATCTGATCTTATGAAAATAGACGGAGTTCCCGATTGTATTACGACCATCTCGTTATTTAGACGGCCGAATTGCCCCTTTTACTACATGTAACTGTCCAGTTACTTGCAGCTATGTACCCTATTTAGGAAATACCAACGAAAAAATACTTTGCTCTTACTTTTGTCTTTCTTCCTTACCGATGGTTTGTCAGCTATTGCCTCACTAACTCAATGATGATTTTTTTTTTTTTTTTTAAATTTTTTGTGAGATTATAAACATTTGAATAGCCCCTGTTATGACCTACTTCTTTCAGGTTTGTCAGCTCCTTTTGACACGGATAGTTTGGCTCCAAGTTTTGGAGACAGGCTATCATGAGCTCAAATATTTCTCTTGTTTCGTCGTCGTCTACTTCGTGTGCGGCGTTGTGTGTAATTGTATTTCTCTTTTTAATCACCTGAAAGTAAAAATGTCACCCTTTACACTTTCGTTATCGTTGGATACAATACAATACAACACTTTATTCTCTTCCAGGTATGCAAAAGTCATACAGCATGGAATTTACATAGCAACAAACTAGATATGGTCAAAAACGAGCGGATTTCAAGGAAATAATGAAAAGAAATAGAATAAAGAAACTAGCACAAAATACACGCAGACAGGCATATACACAGACATATAGACATAAAACAAACGCACTTGCATATTACCAGAACGTAGAAAGGAGAAAAAAAAAAGTTATGGTTTGGAAAAAACTGCAGCTAATTTTCAGATTTGTCGTTAAATAGAACACCTGCCATAGTTATTGACTTTTTTTTTTTTTAAAGTAATCAGAGAACAATTTTGAAGATTTCCTTTTAAGTGTGATACATATATGCGCTAAGTGAATGGACTTCTCAGTCAGAGGGAAAATAAAAGGAACAGCAATAATACGAGGATCATTTCTCGGGTAAAGGTCTAAAAAATCACGTACTATAAGTCCATTGCCAGTCAATCAATGCGCATGTACAGTCCGATCCTGATCTGCACCAACTTCAATGCAGAGTGCAGGTTCAGGCTCACACTGCACACCCCGCACTGGCTGGCTAGTGTTCACAATGTGCACAATTGGTAAACTGAAATTTGCATTTCTCTCAAAGACACTATATAGATAATGTTTGGCACTTGTGATAGCTAGATGTACATGAAATCGAAAATAAAAACATAGAATCTAGTCTACATTAGCATGGTAATATGCAATTGTAAGTGTCAAATAAGTAAAAAGTAAAATAAATACTAATAAGGAAAATATTCGAAGAAGATAGCGATGATAATTGTGATCAGACCGTTTCTCTGTGACAGTCTGATCACAATCTACATCACCTGCTGGGGAAAAAAAAAAGAGCACTCATACACACTTATAGCTTGAGTTTAACTCTTTTACCAATTAGTAACATTTTAGACTTGTCAAACTTGAAGCAATATTGCAGACGACATATATCAGATAAAGCTAAAAATATATAATGATAGTTGGAGATACGCTCTCAGCCAGTGTCTAAATAATTTATAGCAACAGCGATATCAATAGACGCTGGGCCTGTATTCACCAACCATGCTATATTAGTTCTTTATCGTAAATCGATACCGCGGTGCTTATTCACATCTTAGCAAATATGATATATAGGGATAATCCTTTTCTTGTACTTTTTCTTTCCATTACCCTGTAACGCATTACTGTACGATCTACACGTATTTTGACATATTATTTTTCAAAGCTACTGCACCTTTTCCAACAATGAATTGGATGAACATCTAATCTTGAAAAATATATCTATTTGAAATTTTCACTTTTTAACAATATGTAAAACAATGAGGATGAAGAGGCAATCGCTGGCTTGCTGTTTACTTTTCATTATTTCTGTTCATAACTAACCAGAAAAGATGTTCAATGTTCACATTCCAGTACCACTTACGTGCGCCAGTCTATCTTTTTTTTTTATCTCTCATGTTTAATTTCGTTTACTAGTATTTATTGTCGCCAAAAGGTTATTACTTATGTTACGGGGGCTACTAGGCTACGCCTGGTTTTTTAATATGCTCTGTGTATGGCACCGTCACACTGGACCTAAGTGTAACGTCTCATTCGAAATACTATATGTATTTTCTTTTAGTTTGCCAGCCATGGGAATCGAAGTGTGCCAGGATTTGTCGCTCACAAGTCCCACGCCCTACAAATTGAGCTATTCCTGCTGACTTCCAACGTCAACATATCACTCCGTCGGCATACGCCCGAGGCTTGCTCCTAAGGGTGACCGATGTGTTAGATGATCTGTCTTCATGATATCATTGAAATCCTGATGAAAGCGAAAATCTATTCGAACAATATTAAATACCTTACCTTGTCAAGAATGCTGTGGTCTAAGTTTACATAATCATCAAACAGTTTGCAGCTATTCATTACAGTAAGTAGAGCCGTAGGTTCAGCTTGTTCCGGTGTGTTAGTCCGCATATTTCCTTCTGGCATAAACACTTTGGCTATTTCCCAGTGACCTTTGCCTTGAAGTGGGAATTCCACGTTTCTCCAATAGATCTTTTCTGAATCTGGTTGAATAAAACAATCGTATAAATCTCTAAACTCTGTCTTACATCTTTCGCAAATTGGCTTGACATCAATGTACCAGAGTCTCTTTCTTTGTCTAATGTGGCAACACCAGTCTTGTGGGTGTGCATGACCGTGCCAGTATTTCTGAGTGTATTGGTGTGCCTTACAGTGACAATGAGGATAGGTCGGTTTACAACCGGGAGTGTCACATCGGTTCCCACAATTCCACCGGAAGTAGGAATCCCAATAATTGAAAACTGTTTGATTAACGTGTGGTCTTACGGCATCCCCTATTTCCTGAAGACCGAGATTACACCTGATCCAGTTTCGGTGACCTTCACCTCTGATTCTTCGTCTAGGGTTGAAGGTTGTATTCTGGTTTCCAGAGCTGGTATCCCGCGGTACCGAAATCATTCTTTGTCAAGAAATTTGGAAACAATTTCACACGAGAGAAACAATTTCTATTTTAAAAAAGAAATACTGCACGCACACACAAAGATTATTTAATATTTAACTAAAATATAACAGTAGATCTTTGAATTGGCACGTTGTAAAGCCTCTTCAATAATTAATATTTTTTTATATTATGGTATAAAAATGTCCAGTACAGTGACGTAGCAGTACATGCTGTCTTTTCAACTACTTCTCGGTATAAGTCTAAATATCATTATTCAATTACCCGCAGCGTTTAACTGACTCTTTACCAAACTACAAAATTTTAGACTGGTCCAAATTGAAAGCTTTTACAGACGACAAATTCAATATTTCTCAAATTATGATATTTGTATTTGATACGTTAGAAAACATTGCGGGAAAAGGGGAAAATACTGATTGCCAGCATTTTCTCCTTTTCCCACAATGTTTTCAATAGACCTCTTTCACAGGATCGTAAAATCTTGGAATTTCGTGTTAAAGGGTTAAATTCGAGTATGTTTCAAAATAATTTTCGATTACTAAAACTTTTTGTGAAAATAATGTCCAAAAACATTGATTTTTAATTCTGGTTTATCTCTTTAATCCTAAACTACAAATATTCCTTGTTCTGTTTTCGTAAACGCTTGTTCTCTTTACCAAAACGACCAACTTGTAGACCAGTCAAAATTGAAAGTGTTTGTAGACAAAAAAACAAAAGAGATGTGACTTAAATGATGAAATGTATCTTTAAGGACTGAAAACACTGTAATGAATAAAAGAAAATGCTGGTTACCAGTTTTCAAAAACTCTGTTCCTCGGGGTCGTTTAAACACGTGATTTTGTGGTGAAGGATAAAACTGACTAAAGGAGGTAGTTAAATTTTCATTCTACTTCACTCTTTACCTGATGGCGGCATTTTTATCTTGTCCATTTGAAACTATTTTTTGAGCCGAGCCCCGGTAGCTCAGTTGGTAACTTACATGACTTGAGAACAGGAGGTTGCTGGTTCGATCCCCAGCTCGGCCAATTTCTTTCTGGTGATTGATGATAGTCATTGCGACAGGATTTATTCCTCTCCCACCACTGCCCATTGTTTCGATGGTGGTTATGTGGGAAAGCAACCAGTGACATGGAAAGAATATTGCGCGGAGTACTGGTAAAAGAAACTCAAGGAAAGCATGGATAGAAGCACTGATATGACTGAAATAATATTGAAAACGGCGTTAAACACTATACAGTCAATCAATCAATCATTAAAACTATTTTGAAGACAACAGAAAAGGGAACTTGACAACATAGTGGTAGAAGGGGATGCTTGTTATCAACATTTTCTCCATCTTACTCGGTATTTTCAACATTTCATTCTTCGAAGTGGATATAAAAACACGACATCGTTTTTTTTTTGTAAAGGGGCAATAGACAAAATGAAAGTAGGATAGCAAATAGTTTTGGGAATATGCAATTCAAATACGGTTCTTTGTTCTCTGTCTGTAGAATGTTTCTCTGTGCGTAGTGTGTATTTCACAACCATAGCCTCCACCCTTTTTAATCAAAACCTTGATTTTATCCATTTACCATATTATTCAAAGTTTTAACAACCCTAAGGAAGAAAGCGTTTGAAAACATTGTGGGAAAAGGAGAAAATGCTGGAAACCAGCATTTTCTCTCCTTCCCACAACGTTTGCAGTCCAATCAAAGTTCAATCATGTTAGTTACCTAAATAAATAGATAAATTTTGTTGTCTGCAAATGCTTTGAACTTTGACAAGTCTAAAATTTTGCCGTGTGATAGAGAGTTAACAGCTTTTGCAAGCAGTGTGTAGATCAAGACTAGACTGCATATGTCGTGCAATTTAATCTCTGTCTATATTTCCGATCATCTGAACGAAAAGGCTTTGAAATGTGGCTGCAGAGCGGTTGGCGGGAGAGAAGAGGGGGGCAGATGACACGGTTTGTGGAGTAAGCGAATTACGTTATACCTGTTTTGTTTAACTCTTCAACAGAAGATAAAGTTTTGACTCAGCCAAACTGAAATAATTTGCAGACGACACACTAAAAGGGACTCAATTAATGGGAGTTGTTTATGATAGGGCAGAAAACATTGTGGGAAAAGATAAAATGCTGGTTAACGGCACTTTCTTCCTTTTCCACAATGCTTTCATTAGTCATCTTCATCAGGGTCGTTAAAATTCCGGATTGTTTCGTAAAGGGTTTAACCCTTTTCCCAAAGGACAAGTTTTGGACCCTTCCTAGTTGAAAGCACCTGCAAGTGACAAATTTTTAATCGGTACAAATGAGCTCGAAGTTATCTGATTGGGAGGAAGACTTTCCGGGAAAAGAGAAATTACAAGTTAACAAGCAATTTCTTTCCCTAGAAATGTTTCAAAAAGCCTTCTCGGGATCGTTAAAACACGGGATTGTTTGGTTAAGAGTACAGCACTTTATGGTTTCTGTTTATTCGAGCTATTGAGTTTCTTTTTTGTCAAGATATGGATTTTTTTTTCAAAGTTTTTTGCAAGAGCCTATCTTTATCATGAAACCACAGTAAAAATTCATTAACAGTATTTACAGTCGATATATAGTTATTTGTGTTTGTGAATATGGTGTTTAACACCGTTATCGACATTATTTCATTTATATCTCAGCGGCACCAATCGACGCTTTCCTGGAGCTTTTTTTTTACCAGCACTTTGCACAATATTCTTTCCAAGCCACTGCTACTTTCCCACATAACCAATGTCGAAACATTGATCAGCCGTGAGAGGGGAATAAATCCAGTCGAAATGACTGCCATGCATTAAACCTCGGAAGGAAATTAGCCGACCTGGGGATTCGAATCAGCGACCCCCTAAATTCAAGACCAGTGCATTGATGCGTTCAGCTACGGCCAACTACGGTCATTCCCCACTACGGTCATCTACGTAAAGTGTGACCACGGTTTAAAGAGATTTACTACAACCATGCAGGCTTGGGCCCCGCAAAGTCTTACCTTGGGACTCTTTCAAAAGACAAGCTCAGATAGCGGGGATTGAATTGAGATTTTCTGATAAAAACAAAATCGAGCGCTTAACCCATCACCACATAATCCCGAAATTCAACGACCCTGCAGAAGAAAGCATTTGAAAACCTTGTGGAAAAAGGAGAAAATGCTGGTAACCAGCATTTTCTCCTTTTTCCACAATGTTTTCTGACTTTTCCAGGACAACTTTTATCATGTGAACCACAATTAATTTGTTGTCTGCTTTGAATTTGGTCTTGTCTAAAATTTTGTTGCTCTGTAAAGAGACTAACCCTTTACCACCCAGTCCCGAGTTTTAACGACCTTGAGCCAGACAGCTGTTGAAAACGTTGCAGGAAAAGGAGAAAATGCTGCTTACCAACATTTTCTCCTTTTCCACAATGTTTTCTACTCTTTTTGGTAAAAGTCCCATCCTTTATGCCACATTTAATTTGAACTCGTTCAATTTGAAAGTATTTGAAATAGAAAGATAAAGGTGTCTAAAATGATGGAGTTTGTCTGTGATAGTGTAGAAAAACATAGTGGGAAAAGGAGAAAATGCAGGTTCCCAGACATTATTTCAGTTATATTGTGGCGGCCTGTGCACCTATCCATACTTTCCTCGGACTTTCTTTTACCAATTCTTTGCACAATATTCTTCCTAAGCCACTTGCTCCTTTCTCACGTAACCATCGTCTATGATGATCAGCGGTGGGAGAAGAATGAATCCTGTCGCAATGACTTTCATCAATCCTCGGAAAGAGATTAGCCGAGCCGGGGATTCGAACCGGTGACCCCTGTTCTCAAGTCCTGTACTCTACCGACTGCGCTACCGGGGCTCAGCATTTGTGTTAGGGGGGCTTTGTTTGGTGTTTTACTCTTTACCAGACTACAAAATGTTAGACTTGCCCAAAGTCGAAAGATTTTCAGACGACAAAATTAGTCAAATCAGGCTCTAATGGTTGTTAATTTTTTCTTTGAAAGGAAAGAAAGCATTGCAGAAAAAGGAGAAAAAGCTTGTTACCAGCAGTTTCTCGTTTTCCTATATTGTTTTCAAAAGCCTCTTTTTCCTCAGTATCGTTAAAACTCGATTGTACTGTAAAACGGTCAAGTCAATTTCAACATTATTTCAGTCAAGAGGTCAGTGCACCTATCCATGCGTTCTGGGGGTTTCCTTTAATAGTTCTTCGCAGAGGTGAGAAGGGAATCAGTACTTTTTTTATGCAATGACTATCAACAACCTTAAAAAATAAATCAGACTAACTTCGGAATGGACCTCGCCATTACTGTATAATATTAGCTTTGTATGATACTGACCAACCAACCCACCGGGGTTGTCTGTTTAACCCTTTACCACACAATGGCCGACTTTTAACGACCCTGATGAAGAAGACTTTGAAAACATTGTCGGAAAAGGAGATAATGCTGGTAACCAGCATTATCTCCTTTTCCCTCAATCTTTTCTACCCTACTACAGGCAGAAATTATCAGTTTAGCAACATTTAATTTGTCGTCTGCAAATGCTTACAAATCGGACCAGTCTAGATTTTTGTCGTATGGTAAAGGGTTAAGGAGGTCAGAAAGTATCCCTTGCTGTGGTTTTATGATCCTGAGGAAGAAGGATTTTGAAAACATTATAGGAAAAGAAGAAAATGCTGTTAACGGACATTTTCTCCATTTTCCATCATGTTTTCTATCAAGGACAAATTCCATCATTTCGGAAATGTCTGATTTGTGGTCTGCAGAACACTTTCAATTTGGAAATGTAGATTTGTCCAAAGAATAGATGAAACAAATATCAACGAGTTACCATTTAAACAATTATTTTTTAATATAAAATCTCCAAAACTTTTTTTTTTTTAAATTGGTATAAAATATTTTTAAAACTTTCAATGCATCAATCTTCTTATCTAAAATGTGCTAAAATTAATTAAGGCACACAATCACAAACAAAACAAAAAAACATAAATCATAATTCTAAGGTCATTGTAATCAATTATTAAACAGTTATTCTAAAATTTGTTCTTTCGCTTTCTTCTTGCTTTCCCTCCTCCTCCTTCTGGCATCGCTTTCTACTTTCTTCTCTCCATTTGCTCCAATGTTTCCATTCTGATCAGCAACAACCGCCCATGCTTGCTTGTTTGCTCTGGCAACCTCTGACTCTTTGGCTCGGATCTGAAACTCCTCTGCCGATGTATCGATGCACCCACCGACTGGATTAGCTTCGTTGTAATTGATCACATCTGGAACTATTCCCTTCTGACGTTTGAGGGATTGCACCATATTTATCACATCTGATTGGTTGGCATTTAGTGCTGTTTGCGTTTGGTGCTTTTCTGCCTCGTTTTGAAGCTGTACCACGTGACTGGCTGGATAGAATCCCTTCTTCTTTTTGTGGAAGAAACCGTGAACCACCTGGCCATAGGCAAGACCATATTCGTTGGCAGGCAACATCTGTTTCACGTGCTCACCTGTAAATGATATTAAATGAGCGGTGCTCTGGCAAAAGGGGATTAAGGCATCTCCTTCGTGCATTATACCAAGCAAGTCATTAAATAAAATCCATTTTATCTAACAACCGACTGAATTATGAGAAAGGCTTTCCTTTGACACGCAGAAAATTGACCGATACCAGGTTAGCCAGCTCGGACTGCGCTAATTTGGGTCGATGCTTTTTGTAGATGCATTAAACTGTATTTTCACAGAGCATAACTCAAATATAAATCTTTAGTTCCTCAGCAGTTGACAAAAAAGTTTTGAAATGGTCCATGTTGAAAGCGCTCGCAGACGACAAATCAAACAACGATCAAATGAGGGGATTTGGCTCTGAACGGATAAAAAACATTGTGAGAGGAGAAAATGCTATTTACCAGCATTTTCTGCTTCATCCTTTTTGCTTTCGAAGGCCCTCGCAATGACTACCATCCATCCTCGGAAAGAAAAAGGCATGTCTCTGGCTTCGAACCAGAGACCCCCTGGTTTAAAGCCCTGTACATTACCGTCTAAGCGACCGGGCTCGGCTAGTCTTTAGGTTAAAAGCGAACAAGCTAAAACAGAGAGAACAGCTTTTGCCATGCTCTGTAAAAAGAGAGTTTAATGCGTCTCCTTGATGCATGATACAAAGCAATCATCACAGTCTTAGTAATAGATCTATAAAATCCATTTTGTACAACAACCGACTTAATCATGATGCATACTGGTCCTATGACATGCAGAAAATTGGCCCAAAGCAAAGTGTTCCGGCCCAGCTCAGCCTGTGCGGACTGCGCAGGCTGACCTTGATCGACTCTTTTTGGAAACGCATTAAACCCCTTTTTCACACAGCAAGGTTCATTGGTATTGGCTTACCTATTTTGAGTTTCAGCTGGTTGATTCCTTGTTTCTCATAGGCCTTAATGACGACGTATATTGTATTCTTGTTATGCTCGGATAGTTTCTTGTTCGCGGCACAGGTTTTTGCCAGACCGTCCAGTTTGTCATCTGTTGAATAAAATTGTTGGTTGTTAATGCTGTTGTTTAAAGCCTGCTTTCAACATTATTTCAGTTACATCGCAGCGGCTTGTGCACCTTTCCGTGCGTATCCAGTGTTGCCTTTTACCAATACTATACACACGACAGTCTATCGATGTCACTGGCTGCTTTCCCAAGTAAATATAGTCGGAGGAAAAGAAATCTAGCCATGCTCCGGCAAAAATGAGGTTTAACGCATCTCCGTAACTTACTATACCGAACAAGTCATCACCTAACTATGGATCCATAAAATCCATTTTGTAGAACAATCACTTGAATAAAAAGGCACATTGGTCCTTTGACGTGCAGAAAATTGACCAACAGCAAAAAGTTTCAAACCGGGTCAGCCTGCGCAGACTGATCTGAGTTTTACTTTTTTTGCAGATGCATTAAACCCCCTTTTCACAGGGCTTGGCTCAATTGTTTCTTTTGTTAAGTATGGGAGTAAGGGGACGTACAATGAGTAATTAATGGTAACAAGCAAGCTCTTTTTTTTCTTGCAATCTAAATACAAAGGCCTTTAAAACAATGATATAAACAAGAAACATGCCTATATGGTAATTAATAAGCTCATATTCAGCGTCTATGATATATATACAGTGGCAGCTAAACTACTAGATATAATCTTTTTCATGTGGACTGAAGAAAAGACCAATAAAAAGACACTGTCTCAATCACGTGGGACAAATCTCATACAAAATGTGATTGATCAATCTAGTCACATGAGCTTGATTTTTAAATACAGACACTTAACTTGGAGTATACTATCAGGCTATCAGTAGACAATATGCAGAAATCGCTTTGGTAAACACAAATCAATTTGACTGGCCAATGAGTTTTGTTCTAAAAGTATATCACTTACACAAAGGGGGTGACGTGTATTGAGGCTAATATTCATCATTTGGTGGTATTGTGAGTGAGCACCGAGGTTCTCTGCGGGAGGATAGACAATGGTTTTAAGAAATACAACATTAAATACTAATCATCAAAAAAATCACTACTTTGTTACCTGGATCAGATCCTTGTTGTGCTGTATCATCATCACTGGTTTCTATTTCGGCCCTTGCCATTTCGTACATTTCATCCTTGCCTGTCTCCCCAGTGTAGACCTATGTACAAAATGAAATGAACTCGTATTATTATTATTATTGAACCTTTTTCGGACAGTTCCGTTATTGGACAGCCCGGAGAAAGAAGCCTCCTGGCCTGGTTCGAGGTAAGATTGGTAATTTGACGCATGTTAATACCTTTAAAAACCTAAAACTGACAAGAAAAACCCTTTCCTCATAGAACAGGAGTATACATTCCAGTAGTAAACTTGGAACAGGATTATTAAATTTTTCTTTGAACATTAAAGAGATATCATACCACGAGTGGAATAAAACAAAAAAGTTACCTAACTGTTGTTATCACTTCTGCGCTTCTGGATATGGTACAATATTATCTAAGAACTGTTTTGGCAAAATAAAATATCTCACAAATTGTCGGAGGGTGTAGACCTAAGACCGCGGTCCGTATTTACCAAACGTCCTTAATTTCATTCTTGGTCTTATTCTAGATTCAGAAAATAACTCAATTTCTGATTGGCTAAACCATTCGTTGTAGCCAATCGGAAATTGCGCTACTTTGAAATTTAGAAAATTCTTGTGAACCAGGCTAAGAATGCTTTTAAGAATGGTTGGTGAATACGGGCCTAGGGCTTGCATTGACACTAAGCATATAGGATATATCATTCACCTGCTAAATTTACAGGTGATAATCATAGCATTTAGCAACATGTCCCGAGGTACATGTATCATTATCATGGAACATGCAGGTAAATGTCGAAAGTGCAGTCCTCACAATTCATATCATCTCCTTTACAATGTCTCTTTTCTATTTATTCACTCAAAAGCACACCAGTCTGGGACAAAATTCATAAATCAGTCTGAATTCCAGGACCAGCTAATCTGATTGGCTGAGACGGTCTGTCTAGAGGGAGAATGATAATTGTCATAAAAACAGGAATTCACCTGGAAGGATGGAACTTGCACAGCCTCGTTCTGAACCAGTTTCTCTGTCACGAACCTCCTTTTATTAATGTGGGTGAAACCAGTCTCTCTGAAAGAAGTGTAAAAACATCGTTGAGTTAACCCTTGTCCTAACGACAAGATTTTAGATCTGTCAAAATTAAAAGCATTGGCAGACGACAAAGTCAATCTGGCTTGATTGATGGTATTTATCTATGAAAGAAAAGAAATATTGTGGGAAATGAAGAGAATGCTAGTTTCGCAAACTTACCTTTGGGCATAGTTTCCAGCCATTGTGAATTCTACACTATTCTGTAGGCTATTCAACACGACCTGGGCCCGATCTTCCTCTCTAGATCGGTAAGACTCCTCAAAATCAGCAGATATCTAGGGAGGAGAATGATGAAAAAGTCATTTAATTTAAAATGGCGGAACGAACGCGACAGCTTTCAGATATTTGAAGTACGACTGAAGAGAGAGAGAGAGAGAGATGTTAAGCTTTGTTTTTGAGAGACAGAGGGTGCGAGGCAGAGAATCACAGAGACAGAGAGAGGGGAGAGAGAGAGAAGGAGGCAGAGGGAGACACAGAGAGGGACAGACAAACAGGCAGACACACAGACAGAGAGAACATCATTTTCGGGTACATGTATATAAACAATTAAAACACTGCAAATAAAACACTTTTATATTTTATCGCTGATTGGCGGACGGTGTAGACTCAAGATCAGACTGCACATCCTGTGCAGTCTGATCTTGATCTACGCTGTCAGCAAAAGCTTCTGGATTCGTCATTTATAAAACTAGCGTTTTACAAGAATTAACCTTTTGAAGTTCAGCAAACTTCGCCTCCCATTTCTCTAACTGTTTGTTGTATTTGTCGACCTGTGCTGAAGCCTTGACCTGGAGTTCGTCTAGTTTTTTCTTGGTTTCGAAAATGACGTCAGGTTGGTAAGCCATTTTGGCTTTTATTTCTGTTTTCTCAACGCTAAACGCCATCTTGTGGTACAGCTGAAAAACACGCATACATTTTTTTTTTTTTATTATTATTTAAAGAATGTCGAAAATTACCTTGGCCTTCAGTTAATCAGATCAAGGAGTAACAATACTTACTAACGCCTGTCTATAGAGTGATCTCTATCTGAGAACACTCTTTCTGCATATTTGGTAAGAAAATGTGTCAAACTTTAGACCTGTCCACAACACGGTGCGAGCACTGGTTTCTCCTTTACTACACCATCCCGAGTTTTAACTGCCGTAAAAAGGAAGACATTTGAAATCACTGTTGGAAAAGGAGAGAATGCTGGTAACCACTGCGGCATTTTTTCCTTTTCCCCACGCTGTTTTCTTGTCTACCAAGAACAAATTTCTGTTTATGAGTCAGATTTATTTTGTCGTCTGCAGATGTGTTCAATTTGGACAAGCCCAAAATTTTGTTGTCTGGTAAAGAGTTAAAGTCGCCAGAAAGCAATCATAGGGTTAGGGTTAGAGAGTGATTTATAAAAATAAATAGCAAATATAGGGTGTTCCGATTTTTATTTTTTAAACACTTAGGCTGCTAAGCGTAACTTTGTGGGGTTTTGCGGCCAGTGTAGATCAAGATCAGACTGCATAGAACGTGCAGTCTGATCTTGAATCTTCACCGCTCAATACGCTGAGATTTTCACACGGAGCAAAATTTTCAAATTGTAAAATATGAGTTTTCACTATTGGCTGGCAATCTTTAGTTTAATTCATTTAGCAACTTAAGGGTTAACGGTAACACAATATTTCATTTACAAAAACAATAAAGAAAGATAGCATTATGTTACCTTTTTCTGTGTTTCGACATTCTTGGTTTGATTGTCCAGTTTTATCCAAGCCAGTCTGTATTTGTTATCGAGTTTACCGACAGCTTTGTTTGATTCGTCCTCAAAACTGCAACAGAAATCCATTTAATGTGATATCAGTTAATAGTTTGTTTGTATGGTTGATTGACTGACTGTATGGTGTTTTAAGCCGCTTTCAATATTATTTCAGTAACATCACAGCGACAGCTCACATATTCGTATGATGTCTTGGGTTTCACAAGAACTAAGCTAGAGCTCTGAAGTGTCTTGGCAAAGGACACGCCCACGAAAAACCCAGTGCTTCCAGTGAGTCGGACCCGGGGCCTCAAGGTTATGAGTCCTACACTTTACCACTGAGCCACGCAGGTCCCCTTGTTTTTATGGTGTTTAACGCTGTTTTCAACATTAATTCAATAACATCGTGGCGGCCAGTGCACCTATCTATTTTTTGCCCGGAGTTTCTTTTGCCATTATTACCCTAATTAACAGCAGATTCTCATTATGTTTTCAAAAAGGCTCTTCGTTAAATACAGGGTCATTCGGTAAAGACATAAAACGAAAGAAACCTTTGATATTTTTGTCAGATATTTCTATCAAGTTTGCAGCTTTTAAATCAGTGAATATGTTAAGAAACGAATCTTTGGTGTAACGTCTTGATGCAAATGCATACCATTCCTCAGCGTAAAATAATGACAAAGTGTTGATTTTAAAGATTTTCACGATTTATCTCAAAGTTTACAAGCTGTCTGACACAGATCTATGCACTGTTTAAGAATCTAACTAAAGGAATTAGACTTGAAGAAAGCTTACTGAAACTTTATTTAAGCAGCAAATCCAGAAGTAATATCATAAGTGTTACAGATTCATACCATGAAACTAAATCTGCAAATAGTTACTATTTCCCATGCACTCCCCGTTTCAACACCCAAACTGCCTCTCGATTTCAAAGCAATTTAACGGGCTGTGAACTTTGAACTTAAAAATGATATTACGACACGCAGCAACATATTACTGGAAACAAGATGGCCGACAATAGCGTGACGTCACATAGCAACATGGGATAGGAATAATATGGCCGACGTGCCGTATCGGGAGGACTGCACTTTAACGGTACACAAATTTATGCCGAGACAACTGCACTATGGCGTAGCAAAACAAATTGTGAAAATTAACATCTTTAATGATAACCTGGATGGCTCTTTAGTTTGACCAGTAAAATTCAATTTAATTTCACTCCATTTTGCTTTTCGATCCACAACCCCATTTGAATTATTTCTAAGTGAGTTAATCGAGTCAACCACTCTCGATAAATAAATAAGAAATATGGCGGATCTGCGCCCACTCTGACACATGGTGCAAACTATCTGAGGAAAAAAAAAAAATATGTGTAAACAGCATCCGCTGATATCGAACCGTCTAATTATATATTAGTATTTTTAAACATGCTCTGTAAAAAGGGGGCTAAATAAAGTCGCAAAAAATATCGACTAAGGTCAGCCTGTGCAGTCCGCGCAGACTGACCTGAATCGAAACTTTTTACTATTGGTCAATCGTTTTCTGCGAGTCAAAGAACCGGCGTACCTAATGATTTGGTTGGTTATTATACAAAATATATTTTATTTATGGATCCATAATTACTAGTACGTGATGACTTGCTTGGTATAATGTATCACGGATATGCATTAACCTTCCTTTTATCAGATCATGGTTCATACTTATTTTGTCACCTTTTCAGAGCCTTTTCAAGTTCCACATATTCATCGGCGTCTGTTTTCAGCTTCTCTACTTGCTGGGTATAGATCTTATTGAGAAAGCTTACTTCTTTGTAGAATTTCTTCTCGTCTGCGGGAAAAAAAAAAACAAACGAAAATAATTTACATACCTACTGGTAAAATGAATTACTAGTTTAACTCTTTACCAGACGACAAAAATTTGAACTACTCCAAAACGATGCCAGTTGCAGACGACAATTTTTTGTAGCTAACCTGATGGAATTCGTCTCTGAAGCACTGGAAAACATTTTTGGAAAAGGAAAATCGCCTCTATATAATAACAATATACACGATATAGAGATGATGTGCCAATGTTCAGTTTTTAGTTATATTGGTCGATGATCGACAAATGAAAATTTCGGTATCCTGTGATAGCCCAGTGAAACATAAAAGGCTTGTGATCTGACAAAATCAAACATGGACCCAAATATATAGTATTAAGGTGACACCAGCGTCAAGACTTCTTGTAGCTTTGTTGCCGATTTAAGGTTAAAATGTTATATTGAAATATTCATCTGCTATGCATATAAAACGTTTTTCACGCACTGAACAAATATTTATTAGAACTTTCACGTCTATTTCGAATAAAACTGTTAGTAAATTGCAATATTTGTACTTTAAAATTTGTAGGTATATACATGTAGCAATAGGAATTTCATGTTGTAGTAAAGTTGCTTCTCGCTGCGTGGGAAAATTTCGACGTCTCGCGAGAACTTATCAAAATTTCCCGCGCAGCTCGAAGCAGCACAAATCTAAGGAAAGTTACTACTTCATAAAATTCTGTTTTCATTTTTGTCCAATTCACAATTTAATTTGTGTTAAAGATGCACTTTACCTTTGCCTTGGAGACCTTTTTCCTTCAGGTTGTCCAAGTAGACCGTTTGATTGTTGATCACTTTCTGTATACCACGAGTGTGTTCGTAGTTGGCATTAGCAAGCAGGGCGAACTGCTTCGTCCAGAATGGAACATCGGTCATCATACTGAAACACAATTTATAGACACAGTCAGCCCACTTGTATTGACCACCTGAGTTAAGTAGCCTGCTGCTCTGAGAGACCATTAACTTGACACTACTTCCTTTCTTAAATAAATGTACATGTATTTAAACTTATAATAACCCTTGCCCTACTAAATAAAAGAAATGAAACTTTCAAACCGATAGTATAAACCCAAATCTTCCTATTTCAAAGGTATTTTTGGAGGAAAACTATCTCCTCATTGGACATTGTAGATCCAAGATCAGACTGCACGTTCTGTGCAGTCTGATCTTGATCTACGCTGTCCGCAAAAGGTCACTGAGTCGCACTTAGCAGTCTAAGGGTTAAAGGACTACCTATCCTACGATACCACCTTACTTACCTCCCTTTGGTGGTCTTTGAATAAAGGAACCACGCTCTGGCAAAAGGGGGCTTAATGCATCTCCATGCTGCATGATACCAAGCAAGTCATCGCATAATTATAGATCAGCCAAATCCATTTTGTATACCGACTGTATCATGAGGTACAGTGATCCTTTGAGCTGTAGAAAATTGACCAATAGCAAAAGGTTTCGGCCCAGGTCAGCCTGCGCGGACTGCGGAGGCTGTCCTGGATCGATACTTTTTGCAGATGCATTAAGCCCCCTTTTCTGACTCTACTCCATGGATTGATAAAAAAAAATCGTGATGACAACAAATGCGTAGTTAGATTTACAATGGGAAGGAACGCTGATCGTGACGAACATTTTTTTAACACTTTAAACAGCATTTGGCCTCTTTGCCAAGTCATTGAAAGGGCTAGCCGGGGGATGGGGATATACATGAATACCTCCCCCCCCCCCCCGTCATTTTGGACCTTTCCCCCTTCCCTTTTGCCCAAGCTACCCCGCTCCCCCCCCCCCCCCCCGCGCCCCTGCTCCAATGAAGTAGAATTTCTAGATAAAATCGGGAGTTTATATGGTACATGTATGTTGTTCAATTAATTCAAAGTTTATAAACCTACGTGAATAGATCTGAAAACAAAAAGTTAATACCTTCTCTATCCGATTAAAAATCGAAAAATTGGATCTAAATTTTTCGAAAGTCTTATTTTTACAAGAGTTTAAAGAAGAATGATAGAATTTTTTTTTAAAGAAAACAATGGAAAGCATCAACGTTTCTTGAAGAGATCATTAAATCGGATTTTACTAACAAATTGCGAGATTAAATTCACTTACTGCGATGCCTTGCGTACGTCAGGTGCTTTAAATATCTTGATAAGAGTATCTGGAAGCATTATCTATATCTATTCGTGTCAAATAGAATATTTTTCGAGAGCGAAAAAAAGCGTGGCTTTCCGTGTTGCAACAATGAATGTTACGACGTTACGTTGCCCGTGCGACGACGTTATATAGGCTGTCAGCGGAAGTTGCCGGCCCTGTAAGTGTGGACGCATAAGTAAAATTTTGATTTGAAACCATGGCGATAGGACCTGGAAAAGTTTGTGCATTAATGAAACTTTGCCTCCAACCAGCCAATCAGAGCACGCTCTTGAATTTGTACTGATTTGGAATAGATTTTGAAATCTATTAATTACAGGAAATGACAAGTTCTTTTCTGTGATTTTTTCCTTACACGAAATTAAAGCATGCGGGAATAAAAGAATCAAGAAATATTCGACGATTTATGTCTAAGTTTTTTTTTTTTTTTTTTCTTACACTATTATGGTCATTTTAGCAACTTTTCTGTCAGAAAAAGAGAATTTCAAATCAAAAAGATGTCATCATTCTACCGTGAGATGAATCTTAATTCAATAATTCAAGGTGTACGGCACCTAACTGTGTCGAGCTCGAGCTTCAGTATATTTCAGTTATAAATGATGCGTGCAATGGCAAAAGGGGGCTTAATCCATTTTCGTGATGCATGATACCAAGCAAGTCATCACATAATTATGGATCAATCAAATCCATTTTGTGTTACAACCGACTGATTCATGAGGTACACTGATCAATTGACATGCAGAAAATTGACCAATTGCGGACTGAACAGGCTGACCTTAATCGATACTTTTCATAGAGAATGGCCCAAATATTCATGACTAAGATCAATACCCATTATCAAACAACATATAGTCACTTGTCGACATTGTTTTCTATTATGTCTACTTTTATTTTAATAACTAAAAGTATTTTTGAACGAGTGATTTTCTCATTACCAGATAGGAAAAAAAAAAAAAATGAATCGCCTGTTTGTCCAAATTTAATTTACTGAAAGAAAAAAAGAAACGCATGTCTGAATTCATTTTAATATTTAGTGAAGTATAGTGTTTCAATTCCGTTTGTTAATTTCATTTTATTTCAAATTCATTTTTAAAGAAAATCTCTAAATTTCTATGTCACATAATGCGTATCACTCGCCAAATGTCTGTTTAATTGCTCGGAGGTATGAGTTGTTGGAATCAGAATAACAGTTCGCTGTCAATAGCTGGTGTGGTAGGTAAAAATAATGACATATTAAAACCTATGCGTTTCTTTTTCCTTTCAGTATATTTGCAAACAATTAATTGAACGCGGCATAAACGGTAAGATTTGTCTTTGAAATGGTAAGAAACATTGTGGGGAAAGGAGAAAATACCAGCATTACCTGCATTTTCTCCTTTTCCCAAAATGTTTTCAAAAGCCTTCTTTCTCCAGGTCGTTAAAACTCGGGGTTGTGTGGTAACGGGTTAAGCATTAAGTCGTAAAATCCTTCCCCTATTAACAACGAGAATGTGTCGTATACAAAACTATAATACAAGACATAAATAAAAACGAGGACCACACACACACACACACACTCACACACACCCATCAAAAAGAACTGTGGAGAGAGAGAGAGAGAGAGACTGGATAAATACAACACTTCTACAGATCATGCAGTGCAACTTAATGGTAAATATAAACTCAAATACCGAAGACTATTCTCTTTCGTCGTTTTGATGCCCCGCCACCTTTTAATGGGGGAGGAGTGTTTGTTAATAAAATCAGAAGAGTCGAGGGAGACATGGGCATGGTGTGGGCAAAGCGGACACTGAGCTATTTTGATTTTTAAGCCTGTGGTAATTTTTAAGGGGGTACAAGTGTGTGACCGATATAGGTTTTTGGTCCGTATTCACAAACCTTTAGTAGTCTTATTCTCCAAGCCTTTCTAAAGATGACAGTAACACAACTAAACCATTTGGTTTGAAAAATAAATCCGAATCTTCCGAAAGTCGATTTTTTTCTAGAGAACTTAAAGAAGATTAATAGGGTTAATGATTTTACAATGAAACAATCTTGAACAGTTCATTAATTTGGAATTTGAATAAATTGCAAGATTAAATTCACTTACTGTGATGTCTTGCGTACGTCAGGTACTTTGAATATCTTGATAAGAGTATCTGGAAGCATTATCTATGTATCTTTTAGGTAAAATAAAATATCTTTCGAGAGCGAAAAAAAGCGTGGCTTTTCGTGTTGCAACAATGAATGTTACGACGTTACGTTGCCCTTGCGACGACGTTATATAGCCTGTCGGCGGAAGTTGACGGCCCTGCAAATTCAAATGCGTAAGTAAAGTTTTGATTTGCAACCATGGTGATAAGCCCTGGAAATGTTTGTGCATTAAAGAAACTTGGCCTTCTCCCAGCCAATCAGAGGACTTTCCTGGTTTTAGTATGGTTATGGAATACAGAAAACTTTGAAATCCATGATTTAAGAAATATCAAAAAATTAAATCTTGTTTTATGAATTTCATGAATTATAAATTCTTTATTTGAGCGTTGCCTCCCCCCCCCCCCCCCCCCCCCCCCCAAATCAATTTCAATGATTTTCTCATGTTTGCAAATCTTCTTGCTGGAAAAAAAAAAAAAAGTCACGCTAAAATCTCCCTACTAAAAGAAGAGGGTTATGTCATAGGTTAAGTCACAATTGTGTGATCCCAGGGCCCTTGTTAATAAAAATAATCTTAGTTTCGTTCTTAGCCTTATTCTAGATTTAGAATTTAGAAAGTAAAACAACTTTTGATGGCTAAACCATTTTGTCAAGTTTAATCAAATTTAGAAAATTCTTAAGAATATTCTATAACTGGAATGTTTCTAAGAATGCCGACTGGTGAATAAGGACCCAGGAAAATCCCTTACTCGGATTCGAAGAGAACCTTCAAGACTAAGTTAGCAAGCCAGTATATCGAATAGGTTATTTTTAAAAATTACTGTAGTGCATGTTAAAAAGTGTTCATACTTTATTATGCAACATAACCCGTTACGAACGAGGTAAGATATTAAAAAGAAAAAATAATAATAAATAAATAAAAATTATATATATCAAAAATATGAAAATTCTTCAAGTTTTCTAAATGTGTCCGTAAATATCTGTTCAACCCTTTCTCAAATGACAAATTTTGGACTGGTCCAAATTGAAAGAGTTTGCAGATGACAATTTTAAATTTGATGAAAATGGCAGAAAGGTCTCAAAAAGGGTGGAAAACACTGTGGTAAAAGGAGAAATTGCTCGTTATGAGCAATTTCTCCTTTTCCCACAGTGTTTTCAAAAGACTTGTACTGCAGACACGTGAAAACCAGGGCTTGTTTGGGAAAGGATTAAAAGTCTACTGTAAAGGCCATTATTGTTAGCGAAAATGAGTTATCAGCTGATAAGATTTCCTCTGAAAACTATTTCTGTTTGCACATGCTACTCTTCAAAATGGTACTGTTTAAGTCATTGTAGATTTAGTTTCCAATCTTTTTCTCCTTTTCCCACGATGTCTTCAAAAGCCCCTTTCTTCAGGGTGGTTTAAACACGGCGCTGTTTCGTAAACGGTACTTGTAAAGTCAGGAAAGTATAACTCGGCAAATGTGTTTTGTCTTACCCGAAGTTTTTGGCAGATTCCTTTGGGAACATTTCCTTCCGTCATTTTCACGTATACTAGTAGGATCGCACTATAAATTCATGCTTGCATTGAGGCAAACTGCGAACAAGCGGCCCTGCACCTAACCTTCTCTCCTTATCCCACTCTACCTTGCGATTTAAATTTCTTTCAAGTACCCTGAACCACTGCCTTGGGTGATTTTGAATAATGTTGCCAGCATTTCCTGGGATCTAATCTCTTCGTGATGTTTCACAGTAAGATGTTTCACCTGACAGCCGATTTCTTGCCTTTCTGTGGCCATGTTTTTGTCTGCGTTAAATCTCTAGAATGACATCATGATGACGTCATTTAGAATCTTACAACGTCATCACCTGTTCTGACCTTTCGACATCGCAAAGTGGTCAGCGATGAAACCCAAGTATAATTTAGATAACTTGTAGAATGCTGCGGCACTTAAACCATTAGATTTATATCTGAAAATCCAACAAACAGTAGGGACGGTATTTTGTTGACAATCAACCGTTCTAGATCTATGTCATAGATATATGACGACATTCATTTGGGAAAGAAGCAAGCGGCTTGGAAAAGGTGTTGTGCAGAGTAATTGGTAAAAAAATCCAGGGTCGTATTCACCGATCATTCTTAGTCTTTTTCTAGATTTAGAAAGCAACACAACTTCTGATTAATAATGAGCTAATAAAGGTTTAGCCAATCAGAATTTGTGTTATTTTCAAATTTAGAAAATTCTTGAGAGTAGGACTAAGAATGATTGGTGAATATAGAAATGCATGGAAAGTGCACTCTAACTGACTTTTCAAGAGACGTCTGAAATAATGTTGAAAACGGGGTTAAACAACCATCAAACAAAATTTACTTCTAAATTAAATCAAAATCTACCTTTATTTATGTTGTATTTAACATGTCAATTCACAAGTAGACTAGATTTAGATCTAAATATTTGTATATTCCTTGGCAGACAAATATATTATAGATCTATCTAGTCATGCTCCGGCAAGGGGGGGTTTAATGCGTCTCCGTGATGTACCATACCAAGCAAGTCATTACGCAAATTTTATGATCCATAAAATCCATCTTGTTTAACAACTGACAGAATCCTGAGGTAGACTGCTCCTTGGACATGCAGAAAACTGACGAATAACAAAAAGTTTTTACCCAGGTCAGCCTGCGCTGACTGTGCAGACTGATCTGGGTCAAAACTATTTGCAGATGCATTAAGCCCCCTTTCCATGGGCCAAGCCCCGTAGCTCAGTCGGTAGTGTACAGGACTTGAGAACAGGAGGTCGCCGGTTCGATTCCCGGCTTGGCCAATTTCTTTCCGAGGATTGATGATAGTCATTGCGACAGGATTCATTCCTCTCTCACCGCTGACCATTGTTTCGACGATGATTATGTGAGAAAGCAGCCAGTGGCTTGGAAAGAAAATTGTGCGGAGTACTGGTAAAAGAAACTCCAGGAAAACATGGATAGGTACACAGGCCCCCGCGATATAACTGAAATAATGTTGAAAACGGGGTTAAACACCATGCAATCAATCAATCAACCCTTTCCATGGAGCATGGTTCATTTCTTTTTCATTGGCCATAGAAATGATGTTTATAAAATTCAGGGTCAAGAAAAAGATCTAGAAAAATTGGATTTATTACTAAAAAGATTCAAAAGCAAGAACATGGCAAGACTAGATGTATCACTGAAGTAACTGCATTTAGATTTATTTGAGACAATAACAAATACATACAAAAATAAATGTAAACCATTAACTTGATCACTGAGATAATTTCTTCCAACATTTGTGGAGGGATATCATCAGAATTTTCTCCATTTCTCCTTCTCCCCTTAATGTTTTCTAGCCTATCAAAGACAAATCCCATCGTATGAAAAGGAGCTTTCTCCCTCAGGGTTGTTTAGGCCGAGCCCTGGTAGCTCAGTCGGTAGTGCACAGGACTTCAGAACAGGGGTTTGCTGGGATTCCACTCCCGGCTCGGTCAATTTTTTCCCAAGGATTCATGGTAGCCATTGCGACAGGATTTACTCCTCTCTCACTGCTGACCATTGTTTCTATGATGGTAATGTGGAAAAGCAGCCATCAGCTTGGAGAGAATATTGTGTGTAGTACTGGTGTAAAAAAGAACAAGAAAAAACCAAGAAAAAATGGATAGGCACACTGGCTATATAACTGAAACAAGAGGGCCATGATGGCCCTGGATCGCTCACCTGAGTCAATAGGCAAAATTTCACTCCAGGGTCATAATGACCCAATTTAAAACTCATCTGAGATATTATTAAGACAAACATTCTGATCAACTGTCAGACCAGTTAAGCTGAAAATGTGGCCTCCGGAGTGTCCAAAATGTTTTTCTTCAATTTGACCGAGTGACCTAGTTTATGACCCTATGTGACCATATTTCAAACTCTTCCGAGATAATATCAAGACAAACAGGCTGACCAATTTTCAGGGCAATTGAGCAAGAATTGTGGCCACTAGAGCGCCCACAAAATATTTCTTTAAATCTGACCTAGTGACCTTGTTTATGACCCTATGTGACCCAATTTTCAACTCATCCAAGATTTTATCAAGACAAACGTGCTGATCAATTTTCAGGTCAATTGAATAAGAATTGTCGCCTCTTGAGCGGCCACAAAAAATTTCTTTTAGTTGACCTAGTGACCTAGTTTATGACCCAAAGTGACCAAAATTCAAACTCATCTGAAATTTCATCAAGAAAAACATTTTAAGTCAATTCAGCAATAAATGTGGCCTCTAAAGTGCACACAAGGTATTTCTTTAATTCGACCTAGTGACCTAGTTTATGACCGCAGGTGACCCAATTTCAAACTCACCCGCGATTTAATTAAGACAAATATTCTGACCAATTTTCAAGTCAATTGTGCAAAAAATGTGGCCTCTAGAGTGCCCACAAGGTATTTTTTTAATTTGACCTAGTGAGCTACTTTATGACTCCAGATGACCCAATTTCAAAGTCATCTTAGATTTAATTAAGACAAAAATTCTGACCAATTTTCAAGTCAATTGAGCGAGAAATGCGGCTTCTAGAGTGCCCACAAGGTATTTCTTTAATTTGACCTAGTGACCGAGTTTTTGACCCCACATGGCCCAATTTCGAACTCATGCGAGTTTTTATCAAGACAAACATTCTGACCAAGTTTCATGTGTATCAGACTGAAAATGTATCCTCTAGAGCGCACACAAGGTTTTCCTAAGATTTGACCTGGTGACCTAGTTTTTGAACTGAGGTGGCCCAGTTTCAATCTCTTCCAAGATATCATCAAGACAAAGATTCTGACTTAGTTTCATTAGTATGGGACTGAAAATGTGGCCTATAGAGCGCACACAAGGTTTTTCTAAGATCTGACCTAGTGACCTAGTTTTTGACCCCACATGGCCCAATTTCAGACTCGTACGAGATTTTATCAAGACAAACATTCTGACCAAATTTCACACGTATCTGACTGAAAATGTGGCCTCTACAGCCCACACAAGGTTTTTCTAAGATTTGACCTAGTGACCAAGTTTTTGACCCAATTTCAAACTCGTCCAAGATTTTATCAAGAAAAACATTCTGACCAAGTTTCACAAGTATCTGACTGAAAATGTGGCCTCTACAGCCCACACAAGGTTTTTCTAAGATTTGACTTAGTGACCTAGTTTTTGACCCCACATGACTCAATTTCGAACTTGTCCGAGAATTTATCAAGACAATCATTCTGACCAAATTTCACAAGTATCTGACTGAAAATGTGGCCTATAGAGCGCAAACAAGGTTTTTCTAAAATTTTTCTAGTGACCTAGTTTTTGACCCCACATGACCCAATTTCGAACTCGTCAAAAATTTTATCAAGACAAATATTCTGACCAAGTTTCATGAGGATCGGACTGAAAATGTGGCCTCCAGAGCGTACACAAGGTTTTTCTAAGATTTGCCCTAGTGACCTAGTTTTTGACCCCACATGAACCCAATTTCAAAGTCGTCCGAGATTTTATCAAGACAAACATTCTTACCAAGTTTCATGAGGATCGGACTGAAAATGTGGCCTCTAGAGCGTACACAAGGTAAAAAGTTGACGACGGACACAGCACGATCACAATAGCTCAATAGCTCACCATGAGCACTTTGTGCTCAGGTGAGCTAATAATGTTGAAAATGGTGTTAAACACCATACAATCAATCAATCAATAAATCGGGGTCATTAAAACTTGGGATGGGTAAAAGGGTCAACTCTTTACAAGAAGACAAAATTTAGATTTGTTCATATTGAAAGCATTTGTTTAAAACAAATTAAACGCAGGCAAATATGATAAAACTTCTCTTTGAAGGATTTTAAATCGATGAGGGAAAAGGAGAAAATGCTCGGCATTTGTGTTTGTTTGGTGTTTTACTCTTTACCAGACTACAAAATGTTAGACTTGCCCAAAGTCGAAAGATTTTCAGACGACAAAATTAGTCAAATCAGGCTCTAATGGTTGGTTAATTTTTTCTCTAAAGGAAAGAAAACATTGCAGAAAAAAGGAGAAGTTTCTCGTTTTCCTATATTGTTTTCAAAAGCCTCTTTTTCCTCAATATCGTTAAAACTCGATTGTACTGTAAAACGGTCAAGTCAATTTCAACATTATTTCAGTCAAGAGGTCAGTGCACCTATCCATGCGTTCTGGGGGTTTCCTTTAATAGTTCTTCGCAGAGGTGAGAAGGGAATCAGTACTTTTTTTATGCAATGACTATCAACAACCTTAAAAAATAAATCGGACTGACTTCGGAATCGACCTCGCCATAACTGTATAATATTAACTTTGTATGATACTGACTAACCCACCGGAGTTGTTTGTTTAACCCTTTACCACACAATGGCCGACTTTTAACGACCCTGATGAAGAAGCATTTTGAAAACATTGTGGGAAAAGGTAACCAGCATTTTCTCCTATACCCACAATGTTTTCCAGCCTACTACAGGCAGAAATGATCAGTTTAGCAACATTTGTCGTCTGCAAATGCTTTCAAATTGGACCAGCCTTGATTTTTGGCGTATGGTAAAGGGTTATGTAGGTACGAAAGTACCCTTTCGCCAAACATTGCTGTGGTTTTATGATCCTTAGGAAGAAGGCTTTTGTAAACATTATAGGAAAAGGAGAAAATGCTGGTAACGAACACTTTCTCCATTTTCCACTATGTTTGCTATCAAAGACAAATCCCATCATTTGGGACATGTCTGATTTGTGGTCTGCAGAACGCTTTCAATTTTTAGAAATGTTGTTTTGTCCAAAGAATAGATGAAACAAATATCAACGAGTTACCATTTAAACAATTATTTTTTAATATAAAATCTTCCAAACTTTTTTTTTTAAATTGCAAATTGGTATAAAAATTTTATAAAACTTTCAATGCATTAATCATCTTATCTAAAATGTGCTAATATTAATTAAGGCACACAATCACAAACAAAAAAAAAATAAATAAATCATAATTCTGAGGTCATTGTAATCAATTATTAAAAGTTATTCTACAATTTGTTCTTTCGCTTTCTTCTTGCTTTCCCTCCTCCTCCTTCTGGCGTCGCTTTCTACTTTCTTCTCTCCATTTGCTCCAATGTCTCCATTCTGATCAGCAACAACCCCCCATGCTTGCTTGTTTGCCCTGGCAACCTCTGACTCTTTGGCTCGGATCTGAAACTCCTCTGCCGATGTATCGATGCATCCACCGACTGGATTAGCTTCGTTGTAATTAATCACATCTGAAACTATTCCCTTCTGACGTTTGAGGGATTGCACCATATGAATCACATCTGATTGGTTGGCATTTTGTGCTGTTTGCGTTTGGTGCTTTTCTGCCTCGTTTTGAAGCTGTACCACGTGACTGGCTGGATAGAATCCCTTCTTCTTTTTGTGGAAGAAACCGTGAACCACCTGGCCATAGGCAAGACCATATTCGTTGGCAGGCAACATCTGTTTCACGTGCTCACCTGTAAATGATATTAAATGAGCGATGCTCTGGCAAAAGGGGATTAAGGCATCTCCTTCGTGTATTATACCAAGCAAGTCATTAAATAAAATCCATTTAATCTAACAACCGACTGAATTATGAGAAAGGCTTTCCTTTGACACGCAGAAAATTGACCAATACCAGGTTAGCCAGCTCGGACTGCGCAGGCTGATTTGGGTCGATGCTTTTTGTAGATGCATTCAACTGCATTTTCACAGAGCATAACTCAAATATAAATCTTTAGTTCCTCGGCAGTTGACAAAAAAGTTTTGAAATGGTCCATGTTGAAAGCGCTTGCAGACGACAAATCAAACAACGATCAAATGAGGGGATTTGTCTCTGAACGGATAAAAAACATTGTGAGAGGAGAAAATGCTAGTTACCAGCATTTTCTACTTTATCCTTTTTGCTTTCGAAGGCCCTCGCAATGACTACCATCCATCCTCGGAAAGAAAAAGGCATGTCTCTGGCTTCGAATCAGAGACTCCCTGGTTTAAAGCCCTGTACATTACCGTCTAAGCGACCGGGCTCGGCTAGTCTTTAGGTTAAAAGCGAAAAAGTTAAAACAGAGAGAACAGTTTTTGCCATGCTCTGTAAAAAGAGAGTTTAATGCGTCTCCTTGATGCATGATACAAAGCAATCATCACAGTCTTAGTAATAGATCCATAAAATCCATTTTGTACAACAACCGACTTAATCATGATGCATACTGGGTCCGTATTCACCAACCATTCTTAAGAATATTCTTAGTCTTATTCTTCAAGATTTTCTACATTTGAAAGTAACACAACTTCTGATTGGCGAAACCAAATGGTTTAGCCAATCAGAAGTTGTGAAGAACGTTCTTAAGAATGGTTGGTGAATACGGACCCTGGTCCTGTTACATGCAGAAAATTGACCAACGGACTGCACAGGCTGACCTTGATCGATTCTTTTTGGAAACGCATTAAACCACTTTTTCACACAGCAAGATTTATTTGTATTGGCTTACCTATTTTGAGTTTCAGCTGGTTGATTCCTTGTTTCTCATAGGCCTTAATGACGACGTATATTGTATTCTTGTTATGCTCGGATAGTTTCTTGTTCGCGGCACAGGTTTTTGCCAGACCGTCCAGTTCGTCATCTGTTGAATAAAATTGTTTGTTGTTAATGCTGTTTAAAGCCTGCTTTCAACACTTACATCGCAGCGGCTTGTGCACCTTTCCGTGCGTTTCCAGTGTTGCCTTTTACCAGTACTACAAACACGACAGTCTTTCCAGGTCAGTGGCTGCTTTCCCAAGTAAATACAGTCTGAAGAATAGAAATCTAGCCATGCTCCGGCTATAAGAGGCTTAACATATCTCCGTAATGCATTATACCAAACAAGTCATCACATAATTATGGATCCATAAAATCCATTTTGTTGAACAGTCGCTTGAATCATGAGGCACACTGGTCCTTTCACGTGCATGAAATTGACCATCAGCAAAAAGTTTCAACCCAGGTCAGCCTGCGCAGACTAACCCGAGTCAAAACTTTTTTGCAGATGCATTAAACCCCTTTTTCACATGACTTGGCTCAATTGTTTCCTCTTGGTTAAGTAAAGGGAGTAAAGGGATGTAAATTAAGAAATGATCTTCCTTTTATCGTGGTTTATCGTTTAATAAACCACGGTTGTGAGTTATGAGCCACAATAAATAAACCACAAGTGCGATGTTGACTGAAGAAAAGACCAATTGAAAGACAATATCTCAATCACGTGGAACAAATCTCATACAAAAATTGATTGGTCAGTCTAGCTTGATTTCTAATTATAGACACTTAACTGGGATTACATTATCAGGCTATTAGACTATGTGCCGAGATCGCCTTGGTAAACATAAATCAATCTGATTGACCAGTGAGTTTTGTCTTAAAAATACATCATTTACACGAAGGGGGTGACGTGTATTGAGGCCAATATTCATCATTTGGTGGTATTGTGAGAACCGAGGTTCTTTGCGGGAGGATAGGCAATGGTTTTATGAAAAACAACATTCAATATCAATCATCAAAAAAATCACTACTTTGTTACCTGGATCAGATCCTTGTTGTGCTGTATCATCATCATTGGTTTCTATTTCGGCCCTTGCCATTTCGTACATTTCGTCCTTACCTGTCTCACCAGTGTAGACCTATGTACAAAATGAAATGAACTCGTATTATTATTATTGAACCTTTATCGAACAGTTCCGTTATTTGACAGCCCGGAGAAAGAAGCCTTCTGTCTTGGTTCGAGGTAAGATTTAGACTGGTAATTTGAAGCATGTTAATACCTTTGAAAACCTAAAACTGACAAGAAAAACCCTTTCTTCATAGAACAGGGGTATACATTCCAGTAATAAACTTGTATGCAAACAGGACTATTAAATTTTTCTTTAAACATTAAAGAGATATCATACCACGAGTGCAATAAAACAAAAAAGTTACCTAACTGTTGTTGTCACTTCTGCGCTTCTGGATATGGGACAATATTATTTAAGAACTGTTTTAGCAAAATAGAATATCTCACAAAAAGTCGGAAGGTGTAGACCTAAGACCGCGGTCCGTATTTATCATACGTCCTTAGTTTCATTCTTGGTCTTAGCCTAGATTCAGAAAGTCCATTCGTTTTTGCCAATCGGAAATTGCGCTACTTTGAAATTTAGAAAATTCTTGTGAACCAGGCTAAGAATGCTTTTAAGAATGGTTGGTGAATAGGGGCCCAGGGCTTGCATTGACACTAAGCATATAGAATATATCATTCGCCAGATAAATTTACAGGTGAGGATCATAGCATTTAGCAACATGTCCCAAGGTACATGTATCATTATCATGGAACATGCAGGTAAATGTCGGAAGTGCAGTCCTCACAATTCATATCATCTCCCTTACAATGTCTCTTTTCTATTTACTCACTCACAAGCACACCAGTCTGGGACAAAATTCATAAATCAGTCTGAATTCCAAGACCAGCTAATCTGATTGGCTGAGACGGTCTGTCTAGAGGGAGAATGATAATTGTCATAAAAACAGGAATTCACCTGGAAGGATGGAACTTGCACAGCCTCGTTCTGAACCAGTTTCTCTGTCACGAACCTCTTTTTATTAATGTGGGTGAAACCAGTCTCTCTGAAAGAGGTGTAAAAACATCGTTGAGTTTACCCTTGTCCTAACGACAAGATTTTAGATCTGTCAAAATTAAAAGCATTGGCAGACGACAAAGTCGATCTGGCTTGATTGATGGTATTTGTCTATGAAAGAAAAGGAATATTGTGGGAAATGAAGAGAATGCTAGTTTCGCAAACTTACCTTTGGGCATAGTTTCCAGCCATTGTGAATTCTACACTATTCTGTAGGCTATTCAACACGACCTGGGCCCGATCTTCCTCTCTAGATCGATAAGACTCCTCAAAATCAGCAGATATCTAGGGAGGAGAATGATGAAAAAGTCATTTAATTTAAAATACCGGAACGAACGCCTACAGCTTTCAGATATTTGAAGTACGACTGAAGAGAAAGAGAGAGAGAGAGATGTTAAGCTTTGTTTTTGAGAGACAGAGGGTGCGAGGCAGAGAGTCACAGAGACAGAGAGAGGGGAGAGAGAGAGAGAGAATGAGGCAGAGGGAGACACAGAGAGGGACAGACAAACAAGCAGACACACAGAGAGAACATCATTTTCGGGTACATGTATATAAACAATTAAAACACTGCAAATAAAACACTTTTATATTTTATCGCTGATTGGCGGACGGTGTAGACTCAAGATCAGACTGCACATCCTGTGCAGTCTGATATTGATCTACGCTATCAGCAAAAGCTTCTGGATTCGTCATTTATAAAGCTAGTATTTTACAAAAATTTACCTTTTGAAGTTCAGCAAACTTCGCCTCCCATTTCTCTAACTGTTTGTTGTATTTGTCGACCTGTGCTGAAGCCTTGACCTGGAGTTCGTCTAGTTTTTTCTTGGTTTCGAAAATGACATCAGGCTGGTAAGCCATTTTGGCTTTTATTTCTGTTTTCTCAACGCTAAACGCCATCTTGTGGTACAGCTGAAAGACACGCATACATTTTTTTTTTATTATTATTTAAAGAATGTCGAAAATTACCTTGGCCTTCAGTTAATCAGATCAAGGAGTAACAATACTTATTAACGCCTGTCTATAGAGTGATCTCTATCTGAGAACACTCTTTCTGCGTAATTGGTAAGAAAATGAGCAAGTCTCATTTTAGATTGGTTACCTCCCCTGACACAGTAAGTGTATAGGGATGTAATATGTATATTTACAATGGGGACCAGTTTAGTCTCATTTAAGTTAGATACATTACCTATAATATAGACAAAACATTAAATAACACTAAAGAGAATAACAAATGCAAACTAAAAGCCTGAATATACCTATTAGACACTGCGTCGCAATGAAATGTGCCTCGGTTCGTACATTTAATTGAGCCATGCTCTGTGAAAAGGGGGTTTAATGCATCTGCGAAAAACATCGACCCAGGTCAGCCCGCGCAGGCTGACCTGGGTCGAAACTTTTCGCTGTTGGTCAATTTTCTGTATGTCCAAGAACCACTCTACCTCACGATTAAGTCGGTAGTCTAAAACAGTGGATATTATGGATCGATAATTATGTGATGGCTTGATTGGTATAGTGTATTACGGAGATGCATTAAGCCCCCTTTTGCCAGAGCATGACTCAGTTGTATTTCGTATATGTCATTTACGTAATATGATTTTTGTTTACGCCTGGTCCCAGTAATAGGTCTAGACGCCCCTTTGACTTGAAGAGTTCCACTAAGGCGAAATAATAAGTATTGCAATTTGTAGGCATATGGGAGATTCTGGAAAAAGGTCATGGCGGGGAGGAAAAGGAATTCGTATTTGTATATCCATGATTTTTTTTTTTACAATACAAAAAAAATACAAAATTCCCTTCCCGATCCTTCCGTGCTACACCAATGTGCTTCTGGTCTGTTAAGATCAGAATCTCTCACAATACATTGGTCAATGATCATAGATTGTGCTTTTGCACATTAACTCTTTATCCAGCTAGGGGAGACTGTGGTCTAGGGCTAAAGTTTGGCCTCTCACATCAAATGTTCTGGGTTCCAATCGTGGTTTGAACAGTGTCAAACTTTAGACCTGTCCACAACACGGTGCGAGCACTGGGTTCCCCTTTACCACACCATCCCGAGTTTTAACGGCCGTAAAGAGGAAGACTTTTGAAAACACTGTTGGAAAAGGAGAGAATGCTGGTAACCACTGCGGCATTTTCTCCGTTTCCCCACACTGGTTTCTTGTCTACCAAGAACAAATTTCTGTTTATGAGTCAGATTTATTTTCTCGTCTGCAGATGTGTTCAATTTCGACCAGTCCAAAATTTTGTCGTCTGGTAAAGAGTTAACGTTTCCAGAAAGCAATCAGGGTTAGAGAGTGATTTATAAAAATAAATACCAAAAATAGGGTTTTCCGATTTTTATTTTTTAAACACTTAGGCTGCTAAGCGTAACTTTGTGGGGTTTTGCGGCCAGTGTAGATCAAGATCAGACTGCATAGAACGTGCAGTCTGATCTTGAATCTTCACCGCCCAATACGCTGAGATTTTCCAAGAGCAAAATTTTTTAAATTGTAAAATATGAGTTTTCACTATTGGCTGGCAATCTTTAGCTTAATTTATTTAGCAACTTGAGGGTTAACGGTAACACAATATTTTATTTACAAAACAATAAAGAAAGATAGCATTATGTTACCTTTTTCTGTGTTTCGACATTCTTGGTTTGATTGTCCAGTTTTATCCAAGCCAGTCTATATTTATTATCGAGTTTACCGACAGCTTTGTTCGATTCGTCCTCAAAACTGCAACAGAAATCCATTTAATTTCTTATTACTTGATAGCTTGTTTGTATGGTTGATTGATTGACTGTATGGTGTTTTAAGCCGCTTTCAATATTATTTCAGTAACATCACAGCGACAGCTCACATATTCGTATAATGTCTTGGGTTTCACAAGTACTAAGCTAGAGCTCTGAAGTGGCTTGCCAAAGGACACGCCCACGAAAAACCCAGTGCTTCCAGTGAGTCGGACCCGGGGCCTCAAGGTTATGAGTCCCCCTGTTTGTATGGTGTTTAACGCTGTTTTCAACATTAATTCAATGACATCGTGGCGGCCAGCGCACCTATCTATTTTTTGCCTGGAGTTTCTTTTGCCATGATTACCCTAATTAACGGCAGATTCTCATTATGTTTTCAAAAAGTCTCTTCGTTAAATACAGGGTCGTTCGGAAAAGACTTAAAACGAAAGAAACCTTTGATATTTTTGTCAGATATTTCTATCAAGTTTACAGCTTTTAAATCAGTGAATATGTTAAGAAACGAATCTTTGGTGTAAGGTCTTGATGCAAATGCATACCATTCTTCAGCGTAACATAATGACAAAGTGTTGATTTTGAAGATTTTCACTATTTATCTCAAAGTTTACAAGCGGTCTGACACAGATCTATGCACTTCAACAATCTTAACTAAAGGAATTAGACTTGAAGAAAGCTTACTGAAACTTTATTTAAGCAGGAAATCCAGAAGTAATATCATAAGTGTTACAGATTCATACCATGAAACTAAATCTGCAAATAGTTACTATTTCCCATGCACCCCCGTTTCAACACCCAAACTGCCTCTCGATTTCAAAGCAATTTAGCGGGCTGTAAACTTTGAACTTAAAAATGATATTACGACACGCAGCAACATATTACCGGAAACAAGATGGCCGACAATAGCGTGACGTCACATAGCAACATGGGGCAGGAATAATATGGCCGATGTGCCGTATCGGGAGGACCGCACTTTAACGGTAGGCCTACACAAATTTATGCCGAGACAACTGCACTTTGGCGAGGCAAAACAAATTGTGAAAATTAACATCTTTAATGATAACCTGGATGGCTTTTTATTTTGACCAGTAAAATTCAATTTAATTTCACTCCATTTTGCTTTCCGATCCACAACCCAATTTGAATTATTTCTAAGTCAATTAATCGAGTCAACCACTCTCGATAAATAAATAAGAAATATGGCGGATCTGCGCTCACTCTGACACGTGTTGTAAACCATCTGAGGAAAAAAAAATATGTGTAAACAGCATCCGCTGATATCGAACCGTCTAATTATATATTAATATTTTTAAACATGCTCTGTAAAAAGGGGGCTAAATAAAGTCGCAAAAAATATCGACTAAGGTCAGCCTGTGCAGTCCGCGCAGACTGAACTGAATCGAAACTTTTTACTATTTGTCAATCGTTTTCTGCGAGTCAAAGAACCAGCGTACCTAATGATTTGGTTGGTTATTATACAAAATAGATTTTATTTATGGATCCATAATTACTAGTACGTGATGACTTGCTTGGTATAATGTATCACGGATATGCATTAACCTTCCTTTTATCAGATCATGGTTCATACTTATTTTGTCACCTTCTCAGAGCCTTTTCAAGTTCCACATATTCATTGGCGTCTGTTTTCAGCTTCTCCACTTGCTGGGTATAGATCTTATTGAGAAAGCTTACTTCTTTGTAGAATTTCTTCTCGTCTGCGGGAACAAAAAACAAACGAAAATAATTTACATACCTACTGGTAAAATGAATTACTAGTTTAACTCTTTACCAGACGATAAAAATTTGAACTACTCCAAAACGATGCCAATTGCAGACGACAATTTTTTGTGGCTAACCTAATGGAATTCGTCTCTGAAGCACTGGAAAACATTTTTGGAAAAGGAAAATCGCCTCTATATAATAACAATATACACGATATAGAGGTGATGTGCCAATGTACAATTTTTAGTTATATTGGTCGATGATCGACATATGAAAATTTCGGCATCCTGTGATAGCCCAATGAAACATAAAAGGCCTGTGATCTGACAAAATCAAACATGGATCCAAATATATAGTATTAAGATGACACCCGCGTCAAGACTTCTTGTAACTTTGTTCCCGATTTAAGGTTAAAATGTTATATTAAAATATTCATCTACTATGCATATAAAACGTTTTTTCACGCACTAAACAAGTATTTGTTAAACTTTCACGTCTGTTTTGAATAAAATTGTTAGTAAATTGCAATATTTGTACTTTAAAATTTGTAGGTATATAGCAATAGGAATTTCATGTTGAAGTAAAATTGCTTCTCGCTGCGTGGGAAAATTTCGACGTCTCGCGAGAACTTATCAAAATTTACCGCGCAGCTCGAAGCAGCACAAACCTAAGGAAAGTTACTACTTCATAAAATTCTGTTTTCATTTTTGTCCAATTCACAATTTGATTTGTGTTAAAGATGCACTTTACCTTTGCCTTGGAGACCTTTTTCCTTCAGGTTGTCCAAGTAGACCGTTTGATTGTTGATCACTTTCTGTATACCACGAGTGTGTTCGTAGTTGGCATTAGCAAGCAGGGCGAACTGCTTCGTCCAGAATGGAACATCGGTCATCATACTGAAACACAATTTGTAGACACAGTCAGCCAAGTTGTATTGACCACCTGAATTAAGTAGCCTACTGCTCTGAGAGACCATTAACTTGACACTACTTCCTTTCTTAAATAAATGTACATGTATTTAAACTTATAATAACCCTTGCCCTACTAAATAAAAGAAACGAAACTTTCAAACCGATATTGTAAACCCAAATCTTCCTATTTCAAAAGTATTTTTGGAGGAAAACTATCTCCTCATTGGACATTGTAGATCCACGTTCTGTGCAGTCTGATCTTGATCTACGCTGTCCGCAAAAGGTCACTGAGTCGCGCTTAGCAGCCTAAGGGTTAAAGGACTACCTATCCTACGATACCACCTTACTTACCTCCCTTTGGTGGTCTTTGAATAAAGGAGCCACGCTCTGGCAAAAGGGGGCTTAATGCATCTCCATGCTGCATGATACCAAGCAAGTCATCGCATAATTATAAATCAATCAAATCCATTTTGTATACCGACTGTATCATGAGGTACAGTGGTCCTTTGAGCTGTAGAAAATTGACCAATAGCAAAAGGTTTCGGCATTAAGTCCCCTTTTCTGACTCTACTCCATGGATTGATATAAAAATCGTGATGACAACAAATGCGTAGTTAGATTTACAATGGGAAAGGACGCTGATCGTGACGAACACTTTTTAACGCTTAAAACTGCATTTGGCCTCTCTGCCAAATTATTGGAAAGGCTGGTCAGGAAAAGGGGGCCACATTTGAATACCTCTCTCCCACCCCACCCCCCTTTTCCCAGTCATCGTGGACCTTGCCCCTTTCCCTTTTGCCCAAGCTACCCCAGCCCCCCGCAGCAATGAAGTAGAGTTACTAGCGTTATCTTCGTTGGTAGTATTAACAACCTCACGAAACGAGCATGACAGGCGCATTACTGTTCAGGTCAGATAAAATTGGGAGTTTATATAGTACATGCATTTTGTTAAATTAATTCAAAGTTTCTAAACCTACGGGAATAAAACTGAAAAAAAAAAATTCAATTTAATAACTTCTCTATCCGATTAAAAAAATCGAACAAATGAACCTAAATTTGTCGACTGTCTTATTTTACCGTGAGTTTAAAGATAAACGATAGATTTTTTTTTTTTTTTTTTAAAGAAAACAATGGAAAGCACCAGTCAGCGTTTCTTGAAGAGATCATTAAATCGGATTTTACGAACAAATTGCGAGATTAAATTCACTTACTGCGATGCCTTGCGTACGTCAGGTGCTTTGAATATCTTGATAAGAGTATCCGGAAGCATTATCTATAACTATTCGTGTAAAATAAAATACTTTTCGAGAGCGAAAAAAAGCGTGGCTTTTTGTGTTGCAACAATGAATGTTACGACGTTACGTTGCCCGTGCGACGACGTTATATAGGCTGTCAGCGGAAGTTGACGGCCCTGTAAGTGTGGAGGTATAAGTAAAATTTTGATTTGCAGCCATGGCGATGGGACCTGGAAAAGTTTGTGCATTAATGAAACTTTGCCTCCTACCAGGCAATCAGAGCACGCTCTTGAATTTGTACGATTTGGAATGTAGGTGATTTCAAAATCTATTAATTTACAGGAAATGACAAGGTATTTTCTGTGATTTTTTCCGTACACGAAATTAAGGCACGTAGGAATAAAAGAATCAAGAAATATTAGACGATAGGCTATATGTCTGTCTGGGCTTTGTTTATTATGGTCATTTTAGCAACTATTCTGTCAGGAAAAAAAGAGAATTTCAAAACAAAAAGAAGTCATCATTCTACCGTGAGGTGAATCTTGATTTAATAATTCAAGGTGTACGGCACCTAACTGTGTCGAGCTCGAGCTTCAGTATATTTCAGTTATAAATGATGCGTGCGATAGCAAAAGGGGGCTTAATCCATCTTCATGATGACATAATTATGGATCAATCAAATCCATTTTGTATAACAACCGACTGTTCATGAGGTACACTGATCAATTGACGTGCAGAAAATTGACAAATTGCGGACTGCGCAGGCTGACCTTAATCATGCGATACTTTTCATAGAGAATGGCTAAAATATTCATGACTAAGATCAATACCCATTATCAAACAATATAATATTACAGTCACTTGTCGACATTGTTTTCTATTATGTTTACTTTTATTTTAATAACAAAAAGTATTCTTGAACGAGTGATTTCCTCATTACCAGATAGAGAAAAAAATGAATCGCCTGTTTGTCCAAATTTAAATTACTAAAAGAAAAGCATGTCTAAATTCATTTTAATATTTAATGAAGTATAGTGTTTCAATTCCGTTTGTTGATTTCATTTTATTTCAAATTCATTTTTAAAGAAAATCTCAAAATTTCTATGTCACATAATGCGTATCACACGCCGAACTGTCTGTTTAATTGTTCGGGGGTATGAGTTGTTGAAATCAAAATAACAGTTCACTGTCAATACCTGGTGTGGTAGGTAAAAATTATGACATATTAAAACCTATGCGTTTCTTTTTCCTTTCAGTATATTTGCAAACAATTTACTGAACGCGACATAAACGGTAAGATTTCTCTTTAAAATGGTAGAAAACAATGTGCGGAAAGGAGAAATGCCAGCATTAACAGTATTTTCTCCTTTTCCCAAAATGTTTTCAAAGGCTTTCTTTCTCCTGGTCGTTAAAACTCGGGGATTGTGTGGTAAGGGGTTAAGCATTAAATCGTAAAATCCTTTCCCTTATAATAACGACAATTTGTCATTTACAAAGTTATAATTCAATACGAGACATAACTTAAAACGAGGACCACACAAGCACACACACTCACACACACACCCATCAAAAAGAACTGCACAGAGAGAGAGAGAGAGAGAGAGAGGATAAATACAACACTTCTGCAGATCATGCAGTGCAACTTAATGGTAAAAAAGTCGAACATGCCCAATTTCTTAAGGGTTAATCCTACTATAGTTGTGATTATTACTTTTTTCAGATTTTTATATATTGTATTTGTAAATATTTATTTTATATTTCATGCTATATTTCTGTAAAATGGTCAATGGCAAAATTCTTTTGCCGAATACCAAATAAAGTCATTTTGAGTTTGAGTTTGAGTTTTATAAACCCAAATACTGTAGACTATTCTCTTTCGAAGTTTTGATTAAACCCCCCCCCCCCCCTTTTAAAGGGGGAGGAGTGTTTTGTTAATAAAATCAGAAGAGTCGAGGGAGACATGGGCATGATGTCGGTAAAGCGGACACGAAGCTATTTTAATTTTTAAGCCTGTGGTAATTTTTAAGGGGGTACAAGTGAGTGACCGATATAGGTTTTGGGTCCGTATTCACCAACCATCCTATTCTCCAAGCCTTTGTAAAGTTGACAGTAACACAACTAAACCATTTGGTTTGAAGATAAAGACGAGGTTATTTGAAAAAATAAATCCGAATCTTTCGAAAGTCGATTTTTTTTTCCAGAGAATTAAAGAAGATTAATAGGGTTAATGATTTTACAATGAAACAATCTTGAACAGATCATTAATTTGGAATTTGAATAAATTGCAAGATTAAATTCACTCACTGTGATGCCTTGCGTACGTCAGGTACTTTGAATATCTTGATGAGAGTATCTGGAAGCATTGTCTATGTATCTTTTCAGATAAAATAAAATATTTTTCGAGAGCGAAAAAAAGCGTGACTTTTCGTGTTGCAACAATAAATGTTACGACGTTACGTTGCCCATGCGACGACGTTATATAGCCTGTCGGCGGAAGTAGACGGCCCTGTAAATTCAAATGCATAAGTAAAGTTTTGATTTGCAACCATGGTGATAAGCCCTGGAAATATTTGTGCATTAAAGAAACTTGGCCTTCTCCCAGCCAATCAGAGGACGTTCTTGGTTTTAGTATTGTTGTGGAATATAGAAAACTTTGAAATCCATGATTTGAGAAATATCAAAAAATTAAATCTTGTTATGAATTTCATGAATTATAAATTCTTTATGTGAGCTTTGCCACTTTTTTCCCCACAATAACCTTCACTGATTTTCGCATGTTTGCAAATCTTTTTCCTGAAAAAAAAAAAAATCACGCTAAAATCCCCCCCACTCAAAAAACGAGGGTTATATCATAGGTTAAATCACAATTGTGTGATTCCAGGGCCCTTGTTTATCAAAAGTTCTTAGTTTCATTCTTAGTCTTATTCTAGATTTAGAAAGTAACACAACTTCTGATGGCTAGACCATTTGGCCAAATTTAATCGAATTTAGAAAATTCTTGAGAATATTCAATAACTAGAATGTTCCTAAGAATGCCGATTGGTGAATAAAGACCCAGGAAATTCCTTTACTCGTTCGAACTCAGAACCTTCAAGACTGAATTAGCAAGCTAGTATATCGAATAAGCTATTTGTACAAATTACTGTCGTGCAAATTATATATATATATATATATATAGAGACAGAGAGAGAGAGAGAGTCTTCAAATATTCTTAATGTTTCCATGAATATCTCTTGAAGAGATCAAGAGCTTCAAATATTCTTAATGTTTCCATGAATATCTCTTGAAGAGATCAAGAGATCTACTGCAAAGGCCGTTATTGCAAGCGAAAATGAGTTATCAGCTGATGAGATTTCCTTGAAAACTCTGCTTGCATATGCTACTCTAACACATTGCTTTTCTGCACAACCAGTTTTGGGTAAAGGCTTGCGTTGGCAACAAGCAAATAGGTAAATACCAGTGTATACTAAATCTATTTCTTCTCTCTCTCTCTCTCTCGGAGAGGGGTTTGAAGCTAGACTAGAACTTACAGATCTAATATTTCATGGACTCAAATGATGGGATTTGTTTTCAAAATGGTACTGTTTAAATCATTGTAGATTTAGTTTCCAGTCTTTTCTTCTTTTCCCACGATGTTTTCAAAAGCCTCTTTCTTCAGGGTCGTTACAACACGGCACTGTTTCGTAAAGTAGGAAAGTATAACGGCAAATGTGTTTTGTCTTACCCGAAGTTTTTGACAGATTCCTTTGGGAGCATTTCCTTCCGTCATTTTCACTTCTTACAATCGTATACTAGTAGGACCTAACTATAAATTCATGCTTGCATTGAGGCAAACTGCGAACAAGCGGCCCTTCATCTAACCTTCTCTCTTATCCCATGCTACCTTGCGATTTAAATTTCTTTCAAGTACCATGAACCACAGCCTTGGGTGATGTTGAATGATGTTGCTAGTTTTTCCTGGGATCTACTCTCCTCGTGATGTTTCACAGTAAGATCTTTCACCTGACAGTCGATTTCTTGCCTTTCTGTGGCCATGTTTTTGACTGCGTTAACTCTCTAGAATGACATTATGATGACGTCATTTTGAATCTTACAACGTCATCATCTGTCCCTGACCTTTCAACATCGCAATAGTGGTCAGCGATGAAACCCGATGATTGTAATTTATAATTTAGCTGTAACAAAAGTTAGATAACTTGTAGAATGCTTCGGCACTTATACGATAAGATTCACATCTGAAAATCCAGCAAACAGTTGCGGGGGGGGGGGGGGGAAAATTTATCTGACAAAAATTTAACGGTTTTTTTGTTGACAATCAACTCTAGATCTGTTATAGATAGACCTATATGACGACATTCATTTGGGAAAGAAGCAAGTGGCATGGAAAAGGTGTTGTGCAGAGTATTGGTAAAAAAAATCCAGAGTCCGTACTCACCAATCAGTCTTATTCTAGGTTTAGAAAGTAACACTTCTGATTAATAATGAGTTAATAAAGGTTTTAAAAGCCAATCAGAATTTGTGTTATTTTCAAATTTAGAAAATTCTTGAGAATATGACTAAGAATGGTAGGTAAATATAAAACTGCATGAAAAGTGCACTCTGACTGACTTTTCAAGAGACGGCTGAAATAATGTTAACACTTAAGCTGCTGAATAAATGAAACGCAAATTTCTACTCAATACTAAAAGCCGAAACATTGCGGTTTCAAAGTTGATTTCACCGGAAAGAAAATACCGTATCGGACAGTGTAGATCAAAGATCCGACTGCACGTTTTGTGCAGTCTGATCTTGATCTACACTGTCCGCAAAAGGTCAGTGAGTCGCGATTAGCAGCTTAAGGGTTGAAAACCGGGTTAAACAACCATCAAACAAATTTTACTTCTAAATTAAATAAAAATCTACCATTATTTATGTTGTATTTAACATGTCAATTCACAAGTAGACTAGATTTAGATCTAAATATTTGTATATATACCTTGGCAAAAATGATTAATGCGTCTCTGTGATGTACCATACCAAGCAAGTCATTACGCAAATTCTATGATCCATAAAATCCATTTTGTTTAACAACTGACAGAATCCTGGGGTAGACTGGTCCTTGGACATGCAGAAAACTGACGAATAACAAAAAGGTTTACCCAGGTCAGCCTGCGCTGACTATGCAGACTGATCTGGGTCAAAACTATTTGCAGATGCATTAAGGCCCCTTTCCATGGGCCAAGCCCCGTAGCTCAGTCGGTAGCGTACAGGACTTGAGAACAGGAGGTCGCTGGTTCGATCCCCGGCTTGGCCAATTTCTTTCCGATGATTGATGATAGTCATTGCGACAGAATTCATTCCTCTCTCACCGCTGACAATTGTTTCGACGATGGTTATGTGAGAAAGCAGCCAGTGGCTTGGAAAGAACATTGTGCGGAGTACTGGTAAAAGAAACTCCAGGAGAACATGGATAGGTGCACTGGCCGCCGCGATATAACTGAAATAATGTTGAAAACGGCGTTAAACACCATGCAATCAATCAATCAACCCTTTCCATGGAGCATGGTTCATTTCTTTTTCATTGGCCATAGAAATGATGTTTATAAAATTCAGGGTCAAGAAAAAGATCTAGAAAAATTAGATTTATTACTAAAAAGATTCAAAAGCAAGAACATTGCAAGACTAGATGTATCACTGAAGTAACTGCATTTAGATTTATTTGAGACAATAACATATACATACAAAAATAAATGTAAACCATTAACTTGATCACTGAGATGATTTCTTCCAACATTTGTGGAGGGATATCATCAGAATTTTCTCCATTTCTCCTTCTCCCTTTAATGTTTTCTACCCTATCAAAGACAAATCCCATCGTATGAAAAGGAGCTTTCTCCCTCAGGGCTGTTCAGGCCGAGCCCTGGTAGCTCAGTCGGTAGTGTACAGGACTTCAGAACAGGGGTTCGCTGGTTCGACTCCCGGCTCGGTCAATTTTTTCCCCAAGGATTCATGGTAGCCATTGCGACAGGATTTACACCTCTCTCACTGCTGACCACTGTTTCGACGATGGTAATGTGGAAAAGCAGCCATCAGCTTGGAAAGAATATTGTGTGTAGCACTGGTGTAAAAAAAGAACAAAAGAAAAAAAGGAAAAAATGGATAGATACACTGGCTGCCGCGATATAACTGAAATAATGTTGAAAATGGTGTTAAACACCATACAATCAATCGGGGTTATTAAAACTTGGGATGGGTAAAAGGGTCAACTCTTTACAAGAAGACAAAATTTTAGATTTGTTCATACTGAAAGCATTTGCAAAAAACAAATTAACTGCAGGCAAATATGATAAAACTTCTCTTTGAAGGATTTTATATCGATGAGGGAAAAGGAGAAAATGCTGGTGTTCAAATGATGGAAATTGTTTCTGAAAGAGAATAAAACAGTGCAGGAAAAGGAGAAAATGCTATTTAGCAGAAATTTCTTCTTTTTCAACAATCTTTTCAAGGGTTGATAATGTATTCAAAAGCCTTTTTTATCGGGTTGTTAAAACATGGGATGGTTTGATTTGTTTAAAAGATGTGACCACTTAACAAATTTAACTGTATTTTGTTGCCTAAAAGTTAATGTATTCTCTGGTATGAGAGTTCTGATTGGTCAACTGTTTTGGATGCTGTTGACTGATTGGTAGACCCAGGTTTGTTTCCTCAATGTTGGTGGAGTCCTCGCATGCTATAGCTGCTAGCTGGTTAATAAATATCCTGAAAAACAGATAACCAAAATTAGCAAGATAGCCAGAAATGCTAAAAGACTGCTCTTGGCATTTTTGCAGACAAGAGTTCAACACTGTTAGCTAACTCTCTGGTCTTAAGAATAGAAATGAGCCATGCTCTGGCCAAAGGGGGCTTAATGCATCTCCGTGATGCCTTATACCAAGCAAGCTATCTGATAATTATGGATCCATCAAATCCATTTAATCTAACAATCAACTGCATTTGTAGGTAGGACGGTCCTTTGGCATGCACAAAATTTACAAATAGCAAAATCAGTGACCCTTGTCAGCCTGCAAGGACTGCACAAGCTGACATGGGTCGATTCTTTTTTTTTTTTTTTTTTTCCTCTCTTCAAATGCATTAAGCCCCCTTTTCACAGAGCATGGCCCAAACATTTTTGTAATTATATATTATACATAGAAATTCATTTAAATGGAAAAACAAAATCTATAACAATACCCATGACTTTTATTCAAAATTCTTAATCAATGTTTTGGCTTACACCTTCTTCGGGATGATTACAGAATTTTAAGATAGATAACAACAAGTCTGATTATATGGATGTGCATTACACAATAACCTTAAACAGTATCTAGTGGACTTTTCTAAATTGAAATGAATATGACATATGCATGGTCAAACAATATTGTCGAAAAAAAGGGACTGTGCAACATAAAAATAAATTTACTAACTACACGAAATCAAAACAAACCATGAAAATGTAGACCAAGATCAAACTATACTGACATGCTGGGTTCTTTTTTTACACATAATGGATTGACATAATTTATGTCAGGTACCTGTATGTCTTTTTTCTCTTTTCACTAAACCTAGAATTGTAAGTTCATGTCTTTTAACTCCTTACCAGACGATAAAATTTTAGACTCTTTACCAAACGACACATTTTAGACTGGTCCAAATTGAAAGCATTTACAGACAACAAATCAAATGTAGCTTACTTAATGATTTCTGTCTATGATAGAGTGGAAAACATTGTGGGAAAAGGAGAAAATGCTAGTTACCAGCATTTTCTCCTTTTCCCACAATGTTTTCAAAAGCCTTCTCTTTCAGGGTCGTTAAAAGTCGGGATTATCTGGTAAAGAGTTAAGAAAGCATTTGCAAACAACAAGGTTAAATACAGCTCAACTGGAATGGAATCTGTCTTTGAGAGGGTAAAATATGTTGTGGGAAATGGAAAAAATGCTGATTACCAGCATTTTCAAAAGCCTAGGTTTGTTTGGTAAAGGAATGAAAATCCTCCAAAAACTAAATTTGTTGGTACATGTATTTTGTTTTCATTGGATGACAGGGTTGTATGCTGAGGTAAAAATAAGCCTTGGCTAATTCAGCAAATGCACCATTTCATGGCCTATAGTCTTCATCGCATGTACAGTTTGTTTGTATCTGTTTGTGTGGTGTAAAATGCCATCTTCAACATTATTTCACTTATATTGCGGCAGTCAGTGCACCTTTCCATGCTTTTCTGGAGTTTCTTCCACCAGTGCTTGGCACAATATTCTTCCCAAGTGACTGACTTCTTTCCCATATAACTGTCATCTAAACAATGATCACAGGTGAGAGAGGAATGACTCACTGTAAGATTGACAAACATCAGTCCACAGAAAGATGTTGGAGGCGCTGGGAATTCAAACCAGCAACCCTCTGTTTTAAAGCCCTGTACATTACCGAATGGGCTACTGGGCTAGGCTCACAATTACAATGTTACACACCTATTTAATGATTTAATTGTGCACAGAGTACAAGATAAATCAATATACATGCACAATATCACAAGCTGAGGGACTAAATGATCAGGGTCTGTATACACCGACCATTCTTTAGAATGTTCTTGGTCTTATTCTTCAAGATTTTCTAAATTTGAAAGTAACACAGTTTGGTTTGGCTTTACCAAATGGTTTAGCCAATCAGAAGTTGTGTTAGTTTCAAATTTTTGAAGTTCTGGAAAGTGAGACTAAGAACTTTCTTCAGAACTGTTGCTAAATACATGCCCAGAGTTACTGACACAGTATTTTGAAATAGGTATATATTTCATTGTAACAGGCCATCATTTTGTCATGAGAAAATTTCTTGCATGGTTATTACAAGCAATTTATCCTTTTCGCACACCAATTTCAGAAGCTGTCTTCTGCAAGGGTATACAATGTCAAATACACAGGCATTAACTTTTAGGCATTTTGAAAAAAAAAAAAAAAAAAAGTCAAAATACATACCACAGCATATTGTTTCCTGTCATTGTCATGTCAAAAAACAGCAAGGAAAAAGTTGAGGTCAGTAGCTGTAAAGTAATGATGAATACATAAATGCCTGTAAAAAGGTTACATTTCTTTTTCTCTTTTTACCACAATGTTTTCAATTGTATAAATGTATTAACTATTTACCACAAGACAATATTTCAGATTTCTCCAAATTGAAAGTGTTTGCAGCCGACAATTCAAACTTGGCTCAAATGATGGAATTGGACTCTCTAAGGATACAAAACATTGTGGGAAAAGGAGAAAAAGCTGGTCACCAACATTTTCTTCTTTTCCCACAATGTTTTCAAAAGACTACTTTCTCAGGGTTGTTAAAATTCGGGATTGTGTGGGAAAGAGTTAACTCCTTACGCAACAACAAAATTTTAGAATGGACCAGACTGAGAACAATTACAGGCCACAAATTAAATGTTGTCAAAATGACAGGATTTCTCCTTAAAAGGGTAGTAAACATCATATGAAAAAGAGACTATAGTGTACAAGCATTTCCCTCTTTTCTCACATAGTTTTCCACCCTGTCAAATGCAAATCCAATTGTTACTTACTTCCGTGTCTGCAAATGCCTTCATTTTGGAAGAGTCTGAAATCTTGACAACTGGCAAAAAGTTAAAGTAAAAGTTAACACGCAGACACACAGCAACCATATTCAATAGGCGTAGGCACAACAAACATTGGGCAATGACATAAACATACCTGGGTTTTGGACAGTGGAGCTAAAAAAAATGGGCAACCTATAATATTGGCTCTAAATTTAATGTTCAAACTTAAAATTCCCTAAAAAATCTTTGTTCAATAAGTAATCAAATATCAAAGACATAGCTTCTGAAAATGTTATTCAACAGGCATAAAGTCAATTTTATAACGAAACAAGAGCACTGCATGGGGATGCCAATGCTCAGCCGTAGGTGCTCTTTTAGTGAGAACTCTACATCAAAAAGAAGCATAACTGTGCAAAAAATGTGCCACAGTTACCTACCCTTCTGGTACTGGTTCCCCTTTTGATAGATTTCAACTAACCCATGTTTGAAGTAAATATCTTCAATAGTAAAAGGAATATGATACATTGTCAAAGTCTTGGCAAGGGTCATATGATATGAGATGGTTTGGTAAAGTCCATTCAAATTAAATATTGAACTCACCTTTGCGATGCCACTTATTTTGGAAAAATCAGCTCTGTCTACAATAATCTCTGTCAGTTTTATGTTACTTAAGCTCAGAAATACTCCAAATATACCACTGAAAATACATGAATAGGGAAAAATCATTGTGTTTCCCACTGTGCTTATTAACTATGGTTGCTTTTCTTTTTATTTATTAACAAGTGCATGCCACTATCTTTACCTTTATATCCAACTTCCAGTATGCAAGCAGCCAATAGTTAAAAGGGCTTGCTTAAGGAAAGTGCATGCTTCAGACAGGTAAATTTCTTCTCTAACATTTTGAAACTAAGACATTGACCTTTGAACTCTTTACCAAACAACTGTTTGTTTTCATGAACCTAGGAAAACAAGCCCTGGTTTTCACGTGTCTGCAGTACAAGTCTTTTGAAAACACTGTGGGAAATGGAGAAATTGCTCGTAACGAGCAATTTCTCCTTTTCCCACAGTGTTTTCTACCCTTTTTGAGAACTTTCTGCCATTTTCATCAAATTTAAAATTGTCGTCTGCAAATTCATTCAATTTGGACCAGTCCAAAATTTGTCGTTTGGGAAAGGGTTAATATGACATGTCAAAGTTTTTGCACAACAATGACACAGACTACAATGACACAGATGACCACAACAAGGCTATGACAATATCTTGAAATTTTCTTGTTCTCGTTTTTGCATGACGACGTAGATCACAAAGACAGAGACGACAACAGGGCTATGACAATACCTTGAAGTTTTCTGAGAAAACAACCAGTTAAAAATGTTAAAAACAAACATGCAGCTAGTATCACTCACCTCATAATACAACCCATGTAAAATTTGGAATAATATAAATATGGGTATCTTCCCGCTTCTACTGCATCACCTATAAATCATGGTAAATTATTTAAATTCTATGCTAATCGTACATGAATACAAGTGACACCATAGTGGCAAAAGGAAACAATTACATGTCCACATCAAGACAAAACTAGACTTGTCACGAAAAATGACTTGATCCTTAAAGTACCTTTAACTAATATAGTTGCCTCTGCTGCAAGAGTAGATCAAGATCAGACTGCACAAAACATGTAGATCTTTGATCAACACTGTACACAAACAGCATTTTTATCTTTTTCCCATGATTTTTTCCACCCTCTACCAATTTCCAGGACAAATTTCCCTATTATAGTTACATTTGTTTTCAGCAAATGCATTTAATATTGAAGAGTCCAAAATCATTTTGTCTTGTGAAGAGTTAAACTCTCCCTGAGGGTTATTTATAGTCGCCATAACAGGAGTCATTCCTCTATCACTTGTAGTACTGTTTCCCCTTCGTTTATGTCAGAAAGTAGCAAGAGGCTTTGAGGTTTCTACAATACTCAGAAAGAAACTCTGATGTATGATTAGGTGTACTGGTCTCTGTCACACAAGCAAGTTACAGTTGAAATAGGTGTTTAAACAAAATCAACTCACCTAGAAAATAACTGGATGGGGCAAGAACAATTACACTGAAAGTAGCAAAAACAGTTACCATTGCAAAACAGTACTGTACTGTAAAACTGCTACAATTAATGTACAGTGTATTAACTTTCCCTTGAACTATGGATTATTCAAACTTTGCCCCCCCCCCCAACACAATCCTGTTAGGTTTCACATTTCCAAGAAGTTTGGTTGGTGATACATAATGGGTTTTGCACTTAACTCTTTACCAAACGACAAAATTTTGGACGCTATCACACTGAAAGCATTTACAGACGACAAAATGAAAATAGCTCAAGTTTTGGTTTCTGTCTTTTATAGGGTAGAAAACACTGTGGGAAAAGGAGAAAATGCTGGTTACCAGTATTTTCTCCTTTTCCCACAATGTTTTCAAAAGCCTTCTTCTTCAGGGTCATTAAAACTTGGGACTGTGTGGTAAAGGGTTAAACACTGCTACATGCAGCTGCAGCTGTTTCTAGACATAGACTGACTTTCAATGCAAGTCACAAGTCAAAAAAAGAGGCATAACTGCATCAAAAATATTTAAATTTTTACCTGCCCTTGTTCTATGGGTTCCCCTTTTGATAGTTAACAACTAGTGTAAGTTCTAAGTAAATATCTTCAGTAATGGCAGAGATGTAAGTAAGTGTCAAAGTTTTTTTACATGACAATCCAGATGATATCCAGGGATATGATAATAACTCAACATTTTGTTCAAAAACAGCCAAGCTAAAAGTATTTTGCAGAAATCTTATGTTTCTAAGATTATTACATGTACTACTTCTACAGCCTAGTCTACATTTGGCCTGCAATACGCTTATGACGCATGTACAATGCCAGTATCCTCTTTCCCGTGCCCTCCGTATGGAGCTGTATAATCATTGCATGGATTCACAGTTGCCATTGCCTCTACAATTTTGTTCAACACCACACAATGATAAAGTTTTAAAAATGGCAAGCCCATAACCCTTGGACAAGTCATTACAAGACCACAGTACTAGCACCATACAAAAGCTGTGAGATGATTGTACAAACAACACACATTTCCAAATTGTCATTTTGGCCAAAACATTGTGGGAGTCACATGGCTCCCTATTGGCTATCACATGGTTGCGGCATGGTGCCTGTGTAATTTCTGTATGGAGACTGCACAATGCATACATGATTTCCGTATGATCTCAGTACTGTATCTGTATAGCTTTGCCCCTTTGTGTTGCCAAAAGATGGCACAAGAAATCACATAATGCTCATATGTTACGTTAACACATACACTGTAGCCTGTTGCCACCTTCAGTGTCTGAAAAAAAATATATGGCAAATTGCTGACAAACAAATTGTACCGCACCCATGGCAAATGTAACCCAGACATAAAGGATCAAACTTTAAAAAGCTGATTGTGACAAACTAGCCCCTTTTCAAGCCTTTACCTGACAACAGAATCTTTATTACTTGTCTACACTGAGCACATTTGCAGAAAACAAATAACATGTGGCTCAAATGATGGGATTTATTTCTATAAGGGTGAAAAACATTGAGGGAGGAGGAGAAAATGTTTTCAAATGATTTTTTTCTTGGAGTCCTTTAAACAAAGGATCGTTTGGTAAAGGGTAAACAAATATTAGCCTCCTGATGTGACTGTAACTTTGTTTTGTATCTCTATTTTGACTTGAAGTATTACAAGAAAAAGCAAATACATGCGATACTTACCTATATAAATAATTACAGTACAACTTTTCATGTGGTCTGTAAATGAAAATGAAAAAAATATTAATCTGTTACATACTTAAGTAATCCAATACATTCGTACTGAGGAAATGATGGTTTTTTCCTGCACAAAGTTTAAATATTGCTACTACACTGTATTGTTTTATTCTAAAATAGCAATTAAAACAAACAATGATCTTATGAAACCTCCTCCAAAAGTGTATCAAACACATGACTTACTATTTTTTTGTGATATTATATCATTCATTCTTTGGTCTTGATTCTGGTTTATTTGTAATTATGACTATGTTTACCACTAAAAATAAATACTGTCTTCTCTACAAACTAGCCCCAAATATATAAATTATATATTATTGGTATTATTGAAGACTTTATCCTATGTATGTTAATCAAAAGGGAATGGCCAAAGCTAAGTTGTAAGAACTTGTGGCCAGACCCTTTTGCCTAATTAGATAAATACTGTTTATGTTATATAGAATTTACTTTGTAGCAAAAATATGGCAATAAAATATGGCAATAAAATATGTTTAAACTAAACTAAAAATAAATAATGGCAGTCCTAGTATATACAATATTACTGACAAGAAATGCACTTACCCAAGTTTTAACCTAGTCTTGGTTAATTTTGCATAAATACCGACAGCCCCTGCAAAATAAATAGAACTAAAACTTGGTACTCATACAACTTAAAATGTCTCTTTAAACTTTCACCCCTTTTTTATCACAGTAAATCCTGCCATAAATCTATACCAAACAATAAAAATTCAGATATGTCTATCTGAAAGCATTTACAGACACAAACAAAATGTAGCCTAAATTATGGGATTTGTCTATGAACAGGGTAGAAAACCTTGTGGTTGCCAGCGTTTTTTCTCCTTTAACCACACTGTTTCTAATCTAAAAGCCATCTTTCTTAGGGTCTAATAAAACCCCAGCATGTTTTATTTGACTCTTTGACAAACAACAAAATTTTGCACTCAACCAAATTGAAAGCATTTGCAGATGACAGCTTGAATGAAGCTAAAATGATGATTTCTCTCTTTGACAGGGTAGAAAACATTGTGGGAAAAAAAAGAAAATGCTGGTTACCAGCATTTTCTCCTTTTCCCACTGTTTTCAAATGCCTTCTTCATCAGGGTTGTTTTAAGTCGGGATTGTGTGGTAAAGGGTTTAAGGTAAGCATCTTCTCAAAGAAACAAAACAAAGTATCCTCTTATACTCTTAACCATATGATCCAATGTTTTAACAGCCCTGTAGAAGACTGCATTTGAAAATATTATGGGAAAAGGAGGAAATGCTTGTGACCAACAATTGCTCCTTTTCCTACAATGTTTTCTATTGTTTTCCACGATCTCACCATTTAATGCCCACCCAATTCATATTCTACAAATGCTATCAATCTATAAGAGTCTGTAATTTTGTCTTAAGTTAAAGAGTTAAGACAAATGGATGTTTAACTCTACACCAATGTCACACAGTCCTATGCTCTAACTACCCTGGGGATTAAAGCTTCTAAAAAAATGTTGTGGAAAACGGAGAAACAGCATTTTCTCCTATACCACAATGTTTTCTACCCTTTCAAAGACAAATAAAACATATTTGGGCATCATCAGATTTGTTGTATGCAGATGCTTTGAAACTGGACAATTAAAAAAAATTCCCCTATGGTATAGAGTGAAAGAGACTATTTATCATGTTGAGAACTACTTTTCAGGAACAAATCATATTGATCCTAGGGTCAACTCACAATCATTTAGTCTTGTAGCAGGTCAATTTTCAGACCAACTGGCAAAAAAAAAAACAAAAGAAAATGAGCACCACAGGCAAGTGCCAACAAGCAGCTGAAGTTGCTTTTTCAGGGAAGATTCTATGTAAAAAAGGGGCATAAGTTGATAACTGTGTCAGAAATATTTCAGGTTATCTGCCTTAGTCACAGGGATTCCCCTTTTCATAGTCAATATCAAGCCCAAGTTTGAACTAACTATTTCCATTAATAATAGAGATATGAGAAAATGTCCATTTTTTCCATAACAGTGTTGCAGACATTAAGATGACAGTGTTGCAGACATTAAGATGACAACATAACAGTGTTGCAGACATTAAGATGACAACAGGGTTATGACATTACGTCAAAGTTTTCTTCACAAACAGCCAAGCTAAGTATGCTTTTTATGAGTAACTTTCCTTTCTGCAATAGTGATTTCACATGTTTTCATGTATGAGACATTGTCTACTGACAATTTTTTTTCAAGAGGTAATGACTTATCAAATAGCTTTGAGAAACATCTCCCTACCTGATGTTAGAACATGAACGCACATCCAAAAATAGCCATCAGCTACAAAGTCAGGGTCACTTACACCAATAAGAATACTGGTCCCCACTAGTACCATCATCATGGTATAACTAAATAAACTGGTCAGCTGAAAATTTAGTCAAAAAATAAAATAAACTGGTCTACTGTAAATTACAGCTGAAAAATCAAATAGACCAGTCATCTGAAAATTAACAATTCACTGGTCTGCTTAAAAAAAATGCATATAAAATAAAACAGTATGTGTTAGTTTTAAAAATAATGTACATTGTACATCCTTGAAAACAACTTGTCTAAGTTTGAAGCAAATATCTTCAGTAATAACAGAGATATAAAATGTCAAAGTTTTTGCACAATGACAAGACTACACCAGGGCTATGGCAATACATGTACCTCGAGGTTTTCTTAGATGAACAAAAAAAACTGGAAAGTTGCACAGACAATCAAACAGTGCCAAAAATTACACACACACCCAATTTTGTGAGGGTTCATCGACTCTTTTCCAAACAATCCAAACTTTTAATGACCTCAGGGAGGAAGACTTTTGAAAACACTGTGGGAAAAGAGAAAATGCTGGTAAACAGCAATAAACAGCATTTTCTCCCTTTCCACAAAATCTTTTTTACCCTTTGGAAGCAAAATCCAGTCTTATGAGTCACATTCAATGTCCTATACAAATGCTTTCAAATTGAACATGTCTAAAATGTTGTTATCAGGTAAAGAATTAATACTACTAAATATATCACTCATTATAAAGGAAAATCTGATACCTGCCCATACATGGCCAGCTGTCCTGTACAAAGTATCACAGTTACCAGATTATGCAGACTCATGAAAACTGGCATTGACTGTTAAGAATAAAAAAAATTACTGTACTATACAATAATATCCACGGCTAACTCTTTAAAAGCCCAATAGCAGCCACAAGCAAACAGTTCAGAAGTCAAAACGCCGACAAATTTCATTCATGCCATTTAACACTTTTACAACACAATCCCGACTTTTGACGACCCTGATAGAGAAAGGTTTTGAAAACATTGTGGGAAAAGGAGAAAATGCTGGCAACCAGCATTTTCTCCTTTTCCCACAATGTTTTCTACACTTCCCAAAGCAATTTCAATTTTCAAGTCGCATTTATCTTGTCATCTGCAAATGCTTTCAATTTGGACCCGGTCTAAAATTTTATTGTTTGGTAAAGAGTTAAAAGTATGGATATTGTTGAATTTGATATTTCAGTACAGTCTGTCAGAGTTCCAGTCGCTGACAGAAATGTGAATTAAACATGGCATCTATAATTCTCATTTTAAGAAACATTTTTCTGCTTGGGACTGGAACTTTGACATAGTGCATTGGAACATATAGACAATATTTGTTGTTGTTTTTTGTGAAAGATTAAAATTTATTTCATGATTTTTGGTAGTTTATCGAGAAATAATGGTGGATCATAGCAATGACCAGTGAAAATACCGATTTTATATTTTCTAACTCTTCAATTTAAGGTGGAAACAGTAGTTCCTGCACACTAGTTACCTAGGTAATCAGCATGTTCAAATTGAGGGAAATATGACGTAATTTACGCGATATTTCTTGTGCTTTACATAATATTGTAATGCGTTGTTATGTGAGGGGGGTACACCATGTGGAATTTCCAAAAGCAACTAGGTTAGAGGCATAAAATAAATAGAATTTTTTGGGGGGTAAGATCGAAATTTATTTCATTGCATGAACATTATCAGTAATATTTTCAGGAGAGGCTGCTCGCCAAATATTACCAATGATTTTCACTCTATGAAACAGGTTGAATGGTGTTTTACACTGCTTTCAATATTATTTCAGTCATATCATGGCCAAAGCTCACATTTTCATGTATATCTTGGCTTTAACCAGTACTAAGCTAGGGCTCTGAAGTGTCTTGCCTAAGGACACTCCCAGGAAAAACCAAGTGATTCCATTGAGACTCAAACCACGAGTCTCCATGTTTTCAGTCCTACACTTTACCACTGAACTATGCAGGACCCTCAGAATGAAGAGAAGACCAAGCAGGAACATTTGGAGTAAACGCAATGAGTTACAGATTCATTGGAAATTTTTCTAAGTTTACGGAGATAAGGTATGTTACCAGCTTTGCCAGCGCCTTTGACCCAGAATATATAGATACAACAAAAAACATCATGCCAGGTAACCAATGAGCGACATCAGATCTGTGGAACATGAACACAGAGAGTCATCATAAATATTGACTAATGATAATTATAAGCATGAACATTGGCAATTAAATAATATATATAAGTCCTTTAATTCTTTCCCAAACAATCCTAAGTTTTATTGACCTTTCAGAAGAAAGCTTTTGAAAACATCATTGAAAAAGGAGACATGCTGATAACCAGCATTTTCTCCCCTTTCCTACAATGTTTTCTACATTTTCTCTGAGAAATTTCATCCTTTTTTGCATATAGACTTTGTTGTCTACAAACACTTGCAATCTGGACAAGTGTAAAATTTTGTCTTTTGAAAGCGAGCTAAGGACTGTTTATAATCTCGCCATAGTCTGTCTTCTTACTGGTAATGTAGAGATTGCTTGCCAACTTAATTACAGATCAATTTGATCAATTTGATAGCACACTGTATTCTTTTATAAAAATGTAGGTGATTTGTTTGAGCAGAGGTTGCTAACATAATTACAGATCAATTTGACTGCACCATGTATTCTTTTCTAAAAATACATCATTTACATGCACACAAAATATATGTATTGTTTGGGCAGACGTTCACAGTAAGCCTTTGGCAGTATAGCCACTAGTGAGTCTGTGCACCAGGAACTAGTGAGTCTGTGCACAGTGAAGAAATGAAGTCCAATCCCATTATCCCTCCTACCTGTTTACATTCTCCATCAGTGGAGGTATATGTTTGGCTGTAATCAGGAGACTGAGCATCAAGAACCCGACAAGTGTCTGCCATCTGAAAATAGAGTACAAAACCAAAAATCCGACCAATGAAATGCCTTGATACATTTTGATCACGTGACAACAATTATTGCTGCTTCTTTGAAATTTGAGTGAATCGATCAAACATCGGACGATTTGGAGCTGTATTCTTCGTGTTATTATTAAACAACGAAGGTTGGTTAACGATATTTACTTGTTTTATCAAACTGATAAGTATTTTGGCCATGATCTTGTACAGAATAGTAGATTTACTCTGACAAGCGCACTGAACGAACCCGTGTCGGACCAAACAATTTCGACCTATTTGTCGAGAAACCGGCTTCTGTAGCACAAATCATTGAACGTTTAGTCATGAAACCACGTTATTTTTCGCTAGAAAAATGTGTAATGAGCTAGATAAAGTAGACCTTATGTGATTATCTGTAAAATTGACGAAGTAACTTCTGTTTTTGTGATGACAAGTAGACTTTGCCGATAATGTCAGTTGCATCCCTTGTATTATATATACATGTAAAACATAAAAAACGCTAAAAATCCCTGTGAGGTAAGCAAGCATCAAATCTGAAAACAAGTTTCATTAGACTGCATCAATTTATTTTCATTTTATAATTCATTGCATAACTTTATGCCAGCTCATACTTTTGGGTGAAGCAGGAATGGAATGTGTGTTTATTCAGTCCCAAAAAATCTGCATAAATATACGTATTTTAGTGAAAGGTAGCCTTTGTTACAGACATCTTCTCTTTTTCCAACATATTTTATTGCTCGGGGTCATATAAACACAGAGATGCTTAGTAAAGAGTTAAGCTTATGTGACTCAATCTGTCTTTGAATGCCTTTGAAAACATGGTGGGAAAAGGAGAAAATGCTGGTTACCAGCATTTTCTCCATTTCCCAAAATGCTTTCAAAAGTTTTATTTCCCAGGGTATTCAACCCTTTGCCAAACAATCCCGGGTTTTCACGACTCTGGGAAAGAAGCCTTTTGAAAACATTGTGGGAGAAGGAGAAAATGCTGGTAACCAATATTTTCTCCTTTTCCCACTATGTTTTCTACCCTTTCAAAGAGAAATTGCACCATTTGAGCCAAGTTGAAATTGTCGTCTGCAAATGCTTTCAATTTGGGCCAGTCTAAAAATTTTGTCGTTTGGTAAAGAGTTAAAACAATGGATTGTGTGGTAAATGCTTTAATGCATCTTATTATCTTCTTACCCTTGAAACACTGTAGGGAACTGGAATTTCAACACAGACAAGACAAACTGAAAGAGAGAAATGAAATTAATCCTTTACACGTAATAATATCCGCAAACAACTTTTTTTTACTCTGTGGCTGGCAACATGTGAAAAAAATCGAGCAGCACAAATCAGGAGCATCACATGCAGGAGCCAAAGCTCTGTCTCAGATGCTTCTAGTGAAAATTCCAAGTTAAGAAAGGGTCAAATAAATTTTGATGGTTAACTGCTCCTGTTGTATGGGTTACCCTGTTGATATTTAACAAACAGTCAAAACTTCAAAGTTAATATCTTCATTAATGACAGAAATATTATAAAATATCTTAAGTTTTTGCACAAAGTAGATGTTGCCAGGGCTATGGCAATACCTTCATTTTTTCACTGAAAACAGCAGAGCTAAAAATCACTCATAGCAAATAAAATTCTGCATTCATAGAAAGACTTTTTTACATGGAGATAAAATCTCAAACTTGCCTGCACTGAAAGCAATTGCAGATGATATAATAAATGTGGCTCAAATGATGGGATCTGTATTTGAAAAACAAGAAAGCATTGTGGGAAAAAAGGAGAAAATACAACTAATAATAGCATGGGACTGTAAATTAGGATCAGACTGCAAGAAATATTTGAATTTGAAAAACAAAAGAACATTGTGGGAAAAAAGGAGAAAATACGACTAATAATAGCATGGGATTGTAAATTAGGATCAGACTGCAAAAAATATTCTGTCTGATCATTGATCTACACAGCATTTTCAGCATAAGCAGCATTTTCTTCTTTTCCTGCAATGTTTTCAAAACCTTTCTTTTTCAGGGTCAATAAAACACAGGACAGTAAAGGACTAAGTTTTTACCTCACTATTACCGGTTTTAATGCCCCTAACGAACAAGGCTTACGAAAACATTGTTGAAAAAGGAAAAAATGCTGGTAACCAACAATATTTAATAATTTCCTACCCTATCAAAGCAAAATCCCATCATTTGAGCAATGATGAATTTATTATAAATAATTATCATCTGCACATGCTTTCAATTTGGGCAAGTATGAGATTTGGTTCTGAGGTAAGGGTTACCTTATTTGTAAAATGTGTGACAGCAAACAACACACAGTGTAGTAATGCTTCTCTATACAAGGCTTTCATGTTTAATATTTCTCTTCCCACATCTTTCTAATTTCTGAAATAAATTTGTTTGTAAGTTGAAGAAACTTTATCCAAACAATTCCATGTTTGAACAATCCTGAGACTGACTGATTGATTGATTGATTGATTAATTGATTGATTGGAATGAATTACTGGTTTTTAGCACCGTTTTGAACATTATTTCAGTTATATCATGCCAGCCAGTGCATCTATCCATGCGTTCCTAGAGTTTCTTTTGCTAATACTGCATACAATAATTTCCAAGCCTGTGGCTGCTTTCCCACAACGACTGAGCTGGAGTTCTCAAGTCCTGTATGCTACAGACTGAACTACTGGGGCACTGCAAACTACCCTGAAAGGAAACATTTGAAAACAATGTGAGAAAGGGAGAAAATGCTGATAACCGGCATTTTCCCCTTTTCCAACAATGTTTTCTATCCTATAAAATGTAGATCTTATCATTTCAGTATTAACACTGAATTTGATGTTTGCAAAAACTTTTCATTTGGACTAGTCTAAAATTTTGAGAGAGTTTCAAAGTGAGCACAAAAGCTGTGCGCAGATTTCAACTGATTTTTGCACAATTGTCTCTGTACAAGGGGGCCACCAATCATAAACTAAAATCACCTTTGGGGACAGTTATCTGTACTCTGTAAAATATAGGCAGTTTATATGAAAGATAATCTCTCAATTGCCAACATTTCATTTTCACAAAAGTAGCTACTTTGCACTAAATAAAAGAAGGATCAGTTGTCAAATTGTTGGAAACATTGAATACACCTGTTTTGTTTATTATGATACCTACAACCATGAATCTTTCCTCAAAGTTCTCTAATGCCATTCAAGATTGTAATCAATAAAGACATAAAAATCACAGATAGATTCATAAATCAACAAGACACAATCATTTGTGAATACCATTATCAATTGTTACTGTCGATATATGTCTGGATAATTCATCCCTGTTCAATATGGAATATTCATGTGTCGAATTTTCTTAGGACGATTACTCCAGTGAACGAATTTTTTGTTTCTCTTTTCCGAAACCCACGTCTTTGTGGAAATGATATATGGTCTCTTTTTTCAAAATATACAAAAAAAATAAGGAAATTTTGGACTTCATGAATGAGTAAAAGACAATGCTACCAAGAAATGGTAAACAGAATGTTAAAAATGTTTACGGACGACGCCTGGGAAAACTCTTTCTCTTACTTCATATTCTTCATGAGTATTGTGTATTTCATGCAACACCGGTCCGATTCATCCCGCATGCAAAACAGTACTAACGGTATCAGAAGAAAACGTGACCAAAGAAATAAAAGTATTTTTTCGTTCGAAATGCCTGGGGACACGAGAAGAATAGCCGGCCCGGAGTCAAGTTTTTGTCCTTACTCACTTTCAAAGTCCAAAACAAAACTTCCATTAGTAAGTTATGGCATAATAACCGGGAACAAGACAGTTCCCCGACAAGACCGTTCCCCGACACTTTTGGAGACTGTTCCCCGACACCTTAGCTGGTATTCAAATGGCAATTATCATGTGTAGAAATGGTTGATGGAGAATTTTATGGGTGAATTTATGTAAAGTTTGTTTGAAACGTTTGAAAGTGTACCTAATTTTCTGTAATGGGTATGAATATGACATGTCTATAATTTTCTACTGCCTATTGTAAATCATCGTGAATTCACCCTTTGGAGAAAAAGTACAGGTCCGTCATTGGACATATATAGAATTCTTCACCACAAGGTACAAAAAATATATTCCCTTTACATCAATTATCCACAAATATTTCAAAATTTCTCATGATTATTAATCATTATTATCAGTAATAGGTTATTTGACATTCCACAAAAGTGTCTGGGACTTCAAATCTGTCGGGGAATTGCCTCGAATACTTGTGTCGGGGAACTGTCTTGTTGGGGAACTGTCTTGATACCGAACTCCCCACCGCTTGATCGCAAAAACCCATGAAAACCAAAATTACGCCTCAAAAAAAAGATTGCATTTTTGTAAGGATTCATTCCGTAAAATTCAAAATACAACGTTAGACAATGGAATGAATCTTTAATTTCATTAATTTCTTATCATTTTTACCCATAAAACAATGTTAGGTATGCACATAGAACTGTGTTGTGGTGGGGAATTGCCAGTATTCCTTGGTGGCATATAGACCCTATTGGGGAATGCCTCAACAACGAAAAAAAATATGAAAGGGGGGGGGACGCGTTCACTCGCCCCCATGGCAACTTGATCTTGATAAACTTGGCCCTTTAACTGTTATCCATATATGCATAACTTTCAAACTGGTGGTAATAAGTATTGGACTACTAAGTAAATAGATGTGATAATAAGTATTGGACTTATATGGTAAATAGACGTGATGTTTCAGAAGAAAGATAATGATAGTGTTATTTGTTCTGTGACTCTCTTTACAGGCAATACCTTGCAAAACTTGCATGTTCCGTGCAGTCTGATTTTGATCTACCATGTCCTGAAAAGCAGCATTAGTTAACTATTATGCTGTAGGAGTTATCTTTTTGATATATTTTCAGTTAAATTGTAATGGAGAGAGGGAGGATGGCAGAACTGCAGAAAAATTGAGGCCAGTTTGTAAGTTGTCCAGGATTTTAGTTTCTATATATTGTTATTGATCAAGTTATTTCGTATTGCAGGGTTCCCATTCACGCACATATGTGCATGATTCATACATTAAATTGAATAATCACACACAAAAATATGAAGTGAAATGTGCATGCACGCACAGGTATCACGGCCCTGGCTCCCGCTGTCAATCACCAGTGGCATCAGTTGGGGAAAACTTTGAAAAAATGTCTCTTAAACAGAAGCACTCGCGAATCTGCTGGCAACAAGTAATGTCTTTACTTGATATTTAAAAGATCTACAATAGGTATCAAGTATGAAGGTCACTGTTTATCACAGCTAATCAAGTTATGTCTTTTGTTTAAAAGTATAAATGGTATTAATCTGCTTTTCTAGTGTAAAATTACAGATTTTGAAGTTACTTGTTACCCTAATTGACAAACTTGTGTCAAATCATGCGGAAATACTTCTCCAAAAATTAACTGGCATGAAAAAACAGATAGCAACAAAAAACGTGAAAACTCATGACACAACAAAACTCATTTTGACATTGTCCAATCATAGGCATTTCAAACTTTATTAATGCCTTTAAACAATGAATTTAAACAAATCTCTCAATAAAACAATAAGTGAAAGCTTATTAGTGTCCGATACTGACAGTGAAATGGAAAATTCTACTGGCCATCAGGTTGTAAGTTGTTTCTCAGAACTTGGTCCAGTGAGTAAGGAAACATTACTAGCAACTTCTTTTTTAAATTACCCATATTATTTTCAAGAACAGATGACTGCAGAGTGAGATTCATCAAAACAAATTTTCAATCAATACAACAGACGCTTACTTTCCTCCATGGAAGCTCTAAAATTTTCATTATTAAGTGCACTCCTAGAATTTCTCTTGCACTCCCAAACTTGTACTCCAGGAAGTGCATGCACTCCCAAAAAAAGATGTGAGTGGGAACACTGTATTGACCAAGTTACAGGTTGAAGGTCTGATGCATTAGCCTGAGTAAGACCAAAATTACTGAACTACGGAGGGGTTGTGGTCCACTTTGGATTTGATACTGACCAAGTCATATAAGCCCTATTATTTGCAAATCTTTTTCTCGTATTGACTGAGTATGGCATCTTTATGCTGATATTGGCCGAGTTGTCATTTGGTATGGAACAGACCATTTTTTCGTCATATAAACAACACTTGTAGCGCCTTTGACGACTATAGTTGCCGTTGTGGCCAGTCTAGATCAAGATCAGACTGCACAGAACATGCAGTCTGATCTTCAATCTGTTCTGTTCCCTTTGCTGATAAACCATCAACAAAAGCAACCATGAAATCACAATTATCTGGGTCAAATTCTAGACTGAATATGTCAGTTGGTTTTATTTGACGCTCTAAATCCTTGTTTATGCCATGTTAAAGAATAGGTTGGGTATGGTGTAGGTGTCTCTATCTGTGACATACTGTACTTGTAATGTAGGGGTCAAAAGTTAATTCACATGCTGGCCAAACTCTGTTTTGAGGATTGATGACAGTCATTCTGTAAGGATTCCATTCTCTCTAAGTGCTGAACCTTGTTTTGGCTAGGTTTATGTGGTAAACCAGCCTGTGGCTTAGAAAGAGTGTTTTACGTAGTACTGGGAACACATTTTGCAAGTGGAGACAAAGACATCCATTGAATGAATTGTGGCATTGACTCTTTACTACACAATCCTGAGTTTTAACCAACCTGATAAGGAAGGCTTTTGAAAACATTGGGGGAAAAGGAGGAAATGCTGGTAACGAGGAAGGCTTTTGAAAACATTGGGGGAAAAGGAGAAAATGCTGGTAACAAGCATTTTCTCCATTTCCCACAATGTTTTCTACCCTATCGAAGACAAATTCAGCCACATTTAAATTGTTGTTTGCAAAATGCTTTCAACCGAGGCAAGTCTGCATGCTTGCATGTGGCAAAGAGTTGTGCAGCAGTGGTACCAATTTTAGATGCCTTACAGATTAAAAAACTAGGTCTACAAGGTGTGATAATGTGTCACTTTCCTACCACTTTGTTAATTTGTATCATGTACAGATGTACAGCCCTCCCCCCATGGAATTGACATCATCATTCAGGGTTTTCCCCGACTCTCTCTTTCTTTGAATTTGGGCCCCCAAATTTTCTAAATGACCACCAAAATTTATGTGTGCCTTCTTTTATTCATTTTAAGGGGCTCAAATGACTCCCATATCAGAAAGTCCAGGGAAAACCCTGATCATTTTTTTTGTTTCAGTTTTAAGAACTGGTGTGGTGAGTCAAGCACAAGGTTCTGCATACATAGAACAGAATGGAACAAAAGTGATCTGTTCAGTGTAAGTCTAATATAAATGATCTAAGCTCTGGCAAGAGGGGGCTTAATGCATCTCTGTGATGCGTTTTACCTATGAAGCTATCACGTTATTATGGATCCATAATAGCCACTTTTTTTTTTAACAGCCAACTTTACCATGAGATAAAACGGTCCTTGGACATACAGAAAAATGACCAATAGCGAAAAGTTTCGGCCAAGGTCATCCTGTGCTGACTGCACAGGCTCACCTGGGTTGATACCTTTTGTAGATGCATTAAGCCCTCTTGCTTACAGGATGTCAGACCAGCAGGTCACTGGTTCAAATACCCAGCTTGGCCAATTTCTTTCCCAGAATTGATGATAGTGATTGCCACAGGATTTATTCCTCTCTCACTGCTGATAATTGTTTTGGCGATGGTTATGTCAGAAAGTAGCCATGGTGATTTAGAGAACCATTGTTTTGTAGAGGCTCAAACTGTGTAACTGAAAAAACTATTATTCTGAAATGGTCTTTTTTTTTTGTCAATGGTTTGAATTTTTGCAGCCTGTATCCCTAATGACCTTGAAGGAAAATGCTTTTGAAAATATTTTGGTAAAAGGAGAAAATGCTGCTAACTAGCATTTTCTCTACTTCCTACAATGTTTTTTTTTTCTATCCTTTCAAAGAAAGCCCCTTGATAAGAGCCTCTACTGATAGGTCATCTGCAAATGCTTTCAGTCTGGACAAGTCTAGAATTTTGTCACTTGGTAAAGGCATCAAAGTCTTGGTGCCTAGAGGCCAGACAGCAAAGACACTAACATGATTCATTCCACTCTCAATACTAAACATTGTTTTGACGGGGTTTTTTTTGTGTGTGTGGAAAGCACAAAAGAATGATGTGTGAACAGTACTTGGAGAGAAACTCTGTGAGAACATGGACAGGTGCACTGGCTGACATAGTTTAACCTTTTCCACATGACGAGTATGTAAATCTGTCCAAATTGAAAGCTTTTTTTCCTGATGACACTGTTATTACCATATGCTGCTTCAACTTTATGTTATTCTTTATGTGGGAAAGTAGTCAATGGATGCAGCCAAGCACTGGTATAGAAACTCTGGGAAAGCATGGACAGGTGCACAGGCTGCTGTTGTACAACTGAAGAGTCATTAAATATGGGATTAAGCCCCCTGAATCAAGCAAACTAACATTAGACATCTTATGTTGCCACAGGTACGGACCAAGGGCTGTTGTAAGAAGGGAGGAGTTTAGCATGAAGGGTCAGCTGACATGCAAGTTTAAGTTTGCCACGTTTTCCTGCCTGAATCGTCGGCAACACCAGCAAGATGTGGAGGAAAAAGATTTCTCAGTTCAACTTCTTGAGGCTCTAGAACCAGCTGTTTTACTGGTAATGTTCGTAATATATATTTACCTGTTTACCACATGGCAAAAATTTAGACCAGACCAAATTGAATGCATTTTTAGACAAAAAATTACATCAGAGCTCCAGATAGAGGGAGTGATTTTCAATTATTAATCACGCCACTAAACCCTATGTTACGGGTACTCATTAGAATCGTCTCATCGAGACGATTCTAATGAGCACATAGGGTTTGGAAGAGAAATAATGGATTTAGAATACTATCACTCCCTCTTATCTGGAGGTCTCTTAGAGCTGAAATGGTGGGGTCTGTCTCTTTTTGGGTAGAAAGCATTGAGGGAATAGGAGAAAGTGCTGGTTTCCAGTATTTTCTCCTTTTTGCACAATGCTTTAATAAGCCTTCTTACCTTAAAACTGAGGATTTTTAGGTAAAGGGTTAGATAGGATAACGTTGTTTCCTTTATTAGCTATCTTTTGGTTCACTATTAGACAATAAAATTTTGGTCTTGTCCATACCGAAAACATTTGTGGACGGCAGATTAGATGTAGCTGAAATGATGGGTTTTGTCTTTAACCCTTTACCACACAATCCTGAGTTATAATGACCCTAGGAAAGAAGCCTTCTGAAAACATTGTGGGAAAAGGAAAAAATGCTGACAACCAGCATTTTCACCTTTTTCCACAATGTTTTTTATCCTTCCCAAAACAAATTTCAGTTGTTCAGTCAAATTTATTTTGTTGTCTGCAAATCTTTTAATTTGGAATGGTCTAAAATTTTGTTGTTTGGTAAAGAGTTAAAAGAGTAGAAAATAGTGTGGGAAGAGGCAATAGTGCTTGTTACCAAACAGTCATATAGTTTTACAACTTTGGTAATAAAGAAAATATGTGAAAACATTTTCACAGCATTTACTGACCCGCATCCTCTAACCTTTTACCACATAATCACCTGTTTTAATGACCCAAAAGAGGGAGGCTTATAGAGACTTCGTGGGAAAAGGAGAAAATGCTGGTAAAAAGCATTTTCTCCTTTTTCCACAGTGTTTTTTACCCTTTCATAGGCAACATCAATCACTTGAAATACCTTTTTTTTGTCATCTACAAATGCTTTCAATTTGGACCAGGCTATAATTTTGTCAAAAGTCAAGAAAAGAGTTAACCCTTTACAACAGAATTTGGTATTTTAACGACCCTGAGGAAAGAGGCCTTTTGAAAACATTGAGAGAAAAGGAGAAAATGCTGGAAATCAGCATTTTCTCCTTTTCCTACAATATTTTCTACCCTTTCAAAGATTGAAATCATCATTTGGACCACATCTAATATGTAGTCTGCAAATGCTTTCAATTCGGCCAAGCCTAAAACTTTGTTGTTAGGTAAAGAGTTAAATGACAAATCATATCATTTGAACCTTATTTTATTTGTTGTCTGCATATGCTTTGGATTTGGTAAAGTATGAAAGTTTTGTCGCCTGGTAAAGAAATAATTAAATTACTGTTGGAAATGGTGTAACCTACAAACAAACAAGCGTCGGCCTCACAATATTTTCTTTTATCTGTTCCAGCATAAATTTCCTAAGGCACAAGTGAATATCTACATAATGGTTCTACAAAACGATGGGAGTGGTAAGACCAATAGTTGCCTTTTCACAATAGACCCTTTACCAAATAATCCAATGTTTTTACAAGCCTGAGGCCATAGGCATTTAAAACATTGTGAGAAAAGGAAAAATGCTGGTAACTAGCATTTTCTCCTTTTCACTCAAAAGTTTTCAGCCCCTACAAATGCATATTCTGTTATTTGAGCCATATTGATTTGTAATTTAATTCTTTCTTGTATGGAAATGTCAAAAATTTTTGTCATCTGCTAAAGAGCTCAATACTGAACTTGATGTGCCAACAGTGTATCTGTTCTTTGTACAGTTATTGCAATTGTGATTCAAGGTTCATGTTTGCATCCAGTGTTTAAATGTATGTAGCAGTTACAATCCATTTGAGCCATGCTCTGTGAAAGGGGGGCTTAATGCATAGACCAAAATTTTTTGCTATGGCTGCTTTTCTAGCATGTCAAAGGACCATTCTACCAGAGAATTCAGTCAGTTTTGAGGCAAAAAGGATTTTATGGTTCCATAATTATGTGATGACTTGCTTGGTATAGTGGAGATTACGGAGATGCATTAAGCCCCCTTTTGCCAGAGCATGGCTCATTTAGTTTCCACTTTAATATGAAATTCCTCCTTTTGTCTAAAATTCACACTCCCTAATTATCAATAAAATGATATTATCACTATTGCAAGTGAATAATCTGATACAAAATTTCATTGGTCAAACCAAGTGAGCAATCTTACACTAAATTTAATTGGGCAAACCTAGTGGGCAGTCTTAAAGAAAATTTCATTGGTCAAACCAAGTGAGCAAGTGAGCAGTCTTGTACAAAATTTGATTGGTCAACCAAAGCAATCTTACACAAAATGTGATTAGTTAAAGCAAATTAACAATCTTATGCAAAACATTAGTCAAAGTGAGCAATCTTATACAAAAATTGATTATGGTCAACAATTGAATACAAAATTTGATTGGTCAAATGCATTTTGTCTAAATATAGACTCAAAAATTGAAAAGATCACAGATGCTGTTCACTATTTCGGTCATGTTGCAGTGGCCATTGCAGCTTTCCAGTTAACCCTTTACCACACAATGCTGACTTGTAACGGCCCTGAGAAAAAGCTTTTGAAAACATTGTGGGAAAAGGAGAAAATTCTGGCAGGCAGCATTTTCTCCTTTTGAGTGACACTGAATTTGATGTCTGCAACTACTTTCCATTTGGTCTAATCCTAAATTTTGTCGTTTGGTAAAGAGTTCACAAAAGTAGGTTTGACTGTAGTTGAAACAAGTTTGGCATACTTTCAGCACTAGCTGCATCAATTACCTGTGCGTCAGTGGCAATTGCAGATGCTGGAATTGAGATGTATGACTTAGTTATCGGATGTTCTTGTGTGAGTATGTTATTTGATCCCTACTCCTTTGTAGGGGTCTTTTCAGCAGACTAAGAACATATTAATGCAAAGATTTTTATTGATCCATATTATGAGCCATGCTCTGGCAAAAGGGGGTTTAATTCATTTGATCACATTATTGTTGTTCCATAAAATCCATTTTGTCTAACAACCAATTGAATCATGAGATAGAATAGTCCTTGGACATGCAGAAAATTTACCAAAACCAAAAAGTTTCAACTCAGGTCAGACTGTGCAGGCTGATACGGCTCGATACTTTTCGCAGATGCATCAAGTCCTCTTTTTATAGAGTGTATTATATTTTGACTCTTTACAAATGGCAAAAGTTTATGCTCATCATCCAAATTGAAAGTGTTCACAGACTAGAAATCAAACACTACTCAAATAATAATTATGACTGTGTTTTGAAGGGCAAAAACATTTCCAGCATTTTATCCTTTTCCCACATTTCAAAAGCTCCAGGGTCATTTAAACTTGGGACCTTTTGATAAGGGATTATTACACCCATGCAACAAGAATATTGTTTAGGTTTGTACTGGATTTAACATGTCTGTCTGCCCATCCACTAGTCTATGTCATAAACTCTTCCGTCAATTTTGCTGTCATTGTATTAAAACTTTGCACATGTAACTATGAAAAAGGAACTGCCAGATGTGCAAGATGTGATTTTCAGATATCTAACTTTAAGCATTTGAGAATCATCAACCACTCCTAACAGCAACTTTTGAGTGCCGAGCAGATGCTGACAAGAATTTATTTGGTCCTTGGAAGTTGTTTTTGCTTTCATAGAAACTTTATGATGAGAAGATTTTTATTGATTTCCGTAAATGTATTTGCTATTGTAAAAAGAGACTTTAACTCTTTACCACACAATCCCGACTTTTAACGACCCCGAGAAAGAAGCCTTCTGAAAACATTGTGGAAAAAGGAGAAAATGCTGGTAACCAGCATATTCTCCTTTTCCCACAGTTTTTTCTACCCCTCCCAGAACAAATTTCAATTTTTCAGTCACATTTATTTTGTCGTCTGCAAATGCTTTCAATTTGGACAAGTCTGAATTTTTGTCGTTTGGTAAAAAGTTAAGGCAACTTTTTTTTATTCCTCCCTATTTTTGCTTTTACAGAGACTTTATGATGACAAGATTTTGATTGATCCTTGTTCCACAGAGGAATATAGTCCTGAGGTACGTCTCACACAGTCATCTACTTGTATATTGTGAGATTGTTGATTGATTGGTGTTATTAACCATTTTAAACATTATGCCAGTCATATTATAGCAGCAGCTTGGTTAGTTATGTGTGTCATGGATTTCCTTAGTGCTAGGATGGGGCTTTGAAGTGTCTTGCCCAAGAACACTCCAAAAAACAAACCCCAGGGCCCCTTGATTAAGAATCTTACTTGTTCACAACTGAGCCTCACTGGACCTGTTTGAAACTCATCTGTATCAATCATCTGTTTAAATTATGCCGTGTTAATGCAAATTAATGTTTAATACATATAGAATACTTAGTATTGTGGCAAAAGTAGAAACTTCTTGGAATAGTTTCACTGCTAAAGAAACCAGCTGGCAAAATACAGTGACAGTATTCCGCAAGATCACTGAATGCTGTTAGAAGACAGAGGCATTTAACGTTTAAATGGAAATGCTTCAACCCCAAGTTATGCTGCAACACTTTGGAACAGTTGAGCTCATTTGCATATTTTGAATCTATGCAACACTTTGGAACTGTTGAGCTCATTTGCATATTTTGAATCTATGCATCAATAGGGGTTCATAATTATTAAACAATCATTCTTAGTTTAATCACAGATTTAGAAAATCATGCAACTTCTGGTTGGCTAATCATTTTGCTTTAGCCATCTGATTGGCCAAACCATTTAGTTTACCCCATTTGAAGTTGTGTTAATTTTAAATTTAGAAAATTCTTGAGAATAAGACTAAGAATGTTCCTAAGGATGGATGCTAAATACAGATCCAGGAGTGGGATGGTTGAAAGGTTGGTGAATACCAACATAGAACTGTTTTTATAGCAGATGTTGTTTTTATTTTTTTTTAAGGAAGACACAGGAATCAATAATGGAAGTCTGACCATTGGTTTGATGCCTTCGCTGAACCAGATATCAGCTATTACGTCAAAAGGAGAAATCCAGTTTGAATCCATCAAAAAGGTAAGCTCTTTTTTTTTTTTTTTTTTTTTTTAATCAAGTGTAAATTCGACCTTACATTAGTGTTTTGCAGAATTTTAGCCTGGTGCCTAAAAAACTTAATGAAAGCATTTGCAGATGGCAAATTAATGTTGCAGCTCAAATGACAGGATTTGTCTTTGAAAGAGTAGGTTGGAATATTATTTTCTCGCGTTACGAAGTATAGCGAGAAAGGGTTGTCTTATCGATACTTAAATGTTAAGAGTTTAAAATGGTTTATATTGCACTGTAGTCCTGTGCTTTGTACATGTATGTGGTTATGGAGTCATTCTACCAGACACTTTCAGCAGAGGCAGTCGCTTTAATTTAATTTGCACATAGCATTACCATAGGAGGGTATTGTAAGTATCTGGAAAAGCCGAGCTGTTTCATATACTTATAATACATAAAAGTGAGATCCGACACTTCGCGGTACGACACTAGACAAACGGATACAGGTTTCCAGAGCATTTCCATCATAATGTTGTTTTGATTTCTGGTTTTTCCTGGGCGAGTCGACCACTAAAGCAACATTAGATATAAACAAAATCGCAAGGTTTTCACTATTACATGCTGTATTTCGTTTACGTCACGTATTTAAATCTGATACATGGATTACGACCTGGTTTACTCGTTTCAAAACGTCTTTGTTAAAGTACAATTGAAATCCGACATTTGTAATTCAGTCCTCTAAAATACAGTCTGCCTGGCCTATTCAGCCTGCCTGGTAATTGCATATGTTGTTCGAGTTGTTCTTTTGACAGGGAGTATAGCCAAGACCAAAGGTGAAAATGCTGGTTACACTAGACCTTATCTCCTACTGTAGTCAAAATATACGAGCCATGCACTGGCAAAAGGGGGCTTAGTGCATCTCTGTGATGTATGATACTAAGCAAATCATCACACAATCATGGATCCATAAAATCCTTTCTGTATAACAACTGACTGAATCACGAGGTAAATGGGTCCTTGGACATGTAGAAAATTGACCAACTATTTGGCAACTATTGGCAATAGCAAATAGTTGCTGCCCAGGTCAACCTGCACAGACTGGGGCGATACTATTTGCAAATGCTTTAAGCTCCCTTTTCAGAGCATGGCTCATATATTAAAAAATGGAGGGGGGGGGGGGGGGGGGTCTGTGTGGCGTTGTGGCAAAGGTTTGCAATTTAGAAATTCTGGTTTTGTTCCTTATCTCAAGCACTGGGTTTTCCTTTGGAGTATTGTTTGGCAAGAGAATTCAGAAACCTAGCATTTCAATGGTGAAACCCGGGAAACACATTAACTCTTTACCAAACCACAAAATTGTAGTCTTGTCCAAATTGAAAGCATTGGCAGACGACAAGTTAAATGGGACTTAAAAACTTGAAATTTGTTTTTGGAAGGGTAAAGAATATTGTGAGAAAAGGAGAAAATGCTGGTAAGCAGCATTTTCTCCTTTTCCTACAATGTTTTCAAAAGGTTTCTTTCTCAGGTTTGATAACGCTCGGTAATGGGTAAAATGAGCTGTCACCACATGGGATGTATTTTAAAGCTTTAACCCTTTAGCACACAACAAAATCTTAGACCAGTCCAAATTGAAAGCATTTGCAGACGACAATTTCCATGTGGCTCTGGTTACCAGCATTTTCTCGTTTTCCCACAATGTTTTCTAAAGGCTTTTTCCTTGGGGTTGTTAAAAGTCGGCATTGTGTGGTAAAGGGTCAAGTATCGACCAGACAAGAAAATTTTAGGCTTGTCCATATTGCAGATGACAACTGCCACTAAAATGATGACCCTTGCTTGTGAAAGTAGAGAAAACATTAGTGACCAGCATTGCCTTCTTTTTTCCACAATGTGTTCCAAAGACATCTTTGTCGTGGTTGTTTTAAGTCTGGATTGTTTGGTACAAATTAAATGCCCCCCAGGAAATGATTGAATTTGCCTTTGAAAATGAAATTAGCATTTGCTCCTTTTCCTACAATGTTTTCAAAACGCCTCTTTCTCTGTCTTTTGGGCCCAGCATGGCTTAGTGGCGACGATGTAGGATTTGTAACCTGGAGGTGTCGGGTTTGCTCCTCACTAGAGGTGCTAGGTGTTTCTCAGAATTGTCCCAGTACAGGTGAAACCAGGAAAACATAGATAAATAGGCTGTGGCTGTGATATGACTGAAATAATGTTGAAAGCCACATAAAACACATCTTGGGGTTGTTTAACTCTTTCAGCGCCAAATATATAAATTAAACCTCATTCTTTGCCTGAAAATACACTCCAATAAAACTCTGGAAGATTTCTATCTTACAGGCTTGACCAAACAAGTGGACTATATACATGTAAATCAAAGATCAGACTTCACATTATGTGCAGTCTGATCTTGATCTATGCCATCTGCAAAAGCTCTTGCTTTCACCTGTGGCAGTGAAAGAGACAAAATCTGGGGTTATGTGATGAAGGTCATATATTAGAGATGTTCTGTGTTTCAGGCAATAACAAGCTGTGTCAGTGTGTGTGTCAAGCTGTTTCCTGTATGCCAGAGGTCTTTAGTAAAGGCTGTGGGGTCAAAACTTAGGATGGAAGAAGATACCTGATCTATAGCTCTTGTGCAGTAAATGTTAATGATGTTGATTTTGAGCAAGAAACTTACAGTGCTTCCAGACATAAATGTGCAGCAGGGAGTTCTTGAAACCTTACTTATAATTGCCAGTCCAGAAGAGTTATCTCTCTTTGATCACTCTTGCGCATAAATGGTGAAAAAATGAACAAGATTTGCGAGAGGGTGTGGTATTACTGTATTCTACACAGTGCCCTGTAACATATTATTAACTAGCCCATAATGAGAAAAATAAAATGAGAAATGAAAGCCTTGTTACACCTTTTAGACTCTGCATTGCAATAAAATGTGTCCGAGGTGGCTGTGATTGATTGTACTCCATATATGATGCCATTGATTCTTGTTTACATGTGGTCCCTGTAGTGGGTCTAAATGCACCTTAACCCTTTACTACACAGCAAAATGTTACACTTGTCCAAATTGAAAGCATTTGCAGACGACAAATTGGATATGTCTCATTTGGTGAGATTTGTCCGTTGAAGGACAGAAAACATGGTGGGAAAAGGAGAAAATGCTGGTTACGAGCATTTTCTCCTTTTCCACAATGTTTTCTTCAGGACTCTTTCTCAGGGTCATTAAAACTCGGGATTGTATGGTAAAGGGTTAAGAGTTCCACTGATGGAAATAAGAAGTATTCTTCTACAGGGCAGAGCCTGGTAGCTCGGTCTGTTCTCTTCATGGCTAGTAATTTCGGGATCGCAGGTTTGACTCGGAGCCCAGCCAAACTTAGGTTTTGATAATGGACATCGTGACTGGCTTCATAGCATTCTCACTGATGAACACAGTTTTTGCAATGTTCATGTCGACGTGCAGCCAGTATTATCTTGAAGAAGAGGACTTGAGAAACATTGCTGCATGAGAAGTAGTTTTGAATAACCAATTTCCCTTTCTGCTTCATTGTTTTTCACTGAAATTCTTGTGTTGTTATAAAAATTTCATCAGGACTTTTCGACTTCATCTGCTGAAAATTTGTTTCAGGAAAGTGAGAACTTCACTTCTTGACCTAATGACCCAGTATTTGTACAACTCTGAGAGGCGAGGCTTTTGATAAGATTGTGTGAAAGGGAGAAATTGCTATCAACCAGAATTTTCTCTTTTTCTCACAGTGTTTTCTATCACATCAATGACAAACCCCCATCATTTGAACTACAGGTAATTTATGGCCCTTAACTCTTTACCAAACGACAACATTTAGGACTTTGCCAACTTGAAAACATTTGCAGACGACAAAATAAACATGACTCAAAAACTGAAGTTTGTTTTGGGAAAGGCAGAAAACATTGTGGGAAATGCAGAAAATGCTAGTTAACAGCATTTTCTCCTTTTCCCACAATGTTTTCAAAAGGCTTCTTCCCCAGGGTCATTAAAAGTCCGGATTGTGTGGTAGAGAGTTAAATACTTTAAAATGAGGACCAGTCTACCTATTTGTTTTCTGGTAAAGAATAGATACATGTTGAAAGAGATTGATTTCAAAGAGTGGTTATTAACTTAATTTTATTCTTAATTACAAAAAGTCCATCATACATAAATTCTACTTTTATCAATATATATATGAGCCATGCTCTGGCAAAAGGGCACTTAATGTACCTCCACGATGTGTGATACCTATCAATCCATCACATGATTGAGGATCAAAAAAAATCCTTTTTGTCTAACAATTGACTGGATCTGGATGTAGGCTGGTCCCTTGCCATACAGAAAATTGACCAATAGCGAAAAGTATCGACCCAGGTCAGCCTGCGAAGTCCTGGGTCGATGCTTTTCGCAAATGCATTAAGCCCCCTTTTCACAAAGCATGACTTATATACCAATATGGAACACATTCAAGTAATTGCAACAAGAGGGCCATGATGACCCTGGATCGCTCACCTGAGTCAATAAGCCAAACATTCTGACAAAATTTCACAAGTATCTGACTGAAAATGTGGCCTCTATAGCTTACACAAGGTTTTTCGAAGATTTGACCTAGTGACCTAGTTTTTGACCTCACATGACCCAATTTTGAACTCGTGTGAGATTTTATAAAGCCAAACATTCTGACCAAGTTTCATAACTATTTGACTGGAAATGTGGCCTCTAGAGCGTACACAAGGTTTTTCAAAGATCTGACCTAGTGACCTAGTTTTTGACCCCACATGATCCAATTTCGTACTCGTCCAAGACTTTATCAAGACAAACATTCTAACCAAATTTCACAAGTATCTGACTGAAAATGTGGCCTCTAGAGCACACACAAAGTTTTTCGAAGATTTGACCTAGTGACCTAGTTTTTGACCCCTCAAGACCCAATTTCAAACTCGTCCCAGATTTTATCAAGACAAACACTTTGACCAAGTTTCATGAGGATCGAACTGAAAATGTGGCCTCTAGAGCGTACGCAAGGTTTTTCTAAGATTTGACCTAGTAACCTAGTTTTTGACCCCACATGACCCAATTTTGAAACTGTCCAAGATTTTATCAAGACAAACATTCTGACCAAATTTCACAAGTATCCGACTGAAAATGTGGCCTCTAGAGCGTAAACAAGGTTTTTCTAAGATTTGACCTAGTGACCTAGTTTTTGACCCCACATGACCCAATTTCGAACTTGTCTCAGATTTTATCAAGACAAACATTCTGACCAAATTTCACAAGTATCTGACCGAAAATGTGGCCTCTAGAGCGTACACAAGGTTTTTCGAAGATTTGACCTAGTGACCTAGTTTTTGACCCCACATGACCCAATTTCAAACTTGTACGAGATTTTATCAAGACAAACATTCTGACCAAGTTTCACGAGTATCTGACTGAAAATGTGGCCTCTAGAGAGTACACAAGGTTTTTCGAAGATTTGACCTAGTGACCTAGTTTTTGACCCCACATGACCCAACTTCGAACTCGTCCGAGCTTTCATCAAGACAAACATTCTGTCCAAGTTTCATGAGGATTGGACTGAAAATGTGGCCTCTAGAGCATACACAAGGTTTTTCTATGATTTGACCTAGTGACCTTGTTTTTGACCCCACATGACCCAATTTCGAACTCGTTGGAGATTTTATCAAGACAAACATTCTGACCAAGTTTCATGACGATCCGACTGAAAATGTGGCCTCTAGAGCGTACACAAGGTAAAAAGTTGACGACGGACGACGGACACAGCATATCACAATAGCTCACCATGAGCACTTCGTGCTCAGGGGAGCTAAAAAGTAGTAGCACATCCGGTTCAAAATCAACTAAACAGTTGTTCCAGATTTCAAGTTTATCTCAGCGTCTTCGAACTTTATTCATCCACAGACATTCTTTTCACTTTATCACATTGTTGATTACAAATAGTAGATACAGGCACATCATTGTATACCCACAATAATTTGATTGTACAACATTTAATCCTTACACTGGAGGGCTGGCTGTTGGAAATCTTAATCTCGGGCACGATTCACCCTTTAACCCTTTACTGCAAAACCCCAACTTTCAACAATGTTGAAAAAGAGAAAATGATGGTTACCAGCATTTTTTCCTTTCCCGACCATATTTTCCACCCTTTCAAAGACAACTTCCACAATTCGAGTCGGAGTAAATTTGTCAACTACAAATGCTTTTGGTATTGAAAAAATTTAAGATTCTGTTGCATGGTACAGGGTAAACAAAGTTTAAGACTTTTCTGATTTGAATGCATTTGCATACAACAAATTGTATGTGGCTCAAATGATTGTATTTGTCAATCAAAGGCTAGAAAACATCGTGGGTAAAAAGGAGAAAATGCTGGTTACCAATTCTCTATTCCCAAAATGTTTTCAAAAGCTTTCTTTCTCAAGGTTAAAACTCTAGATTATTTGGTAAAGGGTTAAAGATGCATTTTCAATGTTCCAGTGTAACAATTTGTGGAACTTACCATCAATGAATTAACCCTTTACCAAACCATAAAAGTTTAGACAAGTCCAAATTGAAAGCATTTGCAGAAGACAAAATAAATGAGACTCAAATATTCAAATTTGTTTCCGAAAGGGTAGAAAGCATTGTGAGCAAGGGAGAAAATGCTGCATTTTCTCCTTTTCCCACAATGTTTTCTAAAGCTTTTTTTCTCAGGGTCGTTAAAAGTTGGGATTGCGTGGTGAAGGGTTAATAGGCTACAAATCACATGTACAAGCAAAATTTAGCAACAAAATACCTAATACATGTGTATGAGTAACAAAATCCCCAATATGTAGGCATGCCCAAACTCCTTATTGAAGAGCTTTCAATGAATAAAAAACCACTTGATTTTGATTGTTTGAGCAGTCGCTTTAGCAGTTCATGAATATTGGTCAAATCAAGTCTTCAGTCGTCAAATCTCCAAAGTAAAGGAATGGGGTGTATACAGCAAGACTGACGGGGGTCAATGATGATACAGGTCCAATGAAAAGACAATTATTTATATCAGGAACACCATTTCATCTGCAAGCATCACTTGGTTCGAGTCCATCATTCTTTCTATGGCAGCAAATATCTCATCCTCTGAGAAAGCATCTCCCATCTGACCTTTGACCTTATCCAAAGATACAGACTGGGCGTGTTCTTTCTTGAAAAGGTCAAAAAGATTGGCCCTGAAAGTTTTTAACCTGCAAGAATCAGGAAGAGCAGAACATTCAATAATTTTTTATCTTCAAAACATATTTTCAGTAGTTGAGTGCAACATATTTATAATCAACAACATATCCTCATAAAATATTGGTAATCAAAGAGAGTTTAACACCTAGGAGCGCCAAAAAGACTTACTTGGTAAAACATTAGCACTGCCATTTGAAAGCTTCTTTTGACAGAAAATTTCCCAGATAGTGTAGATTCAAGATCAGACTACATGTTTTGTGCAGTCTAATTTTGATCTAGAGACTGCAAAAGCAACTTTAGGTATCTTAAAAGTTATCTTAAAATATGCAAGGCCCTTTCAAAGTTAAATTTTGTCCATGACTACTTATGATGCCTTTCCGACAACAGTTACCGTTACAAATGATTTCTCCATCTGATGCCAGTTTTAATAAGTTGTGCACAGTATGATAAAAAACATGTGATAAAATTGTGCATGGATAATTACATATATTTTGTCCCTTTAGTAAAACACGAGCCTCACATTGGAGTGCCAATTCTCAGCCACAGTTGCTTTTCAGAGAAAACTCTTAGAGAGAAAATGTTTATATATATATATGCCAAAGGCATTTTGAGGGGTACAGGCCTTTCAGCTATGTGTCCCCCTTTTGACAGTTAACAACTAGTCCAATGTTATACTAAATATCTTCAACAACAAGCAATATGGAAGGGGGGGATTGTATTTGTGAAGTCACGGTTAATTCGACCAAACCACAAAATTTGGATTTACCCAAATCATTTACAGACAACAAATTAAATGTGGGTCAAATCATGAAAATTGTCTGTGACAAAGTAGAAAGCATTGTGGAAAAAGGAGAGAATGCTGCTTGCCAGCATTTTTCCACAATGTTTTCAAGGGCCTGTTTCCTTAAGCTGATTAAAACTCACAATTGCATGGTAAAGGGTTAAACACAAACTCTAAGAGTTGCTTACATATTTAGAGCACAGAGACAAGAAAACTTACTTGTCATCACTTATTTGTTTCTTCTGAGTGCTGGTCTCCTGTGTATCCATACCTTCCCCACTTCTTGCTCTAGGTCTACGACGAGGTGTCTTTTCTTCTGCAAGATTGGAAATCATTTACAATTATGTTACTCTATGATTAATGTTTTCAAACTAACTGATTAAACTGATTTATGCCGCTTTCAACATTATTACAGCTACATTACATCAACAGCTCACTTGAGGGTGTCCTTAGTTTCAGCAGTACATACAAGGTTACCACTTATTTTGCTCATATCTACTTACAGACTCAGTTTCTGATGCAAGTTGACTGTGTTATCTGAAACGTATTTCACTGACACAGATTTTAGTAACATTCTCAAATCCTGAGCTAACGCATCATTTCAGACTCAACATCAGCAAAATAAACCAACTTAACTCATTTAACAGACTCCAGTCCATTATTTTACCAAGTTGGAGTCTGAAACATTGTGTCAACTGAGGATTTGAAAATGTTGCTAAAGTCTGTTAATGAAATGTGTGTCAAATAAGGAACTCAAGTCAGTAACTTGGCCCATTTGCCAATTTGAGCAACTTAAGACACTTAAATTTTTTTCCATGAAACCGGCCCAAGAAGTGTCTTGCCTCCTGAAAGACTCATCAGTGCAACATCGAATAAGCAATCTCTTTCCTTGGCTTAAAATCCTTCCTGGGAAAGAATCCTCCTCCTCGAACAAACATCTACAGCCGAGTAATTATCTATGACTACAGCACCATAACAGTGCCAAAGTATAGTATATATATCACTGTGGCAACTGTTATGATGTCCGTAGCAACAAACTAAATCTCTTGTCAAATGAAAGATCAGCATCCTAATTTGAAAGATCTGCACTCAAGTTGGCAATGATTACATCATTACATGACAAGTCTTCATATACAGTCTTGCGTACAATGCTCTGTACATCTGAGTCATCACTGGCCAATTATTCTGTCAAGCACAAAAGTATGCTTTATGTAAGCAGCACTCTGAAAATGGGTGTTTAACGCATCTCCTTGATGCATTACACAAAGCAAGCCATCACATCAGTGGTGGGATCCTGCATGGCTCTGTGGTAAAGTGCAGGACTTGTGACCTGGACGACCCGGATATAAGATCCATTGGGTTTTTCCTTGGAGTGTCCTTGGGCAGAGCCCTAGCCTAGTATTGGTGAAACTAGCTCACCATAGGGACTCATTGACGGTCCATTATATTGAACATCATACTGCTGGCAAGACAACTTTCACAAGTACAACTGTCATCATATATTAGAGGAGTAAATATTGTTCAGGGTTGTACTTGGAAGCTCTAACTTCTTTGTTTTATTTTGTCACTGCATAAATCACAATGGCACATACTCCAAACACTAGCATGGAGAAATTTAGAGCAATATATTGCCGGTATATTACCTCCAAACCAGAAACTGCGCACAAAGAGATTTTGTCTTTTGTTAACCATCTTTTCACTTGTATTCATGTATTAACCCTTTACCATACAACCCCAAGTTTTAATGACCATGAGGGAGAAAGCTTTTGTGCTTTGAACATTGTGGGAAAAGCAGAAATTCCTGTTTTCTACCCTATCAGAGATTTTAGCCCATTTGAATCGATGCCTGATTTGTTGTCTGCAGAATGGGGTGGAGTCTAGAATTTGTTGTTTTGGAAAGGGTAAACTCTTTGCCAAACAACAAAACTTAAGGCTTGTCAAAATTGAAGGCAACTGCAGACGACAAAATAATGTGGCTCAAATCATAAGCACTGACTCTGAAAAGGTAGAAAACATTGTGGAAAAAGGCAAAAATGCTAGTCATCAGCATTTTCTTCTTTTCCAACCATGTTTTCAAAAGTCCTTTGCTTCTGCATCATTAAAACAAGATCGTCTGTAAAGAGGACAAATCTTTATTTAACTCTACCAAACGACACAATTTTAGACTTGTCCAAATTGATAGCATTTGCAGACAACAAAATAAATGTGACTCAAAAATTGAAATTTGTTTTGGTAGGGGAAGAAGAGAACATAGTGGGAAAAGGAGAAAATGTTGGTAACCAGCATTTTCTCCTTTTCCCACAATGTTTTCAAAAGGCTTCTCTCTCAGGGTTTTGAAAACCCAGGATTGTTTGGTAAAGGGTTAAGTTGATTATCCATACTCCACAAGAATGTTTTCAAAGTTGTCTGCCACAAATATGTTTCTGGAAGCAATGATTAGCGTCCTTGACCTTATCCACCTTCACCTACCTTCATCTGCCGTGTCCTCATCTTGCTCAAAATCATAGGGATCATATCCCTCCTCACCTTCCTTTCTAGGGGGACGTCTTTCACGCTTCCTGAAATATGTAAACTCGTACATTCTCAAAGTGCCTCGCATGATACTGCATTTACATTTGAGCCACACTGTGGCAAAAGGGGGCTTAATGCATCTCCGTGATGCAAGAACCCGAGCATGGAAATTATGTAATCATAAAATCATAGCCCCAGATGGAGGGCGTGATTTTGATTTCAAAATTGAAAATATTAATCACTCTCCACTAAACCCCATCTTATGAGTACTCATTAGATTCATCTCATCGAGACGATTCTAGTGAGTAACATAATATAGGGTTTGGAAGAGAAATAATGGATCTAGAATACCATCACTCCCTCTTATCTGGAGGTCTGATAAAATCCATTTTGTATAACAACCGACTGAAGTTAAGACTGGTTCTTGGATATACAGAAAATTAACCAACAGTAAAAAGTTTCGGCTCGGGTCAGCCTGCATGGACTGTGCAGGTTGACCTGGCTCGATACTTTTCAGAGATGCATTAAGCACCCTTTTCAGAGAATGGCTCATTTCTTTTGTCTTTTAAAATTCCACTGCGCTCTTAATATACCTATTCTGACATTGTTGAGAGATTTGATGTCGAGTTTTTGTGACCTAGATTGTTGCTATAGCATACCTGTGTAAAGTATCTTCAAACAGATTTGCTTGCTTCCTAGTCAATATGCAAGGTGAAGTTTTATAACCTTTCATGTGACATGCATCATGTGATTTTCTCAATTAAACAAGTCAGTTGGAGCTAAAATCAAACTGCATTTTCCAGGCATTGTAATCTATGTAACCTCTAACCATTAGGGGTAATATTTCCATGAAGCCACACAAGTGAACTGGTAAGATTATGATAAAATGGTTTATAATTGACTGAAAATTAATACTTGAGTAACTTTAAGACAGCACTCACTGTTTTTTCCTTTCTGCTTTATCTCCCTTTTCATCGACTTCTTCCTCATCTTGGCTACTCTCTTCATCTTCACCTTCGCTTGTGTTCCTTTTTCTCTTCTTCTTCTCCACCTTCATAGATAAAAAAAAAAAAAATCAACATCATGTCTAAATTTCTGTGCTCTTAAATACAAAAAATTTGTCTAAATTCTCTGCATTTAAAGGCCAAGTAGTGGCCAAAAAATAAACAATATGGGGTGTTAAAATGCATTTAATTTAAATTGTACAATTTAAAAGTATAGAAATTACAGTAAAAATAAAAATCTGTTATTCTACAGTCGGTCAAAGTTTTGGTCACTGGCAGGAAAATAAATTTTAAAACAAGAGCACCACATGTGGTTGCCAACGCTTGGCTGTGGTTGCTTGATTTTCAGTGAAAATTCCAAGTCAAAAAAGGGGCATAAGTGTGTCAAAAATACTTTGATGGTCACCTGCCCATGTTGTATAGGTTTCTTTTTTGATAATTAATAACAACTTGTCCATGTTTGAAGCAACTAGAGCTATCACTAAAAGTGATCATACTCCCCACCAGCTCCTTGTCACAAAACAGCTCTTTGTCACAGAGTGCAGAATGGTTTCGTAAAAAAATAAGAGTTGAAAAAAAAAGTGGGAAAAGAGTTATGGTACTTGTAAACTGCGCTTCTCATTAATGTGGTCTATCTGTATATGAAGTTTGATGTCACTAGCTTAAATGATTCAGAAGTTATGCCCTGGACAAATATACAAAGTTAAAACTTACAAAGGGCAATAACTCGAAAAATAAATGGAATAGAGTTATGGTTCTTGTACACTGCACTTCGCTTTATAGTGATCTATCTGTGTGTGAAGTTTGAAGTCATAAGCTTCTATACTTTGGAAGTTATGCCCTAGACAAAAATCCAAAGTTAAAATTTACAAAGGGCAATAACTCGAAAAATAAATGAAATAGAAGTTACTGTTCTTGTACACTGCACTTCTCCTTAATGTGATCTAACTTTGTGTGAAGTTTGAAGTTCCTAGCTTCTATACTTTGGAAGTTATACCCTGGACAAAAATCCATAGTTAAAATTTACAAAGGGCAACAAGCTTAATGGGAGATAATTCGGCAACCAATGGCAGCAAGGTCGTGAAAATTGCACATGCACAATTTCATATGTACCCAAACATTATGTGTAAATTTCAGTGCAGTACTTGAAAAACTGTAGGAAAAAAGCTCCGGACAAAATTGTGTCAACAGACGGACAGAAAGCCATGGCGATTCCAGTATACCCCACTCCACTTCGTTGTGGGGGGTATAAATATCTTCAGTCATAATATGTCAAAGTTTTCACCCTGCAATGGAGACAACGGCGACAGAGGCTGATGCTAGGGCTACAGCAATACCTCAAGGTTTTCTTAGAAAACAACCAAGCTAACCAGGTAAAAAGTAACAAAAGCTAAAGCAATTACGAGATTTTTGACTCAGCTATAAAATATATTTTTTCTGCCAGCCTATAACACTTGGACCAATCGCACAGTAACAGATTGTCATCTTCAAAATTATTTCCATACATTGAAATGGTATGATTTAAATGCATAAACAACCCTATTGTTTACTTTGGCCTCCACTACAACTTTAAATAGATAGAAATGATAATGTCTAAATTCCTGCAACTTTTACAAAACAACAAAATTCTAGCACTGCCAATCTTTAAAGCACTTACAGACCACAAAATTTTATTAAATGCCGTTTAGATAATTGGATGTGTATTTAAACTGTTCAAAACATTGTTGGAAAAGGAGAAAATGCTGGTTACCAGCATTTTCTCCTTTAACAGCAATGTTTTCAAAATCCTGCTTCCTAAGTCTTGAAAAGACAGGATCATCTGGTGAATGGTTAAAGAGCTATATAAATGAAATGGATTTGTTGCTTGACATACCTACACAAGGTGATGTCCTCCTGTGGGCATTTGTTGTTTTCACTTTTATTTCAGTTAAATCACAGCAGTCAGTGCACCTACTCATGCTTTCCTGGAGTTTCTTTTACCGTTACTTTGCATAATATTCTTCCCAAGCCACTGGCTGCTTTCCCACATAAGCCTTGTCGAAACAATAATCAGCGGTGAGACAGAGATGATTCCTGTTGAATGACCATCATTAATCCTCAGAAAGAAAGTGGCTGTGCTGGGGATTGCAACCTGGGACCCTCTGGTCTCAAGTCCTGTATGCTACCGACTGTGCTATTGGGCTCACCGTGAAGGGTTAGAAAGTTACACCCACCTTTTTGAAGTATGCATACTGAATCAATTCTACAGCAGCCTCAGCGTCTTGTAGATCTACTGTCATAGCCAGTCGGGCTTTAGCGTGGGCTGTGGAGAGACGTATCATTGTCTCTAATGTACGGGCTGTCACTGGCTGTGTCTGTAATACAGAGCAAAGTTCCCTTTTCCCATGTTTTCTACACTTCGAGAGACAAATCTAATTATCATGGTATTTGTGGTGTAAACAAAAACATATCGTACATGGTGTTAAACTCCATTTTCAAAATAATTTCAGTTATATAAGGGTGGCAAGGGCACCTATCCATGCTTTCCTGGAGTTTTTTTCACCAATACTCCACACAATATTCTTCCCAAACCACTAGCTTCTTTTCCACATGTCCATGATTGAAAGAGTCCAAATAAAGATAAATATGTGAACTTGATGGCAAAGCAGAAACTGAGAGTAGTTTTTTATCACATATAACCTCCTCTGGCAGTGTATTAAACCCATGATTTATTTTTGACAATAAACAAGTGTATTATCATTTTTTGGGTCCTGGGGACTGTTTCACTAAAGTACTTACGCAAATTTCGAAAGTTTTTGACTAACTCTGAATTTTGTGTTTTCATCGCTAAGTTTTTGAATGTAAATTTTTGCATAACTTTACATACAAAAATATCGGTCATAAGTAAGGACATAGATCAAAATCTAGAGGCATTTTTTTATTTTGTCGTCATAGAGGAAGAAATTTAAGAAAAACATTATGATCATGCTCACAGCCATCCACAGTAGCCATAAATTTTATTTTTTGACGAATCAATTTTTTTTCTTCACAGGTTCAGACGGAAGTGGCTGACATATGAGATGACGTAAAGCTCGAGAAATGTAGGGTAAATGCGGGTAAATTATGTCATATTTGTCCCTGGTTGAACAGCATGCCCTGTTTACCTAGGTAACAAGTGCGGGGGAACTACTGTTTTTGCCTTCAATTGAAGAGTTACAGAAATATTTACTTATGCAAATTCACAAAGTAACAAAAGTTTAGTAAAACAGATTTACGAATTTTGTAAATTTGAACGTAGGCGTAAAGTTATGAAAATTCTCATGCAAAAACTTATGAATTGTTAGTAACACAGTACCCTAGTTCTGATCAGTTTTTAGCCATGTGCATGTGATGCCAGGGGAAACAGCCACAACACGTACCAGAATTTGTACTACTACACCATTTCACAGAAAAATGATGTCATTGCTGCTTAGAAGTATACATGTGGAAAGTTTTTGATTTTCATGTTTAATAAAAACCAAGAGATGCAGCAAAAGTTTTTTTTAAATCAACAAAATTGTGGAAATAGGTGGACTTACCCACTCTAGAAACTGTTTCATTCTACCTTCAGTGAAAATGTCAAAGAGCTATCTACTTGTGTATGTACACATTTGAATCCGAACTACAATTGTAAACATGGACCTGTGAATGTTGTGTAGGCTGAATGTAATGATGCAGGATATTTTTTGTCTGTATTTCATTTTATGTGATAAACAGAATCTCACATTCATGTTTATGTATTATGATTTTTATCAATCTTGTTGACTAAAATGTATTTGATGCTCGCCAAGGCTCGCATCATACATTTTTAGTCAACTCGTTTGATAAAAATGATAATACATAAAATTTCATGTAAGATCCTCTATACAGACAGAAAGGTACAGAAACATAGTTCGCTACTCACTCTAGCAACATTATCTTGTGTCATGTTATCTGTACTTCGCAGTTTGGAGTACTCTTCCGACAGATATTCCGCAGCCTCCTGGGTCAGGGTGGGTTTAATAGCCTTGGCAACATGAACATACTTCCTCATGAACCCCATGCTGACAATCCTCTGTCTGAAATATTGCACTTTAAGCCTACAGCAGACCATAAAATTTCGGGCTGGTCCAAATTGAAAACATTTGCAGACGACAACTTACTTGTCATTAAAAAATGAAATTTGTCCTTCACTGGGTAAAAAAATGTGGGAAAAGGAGAAAATGCTGGTTACCAGCATTTTCTCTTTTTCCAACAATGTTTTCAGCTTTTCTTTCAAGATTGTTAAAAGTCAGGATTTTGTGGTAAAAACCAATACTAAATTCTCTCTGCCAATAATTGCAATCATCAGCCCACAGAAAGCAGAATAAGTTGCATCATATACAACATCTTCAGACTGTTGACCCCCTACCAAAGGGCAACAATTCAGGCTTGTCTAAATTGAAAGCGTTCGCAGATGACATAGGAAATATGGCCAACATGAAAGGATTCACACTTTAAAAAGGTAGAAAACTTGTGTGAGAAGGAGAAAATGATGGTTAACAGCATTTTCCCCTTTTCACAAAATGTTTTCAAAAGCCTTCTTTCCTGGAGACATTTAAACTCTGAATGTGGCTGGCAAAGGATAACTTGACTACTGTAATGGCTAACTGCAGATCAACCAAAGCCTAATACAACTAACAAATGAAAAGTTTGGAAGAAACATTTTAGAAGATACAGGCAACATTACAAGAAAAGAGTCAATTATTACTTACATGCATCTTTTACAACGTGTATACAGACAACAAGGGCACCAAAGGTGAGTGCCAATGCTCAACTGCAGTTGCTTTTACAGATGTTGAAAATGCAATGTAGAAAAAGGAACATAACTCTTTACCAAACAACAAAATTTTAGACTGGTCCAAATTGAAAGCATCTGCAGATGACAAAATAAATGTGACTTAAAAATTGAAATTTGTTGTGGGAAGGGTAGAAAACATTGTGGGAAAAGGAGAAAATGCTGGTTACCAGCATTTTCTCCTTTTCCCACAATGTTTTCAAAAGGCTTCTTCCTAAGGGTCGCTAAAAGTCGGGATTGTGTGGTAAAAAGATAATTGTGTCAAAAATATTTCTAGGGTTATCTGCCATACTAATATGGGTTCCCTTTTAATAGTATAGATCTTGGTTTGAAGTAAATATCTTCAGTGATATTACAAAAGGCTTGATTTTCTGTGAAAAGTCAAACAAGAACACCACATGCGAGTGCCAATGCCCGGCTGCAGTAGCTGGATTTTCAGTGGAAGTCAAAAAAGGTGCATAACAGTGTCAAAAATACTTTGATGGTTATCTGCCCTTGTTGTACAGGTTCCCTTCTTGATAGTTATCGAGTTGTCCTTGTATCTTCAGTAATGACAGAGATATTACAAAATGTCAAAAGTTTATGCATGACGATGACACAGAAAAAGACAGGGCTATGACAATAACTCAAGGTTTTCTTTGAAAACAGCCTGCTAAAGGTGTATTTTGCTATCAAGGTTCGGACTTACGATTTAGATTTAGCAGCACCATGAAGCAGCTTGTCATGTTTCTCATACACTTGCGTCTCTGTCTCTTCCTTCTCATCTAGATCTGGGTCAGTTGTGGCTAGCATCTCAACACCCGTACCAAATGGCAACACTGAAATAGTATAGTTAATACTGTACAGTACCATGCACAACTTTTGTTGGCTATAATTATGGACAACAAAGATCACAATTGCATTGACTTTTGGTCCCAATGGCTGCTTTCCGTTGTCAAACAATGATCAGCAGTAAGAGAGAATGAATCCTGTCAAAATGGCTCTAATCAATCATTGCAAAGAAATTCACCCAGCTGGGGATTCAAACTAGTGACCCCCCCCCCAACAAACCTATTCTCAAGTCCTGTACACTACCTATTCTCAAGTCCTGTACACTACCAACTGCCCTATGGGGGCTTGGCATTATAATTATGAACTTCACAGATCATGGTCACATGGACTTTTGCAGACAGTAAAGGTGAGGCCAAGATAGTGCCATGTAAAAAAATATTTGGTTATATTGAAACAGTGAATAAAAATGTGGGGGTGCTCTGGCATAGGGAGGTTTAATACATCTCTGTGATGCATTATACACAGCAAGCCATCATATTATTATGGATCCATAAAATCTATTTTGTTTAACAACTGACTGAATCAGAACATGTGAGTTAAGGGATATAAAACAATATTAATACATCAAGACTGCCCCTTGACTCTTTCACTGTCAATGGAGATTTCCACTGCAGACACCATAGATAAAGATAAGACAGCACAGAACATGCAGTCTGATCTTTTATCTACACTGTCCGTTACCAGATACTTAAATACCTGCCAAAATTACATTCAACTTGAGCAGATATCTATTTAACTCTTTACCACAAATTTTAGCCTGATCCAAATCGAAACCATTTGCAGACAACAAATTTCTTGTTGCTCAAAACATAAAATTTGTCTTCAAAGAAAGCAGTGTGGGAAGAGGAGAAAATCCTGCTTACCAGCACTTTCTCCTTTCCCCATAATGTTTTCAAAAGCCTCATTCCTCTGGGCTGATAAAAGTAGGGACTGTGTGGTAAAGGGTTTAGGCCTCAAAAATAGTCTTATTTATTTAGGTGATAGTGAAAAAGGTAATAATGGAGACAGATTCTACAATACAACATAAATCCACTGACCATCACCATCTTGTTCTGTAGCGTGTCTGTATCTGTGCATTCTCAATACATGATCTGATATGTTTCTGTCCAGTTCTGGGTCCATCTGAAGTACAGTAAAACCTTGATAACTAAAAGTCCCAAGGGGACAAGCAAAATGTTCTGATTATTGCAGTGTACGAAATATCTAAATTATCCATATTCGCAGAGGTGTGAAAACAATCCATCAAGAGACAAGAAAATGTCGTACTCTTGTTAACAATCAATTTTTAAAAAAGCAAATTGATGACAGGGACCAAACACATGGTCAAAATACTGGACTATCAAGAAAAGAAGTAACTGATTTATATTTGTGCAAGAAAGTGGAATTTGCCAGGACCATAGAAATTCTTCTAAAATCCCGGGTTCTCACATGTGAGACTCAATAACATAGAGGCTCGGCAACCTTAATGGTTCTGGAAAAACTTACCTTGTCAAGTACAATAAACAGTAGATCAAAACGTGACAGTAAAGAGTCTTGTAGTCCAATGTTTTCCATGGGTGTCTTGAACTGATCATACTGAAATGGAATTAAAGATGCTAGCTTTACTGTGAACAAGTTTAATTAAGATTTGTACAATATTTTACATTTTCAAGAGTCCAATCACTGCAGCAAATATTTCCATCCACCTATTCCCCAGTTTTTCTGCTACCAGTTATACCCTATTCCATGTCAAAGTTTTAGTCTCGTCCGTACTGAAGGAATTTACAGACGACAATTCAAATGTTTTTCAAATGATAGTATTTGCCCTTAAATAGTTAGAAAACATTGTGGGAAATGGAGAAAATGCTGATTACCAGCATTTTCTCCTATTCCCACAATGTTTTCAAAAGGCTTCTTTCTCACTGTTTCTAAAACTCGGGATTGTGTGGAAAATGGTTAAGCAACAGCACCCTATCTAAGCCACTGGCTGCTTAGCATAAACATCATTTCATGTGTGAGAGACAAATGAATCCTGTCATAGTGACTATCATTGAGTTTTGACGTAATGGTATTTGAAGTCGCAACCACTTGATTACCATCCTGGCACTGAATCACTGAGCTGCTATCAGTGCTATGATATTTTCAGCAATAAACAAAAAGAGAAACATGAGTTTTCACTGAGCAAAGGTAAAAGTCTTTCATCTAAGCTGCTGAAAGGTCTCTGCAATGATGCATGCCTTTTGAAACAATAGTACCCTCTCAGTCTTATAATTTATCTACACTTGATGAAAAATCCAACATTTACAATTTTCGGTCGGTCGGTCTGTCTGTGGACCCACTGGATGCAATCATAGTAAATCAAACCACAAAATAATGCCAACAAGTCTAAGGTAGTAAATTTTCAGCATAAGACTCGAGATAGACAGGTTAGCAAAAATCATTGGAGAACATAAACACTACTCACTCTGCCATAGACGGGGTTGGCCGCAGCTAAGACGCTACATCTAGCATTCAGTTTTGCATGTATTCCAGCCTTAGATATTGTCACACGGCCCTGTTCCATCACCTCATGTATTGCTGTACGATCCATATCTGACATTTTATCAAACTCATCAATACACACAACACCTCTGTCAGCCAATACCATAGCACCTGCTTCCAATCGTCTCTCTCCTGCAATTAAACAAAAAGATACATTACTTGTTTGTTTGAATTTCTAGCATGGCGACAGCTTGGCATTATATGTAACTTTGGTATCGAGAGTCTGAGGCCAGAACTCTTTAGTACATTGGGCAATGACACACTGGACCAGCAGTAATCACACCCACAACCTCTGGATAAAATGTCCAGTGTCTTTACTGCTGAGCCACAGAGGACAACTGAACAAAATGAAATTGTGCGCACATGTGCATGAAAAATCAGATGAATGTTCTTTGTAAAAATATATATCTCATTTTCTACGGGATGGAAAAGGTAAAGGGAATTCTTGCAAATTCTTTCTAAGCCTTATTCTTTAGTCCCTCAGCAAACAATCCCATGTTTTAACAATCCTGAGGAAGAAGCCTTTTGCAAATATTGGCCACCAGCATTTTCCTGCTTTTCCCCCAGTTTTCAATCCTTCCTTAACAAATCTCATCACTTAAGCCACATTTAATTTGATGCCTTCAAACTCTTGCAATCTGGACAAGAAAGCAGAACCGTCTTGTGCTTTTCAACATCAATACAAAATAAATTTGTACGGTCAATTTTAAGTTATTGTCATTTTTTTTGCAACCTTATTTACCAGTATGCTGTTAAGTACAATGTAAATCAAAAAGATTTCCAGCCAATAGTGTAACACTATAGTTAATGGTTTAAAGTTTTAAGATTTTGCTCTTCAGAGAGATCTCAACATATCAGACATTGTAGATCCAGATCAGACTGCATGCTCCGTGCCATCTAATCTTGATCTACACTGTCTGCAAAAGTCCACGAAGTTGCACTTAGCAGTCTAAGTGCTAAATGCTACTTAAAGAGTCAGACCTATCATCTATTTTTAGTATAAATCCCTAACATAATAACCTGTTTCTTGATCTGTGGTGACAGCAGCTGTTAAACCAACACCTGAGGACCCTCGACCTGTTGTTGTTACAGCTCTTGGAGCTGTATGTAGAACATATCTACAAAAAATAGTGAAACTACACATTATTATTGTCTATGCTAATTCTATACTGCTACCAACATCTCCTCCCCCCTCTCCCCCCTCCCCACGTTTTAAAAAGCCAGGCCCCCCCCTCACCCATATCACTAAAGACAAGAGAGAGACAGAAGTGTAGGGTAGAGAAGCTGCCTTTTACATCAAAGGCTCCTGGTTTTAATCCTGTAATAGGCCAGGGTCGGTCTTCAACCAGCATTTTCTCCTTTTCCCACAATGTTTTCTAGCCTTCCCAAAACAAATTTCAATTTTTTAATTACATTTATCGTGTTGTCTGCAAATGCTTTCAATATGGACTAGTCTAAAAATTTGTCATTTGGTAAAGAGTTAAGTAAGACATTTTCATTTTCTTCCATCGTTTCTTGGGTCCTCGATGTTTTTGGTAGGACTACTATTGTTGTATAGTAATGGTTTACCACACTAAATACATGAATCTGCAATCTGTATACACATGTATAAACATCTTTCAGAATAAAGGCCAGTTGTGACAAAAGTAAGCATACAAACACATTCTTCACTGCCCCTTTACCTCAACATCTGTGACTTTGCCACGGATGGATCCCCTATCAACAACACATTGATATCACCTCGAAGTCGGGAACCATTGGGTAACACTTTTTCAGTACCTCCAAGGAGCATACATAACACCGCCTTCTTGATGTACTCGTGTCCATGGATGGATGGGGCCAGCGATTTGGACAGAGCTTCAAACACGTTTACATGCTTCTGTTTACTGAACTTCTTTATCTTTGCAATATCTTCTGCAGAAAAAGTAGGTGCAATTTCCTTGCTGACTAACTGTATGTTGTTTGCAATTAAGATAGTTCTGAAAGGAAAAAAATATATGCCACACTCTGGGAAAAGGCATTTAATGCATCTCCATGATGCATTATACCAAGCAAGAAAAATGACCTTTATAATTACTTAACCCTTTACTGCACAATGCCGCCTTTTAACGACCCTGGGAAAGAAGCCCTTTGAAAAAATTTTGGGAAAAGGAGAAAATGCTGGTAACCAGCATTTTCTCCTTTTCCCACAATGTTTCCTACCCTATCAAGATAAATTTTCACCATCTGAGCCACATTGAAATTGTCGTCTGCAAATGCTTTCAGTTTGGACAAGGCTAAAATTTTGTCGTCTGGTAAAGGGTTAAAAAGTTGCAAGGTCACTCTATCTTCATTTACTTCTTACCTGGTTTTAAAATTAAATTTTCTGTCAGCCACTTATATTTGGACTGACCGTACAATAACAGATCTTTACTTAATTCGCATACTTTAAACTCTTTACCAAACGACAAAATTTTAGTCTTATCCAAATTGAAAGCATTTGCAGACGACAAAATAAATGTAACTGAAAATTGAAATTTGTTTTGGGAAGGGTAGAAAACATTGTGGCAAAAGGAGAAAATGCTGGCTACCAGAATTTTCTCCTTTTCCCACAATGTTTTCAAATGGCTTCTTTCGCAGGGTTGTTAAAAGTTGGGATTGAGTGGTAAAGGGTTAAACAGTATGAATTGGATTGAAGTGTGTTTTAACCAAATGGTTTAGCCAATCAGAAGTTGTGTTACTTTCAAATGTAGAAAATTTTGAAGAATAAGACTAAGAAAGTTCTTAAGAATGGTTGGTGAATACGGACCCAGGACTGTTTACTTTTAGCAGGTAACGGGCTTTTAGCTAACCATAACAGTGCCCTTCCTTAATTTTATTACTCTTGTGGCCTGTCAAGATAAGACTACCTGGGATATGCAGTCTGATCTTTGACATACACTGTCCGCTTTGCTGAGCCATTCTGTTCCAAAGCAACCTTGACAATGCACTCTATTAGTCCAGACTGGGTTTAAATGGCATTTCTAAATTTAAGCTCTTGAGTACAACTTCACTTTCTTTTACAAACAATAGCGATCAAAACATCAAGATCGGACTTCAGAGTGAGTAATTCAATTCAGAGTCGTAATATGTTCCTGAATGGAAACGAAACTAGACCATGAGGTACAATAGAGTTCCCAATACAAATCTACATTTCTTTTCCTGCAATCCAACCTGAATGTTCCTGTAGTATATCCATTTTTTTTCCCAGGCAGACATCTAAATGTTCCAATGGCTTGTATTCTATCTCCAGGCTAAAAAGTAATATAAAAAGATTAAAACAAACTATGACAATGGTCTGCTGCAATTTCTTCAGCTAAAGTGTTTCACAAAGTTAGAAGATAGTATAGACCCAAGATCAGATATCATGTTTTTTGCAGTCTAAGTTCATGTTAATCAACAATTCTACATATTGTCCACCAAGCAAATGGATAATATTGACATTTATAATAAGATACTGACTTAGACCACTGTAAAGTGTATATCATTACACGAATAAAAGTGTATCAAATTTTGCAAATTACCTTAAGCAAGTTTTGATTTCATGAAAACTACATCAGACGATCTAACTTGTAATTCAATTTAATCAATCTCCATTTTTACTTCAGTGAAACATGTTGAATTGGCAGTATTTACCGAAACAAGAATGGTAGTCTGGTTGACTTTGATGAAAAAGACACTCATTGATGGCAACAAGGGTCCCTGTCAATTCCTCCCACATGACCAGTGTCTTGGTAAAATATACCTTAACATATTTTAAATTTGTGCTGGCTAATATCTTCACGGTTTTTATCAATATGTAAATATCACAAAGATTTCTGCAATGTGAGCATTTCCAGTTTACAATAGTAGGTAAATAGTGAACCTGGGTTTGTAATTATCAACCATTCTTTAGTAAATTTCTAGCCCTATTCTCCAGAGTTTTCTTTATTTGAAGGTAACACAACTCCTGATTGGTAAATGGTTTAGCAAATCAGGCAACACCAAATCTCATAGCCAATCAGAAATTGGGTTACCTTCTAAATTTAGAATTTGACTTAGAATGAAATTAAAAATAGTTGGTACATGCCGACCCTGATCTGAAGCTGCAAGGTATTCCCATGCTCACAATTTAGCCCTAGGCCTCTACCAGACAACATAATCTTAGCCTAGCCCAAAATGTAAGCACGAGCAGACAATAAATCAAATGTGGCTCATATGATAGGATATTTCTGAAAAGGTAGAAAACATAGTGGGAAAAGGAGAAAATGCTGGTTACCAGCATTTTCTCCTTTTCTCTCAAGGTTTTCAAAAGCCTTAGTGCCCAGGGTCATGAAAAACACTGTATTGTTTAGTAAAGAGTTCAACATTGCCTCACCTTACAGAGGTCCACCAAATCATTATCAGCTACAATGTCAACACTTCGGGGTAACTGCCCGGCAGGCGCTTTCTCTGGCATTTCCTGTATACTAAATGTTTGATGGTCTTTATAAATAGATAGTCCATACTCTGTCTCCAACAGGTTGCCATCTTCATCCTACAAAACAAACTTTTTATACAAGATGCAGTTTCACTCTTTACCAAAAGACAAAATCTTACACTTGACCACATTGAAAGCGTTTGCAGACAGCAAAATAAATGTGACTCAAAAATTAAAATTTGATTAGGGAAGGGTAGAAAACATTATGGGAAAAGGAGAAAATGCTGGTTACCAGCATTTTCTCCTTTTCCCACAATGTTTTCAAAAGCTTTCTTTCTCGGGGTCGCTGAAAGTCAGGATTGTGTGGTAAAGAGTTAACTCTTTACTAAAAGACAAAATTTTACATTCAACCAAATTGAAAGCATTTGCAGACGGCAAAATAATTGTGGCTCAAAAAATCGAAATTTGTTTGGGACTAGTGGAAGATGTTGTGGGAAAGGGAAACAATGCTGGTTACCAGCGTTTTCTCCTTTTTTCCACAACTGCTTTTGAAATGCTTTCTTTCTCAGACTAATAAAAAGTCAGGATTGTTTAGTAAAGGGTTAAACACTTCACATTATTGTTACATCATTCTAAATTGTGCCCAGTCAATTTGTTTACAATTTAAGGCCTATGGATCCAGGGACCCGCTGGCACCAAAAGCAATTATTTTCTCAAACAAAATAGTGAGTCCCAACACAATTTTTCTACAACAGTTCTATAATTTCAGTGAGGAAAGGATGCAGTCTGATTTTGGTATGTGAACACCACAAAAAGTCCTCAGAATCCTAGAGTTAAAGGCCCAGTAGTGGCCAAAAGTAAACAATGCATGTGCCAAATGCATTTTAATTTAAATCATACCATTTGAAGTATTGTCAATGTAAAGCATGTTTACTTTTTGTATGCCGCGGCCTGTATTTTTTATACGGAAACGATTACGGAATGTACCGACAATTCCCGGTGTTTAAATTTGCCCGTGTGTTTTGTGAGCACTATATGCGTGCGCATTAGTATATTCTTTTCTTTGTATCGCATTCCCGCGTCGTCTTCCTTCAGGGACAGTCACATGCTACTATGGGACATTCTCTATAATCTTGCAGAAGATTCATAGAAGTCATCTTTCCTCCTTGGTAAGTTTTACCCCTCCCTCCGTCCCGTATTATTGCATTTTTTGTTCATAAATATGTATTTATCTACATTGTATATGTATTCGTTAGCCTGACCGCTATTTTTTTCATATTTCAGGCTGTTTGTTACACATCTTTTATTCTTGGTAATAAAAGTACTGAACACGACCAAAACCGACTTTTCCTTGGTTTGCCCCGGTCACAAAATGGCTCCCCAACAAAGTTAGCAGCCAAGTGAAGGATATTCCGACCACCTGAATTTGTATCGGATCCGAATTCATCTCGGTCGATCCGAATTGTCTGACCCGTTTTCTAGAGTTCACAGACCACTGTTTGGCTCGCTGAACAACGAAATCTCTAGCTGATTCTTGTACAGCAGTACCCAGCATTTCTACATGCATTTTGACCTCCACAGATTCATACTTTGTGGTAGACGCATTTTACAACACTCACGGACTTCGTCGTGCATCGTGTTCCATCATTTTTGCATTTTCCAGCTTACACCGGAAGATATTACTTTCTTAGTACTACAGTTCCTTTTAGTGATTTTTTTTTTTAAGTGAATCGCCGTTTAACTGCAATACTGTGATTGGCTTCATTGTGCAAGGGAAACAGTGTAGTGATATTGTGTATTAGTGAAGTGTTATAAGTATGTGAAGGATCAAAATTTTTCATGTAAGTTCACCCTTTCGTCTATTACACATCTTGTCAGTTCTTTCTCTTGACTGTGATTTTGCCAGATTTCCATTACACAAATTTTGAAATCTCGCTAAATCGCTTTCCGACATCCTTGCTCAGCCACGTGCTTTTTTTACCATTTATTTTGTGGATGGTTTATCAAGACTGTAATCCTTGATGGTTAACAATCTTGCCAAAACCAAGTTACTATCAGCTAAGAGTTGTCCTCGTGCATTTACAGTATTCACTTACCGTTACGCTCAGAACGATTGTTAAATTTTGATCCAATTATTTTCTATTGTTCTATTACGGTATTCATGTGAAATTCATCCTTTTGATATTAGATTGATTCTGCAATCTTTCCCAAAATTATCACATTCTGATTAAGTACTGGCATACGAAATCATTGTGAGATAATTTGTTTTGCTAATCTTTTCAGTTGAAAGCTCTATGCAGAGAGAGGATAAAAATTGCAATCTGCAGTGAATTTGTCTAAGGAATCAATTGTCATTTAGTTGTTCCAGTACCTTTAACTGTTATTCTGAATTTTCTTGTTGATCTTTACCGCTGCAATTTTTTTTATTCGCTGCACTTTGAGTTGATTGACAAGTATCTTACATACTAGTCTGATCTCGATCAACATGACCTACATGTATATCTCAATTTGAGTTCTCATCTGCAAATCTGATTTTGGTCGATACTTTAAATTGTGCGCATTGAAATTAGTTTGTTTATTTAGCACAGGGTTTATTACTACCTAGATATTAGATCTAGTCGGTATTTTTTTTATTATTCTCGCTCAGGTAGTTACCGATTGACAAATTGTTTATTTAAGCCAGCATTTAACATTATTGTTATTCTCTGTCGTAATAAAGAGATAGGGTTGTAGAACATCGATAAAATCGAGCCCTAGCTAAGTGTATCGTGCCACATCTTTTTCGTACTTTTTCAGTTTTCACGCCTTAAATTATTTTCTGTGTACTGGTTCCCAAATTACTTAGGCGGTTTCGCGTGGAATATTTTCGCGGTTTTTGTTTACTGGTTCCCTCAATCGGTCTTATTTCTTTTATTGGATTCGACCCAAAAATATTATTCGCACTCTTATTATTCCATATTAGTTCCATTTACTTTTCAAACTTAGAATTTTTTTCTCATCCATTAGGGTTTGCTACTTATATTTTTTTCTTCATTCTTATTTCATGAAGACTTGGTTTGTGTATTTGACGTTAACTTTGATCGTCATTGCGATGAGTAAGGAGTCTAAACAGGCTCAACCTACCGGAATAAACGGCAAAGGCAAGTTGCCTACACCCCCTGCTTCTCAAGCTGGTGATAGTGCATCTGCTGCTACAACGGACTTATCTGTTGACGAAATTGTCAATTTGATTTCAAAAAAATTCAATTTGGTTCCAGCAGCTCCTATATCTAGCCCTTTAACTAAACCACTTTCTGTAGCCGAAAAACTGAAAATGGCAAAGGAAACTGGTGCCATTCCAAAGACTTATCCTGAAAGTTCTACCCCTTCATTATTTTTCGCTAACCAGCCCTCTCAGCCAACTTTTCCTAAACTTCCAACTTTTTCTGGGGAAGAGCCGACCCCAAAAGGCGAAGTACCCTTTATGGTCTGGCGATATGAAGTTCAATGCTTATGTTCCATGCCTGATTTATCTCCCTTGCATGTTTTACATTGCATTAGATCCTCCCTACGTGGCTCAGCACGGCTAATGATAGTCCCTTTGGGTGACAAAACTTCGATTGATGATGTTCTTGGCAAGCTTGATGCCTTGTATTCAAATGCTTCTTCACAAGAGGAACTCATCACAGAATTTTTCAATAGCACTCAGAGATCAGATGAAAGTGTTACTTCTTACGCATGTCGTCTAGAAACCCTTTTGCAGACAATCATAAACAAAGGTAACCTCCCTCTACTTGCAAAGAATGACCTATTACGTCATAAGTTTTGGACTGGTTTGTTTTCAGATGTACTGAAATTGCAAACAAGACACAAGTATGATTTCATTACTGATTATAATGTATTACTCAGAGAAATTCGTCAGGTAGAAAAAGAAATTTCAAAGCCAGTGTCATCTACAAATAAGAAGAAAATTGGACATAACCCAGTAAGCGTCGATGACTTTACATCGTTGTCTGCTAGAATCGATACGCTTGAGTCCCGTTTTTCTGATTTAGAAACGAAAATAGATTCCAAGTTTGATTTGATTGTGAAGAAACTTGACAATCAAAAAGGTAACAATAACAACAAAAACAATTACAGGCGCAAAAGAAATTCAAACTACCATTCAAAACAACAAAATTCACAGCAGAAAAAGGAACATAATACTCAGCAGCAAAATAAAAATGAACAGTCAAAAGATTAACCACTTCTGTTGCGGGCAAAACAGAGGTTGGTAATTTTACTGCCCAATCCGATCCCTTTCTTGAAAGACTTGTTGGCTCCTCGAACCAGCATGACATTACAGTTAATGGGATAACGTTCACTTGTCTTTTAGACACAGGATCAATGGTCACGACAATTAGTCAGTCAGCTTTTAATAAGTTGCAACCATATTCCAAGATCCTGCCCCTTGATTCACTTGGCCTTACTCTCTCGATAGCTGATGGTTCGTCCATGAAATACAGTGGATATTTCGAGGCAACAATTTCTTTACCGTTTTTATCTTCTTTTAACTTGAATGTACCCATTCTTGTCATTCCAGACAATGATTTCAATATGTCATGTCCAGTTGTCATAGGTACAAATGTACTCAGACGTTGTAAATATTTCATTCAGAATTCTGATGTAAATACAGAAGACATACCTGAGCAATGGACTCTTGCTATGCAAGGTATTATATCCCATTCCTTTTGTGTCAAGGCATGCTCACGTAAGCCCTTTAAGGTTGGCCCTTACGAGACAGTCACAGTGAATGGCATAGCCAGGGATTTGAACAGTAATATTTCATCTGTTATCACAGAGTCTTCAGACGAGACGTTGGGATATGTAGTTTGCCCAAGAGTTATTAAAATAAATTCCACGTCTTCTGTGAAAATTCCTGTTCAAATTTGCAATATGACTGCAAAACCACTGTCCTTTAAACCAAAGGCGAAGTTGTGTGAAATCACAGAAGCAAAGATTGTAGATGATCTTACTTCTTACATTTCTACCGAAGAAAATGCCGAAATTCCTCTTGAAGATTTAGGCTTCTCTGTAGATAGTTCTAATCTTTCTGCTGATCAACTCCATAGGTTTTATCAGATCCTTGGTAAATGGAGGCATGTATTTTGTAATTCTACCAAAGATATTGGAAAGACCAATCTTATCAAACATAAGATAGTACTAGAGGATGACACACCTTTTAAACAACCATATCGCAGTATATGTCCTTCAATGTTTGAAGAATTACGTCAGCATATCAGAGAAATGTTAGATGCAAATGTCATACGTGAATCTGATTCCCCATATTCATCTAATGTTGTTTTGGTGCGTAAACCATCAGGAGCTCTTCATTTCTGTATTGATTGGCGAAAGCTCAACAACATGACCAGAAAGGATGCCTATATGCTTCCTCGCTTTGATGACACAATTGATGTCTTATCTTCTGCCAAGTTTTTCTCTAAACTTGATCTTCACAGTGCATATTGGCAATGTGAAATTGAAGAAGAGGACAAGCATAAGACAGCTTTTAGTGTAGGCCCTTTGGGATTCTACGAGTGGAATCGGATGGGCTTCGGTCTGACCAATGCTCCAGCTATGTTCCAACGTATGATGGAAAAGTGTATGGGGGACATGCACTTGAGAGATTGTCTTATTTTTCTCGACGATATTCTCATATTTTCGTCTACTTTTTCTGAACATTTAGAGCGTTTGCAATCTGTTTTCCAACGCCTTGATCAAAATAACTTGAAGGTTAAACCCTCTAAATGTGAATTCTTCAAAACTTCAGTAACTTATCTTGGTCACGTTGTGTCAGATAAAGGTATTTCTACAGACCCAGACAAGATATCCGCAGTTAAGGATTGGCCTGTTCCTCATGATTTAAAGTCCCTGAGACAGTTCCTTGGATTCACGGGTTATTACCGTAAGTTTGTGAAAAACTAGGCCAGATCGTACAACCACTTAACTTGCTACTACAAGGCCACGGTTGTAATAAAAAGGTAAAGAAGTCCAAAAAGTCCAAATCTGCTACCCCTTGGGTTTGGGGCGAGGCTCAACAAGTAGCATTTGATTCCATTAAAGCCAAGCTTGTTACTCCTCCTATATTAGCCTATGCAGATTACGCCTTACCTTTTATTGTCCATACAGACGCTAGCGCACTTGGTCTTGGTGCTGTACTTTATCAAAAGCAAGATGGCGTTGAGCGAGTCATTGCTTACGCAAGTCGCAATCTTAGACATGCCGAAAAAAACTACCCGGCGCACAAGCTAGAGTTTTTAGCTTTAAAGTGGTGCGTTACTAGTGATGGGACATCGGTTAGAAATCATAATCGATCATCGGTTGGAATCGGTTGCTGCTACCGATGCGATTCTTCCGATTATAATCGGTTCCTCATAAATTTGCATGTTTCATTGTAAAACCTTGTATCATTTATGTATTATGCTGTTGTTTGTGTTGCAAATAGACTTTTTGTAGTTTTACCTTTGCACCTGCTTTCTACACACCTTTTGGTTTTTAACCACCTCTGCTTTGTGCTATTTGGCTTTGTAACACAGAAGTATTTCGGCTGATTGTTGTTCTTATCGTGGGAGTGATAAAACCCAGTTAACACAGCGTTTTTTCTCATAGTTTTGGGAACGGGTCTGAAACCAGGCAAATTGGGAAAAATGTGTCGTTTTCTATAAAATTGGGAATTACTTTCTTGATGATTTTAGACATAGTCCTTGCATATCATTTACTACCATAATACAAGGGGTTAGCACAAAACTATTGTAAGTGCCCATATAAATATATGCACTTACAATAGTTTTGCATTAGACCCTCAAATAGAGGTTATTTTCCCTCTTAAGTCATTGAAACTAAAACTGAACTCAAAAATACTACCACGACGTTTTACTTTTATTGTTCAGTATGACATGAAATACATGTACTGTAAATAAATTGGTCTTTTCAAAGGGCAATGTCCCTGCTTCTCATGTTACTGAAAATACCAATTTAGAGTCAAGTGTCATTTGTTTTTTAGTAAGAGGGAATATGGTAGAGGGACTGGGTTCTGGTAGATGGTCTATTTTAGAAGCAAACAGAGTTTCATTACTGACAGTGGGATCAGGGTGGCAGGTAGATTCACACTGAATGGCAGACATAGCTTGCTCACCCTCAAAACTCGAGCCTGTTGTGAACGGGATAACTTGGTTACATCTTGTACTTGAAGTGTTTTGATCTCGATCTACGATTGCAGACGAGCGCTTACTTTCACTTTCCTCAGGCTCGTCAACCTCATCTTGGCTAGAATTATGACTTGGCCTCTTACAGATAAAGTCTGTTAACCTTTTACACCACGTTGGTTTTAACTTTTTTCGGTAATATTTGCTGTTGTGGCTCATTTTCACGTTAATTTACCGTTCTCGTCTCTCCGCGAAATCACATGTCAGACCAAGCGTGAAAAGTCGCAAGTTTTTGGCGCCACAGAAACGAAGCGCCGTTCACTACCGAGTTCTCCGAACTAAATACACTGGACCCCGGCTTATATTAATAATAGAGAGCACACTCCGGGACCAGTTGATCTAAAAAAAAAAAAATGGAAGTACATGTGTTTGGGAAAGTCATCTTTTTTTGACCAATGACATCGCTGATAATTGGAATATATATATAGCTATGGAAAATCCAAAAAATAGCTGACGACTTGGGGTCTTTCGTTTTGGGAATTTCTTAAACTGGATTTTGGGGAAAAAAGGTCATTTTTTGGCATAGAGAACGGGTCCGTTTTACGGACCCGTTCATAGAAGGGAAAAAAACGCTGTTAACAGACACCGGTATATAAAATCGGGTACCCGACCGACGGTGCAGACTTCCTGCCGATCATCGATTATGACAAAGTTCAATCGATAATCGACATCGGGAGCTTCCAACACGCCGCTAATCGATACTTGCCGATTATCGGTACACCACTATGCGTTACTGATAAATTTCATGATTATCTGTATGGCAATGAATTCCTTGTCCGAACTGACAATAATCCCTTGACCTACGTCACCACTACTGCGAAACTTGATGCTACTCAGCATAGATGGTTAGCGGAACTAGCTAATTACAATTTCACCATCGAATATCGCAGTGGAAAGCGTAATGCTGATGCAGATGGTTTATCCAGATGTTTTGTCTTCCAAGACGAACTAAAAGCTATTTTCCAAGCTGTATTAGTTTCAGCTCCACTAGCACATTGTGTTTCTGAAATTGCTGCTGCTCATGTGGCCAGTGAGGAGCAGCAACTCTTTAGACAAGTTGGTTCCATTAACTGGAAGACCGAACAGAAAAATGATCCTACCATCTCTAGAGTTATTGACCTCTTGGGTACCTGTTCTCTTCGGGGAGGGGTGAAGGGTAAGCTTGCCTCTGAGTCTCAATCCGTCAAACAGTTCTCTCGTGTATGGGACCGTCTTTTCATTGAGAACGGTATTCTGTACAGAACTGCTACCCAAGATGGCAATGAAATCAAACAACTAGTTCTTCCTGAATGTCACAGGAAAACCGCTTTCCAAGGTATTCATGACGAAGCTGGTCATCAGGGTAAAGAAAAGTATCTTTGGCTTGCCAGACAAAGGTTTTATTGGCCTTTAATGGAAAAGGATGTCAACTGCTGGGTAGAACAATGTCAGAGATGCATTCTTTACAAAACCCCTGTTAGTCGTCCTTTTGCAGAATTAGTCCCTATTTTAACTAGCAGACCTATGGAGCTTGTCTGTATTGATTTTCTCAAGCTTGAACCATGTAAGGGAGGAATAGAAAATATCCTCGTCATTACTGACCATTTTACACGTTTTGCACAAGCTATTCCATGTAAGAATCAGACAGCTCATACTACGGCCAAAGCTTTGTATGAAGGTTACTTCCAGTATTATGGCTTTCCAGAACAGCTTCACAGCGACCAAGGTCGAAATTTTTTGTCTAAGACCATTCAGGAACTGTGTAAGCTTGCTGGAATCCGTAAAACCCGTACTACCCCTTGCCACGCAATGGGCAATGGACAAGCTGAGCGCTTCAACCAGACACTCTTGAAAATGCTCGGAACCTTAACAAACGAGCAGAAGTCTGATTGGAAACTTTTCATCCCTTCCCTTGTCCAAGTTTATAATGCTACCCGCAATGATTCAACTGGATACGCCCCTCACTTTTTAATGTTCGGCTGGCATCCCAGGCTAAGCATAGATGCATATTTCGGAACTGACCCCTCCAGTGGTGAAACAACGTCTCGGGATCACTCCAATTATGTATCAAAGCTGCGTAAACGGCTTGAGTTTGCATATAGGTCAGCTGCAGAGGAAGCCGGTAAATCTGCTGAGCACAATAAAACTAACTATAATAAAAGAGTTAAAATCTCTAAACTTGAATCTGGTGATAGGGTACTTGTCCGCAAAGTTGGATTTACTTCAACTCATAAAATCGCCGATAAGTGGGACAGTGACGTTTATGTCGTTGTTTCTCAGCCTAATCCAGATATTCCAGTTTTTAAGGTTCAAAGAGAAGGAAAACACGGTCGCATCAAAACTTTAGAGGAATATGCTGCTTCCAATTAATTCTTTGCCTTTTGAGCAGGAGCTCTCATCTTCATCCAAGGATAGTAGTATTCGTAAGAAAACCTCTTTGTCAACCTTGGGTGACAATCACAGCAGCAATGTCAATAGTGATTCGGAGTCTGAAAGGGAAATACTTGTTCCAAAGTATGTTCCACCGCATATCCGCCGTAGAGTAACGCCCCCATGTTCTCCGAACCTTTCCCGTATTAATGAACATTTCACCCATTTACCTTCCTCGAATCCATCTCCCACTAGGATCTCTCAGGCAATTTCACCTCATGAAGAGGTTGCATGTCCGACAAACCTGCCCGAAGCTCACCAAACTTCACTGGAGCAACGGAAATCTCCTAGACCCATCCGTAATCGGAGACCTCCTGAATGATTTGGGGAAAGGGTTAGTTCTGTTTTTGCCACTACTTCTAATGATGAAGTATTTGTCTAATAGTTTCAAAATCTGTAGTTATAATATTCTATTCGCAGTACCTTGCATCGCAACGTTTTAGAATCTATGTATTACGTAGGTTGAGTCTACTTGCGTCTCTTCTTAATTTACATGTATATAGACGGAAGGTGTATGTCCATTCAGAAATGTCAGGAGACATTTTTTTCGGAGAGGGGGAGAATGTAAAGCATGTTTACTTTTTGTATGCCGCGGCCTGTATTTTTTATACGGAAACGATTACGGAATGTACCGACAATTCCCGGTGTTTAAATTTGCCCGTGCGTTTTGTGAGCACTATATGCGTGCGCATTAGTATATTCTTTTCTTTGTATCGCATTCCCGCGTCGTCTTCCTTCAGGGACAGTCACATGCTACTATGGGACATTCTCTATAATCTTGCAGAAGATTCATAGAAGTCATCTTTCCTCCTTGGTAAGTTTTACCCCTCCCTCCGTCCCGTATTATTGCATTTTTTGTTCATAAATATGTATTTATCTACATTGTATATGTATTCGTTAGCCTGACCGCTATTTTTTTCATATTTCAGGCTGTTTGTTACACATCTTTTATTCTTGGTAATAAAAGTACTGAACACGACCAAAACCGACTTTTCCTTGGTTTGCCCCGGTCACATCAAGATGATGATCAATTATTGTATGGTCGGTCCAAGTGTTGGCCGCAGGCAGAAAAATGAACTAGGTAGTTAGTTGCCAGGTCACTCTATTTTGTTTCTTTCCGTCTATCATAATAATTCCCATACTTGTAAATAGTATGATTTCAATTCAAATGCATTTTTACATCAGCATTGTTTACTTTTGGCCATTACTGGGCCCTTGACCTTGGAAAATAAGACCGTATTACATGAACAGGTTTTAAGAGTGGTCTGCAACAAGACAGAAAGTTGATTGGGTTGTGACACATGGAGTTTGCTTGTTTCTTTGATATTTAACTCCCTTTTCATACCTGTCACATCACGAACGCCAGTGCACCTATCCATGCATTTCTGGATTTTCTTTCAACAGTGCTTTGCATATAACACTCTTCCAGAGCACATCAATGTTTTCCCATATAAAATTTAATGTTGTCAAAGCATCCTTCAGTGATAACAGAGGAATGAATCCTGTCAGAATTACAATCCTCAATTTTCGAAGAGGGCTTGACTGCACAGAGACTCAAACCCATAACCACTGGATCACTAGTCCTTTACGTTACAAACCGAGCTGCCAGGCTCAGCTTGTGTGTAAGGAATTGCTTTACCCTTAAATGTACAATCCCCAGTTTTAACAATCCCAGGGAAAAAGCCTTTTGAAAACATTGTGGGGAAAAGAGAAAATGCTGGTTACCTGCATTTTCTCCTTTTCCCACAATGTTTTCTACCCTTCCAAAGATTGAAATCATCATGTGAGTCACATTTCATTTATCGTCTGCAAATGCTTTCAATTTGGACAAGTCTAAAATTTAGTCGCTTGGTAAAAAGTTAACTCAATACCTCACATTTCCGTATTTTAGCAACCCTGGGAAGGGAGACTTGACAACATTGTGAGAAAAGGAGAAAATGCTGGTAAACTTTACCTTGGTTGGATATGCAGCACTGGATGGGAAAGCTTCCAAAGATGTCATATCCGTGTATCGTCTCTCAATAGTTTTTTGAGTTGCAGGACAGTAATGCACACTTCTTACAACTTTGGGTCGAATCAAGGAACCTGAAATATTTGATTAATTTGGTCATCATTTACATCCATTTAAAAAGTCCAACCATTCACAGCTACCCCATGTTTGTCAAAGCATGCGTAACAAGATCTATGAAAACTATGTATGTAAAAGAGAAAAATGATTGTATTTTCTGCTTGTTTCCTTTTATTTTTGAACTACTCTTTCAGAGCCAGATTTCACAGCAAACACATAAATTTATTTGAAAATGCTTTCAAAAACTAGTAAACAATTTTGTTGTCTGTTAAACAGAAAAAGAATCAAATATGAATTTGTCTTGACCCACATTTCTAATGAGTATTGCTGAATAATTGTTCTACTTTGAAAAATAGAGTCTTGTTTCTAAATTTTTCATGTGCATTCATTCCATAACCCTTGACTCATTACCAAAAGACAATATTTTAGACTTGTCCTCATTGAAAGCATTTGCAGACAACAAATTTGTTTTTAAATGATGTGGTTTACCTATAGAAAGGTAGAAAACATTGTGGCGAAAGAAAGGAATGCTGGTTACCAGCATTTTCTCCTTTCCCAACAAGGTTTTAAAAGCTTCCCTTTTAAGGGTCATTAAATGTCGGGATTGTTTGGTAAAGGGTTAAATGATCTTGATAAAACCTATAATACAAGAGCATTTCGAAGTTGTCAGCTAAAAAAAATCAACTATCCATCTGCTTGATTTTAAGGAAATCTATTCTTTGATACCTTCATGGACAAGCATATTACAGTTGTTTTATTTACAGAACGAACAACTCAAATTCCCCTGGCAATAAGGGCATGGCATGACAGCAATAGGATGTAAAAACTGATTACTTACACTTTGTCACAATTCCTTCCACACAAACCATGTTCCCTAGATATCTGGATGTTAGTGTTCGAGGAGAAACATGCTTGGCTCCAAAACTGTAGATATATTCAATACAAATGTAAAGAGAAGTGTTTTTTCCTGCTGAAAGTGTCCTCCATTTTGAAAGTAACAGGTAACATCTGACCTAAGACATCTATAGTCTGGCACATTTTACTTCCTGAGTAACAACCTTTTATGCCAAGGCAGTAGGCTGGTAGCGGTGTTCTGCCAAGGGCGATTCAGTTAGGAGACGATTGTCACATGCAACTGCTGAAATAGTGGACACTTTCAAAGTAAATCGGACAAATGTATTTACTTTAAGGTCATTCTTGTTAAAACAGCCTTAAATTTGTACCATCTTAGCTTACTAAATATCAACTACAACTGTTCAATTACTGTGGCTAATAGTACAGATTGCTCCCTTTGCAACCATGATTTCCATGTCCAGTTCACTCTTTCAATACACACTAAAGGCTAATAGACTTTCTGCCAGTTTTTTCGATAAACTTACCTTCCAATAAACCCCACAAAAAATTCCTCGTGCTGCTTGCTATAGATAGGATCTGTTGAGGCCACAAATTCTTTCAACGCCCTCTGTAACGCTATCATATCTTGGAAGGATTCATTCAACAAACTGAAATATGATTCGAAAAACAAAAACATCAGTGAACATTTTACTAAACAATCCCGACTTTTAATGACTGTGGCAAAAAAATGCTTTGTAAACATTGTGGAAAAAGAGAAAATGCTGGTAACCAGCATTTTCTCCTTTTACCACAATGTTTTCTATCGTATCATAGATAAATCTCACCCTATGAGCAATAGTCAAATTGTCATCTGCAAACACTTTCAATTTGGACCAGTCTAACTCTTTTAAATTTATCTGGTAACTGGTTGACGCCTTTCCAAAACAAGACGACAAATCAAATGTGGTGCAACCCAGGAGATTTGTCTTTACAGGGTGCGAAACATCGTGGAGAAAATAAAAAAATGATGGTTACCAGCCTTTTCTCCTTTTTCCACAGTTTTCAAATGCCTTCTTTCCTTCGGTCATGAAAATGTGGGATTGCTTAATTAAAGGTTAGAACACTACCTCATACACTTGACTTTCTTCTATCCTGAACCTGACAAGTTTTGAAAACATTGTGAGCACAAGGAGAAATTGCCTTTGATAAATCATGATCAATTTCTAACTTTTTTCCTGTTGATTAGCCATACTTCATGAGGGTTTTTTGAAAGTCAATATTAACCGTCAGAGCGCCTTTCACAGCAATAGCTGCCTTTGAGGTCATTTTAGATCAAGATCAGACTGCAAAAAATGCGCAGCTTGTTCTTTCATCTACACTGCTTGGCTACAGTATTCTGTACAAGAGCAACCTTATATTTCAATTACTTAGGTCTAATCACTAGCTTGAAAGTGGTTAATGGGTTTATTTGGTGCAGTAAGGATTAAAGACATTCAGTGCTGGCAATCAAAAGGTTCTTTTCTTTTTTCATTTTCAACATTATTTTTTCAAAAGCGGTCTTTCGCTGTGTGGTGAACGCTTTACCAAACATTCCCATTTTTCACTATTCTCAGAAAAGAAGGCTTTTAACAAGATTTTCGAAAAAAAAAAAAAAAATTTTTGGACAAGTACAAAATGCTGTTTTCCAGCATTTCCTCTATCCGCAGTGTTTTCTACCCTTTCAAGACAAATCCCATTATCTAATACACATTCATTTTGTTGTCTACAAACACTTTCAAATCTGAACACTTTAATTTTTTTTCAACTGTTAGATAATTAAATAACAAACTTGTTTGAAAGGGGTAGGAAAAGATATACCTGGCAGCCCTCGCTGGCTTTTTCCTTCTTAAATCATTTATATTGATGATCAGTCTGATTTCATTGTTTCCAATCATGTCCTGAACCTTCTGCTGGTATATACCCTGATCATCCTGCAAAGGAATAATTTTGCTGAAATGGTATTTAATTAATAATCAAAAACTCTGTTTCAAATAAAAATATTTTCAATTTAAACGCAAAACGTAACAAAAAAAAAGAATTTGAATTCATCTTTTACTCGAGATGTTTACGTCCCCCAAAGTAGACACAAAATGGCTGCCAACATGAACCCTTTTTCTCTTGAATTCAAATATTTTCTCCCAAATATAACGGAGGTAAATCTTTAGCCGATTTATCGTATGTTCATTTCTGAACATCTTGCTTTGATTTCAGTGTAGACTTGACCCTTTTGCTGTCTATTTTCTGGAGAAGTAAATGTTTTTTGGTGGAAATGGTGGAAGCTGGTACACTGGACAGTTTTCATGATAGAAAAAAAGGTTCGTACAGCCTATCTACAGCATATAGTGTAAGGTTCGAGGCTGATAGAGTTTAAAATTTATGGACCTGGAGTGTTACTTGTTAGATAATGAACAGCTTTCGCGTTTAAATGGGGTTTTTCTCTTATAAATTTAGGCGAATCGATGCAATCAGATTTCTTCCAAGTTGGCTTGTTGACAGTTTCAAGCTAGATATTTCTTAGCAGCTTGAAATCTCTCATCTTGTGATATGATTTTCTTGTATAATAATGTGTCAACTATTGTTTGGTACTATGGATGTTAATATTGGTAGCAAAATGACTTATATACGGCGTGAAATCCATGACTAGTGTATTAAAAATACGTTACGAGTTGTTTACCTTTCAGTATATTAGTGTGTAATATATGATTTATACTGTCGCTCGCCGTTCACCTGTGGTTTTGACAAATACATTTCCATGCTTTAAGTTGTACAATTATATTGTTATAGCAGTGTTTGGATGATATCACAAAGTTGCTTAACCAGAAAGGAAATTGATACCGTTTTGTGCAGTCCGCAAGCGTTTCCTTTGCGTTGGCGAAATTCGATTACACCAGTAGAGCGAAGGTCGCACGACGAAAGATTGAAAGTGGATAAACATTCAATGCATTTGTTACAATAGCATCAAAATATAACACTTCTACATATTCCATACCCCATCATCAAGAAAGTCTAGATATTCTCGCTGAATTTCCAACAGTTTCTGATCGATGTCACTGTCCATAACTCTTGTCTAATATCTGATATTCGCCAACCAGGACCGGCACAACGTAAACAATGCGGAAATTCCCGCCAAGTTAACCACATGGTACGGAAGGGTGTATGGTTATACGGGATTCTCGAAACTAATAAGAGAATTAAGCTCCAAGTGTTTTATATCGCATTTTTTTTTTTTTTTTTTTAAGATTAGCCCATGATTTAATGACAGTTCTCATGCAAAAAGGTTTTTTCCCAGCAACCCAAGATTGAGAATTGTTTCTTTAAGATACAGGACCCATCTTAAGTTACATCTGTTTCTTTAACATGCGCGATGCACTGAACCAGGTATCGTAAATTACATGTAACATGAAAACATGTACAAATATACGAACCCTGGTGGCTGTACCTCGGCTCAATGACTCATCCGAAAGACAAATGATAATTTTAAGTGGCCAGCCACGAGATCTGACTTAACAAGTCCTACCACTTGAGCTATTTTGGCTGGTCATATTTAATAATTTATGGACAGCACGATCAGATAAAATTTGGAAGCTGGTAAAAATGAGTTAATCGAATAAATTCCGTATTAAACCAAACGCAGCCCCCAAAACATGGCAGCCTCCGAGTGAAATTTCAACTTATTCGAGGTTTCCAGCATGAAAGTGCAATATTTGAACGGGAAGTGTTATGTTGCGGACGCAGAATGTAATTAAACAAGTCTTGTAGACTAATCACGCTTCTTATCAGTTATCCATAACGTATTTTAAGTATACTATGCTGCCACTGCCAGTGTCATCATGTCATATGATTCAAAGGACTGGTAGTCCCGAAAACCAAATAGATGCTTCACACAGTGAATCTTATAAAATATTATTTGATAGGGAGCATTACTAGGAAGACTTGAGTGTTTTGTTAGGGATGTATCGGTATTGATTTTTAGATGACAACAAAGATAGTATCTTTATCAGCTGCAAAAGTATTCATACAAGACTGAAGGAGAATCTTTTATCAACCACAAAAGTATTCAGACAAGACTGAAGGCTGTAAGTCATCTTCCCCTAATTCTTTACCAAACAACAAAATTCTAGACGGGACCAGATTGAAAGCATTTGCAGATGACAAATTGAATGCTGCTAAAATGATGATTTCTGTCTTTGATAGGGTAGAAAACATGGTGGAAAAAAAAGAGAAATTGCTGGTTACCAGCAGTTTCTCCTTTTCTCACAATTTTTAGCTCTACTGGCCATAAGCCAGCAGGGCTTATGTCATGGTGTGATTTCCATTGTCGGCCTGTCTGTCCGTCTGTTAGTCGTTTCCTTGTATACGAGATAGTCTGAATTTGTGGTCAGATTTGTGTGAAACTTGTGCAGTTTGTTTATCTCAATTATAGCTTGAACCCTATTGATTTTGAAAAAAATCTGACAATCAGTGTGGGAAATGTAGCCATTTAAAGTTCAAAATTTCCATTTCTTGTTTACGCAATAAATTTTACATTTGTGGTTGGATTTTTGTGAAACTGGCACAGTTTGTGTACCTCATCAATAGCTTGAATCCTATTGATTTTCAAAAAAATCTTACAATCAGTGTGGGAAAAGTAGCCATTTAAAGTTCAAAATTTCTTTTTCTTGTTTACGTGGTAAAGTCTGCATTTGTAGTCAGAGTTTTGTGAAACTTGCACAGTTTGTTTCTCTCATCAATAGCTTGAATCCTATTGATTTTGAAAACAATCTGACATTCACTTAGCGAAAAGTAGCCATTTAAAATTCAAAATTTCAATTTCTTGTTTCCACGATAAAGTCTGCATTTTTAGTAGGATTTTCATGAAACTTGTGCAGTTTATTTATCACATCAGTAGCTTGAAATGTATTGGTTTTGAAAAAAATCTGACTATCATTGTGGGAAAAGCAGCTATTTAAAGATCAGAATTTCCTTTTCTTGTTTATGTGATAAAGTCTATATTTGTGGTTGGATTTTCATGAAAGTTGTACAGTTGCTTTGTATCATCAAGAGCTTGAACCCTATTGATTTTTTGAAAAAAAATTGACTCTCAGAATGGGAAAAGTAGCCATTTAAATTTGAAAATTTACTATTCTAGTTTACGCAATAACATTGGTATTACATTTTGTGGTTGAATTTTCATGAAATGTGCACAGTTGCTTTATATTACCAATAGCTTGAACCCTATTCATTTTGAAAAAAAAAAAAAAAACTACCAGTACAGCAAAAGATGCCATTTAAAGTTGAAAATTTACATTTCTTGTTTATGCAATTAAGTCACATATTTTATTTAATCTTTTGAAACTTGCAAAGATTTTTTGTATCATCAAGGGATTGAACTCTATTAAGAATGAAGAAAATCTAGCAATCAATTTAGGAAAAGCAGCCATTGGATGGCTTAGTATGGTATACCCAACACAGTCCACATTATTAGTTACATTTCTTTAAAACAATGAGTTCTGAAACCGTATCAAATTTGGCTGGATTCCAAACAATTTGTTCGAGAAATTGTACTTCACTACTTTTTTCACTATTTGTTCAATTCACCATGCCTCCTTGTGCTGTTGTTGTGGGTTCAAGCCCAGTTGCAAGAACCCCTCTCCCTGTTTTTTTTGTGAGTGTACTTTTTTAATTTTTGCATCATGAATTCATAACGTATGCTAGAAAAAAAGCAAAATAATGCCAGTGGAGCGATTCAGGCCCTCAAGGGCCTCTAGTTTTAAAAGCCTTGTCCTTCAAGGTCGTTGCATTCTTGGGATTGTGTGGTAAAGGGTTAAGCTGCTAAATACTTTTAAAGATTTCCCGCCAATGGTGAAAACCCATAGTTTACAATTCGATTATTTTGCTTGTCAGAGATATCTTGCTTGTCAGAGATATCTCACCTTATCAGACAATGTAGATCAAAGACCAGACTGCATGTTTTGTGCTGTCTGATCTTGATCTACACAGTCTACAAAAGCCCACAAAGTCAACTTTAGCAGCCTAAGTGTTAATGGCTCTTGTTAGATGGCTGCCTTCTAGAAAATAGCTGTTTAATTGTGCTTAAAATCCTTCACATTTCAGGCTAGTCCAAACTGAAAGTACCTCCAGACAACAATTTAAGTATTGCTTGAGTACTCAGATTTGTCTTTGAAAAGATCAAAAGCATTGTGGGAAAGGGAGAAAATGCAGGTTACCAGTGATTTCACCATTTCCCACAATTTTTTCTGTTCGAAAGCCTTCCTTATCTGGGTTGAATACCCACATCAAAACAGTTATATGAGTACCCATAACTGAATAACTAAAGAGATGTTAACCATGGAACCTGATGATTTTCCAGTTGTTTTACCTCTCGTTTTTCGTAAATTTAGATGTTAGACAACTTCGTGAGGAGTACAGGATAATTGGCACACTGATTGGATGTTTGCCACGTGCTCCAAGACAGAATGTCCACCTGGGTCTACCGCTACAGCTAATACCAGAGGAAGTCACTCTGTTACTTGAAAAAGGTAATGCATGATTTGACATTTGGAATATTTTGTCTTCAAAGGTGCTTTTTCAACACTTAACCCTTTACCACACAATCCCGACTTTTAACGACCCTGAGAAAGGAGCCTTTTGAAAACATTGTGGGATAAGGAGAAAATGCTGGTAACCAGCATTTTCTCCTTTTCCCACAATGTTTTCTGCCCTCCCCAAAACAAATTTCAATTTTAAAGTCACTTTTATTTTGTCGTCTGCGACTGCTTTCAATTTCAGCCAGTCTAAAATTTTGTCGTTTGATAAAGAGTTAACCTGGTTAAAAACACTATGTGTGTATTGTACAGAGCAGGCCCAGATCAGCCTGCCCACATGTGAATCTGATCTTGGTCTACCCAGTCAACTTCTCAACACTTTCAGTCGTGTGATCTCCATTAACTCTTTACCACACAATCCGGAGTTTTAATGACTTTGACGGAGAAAAGTCTTTGAAGCATTGTTGGAAAAGGTGAAAATGCTGGTGACAGCATTTTCTCATTTTCCCATAATGTTTAATACCTTTTCATTATTCACAGCCAAATTCACAAACTATTGAGACTAAACCACCTTTATGTTGTCATCTGCAGTGGTTGTTTTATACACAGGAATCTAAAATTTCGTCCTCTGGTAAAGAGTTAAATGTCAATAACATGGACTTTATCTATTTTTGTTATTGTCAACAATTGTAATTCTACAGGATAAAGGGTTAACCTTTTACCAAACAAGCCTATGTTCTCACGACCCTGAGGAAGTGGTCTTTTCCCACAATGTTTTCTACTTTCCCCAAGACAAGTTTCAGTTTTTGAGTCACATTTATTTTGTAGTCTGCAAAAGCTTTCAATTTTGACTGGTCTAAAATTTTGTCGTTTGGTAAATAGTTAAGAAGATTGATTGAATGGTGTTTTAAGCCGCTTTCAATATTATTTCAGTCATATCATGGCGAAACTCACATACTCATGTATTTCCTGGGTTCCACCAGTACTAGGCTAGAGCTCTGAAGTGTCTTGCCCTAGGACACTCCTGCAAAAAAAACCAACGGATCCAGTGCAGCTCAAATTTGGGGCTTCCAGGTAACAAGTCCTACATTTTACCACTCAGCCATGCAGGACCCCTAAAGAGTTAATTAGAGAAATTGCTCCTGAATAAGGAGCAATTTGACTTAGGTGTAATTAATGATTATCAGTAAAATTATTGTGGCAAAAAGAGGAATAATTGTTTGATAGGAGAAGTTCCTTATTTGAATCCTTTACCACTCAATCCTGAGCTTAAACGACCCTGAAAAAGAGGCCATTTGAAATCACTGTAGGAAAAGGAGAAAATGCTAAATACCAGGATTTTCTCCTTTTCCCACCATGTGTTCTACCCTATCACAAACAATTTTCATCATTTGAGTCAAACTAAATTTGTCGTCAGCAGATGCTTTCAATTTGGACAAATCTAAAATTTTGTTGATGGGTAAAGAGGTAACAAGTTTATGTTAGGTAGGTAAGTAAATGTATAGGTCTCAGAACAATGTGACCATTTTTGATGATGTTTGAAAGTGATCTTCATGAGGAAAAAAGTTGGGATGGGAACTGAGAAATCAATTTAACACCTGATCATCGATTAGCAATAGTTGGTAACTAAGTACTCCTGAACTCTGGAAAAATTTAAGACCAATCAAATTTTAAAGCATGTGCAGACAGGATTATAAATGTGAATCGAAAATTGAAGTTTATGTTTGGCAGAGTAGAAAACATTGTGGGGGAAAAAGGAGAAAATGCTGGTTACCAGCATTTTCTCCTTTTCCCACAATGTTTTCAAAAGCTTCCTTCTCAGAGTCGTTAACATTCGGGATTGTGCGGTAAAGGGTTTTAAAGATAATCAAAATTGGACATTTTTGTACCCATTCTTTTTAAAGATAAAATTTCAGCTTTTTTTGTGTGTGTGTATTATTGTAGGTGAAATAGAGTTGACAGAAACTGTTTATGGTGCTCCAACTGATGAAGACATTATTGCTTTCAGAGAAGCAAGGAGAGAAAATTACTTGGAGCAGGTAACTAACAATCCCAACTGTGGTACATATACATATTACTGTATGCCATGCCTATTGCATAGGGATAGGGAACTTTGGTTTTGGCCCACCCTGGTAGCTCAGTCAATAACATACAGGGCTTGAAGTCAGGGGGCTGGTGGTTCGAACTGCAGGATAATCTTTCTTGATGAACATGGTCTCTTCAACTATCAAACATCACATATTTCTTTTGATTTTAAATGAGGATAGCTATCAGTAGCTTTGGCAAATGATAAAATTGGGACATGGTTGGATGCAGAAAACATAAATTTTGGGTAAGTAGAAATCTGAATAAAGAATTTAGAAATGATTTTTTGTAGCCAAAGTGGTAAAAACAGGTCACATTTAAAATGTGCTTATTTTGAAGTTTCTTCATTTCTGTACCTAGTTACAGAACAGAGCACAACAAATATTTGCATGGTTTGTGGTGTTTAAAGCTGTTTCAACTTTATTACAATCATATTGTGATGGCCATTTTGCCTGTACATGCTTTCCTTGAGTTCCATTCACCATTAATTCGCACAATTTTCTTACCAAGCCACTGGCTGCTTTTCTACATGAACTATCATCTAGACAAAAAGTGTCCCCTGTAGAGGTTATCAGTTAATCATAATGTGAAATTTTCAATCAGGTAGAGCTCTTCCGACACGAAAGGCGGAATCAGATGAAGAGAAACCTTCCAGAAATTGTTAAGGGTAGAACAGCGAAAAAAAATAAGCTGCTTGAAGAAAGAAGGAAGAATGGAGAAGAGATAGATGATGCAGAATTCGAAAAAGAAGTAGAAATGGATCCTGAAACGATCGAAATTCCTGCAATCAAAGAACAGCATGCTCTGGTGCAGCTTAACTTGGGTAATCATCACACTTTCCCAAATAGTCCTGTATTGTAACAACCCTTGGAGAAAAAGGCTCTGGAAAATGTTTTGGGGAAAAGGAGAAAATGCTGGTCATCATTTTAACCCATTACCAAACAATCCTGTGATTTAATGACCCTTAAGAAGAATGCATTTGAAAACATTGTGGGTAAAGGAGAAAATGCTGGTACTCAGTATTTTCTCCTTTTCCCACAATGTTTTCTACCTTATCAAAGACAGAAATCAATTGAGCTACATTTGAATTATGGTCTGCAAATGCTTTGAATTTAACAGAGTACAAAATTTATCATATGGTAAAGATTTAACCCTTTACCAAACAATCCCATGTGTTAATGATCCCACATAGAAAAAAGCTTTGGAAAAAGTTGCGGGAAATGGTAAATAACATTTTCTCCTTTTTTCCCACAGTGTTTTCTACCCTTTGAAAGACATATGCCAACACTTCAGCCACATTTAAATTGTCGTCTGCATCGTTTCGGAAAGAGCAAAATCAGTAGTACTAATTTTATACTTTGCGCAGTAGAGCCTAGTAGCTTAGTCTTTAATTTGCAGGCTAGTAATTCAGGGATTATGAGCTCTGGATATTTGGGAATTATGGTAACGCAGAGGGGACAAGCAAGAAAGGGAAATAGTATCTATAGGCCACGACTAAATACGGACCTAGACCTAACCAACTACGGCCTGATATTTCGTGATGTCGATTTAATTATTTCAAATGTTAGCTGAGCAAAGCTTTGTTCAAGAATTTATGATGTTCGTTGCTACAGGATTCGTTATTCTCTCACAGCTGGGTTATAGCTCGGCAGTTTTTGAAGAAAATGTCCAAGTATTGTCAAGGCCCTGTCGTTATCCATGTTGTAGTTGTTTTGCAGAAACATTTTGTAATATCTCTGTTATTACTCATGATATTTACTTCAACTTATGACCATTTGTAAACTGTCAAAAGAACCCATACAGCAGGGGAAGGTAAGCATCAAAATGTGTCATACTATCTGCAAAAAAATTTGCCCCATGTCGGCCTGCACAGCCGGTGCATGCTTACATGGGCAGAAACTTTTTGTTATCTTTAAATTTATGCATGTCAAAGGACCAGTCGACATCATGATTCAGTCGGTTGTTAGGCAAACTTGATTTTAGGGAATCCATAATTATGTGATGTTTTGCTTGGTATGATGCACCATGGAGATGCATTAAATCTCCCTTTGCCAGAGCATGGCTCATTTAATATTTTTGACACAGTTGTGCCCCTTTTTAGCTCACCTTAGCACAACGTGCTAAAAGGTGAGCTATTGTGATCACCCTATGTCCGGCGTCCGGCGTCCGTCGTCCGGCGTCCGTCGTCCGTCAACAATTTCTTTAAACATCTTCTTCTCCTAAACCACTGGGCCAATCTTGATGAAACTTGGCAGGGATGTTCCTTGGGTGAAGCTCTACCAAAATTGTTCAAAGAATTGAATTCCACCCACAACTCTGGTTGCCATGGCAACAAAAAGGAAAAAAAGGCAAAATCTTTGAAAATCTTCTTCTCTGAAACTAGAAGGCGCAGAGCTTTGATATTTGGTATGTAGCATCTCCTAGTGGACCTCTACCAAGTTTGTTCATTTGATGCCCCTGGGGTCAAAACTGGCCACGCCCCAGGGGTCACAAGTTTGAGCATAGTCACAAAGAAGAAAAACTTTAAAAATCTTCTTCTCTAAAACTTGAAGGTGTAGAGCTTTGATATTTGGCATGTAGCATCTCCTAGTGGACCTCTACCAAGTTTGTTCATATGATGCCCCTAGGTTCAAAACTGGCCCCGCCCCGGAGGGTCACAATTTCCAACATAGGAACAAAGAGGGAAAACTTTAAAAATCTTCTTCTCTAAAACTAGAAGGCTTAGAGCTTTGATATTTGGCATGAAGCATCTCCTAGTGGACCTCTACCAAGTTTGTTCATATGATGCCCTTGGGGTCAAAACTGGCCCTGCCCCGGGGGTCACAAGTTCGAACATAGGAACAAAGAGGGGAAACTTTAAAAATCATCTTCTCTGAAACTGGAAGGCGTAGAGCTTTGATATTTGGTATGTAGCATTGCCTAGTGGACCTCTACCAAGTTTGTTCATATGATGCCCCTGGGGTTAAAACTGGCCCCGCCCCGGGGGTCACAAGTTTGAGCATAGTAACAAAGAAGGAAAACTTTAAAAATCTTCTTCTCTTAAACTTGAAGGTGTAGAGCATTGATATTTGGTATGTAGCATCGCCTAGTGGACCTCTACCAAGTTTGTTCATATGATGTCCCTGGGGTCAAAACTGGGCCCGCCCTTGGGGTCACAAGTTCAAACATAGGAACAAAGAAGGAAACCTTTAATTTTTTTTTCTCTTGAATGGGAAGGCATAGAGCTTTGATATTTGGTATGTAGCATCTCCTAGTGGACTTCTACCAAGTTTGTTCCAAGGATGCTGCTTGGGTCAAAACTGGCCCAGCCCCTGGGGTCACAAGTTCGAACATAGGAACAAAGAAGGAAAACTTTAAAATTCTTCTTTTCTGAAACCGAAAGGTGTGGAGCTTTGATATTTGGTATGTTGCATCTCCTAGTGGACCTCTATGAAGTTTGTTCATATGATGCCCCTGAGTCAAAACTGGCCTGGCCCAGGGGGTCACAAGTTTGAAGATAGGAACAAAGAAGGAAAACTTTAAATTTCTTTTTCTCTTAAACGGGAAGGTGTAGAGCTTTGATATTTGGTATGTAGCATTTCCTAGTGGACCTCTACCAAGTTTGTTCATATGATGCCCCTGGGTCAAAACTGGCCCAGCCCGTGGGGTCACAAGTTCGAACATAGGAACAAAGAAGGAAAACTTTTAAATTCTTCTTTAAAACTGGAAGGCGTAGAGCTTTGATATTTGGTATTCTCTTCTAAGTTTGTTTGCCCATCTAAGCGCAACAAGTTCATTGAGTTCAAAATTGGGTCATCTTGGGTCATAAACTAGGTTATTAGGTCAAATTAAAGAAATACCTTGTTGGCACTCTCGAGGCCACATTATTTGCTCAATTGCCTTGAAAATTAGTTAAAAAGTTTGTATTTATAAAGTCTCACATAAGATTAATTTGGGTCAACTTGGGTCATAAACTAGTTCACTGGGTCAAATTAAAGAAATACCTTGTTTGCACTCTGGAGGCCACATTTATCGCTCAAATGACCTGAAATTTGGCCAGAATGTTTGTCTTGATGAAATACCAGATGAGTTTGGATTTTGGTCACCTGGAACCATAAACTAGGTCACTAGGTCAAAATAAAGAAATACCTTGTGGGCACTCTCGAGGCCACATTCTTTGCTTAATTGCCTTGAAAATTGGTCAGAATGTTTGTCTTTGTAAAATCTCACATGAGTCTGAATTTGGGTCAACTGGGGTCATAAACTAGGTCACTTGGTCAAATTAAAGAAATAGCTAGTGGGCACTCTAGAGGCCACATTTATTATTCATTTGATTTGAAAATTGGGTAAAATGTTTCTTTTATTATAGTCAATGACCAGTTCAAATTTGGGTCACCAGGGGTCATAATCTAGGTCACTAGGTCAAATTAAAGAAATATCTTTAGGGCACTCGAGGCCACATTTTTTGCTCAATTGACTTGAAAATTGGTCAGAATGTTTGTCTTCGTGAAATATGAGTTTGAAATTGGGTCACCTGCGGTCAAAGACTAGGTCACATGGTCAAATTAAAGAAAAACCTTTAAGGCACTCTACTAAGGTGAGCGACCCAGGGCCATCATGGCCCTCTTGTTTGACTTGTGAAACTTCCATTTCAAAAAGCAATGGCAGCCGAGCATTTGCACCTGCACGTGGAGCTCTTGTTTTTTTTCCGACATTCCAAGTTGTCTGTGGCAATTTTATTTGGGGGGGGGGGGTTTAATTTTATCCGTATCACATAACCCCATGTTTTAACCCTTTACCACACAATCCCAACTTTTAACGACCCTGGGAGAGGTAGCTTTGAAAACATTGTGGGAAAAGGAGAAAAAAGGTGGTAACCAGCATTTTCTCCATTTCCCACAATGTTTTCTACCCTTCCCAAAATTTCAATTTTGGAGTCACACTTATTCTGTCGTCTGCAAATGCTTTCAGTTTGTACTAGTCTAAAATTTTGCCATTTGGTAAAGAGTTAAGAAACCTGTGGAGGGAAGCTTTTCAAAACCTTGGGGAAAAGGAAGAAAATGGTGGTAACCAGCATTTACTCCTTCTCCAACAATGTTTTGTACACTATAAAGAATAAATTTGAATTTTTGAGTTGTACTTATGTCATATGCATATGCTTTAAATTTGGACAGTTGTAAAGTTATGTGGACTCTTTACTAGACAACAAAACATTTAGACCAGCCAAGTTGGAAGCTTTTTCAGACAGCAAATCAAGAAATGGCTAAAATGATAGACTTTGTCTTTGGAAAAACTACTTTGTATGGAAAGGAGAAAGTGTTTGTTTCAAGGAAATATTAGTTGCCACCATTCTCTCATTTTGGCAAAAGGTTTTCAAAAGACTTCTTGATCAGGGTTGTTTGAATACAGGATTGTTTAGTTAAACATCAACCCTCAAGTACTTCTCATTTCTGCATCAACCTTTCCCAAACAATTCTGAGTTTTAATGACCTCTAGAAAATGGGTTTTTGAAAACATTGTTAGAAAAGGAGAAAATGCTATTAACCAACATTTTGTCCCTTTCCCACAATGTTTTCTACCCTTTTAGAGACAAATTCCATCATTTGAGCCACATTTGAATTGTTGTCTGCAAGACATTGCTTTCAATTTATGCTACATTTTTATTGTGTGGTAAAGAGATAAATTTTCTAATCACAAAATTATTTTATATCATTTAGAATCACTCCCAAGGAAGAATACATCCTGCCGGACAGTTGACTGGAAGTTTCCAGAAACAGAGCAAGAGAAGCTTAGATATTCTGTCTTCAAAGATATGTGGGAAAGAGGATACTATCTCACAGCTGCTGCAAAGTTTGGTGGTGACTTTCTAGTGTATCCAGGTGTGTAAGGCTTATTCTGTAGTTTTACAAGTATTCTCCTCTGCCAGATTGTTTCAACCCTTTGGCAAAGGACAAAATGAGCTGTGCCCAAATTGAAAGCATATGCAGACAACAAAAAGAAGTTAACTTAAAGATTGACATTTGAGTTTTTTGAAGGGTAGAAAACAATTGTGGGAAAAGGAGAAAATGCTGGTTACCAGTATCATGTAGTTGAAATTGGTTAAAAAGTGGCTGAAAACAAGATGTATCTTTCAGGATTAATTATTTCTAAGATATACAGATTTTACTAATTATGTTTGAAACTTCCAATGTTTCAGGTGACCCAGCCAGATATCATTCCATCTTCATAGCAGTGTGCCAACCTCATCTCAAAAAGTGTTCCATGTTAGATATTATCACAATGGGTCGGCTTGGTTCCAACGTAAAGAAATCTGTCGTGATGTGTTCTTTAGATGACCAGAATCAGATTTGTTATACATCTCTTCAATGGACTGGGCTAAGTTAGCAGGATTTTTTTTTTTTTTTTTTTAACCAAATGATAAAATTGAAGACTGGGCCAGAATGAAAGCATTCACAGACAACAAAGATTACATAAGGTTAAACAGGTTTTACCCTTTACCACAGTCTCGACTTTTAACGATCCTGAGGAAGAAGCCTTTTGAAAACATTGCGTAAAAAGGAGAAAATGCTGGCAACCAGCACTTTTTTCCTCTTCCCACAATGTTTTCTACTCTTTCTGATACATAAAAAAATCATTTCTGCCACATTTTAGTGGTTGTCTGCAAAAGCTTTCAATTTGGACCAGTCTAAAAATTTGTCACATAGCAAAGGTTTAAGGAGAATATATGTGTGTCTTTTCCTTTGTTGTTTGTCTGATTGTGTATTGCACTGTTAACAAAAAATATTAAATATATGTGAAAAAGCATTCTATTTAAGCTTTAAAGGCCGAGTGATGGCCAAAAGTAAACAACGTGGTTGTTAAATTGCATTTACCGGTAACTCTTTACCACCCAATCCCGAGTTTTAATGAACCTTAAGAAGAAGGCTTTTGAAAGCATTTTGGGAAAAGAAGAAGATGCTGCTAACCAGCATTTTCTTCTTTTCCCACAATGTTTTCAATGATCTCAAAGAAAGATAGTGTCTTTTTTGCCCCATTTTATTTGTCTTTTACAAATGCTATCAATTTGGACTGGTCTAAAATTCTGTTGTGTGGTAAAGAGTTAAATGTTATACCATTTAAAAGTAAGGAAGTTTTTGTGAAGATGTTAGTCACTGGAAGAAAAAATGAAAACTAGGTCAACATTGCCAGGTTGCTCTATCTTTTGTTTACTTCTTACCTGGTTTTAAAATTTATTTTTCTACTAGTAACTAACTCTAAGACTTGGACCGACCTTGCACTAACAGATTGTGAGCTTCACAATATTTTTCATACTTTCAACTAGTATGATTTAAATTTAATTAAATTTAAATGCATTTTAACAACTACATTGCTTACTTTTAAAAGGCTGCTAGTTGGCTTTTAACTCTATCACACTATTTTAGACATGCCGAAATTGAAAGCATTGCAGATGAGAAAATTGTAATAAGATTTGTATTTGAAGGGTAAAAGGGGACAAGAAGAAAATAGTTGGAGCATTTTCCCTTTTCCCGCTATGTTTTCAAAAGCCCTCTTCCTTCAGGTCATTAAAAAGCAAAATTGTTTGGTAAAGGTTTAAAATTTGGTTGGTTTTCGAGAAAAAAAAAACATAACCTATTAGCATATACATTTTACCAAATAATTCCATGATTCATGACCCGGAGGCAGAGAGCTATAAAAATTGCACCTATTCGATTCAATTCAATGTAATTACAATGTACATAGAAGCCACTGGCCTAACATACAAATTACAATGTTGCAAACATTAACAATTTGAGTTGTCATTAATTTTAATAACAAAAACATCATAAATGTCATTGTGTGTGCAAAAGAAAATCCTAGACTTGCCCAATTTTCATGGTACATGTGGTAGCATTGGGTGATTGAAGTTTTGGTCTTGATAAACCCTTTACAAACAGTCTGTATTTGATAAGCAGTTTTACCAGGATTAGATCCATTCTGGTGTACCCAAAGACCACAGTGGTCTTTAGGTACACCGGAATAGATCTAATCCTGGTAAAATTGCTTATCAAATACAGATTGTTTGTAAAGGGTTTATCAACACCAAAAATTCAATCACCCAATGCTACCACATATACCATGAAACATATTGGCAAAATGTTAATACATGTATATTATCATACATAATATGAAAAAAAAAAAAAAATGAAAATAAACATACAAAATTCATGCATTTAATTCTTTGCCACACAATTCCATTTTTTAACAACACCAGGGAAGAAGCCTTTTGAAAACATTGTGGGAAAAGGAGAAAATACTTGTACTCTGCATTTTTCTTCTTTTCTAACAATGTTTTCTACTTTTGCAAAAACAAATTTCAACGTTTGAATTACATTTATTTTGTTGTCTGAAAATGCTTCCAATTTGGACTAGGGTAAAATTTTGTCGTTTATGAAAGAGTTACAGAATCTCTTTTACTAGTACCATACTTTGCATAATATTCTTCCCAAGCTGCTGGTTGTTTCCCACACACTTGGGTGTGATCGATGAGGTATGAGAAGGGAAAAGGAAAATTCCATCCCCCTCACGTAGCCTGGCCAGGTGGTTAAGTGTATCTCACTTGTGACCTGGTGGTTGCAAGTTCAATAGCCATTCAATTTTTTGCCTCTCACCTCTGATGCATGTGAGAAAACTAGTCATTGGCCTGGAAAGAAAGTTGTGTCAGTACTGGTGCAAGAAAGCCGGGGAACACATGGTGTAGGTGCACAGACCGCCATGATATGACCAAAGCTGTTTAAACAGATTTAACCCTTTACTGCACAATGCCACTTTTTGACACTCCTTGGAAAGAAGCCTTTTGAAAACATTGTGGGAAAAGGAGAAAATGCTGGTAACCATGTTTTCTCCTTTTCCCACAATGTTTTCTACCCTATCAAAGAAAAGATGCACAATTTGAGCAACACTGAAATTGTTGTCTGCAAATGCTTTCAATTTTGACAAGGCTAAAATTTTGTTGTCTGGTAAAGGGTTAAACTCCAATACAAACTAATCCCCTGCACATACTTCTGTAAATGCATGATTTCGGAGATCCTTTTGAGCTTGAACAGTTTAGAATTTTCAGTTTTAGCTTCAATGGGAGGAAATCTTTTGAGGAAAAAGTCACACCCTTGCACATAACTACATCTTCAAAACAAGGATCAGCAGTTGGAGAGGGATGAATCCTGTCATATTGACTCATCAATACTCAGAAAGGAATAGGCCAAGCTGGGGTTTCGAACCAGCAACCCTCTGGTTTCAAACTTTGTACATTACCATCTTGTGCTTCCAGGATTGGCACACTCCTGAACAGATCTTTGAGAAAATAATAGGTGCATTAAAAATCAAGATATTAATAAATTATTTTGATTTTAAATTGAACATATTATTATCCAATAGTGGGGTGTGTGTGCAGCGCAGATGAATTGTAGTCAGCACAAATCTTTCTGTCTTTTTCTCACTCAAATTTTACTGTGTTATAGGTACCAGCATTTTCACCTTTTCCCACAATGTTTTCCAAAGGCTCCACTTTCGATGGTCATTAAGACCTAAGACTGTTTAATGAAGAAATAAGTGAAATATGCTAAAAACAACTTTTAATACAGGCAAGCAAAAATACAAATTTATGTAAAATATATTAGTGATTGCTTTTGAACACAAACAGCTTAAGACATATGATGAATGAAAAACATTTCTCTAAAACAATGAAGGAATCATGGTATATATAAAAATACTGGTAATTAATTTTGAACACAAGTGGTGTAAGGCATTTTAATGAAAGGAAAACTTCTCTCTAAAACAATGAAGGAATCATTGTGAAAATTTGCATTTTGTACATTCAATGCACAAAACTGTCATTAGAATCTCTGGCCCCTGCTGGTAATCCCTGCAAGAATTCCTGTATCATATTTTACAATATTTGCTGTCAGGTTTATTGAGATCATAGAACCGAGATTATTAAAAAAAAAAAAAAAAAAAAACTGATAGTTCTTACCTTAACAGAAAAATTTTATTCGACCCTTTAACTCTTTACCAGACAACAAAATTTTTGACTCGTCCAAGTACATGTAGTAAGCATTTGCAGATGACAAATCAGTGGGGCTCAAACAATGGGTTTGTCTCTGAAAGCATAGGAAACAGTGGGAAAATATTACTGTCATTTTCTTTTTTTCCCACAGTGTTTTCAAAGGCCTTTTTTCTCAGGGTCATTTAAAACCTTGGATTGTTTGGAAAATCCTTCAATTGGAAGATAAAAATTTAGATTACAAGGTAGGTGTTTTAGGCAAAAAAAGGTCTGACAAGCGTTAAAACTAGCGTGTTAATTGCCGTAAATGTGACATGTTAGTTTTGGTAAAAGCGGAATGTTATTGATTATCTATCTATACAAAAGCATGCTTGTGCATATTGATAGGTACACATGCTTTTAAAACACTGTAACAAATCAATATAAGCTTACAAAATTCAAACAAAATTTTACTGATGGCAAAAGTTAAATAGATTTAAAAAAAACACACACAACAACAAAAAATATTGCTTTTTACAGTCAATCATCTTGACCCTTTACCACACAAAGCTGCCTTTTAATGACCCAGGGAAAGAAGTCTTTTGAAAATTGTGGGAAAAGGAGAAAATGCTAGTTACTGGCATTTTCACCTTTTCCCACAATGTTTTCTACCCTGTCAAAGAAAAACTGCACCATTTGAGCCACACTGAAATTGTCAGCAAATGCTTTCAATTTGGAGGGGTCCTGCATGGCTCAGTGGTAAAGTGTGGGACTCGTAACCTGGAGGCCCTGGGTTCAAGCCCTACCTGATCCACTGGGTTTTTCGTGGGTGTGTCCTTGGGCAAGACACTTCACAGCCCCAGCCTAGTACTGGTAAAACCCAGGAAATCACATGAATATGTGAGCTGTTGCCATGATATGACTGAAATAATGTTGAAAGCAGCATAAAACACCATTCAATCAATCAATCAATCAATCATAAAGCTTTCAATTTGGACAAGGCTAAAATTTTGTTGTCTGGTAAAGGATTAAAAGCCATCAACCCTTTACCACAGAATCCCAAGTTTGAATGACCCTGAAGGAGAGTTTTGAAAACATTGTGGAAAAAGGAGAAAATGCTGGTAACCAGCATTTTCTCCTTTTCCCACAATGTTTTCTACCCTATCAAAGAAAGAAATCCTCATTTGAGCTACATTTATTCAGTCACAGCAACATTCCACATATTCAGATATGTTCTGGCTTCCACCAGAACTAGACTAGGTTTCTGAGGTGTCTTGCCCAAGGACACTCCCACAAAAAGCCCAGCACTTCTAGTGAAGCTGGAACCCAGGGCCTCCTGGTTACCAGTCCTACACTTTACAACTGAGCAAAGCAAGACCCCTCTGGAGGAAAACGGAAGGTACATGCATTTTGGCTTAAACCCTTTACCACATATTCCAGAGTTTTAACAACCCTGGGAGATTAGACTTGAAAACATTGAGGGAAAAGGAAAAATGCTGGTAATCAGCATTGTCTTCTTTCCCAAAAAAGTTTTCTAATCTTTCAGATACAAATTCAATCATTTTGGCCTCATTTGTCCTCTTCAAATGCTTTCAGTCTGGACTAGTGTAAAATACTGTCATGTGGTGAAGAGGTAAACAAATGTTCACCTTCAATATTAGGAAAGTAATGTGTAACAATCACCTGAATTGACATATTACTGTATAAGTACGAATAGACAACCCTGCAAATGGCAGTTCTTGAAACCACTGTGGGAAAAGGAACAATTGTTTGTAACAAGCAATCCCTCCATTTTCCAGAGTGGTTCCCATATTATCATCCTAATAAATCTTCTTTTCCTTGAAATGTTTTTCCTTTGCGTATATTGGGATAGTTGAGGACCATTTCAAAAAATCATCTACATGTGAGATAAATGTGTTTCTTTTTTTTTCTTGCATTACAGAAAAGAGTAAACATCTTTCAGTTTGTTTAGTGCCATTTTGTACATAATTCAGGCCAAGGAAACCAGTACGCCTATCCATGTTTTCCTTGAGCTTCTTTGACCAGTACTTGCATAAAATTCTTTCCTGGCCAATGGCTACTTAGCTATAGACAATGTTCTGGTGTATAAGAGAAAAGAATCCTGTAGCATTAATAAGCGTCTATCCTCTGAAAGAATTTGGCAGGACTGGAATTCCAACAAATGAGTCCTGGATTTTTAGGCCTGTAGCCAACTGGGCCATAGGACTTGGTTCACCCCTTAGAATGCCTAAGACAACTGTTATCTGTTTTTTGTATTTACTCTTTACCAAACAAGACTTTAGACTAATCCGAATTGAAAGCATCTGCAGATAACAGATTAAATGTGGCCAAAATGATGCTTCCAATCTTTGAAAGGGAGGATAACATTGTGGGAAAAGGAGAAAATGCTGCTTACCAGCATTTTCTCCTTTTCCGACAATGTTTTCAAAAGGCTTCCTTCTATTAAAACACAGGCTTGTGTGGTAATGGGTGAAAATACAACCGCAGAAAACAAGCAATCTGATAAAGAATCTACAGTTATTTTATGGCTAGAGACAGTGAGTCAATCATAAACTCCTACCAAACAACAAAATTTTTGACTTGTCTCAAGTCAAAGGATTTGCAGATGAAAAAATCAATATGGCTCAAATGATGGGATTTGTCACCATATTGGGCAGTGTAGATCTAAGATCAGACTGAATTATTTGTGATCTGGGTAGTCTGATCATGGTCTATACTGTCTGCAAAAGCAACTGTGTTGAACCTAGCAGCTTAACAGTTGAAGTCTAAACCATTTACCAAGGAAATATGTTTAACATCCCTCTAGTTAACACCTCTTCCAAAACAATGTTGAAAAAGAAGCATTTTTTTCATCTCTTTTTTTCCCTCCATGATGTTTCTCTACAGTTGGAAAAGCCATTTTCTTCCTAAAACACTTCTCCTCTTTTTAGTTTTACAAGTTTAGGACCAGTCTAAAAATAGCTTTTGCAAGAACAGGTTAAGTATCACAGACAGCGTTTTGTTGCATACAACTGCTAGCCAAATATCACAACCTTTTCAAGTTTTTCTTGCTCTGTTTCGTTCCTATTGAAACCGTTTTAGTCCTTTTTGATCCAATGGGCACACAGGGTTTGGAACCATGAAACTGGCCCAAACATTTGATGCAATAATCAAACTTGCAGTCACTGTTCTGACACTTTCCCCGCTCCTGAACAGGAGGTACCTTGGCGGGTTTATGACATCGTGGACATTTGTGAAGCTTTTCATCCTTTTTTAAAGCTTTTGCTGCCTGCAACATACAAAATATATTAACTTGAGTGTATTGATTTCAATGTTATTGTTCTGTTTATTCATAGGTGGGTGAAAATTTGACTTTTAAAAAATCATAAAAAACTGTAAATTTATCAATTTTGACAAGGAAAATAAAGAAAAAGAGGGGTATTCATCGGCAGTGGTTCCACTAGCTTTTTGTTTCAAGTGTACACTTACCCCTTGGACTGAAAATCTTGGGGTAAGATTTCATTTTAGTGATTATGGCAATAATGCTTACCAAGTAGTGGAATAGCAATGCATATTGATCATTTGCAGCTAAAGAGTCATACAATACCTGCATCTTGTTATAAGATTACATAGGACAAAAACATGCATCAATGCTGGATGCCTGTTTGTAGAAAAGAATGGTTCAAGTCTTTATTTACAAATGTCGCTGTGTGCATTGCGAAAGTTTACATGGCAATACTATCACCCTGTATACAATAAACGATATATAGGTAAACATCTGCAGAGTTTAGAAAGATGACGTATAGAGCAACGAGAATTCAGAATTAGGAAAGGAGAATCAGTCTGTCAATGAAGAATATCCCATAGTGCTTTATGGTCTTTTTTGTCCAAGATTATTTCGTACATGAGGTATATTGTGTAACCAACATTTGTTGCGTGAATTTTAATTTCATAACATGATTTACGCAAGTGGTCTAAAATTTTGGGATATATTCACTCACCATCCTAAATTGCATTCTTATCCTCAATTTTTTTTTTCCCCTAATTGTAAAATAACCGAATTTCTTCAGGATTTGGGAAAGATTGAACCAAATGATTCAGCCGCTATAAAACTCCTTTACCCCATGTTGAAATTTTAACCTCGCCTATATTGTAAAAATTTACAGACAAAAATTCAATTTTTTTAAATGATGGTACATGTATGGACTTGAATAGGTAGAAAACGTGGGAAAAGGAAAAAATGCTGGTTAGCAGCATTATATCCTTTTCCCATAAAATTTTCAAAAGGCCTCTTTCTCAGGGTTGTTAAAAATTGTGATAGTGTATACCAGTCAACAAAATTTAAAATAAGTCCAAATTCAAAGCACTTGGAAAGGATAAATTTAATGTGGCTCAATGATGATATTTGTCATTGAAAGGGTGGAAAATATCATGGGTAAAAGAACTATTTTTTCCTTTCCCCACAATGTTTTTAAAAGGCTGCTTCCTCAAGGCGGTTTGAACTTGAGATTTTTCAGTTAAGGGTTAATTGTACCTCCAAGAACTGCTCTGTTGTTGTTTTCCCTCGATCTGGCTCTGGTTTTAAAGGGACCATCCCAGTGGGCTGTACAACGGCCAGGACCTGTGAGCCTGTTGTCAGTTGTTGACTTTGGGGTCGTGGTAGCTTCCCACTTGCATTCTCCTATAAACAAAATGATAAGCTTTAACCTCTAGTCAGATGATACAATTTGTCTTATAATATATAGTGTAGATAACATTGTGAAAAGGTGAAACTGCTGGTTACCAGCATTTTCTCTTTTTATCACATTTTCTCATGGCCGCTTTTTTAGGGTTGTTCAAAAAAAAAAAGGATTGTTTGGTAAACAATTAACCCTCGGAATGCATTTTTTTTTAAAGTATTGTGAGAAAAGGACAAGTTATTTTGCTGTTACCAATAGTTTTATGAACAAATTTTTCAAGCCAAGCCCTGGTAGCAAAGGGTTGCATACTGGACTAGTTTAGACAAGGGACATGCTGGTTCCATTCCCCAGCTCTGCCAATTTCTGAGATTGATGACAGTCATTCAAGCAGGATTCATTGCTCTCTGACAGCTAATTAATGTTTCAGCAATGGTTTTGTTGGAAAGCAGCCAGTGGATTTGGAAGAACATTGTGCAAAAAACTGGTAAAAGAAACTCCAGGAAAGCATAGATAGATAGACTGGCATCGCAATACAACTGAAATAATGTTGAAAATAGCATTGAACACCTCACAAACAAACTACATACATGTACTACCCTTTCAAAGAAGATTCCAAATATTTTAGCCATATTTGTCATACACTTGCTTTCAACTTGGATAAATCAAATATTTTTTTTCTGGTTGATAACTCTCAACAAGATGACAACATTTTAGTCTTGTCATTATGAAACTTTACAGTAACCTGCAGACAACAATTTACAAATGTGGCTCAAATGATAGAACCTGTCTTTAAAACGGTAAATAAGACTGGTTACCAGCTTTTTGGGTTTTTTCCCCCCAAAATGTTTCAAAAGATTTAAAAGTTGTCTTCAGTCATTCACCCTTCAGCAAACAATCCCATTTTGATTAACATTATGGAAAAAGACTGCCGAAAACATTGTGGGAAAAGGAGAAAATGCTGCTTATCTATCCTTTTCCCACAGTGTTTTCTACCCTTTCAAAAACAAATCCCATCGTTTGAGCCACATTTAATTTGTCGTCTGCTAATGCTTTCAATTTGGACAAGTATAAAATTTTGTCCTTCAGTAGAGAGTTAAAAAGTTGGATTGTTTTGCAAAAGGTTAGGAGATTATTCTCTTAACCCTTTACCACACAATCCGGACTTTTAACAACCCTGAGAAAGAAGCCTTTTGAAAACATTGTGGGAAAAGGAGAAAATGCTGGTTATCAGCATTTTCTCCTTTTCCCACAATGTTTTCTACTCTATCAGGGAGAAATTTCCTCATTTGGGCCAACTTTTATTTTTCGTCTGCAAATGCTTTCAATTTGGACCAGTCTACAATTTTTTCGTTTGGTAAAGGGTTAAATATCAATAAAGTCACCATATAATGAGAGGGCTAAAATTTAAATTCTATTACAACTGTAGACTTGATGTAAATTTGAAACAGTGCCCACAACATTGGTTTACAGGTGTTGGTGCCCAACACAGCTGCAGTTCCTTTTGTGGACAGTGTAGACAGAGGCAGGCAGCCTGCAGTCCGATCTTGGATCTACAGTATACTGTCTTCTTTTTTCTTCTGTCAGACATTCTAACTGAAACAAGTCTCTAAATTAATTGCAAAATGGGGGTCGTTTATTGTGACCAAAAATATTGCTTTCGCTTATTTGGAACCCTAAACCATTTGTTCAGTCACCCCTATCAACTGATGAGCCCAATTTTCACCCTTTCCCAAACAATCTTAACTTATAACGACCCTGTGAAAAAAACTTTTGAAAACTTTGTGGGAAAAGGAGAAATTGCTGGTTATAGGCATTTTATCCTTTTCCCACAATCCTTCCTATCCTCTCAGAGATGAACCTCATCATTTCAATTTTGATCCAGTTAATTTGTCCCCGGCAAATGCTTTCAATTTGGACCAGTCTAGATTTTTTTCATTTGGTAAAGAGTTGAGTAAATATGAAGAGATCATACCTTGCACATTTTTCTTCTGTTCCGCTTACACTGTTTGATGTATTTCTGTCTTCTTTGGTTTGCTCGAGGATCCCCTTCACATATAGCCTTCCAGGTTCTACTGACCATGCACATACTACAGTTAAGATTAAAAAGTCAATAAATTCTTTACCACGCATTCCAGAGTTTAACCCTTTACCAAACAACAAAATTTTAGGTAACCAGCATTTTCTCCTTTTCACACAACGTTTACTATTAAAGACAAATTCTATCATTTGACTAATTGAGCCACATTAACCCTTTACCAAACGACAAAAGTTTAGATCGGTCCAAATTGAAAGCATTTGCAGACGACAAAATAAATGTGGTTGAAAAATAAAATTTGTTGTGGGAAGGGTAGAAAACATTGTGGGAAAAGGAGGAAATGCTGGTTACCAAAAGGCTTCTTTCTCAGGGTCGTTAAAACTCAGTTTGTGTGGTAAAGGGTTAAAATTGTCACCTGCAAATGCTTTCAATATGGACATGTCTACATTTTTGTCATCCAGTATAGAGTTAAAGTACAAGTTATTCCTCTACTTATGGCTTTTTTTTCACAGAAGTCAATGCTCATGAGCTCAAGCCATTGCTTCCTTTCCAAAATGTTTTCAAACTGCTTCTGAAGGTGGAACTTAACCCTTTACCAGAAAACAAAGCTTTAGACTCGTGCATGCTGAAAGCATTTGCAGACAAGAAATTAAAGGAGGCTCAACTCTTTGGAAGGATAGAGAATACTGTGGGAAGAGGACATAATGCTGGTTACCAGCAGTGTTTCCTTTTCCTATCATATTTTCAAAAGCCCTTTACAAATTAAATTGGGATCATTAAAACATAGAAATGTTTAGTATAGGCTAAGGGTTAAAAATTTTGGAAAAAAAAAAAAAGTTTGTTTCATACTTTTTGGTAGTTTATCGAGAAATAATGGTGGATTATGGTTTGATAATTTCACTGTTTCGACCAGTGAATTTACTGCTTTATAAACTCACAGGTACGAAAATACTGACTGCTCCAATGTACTTTGAAAGTCCCAACTAAAAAGGGGTTAGAAACATGAAATTAATACAATGTTTGTTTTTTTGGTGAAAAATCAAAATTTGTTTCATCTTGTGAACATCATATGGTAATATAACTGATAATGTTCACTCGATGAAACAAATTTCGATCTTTCACTGAAAAAAACAAATATCCTCTACAATCTTCATGAATTCATATAAAATAAGTAATTTAAGGATGGTATACAGACCTACAAAAGTCTTCTGGCTCTAGGTAAGATAACACAGATGAACATGTAATGTTTCTATCATTGAGTTCCTTCAGAATGTCAACTTGTGTAAGTCCAATCTTTCTGCCGATAAGTCTATCTTTTTCAAGTGGCAAATAAGTTTCCAAAAGTCTGTCTAACTCAACATTTTTTTGTTCCACCGGAGCTGCTGATAATGGGGCTGACTCCCTCTCTCCAGCTTGTACTACAGATATGGTATGTAAATCATCAGCTAGCGTAACATTTATGAGTTCGTGTTGATGATTTGAATTGGTTTCTGTTTTACTTTGGTGAACAGAATCATTGTCAATGTCTAGATCTAAATTCAACCTGCGTCGAAATAAACGCCGGGATCTGCTGAATGAGATATGACTGATGTCTAGTGACTCAACACTGCCAACAGTGTTTATATTCTTCAGAAATATCGGACTGTGTGCGATTGTCACATTTGCAGGACTGACCGTGAACTTTGCTGGCAGAGCCGATGCCGATAGAGGGCTTGTACACCCCGAAGTATGATTAAAACTTGTCTTCTCGTTAATTACACTCTCGGATATAGATGAACCAAGTCCACTATCAAACAAGTCTCCTGAACTGGTTTTTCCATTTCTCTGCCTCGAATTGTTAATAAAAGGTGTGCTTGTGCTAAAACATCTGTGCTTGTAATCCACAGATTCTGGTAAAACTGATAGATACTTTGATCTTTCCATAATGTCGTCTCTGATTACATGAAAAGAAAAGAAACAAATTAATTCTTTACCAAAATAAAGTGACTAATTCTCTTACCATTATTTAACCATTTACCAAACAATTCAGTGGTTTATGTCTTTGAGGAGAAAGGTTTTTTAAAACAATTTGAAAATAGAAAAAAGTGCTGGTGACTAGCATTTTCTCTCTATGTTTTCTAGGCTTCTCCATCACATTTCATTTGTTCTCTGCAAAAGCTATCAAATTTGGACAAGTTCAAAATTTTGTAATTTCATTTAAGAGCTAATCCATACTGGGGTACCAAATTTTTGACATTTTACCACAGAAATTTTAACACTGTCTGAAAAACGGTACATCCAGTGGTCCTGGTAGCTCAGTGGTTAGAACACATGCCTTTCAACCCTTTCCAGAACAATCCTGACTTTTAACAACCTTGAAAAAAGACATGAAAACAGTATGGGAAAAAAAGAAAATGCTTGTAACCAGCATCTCCTTTTCCCATGTCTCCTACCCTTCCAAACACAAATTTTAATTTTTGAGTAACATTTAACATGTCATCTGCAAATGCTTTTGATCTGAATAAGTCTAACATTTTGCTGTGTAATAAAGAGTTAAAAAGTCCATAGTTTGAGTCCCATACTCAAACTGGAGCAAAACTTCTTCAATTTTACTGGTGCTACTCATTGATGAATCAAGAAAAGGAGTGGGATGAGTGTTGAGAAGTTTGGTAACAAAATAAAGCCTTCTAGTAGCTCAGTGGTTCAAGCACCCTCTAATTTCTAAAATAAAGCTTCAAACGGTCCCAGGTTCAAGTCCCGTACTAGGTGCACTTTGATACTTCCAATATGTGCTCAAACCATGGATTTTTTTTTAATTATTTTTTCAACACCCAATACAAGAAGCCAGAAACATTCAAAAATAAAATCCAGTTTATTATGAACTTGGCGTCTTTTATGGGATGAAACCTGCTCGTACAAATAGGTTGTATTCACATATGACATGCAAGGAAAATTTGGAAAGCTGAGTAGCCTAAATACTTTTGTTTTTCGATTTAAAAAATATTGAGAAATGGCCAGCTTGTTAACATGGGCGGGAACCGGGTTTACAAAATGGGTTTTCTGCATCCTTAAATTATGAAATATTTAGATTTTTTGATGAGTGTCAGACCATTTTTACTTACCATTAAGTAAACTATTACACAAAAATCTTAAAACTGTATAAAGTATGCTAATTAAAGTTTAACTTTCTGACTTCAGAAAAATAAATGTCGGTCTCGTCATTCAACTTGTGACAGCTGAATATCAACAATATTCAAAGTTGCCCGCATGTAGAAATCAACCAATAGAATCAAAGTATCGCTGAAGACATTGACCAATTAAATTTTACAACCTACTACCTAAAACGAATGGATAATTAATCAACAAAATCTAACGCTAACCAACAAAAAGGAATCAGACATGTGAGGTACGATTCAAAAGAGTCGAAAAATCAATCAATAAATTAATTGGAAAATTAAGCAAATTTATGATATAACCCAACGCTTCAGGTTCAAATTTTACGCCGAGCTATACAGAATTGTTTGAACTCAACGACTGTAACTATGATTTCCAGTGCTTTGAAAAACCAAAGATCTTGTTTACAAATTTACGATCTCTGTTTAAAAGTTCGAGTATTTTATAAAAAAACTGAGAATAGGACAAATTTTACATCAGTCGAAACAAGAGATATCTTTAAAAAGATAGATGGCTTTAAAGATACTGGAATATGAATGTTGAGCCTCTTTTGTCAGTTTTGTGGCTCAATATGAAGTAAAATAATGAAAAGTAACCCCACGGGCTGTTGCCCTTTTTCCTCACCTTTTTTCATTTTGTTGAAATAGAAATATTGAAATATTTCGAAATAGAACAAGAAAAGAATCATTCTCTAAGTACTACATTATTTTGCTATGGTATGAATCAAGGCCCCGGGGTATCGATTAGCAGCAGGAACACTTGTTAAAAGTGCTTTCATAAATGTGCGAGCAAATATACCAGCAGGGGCCGCCGAATCTGCATGTGTACATTTTTTAACCAATCGCAAATTACCATCTATTCATTTTTTATCAGTAACAAAACGCACGTGCAACCCATCTGTCTAAGTATACCATTAACAATATTGTTAAGCCTTCGGCTGCCAATTCAGCTGGTTTCTCGGTCAGTGTAGTCTGGCTCAAGATCAGATTGCATACAAAGTGCAGTTTTATGCATGATCTACACTGTCCATTATTTTGTTGGTTCAACAAAATACCTCCAAATTTATATAAATAAAGAACAACGGCTTTTGTTGTCGTTGTCGTTGTGTGTGTGTGGGGGGGGGGGGTTGTCATCGTTATTGTTTAAATTTTCTTTCTTCATTCACAGTAATTTCGGCTTGATTGATTTAACTGGCTCTCTATCGTACCTGTGAGGTATGCATTGAAACACGTAGGACAAAATGGTTGTCAAACTCTTTGCCTTAAACGGAGCCCTATGTTTTGAAACATCTACTAAATTTTGTTACCATATACAAAAGGTGGGATTTCATGAGAGAGAGAGAGACATTTTGAGATTGTTATCTTAATAGTGTTAGTGGTTGTAGCAGGAACAGTGATAGTAGTAGTAAATATATTGAATATAAATTACTTTCATTCCTCGGTAAATCTTTCCTTCATCTGAGAGCTCAAAATAAACTCAGGTGGTAGACCTTCGTGATTAATAACATGATTCATATAGATTAGATTTGATCCTTAAAACTAAAATTTGAAATATTTAAACAAAAATCTCTTTCTTTAAATCATTCCAAGGCAACGTTAAATCAAGCCCATTGTTATAAGTTTCGCGTGTAGGTCATGGAAGGTTTTTTTTTTTTTTTCAAATTATTACTAAATGTTCAGCCTACTGACTTTTCCTTTTCTGTAATTCTAATCTATTCTTATATTCATAAATCAATTAAGGGCCAGCATGCATGGCTCAAGTGGTAGAGCGTAAGACTTATAAACGTTAATCCTTGGGTCACTTAAGGGTATGAGTTCGAGTCCCACGGCTGGCCATCTAAAATTACTAATAGTCGTTAAGATGAGACGTTAAACTGAGATACCGTGTGACGGTGCCATACACCGAGCACATTAAAGAACCAGGGATAACTTAGGATGGGTTTCGTCCTGTATCTCGCGCTATCCCCAGTTAAAAAAAAAAATCTGATGGCCTTGAAAGAGCGTCGCCCATATGGGCAACCGTTGGCGACGATAAATAAACGCAAATTCAATCAATCAAGTGAATCAAATTTATTTATTTATTTATCACTTTATTTACTGACTGACTGACTGACTTACTGACTGACTGACTGACCGACTGATTGATTGATTGACTGATTAATTGATTTCCGTAGATCAGTCAAAAGGATGTAAAAATGTTTAATCTAGATATATGGTTGAAATAGGATTTCACGTTTCGGTTACCTTCAAAAGTTGATTGAATACCTTTCAACATTATTTGCGACATCTTGTATTTCCTTGGCTTCAACAGCTTGTATTTCCTTGGTTTCAACAGTACTAGGCTGGGGCTCTGAAATGTCTTGCCCAAGGACACTCCCACGAAAACATCTTCGAAAGCATACGGTTTGTAACTAGTACATAGAAAGAAATATCCATTATCATATAATCCACTATTATATTTATCAAACAAGGAGTGAATTTATATATATAAACGCAGCAGAGTCACATTGACTAATGGTTGCCTTTAAGTAAGTTACATATTAGCCTGGGTTCCAGTCCGATCATTTTGTCCTTCTTTTATATTCGGACGTTACCTTGTCAAAAAGACAACCTCATTTTTTGACAAATCAAAGTCCCAATAAAAAAAAAAAAAAAAAATGATCGGAATGGAACCAAGGCCAGTTACATAGGCGACTGGAAAAGGCGGAGTATGAATGTGGAAACCGCAGAATAAACATGTCCGTTAAACTATAATCATGGTGCCAAAGAAGCTACACTGTCCAAGCGTCTGATTGCACGACAAACGCGTGAACGGTAGTAAATTTGTAAATAACTTTAATGTTGAAACTCACGCGGTTGAAATAGAAATTCATCAATCCACCTTCTTAAACAAGTACACCTCAATAGTTTTTTTATTGTCTGTAATGTCGAATGTTTGGACCCACAAGCGTAGTTTGAAATCATAATGGGTATTCGTGATTAAATCTTTCGGGCTTGTTTTTCACAAAACCACATGATTGCACGCTACTTTATTTACCAAAATGAATGTTAAGTATCATATAAAGATCAAAGTTTATTAACTTTTTAATCCCAAGGAGGATTTTCAAGAACACTTTAATATCAAAATGAGGGTTTTTTGCTTTTTAACTGTTTTTTTTTTTTACATCATTCGTTTTACCTCACCTTCGCCTTTGGAAATAGGTGATGATCCGGGATTCTTCAACAGGGTATTGGCAATGATTCCATTTCTTTTCTGATCGAAACTGGACCTCCAAATAAGAAAGCACACCAATTCTATTCATGATAATACACTCGCATTGCGTATATAAAATAGGAAAATTATTTTCCTTAACACCTTTGTAGACCTGCCAAAATTGATAGACAAAAGCAACTGCCATTAACACCTTTGACTGGCAGGTACAGATACATTACTGTAAAAAGGATATTGGAAATAGGAACATATGAAATGAGAAGAACATGGTTTGAGGGGTATTCAATATATCTGTTTATATTTTCTTAAGTTCAGTTGGAACAAACAAGCCCGGACAAATGAGACCAGGCAAACTAGCCCAGGAATGAAAAAGCCCCTTCCCATGTTTGAACAGTTGCCTGTGGGAGCGGTGTCAGGAGAAATCGCCTCATGGTGAAATTGTTCCCTGGACGTCCCAAACAGTTTGTGCGAAGTTTGAATTTGGGGACGATTTTTCCCAAATTTGATTTGCAGATGATTCCACCAGAAAAATCATCCCCAAACAGTTTTGGGACAATTTCTCCAGGGGAAGAATTCTCAAGCATTCGCCTCAGTTTATTAAAACCTTCTAGAGATTGAAACCCTCACACCCTATCCGAGCCTAACTTGCAATGATACATTTTATTTTCCAGTATTAAGTTAACATATCGACCATGGAGACACCAAGACCAGAAGGCGATGTTGCTCCTGCTAAACAACAGACCATGATCTATATTTGTGGAGGTATACAGATGAATAATTAACCCTTTGTCATAGAATCCCGTATTTTAATGGCCCTGATGAAAAGGCCATATGAAAATACTATGGGAAAAGAAAAAAATGCTGGTAAGCAGCATTTTCTGCTTTTCTCACAGTGTTTCATGCCTTTTCTTAGATAAATTTTAACAGTTGAGCCACATTCAATATATCTTTTTAGCTTTTTGGCTTTGAATTTTGGCAAGTCTAAAATTTTCTTGTTTTGTAAAGACTAAAGAGTTAACCCTTTACCACACAATCCCAACTTTTAACAACCCTGTAAAAGAAGCCTTTTGAAAACATTGTGGGAAAAGGAGAAAATGCTGGTAAATAGCATTTTCTCCTATTCCCACAATGTTTTCTACCCTTTCAAAAGCATATTTCAGTTTTAAAGTCACAGTTATTTTGTCTTCTGCAAATCCTTTCAATTTGGACAAGTCTAAAATTTTGCCCGTTTGGTAAAGAGTTAAGTATTGACTATGCCACATATTTTCCTTGAATTGGGCCAAGCCCCCGTAGCTCAGTTGGTAGCGTACAAGACTTGAGAACAGGAGGTCGCTGGTTCGATCCCTGGCTTGGCCAATTTCTTTCCGAGGATTGATGATAGTCATCGCGACAGGATTCATTCCTCTCTCACCGCTGACCATTGTTTCGACGATGGCTTTGTGGGAAAGCAGCCAGTGGCTTGGAAAGAATATTGTGCGGAGTACTGGTAAAGGAACTCTAGGAAAGCATGGATAGGTGCACTGGCCGCCGTGATATAACTGAAATAATGTTGAAAACGGTGTTAAACACTATACAATCAATCAATCAATCAATCCTTGAATTGGATTTTGATATTTATGTACATAGGCTAGCAAAAAAAACCATAATGACGGTCTGGAAAAGTTCATAGAGTCCTCATAATGTCTTTCTGTTCTCTGCGCCTGTAAACTCTTTACCACTTTACCAAACTGCAAAATTTTAGACCAGTCCAAATTTTAAGCATTTACAGACAACAAAATGAATGTTACTCAAAAAAAATGAAAATTGTTTCGGGAAGGGTATAAAAAATTGTGGGAAAAGGAGAAAATGCTGGTTACCATCATTTTCTCCTTTTCCAACAATGTTTTCAACAAGCTTTTTTCTCAGGGTTGTTAAAATTCAGGATTGTGTGGTAAAGGGTTACCTGACATCCAAGCCTGGTAGCTCAGCAAGTCATGTGCAGGGTTTGAAACCAGGGGCCAATGTTCTTTCCCTAGAGCATGTTTTTTTGCATTTTTGATGCATTTATACTCTTGTTGCCAGTAGTTATTCGGGAAATTAAAAGTAAGCAGGATAATCCTCCCTGCCTTTGAAAAACGGGGGCAAATTCCAAAAACTAGGAGCAGCTTGGTTGATAATGCTATATCTACTTAAGTTTTAGAAAAAAATCATTTTTTCTCAGTTTTATATTACTTGATACCATTCCCTTAAAAATGATAAAATTTAAAATCGTCTTGTTTTTGTGAAAGATCTTCTTATCCATTGTGTCTGTAAAAACTACAGCTTCAGTAACCTTGCTTTTGTAGCAGTATAGTTTTCTTTATCATAGCATGATCAGAAGCAGTTTAATAAATATTCTGGCATGCTGAAAAATGCATGTAAGTCAATGGGCATTAGGAATTTGAAGAAATACCTAAGGCCACTGACTGCAGCTTGTTTGTGAGAATCATTATTATGAACTAGACTTGATCAAGGTCTAGTTTGTTTCTTGAGAAGGCAAACTTTGTCAAAGATCTTCACCAGAAGTTAAACTAGTAAGAAATCGGTGCGTACAAATCTTTGTCACTTCAAATGTAAATAAAATACAATCAAAAGATGAATTTGTTACAGGTGACTTTACAGAGTAAATATATATATATTTCAACTACATGTGTTATCTATTTGCCTTTTTAGGTCACCTGAGCACAAAGTGCTCATGGTGAGCTTTTGTGATTGTGCTGTGTCCGGCATCCGCTGTGCGTCGTCCAGGTGTCACCAATTACCTTGTGTGCACTCTAGAGGCTACATTTTAGGATATATACCCATGAAACTTGGTCAGAATGTTTGTCTTGATAATATCTTGGACGAGTTTGAAATTGGGTCATGTTGGGTCAATGGACCAAATCTTAGAAAAAACTTGTGCACTGTAGAGGTCACATTTTCAGCCTGAAACTTATGAAACTTGGTCAGACTGTTTTTCTTGTTGATATCTCAGACATCTTCCAAATCGGGTCATGACGGGTCAAAAAGTAGGTCACTGGACCAAATCTTAGAAAAACCTTGTGTGCACTCTAGAGGCCACATTTTCAGCCAGAAACACATGAAAGTTTGGTAGAATGTTTGTCTTGATGACATCTCAGACAAGTTTGAAATTGGGTCATGTCCAGTCAAAAAGTAGGTCAAATCAAAGAAAAACCATATGTGCACTCTAGAGGCCACATTTTCAGCCTGAAAATTATGAAACTTGTCAGAATGTTTGTCTTGATAATATCTTGGACAAGTTCGAAATTGGGTCATGTTGTGTGAAAAAGTAGGTTATTGGGCCAAATCTTTGAGAAACCTTGTGTGAACTCTAGAGGCCACATTTTCAGCTTGAGACTTATGGAACTTGGTCAGAATATTTACCTTGATGATATCTGAGACAAGTTTGAAATTGGATCATGTCGGGTCAAAAAATAGGTCACTGGGCCAAATCTTAGAAAAACCTTGTATGCACTCTAGAGGCCACATTTTGAACCTGATACTACTGAAACGTGGTCAGAATGTTTGTCACTGATGATACCTTGGACAAGTTTAAAATTGGATCATTTCAGGTCAAAAAGTAGGGTCACTAGGCCAAATCTTAAAAAAACCTTGTGTGCCCTCTAGAGGCTACATTTTCAGCCTGAAACTCATGAAAGCTGGGTAGATTGTTTGTCTTGATAATATCTGGGACATGTTTGAAATTGGGTAATGTCCGGTCAAAAAGTAGGTTACTGGGCTAAATCTTAGAAAAACCTTGTGTGCATTCTAGATTCTGATACTCATGAAACTAGGTCAGATTGTCTGTTTTTATGATTTCTCAGACAAGTTTGAAATTTTGTCATGTTGGGTGAAAAAGTAGGTCACTCAGCCAAATCTTAGGAAAACCTTGGGTGCTCCATAGAGGCCACATTTTCAGTCTTACACTGATAAAGATTGGTCAAAATGTTCATCTTGTTGATATCTCAGACAAGTTTGAAAGTTGGTCATGTCAGGGCAAAAAGTAGGTTACATGGTCAAATCTTAGATAAACCTTGTGTGCAATCTAGAGGCCACATTTTCAGCCTGATTCTTATGAAACTTGGTCAGAACATTTGCCTTTATGATATCTTGGGCAAGCTTCAAAGTGGGTCACATCTGGTAAAAAAGTAGGTCACTGGACCAAATCTTAGAAAAACCTTGTGTGCACTGAAGAGGCTACATTTTCAGGCTGATACTCATGAAACTTGGTCAGAATGTTTGTTTTAATGGTATCTTGGACAAGTTTGGAATTTAGTCACATTGGTTCAAAAGGTAGGTCACTTACACTCATGTGTTTTTCATCATTAAAACCAGGATCTCTTCAGCTTTGTCAACTGTAGATGCCTTTACTCAGGTGAGCGCTTCAGGGCCAATGGCCCTCTTGTTTATTGTTTCAAATTATCAAAATTTTACTGTTTACCTATTTCTCTTTGTTTATTAAATTTTAGAATGTCACATGGAAAATGAAATAAAAGCCAGGGATCCAATCAGATGTCGTGAGTGTGGTTACAGAATAATGTACAAGAAACGAACAAAACGGAGTATCCTTTTAACTTTTTTTCTTTTGGATAAAACATGATTTTTAGCTCACCTGAGCACAACATGCTCAAGGGGAGCTTTTAGGGTCACCCAGTGTCCGTCGTCCGTCGGTCGTCATGCGTCGTGCGTCGTCAACAATTCTTTAAACATCAACTCCTCCTAAACCGCTGGGCCAATTTGGACCAAACTTGGCTGGAATGTTCCTTGGGAGGTCCTCTTTAAAAATTGTTCGCAGAATTTGATTCCGTCAAAAACTCTGGTTGCCATGGCAACAAAATGGAATTTTTTAGGAAATTCTTTAAAAATCTTCTTCTCTGAAACCGCTGGCCAGATTTTAAAATAATTTCACAGAGATGTTCCTTGGGTGACCCTTTTCAAAACTTGTTCGCGAAATTTTGATCCGTCAAGAAACATGGCTCTGGTGAATGGGGGCTTCTTGCACTATACAGAAATGAAGGAATTCTTAAAAATTCTTCTTCTCTGAAACCGCTGGCCAGATTTTAAAATAATTTCACAGAGATGTTCCTTGGGTGACCCTTTTTAAAAATTGTTCGCGAAATTTTGATCCGTCAAGAAACATGGCTCTGGTGAATGGGGGCTTCTTGCACTATACAGAAATGAAGAAATTCTTAAAAATTCTTCTTCTCTGAAACCGCTGGCCAGATTTTAGAATAATTTCACAGAGATGTTCCTTGGGTGACCCTTTTCAAAAAGTGTTCGCGAAATTTTGATCCGTCAAGAAACATGGCTCTGGTGAATGGGGGCTACTTGCCCTATACAGAAATGAAGAAATTCTTAAAAATTCTTCTTCTCTGAAACCGCTCGTCAGATTTTGAAATAATTTCACAGGGATGTTCTTTGGTTGACCCTTTTCAAAAATTGTTCGTGATATTTTGATCCGTCAAGAAACATGGCTCTGGTGAATGGGGGCTACTTGCGCTATAGGGAAATGAAGAAATTCTTAAAAATTCTTCTTCTCTGAAACCGCTGGCCAGATTTTAGAATAATTTCACAGAGATGTTCCTTGGGTGACCCTTTTCAAAAATTGTTTGCGAAATTTTGATCCGTCAAGAAACATGGCTCTGGTGAATGGGGGCTACTTGCACTATACAGAAATGAAGAAATTATTGAAGATTCCTCTTCTCTGAAAACACTGATCAGATTTTGAAATAATTTCTCAGGGATGTTCTTTGGGCGACCCTTTTAAAAAAGTGTTCATGAAATTTTGATATGTCAAGAAACATGGCTCTGGTGAATGGGGGCTACTTGCACTATACAGAAATGAAGGAATTCTTGAAAATTCTTCTTCTCTGAAATGGCTGTTCAGATTTTAAAATAATTTCACAGAGATATTCCTTGGGTGACCCTTTTCAAGAACTGTTCGTGAAATTTTGATCCATCTAGAAACATGGCTCTGGTGAATGGGGGCTATTTGCACTATATGGAAATGAAGGAATTCTTGAAAATTCTTCTTCTCTGAAACCGCTGGTCAGATTTCAGAATAATTTCACAGCAATGTTCCTTGAATGACCCTTTTCAAAATTTGTTCGCGAATTGTGTGTAAAATTTTGATTCATAAAAAAACATGGCTGTAATGGGCGGATCTTATTTTCACTATGGGTGCTAGAAGAAATCCGTTGAAAATCTTTTCTGAAAACACTGGAGTAATTTCAATCAAATTTGGGTGGATTGATTTCTGGGTGGCCCTCTTGAAAAATTAGTAGACTCTAGTGAAATTTTTATTTTGTGAAAAAACATGGCACAACTGGGCGTGATGTATTTCCACTATGTGTTCACATTATGTTGTACAACACCAGTGAATATGCTTTATATCAAATTAATCAGTTTCTGTTTCAATTTAGAAAAAATTCTTTAAGAATTTTCTTCTTTGAAACAAAATCCAACCAAACTTGACTGGATTGATCCCTGGCCATTTTTGGGGGACTTCTTTTGTCCCTGCAAACTCGAAGAAGTTCTTTAACCCATTACCACACAATCCCGACTTAACGACCCTGAAAGAAAAGCCTATTGAAAACATCGAGGGAAAAGGAGAGCTTTGATATTTGGCATGAAGCATCTCCTAGTGGACCTCTACCAAGTTTGTTTATATGATGCCCTTGGGGTCAAAACTGGCCCTGCCCTGGGGGTCACAAGTTTGAACATAGGAACAAAGAGGGGAAACTTTAAAAATCATCTTCTCTGAAACTGGAAGGTGTAGAGCTTTGATATTTGGTATGTAACATTGCCTAGTGGACCTCCACCAAGTTTGTTCATATGATGCCCCTTGGGTCAAAACTGGCCCCGCCCCGTGGGTCACAAGTTTGAGCATAGTATCAAATAAGGAAAACTTTAAAAATCTTCTTCTCTGAAACTTGAAGGTGTAGAGCTTTGATATTTGGCATGTAGCATCTCCTAGTGGACCTCTACCAAGTTTGTTCATATGATGCCCCTGGGAGAGAGTAAGAGGAAGAGCGCGAACGCAAAATACTGCAAATGCACACAATGTATATATATAAACGAAGCCCCCAAAAAAACTTTTTCGCACCCCTTTTTTCGCTGGTGCACCCTCCACCCTCTCCCCTCCCCCCTTCTCTTTTCCCCTTTTTGCTTTCCCCTCCCCTTTCCCCCTTTTGCTGGTCAGTCATCCACTCAGTCAGTTTTGAGCCGTTTTATCAATTTTGCCCGTTAGCTGTCGCCCCCCTTCTTTTGTTTTTCGCTTTTGTCGATTAGTCAGTTTGTCGGTTTGTCGATTTGTCGGCTTTCTGGGCTTTCCGGTTTTGTCGGTTTGTCGGTTAGCTGTGTTTGTCGTGTTAAAGGGCGATATATGAAGGAAGGGATTAAGGGGGCGAACTTGGGGCGTATCGGGCTTTAAAGGGATATATAGAACAAACGAAGCAAACGAAACAAACGAAGCAAACGAATTAAACGAATTAAACCAAATCAACCATATTTAAAATGTACATATATGCTTATATATATACATTGTGTGCATTTGCAGTATTTTGCGTTCGCGCTCTTCCTCTTACTCTCTATCAAAAAAAATACTGCATCCGCAAATATTAAAAAATGTGCATATATCCCTATATATCCACATTAAACTTTTACTCTTCTTCATCCGAAAAATAGCCAATCGGCGCCGTATTAATTCCATCTTCTAAAATATGTCTTACGTCTTGTATAGGATTTAAAGCAATCTTTAAAAATTCTTCTGTATATATTTCATGGTTGGTACTTCTAAAGCCTGAAAATTTAACAGTCTTTTCTTTTTGTTCAAAAATACAATTTAGATAATCCTGAAACTCTATATCTCCGTTTTTAATACAACAATCAACCACACCTTTAAGTTTTAATGTTTCTTTTGTTTTTCCGTTTGCTTCTTCTCTGTATGCGTATGACTTAGCACATGTCGCCGCATAGTCTTTTATTGGTGCTCCTTTCGTTTCATCTTTGAAAAATCCAAGTCTGTTTTTATTTTCCATGCTGTGTAGTGGATGATTCTCCGGATACTTCCAAGTATCAAAACAAACATTTAAATCTTCTTTCATCTCTTCATATATGTCTTCACTTTGAATATCTAAAATAAAACTGTCCGTATCTGTATACAGTAGTTTTACACGATCTCCGAATTTTGGTTTTAAATAGTCATAGTACAACTGATACATTTTTAATTTTGAAAGTTCCAAAACTACAAATCCTATATATAGCGGCTTGTTGGCGTTTACTATTGTCTTTTTCTTTGTTACTGCTACCAGATGAGGATTAAACATTTTAAAGCCTGTGTATTCTGGACTTTTTAAAAGTTTTTCTGCTCTCTTTTCATTGTTTACTATCTCTACATTTGAACGTTTACGTGGGTTTTCGATCGTTTTACCATAGATACTATTAATAGATTTTTTAAAATATTCTTGTTTGCTCTTTTCCTTTGCTTCTCCTCTTTTCTTTGTATTGTTTGCTATATATGGCTTTAACCATTCAGAAACTTTAAAAACATATCCTCTATGAATTTTAGTAACTTTGACACCAAGCTTTTCATAATATTTTAAAAGTTCTGAGTAAATCATATATTCTTTTTTGTTTCTTAAATTTGTTACAAGTTTTTGAACTCCATTAATTTTTAAATGTTCCGGGCATGGAGGATAGTCTTTTAAATATTCACGTTTTTCTTTCGGGATCTCTAAATCACAGACTAAAGCACAGGGTAAATTTCGCCAGTTTGAAAACTCACCCTTTTTAAGCTTTCTTTCTATTTCGTATGGCATCGCCTCACTCATAGCCTCACCGTATAGGTTGTTTTTGTCAATGTAAAAAATAAAATTACTGGGTTTACTCGGGCCATAGTCACTTAAATATTTATTGTTGGCTTTACAATATCGGCTAACAGCCATAGACACGCCGCCACGAATCCCATTTTCAAAGTCCTCGTAAATATCACGGTCAGTAATTAAACCTATCTTTTGTTTTGTGAATTTTAACATATTAGCCCATGAAGTACCAGGTAAAGTATAGCCGTAAACTAGAGGGTCTAAGCCGTAAGATTCAATATTTAATTTTCTGAAGTTTTCAAATACATCAGCCAAAAGTAAAACGTCTAATTCACAATATTTAAGCTGATAGTCATTTAAAGTTTTACAACCAAAAGCAGACCAAGCATTTAAAGCGTGGTTGTATTCTTCTTCTGTAATGCCTTCTTTCTTAAGGGTGGAGTAGAAGCTTTCTATTGGTGGTAAGCTTAAAAGTTTTGTTTTTTCAAATGAATCCATAAATTCATATGGATAGACCCCTTTACTTGTTAATATATCAATAGGGATATTTGGGAAAACTCGACAAGTGTATTTAAAATTGTTTTTGTTGGTATCTTCCACCAGTTGAAACAAAGAAGAACTTAAAAATTTAAAACTGTCCAAAAATCGTATTTCGTGTCTCTTACCTGATATATATGTATATTTAGAAAATGAAATATATTTTTCTTCCTTTGATGGCAAAACTGAAAGATGGCCGCTATATTCAGCCAGTTTTAAAATGAAAAGATGGGCATCGTATCCACTTAAGTTGTGACATAGTACAGGGGTTAAATTTGAAGCATAGCCATCATTTAAAAATATTGTGTTTGCTCTTTCAATCTCTTCCATTAAACTTTTAACAAAAATGGTGCCGACGTCTTGTTTTTCTTTTTGAATTACAAAACTTACTTTTTTACTTTTATATATCTTTTCATTTGATGAAACAACGAAGAAACAAAAGCCGCTGGGTTCATGTTTGTTAAGTTTGTTTTCTTTTTCTTCTTTTTCACAAGTAATTAAAAAACTTTCAAAATCAAAGTATACCGTGATATTTGGCGGCTTGTCTGTTTTCTCTTTAAATTCTAAAAATGCGGCTTCGCTGTCTTCTTCTGGTAATTGTAAAAGTGTAGTATCAGAACAGTTTAATTCATGTTGTTTTAATTTCTCTTCTTTCTTAAAAACTCTTTGGCATTTGTAACAAAAATATATACGACCGTTTGAATTTGAAAACTGAGAAGAAAGAAGGCGGGACAAATCCGAGATATAGTAAAAATGATTTTCATAGTATAGTATATGTATCTTTTCTCCTTGATTGTCTCCGTCGAATATTACAGGCGTTCTTTTGTTTACTACGTCAACTCCATATACAATTAAATGTATATGTGGGTTTCGATTTTGAAAAAGCTGTAAATCTTCAGCTGTTGTAGGATAGTTGATATCTGTAAAATCGGCGTGTTTGTTTGGCTCTTCTTTTGCTATCTTTCTTAAATCTTTTGTAATTCGCCCTTTGTCTTTTTCTTTTGGGTTGAAGTGTCTGAGAATACACCAATAAAAACATTTGTGATCTCCGGAAAGTATACAAACAACGGCACGTTTTAAAACAAGCCATTGTGGGAGCTTGTTGTTTCCACATCCGCCTTTAAAAGGTTTGTATTTCCCATAGTTAATACTCACATGATCAAAACTTAAAAAACTCCATCTGCTCCCTTCATAGTCTTTTTTGTAAAAATTGTTTAAAACTTCTTGTATCATCTGAGATATTAATTTTTGTTTGTTGTTCCATTGATATATTATATGAGGGCTTGAATTGAAGTAAAACTTTTTTATTTGTTCTGCATTCTTCATTTTCACACATACGCTTAAAATAGCTTTGGTTCCTGGATTTTTAACCAACGATTGGGCAGCTGTAGGCCAATATTTACTTAAATATGACTCCATACTTAAACTTTTACTTCTTTCTGGAACTTCTAAAAATACCTGTTTGAAATATCCATTTAAAGCAGAATTACTGATTTTAGTTTTAGCTGTTTTTTCTTCCCTTCTTACTGTAGGAGGCGGCTCCTTCATCTTTACCATTTGTACGACGTTGTTTTTAACTATAAAATTATAATACTGTCTCATTTTTTTTTAAATTAAGTAATTTTGGGTTAAATTAAAATAAAATGCCTAAATCTCATAATACAGAAGCAAAAAAGAAAACAGTAGAATTTGTTGAGCCTTCAGCCCCGGTTGAATCGCCGCCCCCGGTTGTTCAGCTAACTCTGGGGCCCGAGAATGCTATTAAGGGAGAAAAGAAGACTGATAAAATTTATTTTTCTGATATCAGACAAAACGGCAAGACTGGCGTATTTACTAATATTGTAAGTAGGACGCCAGAAGACAAGCCAACACTTTTAACTTTTGGTTCAAACAAATATATTAATATTGAGTTGAATGATATGTTTGAACAGTTTTTAATGGGTGTGTATGATAGATTTGATCCGGAGTATATGGATTTGATTAATGACGCTTATCAAATTGAGGGAGTTTTGGAAACTTACAGAAGTCAAGGATTTGTAAAATGTAAGGTTGACCTAGAACGTTTTAATTCATCTTTCTTTTCAACTGTTGAGAAGGAGGGGCAAGTTAAAACAATTAGACCTTTGAAGAATGCCGACTTTCTATATGATAGAATTACAAACGGTGTTTATACTTTGAAGGTTACCGGACTTTGGAGAAAAGAAAGCCAGGTAAACGGTAGACTACAGACCACGCATAGCGGCCTTTCAATTAAAGTTTTAAATGTTTTAGTAAATGGCTATGCTAACTGTGAAAGTGAAGCTGACGAATATGAAAACTCTCAGTTTGCACAACTCAGAGAGGATAGTTTAAATCTTCTGAATGAGTAAAAAATAAAATTCAATAACCTACATCTCATAGAAGCTTGTGTTTGTTCTTCCATTTTTTATATATTTTTTTGAAAATATTTTAAAAAAATATATATGTAATAAAAAGGGGTGGGTTTTTTCGGATAGGATGGGTTTTTTTATTTCTATATTCATTTTTGAATTTTCGCTTTGCGCTTTATATTTCCATATATATTACCAGAACACCGGTAATATATATATTTTTTAATTTAATATTGTTGAAACTGTTGAGGTTCATATATTGGAAGATAGAACTTATCGAACCCATGCCTATACTTTCCTTTATCTCTTGCACTACTTCTATCAATCAAAGCAAAGCCGAAAGGAACAGACCAACAAGTATACAAAAAGTTTTTAAATTCTTCAAGTGTCATATCACGGCTGGCGTAATCAGTGTATATATTAAATATGTCTTTATCTGGGAGGTCGAAAAGTATTATTAGGTTTGAATTTCCACGTATAGTATGACGAGGCAAACTAAAAAACGACTGAGACAAATAAAAACAGTCTGTGTTACTGTGCCTGCCTCTTGTATAGTACTTCTCCGGTACGTCTTGTCTTTCTTTTAACAAGTCGTCAAATATCATTAAATTTTTATTACTACTGTTTAAATCTCGGGGATCCGGGACTTCATCGTCATTTTCATTAAAACATGGTGTAATTTTAGTTCCTTTCTTTTTTTTTGTTTCTTCTTTAATTTGTTCAAATAGTTCTTTTTGTGGGATTCCTCGGCTTTCTATCTCTTTCATGTTTTCAAAAATGCTATTAATGGCTTCTTTTGTTAGTTCAAATTCCAAAGCTTCACGTAAAAGTATATATTCTGGCTGTTGTTTCATTGACTTCCCAAATATATACAAATGATCGTAATCCAACCATCCAGGCCTTAAAAGTAAATTTAAAAGAGTTGTTGTTTTTCCACATCCAGACTCACCTATTATTAAACCTCGTGTACTTTGGGGTAGCATTGGGCTATTCTTTCTCTTGTTCTTGTTTAAATTACAGCTATAGTTTTTAATTTCCATGTCTTTAATTTAGTAAAAATTTTATTAAAATTAAAAATATGAGTTTAATATATTGTGTGAAATGTCGAAAAAAGACAGATACAAAAAACTTAAAACAGGAGACCACGAAAAACGGGCAAGCAGTTTTAAAAGGCTCTTGTTCTGTTTGTGGAGGGAAAAAGGCACAGTTTACAGCGGGAACAGCAAAGACTGGCGAAGGCTTAGTAAACAAATTTATAAACAATTTACCTTTTGAGATGCATCTCCCTGGTTATAATTTTGCAGGTCCCGGCACCAATCTTAAAAAACGGCTAAATCCAGATTTAACGCCCAAAGAATGGAGTAAGCCTATTAATCGCATGGATCTCGCTGCTTATCACCATGACATAGGTTATTTAAAACACACTGATACACCTACACGTAATAAACTCGATGAGGATATGTTAAAAGAACTAGATGGTATTTATAACCCAACATTAAGAGAACGGCTTGATCGTACATTAATAACCCCTATTTTAAAGGCTAAAGTACGTTTTGGAATGGGTAACGATACAAACAATAGTAAAAAAAAAAGCTGTGGGTGAAGAGTGGTAAAAAAGAACAACGAACACAAGGAGATAAAACTTTAAGTGATGAACTACACAGACCTTTACGCCGGAATTTTCCCACTCATCCGGTAATTGTTAAAAAATTAAATGAAACATGGGCCGCTGATTTAATGTTCATGCCTAAGAAAATTAAAAAAGGTGAAGCTGAAGGAATCGAAGAAATACAAAAAGCACAATTACAAAAAGAAACATTAACAGCATCAGAAAAACAGACAGAAAATTTAAATATTTTCTTGGTTGTAATAGATGTTTTCAGCCGTTACGCTTGGGTTCGTGAAATACCAAACAAACAAGTAAACAGCATTGTTAAAGCTTTTAATGATATTTTTCAAACATCAAACAGAAAACCTTTAAAGTTGTGGACTGATAGAGGGGGTGAATTCACGGGTTTGATTGACAAAGAAGAAGAAAAACCAAAAACAGCTTTTCAGTGTCCCAATTGTAAAGAATATTTTAAAAGTCAATCGGGTTTAACACAACATTTAAACCGTTTCTGTCCTGTCTTGTTTCCAGACAAAGCAAAGGAAGCAAAGACAAGATTAAAGGGGGTTGAGTTGTACCACACAGAAGGCAAACATAAAGCTACATTAGCAGAAAGATTAATTAAAACTTTGAAAGATAGGATAGGTCGATATATGACAGACAAAAACACAACAGATTATAAACCTCATTTACAAGAAATTGTAAACGATTACAACAATACACCACACAGAAACTTTAACGATCAGCTAACCCCAGAAGAGGCGAGTAATCCGGAGAATGAAGAAAAGATATATGAAATATTTTATAAAAATGCTCAGCCTAAAAAATTTAAAGCGGACCGTGTAACACAAAAAACGCCTTTAGAGGTTGGTGATCTTGTAAGAATACCAAGAAGAAAAGCGGCAGGCTTTGAAAAGGGTTTTACTGCTAATTGGACAAGAGAGATTTTTAAAATACGTGATATTAAAAATACAAATCCTACAACATATTTTTTAAGTGACGCCAAAGGCCACCACATAGAAGGGGCATTTTACAGAGAAGAACTACAAAAAACAAGGTTTAAATTTAAGGAGTGGATGGGTGATACTAAGCCAAGGATTAAAGAAAATGCAAGTTTAGGAATGCAAGCCGTGAAAGCTGAAGCAGAAAGACAGAAACAAAAGAAACAAAGACGACGGGACAGAAAGAAACAAGAAGGCCAAGGGTTAGAAATTTCTGAAAATGTAAGAAGGCTACCAATTAAATCTTTAAACAACTTTGAACTTTCTGATTTGTGTAAACATTTAAAAGGTTGGAGGGGTGTCTTTTCTCGTGATGCGTTGCCTGAAAAACCTAATGTTTACGAATGTGGAATATTAAACCTTGATGATAGCAGCGGTCCGGGTACGCATTGGGTGGCATGGCACAAAAACAAAAAAAATAAGTTCTATTTTGACAGTTACGGGCTACAGCCACCGTTGGAAATGCAGAGTTATTTAAAAAGTCCGATTTCGTATTCGTCTGATCAAATACAAAACCCTGAAACTGTTATTTGTGGTCATCTTTGTGTTCATGTATTAGAAAAATTAAATGAAGGTTATCATATACAACCTGTACAGGGTTCCCCCTGGCCATTTTTTTTCTTGAGCCACCACTTTCGCCAAATGAGAAAAGTTTGCGCCACATTAAAATAATTGGAGCCAGTTGGTGCCATTTTTAAAATGAAAGTACATGGGGTTGGCCAGGATAAAAAATTGGTTAATAAAATATCTTTTCTTTGTTTGTATCATGGGCAATGAAATAAATGGGAAATCATTTTTCCATTTGATTAGTTTTTTAACCCATATCAATATTCATTGCGTGAATATAGTTTGGCAGAAGGTGCTTATTTTCAGGGAAAATCCCAAGGTGAAAAAGGGGCATGGCTGTGCTTCAAAATGCTTTGATTGTTACCTGCTTGTTGTATAGGTTCCCCTTTTGATAGTTACTAACTTGCCCAGGTTTTAAGTAAATATCTTAACTCTTTCCCAAACGGCAAAATTTTAGATCGGTTGAAATTGAAAGCACTTGCAGGCGAAAAAATAAATGCGACTTTAAGACTGAAATTTGTTTTAGGAGGGGTAGAAAACATTGTGGGAAAAGGAGAGAATGCTGATAACCACCATTTTCTCCTTTGCCCACAATGTTTTCAAAAGGCTCCTTTCTCAGTGTCGTTAAAAGTCAGGATTGTATGATAAAAAGTAATAATGTTCAGAGGTATTCAGAAATTTCAAACTTGTTGCACGACGACGACAGTGCTACGGCAATATAACTCAACGTTGTATTCTTCAAAAACAGCGGAGCTAAAAATGTTAACTTGTCCGTATTGAATGCTCTGGCAGACAAGAAATTACTGAGTAATAAATCTTGTCTTTTGAAAGGCAGAAAACATTAATGGGCAATAAGATCATAATCGTAATCTACCGATCACTGTTTACATAAAAAAATAGCGACCGACTTCTTTAACTTAGAAAGGAATAATCGATCGCGAAAATTCCAGCTTGCAAACATAGGTGGCGAGCCGATAAATCAGTTATCCCGAGGTCCAATCTTCTTTCATTGATGTGTTAATTACCAAATTTAATCCAGCTAAAAATGGTGTGGTCGTCGCTAAATACGAACCATAATGCCCCGTATGTATCATGCATAACACAGAATCAAGGCGTGGCTTTAGAAATTATGGGCGGCGACTAAATCTCGTATCTGATTCCTGATTGGTTTGCAGTACTTCACGTTGTGTAAAAATAATGTTTTCACACCCTAGGATGCAGATGGGGCGTGGCGAAATTGCCATTTGATTGATAATCAGCATTGCATGGTGTATATGCGTGTATTGTGTGTAACTAGACAAATCCCATGTAATATACAGACTGTTATTTAGATCGCCTGCCGTGACGGGGTTTATTGGCGACAATTTACAAACTGCTTATCGATTTTTCGGTTATAGATATGCTTTCACGCATTGAGGTGACGGGGACCAGTATCAAAATGTACGGCGCCCCGATGTGAAAAATATCGGCGCCAGTCATTTTCGCCATTTGGCTTTTTCTTGCGCCACATTACAAAATCTGTCGCAAATGGCGCCAAATGCGAAGCCCAGCGGGAACCCTGCTGAAGTATCTCATTTAATGGATTTAAAAGAAAATGGTTTAATTTAAAATATAAAAATGTATAGTAGATATCCAGTAACTAAATTTGGTAAATTAGAAGAAAGAGAAAGGGAAGCCGAAGCCGTAGCCGGCGGTGTTTCCCTTCCTTTCATTGTTGATAATTTTTTAGGAAAAGATGGGGGAAAAATGAGGGGAAATATAGATATGGCAGGTCAGCCTATAAAAAATTTATCCGATCCTGTGAATCCTCAAGACGCAGCAACTAAAAATTATGTTGATACAGCAAGCGGTCATTCATTTTTTAGAAGAAAACCCAACCAAGGATATGTAGCAAGTAAAGATTTAGATATGGATGAACATTGAATTTTAAATTTACGTATGCCAATAGAAAACTTAGAAGCAGCAAATAAACTTTTTACAGAAATTACGGTTAATGATGTAAAAACAAGGTTAGAAAACAACAATCCACTTTTTTTAAATAGCAACAAACACAAAGCAAAGGGAAATATACACATGCAAAATTTTAAAATTGAAGGTTTGCCTTTTCCTGTGAATGACAAAGATGCAGCAACTAAAGTATACGCTGATGCTCTTGTTGAAGATAGAAGGCGAAGAATGGAAGCTAATAACCCTTTTACTTTTCAGAATGATGTGTATACAGCAAAAGGTAAAATAGATTTACAAGGTTTTAAAATAGAAAATGTTGCAAATCCGGAAAATCCCAAAGATGTCGTAAATTTAGAATATTTTAAAACGAATACGTCACATGCTTTTGTAAGAAAAAACGGGGGATTCGAAGCACAGGATGCCATATATTTAAGAAACAAGAAGCTGGGGGGTTTAAAAGATCCAGTACAAGACAAAGAAGCAGCAAATAAAAAATATGTTGATGATGAAATTGAAAAATTAAAGGACTATTGTGAAGAAAAAACAGCTGATATTGTTGCTGCAGGTGGTAACGTTGATGCTGGTGCTTTGGATGCTATTAAAACAGATCTTGAAAAAAATCAGGCCTTTAATACAAGGAATAGAAAAACATTTAATGCAAGGGGAAATATTAACATGAAACAAAAGGCGCTACGTAATCTACCGGAGCCAGAAGAAGAGACGGATGCAACAACTAAGGGGTATGTCGATGAAATGAAAGAATTTTTTGAAGAGAAGATTAAGGAACTGGAAAAACCAGAAGAAGTTAAAGAAAACAGGGATATGAAAGGTTTTAAAATTGTTAATGTGGGTGATGCGGTTGATCCTGAAGACGTAGTAAATAAAAAATATGTTGATGTAGAAGTAGCAAAAATAGTTGACGAACAAGAAAAATTAAGAGGTGTATTTAGAAGAGTCGTAAACAATGCTTTTAATCAACTTGAGACAAGTATTAATGAAGGGGAAGACAAGGTAAAAAAACTAGAAGAAATTTTTAATGAAGCTGTAAATAGACTCGAATCAGAAGATCAAGACAGAAAAGAAGAAACAGAGCGGATACGTGGGCTGTTTAATGAAAAAGTAAAAGAGTTAAATGAAGCAGACGGGAATATTAAAAATGATGTTGAACAATTAAGAACATTTTTCACGAATGAAGCAGCACAACACAAAAACATGAGAGGGTTTAAAATAGTAAAACTGGGAAATCCGGAAGATGAAAAGGAGACAGTTAATAAAAACTATGTCGACAACAATGTAAAAAAAGCCGGTGAAAATATAATTGACATGGCTCTATTTTCCTTTTCTCATTCTACTATTTTAATACGTGGTGAACTAGAAGGCCCGATAATTGGAATAGATGAAGTTGAAAATGCAAATAGAAGAATACCAACAGCTAACGGTGGTTTAATTAGTGTAGATGAAAAAGGCACTCCAATATTACCTAGTATTGTATATTTTGGAAAGCATGACGGGGGAGAGGTTACATATGATGCACAAGGAAAAATAAAAATTAAACCTAGCTATATATTTCCATTTCCGGGTGCTATTGTTAAAACTTCAGCTATTTTTACGTATGATGATGAAAAAGAAGAAAATTTTAAAGGGGTTTGTAGAATTACTGAGGGTGATGATGGAGAGGTAAGACCAGGAGAAAAGGAAAATATAGATTTAAGTGAAGGAATAGTTGAAGGAATTGGAAGAAAAAAAGAATATGAATACAATTGGAAGAAGAAATCAAGTGGGAAAATTATAAAACATTGTGACAAACCGGGGGAAATTGAAAAAAATAAGTTTAATGAATGTTCAAGTTTAATTGTGTTTTTTAAGTCATCACATCCACAAGTTAAACGGTGTGTGCCAACGTTTGCTGTTCAGCTTTTTAATTTCATTAACGTGAAAGAATTTTTAGAAGCAGTTAAAAATTTTAGTAAAGATTAAAGGATTAAAAATATATCATAATATTTAACCTTTTTCTAGGTTAAATATGTTATTCACTTTTGTTTTTTACATTCTCTTGTAATTCTCTCATTTCTTGGATGATACTACAAAACCCATAATTTTTTAAAAAAATCTCTTCTTTCATTTCAAGTAAATCTTTTAAAATATGTGGGTGGTCCCCTCTTCCGTTTTCTCCGTTTTCCAAACAAAAATAAACTTCAACATCAGGAAAAAAGAAAAAACTTAATAATTCATCAAGCTCTTCTATCTTTGTTATAATATCTTCTGTGTTCTCGTCAAATAAAAATAAATCATCATATCTATGTATATACACATTACAATCAACAACACAAGAAACGTAAAGTTTAAATTTTTCTTTTTCTTGCTTTCGTTTGCTCCATTCATAGTATAGGAAAGATTTAAACCGTTTTAAATATGTTATTGGTTTAGAGTAACTTATATATTTGTTAGGCTTCACCGCTGCAAATCTAAACTTCATCTGACTGTAAAAATCCCCTGCTGGCTTTTCTTCTTTTTTGGAATGGTTTGATTGGTTTTTTAATACTTCTGTAAGCTGATTTATAAAATACGAACTCATTTTATAAATCAATATTTTTTCTTAAATCAATTAAATTTTTCTTTTAATGCTGTTTACTTCCCTACAAACAGGACGTTTATTATTACTTATTAATTTATTACATTCCTCACACAAGCACAGATGACCGCAATTACAAAAAAGTATATTCGGTTTTTCAGTATAGCAAATTACACATTCATCAGATTTAAATGCTTCACCTGGATTAGTTACTTTTGAAAATTCAAAGGTAAAACGTAAACAATTAATTTCTTCTTCATGTGCAGAACGTAAAATTCTAATTTGTTCTAAATGTCTTTGTTCTTGTGTTAAAATTTTTTTGTTTAAAAGTTCTATTTCACGAAACCGTTCATCACCACATATTTGAAATGGTTTACTACTAATTTGATTAAATTTATTAATTTTAAAGTTTAGTTCTGCTTCCTTCTCTCCACACAAAAACTTTTTAATATTGGTTTTTCTCCATATTCCAAAATTTAAAGGATGTTCAATAAAAAAATATACTTTCATATCATCAAAACAAAATTTTTTTTAATATTTTATCTATTCTTGTAAGTTCTCCTAAATTACTGCTGCTGTTGTTGTTAAAAGAGTAAAGTCTAACACTTCTAAAAACACTTTCTCTTTTAATAAACAAACAACTTAAAAACAATGAAGAATAATATTCATTTTGCCTTTTGCTCCATTCATAGTAAATAGCAGGCTTAAACTCGTTTAAATATGATGTTATTTTTTCTTCATCATCTGATGAAAATTTAAAATTTAATTCTTTAAAATGTGTATCTTCTTCTTCTCCTCCTCCAGTATATTTAGAGTGTCTAATTTTATTTAATAGCACTTGTTTTAATGCGCTGTTTTGCGTTTGTATTTCCATTTTTATATATACAAGATTTTTTTAAATGATTTTAATTTTTAAAATTTTTTTCTGTTAATTAATATTTTAAAGGACAATGTATAATATTTGCTAAAACACAGCATTTTTTACATATATTAACAAGGGGAGAAGAAAAAAATATATTGACTTCTCCATTTTTACAAACTGAACAAAGAGGCATATCACAAATTGAACATTCAGATGAGGTTTTATAAATATCGTTATGAAATTCAATTCTTTTTTCTTCAACATCAATAGTTTTTAAAATTTCTTCAAAAAAAGTTTTTTGTTTTCCATTTTCTACATTTAAAAAATTCATTGTATACTGTGCTGCATGTAAAAATTTAATTAGTCTTCTAAATTTAACTAATGACATTAGTTTTAAACCTTCATCTTCTTCTTCATCATCACAAAAATGAGTATATGTAAAAATTCTATATTGATATTTAAAATTATAATCATAGCCCGTTTCTATTAATAGGTTATGCTTTTCTCTGTAACTGTCTCTGTATGATTGTATTTTTTCTAGTACTTTTAAAGATGTGGTGCCTTGTTTTTTTTCGTCGTTTCTTCCTTTTAATCGAAACAAAAAAAGTTTTTTTTCATATTCACCCATATTTAAAAAGTCATCACATTTAAATGTACAACCAACGTAAAGGTTAAAATCGCGGCCCGTTTGTTTAAGTTGGCTGTATTGGTTATAAACCATTGAATTAAAATTATCATATTCGCCTTTGCATCCACTCCAATTTAATTTTTCATAAATTTTATAATTCCCATCAGTTTTAAAAACTTCATAAGCTTTTAACTTAATACAATGTGTAATATTTTCTTTTTGTCTTTTTGTTAATATCATTTTTAATTAAAAATTCAATATCTTAAAAAAATATGACGTCATTACAAATAGTACTATCTAACAACAAAACAGATTTTACAACGGATTTTAACCCCACCATTCACTTAAATCAACCTTGTGAATTGGCTTTAATTAATCTTGAAACATATTACAGCATTCCAAATATTAAACCTGGTTTTAATCATTTTAAACTTAACAAAGGTGTGGATTCATGGAATATTACATTAAAAACAGGGAGCTTTAGTTTAGTTGATATTAACCGTGCCATTGAAGCTATATTTGATACACAAAATTTAAAAAATGTAAACAATGAATATCCTGTTAAATTACACGGTGATTTTAATACTTTTAAAACTGTGATGTATATAGAACCGGGCTATACTGTTGATTTTTCATCAAACTCTTTAAATCAAATTTTAGGTTTTGAATCAAAACTATATACAGCAGGAAAACATAAAAGTGAAAGTGATATTAATATTTTAGCTGTTAATAGTACAGTCGAACCTGCCCTGACGACCACCTGCAATAAACGACCCCCTGCTGTAAACGATCGCATGAAATTCCTCCCGACGAATTTTGCTATGTAAATGACCCGTAATAAGCGACCCCCTGGTGTCTCCGACCAGCGACCATGCAAATTTTGACTTTTTGAACCATTATACCCCAATAGGCGACCATTAAATTTCATACAAACCGTAAAAGACAATGCCAGACTGTTCGTAATTTTGTGCCAGTGACTACGCAAATCATACAGTTTCTCTCATATTAGTCCAAGATGAGGTCAAAAACCACAAAACTTTCAACATTTTTCCATCTTTCTCTTCAAATCAGCAACTATTATTTGAGTGCAGTCCTTAGAAAATTATCTGGACGACAATCCAAATATAAAATATTTTCGTCGCTAATCTCCAAGAGATCATAAATTTCCTGTGTAAACCTTTACCTGCATATGGTAGAGCAAGCTGTATGCGTTTTGATTGGTTGCTGTGCTATAAATAACCCAGGTGTATTTGCATAGATAGTGCAGTAAACCAGAAAATCAATAACTAACTGCGAGGTGTAAAGTTAATGTCTATTCAACAGAGTGAACCCTTGTAATGCTAGACTGATAGCGAGTGCAGGTAAAAATATGGTTGATTTGGATTTGCATTTGCATGACCACACATTAATCAGAGAGTTTTTGTTTATTTTTAAGAGCAAATTGCAATTTTGATTGTTTGTTTGATCTTTGATAAAAATGGTATGCATGATAGAAAGTTTCTGAAATTGTCAACATGCCATAAATTGGTGATGTGCCAATTTCCTTGTCTCGATGTCAAAATTATGACATATTAACTGTGATAGTTGGTCAACATAAAAGAACTGGTCAAATAAAAGACAGAGAATCTGTCTATGTGTGTGGGGGGAGGGAAAGAGAAAGAGGGTTAAACTGAAACAATAAAATATGATTTATAATTCCTAAAAATTAAATTGTACATCCAGATTAATGTGACAGATGTTATATTTTTTGTTATAGATCTATTTCAAGTGTATGTATTAAGTCATTCAATATCTTAATATCCTCGACAGGCATATTAAGAAGGGTCTTAAAATGATCTGAAAAAAATTCAAGTACAAGTTGAAAAGTTCAACCCTGCAATAGGAGACCACCTGCTGTAAGAGACCACTTTTTAGATTTCCCTTGGGTGGTCGCTTAAACCAGGTTCGACTGTATTTTAGTAAATTTAGATATTATTGAAGGTTCATATGTGAAGGGGCAAAAAGGAAATACAATATATTCATTTTTTCCAAGTGTTAACCCTGGTCATAAAATTATTGAACGCCCTCCATTTCCAATATACCTACCTTTGCTTTTAAATGATATATACAGTATTAGAGCAACTTTAACAGACCAAGATGGAGATTTAATAGATTTGAGAGGAGAAAACCTAACAATGCGTTTTCATATTAGGGAAATTAAAAACAATTAAAAAAATGACTAAAACTACATATATTGAAACAAAAATTACTCTTTCTGATAGTCAAAAAGAAAAAGTAACAGCTGCATACAAAAACAAGTGTCAAGTATCACTAAACCTAAAGCCCGAAAATGCCGGTGGTTCTGAAAGTTTCTATTTTACAAAAAGACAACTGGGAAGAATGAAAAAGGCTTTTGATGCTGGTAAAGGCGTAAATATTAATCTTTCATTTGCACAGATAAAATATAACGCTAAGCATGGAGGGCAGATAGCAGCTTTGGCTGCTCATGCTCTACCTTACGTTTTACCCGTTGCTAAAAAGGTTTTGCCAGCTCTTGGCCTTGATGCTCTTTCAGGATTGGCAGAAAAGGCAGTAAAAGCAATATTCGGAGACGGGCTATATTTGTCTAAAAATGGACATGTAGCACAAGTTGAAACAGATGGACACGGTTTGTATTTAACTCCCATAGATGTAAAGGGATCAGGTTTTAATGGTGATGGTATGTTTTTGGTAAAAGACGGACAAGTACAGGATGGCATGGGCTTACTTTCTAATATTCCTTTAATCGGTCCTTTGCTTAAATCTATAATTTAATATTAAAAACAATGGAAAACGTGAAAATAGGAGAAAAAGTTAAAAAATATCATGGTGACTATACAAAAATTACGATCAATTTAACGGAAGAACAAAAAGAAAAAATTAAAAAAGAAATTTTAAAAAAAAATGATGTAAGCCTTCAACTGTCACTTAAAAATATTAAAGGTGATGCTTCGGTTTTTCTGCATGCTTACCAATTAAGAGAGATGAAAGAAGCTTTTGAAAAAGGAGGAGACTTTAAACTAAATTTAAGCATTTCTCAAATGCGTATGATCATTAAGGATAATAATTATTAAAAAAAAGATGAATCAACCAAAAACTATTTATTGGGGTCCACTAGACAGCGTTAAATTTCCAGCATTTAAAAAGTCAGGCACAACCTGGCAAATATACACACAGTCAGCCTTAAAGCTTGAACCAGGAGAAAAAAAATTAATTGGTTTGAACTTTGGCTATATGTTAACTGATGGCTTGATTTTGGTGATACCGACAGAAGAGATTAAAAAGAATCTGGAATTTAAAAACCCTTTTTATTGTGAAACCAAGACAGACAATATTAAAACAACGCTTTTTAATTTTTCAAAAAACACCGTATTGATACCAGAAAATACACCGTTTTGTTTTATCAAATACTTAAAACCTTAAGTTACTATTAATAAAATGTCAGAGTTAAAGGAAGAAACAAACAACAGTGGTTTATATCCTAATGTTGTAAGAAATGACCCATCCGCTCCGGTTGCCATCATAGAAATGACTGACAGAGGCCAAAGTTTCCGATTAAACAAAATTTCAGAAGTTCAAAAGTACCTAGAAGAAGAAGTAAGGATTACAGGAGCCCTATCAAAGAAGTATATGAAGTTTAGTAAATACGTGGATAACGTTGAAAGTGGTCTTACAGTGGCAGCAATGGGAGCAGGAGCGGGAGGCTTAGCCTTGCTTAGTACCATTGTTGCTATCCCTGCAACGATCGCCCTCGAAGTTGGCGCCTTGGTTGTCGGATTGGCAGCAGTAACAAGTAAATTTTTTACAAGAAAAACAAGAACCAAGAGCGAGAAGCACGCCGATATTAAAAATATTGCAATGGCTAAGTTGGATACGGTTAATACTCATATTTCACAGGCTATAGCTGATAACAAAGTTTCACATGAAGAGTTTAATTTAATCATGGAGGAATTAACAAAATACAAGGAACTAAAGGAAGAAATCAGGAGCAAGACCAACAAAAAAAAGAAGGCAGAAGAAAACAGTTTAATCGAGAAGGGAAAGAGGGAAGCACGCGAGGAATTCAGGAGACTGGTAGAAAGGAACCATGGCGGACCTCTCCCTTACTAAGCTTTACAATGCCTAAATTTAATTTTAGTTGTTCTTGTGTGATAAGCAATATGGAGTAAAATATATTAAGTATTTAAGCTTAATACATTTTAAGTATTACAACCATTAAAAAAAAATGTCGTTTGTAAACATCACAGATATTAACAAAAGAGACGAAATTGTAAAAAAATTTCTATCTTTACAAAAACAAATACAGACAAGGGATAGGATGGAAAAAATGGGAGAAATAGGGAGAGACGAAGGGTTAAGTAAATTTTTTAAGCCTGTTACAACAGGAACAGAACAACTAGGAAAAAAACTTACAGAAGAAATTGGTAAAATTGCAAAACCAGAAACTGGTGCGGTGCCTCCTCCTCCTATTGATGAAGAGGATGAAGCTAAAAAATATAATATATATGATGATCCTGAAATAAATAAATATTTTAATAAAATAGAACAAAATGACACTATATATATAAAATATGGAAAAAAAGAACCAATTTTTTTAATGGGTGTTCATCCTTTGAATGTTACTAAAAACAAAATAGAATATATGGGGAAAGAATACGAAAGAACGCCAGAATTATTAGATTTAATTTTTTCTGTTAGACCTCCAATTAATTCAAAAATCCATCATCCACAAGCTTACAGTGACTTTAAAGATATGATGAGAGATGCAGACATTCTTCTCGAACCTGGTGAACGTAAAGAAATGATTTTTAACAAAGATATAAAAAGAACGAATAAAAGGTGGTCCAATCTTTTAGGTGTTGTAGCAGATGACTTAATATTAGAACATAGAAACAAAGTTAGGAAAGAAGAAACAAAACAACGGGGAGAAAAAATAAGAAAAATAAAAGAAAAACAAACAAAGAAAAGTAAAAGGCAACAAGACCCCACAGATGGTAAAGGAATACTAGACACAGCTGTTAAACTAATTAAAAAGCATCATCAAGCAGAAAACAAAGCAAGAGAAAAACAAGGAAAAGGACAAAAAACTATAATACTTTCATCGGATCCATTGGCTTTAGCCGATCGTTTAAGTCTTTTATGTGGTAGTGTTAAAGCAGGAAACACGGGGCTTAAAAATGAAATAGTAGAGGTGTGTAATGAATTAATCAGAAAAAAATTAATGTCAAGAAAAGAAAGAGATGAGCTTTTAAATACTGTTTAAATTAAAAATGATATAGTTAAAAAATGATCATTACAGAAGATGAACCAGGCTATGAAATGGAATACGTATACGGTGGAGCTGGTCTTTTTACTCCGGTTGCTGACTTCTTTTCACGTGTTTTTTCGAGTGGTGCAAGTAAAGCAGCACAAAAAGTAATAAAAACAACAGCAAAAAAAATAGCTGCTGATACAAGTTAAAAGCTTCTTGATGCAGGAAGTAAAAAGGCGGAACAGCTAGCAAGAGATAAAATTAAAAGTTTGTTGAGTAAGAAGCAAACAAAAAGAAATGTAAAAGTTTCTGATGCTCCACCTGTTGCAACGATCCCCCTCGACTCTCCTAATCTTGGAGTAATACCAAGAAGACAAAAAGGATTAAATGAAGGACTCGGTATTAAAGTCATTTAAAATATTAAATCATTAATGAAAAAATATTAAATATGGCTTATGCAAGTATATTAAATTGGAAAGAAGAAATTCCAGTTGATGAATCAATTGAAAGTTATCAATTTCATGAATATCCACCAGACAAGGGAACAACACAACTAAGTACACCGGGTGAAATCAGGCTAACAATCGAATCACAAGACGTTTTTACTCATACTTCAAAAAGTTACTTACATATTGTAGGTTCTCTTTTAAAGGCTGATGATACAAGATATGTAAGAGAAGACCTTGTCTCTATAGCAAACAACGGGATATTAAATCTTTTTAGACAAATTAAATTTATAATATCAGGTCAAGAAATTGAAAATATACTTTACCCAGGGCAAACTACGACAATGCTCGGGATGTTAAAATATCCTGATGATTTTAATAAATCAAGAGGATTAAATCAGTGTTGGTTTAAGGATTACGAAACAGGAGGAGCCGAAGTCTTAAATGTCAGGTTTGATACAAGACGAAAATTAATTTTGGGAGGTGATGCAGTAGGTAATTTTTCTTTTTTAATTCCTCTTTCTCATATTTTTGGATTTTTTGAAGATTACAAAAAAATCATATATGGAGTAAAGCACGAACTAAGCCTAATTAGAAAAGAAGACAATGAAGCAATTCATCTTTCACGAGGTACGCGGCCTGTAGGTGGTGTTGATACAAGATATGAAAGGGGGCGAATCCTAATTACAAAACTTTCTTGGTTTGTACCACATGTTTTACCTTCTGATGAAAGGAGATTTGCACTTTACAAAGAAATAGATAGTAAAATTGAAACAAAAATAGGGTTCAAAAGTAGACAACGTGAATCCATAATTGTGCCACAAGCTACAGAATTTGTATGGAGATTAGCAGTAAAATCAGCAGCAGAAAGGCCGCGTTTTTTGGTTCTTGGATTTCAAACAGGAGATAAAGATCTTCAAGAAGAAAACCCGGCTATATTTAACCATGTAAATTTAACTAATGTACACGTATATTTGAACACTGAAAGATATCCTGAAATAGATTACAGTATTAATTTTAGAGACAATGAATACTCACGAGCATTTTTTGAAACTTCAAACTTTAGATATATTACACAACGCATACCAGAGGTAAATTCAAACTTTTCAATAAATTCAATAGACTTTAAAAATTTGTATCCTTTGTTTGTTTTTGATTTGACAAAGCAAAAGACGAGATTGAGGGCCTCAATTGTGGATATTCAGATCAGAGCTAAGTTTGCAGAAAATGTACCAGCGAACACAAAGGCCTACGCTGTAGTAATGTCTGATAAAATATTTAGTCTTCAATCTGATGGTAAAAAGATGAATCCAGTATTTTAAACAAATAATATTAAAAAATCTATATATGTTTAATTAAACATATGAAGATTATATCAATTCATAGTATAATGTAACTTTTCTATCTGCTTTCTTTTTTAACGGGTGCCTCTTGTTTTCACCTAATAAAATTTTCGTTGGAGCTTTAACCTTTGTTAAATCTTCAATTTTATCAAGTTCTTCTTGTAAAAAATAACCTTTAACTGGATATCTCCCTTCTTCATTTTTAATATATAGTATTCTTGTGTTTTTAGTTCCTTGAAAAAATTCAGAAAATGCACCAGCTTCATATTCACCAGGTTCTACTTCTGTTAAATCAAACGTTTTTGTTTCTTTAGTTTTAGGTTTTGGTAAATTTAGCAAAGGTTGATTAAATAAATCTTTTTGTAATTCCTTAAATTCTTTTTCAATTTTTTCCATTTCTCCATAAATTTTTTTTAAATCCATTTCTGTTTTATATGCATCAAACCAGTTTTGAGCTAATAAAAAGTTGTCTGGATTTGGAGAATAAACTATTTTGTGTAATGGCATGCAGAAAAATCTTACACCATCTTTTTTTTCTTGTTTAGTTGCTATGTCAAGTTCCCGAAAAAAAATATTTCTCCATTTTTCATTTTTAAACTGTTTTTTCATTTGCCCACTTGCAAAATATAAACCTTTTTCTTTGCTTTCTCCAAAAGTAAAAAGTATTTTAATGGGCACCTCTTTACTCCTTTCATTAAATTTACATATTTTAAAAGCATATACTCTAATAAATTCTTCTTTTTCTAATTTTCTTCTGATTTCATCAATATTAAATCTTTCATTTAAATATTTTTTAACCTCTTCTTGTCTTTCCAATGCTCTTTCTTTTTTTTTAATAAATTTTTCAATTTCTTGTATTCGTTTTTTATTTAATATTTTTTCTGCTTCTTGTTTTAATTTTTCTTCTTCCCTTAATTTTTTCATTTCTTCCAACCATTCTTCATTTCTTTTTTTACAAGCTATTTCTAATAATCTTTCTTTTCTTTTTTTTGTAGAAAGTAAAACAATTTTAAAATTAGGTTATTTTAATTTGTAGATTTTAATTTTTTCTAAAATTGAGTTTCTTTCTCCCGGTCTATGATGGTTAGCCTTTTCCGTTCTTAATACTAATTGTATATTTTTCGTATGAGGAAAAAAATCACTAATATCAGGCAAATCTTTATAATTTCCATAAAATTTTGTTGGGCGATTTGTGGGGGCTATAAAAGTTGGAGCCTTTCTAATATAGCTTTTTTCTGGTAAAAAACTTATTACTTTAACATCTTCCAATTTTCCTTTTTTATTTTTTTTTTTGTCCTTCAGTTTTTATTTCATATTCAATAACATTAACTGGTAAAAGATTATATCCAAATTCAGCAATGGCTTCTTTTTTTGCTTTTTCCCACCGTTTTAAAAATCGTTCTTCTGTTTCATTTTTATAATCTTTACCATTGGTGTAAAAATTACCAGCAACACGACCAGTAACAATCGAGCCATATTGTGCCATGAATATAGTTCGTTGTGTCTTATCACAAATTAAAGCACTTCTATCAATTTTAGATGCTAAATTTAACCAGTGCTGTGCTATTGGCTGTACATGAAAAATTTTTTCATTTTTAATTTTATTAAATTCTTCTTCTGTAAGCTTTTCATAGTTCTCATCTAATTTTAAACTAAAAATCGAAAGTTCAAGACGTGTTACACCACATTCTATAACTCGCCGTTCATGAAAAAGCCTTTGAAGATATGGATCATCAGGATTATATATTAATTCAGCAAGATGAGCACCTAATTTTTTTTGTGTGTTTCCTGCTTCAAGGTTAGAAACGATTTTATTATAATATTTACCATTAACGGTTGTATTCCCTTCATTTCTTACAAATTTTATTATTTGATTTCCCGATCTTTTTTTTACTTTTTCTCTATCAAGTAAAACCATTTTTTCTTTCCATTCTTCAAAATCACTTTCATAAAATTCTCCATCTTCTTCATCATAGTATGAAAGCGGTGCTTTTTCTTCTTCTTCTCTATACCAACCACCATCTAAAAAAAAGTAATATAAAGCATCTGGGTCAAGGGTCCCGAGTAAATCTCTCGTTACATCTATTTGAAAAATTAAAAAACCTTTTCTCATTAATGATTTATCTAATTGCTTTAGATTTTCCAAAATTATTTTATAAGGAATATTTGAAATATCAACTTTAACAGCAACAACCGCAGCTTGTTTTTCATTTTTCTTTTTTTTAAACAATTGAGCATTTCTTAAAATTCCACCACCATTAAACCGATTTTTTAAACTTACCCTATTAACTATAAATTTATTATCTTTAGATTTTTCATAAATTCCAGGTGTGCTATATATTTTTGTTTTTTTACATGAACGAGCAAAATAATGTTCACAATCATCTTTAACGTAATTTAAATTTAATATTGATGGTGCAATTTCATTAATTTCTAAGTCGTCCCCTTTTTCTTTTTTCAAATCTTCAAAAGTTTTAAGTTCGTAGCCCCCTTCTTTTCTTTCTTTTATTTCATCTTCAAAAACGTAACCCCCAATATATATATCATCAAAAAAAGGAGGAAATTCATCTAGAGGCGTTGCACACATTAAACCTTTTGAATTTTCAATATATGAAACATCAGAAATATCACTAATAGCATTAGAATTATATAAATTTTCTTTTGCTACATGAAATAAAACACTTGTTTCACTTTTAAGCCCGGATTTATTAAAATCAATACACAGTGGTTTAATAACCTCTCCATCACTATATTCTTCTTTTTCTATATCCATTTTTTGAATTTCTATTTCTTCGCTTTTAAACTCCATTTTTTTATAATATAGAAAAAAACTTAAATCATTTTAATTTTTGCGTTTTAAATTTCTTTTTTCTTTTTTCTTTTTAATTCGTTTGCTTCGTTTGTTTCGTTTGCTTCGTTTGTTCTATATATCCCTTTAAAGCCCGATACGCCCCAAGTTCGCCCCCTTAATCCCTTCCTTCATATATCGCCCTTTAACACGACAAACACAGCTAACCGACAAACCGACAAAACCGGAAAGCCCAGAAAGCCGACAAATCGACAAACCGACAAATCGACAAACCGACAAACTGACAAACCGACAAACTGACTAATCGACAAAAGTGAAAAACAAAAGAAGGGGGGCGACAGCTAACGGGCAAAATTGATAAAACGGCTCAAAACTGACTGAGTGGATGACTGACCAGCAAAAGGGGGAAAGGGGAGGGGAAAGCAAAAAGGGGAAAAGAGAAGGGGGAAGGGAGAGGGTGGAGGGTGCACCAGCGAAAAAAGGGGTGCGAAAAAGTTTTTTTGGGGGCTTCGTTTATATATATACATTGTGTGCATTTGCAGTATTTTGCGTTCGCGCTCTTCCTTTTACTCTCTCCTGGGGTCAAAACTGGCCCCGCCCCGGGGGTCACAATTTCCAACATAGGAACAGAGAAGGAAAACTTTAAAAATTTTCTTCTCTAAAACTAGAAGGCATAGAGCTTTGTAATTTGGCATGAAGCATCTCCTAGTGGACCTCTACAAAATTTGTTCATATGATTCCCTTGGGGTCAAAACTGGCCCTGCCCCAGGGGTCACAAGTTCGAACATAGGAACAAAGAGGTAAAACCTTAAAAAATCACCTTCTCTGAAACTGCAAGGCGTAGAGCTTTGATATTTGGTATGTAGCATCTTCTAGTGGACCTCTACCAAGTTTGTTCATATGATGCCCCTGGGGTCAAAACTTGCCCCGCCCCGGGGGTCACAATTTCCAACATAGGAACAAAGAAGGAAAACTTTAAAAATCTTCTTCTCTGAAACTAGAAGGCATCGAGCTTTGATATTTGGTATGTAGCATCTTCTGGTGGATCTCTACCAAGTTTGTGCATATGATGCCCTTGGGGCAAAAGTTGGCCCTGCCCCGGGGTCACAAGTTCGAACATAGGAACAGAGAAGGAAAACTTTAAGAATCATCTTCTCTGAAACTGGAAGGCGTAGAGTTTTGATATTTGTAGCATCGCCTAGTAGACCTCTACTAAGTTTGTTCATATGATGCCCTTGGGGTCAAAAGTTCAAACATAGGAACAAAGAAGGAAAACTTTAATGTTTTTTTTCTCTTAAATGGGAAGGCATAGAGCTTTGATATTTGGTATGTAGCATCTCCTAGTGGACTTCTACCAAGTTTGTTCCAAGGATGCTGCTTGGATCAAAAATGGCCCAGCCCCTGGAGTCACAAGTTCAAACATAGGAACAAAGAAGGAAAACTTTAAAATTCTTCTTTTCTGAAACCGAAAGGTGTGGAGCTTTGATATTTGGTATGTTGCATCTCAGAGTGGACCTCTACCAAGTTTGTTCATATGATGCCCCTGGGTCAAAACTGGCCCCGCCTGGGGGATCACAAATTCGAAGATAGGAACAAAGAAGGAAAACTTTAAATTTCTTTTTCTCTTAAACGGGAAGGTGTAGAGCTTTGATATTTGGTATGTAGCATTTCCTAGTGGACCTCTACCAAGTTTGTTCATATGATGCCCCAGGGTCAAAACTGGCCCAGCCCCGGGGGTCACAAGTTCGAACATAGGAACAAAGAAGGAAAACTTTAAAATTCTTCTTTAATACTGGAAGGTGTAGAGCTTTGATATTTGGTATGTAGTGATTCTCTTCTAAGTTTGTTTGCCCATCTAAGCGCAACAAGTTCATTGAGTTCAAAATTGGGTCATCTTGGGTCATAAACTAGGTCACTAGGTCTAATTAAAGAAATACCTTGTTGGCACTCTCATTATTTGCTCAATTGCCTTGAAAATTAGTTAGAAAGTTTGTCTTTATAAAGTCTCACATAAGATTAATTTGGGTCAACTTGGGTCATAAACTAGTTCACTGGGTCAAATTAAAGAAATACCTTGTTTGCACTCTGGAGGCCACATTTATTGCTCAAATGACCTGAAATTTGGCAAGAATGTTTGTCTTGATGAAATACCAGATGAGTTTGGATTTGGGTCACCTGGAACCATAAACTAGGTCACTAGGTCAGAATAAAGAAATACCTTGTGGGCACTCTAGAGGCCACATTATTTGCTTAATTGCCTTGAAAATTGGTCAGAATATTTGTCTTTGTAAAATCTCACAAGAGTCTGAATTTGGGTCAACTGGGGTCATAAACTAGGTCACTTGGTCAAATTAAAGAAATAGCTAGTGGGCACTCTAGAGGCCACATTTATTATTCATTTGATTTGAAAATTGGTTAAAATGTTTCTTTTCATATAGTCAAAGACCAGTTCAAATTTGGGGTCATAATCTAGGTCACTAGGTCAAATTAAAGAAATATCTTTAGGGCACTCAAGGCCACACTTTTTGCTCAGTTGACTTGAAAATTGGTCAGAATGTTTGTCTTCATGAAATATGAGTTTGAAGTTGGGTCACCTGTGGTCAAAAACTAGGTCACATGGTCAAATTAAAGAAAAACCTTTAAGGCACTCTACTAAGGTGAGCGACCCAGGGCCATCATGGCCCTCTTGTTTCCTGTTCTTTTCATAACAATTAAAAAATTTAAGCCTTTGCAGACAACTCAAATATTGCTCAAACAATGGGATTTGGCTTTGTAAAGGTAAGAAACTTTTTGGAAAAAATTAAGAAAATACTGAATACCAACAGTTTCTACTTTTCCCCATAATGATATCAAAGCTCCTTTTATGGTTCTGAGACCCTTGTCGCACAATTCCTGGGTTACAAAAACCCCGACAAGAGAGGCTTTTGAAGACTTTCTGTGTGACTAGAACAACATGCTGGTTACCAGCATTTTCTCCCCTTTTGACAATGTTTTTTGTCCTTTTAAAAACAAATTTCATCAGTGGAGCGCAATAGAATATGGGTTGTAAAGGTTTAAGGATTCACAGATTTTAAGCTACACTGTCTAAAGTCCTGTGAGCCTAAATTATGACCAGCTGTCAGTCATCTGTCAGTGTGCTATGAGTTACCTTTCAAGCATTTCTTTTGAAAGTAGTGCCATTTCCAGAAATCCAACAAAAATGAACTTGTGACTAAGGCCAGGGTAGGCCTTCCACATGGTCACTTATTTCATTCACCAATTTTTGCTTAAAAGGCATTCATGTATTTTCAAAAATTGACTGTAGCCAGAGCTTCTGGAAAACAAGAAGAATGTCCTTTGCCATTTTTTCTCTGAAACATCTTTACCTGATAGTCACAGCACAGCTGTTCTCAAGCAACAAGGTATAAGTATATGTACATTCAACCCTTTACCACACAATCCTGATTTTTTATGACCTTGAAAAAGAAGCCTTTTGAAAACATTTTGGGAAAAGGAGAAAATGCTGGTTACCAGCATTTTCTCCTTATTCTACAGTGTTTTATTCTCTTTCAAAGGTATGCTCCATCCTTTAATTCACATTTGAATTGTTGTCTGCAAGACTTGGTGCTTTCAAAATTGATCGGTATAATATTTTGTTGTGTGGTAGAGAGTTAATCCTTTTCCAGACAATCCCCTGAGAAAGAGGCCTTTTGAAAACAGTGTGGGAAAAGGAGAAAATGCTGGTTTCTGTTTTCTGTCCTTTTGCAAACAAATCTCACCATGTGAGCCATCTAATTTGTCATTTGCAAATGCTTTTATTTCAGATAAGTGTAAAATTCTATTATGTGGTAAAGGGTTAATTCAAGCATTGATTACACATAGTGTGGTAGCTCAAACTATCAACTTTCTTCAAAGAATTTTCCTTTTTTGTCAAAACCTAGTTTAAGTCCTTGTAGCAGGACAAAATTGAAACCCTTTGTGGACAACAAATAAAGTGTGTCTCAAATAATGGAACTTGCCTTTAACCCTTTACCACAAGATATGATTTTGGACAGGACCAAAATGACATAATTTGCGAACAAGAAATTAAATGAAGCTCAAATGATGATTTCTGTCTGTCTTTGATCTTGTAAAACACATTGTGGGAAAAGGAGAAAATGCCAGTTGCCAGCATTTGCCCCATTTTCAACTGCATGTATATTTTCAAAAGATTTTTTTTCAAGGGTTGTTAAAACTCAGGATCTTGGGGTAAGGAGTTAATGAAGAAGAAAACATAATGCAATGTATGGTTACTAGCATTTTCTCCTTTTCCCATGATGTTTTCAAAAGCTGTCTTCTTGAGGGTCTGAAAATTTAAGATTGTTTGGTCAAGGATTAATGCAGCATAAAGATATTAACAGTGTTTGAAAATTAAAGCATTTTTAATCTACAGTGTTTATTTATTTATAGACTTTATCTTCCTTAACTACTTCCACAGTGATTGTGTTTGATGCAAGATGATGTAACAGTATTGTCAGAACTTTGATTCTCCAACATTAGACACTCTCGGGTGTGAACTCTCATTATTGTGACAGCAGTTTTTGTGAAATGGCCATTAATGTACGCCATCACAAATCTGACCTGTTTTAGAACAACTGTTTTCAAAGTAAAAACATTGTGATATTGTCATAGCCCTGTACTTCTCTGTGTCCATGTCTGTGTTGTTGTAGTGCAAAAACTTTGACATTGTATCTTTGCTATTGCTGCATTTATTTACTGTACTTAAAACTTAAACTATGTGTTAACCCTTTCCAAAACAACAAATCTTGGACTCTGCTGCATTGACTGCATCTAGATATGAAGAATTCATATATGATACAAATGATATGAAGGTCTTTAACAGGGTAGAAAACATTATGGGAAAAGGAGAAAATGCTGGTTACCAGCCTTTTCTCCTATTCCCATATTGTTTTCGAAAGGCAGATTCCTGAAGGTCTATACAACTCTGGATTGTGAGTTAAAGGGTTAAACTATCAAAAGAGGAACTGAACACATACCATGTGGGCAGATAACATCTGAAAATAGGTTTGACACAGTAATGCCTGGGTTTTTTTTTGACTTGGAATTTTAGCTGAAAATGCATCTGTAGTCTAGCAGTGGCACCTGCATTTGGTGCTCTTTATTGCTCTTGCAGTAGACAGAGGACTAAGTACATGTAGTTGGTAAAGGAAAAATTGATTGTCACAAGCAGTTCTTCATTTTCCAAAAATGGTTACCATTGGAAAAAAAAAAGAATTCATGTACTTGTATTATTATAAAGCAATACATTTTTCCTTTCCTCAAATATTGCTAATTTGTGTTTCTTTGTTCTTGTTAGGCAACCTGTATGATTATGTTTAACTGATTCTTCAAGTAATGAAAATTTACATAATGACTATAATTATGTGTTTTGTTTAACTGTTCTTTACACAAGAAAAATTTAGACTTATCCAAATTGAAAGCATTGGCAGGCGACAGTTTCAGTTTGACTTTATCTGTCATAGCATTATCAGCATTTTCTCCTTTTCCCACAATGTTTTCAAAAGGATTCTTCCTCTGGGTCATTAAAACTCGGGATTGTGTGGTAAAGGGTTAACTCTGTACCATATGAAAAAATGGTAGATTGGCTCATATGGAAAACCTTTGCTTTTGACAAAAAAAGAGGATTTTTCTTTGAGAGAGAAGAAAACATTGTTGTAACCCTTTACCGCACAGCAACATTTTAGTCTCGTCCATGTTGAAGGGATTTAAAGAAAAGAAGTCAAATATTTTTCAAATAATAGTCTTTCCTTCTTGAATTGATAAGAACTTTATTGGAAAAGGGGTAAATGATGGTTATCAGCATTTTCTCCATTTTCCACAATGTTTTCAAAAGGCCTCTTTCTTAGGGTTGTTAAAACACAGGATTGTGTGGTAAAGGGTTAAAAACACAAAATGTGGGCCTCAAGCATTTATCCCGTTTTCAAAAGCCTTCTTCTTCAGGTTTTTAGCTCACCTTAGCACAACGTGCTAAAAGGTGAGCTATTGTGATCGCCCTATGTCCGGCGTCCGTCGTCTGTCAACAATTTCTTTAAACATCTTCTTCTCCTAAACCACTGGGCCAATCTTGATGAAACTTGGCAGGGATGTTCCTTGGGTGAAGCTCTACCAAAATTGTTCAAAGAATTGAATTCCACCCACAACTCTGGTTGCCATGGCAACAAAAAGGAAAAAAAGGCAAAATCTTTGAAAATCTTCTTCTCTGAAACTAGAAGGCGCAGAGCTTTGATATTTGGTATGTAGCATCTCCTAGTGGACCTCTACCAAGTTTGTTCATTTGATGCCCCTGGGGTCAAAACTGGCCCCGCCCCAGGGGTTACAAGTTTGAGCATAGTCACAAAGAAGAAAAATTTTAAAAATCTTCTTCTGTAAAACTTGAAGGTGTAGAGCTTTGATATTTGGCATGTAGCATCTCCTAGTGGACCTCTACCAAGTTTGTTCATATGATGCCCTTGGGGTCAAAACTGGCCCCGCCCCGGGGGTCACAATTTCCAACATAGGAACAAAGAAGGAAAACTTTAAAAATCTTCTTCTGTAAAACTAGAAGGCATAGAGCTTTGATATTTGGCATGAAGCATCTCCTAGTGGACCTCTACCAAGTTTGTTCATATGATGCCCTTGGGGTCAAAACTGGCCCTGCCCCGGGGGTCACAAGTTCGAACATAGGAACAAAGAGGAGAAACTTTAAAAATCATCTTCTCTGAAACTGGAAGGCTTAGAGCTTTGATATTTGGTATGTAGCATTGCCTAGTGGACCTCTACCAAGTTTGTTCATATGATGCCCCTGGGGTCAAAACTGGCCCCGCCCCGGGGCTCACAAGTTTGAGCATAGTAACAAAGAAGGAAAACTTTAAAAATCTTCTCTTAAACTTGAAGGCATAGAGCTTTGATATTTGGTATGTAGCATCGCCTAGTGGACCTCTACCAAGTTTGTTCATATGATGTCCCTGGGGTCAAAACTGGGCCCACCCCGGGGGTCACAATTTCCAACATAGGAACAAAGAAGGAAAACTTTAATAATCTTCTTCTCTGAAACAGGAAGGCATGGAGCTCTGATATTTGGTATGTAGCATCTTCTAGTGGATCTCTACCAAGTTTGTGCATATGATGCCCTTGGGGCAAAAGTTGGCCCTGCCCTCTGGGTCACAAGTTCAAACATAGGCACAGAGAAGGAAAACTTTAAGAATTATCTTCTCTGAAACTAAAAGGCTTAGAGCTTTGATATTTGGTATGTAGCATTGCCTAGTAGACCTCTACTAAGTTTTTTTCATATGATGCCCTTGGGGTCAAAATTGGCCCTGCCCTGGGGGTCACAAGTTCAAACATAGGAACAAAGATGGAAACCTTTAATTTTTTTTTTCTCTTAAATGGGAAGGCATAGAGCTTTGATATTTGGTATGTAGCATCTCCTAGTGGACTTCTACCAAGTTTGTTCCAAGGATGCTGCTTGGGTCAAAACTGGCCCTGCCCCTGGGGTCACAAGTTCGAACATAGGAACAAAGAAGGAAAACTTTAAAATTCTTCTTTTCTGAAACCGAAAGGTGTGGAGCTTTGATATTTGGTTTGTTGCATCTCCTAGTGGACCTCTACCAAGTTTGTTCATATGATGCTCCTGAGTCAAAACTGGCCCGGCCCAGGGGGTCACAAGTTTGAAGATAGGAACAAAGAAGGAAAAACTTTAAATTTCTTTTTCTCTTAAACAGGAAGGTGTAGAGCTTTGATATTTGGTATGTAGCATTTCCTAGTGGACCTCTACCAAGTTTGTTTATATGATGCCCCTGGGTCAAAACTGGCCCAGCCCGGGGGGTCACAAGTTCGAACATAGGAACAAAGAAGGAAAACTTTTAAATTCTTCTTTAAAACTGGAAGGCGTAGAGCTTTGATATTTGGTATTCTCTTCTAAGTTTGTTTGCCCATCTAAGCGCAACAAGTTCATTGAGTTCAAAATTGGGTCATCTTGGGTCATAAACTAGGTCACTAGGTCAAATTAAAGAAATACCTTGTTGGCACTCTCGAGGCCACATTATTTGCTCAATTGCCTTGAAAATTAGTTAAAAAGTTTGTCTTTATAAAGTCTCACATAAGATTAATTTGGGTCAACTTGGGTCATAAACTAGTTCACTGGGTCAAATTAAAGAAATACCTTGTTTGCACTCTGGAGGCCACATTTATTGCTCAAATGACCTGAAATTTGGCCAGAATGTTTGTCTTGATGAAATACCAGATGAGTTTGGATTTTGGTCACCTGGAACCATAAACTAGGTCACTAGGTCAAAATAAAGAAATACCTTGTGGGCACTCTAGAGGCCACATTCTTTGCTTAATTGCCTTGAAAATTGGTCAGAATGTTTGTCTTGGTAAAGTCTCACATGAGTCTGAATTTGGGTCAACTTGGGTCATAAACTAGGTCACTTGGTCAAATTAAAGAAATAGCTAGTGGGCACTCTAGAGGCCACATTTATTACTCATTTGATTTGAAAATTGGGTAAAATGTTTCTTTTGATATAGTCAATGACCAGTTCAAATTTGGGTCACCAGGGGTCATAATCTAGGTCACTAGGTCAAATTAAAGAAATATCTTTAGGGCACTCGAGGCCACATTTTTTGCTCAATTGACTTGAAAATTGGTCAGAATGTTTGTCTTCATGAAATATGAGTTTGAAATTGGGTCACCTGCGGTCAAAAACTAGGTCACATGGTCAAATTAAAGAAAAACCTTTAAGGCACTCTACTAAGGTGAGCGACCCAGGGCCATCATGGCCCTCTTGTTTAAAACTTGGGATTGCATGGTAAGGAGTAAGTTCATTCTCTCCTGAAGCATATTTGTAACAGACTAGTTGACAGCACCGTTGTATGGTATGGATGACAAACTTTACAAAATGAAGAAATTTTGGACTTGTCCTAATTCAAAGCATTTGCAGACGACAAATAAAGTGTGGCATCAAGGGTGCATTCTGTTTATGAAACAATAGAAAACATTGCGGGAAAAGGAGAAAATGTTGGTTGTCAGCATTTTCTCCTTTTCCCAGAATGTTTTCAAAAGCCTACTTCCTCAGGGTCGTTAAAAGTCGAGATTTTGTGGTAAATTGTTAAAGGTCAGTACATGTACTTTGAAAAACATTCTGGAAAGAGAGTAATGATTGGAGAACCTTGTTATAATCAGTTCTTAACCCTTTACCACACAGTCCCGAGTTTTAATGAGTTTTAATGACTCTGAATGTGAAGGCTTTTGAAAACATCATTTTCCAACAATGCTTTCTACCATTTCAAAGGTCTCTAGTTCATAATTGTTCCATTTTTAGCTCACCTGAGCACAACATGCTCAAGGGGAGCTTTTAGGATCACCCGGTGTCCGTCGTTCGTCGTCCGTCGTCAACAATTCTTTAAACATCATCTCCTCCTAAACCACTGGGCCAATTTTGACCAAACTTGGCAGGAATGTTCCTTGGGAGGTCCTCTTTAAAAATTGTTGACAAAATTTGATTCCATCAAAAACTCATGGCAATGAAATGGAATTTTCTAAGAAATTCTTTAAAAATCTTCTCTGAAACTGCTGGTCAGATTTTGAAATAATTTCACAGGAATGTTCCTTGGGTGACCCTTTTCAAAATTTGTTCGCGAAATTTTGATTTGTCGAAAAACATGGCTCTGGTGAATGGGGGCTACTTGCACTATACAGATATGAAGAAATTCTTAAAAATTCTTCTTCTCTGAAATGGCAGGTCAGATTTTGAAATAATTTCACACAGATGTTCCTTGGGTGACTCTTTTCAAAAATTGTTCGCGAAATTTTGATCCGTCAAGAAACATGGCTCTGGTGAATGGGGGCTACTTGCACTATACAGAAATCAAGAAATTCTTAAAAATTCTTCTTCTCTGAAACCGCTGGTCAGATTCTGAAATAATTTCACAGAGATGTTCCTTTGGTGACTCTTTTCAAAAATTGTTTGCGAAATTATGATCCATCAAGAAACATGGCTCTGGTGACTGGGGGCTACTTGCACTATGTGGACATGAAGAAATTCTTAAAAGTTTTTTTTCTCTGAAACCGCTGGTCAGATTTTTCAATAATTTCACAGAAATGTTCCTTTGGTGACCCTTTTCAAAAATTGTTTGCAACATTTTGATCCATCAGGAAACATGGCTCTGATGGGGGGGCTACTTGCACTATACACAGATGAAGAAATTCTTAAAAATTCTTCTCTGAAACGGCTGGTCAGATTTTAAAATAATGTCACAGAAATGTTCCTTGGGTGACTCTTTTCGCAATTGTTCGAGAAATCTTGATCTGTCAAGAAACATGGCTGTGGGCTACTTTTACTATATGGACATGAAGAAATTCTTAAAAATTCTTCTTCTCTGAAACTGCTGGTCAGATTTTGAAATAATTTCACAGAAATGTTCCTTGGGTGACTCTTTTCAAAAATTGTTCGCAAAATTGTGATCTGTCAAGAAACATGGCTCTGGTGGTGGGGGCTATTTGCACCATAGGGACATATGGAGGAATTTCTTAATTCTTCTTCTCTGGAATGGCTGGTAAGATTTTGAAATAATTTCACAGAAATGTTCCTAGGGTGACCTTTTTCAAAAATTATTAGGGTAATTTCTATCCATCGAAAAACAACAGCCAATTGTTGGCATCTGCACGTGGTGGTCTTTTTTGACTTATGTTTTTTAGCTCACTTGAGCACAAAGTGCTCATGATGAGCGATTGTGATCGTGCTGTGTCCGGCGTCCATCGTGTGACATCCGTCGTCAACTTTTTACCTTGTGTACGCTCTAGAGGCCATTTTCGGTCCGATCCTCATGAAACTTGGTCAGAATGTTTGTCTTGATAAAATCTGGGATGAGTTTGAAATTGGGTCATGTGGGGTCAAAAACTAGGTCACTAGGTCAAATCTTAGAAAAACTTTGTGTGCGCTCTAGAGTGACCCTGGAGTGGAATTTCACCTATTGACTCAGGTGAGCGACCTAGGGCCATGATGGCCCTCTTGTTGAATTTTTTATCTGCTTTCAGTTCAGAGTCTGGAATTTGGCATTTGGTAAAGCTAGAAGCAATACCTTCATCTGCCCGAATACTTTCAAAACTTGAGTACTACAGCCTGCTAAAAATTCCTTTACAATTGGTTATGAGTTAAATGCTTATTGGACGACAAAATTTTAGACCTGTCCAAGTTGAGAGCATTAGATGATAACAGTAAATGTGACTCAAAAATTTAAATTTGTTTGTGAAAGGGTAGAAAACATCGTTGGAAAAGGAGAAAATGCTGGTTATCAGCATTTTCTCCTTTTTCCACAATGTTTTCAAAGTATTCTTTTGTAAGATTATAAAAACTCTGGATTGTATGACAAAGAGTTCAACATTTACCATAGGGTCCCTTATTGGTATGATTCTGAGGAAGAATGTTTTTGAAAACATTGAGGTAAAGGAAGAAACATACTCTTTCCACAGTCATTGTTTTCCATACCCTCAAAAATAAATCCTATCTTCTGAGCAATTTGGAATTTTTCATCTGCAAATGCTTTCAAAATGGACAAGTCTGACAGTTTGTCATCTTGTAAAGACTCAACCCTTTACCACGCAATCCTGACTTTTAACGACCTTGAGAAAGAAGCCATTTGAAAACACTGTGGGAAAAGGAGCAAATGCTGGTAACCAGCATTTTCTCCTTTTCCCACAATGTTTCAACCCTTCCCAAAACATATTTCAAATTTTCATTCAGATTTATTTTGTCGTCTGCAAATGCTTCAATTTGGACTGGTCTAAAATTTTGTCATTTGGTAAAGAGTTCAAACACTGTTACATGTACTTGTAATTTTCAGTTCATGTAATTAAAAGAAAAAAAAGCAAAAAATTAAACTTTTTTTCTTGTATCAGGTTTTCCTGGGTGTTTGGTTTCAACTAGGACTAGTCTTTTCCTCTCAAGAGCAGAAGCCAACATATGATCATGGTTTCTTTTCAGCAACCACTCTTAACTCTTCACCAAATGACAAAATTTGAAAGCTTTAGCAGACGACAAAATAAATGTTTCTCGAAAATTGTTTTGGGAAGAGTAGAAAGCATTGTGGGAAAAGGAGAAAATGCTGGTTACAAGCATTTTCTCCTTTTCCCACAATGTTTTCAAAAGGCTTTTTCCTCGGGGTTGTTAAAAGTCGGGATTGTGTGGTAAAGGGTTAATTGTATTCTTTATCTAATTCTAAATCAAGAAAGTAAAAAAATTTTGATTGGCTAAACCAAATGGTTAACCTTCTACCACACAATCCCAACTTTTAACGACCCTGGGAAAGAAGCCTTTTGAAAACATTGTTGGGAAAAGGAGAAAATGCTGGTAACCAGCATTTTTGCCTTTTCCCACAATGTTTTCTACCCTTCCCAAAGCAAATTTCAATTTTTCAGTTGCATTTATTTTGCCGTCTGCAAAGGCTTTCAATTTGGACTAATCTAAAATTTTGTTATTTGGTAAAGAGTTAAGCACTTAGTTTAGCCAAAGAGAAATTGTGTTGCTTTGAAATTTAGAAGGTTCTTGAGAATTAGACTTCAATATAAAATAGTTGTTGAATACAGGGCCCTTGTGTTTGCAGTACCCCTTAACAGAGGTCTGTGTGTCTTTTAACTGCCACTTGTCACAACTTGGCCGATTCTGTAACTACATCTTACCTTGTCAGTATCAAGGAAGTTTCCATTTTGAAATAATATTACTCACATGATCATAAACATGGTTGCACTCATGGTGGTTCCATCGCAACAACAACAATAACCCAGTTAAGTTTAGCAGATCTATGAATTTGTTGGTGAAAACTGCTAACGGAATAGATTGAACAGGTTAAAAATGTTTTTTACAAACTGTTTGTCAGTGGAAACTTATCTAGAAGGATTTTAAAAGATTGAAAATTTGTGACTCCTGTTTTCTTCTTTTTAAGTGGAGCCTTAAGATTTTAAGAACATTAAAGCAATCTATTTCTGGTGAAGAAATGTACCATGTAGCTACATATTACCCATCTTAATTAATACAGCCAAGGGATTTTATCTATGGATTACCCGAGGTTTGCAGAATGTGTTAACTGTGTGCTAACTTTAATACAGGAAAAGCCGTTTTACATTTGTTCCTATTTTTTGGTAACACGAAAAATATAATTGAATATATACCTGTGAAAGTCAAATTGCAATTCCCACTTCATGGAACCATCTTGAATTTTAGTATACTTCTGCCAGTGGTACCCATTTTTAGTCATGCATGTTGATGGTTCCAATATGGAAAACAGGTTGCTAGACACAGTGTTTCCAATAGAATAGATATGCGTTTCTGTTAGAATAGATAAATTGTTAAAAAATTACCTAGCAGGAAAAATCATACTCCTAATGAACTTTGACGTCATCCTGGGTCCGTATTCACCAACTATTCTTAAGAACGTTCTTTGTCTTGTTCTCTGGAAATTTCACTTTTGAAAGTAACGCAACTCCTGATTGGCTAAACCATTTGGTTTACCCAATTAGGAGTTGTGTTACTTTCAAATGTAGAAAATCTTGGAGAATAACACTTAGAATATTCTTAAGAATGGTTGGTGAATACAGACCCTGATGTCATATAACCTTCAAAGAATGATAACTCTTTCACATTTTGATGTTTGTATTGACAGACTTTTTTTTTTCTGCAAACTGGCTCGAATACTAAATAGCTTTCGCTTCATTGTTTATCAAAATTTATCGTAATGAAAATAGGAATGGTGGAATTTGATTACAAGCAGATAAATAAGTAAATAACTACAGTAAAATTATTTTCTGAAGTGTACATTTGCCAAATTTCTTCGTATCCTTCTATGGGCTTCATATATAATGCTACAATGTAGAGCAAGATTAGACTGCATAGAACATTCAGTGTGATCGCAGGACCACACTATCAATATGATAATATATTTCTGTAAAGAAATGATTGTTGAAATTGCAATATTTGGGTAGATCTATAATATTGTAATATTGCCAGGAAAACTCCATTGATTTTTCAATTTTAAATATTAAGATTTCAAAAGTACACTTCATAAAAACTTAAAAGGTATAAGAAATGTCTTGAAAGCAGACCAGGCTCCTTTTCTAAATATTCTGAAGAATGTTCCTGACATGTAACACAGTCATAATTAGCATTCTGTTTGTGGTCTGTCCAAGAGTTGGTCACTGACACAAAAATAAATTTTAAAAGGTCAAAAATTGCCAGGTCTTTCTATCTTTTGTTTACTTTACCCGATTTTTAAAATTAATTTTTCTGCCAGCGACTAACACTTAGTTTGACAGAACAATAACAGCTTGTCATCTTCACAATAATTCTCGTACTTTAAATGGTATAATTTAAATGCATTTTACCACACCATTGATTACTTTTGGCTTCTATAGAGCCTTTAATGAATACTTAAAATAGTTCTATTTTAAGGAAAATACTAATGCAAAATGTAACATAAATGTTTTCATTGATGTAACCCAAGTCTATCAATGCTGGTGCCAGAACTTATAAAACTGCACCTCAAATGCTAAATACTACACATATTCATCAATACATGAATTTTGCTTTGTGTTCAAGTACAAATGAACCATGCTCTGGCAAAAGAGAGTTTAGTGCATCTCTGTGATACCAAGCACATCATTATATAATTATGGATCCATAAAGTCCATTTTGTTTAACAATGAAATGAATCATGTGGCACATTGGTCCTTTGACATGCAGAAAATTGAAATGACTTGACTGCACAGGCAGACAGTGGTCTATACTTTTTGTCAATGCATTAAACCCTTTTTTATAGAGGATTACTCAATTATATAAGTGGTCTGTTGCCTCGAATGTTTTGTTTATCATATACTACGTGAAAAACGAGATTTTGTTTTCATTTCACTCGTTATCAAACAGTTAAATATGCATAAGTGAAAGGTGAGATTCTGTGTTCATTTTGTGAAGGGAGAAAATCCATAATACTATAAAGGCCAACGTGTGAAGAGTAGCCTCCCTCCCCGCTTTCCTACTTCCCCGCCGCCCTGCCCCGCCCCCCGGATAAATTAGGACGAACTGTAATACACGTAAGACTTATTCATTAATCCGTAGGCTGCTAAGCGCTACCTAATTACCTTTTGCGGACAATGTAGCTCAAGATTTGATCTATACTATCCGATGAGGAGACATATTTACCTCCAAAAAACTCTGAAATACCAAAATTATGGGTTTTACCATCGGCAAGCGTGGTGTCCGTGGTTGTGAGGGAGAGCGTCGGCCTCGTAATCAAAAGGTTCGATACCCAGAAGCCGATGTCAACTTTGGGACTGTTCATTGGCCCACACATTCGGCGCGAGTAGTGGTGTAGTTTCCAGGAAGCAGAATCGAGAGAGATCAGTAAAGTTTTAAGAACTTGTTTCTCAATCGATGTAAAATAAATATGTTTAAACTACCATTGACTTGAAAGTTTTATTTCCCTTATTTAGCAAGTTAGGAGTTAACGCTTTTTTTTTTTTTTTTTTTTTTTTTTTTTTTTTCAAAGATGACGTTTTGTTATCTGAAAAATTCTGGAAAAGTTTTACCCAAATTTCACTGTTTATTCAAAGTGTGCGTAGCCCGCCCAGGTAGCTCAGTGGTAAGCGTATCTGACTCGTGACCTGGTGCTTGCGAGTTCCATATCCGGTTCTTTCCGACGATTTTTCGCCTCTCTCCTCTGATGCATCTGTGAAAAGTAGTTAGTGGCTTTGGAATGAAAATTTTGTCAGTACTAATGTGAGAAAGCCGGGAAACACATGTGTGCGTCACTGACCACCATGATATGACCTGAGCTGTTAAAATGGCGGTAGGTTTAAACTCCAATATAAACCAAACCAATGAAAGTGTACGTGCAGTAAGCTACCGGATCGAATTTCGCGTATTGATTTCCATTAACTGATTGTTTATCGTCTGAACTTACGGAGGGGAATATCCGCCAAAATTCTATGGGTCTAGATGACAATCTTATTTGTGAACATTAGATGTCTATTCGTCTTCTTTCTTACATCTTAGATGCATATTGCATCTCATGTGTCATTATTACTAGTGCATACTGTTTCGTGCTAATTGCCTGCATCATTATTATAACTTGATCATATTTACTATTGTGTTTTTGTTGATTATGAATGATTAATTCTTCCTGGTTACTTCCTAGTGTGTCATTGCATTCGTCTTTTTTCCTAGTGCTTGATGCATGTTTCTAGTAGCATTTTACTTTCTTCTAAATACATGTTATATTTGTTATACTTCCTTCTTCAGTATTGAAACTTTCCTAATTGCAGACGAGAAGCATAATGGGTGACAAATGTTTCGGCAACAGACAAGTTCGGTAAATTGGACTTATAAAAGTACATCTATCCTATGTTTCGGTAACAAGGTAATTATATAGTGTTTAACCCTTTACCACATAATCCCGAGTTTTAACGACCTTGAAGAAGAAGCCTTTTGAAAACATTGTGGGAAAAGGAGAAAATGCTGGTAACCAGCATTTTCTCCTTTTCCCACAATGTTTTCTACCCTATCAAAGACAACGTCCATCATTAGAGTCACATTTGAATTGTCCTCTGCAAATGCTTTCAGTTTGGACAAGTCTACTTTTTTGTCTAGTGTAATGCACCGTGATGTTTTTCACACCAAGTAAAGTCTTGACTCTCATTTGTTCAAGGGTTCTTTTTTCCACACGCTTTCAGACATAATAATTTTGTTATGTAGTTATGTTGCTCCTGCCATGCTGTATGTAAAATAATATACCTGAAATCACAATAACATATTACTTTCGATATTCCAACCATATAGTTGAGGCGATGAATAATACCCAATCCTAACCTTGTACTCGATGTATCTTCCTTTAAAATGTTTTTATGAATATTTCGGTGCGAAAATATTTACTTCTTTAAAGACTTCCAAACCAACCATTAACCCTAAGAGCGCCTGTCACTACTTCAGTTGCCTTTGTGGCCAGTGCAGATCAAGATCACACAACGTCAAATACCGAGTCTAAACTTTGATCTTCACATGCTCCTTTTCCAAAGCATTCTGAACAGAAAAAACCTTGAAATCGCTAAAATTAAGGTTTTATTTCTACAATGAAAATGGCAGTTAGGTTTATTCGAAGCTCTTAGAGTTAAACTTATGGATACTTCAATTGTTTCCAGAAAGACGGCTAATATAGAAAAAATATTGTGGCAAATGAAGAGAGGGGGTGAGAGACATGGATAGATAGAAAGTGACATATACTCTTTTGACAAATACTTTTTTCAAACAGCATGAGCAGTGTGTGATCTGAACATGCCCTATCCCCTTAACTTTTATGTGTGCAATCTGATCTGCGAATTTCTCCTCGTCTACTAATGTTTCAGGGACATAAAAATGCGTTTAGGGTTTTTGTTTTTAATTTTTCGTCACAAATTCTAAATAGCCACCTTTAAACCATGGTTAATCTCTAAGATCTATGGGGATCTTCTTTATCTTGTTGGTAATGGGAGGTATGAAAACAGGCTGTTAAAGAATTCGCGTTTATTTATCGGCGCCACCGGTTTCCCATATGGGCGACGGCTCCTGAAGGCTATTAGTTATATTACAGGGATAGTCCAAGATACACGACGAAACCTATCATAAGTTACGCCTGGTTCTTAAACGTGCTCGGTGTATAGCACCGTCACACGAAACCTCGGTTTAAAGTCTCATCTGAAAAACTGTTAGTAATTTTAGATGGTTAGCCGAGGGAATCGAACCCACACCCTCAAGTGTCCAGACACATGACGTTTACTAGCCCTACGCTCTACCACATGAGCTATACAGGCTGGTATAGGCTGTTAAAGACACATGTCTATACATATATATAGTATACAGTACTCCCTTTGCTCTCGCAAAGTTCGTACAGGTGTCAGGGACCTTATATGATTTTTTTATGCAGTGATGTCCGTGTTGTATTGATGAACACACCTTAAAACCTGCGGACGACGATTTGTGTGCACCAGACCAGATTTAAAAACATTGTGGAGGCAGGAGAGGAACAAAGCAGAACATTTTTTCTAGACAAGCACAATGTACATAGTCAAAATTACAAGAAGTATGCAACAAAGCATTGTCGAGGCCTCTCTCTCTCTCTCTCTCTTCATTTGCTACAATGTTTCACCCGTAATATCTTTATTAATTCGCACTGATTTAACCCTTAGAGCATCGAATAAACCAAACGGCCATTTTCATTTTAGAAAAAGAACATCTACTATAAATGATTTCAAGGTTGTCCTTATTCATAATGTATTAGAAAAATAGACAGAGTAAATCTACGATCAGTCTCCATGTTTTGTGTAGTCTGATCTTGATCTGAATTGGCTGTAAGGGTGAAAGGTGCTCTAAGGGTAAATGGCTGGTTTGCAAGCCGGCCATTTTGTTCCCAAAAGAAAATATTTTCACAAAGGAAATGTTAACAAAGCCAGTGCCTTTTTGATAAAACATATTTATAAAACTTAAAATTGGCTTAAGCTGGGAGTCTGTTATCTGTAGGACGACTACAATGGGTACAGGTTTAGGATTGTGTATTATTGATTAAATCAACTAAGGGTGAAAGGGTGAAAACCGAAAATAAGATGGTGATCAGAATTTATCAATTTCAGGCATTTATAAACAGCATGAAAGGTACAACATAACAAATATTATTATGTCAGAAAACGAGCGGCAATTGCAAATTAAAAAAAAAAAAAGTTTGCACAGAAAGCTATGTATTGGGTGTGAGAAACATCAGGGCACTGCCTTGTTACAGAACATCCACTTGATATATTTATAAGTCCAATTTACCGAACTTGTCTGTTACCGAATAATGTATATGAAAGCGCCATCTGGTATCATAATATGACTTGTCGTATTCGTGTAAATGCCATTCTTGTTAGTGCATACTTCGTGCGCCTTAATTCAGCTACCTATCATAGCTTCAATTTAATATCACAAAAGCCCATAGTTTTTGCCAGAATATGCATAAACAAGAATGTAGCACTTTAATGATAAGCTATACAGACATGGGAAAAATATCAGGATAAGGAAGTAAGATGGATGAAATCATAATGTCAAAAGGGGCAAAATGAACAGAAGCACACGCTACTAAATAACAATTTTATGGCATACAAGTGGAAGAAGAAAAATGGAATTAGCATCAAGCAACATGCACTAGTAATAATGAAACATGAAATGTTATATGCATGTAAGATTTAAGAAAGAGGACAAATAGACATCTAATGTTCATAAATAAGAATGTCATCTAGACACATAGAGTTTTGGCGGATATTCCCCTCCATATGAACTGAGTTGAAATTCTGTGTAAAATCTTATCTTGAGAAATAAATCGTTACTCACGATTTCAAATTTTGGCGGTTGTTGTGTTTAAAAAAGTGATGATATGCAAGGGAGTTTGCCGGCTCGTTACAAACTATCATTCATGTTCTATGACGGCTCTTTTAATTTTGTGTGATGTGTTGGTATCTTCAGAACTGTAAATATTTACAATACTACCTAAGAGCATAATTTAAGCATTAGATAATCCATTACAACTCAATGGAAAATTCTTTTTTTTTTTCGTACCGATCGTCTCTAAAGAACTTAAATACAGTAAAACCTCTCCTCACGACCACCCCGGTAATACGAGCAACCCGCTATTACGAACGATTTTTGTCAGAACGGAATTTTTCCTTCTTCATAATCAATGACCACGACCCCGGAAATACGGGCACCCCGCTATTCCGAAATTACGACCACCATTTTCAGTACCAATGAGTAATTACCAATAGATTTTAATCCCGTGAAACGACCACTAATTTTCACATTTTTTTTACGACCAGCTAATTTTCACGCGTCCATAATCGCGAACTGGAGGCCGTGCTTCATGTACGAATATTCTTGGGTCCGATGGAGTAGACAATCAATTAGCGATCTTTTGTTTATCTGTTGACTACAGTAACACAATCGTGTTAAGTGATCAAGGTGTTACCTGACATAATCAAATAACCAATGAATTGGTGATAATTAATTCGGCTTTTATTCGGTAATCAGGCGTTTATCACACATTGCTGGCACGGGTGAAAAACATGTCGACATCCGGGTAATTAGGATTTGTTTTGTACATCTAGCTTTTGTAATTTGAGACGCTTGGGTTAATATCTAGCGATCGGGATGGGATAATTATTTGGTTTTTGTACCACATTAAAGCCATACTTATATCGTAGAGAATACGCGATTTTTGAACTGGTGAACGCTTCAACTTTGCGATCGACGATTAGTAGGACTGTTCGAACATTCAACTCGAATCAAAATGGGAAAAAAAAAAAAAAACGTCAGGCTCTTCAATAATATTCGAAATTCTTTGTTTAAAAATGAAAATGGGCGCGTGGAGTAGGAGTTCTTGAGACTACACGAGATAAAAAAAAAAAGCAGATTAAAACAGGGAATATGACAAGTTCTATCAGTAACATTTAATTATGTAATCTTTAAGTTCAGATACTTGATTAATGTACATATCTTGCTGTAAGAGTTTAAATAGGCAATTATGAATGGGCATTCACTGCCATGTGAATTTATTCATAAAAATTCAAGCACATATTAACTTTACAATAAACATGAAAATTTTCTTGTTGTCATTTAAATGTGTGAGCATAGGCTTCCCCGACTAAAATATGTATACATTACTTGGAACATAATTTAAATCCACATAAGTCTACACATAGTCTGGGTTTGATTCAAAATCTAGGTGGGTGAAACCCGGAAATCAGACCACCCCGCTAATAAGACCAATTTTCAAAAGTACCAGGGGTGGTCTTAATAGAGGGGTTTTACTGTATGTGACAAATTTTCATTCGTCTTAGGTTTTATGATATGCACAAATGCAAGGGATGCGACTCTGATATAAGAAGATTTAAGTAAGTACGAGTTTTCTCTCTTGGACCATTAATTTGTTTACAATATCGCCAGTCTCCCATATAGGAAACTAATAAATTTCGAGTTTTATCGTAATGAAAGGGAAGCAAAAGCATAAGAAAATAAGAAAAAAAAAAAAAAAAACAAACAAACAAACAAACAAACAAATTAATAAATGAATAGATACACAAATGGATGTGTTTGTCCTCAAGGGGCTGATCATTTATCCACTTATTTTTTTTTTTTTTTTTTTTCTTTTTCGGTTGCCCATTCAAAACTTAGTTTTAATCAAAGCTCCTGGAAACAAAGGAACAGCTTCTACTCACCTCTACAAAAAGTAACAGGGCCACTAATTATATGCCAGTTAAATTTGATTACTGTTTATAGTGACATGTAAGGAGTAAGGATTGTGATCAGACGGACCCAGAACATGTTTTCTACCCCTCCAAAGACAAATTTCGATTTTTGAGTAATATCTAGTTTGGTGTCTGCAAAAGCTATCAATTTGGGCGAATCTAAAATTTTGTCATTTGGTACGAGTTAACACCTCCCATCATATATGGAACCCCGACGCCCTAATCTCTCTACCAGACCACAAAACTTTAGACTTTTCCAATCTGAAAGCAAATGCAGACGACTGCGGTAATTGTATATGCCTCAAATGGTGATCTTTTTCTATTAAAGGCTTGTAAACGTGGCGGGATAGGAGAAAATGCTTGTTACCAGCATTTTCTCCATTTCCCACCATGTTTTCCAAAGCCATGTTCGTCACGGTGATTAAAACTTGGAATCGTGTTGTAAGGGGTTCACAAAAAACAAATTGTCACACTTGACCATGTCTTAACCCTTTACAACGCAATCACTAGTGTTAACGACCCCGAGAAAGAATGCTTTTGAAAACATAGTGGGACCAGCATTTTCTTCTTTTCTCACAATGTTCTCTACTCTCTCAAGAACTGTTCTCCCACTTTAAGCTAAACTGATTTTTTTTTTTTTTTTTTTAACCTGCAGATGCTCTAAATTTAGTCAAGCTCAGAATTTGTTGTCTGGTAAAGACCTGGTCTCAATAATGACACGTTTACCAAGTACGGTGCTTCTTTTCACAGCTGGACATTTGCTGTGCACCGGAGGCGACCAGTCAAACACTAAAATCGTCTGCGGGGACAGTTATCTGTACTAGCCCTCAACCACAATTTTAGACTTGTCCACATTGAAAGCAGGGATCCTTTATAGGTCAGCGATAAAGTGTAGGACTCGTTACCTGGAGGCCCCGGGTTTGAGCCTCATTGGATTCACTGGGTGTTTTGTGGAAGTGTCCTTGTGAAACACACTTCGGAGCCCTGGCCTAGTACTAGTGAACTCCAGGAAAGACATGAATATGTGAGCGGTCGCCGTGATGTGACTGAAATAATGTTGAAAGTGCCTCAAAACACCAACCAACCAACCAACCAACCAACCAGCCAATCAATCAATCAATCAATTTCAAAGTATTTGCAGAAGGCATCTAAATATTGCTCATATTGTAGGATTTGCATATGAAGGACAGAAAGCATTTAGAGAGAAGGTGAAAATGTTGGAGAACAGAATTTCTTCTTTTTCCTATAATGTTTTCAAAAGCCTTCCTTCTCAGGGTCGTTAAAACTTGGGATTGTATGGTGAACGGTTAATCCTTTACCAAACAATCCCGGATTTCCATGGTCCTGAGAGAAACCTTTTGAAAACATTGAGGGAAAAGAAGAAAATGCTGGTGACCAGTATTTTCACCTTTTTGCACAATGTTTTCTGCCCTTCCCAAAACGTTTTTCATCTTTTTTATTCACATAAATCTTGTAGTCTGCAAATGCTTTCAATTTGAACAGGTCCAAAATTTTGTCGTTTAGTTAATGGTAAGCTATACCCGACCACATAATAGAGTGCCTTTTGAACCCTTTAACAAGCTACTCCTTGTTCAATATCCCTACAGAAATTTGATTGGTTGTATGGTGTTTAACGCCGTTTTCAACATTGTTTCAGTCATATCGCGGCAGCCAGTGTACCTATCCATGCTGTCCTGGAGCTTCTTTTACCAGTGCTCTGCGCTTTATCCTTTCCAAGCCACTGGCTGCTTTCCCACATGTGTAACCATCATCGAAACAATGGTCAGCAGTGAGAGAGGAATGAATCCTGTCGCATTGACTCATTAATCCTAGGAAAGAAATTGACCGAGTAGGGAATCGAACCATCAACCCCCTGTTCTCAAGTCCTGTACGCCACCGAATGAGTTTCCGGGGCTAGGCCCCTACAGAAAATTGTATGTTCAAACCTTCCAGGGAAAAGATGATGTGCACTATCTCCTTTCCCCACAATGTTTCGCCTCGGCGAATGAAAATCTCTTCATTTGAGCCAACTTTTTAACTTCAAAAACCATGAATTTGGACAAAAATAAACTTTTACCGTCTTGTAACGAGATTTTTAAACGATGGGACTTGTCCTTGAAAGGGAAGTAAACATGGTGGAAAGGGGTAGTTTTTGGTTTCCTACATTTGCTCCTTTTCCTACCATGTTCCTAAGTGTCTTTTTTTCTCAGTGTGATTTTCTCTGCGAAGGGTCAACTTTTTACTACATGACAAAATTTTATGATTGTCTGAACTGAAAGCAATTGCAAACAGTTAACAACATAATGCGATTCAAAAATTTAAGTTTCTCTTTCGTAGGATATAAACCATCGTCGGTAGAGGAGAAAATGCTGATTACCAGTATTTTCAAAAGCTTTCTTTTTTAAGGTCATTATAAGAAAACCTCGGGATTGTTTGGTAAAGGGTAAACCTCCCATGCAGTAGCTCGGTTTTACAAACATAGTCTTTTGTAAACAAAACTGAATCCCTGAAAATAAATAACTTTTCAATATTCAATTACATGTAGGTTGAAAACGTTTGATATCTTGATGCAATGATCTTCACGCATTTTGTAATATAAACCCCCGCAAAGTGAGTGCTAAAATTCAGGGTGTTCAAAGGGTTAACTTTCTGAGACAGGCTGAATAAAACCATTTCATTTAATTTTACGTGTTCAGTATTCACTGAACCAAGCTCAAATAAATATTTCTTTTTTGAAAACATAATGTGCGGCTTTTTGCATGAAATAAAGTGCAAGGCTTGGTGTAATGTAGATTCTAATGAGCTTGTTGTACGTGTAACGAAGTCATTCAACTTTTAAAGTGTGTAAAGTGGTGACGTCAACGGTAAGTCACGTGGTCGCAAGCGGGAGCGAGGCACATGCATATCCGCCGCCATTGTTCTACGTTTCAAGATAGGACTTATCGCAGTTTTGTTTGTGCTATTTTGATTGGAATTACATGCTGACAGTTGTTCGACTGGGTCAAGTGACGAGCTAACTCTCAACGTTTCTTAGAAAGACTGTGTTTAGTATATATAAAGACTGTTTCAGCAAGAAAATATTGTGGAATGTCTACGAGTGTTGATCAGGTAAGATGGCGGACAGGCGTGATCAATTTTCGATCTTGGAAATGTTGTATTTGACCTCTGAAACACGTTCACGGTCAGCGTACCAGTATCTCACGTAATTTCAATTGTTTTCTTTCTATTTCATGTGCTGTGGACGATTTTACAGAAAGGGAAAGGTCAGCCAAACCAAGGTAATTAATGCTGAACTTATTTGTTTACAACATGCTCGTAATTTATTAATGAGTTATGAAAACAAAATGGCCAGCAATCGTATGTCCCATTTATTTCCTGTTAGCACATTTGCATTAATGCTCGTGAAACATGCACAGTAGTATGCAGTCTCATCTTTATCTCTACATAGATTCTCTAAAATATTCAGATCATAAAACACTGCAGGTTCCAAAGGTACAGTACATTTCAATACATTTTGTGCTGATATATTGTTCCCTGAAATATTTACTAAATAACATTTCAGACTTCCAGATTGAAAGCATTTGCAGATGACAAATGCGACTCAGGGCTTAGAAATTGTTGAAAGGGTAAAATTATTGTGGAAAAAGGAGAAAATACTGTTTACCAGCATTTTCTCATTTTTCAAAAATGTTTCCAAAAGCCTTTTTTCACAGGGTCCTCAAAAACCTGGGATTGTGTTGTAAAGGATTAATTGCTGATTAAACCCATTCTAAAAGTTGCCAAATCTGGCAGGCTTGAATTTAATGTAAAACTGCCACACTCCCTATTAGTTAACCATGTACCTGAGAACAAGATTTTAGATCCTTCCATATTGCAATCTTTTGTAGACGGTAAATTAAGATGTGCCCAGATGATGGAATTTGCCTTTCAAAGTACTGAAAGAAGAGTGGAAAAAGAAGAAAATGATTGATATCAGCATGTTGTCCTTTTCTTTTAATGCTTTCAAAAGTTGTATTTCTTGTACTGCGGTAGTGATTTATTCTTCACTGGGTTTTCCGCGGACTTTCTGGTTGCACACATACATGTATGAATTAGGGAAGTGGGGACATTTCGAGAAGGGGGGGGTACAAATTCAATAGAACTGGGGTCTTGGAAAACCCTGTACATCCTGGGGAAATTCAGCAACTACAGAAAATTTTGTTAAAGGCTTTAAGCCACCCTAAGTACCAGCTAAAATTGGATTGAGTGTACACTTGTCACACATTCAGGGGTGTTTATGAGGTGAAAGTATAAGAAATGAAACCTGTGGGTCCTGGTTCCATTCTCATGCAAAGAGCTATTTTGTGTGGGAATGTCCTTGGGCAAGATCCTCTGGGCCATTGCCTTGCAAATGGTAAAATGCAGGACATAGCTGAATAGTTTGTCTTTGCTTTTATTATTAATATTATTTCAAACTAATATACAGGTAAATTCATAGTTAATCCTTTTACCACACAATCCAGACTTTCATCAGTCTTTGAGATGAAGGCTTTTAAAAATGTCATGGGTGAAACAATGCTGGTAGTGTTTTCTCCTTTCCCCCACAATGTTTCCTTTCTTCTCAAAGAAGAAAATCCTTCGTTTGAGCCATATTAATTCTGTAGTCTGCAGATGCTCACAGTTAGGTAAAGAGGGTCTAAAAGTTTGTCATGTGGAAGAGTTAACCCTTCACCACACTATCCTGAGTTTTAACGACCTCAAGGAAGAAGGCTTTTGAAAACATTGTGGGAAAAGGAGAAAATGCTGGGAACCAGCATTTTCTCAATTCCCCACAATGTTTTCTACGCTTTCAAAGAGTATTTTCATTTTTTGAGTCACAATCAATTTCAATTTGGACAAGACTGAAAGTTTCTTATGTGGTGAAGAGATAAAACACTGACAGGGTATTTTTATACATATGTGTTGCAGTTACAAATGGCGCTATTAAAGATGGAATGAAAGACGAAGAGTTTGACCCTTATCACCTTCAGCAGCAACAGCAGCCTCCTATCCAGGTAGGTTTCTCTGAGGACTACTCAGTGAGCACAATGTTATTTGAACTTTCCAGTGTTCTGTCAAGGCAGAGATTCGAGGACATTGTCCCCTTAACTCCACCACACACAAAAAAATATAGACTTATAGAAATTCAAAGCATTTGCAGGCAACAGTTGGAATGTGGGTGAAGTAATGGCTGCTTTCTTGAAATGGGTAGAAAACATTGTGGGAAAGGGAGAAAACTGCTGGGTACCAGTATTTTCTTCTTTTCCCACAATGTTTTCAAAAGGTTTCTTCCAAAGGGTTGTTAAAACTCGGGGGTTGTGTGGTAAAGGATTAAAGGCCCAGTAGTCACCAAAAGTAGACAGTGCTGTTGTTACATTAGAACCTGAGGAATGGTTTTCCTTTAGCCCTTTACCATACATGTACAATCTTGTCATTTAATGATCCGGATAAAGAGGACTTTTCTAAACGTTGTGGGTAAAAGGAAAAAATTCAGATAATAATAGGCATTTTTCTACTGCTTTTTGTGAAATGTTTTTTACCCCGAGACAAATCTCATTGTTTGTGTCACTTGTTAATCTGCAAATGCTTTCCATATGAACAAGTCCGATAAAACAATTACGTTATTAGCAAGCTATGGTACAGTTTAGGGCTGTCACAATATGCCTTAAATGTACCACGATATATTGCAATACACAGAAACCGTATTGCGATACGTACCACAATGTATCGCGTCCATGTAAAAATTAATAATTTTTTTTATAAAAAATACCTGTGCTATTCAGGTTTACCCAATCTCAACAAAAGTGATTCCAAATATTGGATTTTGCCTTCTCATTCGGTATTTTACCGTAACCGTCCTAAGTCGCGTCTGTAGCATTAGCATTGGCAGCCATTGTTGATATGGTCGTACTTGATTCAGAAAATGCAGACACAATCAGGTAGGGTTACAATAAAAAATACTTAGGTAGAATTTTCATACATTTTCCATTAATTTAATTATCGTATTTATGAATTTTATTTTCGTATTGCTGTTTTTAAAAATCTGTAACTTTTGATATTTTAAACATCATGTTGGAGACCCAGCATTGCGTGGTTTGGATTGAATTGATTGTGAACATAAGATATTGACAACCACAAATCAAGTATGCACTAGTCTGCTTTCATACTAAACTGGTACCAGAAACTGTCCGATAGACAACAGGCTGCTAATTTACTTTCACACGCACTACAATTATAATGGTGATAAGCTTTTGCATGACCGCGATGTTTTAGAAATGACCAGATCAAAATAAACGGAAAATACATCAAAACTAGAAAATATTGCAAAAAAAAATACCGGTATGTGAAGTTTGTATAAGCGTTATGTATTGACTTTGAATTATATTGCAGTATACTGGTGTATCTTGACAGCCCTAGTACAGTTCATTGAAAATTTCAGAAATGGTATCCATCTGTATATGTGATCGCAAAATGTGGTTTGTGGTCCAAACAAGTGGCGACTTCAATAGGTCAAAACTGCTGCAGTAAATACTACCAAATTGGTCAGTACTGGTTAATTACCAGACGACAAACTTTTAGACTAGTCCATATTGAGAACAGTTGCAGATGACAAATATGGCCCAAATGACAAAATTTGGTCCCAATAGGATAGAAAACATTGTGGGAAAAGGGAGAAAATGCTGGGTTTTTTTGCCTTTTTCCCACATTTTCAAAAGCCTTCTTCTGCACTGTTGTTAAAAGTTGAGATTGTTTGGTGAAGGGTAAATAATGCTTCACATAGCAAATTCAGCAATTAATTGATAAAGACTAGAAAAAAAGGAAAAACGGAGTTCTCTGAAATGCCAATAGTGTCATCTGAGACGACAACTTTTCCCAGTTGACGACAAAACATCCCAACAAAGGATTCCACCGGATGTCAATTTTTTATTAAAGAAACACGTCCCTAATCAGCTGCTCAGCTTGATTTGTTTATCAAGTGATAGTTTATGAATTGTTTAACAGGGTGAAAAATCCGGTACATTTACAGGTAATCACCAAATTTGGGTAGACGAAGAGGTAGGCATGGCTTTCTGGGAGATAACAACCAATCAGAATGTTTCATTCTCTATCACTTGCCCAGTACTATTAAACTGTGGAAGACAAGTAGCTAATACCATAACTGCCTGCCATGTTATTTGACATTTGCAAATTATGTATCAGTCAACGGATTACATAGAGGGTATTTGTGTTTTTAAGGTGAAAGATTGAATTTTTTTTTCATTGAATGCACGCGATTGGTAATATTTTTAATAGTGGTGCAGCCGCAAGTGAAAATATTACTGTATAATGTTCACGAGATCAAAGAAATTTCGATCTTTTACCGAAAATAGACCATATACTCTATTTAGTTATTGCTTTTTACCCTTTTTTTTTTTTGTTGGGACTTGAGAATCACACGGGAGTTCTCAGTAATTTGGTACTAGTGAGTTTATCAATTGGTAAATTCATTGGTAGAAATGGTGAAATTATCAAACCATAATCCACTATTATTTCCCGATAAACTACGGAAAAGCATGAATTAAAAACTGATTTATGCAGATAATGGATCTATATACCAAATTAAAGGAAGGCAGCGAACAGAACATAAATGATGTGATCGGGAAGCACCACTGATAGATAGTATTGTCCATGACCTCTCAACTTTCTGATTAATTTCTCAATCAATCTTTAGAGTAAAAACAATTAATTGATTAAGAGCAATGTTCCAGGAAAATTTAGCCTCTAAATGGATCATAAACAGAAGGAATGAAAAGAGATAGATTTTTTCTTTTGATATGCATTCAGCAATTCAATTATAAGTTGAAAACATTCTGACAAAAGAAAATTCCTAATACTTTTTTACCATCAGGTTAACTTAATGCAACTGGTTCCTCCATTTTCTTCTTTTTCTACCATTGACAGGCCTCTGCCAACTCCCAGATTTTGGGGAGAAGTGACTTCTCCCTAGTCTGAGAATTGGGACTTTTTCAAAATGGGGAGAAGTGGTCAAACTTAAAGGAGAAGTTTAGACGGACATTAAAAAGCGGACATGGTTGGAGTTAAGAGAAGGAAAGAACGATATTTTAACATTTCAACAGTTTAATTACATAGAAAAATCATGTAAATTAAATGAAAGTATTTCATACTTTGTATCTTTTTAATGATTAATATACTTATTCCTATTAGAAACTACCTGCGCAAATTTCTAGAAACATGATTTGAAAATATTGCCACATAATTTTAGCAGATTATCTAAATATGTGATCATGTCAGTTTGTTGGTAAAAGTGCAAGTAATAAAGGATTTAAGAGGATGGGGAAAATGGTGTTCTAAAAGCAAGTAGGTGCTGATTACATTTCATTTTCAGGATATTTTGGAAATAAACATTGATATCTGAGTCAGGGTTTTACACTGAAAAAAGAGGCCAGACAAGCTGCTAGACTGTGCCGATGTTTGTCTTAACTTGAGAAAAATATTGGCTAAACTTCGCAAGATTTTTTTTGCGACTTGAAAGGGATGAGGGATGAATATTGTCGGTTACGATGATATTTGGAGCCCTACCAATATATAGTAAGAACGGGGATTATCGCATTGGTACCTGAGAAACTAATGAACAACTGCTTGTCAAATCAGACAGTTGAAAACTGGGCCAGTTGAAGACAATGAACTTCGCTGATTGAACACCAGCTGTGAATCGGGTATGAAGCACTGTTATGTAATTACCTGCCCCTACCACTACGTTACTGGGTCATACTCTTGTAGTACGGCGGGGTACCAGACTACTGCACACGGTGATTGTGTTTCGAGTACCCGACGCATGGTCAATGTATGCAAGGCAACTACCTGATTTTTTTCAGGAGACTTGGATTTTGCTTTGCCCAGCGAAATGGGCAAAGGTTTTTTTTTTTTTTTTTTTAATAGAGTGACTCTTTCACCCAAGTCGCCCACTCGGCTGAGGCTTGATTGAAAAGATTTAATTGACATCATGGTCCATATGGACAAACAATTCTAAATTCAGTTCCATTCTCAAAATTTTATGTTTGCGAAGATGTTTCCAGAGTTACTGCCATTATTTATTATGAATAACGATATAAAATATGCATTATCATGCTGAATTCTTTACATGGTCTAAATAAAAAATGAATCGAAAAGTTATTAAACTTCTTTAATCCTTTGCACAATTACAGATCAAGTCGTAGCTACTAATTTCTAATGTAAATGTAGACTTGTCCATCACAGACATTGTCTCCATGGTGCACAAATCTAAACTCTACATGTTTCAGATGTTTGATACTTTGTGTACGAAAATTTTTTCGTCCTGACTTTATAGGAATCCACCTTCTCCAGGCTGGAATCCAACATTACAGTTTGGAATCCAACTTTTCCTGAGTTGGATTCCTGGAATCCAACTTTCAAAATCCTAGTGAGAACATTGCAAAAATTTCTGAACTTGTTTAACTAAGAAGATGCTCATCAACAAGTACACACAACAAAAGTTTAAAGTCTCAATAACAGCCAAAATTACACAATATAGAAGTTAAAGTGCCTTTAAATTTAAATCACACCATTTAAAAATTTGGAAATAATTGTACCAAGCAAGTCCAGGGTTTTACCACACTTTGAAATTTATTTTCATTTGTATATGGATACAGAAATCTGCATCCCATAAAACCCTGCTGGTCCTCTCATAATTAGGGATCCTTAAAATCAATTTTTGATAATTGTCCAGTATTTCTGAAATTCTGGAGATGGCATTGTCCTTGGGCATGCCGAAAATTTAACAAAAGCAAAAAACTTTGGACCAGGTCAGGCTTAGCTGAGTGGATACGTTTGCAGATGCATTTAACTCGCTTTTCACATGGTATGGCTCATATAATTTTCTACCGATCTCTGGTTGTTAGCCTTTAAATAAACATTGAAGGTAAAGGTGCAGTTGCTTGAAGCAAGAAAGTGCTCCTTTCATCTCACTCCAACTTGCATGATTCATAGACTGTTTGCTTGCTGAGGAGTGTGTTCAGGGACCATATTCACCAACTGCTTTTGAGAAAATTCTTAGTCTTATTCTGAAGAATTGTCTAAACGTGAAAGTAAAGGGTTTGGCAGCTTTGTTTTTGCCAGTCAAAAGTTGCATTACTTTCTAAATCTAGAATTAGGCTTAGAAAGAAAGAAATTAAGAAAGGTTTATGAATAGGGACCTAGTTTGTCTGTTTATTTAGCTAATTAGATTCTCTTTTGGATTCCAGGGTTACGGACCAGGAACAATGTCGAGCCCAATTACAGACCCATTTATGCCGAACTATTATAATCCATCGATGTCATTTCCATACCTCGGTCAGGGAATTGGTGAGGGAGCGTGGTCTAGTGGTGGTGATACATCAATGTTTCCTGCTGTAGGGGGGTATGACTATAATGGGATGTTTAGTGGTTTCGGTTATCCTCAGTTTTGGGGGGAGTACCCTGCAGGCGATTATTGGAGCAGTGCTACCGCAGCCAATCAGACTCGTAAGGACACACGATATCCCACTGAGGATTACTACAGGACTGATAACATGGTTCCTAATGATGCTTACGCTGCAATGAATGGTGAGTTGGAACGTGATCCCACAATGAATAGTGTTGAACAAGGCTTGAAAGGAATGAACATCGGCATGGATAGTCAAATGGAAGGTACATCAAATGAACTTACCCATCCAGGAATAGACCCTAATCTTCAAGGTGGCAGTGTGCAAGGCTCGGGCTCAACACATGCACCCAAAAAGACTTCTTGGGCAGCAATTGCTAGCCAGCCTGCCAGACCTCAACCTCAGAAGCCTAGGTCTATTCCTCGTGCACCAATGAATCCTACGAGGCAAAATTTGGACATTGGAACATGGGACGGTAATAAGAACCAAACTGGCAATAGACAGGGTCCTCCTCAACAGGCGAGAACTTGGAGTGCTCCAAGGTCTTCAAGAACTGTGACAAATTACAACGGTGGGGGCGGTCCTGTGGCTTCCAACCCACCTCCAAGTTCCTCTTCAGGAAACGCTGGACTTGACCCAATTAGTGCGGCATCTAGTGGTGGTAATAGTGCAGTGAATCACCCAGTGTTAGAAAAATTGAAATCAGCCAATCAGTACAACCCGAAGGATTTCACAATTAACTGTAAAGGAGCTCGCTACTTTATTATCAAGAGCTATTCGGAAGATGACATCCACCGTTCGATTAAATACAGCATTTGGTGTTCGACTGAGCATGGAAACAAGCGTCTTGATGGTGCTTTTAAGGAGAGAGAGGGAAAAGGCCCAATATACTTGCTGTTTAGTGTAAACGGTTCAGGTCATTTTTGCGGTGTGGCTCAAATGATGACTGGAGTGGATTACAACCGCAGTGCTGGTGTGTGGGCTCAAGATAAATGGAAAGGACAGATTGAGGTAAAATGGGTCTATGTTAAAGACGTTCCCAACAGTCAGCTGCGACACATTCGTTTGGAGAACAATGAAAATAAACCAGTGACTAATTCTAGGGACACGCAAGAGGTTCCACCAGAAAAGGGGAAGCAAGTGTTGAAAATTATTCACAATTACAAACACTCGACCTCAATCTTCGATGACTTTGGACATTATGAAAAGAGGCAGGAGGAGGATCAAGGGCCACCCACGTCAAAGAAACCTCAGTCGGTGGGTAGTTTATTTGGAAAAAGATATGCATGCATACATTTACATGTGCATAATTCAAATACGATAAATTGGCCAGTCTTCCAGACCTCAACCTCAGTATATGAACATTGTTCTAGGAAAAGGGGGTTTAACTCTTTACCAGACAGTCTCAAAATTGAAAGACAAGGCTTTTGAAGATGATGTGGGAAAAGGAGAAAATGTTAGCATTTTCTCATGTGACCCAAAATTTTACCTTATCCAAGACAGAAATCATCATTTTAGCAGCAATTCTCATCTGCAGATGCTTTCAATTTGGTCCAGTCCATACTTGTATGATTAATGCATCTGCAGAAAGTATCTTCCCATAACAGCCTGGGCAGTCTGCACAGGCTGACATGGTTTGGAACTTTTTGCTATTGGTAAATTTTCTACATGTCCGAGGACCATCCTTCCTCATGATTCGGTCAGTTGTCAGACAAAATGTATTTTATGGATCAATAGTTATGTAATTAATTGCTTGATATAATGCATCATGGGGATACATTAAACCCCCTTCTGCCAGAGCATGACTCATTTAATTCAGATAGATTTAAATACTTTGATCATGCATAAAACCATGTACCGTAATTGGCCAATGTATTTGGACACCCTTCAAGTTAGGACATGGTCAAAAATTTTCAAAAATAATTTATTTTGAGTCCTTACTACGGACAGTTCAAAAAATGAACTTTCCTATATATTTGGACTGCCTGTAACATTAATTTTCAAGAAAATCAGTCAGTTAATACATGTTTTTTTTTTTTTTTTTTTAGAAAATGTTTCCGTTAATGATCGGCTGCATAATTTGCACATTTCTGCATCGCAGCAATTCATCGTTATGAACACAAATTCCTAAAGAGCCGAGTAACTCAGCGGTTATTTTAAGTCATGAAATAAGAGTTTTAAGACAAAAAAAAAATGCAACACCAAGGTTGTCTTTGTTGAAAACTTCTCACCAAAATGAACAATGTAGATTTAGATTAGAGATCAGACCAAACATTCTGCCTAGTGTGATCTTAATCTACTTAGGCCGCCCAGGGCAACTAATTTTGAAAGGTGCTTGAAGGGTTTAATGTTTCTTGGGGTGTTGGTGTTGTGCAAGCAGTTTTTCCTTTTTTCATACCGTTTCCAAAAAGCACCTGCTGAACCATGAAATTGTCCCTTCATAAACAATATTGAAAAATCTATAGATACCAAACCTCCTTGTTTCTTTCTTTTATTTATTGGTAATAGGGTCCGACGAATCACCGAAATGCCACTGAAACACCGAAATACCCCAGATGTTTTTTTTATTTTTGATTTCAAACAACTGAAGTTGTGGTGTTTGACACAAACTGTAATCATACTGATGAAGGAGGGTTAGTTTAAAACCTAATGACAAAATAACAACATGCCATTGAAGCCCGACGTGAAGAATGTGCACCGGAATATCCCACCAGTACTGTAAATGTTCACCGAAATACCCGCCCGGCGTAGTAAAATTTGTCGATTCAGGGATTCTACATCCGCAATCTAACTACAGTAGCTGTGCTTGTGCACAAGGTTGATGTGTCTGATTTTTATCCATAACTATGCTGGCTAAAATAGTTTTCACTTTTATGTTGGATATAGATGAAATTAAAAATCACCAAATCGGAAAACCGGCAGCCATTTTAAATCTGTGGTTAACACGTTACCTGGCGTAAATTGATAAGACAATTAGACAATTATAATTCCACCGATAAGATTATTATTAATAACCATGCCATTTTAAAAATCACAATGACAAACTTACACAAAAGAAGTTTGATCATATCAGCCGAATGCCTTCAATTACGATTGCATCAATTTAACAGAACAGAACAGAACCGAGCTATTTGTGCGTTTCGATGGATCAGCGACCTATATTTTGATTTGGGTCTACTTCGTCCGTAAATGATTTTGTAATAAATTCATGTGATCATATGATACTGATAATTCTTTGGGTCTAGCTTGGCGTAATCAAGATCGGGTATTTCGGTGTGTAACAGACCAGACATGCAAGTGGAACGGTGATTGTTCTCCACGTAAATTAATGATGAATATATTAACAACATCATTCTTCGTATTAATGACTGATACTTTCATTGAGCGCATTTTCAGTTAAAGAAAAAAGAAAGAAAGAAAAATACTGCAAACTAATATCACTTATCTGAACTTGATATTGAAAAAAATAGGGGTATTTCGGTGTTTCGGTAGTATTTCGGTGATTCGTCGGACCGTCGGTAATCCATATATATATATATATATATATATATACACACACACACACACACACACACACACACACAACTAGATCGAATGCACTAATTGTAGTATGCATTCCTTTTTATTTTGGATGCAAGGAATCTTTTCTAACGAAAAAATAGGCAGACTTTTTTTTTTGCTGACTACACAAATTGTTTCTGAAACAACCATTACTTAACGCAAAAAGGCAGTATCAGCTAGTATAAAATGGGCATGATATACGCTTATTGCGTGGTCATTTTATGTTGAATGGAGGTCAGCATATAACCAGGGTGATCTATTTAGCAGAGTGTGTACAAAAACAGGTGCATTACAACTCTCTCGCACTGGACGATTGGCACGTTGCATCATACCCCTAATCCAAATTTTACCGCAAACATTCGGGGTCTGATGAATCACCGAAATACCAAAATGCCGCCGAAACACCCATAATTTTTTCTATAATTAATGAGATCAGATAACTGAAGATCTGGTTTTTGACACAAATTGTAATCATACTGATGAAGGAAGGTTATTTTAAAACCAAATGACGAGATAACAACATGCCATTGAGGCCCGACGAGAAAAATGTGCTCCAGAATAGCCTACCTGTAAATGTCCACCGAAATACCCGCTAATCCTAACCCTGAGCGCATTTTCAGTTAAAGAAAGAAAGAAAAATATTGCAAACTAACATCAGTTATCTGAACTTAATATTGAAAAAATAGGGGTATTTCGGTGTTTCGGTGGCATTTCGGTAATTCGTCGGACGGGTTAAACATATTATTTCAAAATGATAATTTCCTAAAGATTTGGACACTGTCTGAATACATTGGCGAATTACGGTAATCTCTTACCAGGCGACAGAAATTTAGCCTTCTCCACACCGAAGCATTGACATGTGACAAAATGGGTCAAAATGTGATTTAGCTTAGAAATAGTAGATAAACATTGCAGAAACAGGAAACACTTGTTACCAGAAATCTTTCCCACAAAGACTCAAAAGGTGTCTCCCTCAGGGTTGCAAAAAATGGGATCACTTGGTAGAGGTTCATCAAACAATCGAGAGAGAAGTCTAGAGAGGTGTTTCTTTTTTTGTGGGCATGTTCTTGAGCGAAACACTTCAGAGCCAGGCTTAGTAGGGGGCCCCAATACACACATGAACAGAGGAATTGTTGCTATGACTGAAATAGCGTTGAATGCATTGTAAGCATCAATTAAGCAATCATCCTAAGCTTAATTGGCCAATTAGATAAAAATTTCAATGGATGATAGGGGCTTCTGAAAGACATGGTTGAACTTGGAACATTTACATTAAATTGTTAGAACTTTTAGTTTGAAATAAAATTTTCTCAAACAAGGTCAAAATTGGGTCAAGTCAGGTCAAAAAGTAGGTCACTGAGCAAAATCAAAGATAAACATTATGTGCACTGTAGATGCCACATTTTCAGTCCAATACTCGTGAAACTTGGTCAGAATGTTTGTCTTGATATCCGAGACAGGTTTGAAATTGGGCCATGTCACATCATAAAGTAGGTCACAGGACAAAGTCTTAGTAAAACCATGTGTGCACACTAGAGGCCACATTTTCAGCAAGATACTTGTACTCATGAAACTTAGGATGTTTACTTTGATGAAATCTCGGACAAGTTAGAAATTGGTTATGTCAGGTCAAGAAGAAGGTCAGTGGGGCTATATCATAGTAAAACCTTGGTTGCACTCTAAGGCAATATTTTCAGCCAGATATTCATGAAACTTGGTCAGAATAAATGTCTTGATGATATCTAGGACAAGTTTGAAAGTGGGTCATGTTGGGTCTTAAAGTAGGTCACCAGGACATATCTTAGAAAAATCTTCTGTGCACTCTAGAGGCCACATTTTCAGTCTGATACTCATGAAACTTGGTCAGAATGTTTGTCTGGATCAAAATTTGATTACATTGAGTCAAAAAGTAGGTCACTGGGCCAAATCTTAGATAAAACCTAGTGTGCGGTGGAGAGGCCACATTTACAGTCCCAATACTCATGAAACTTTGTCAGAAAGTTTGTGTTGATATCTCGGACAAATTCAAAAAATAGGTGAAGTCCGTCAAACATAAGTAAGTTACACTCGCATGTTTTACATCACATCAGGATCTTTTCAGCTTTATCAATCCTAGATGACCTTACTCAGAAGAGCGCTTTAGGGCCACTGGCCCTAATGTATGTTGAGCTCCACTGGCCAAAGGCCAGCAAGCTTATGTCATGGCCTAATGTGCATCCATGTGTAAACTTTTTAAATATTCTTTTAGCTTACCAGAGCACAAAAAGCTGAGGTTGAGCTTTTGTGACTGTTCTGTGTTGGTCATTCCTTATGTGCACTCTAGTCTATAGGCCACATTTTCAGTGGAATACTCAGGAAACACATACTTGGACACGTTTGAAATTGGGATATACCTGGTCAAAAAGTAGGTAACTTTGTATATGCTACAGGCCACATTTTCAGTCCAGTACTCAAGAAACTCGGTCAGAGGGTTTGTTTTGATGATATCTGGGACTGAATTGAAATTGGGTCATGTCTGGTCAAAAAGTAGGTTACATGGGCTCTATAGACTACATTTTCAGTCTAATACTCGAGAAACTTGTTCAGGATGTATTTCTTGATGATATATCGGACAGCCTGCCTCGGTAGGGTTGTGGTTAGCATATCTGACCCATGACGTGGTGGTTGTGAGTTCTGTACCCGGTTGAGGCAAACTCTTTCCGGCGATTTTTCACCTCTCACCTCTGATGCATGTGAGAAAAGTAGTCAGTGGCTTTGGAAAGAAAGTTGAGTCAGTACTGGTGTGGGAAAGCTAGGAAACACATGGGTGCATCACTGACCGCCATGATATGACCTGAGCTGTTAAAATGGCATTAAATTCCAATACAAATAAACAAACAGATATCTGGGACAAGTTCGAAATTGGATAATGTCAGGTCAAAAAGGAGGTCACTACACCAAATCGTGGAAAAACCTGGTGTGCATGCTAGAATCTGCATTTTAATTCTGATGCAGTTATGAAACGTGGGCAGAATGTTTGTCTCGGTGATTTCTGTGACAAGTTAAAAAAAAGGTCACTGTGATAAAAATGTAGGTCACTAACGTGTATTTTCCATCAGCATAACTGGGATCTCTTTAGCTTTATCAGTCCTAGATGACTTAATTCAGGTGAGCACTTCAGGGCCAATGGCCCTATTGTTTTCAGAAACTGCCCGTCCAGTTTGATCAAACTTACGAAAAATGATTCTGTTATGGCCCTCCTCAGAATACCCTGAAAGAATTTGATTCCTGTAAAAACTCTGGTTGCCATTGCAACAAAACTAGAAAATACTGAAAATCTTTTTGTTGGAAATCATAAGGCCTATGGCTACCATATGGGGCTTGTAAGTTGTAGCTTTGTCTAATGGACCTCTATCTTGCTTCCTCAAATTACAGCCTTGGATTGAAAATTGGCCCAGCCCCAGGGTCCTGAGTTATACATGGTCGTATGTACTGAAAACTTAAAAAAAAAACTTCTGGTTCCTAACCCAGGGCATTAGTTTGACCAGGAAACTCGGGTTTTGATGCACAAAAACCTTAAAATACCCTTTTTTGATGCACAGAAAATTCCGATCAAGGGGTCATTTTGACCCCCCAAACATTTTCAGAGATGCATCAGAAAATATATCAAACAGCAATCATATCAAAAGATAATCATTTAAAAGGCATGAACATAATCAGAATGGTGTTAAACATCATTCAATTTAAATGCTGCATATCACTGATGAAGGGTGACCAGAAGGTGATAATTGACTTGTTACCAATGATAAATGTAGGTGTCACTGGCACTAGTTAACCTCGATGAAAGTGATAGACACTCACAGGGAAATAATTTCAGTATTGGTGTAGGCCTATCCTTTTGAAATTGTAAAACATCTTTTGATATTGTAAATCATCTTCACTCAACATGTCCACCATATTGCTCGACATTTGTACCCAGTAATGATTGTACTTTGAATTTAATTAAAAACACTAAGTTGATAAAAGCAACCTATGAAACATATATCTGTATCTCATTTCTCACAAAAAAGACACGTTGAACTGTCCATATGAATGAATTACTTTAATTATTCAGGCCCAAGAAAATTAATACATGTACTTTACATATTTCAGGATAGTACAAGAAATTGGATGAATAAATCTTACCTTTATTTTAGCAAAATTTAAAAAAGGAATTCTGAGTGAAATTTATTGTCCATAATTTTCTTAGTGATTGCTTATGTTGTCAAGGTTTTAACCTTAGCCTCCTTGAATATATGGGGGGAAGAAAGGGGGGGTCCTCTTTGCACCGTAAGATTGTACAAATCAATTGTTCACTTCACATCTTTATTATAATATTAATAAGTTCAACAATAATAAAAAGTTGACTAAAGACTTAAATTTTCCATTTTGACTCTTAACTCACGAAAAATTAGATTTGACCTCTAAAATTTTAGGGTCTTGGGATCAATGTCATCTGAATTTCAGAGGCTAGCTAAAGCCTTGTAACCATAAGGCTTAGGGTCACCAAATTTGACATGTAGCTTCATCTATAGAACTTCCTCAGACATTCTTCAAACTATAGCCTTCTGGTCAATATTGGCCCTGCCCAGGAGGGTACAAGTTTAATGTGGGCCTTTATAGTGAAAGCATGGAAAAATCTTCATGTTCCTAGCCATAAGACATAATGCTTCCAAATTTTGCTTGTTGCTTTATCTAGTGGGCCTCTACTAAAGTTATAGCATTGAGGTCAAATTTGGCCCAGCTACACATTCACAAGTTTCACACAGTCTAGCATAGTGAAAACTTTTCTTTTTTTTTTTAGCTCACCTGAGCACGAACACATGGTGCTCAAGGTGAGCTATTGTGATCATGCTGTGTCCATCAAGTGGCATCAACATTTATCTTGTGTGCACTCTAGAGGCCACATTTTCAATCAGATATGCATGAAACTTGGTCAGAATGTTTGTCATGATAAAATCTCAGGCAACTTCGAAATTGGGTCATGTTGGGTCAAAAAGTAGGTCACTGTCCTAAAGCTGGGAAAAACCTTGTGTACACTCCTAGAGGCCTTATTTTCAGCCTGATACTCTTGAAACATGGTCAGAATGTTTGTCTAGTTAATATCTTGCACAAGTTCCAAAATGGGTCACATCTGATCACACAGTAGGTCACTGGACCAAAGCTGAGAAAAACTTGGTGTGCACCATAGAGGCCACATTTTCAGCCTGATACTCATGAAAATCATTTCCATACACTTACTCAAAAACTATTTGACTGAGGACCCTGAAACTTTATACAAGTGTAGCTCATGACCAAAATAGGTATGCGCCCTATTGTTTTTTGGATCATATGGGTCAAAGGTCAAGGTCACAGGTGAACTTTGTTTTGAAAATCATTTCCGTTCCCTGATTGTGCTGATTCAGTGAAAAGTTGCTGGTGGTGGTATTTGTCAGCTTTGCGACAGTTTTAGTTATATTTATTAAGTTACAGATTTCATGTGCTATGAAACTTTGTTAAGTTAGTTGTCTCTATGATATATTTCTATGACCCAATGGACATAAATAGACAAAATGGGAGTTGGAAGGAACTGAATGAGAGACTCAACTTCTTCAGTGACAAGGGTGTCCCATGGACTTAATAAAATTTTAGGCAAATGGAAACACTTACCACTATCAGTCTCACAATGATACCCAAAGGCTCAGGTGAACAGTTCACAGCCATCTCAACCCACTTTATTACTGTGCATAAATGATATAAAATTTATATTTAGTACATTAGATATGAGCCATGCTCTATGGAAATGGAACTTAGTACATCTTGAAAAAGTATCAACCCAGGTCAGCCTGCGCAGTCCATGCAGGCAGAACTGGGTCGGAACATTTTGCTCTCGGGTCAATTTTCTGCTTGTCCAAGGACCATTCTACCTCAGGATTCAGCCGGTTGTTAGACATGATGGATTTTATGGATCCAGAGTTATGTGATGACTTGTTTGGATGCATTATAGAGATGCATTGAACCTAGTGCCAGAGCATGGCTCCGCTCATATATTTTAATACTGTTACTAGCAATATTATTCATAGGTATACATGCATGTAAATTGGACATTGTTAAAGGCATGAAGCAAATTTTGACTGATGGCTAATTCTGTTTTCTTTTTTTATTCTCTAGGGTCGCCAACGGCAGAACTAAGCAGATCTGCAGAAGAAAATTTGTCAGGAATTTACAGTGTGGACTCTTCTTTTTGAGAAAGAAAGAAACGTAGATATATAGTAATGGAAAACTTTCACTTGTTATATTTGATAAGAAAAAAAAAACTGTTGATGTTTACTTGTTAATAAACAAAAAACATTCATTAGTTGACAAAAAAATTCTTGTGTGTACAGATCATTTTGTGATTGTAGGAAAACAGTTTAAGAATTTTTTTTTTTGACTAGAATATCACTCCTGGTGTATGTGCTTATTTTTACTTCATCATAAAGCCCTCTCTCATCAAAGTTCATTATAAAATATTGAGTTGGTTTATGTGAGCATGTTGTGGATCATCCGACAAATTTTGAAGAAAACTTGTTTTGGAATAAGGACACAGGAAAGAGAAGTGAGAAAAATTGAAGTGTAAAAGATTATTAATGAGCAGCCAATGGGAAGAGACAGAAAAACTTTAGGTTGGACTGCAGAGCAGATCCTAGGACATGGCATTTCAAGGACCTGAAAGTCACCTGACCTCATGATTCACAAGAGAAACAGTTCCACATTTCTGGCCATTGCGTGTTGATTTTGTAAAGTTAGCTTAGCCATATGTATCATTTAGCTATAACTACATTTTTTCATCACCTTTTTTTTTTTATCTTAATTTTTTTTTCTCTCTATCATTAAGTGTAATCAGTCACTGTTTTCTGTCCTTTTTATTTTCTTGTGCCCAAAGTTTACTGCATTGTTTTTTGACTTGTTTTCTCTATAGATACAAGACCAAAAAAAATTTTGGCTTGTAGATATTGAAAGTATTTTGTAGGCTACATAATAAATGTGGTTTAGCTCTCTAAGAAACAATCCAGTGTTTCTAGGACCCTTAATAAGAAGGATTTTTTAAAACATTGTCAGAAAAGGAAAAATTGCTCGTTAAAAGCAATTTATACTTTTCCCTGATTATTTTCTGCCCATGTAGAGAACTTCAGCTCATTTTTACTAGTTCCAAATTTGTCATCTGCAAATTGCTTTCAATTTGGAAGTGTCAAAAATTGTTGGTTGTGAAAGAGTTAAACGAAAGGATTTGTCTTTGAAAGGATAGGAAACATTGTTGGCAAAGAAATTGTTTACCAGCATTTTCTCCTTTGTCTTCAAAAGCATGGGATTGTTTTTCTAAGCTTGCTGTGACAAATCTCATCATTAGAGCAACATTTTATATGGTGTCTGCTAATACTTTCTTTTTTGACTACTTAAGATCGTAAAATTGTTATAGACAGAATTACAGAACAGTGTCACATCAGATCGACACAATTTGTGAAATTATCCAGTTTTAGTGAACTCTTTTCCACACAATCCCTACATGTAGTTTTAATGGCCCTGAAAGAGAAGGCTTTTGAAAACTACATGGTAACACTATTCTGTCTTTTTCTATCACTGTTTTTTATTCTATCATATCAGAGATCACCCTATAAGCTACATTTTAATTTGTTGTCTGCAAATGCTTTCAATTTGGTCCTTTTCTCGAACTGTTTTCTATCCTTTCAATGATAGATTCCATCATTTGATCCCCATTTAATTTGTTACCGTCAAAGTGCTTTCAAATTTTGATGAATATAAATGAGTCAGGTACTGGCAAAAGGGGACTAAACCCTTTCCCAAACAAGCCCTGGTTTTTACGTGTCTGCAGTACAAGTCTTTTGAAAACACTGTGGGAAAAGGAGAAATTGCTCATAACGAGTAATTTCTCCTTTTCCCACAGTGTTTTCTACCCTTTTTTGATAACTTTCTGCCATTTTCATCAAATTTAAAATTGTCGTCTGCAAATTCTTTCAATTTGGACCAGTCCAAAATTTGTCATTTGGGAAAGGGTTAATGCATATCCATGATACATTATACCAAGTAAGTCATCAAATAATTATGGATTCATTAAACCCTTTTTGTGTAACAACCAACTGAATCGTGAAGTAGAATGGTCCTTGGACATGCAGGAAATTGACCAATAGCGTATGCTGACCTTGGTTGATACTTTTTTGCAGATGCATTAAGCCTCTTTTCCACAGAGCATGGCACTTTTTTTAGTTGTCTAGTAGAGTTAATTCTTTACCATGCAACAAGAAATTAAGCTCTTCTGTTTTTGAAGTAGTTGCAGGTAACAAATTTATGTGACTCTGTAGAAGGAATAGTCGTTGAAAGGGAAGAAAAAAATTTGTTAAAAGAAGACCATGCATGTTACTGTTCTGCCCAAGCATTTTGGAGAAAGGAGACATTGCTGCTAAAGAGCGAGTTCTTATGTCGGGCCACATTGTATTAACTCTACCAAACGACAAAATTTGAGACTAGACCAAATTCAAAGCATTTGCAGACAAAAATAAAATGATACTAGAATGATGGAATTTGTATCAGAAAGGGTAAAAAACATTGTGAGAAAAGAAGAATATGCTAGTTATGAGCATTTTCTCCTTTTCCCACAATGTTTTCATAGGCCTTTTACCATGGAGTCATTAAACTCTGGATTGTGTTGTAAAAGGTTAAGGCCCTGTACTCGCCTTCCACTTCAAATGGTATTCATTGTCATGTATAAAGGGAACACAAATTCTGAATGGTTACACCATTAAATAAAATGGTTTAGCCAATCAAAAAACAAGTTCCTTTGCAATTTAGAAAATTATTGAGGATAAGATTGCAATTTAGAAGGTCCTATATATCAGACAGTACTCCATGTAATTGACAATTTTTTAATATTTTACCAGGACATTTTCAGAGTCATCTGGTGCCAGTAAAGAGTTAAACCTTTTCCACATGATTTCATGTTTATATTACTCCTGCAGTAGAAAGTGTATGAAAACATGGTGGGAATAAGGAGAAAATGCTGGTTACCATCATTGTTCCCTTTACCCACAATGTTTTCTTCCTTTAAAGTTTGTCATTTTGGTCACATTTTATGTCTGCAAATGCTTTCAATGTGGACAAGTCTAACATTTAATTCTTTGTTAAAGCACTGAATATGTATTGCGTTGCTTAATTGTACAATGTAGAAAAACCTGCTGTTCCACAGACAAAAAAGAAATAAAGCAGTTTAACTCTTGACCAACGAAATGACATTTGAGATTGGAGCAAATTGAAGGCATTTAGCAGGCAAGAAATGACATGTGGCTCAAATGATGAGATTTGTCATTGTTGGAAAAGGAGAAAATACTGGTTACCAGCTTTTTGCCTCTTGCCACATGTTTTTTGGACCTTTCTTCTGTATAGTCATAAAATACTGGATAATTTGGTCAAAAATTAACCTTTTACCATATAATCCCAATTTTTATCGACCTTGATGAAGAAGCCTTTTGAAAACATTTTTCTCCCTTTCCCAAAAAGTTTTCTACCCTATCAAAGAAAAATTCCATTATTTTAGCCTATTTATATTGTTGTCTGCATATGCTTTCAATTTGGACAGGTCAACATTTTTGTTGTGTGGTAAAGACTGAAATATGATTGTTAGTGTTGTAGTACTGTTAGATGTTCAACTCTGGTGACCTCCTCTTTATCCCTCTGGACCCGAATATAATTTATTGACATGATTTACAAGTATGGACTTTCAGACAGGATGGATAAACTAAAAAGTTTCTATGTGATATTGATTTAACAGAAGATATACATTCATCAACTTTAAAAAAATCGAAGACCTGTAGTGCTTTCGTGCGTGTGGAAACTACTGATAGAAATTTTACAAATGAAATACACATAGAAAGTACATTGTCAGTTTGTGTGATAGGATGACGCTAGTTCAAAAACAGGCAGAGACCCATAGAGTGACCTTACATATGTCATTTACAGTGTTCTACAGTATGAGGACAGAGTGTTACAAGTATCTGAGAAAGACGTGTTAGATTGTGTAGCTATGCAGTTATATAAACTCAGAAATACGGAGTGCTGATTAAATTGTATGTTTGCAGATACTGTGTATTTAATACAAGAGCAGAATTTTAGAACACAGGTGATGTGTTTACAAGGAATTTTTCGTTATGAAACAAACTTTTCGTGTTGAAGGTAGTAGTGACGTTATGAAAGAACAGAACTGCAAAGAAACATTTTCACGGGTACTGATTCATCCTGGGTGAACATGGGTACTTAATTTTACGTCTCATGAAAAAATGAAAGCAACTGACGATTGTGATAATGTGACTCAACTTTTACAGAGCTAATTTTTTTTTTTAATCAAATGTGAAAAGCAGACTTGTATATCATAAATAAGTGAATTCACTGAGCTGATGACTTATTTTTTACAAGTTTTAGAAGTTGTTCAAATTCTTGTGCTATTTTTCTTACTCTGAAAGGAAATGGGCATCTCTATTGTGCAGCACATGGGTTTTTTTTTTTTACTGTTGAACAACCCAGTGTGGTACTGTATTAAAAAGACTGTTGTCATATGGACACTTGATTGCCTGATTCTTACAGTGTAGTTGTATTTAGGGGAAAAACTGACAGAAAGAGCTGTCACACTCCTATTTTGAATTGTTGAGGCATAGGTATATATAAACCACAAACAATGAGATGCGTGTTTACTTTAAAGACAAAAATTTAGTTGTGTCCAAAACCAAAGCATTTGCAGACGAAAAAATTTCAAATGTGGCTAAAATTGTGGAATTTGTCTTTGAAATGAAAGGATAGAAAACAATGTGGGAAAAGGAGAAAACGTTAATCAGCATTTTCTCCTTTTCCCAGAATGTTTTCTATTATGAAATACAAATTTCATGTATTGAGTAAGGTTTGATTTGTCCTCTGCAAAGGCTTTCAATTTGGGCAAGTCTTAAATTTTGTTGTCTGGTAAAGATTATAGAGCCTAGCCTATTACTGGAGAAACCATAGAAACATGTGAATATGTCACAATGACAGATGAAACGTTGAAAGCAAGAAGGCAATTCATCAATACATCACAGATAACAGAAAATAAGACTTCTTTATAGAGAAAGCATTCACGTGTGTCAGATGTGGCTGAAATAATGGGATTTGCCTCGGATGTGGATGAAAAAGTAACAGCACTAAAAAAGAAACTTCTACTTTTCCCATGCACTTTCCAAAAGCCCACTTGTTCAAGGTCATAAAAGGAAGGGGCTGATTGGTAAAGCATTTCCGTTAACTCTTCACCAAATGACAAAATTTTAGACTGGTCCAAATTGAACATTTCCAGATGACAAATGTGATTTAGAAGTTAAAATTTGTTTTAGAAAGGGCAGAAAACTGTGTCTGAAAAGGAGAAAATGCTGGCTACCAGCTTGTTTCTAGGGGTTGTTAGCTCACCTGAGCACGAAGTGCTCATGGTGAGCTATTGTGATTGTGCTGTGTCCGTCGTGCGGTGTGCGTCGTCCGTCGTCAACTTTTTACCTAGTGTACGCTCTAGAGGCCACATTTTCAGTCCAATTCTCATGAAACTTGGTCAGAATGTTTGTCTCGATAAAATCTCGGACGAGTTCGAAATTGAGTCATGTGGGGTCAAAAACTAGGTCACTAGGTCAAATCTTAGAAAAACCTTGTATACGCTCTAGAGGCCACATTTTCAGTCCGTTCCTCATGAAACTTGGTCAGAATGTTTGTCTTGATGAAATCTGGGACGAGTTCGAAATTGGGTCATGTGGGGTCAAAAACTAGGTCACTAGGTCAAATCTTAGAAAAACCTTGTGTATGCTCTAGAGGCCACATTTTCAGTCCGATCCTCATGAAACTTGGTCAGAATGTTTGTCTTGATAAAATCTTGGACAAGTTCGAAATTGGGTCATGTGGGGTCAAAAACTAGGTCACTAGGTCAAATCTTAGAAAAACCTTGTGTATGCTCTAGAGGCCACATTTTCAGTCCGATACTTGTGAAATTTGGTCCGAATGTTTGTCTTGATAAAATCTCAGACGAGTTCGAAATTGGGTCATGTGGGGTCAAAAACTAGGTCACTAGGTCAAATCTTAGAAAAACCTTGTGTACGCTCTAGAGGCCACATTTTCAGTCCGATCCTCATGAAACTTGGTCCGAATGTTTGTCTTGATAAAATCTGGGACGAGTTCAAAATTGGGTCATGTGGGGTCAAAAACTAGGTCACTAGGTCAAATCTTAGAAAAACCTTGTGTACGCTCTAGAGGCCACATTTTCAGTCAGATACTTGTGAAAGTTGGTCCGAATGTTTGTCTTGATAAAATCTCGGACGAGTTCGAAATTGGGTCATGTGGGGTCAAAAACTAGGTCACTAGGTCAAATCTTAGAAAAACCTTGTGTGTGCCGTAGAGGCCACATTTTCAGTCAGATACTTGTGAAATTTGGTCAGAATGTTTGTCTTGATAAAATCTCGAACAAGATTGAAATTGGGTCATGTGGGGTCAAAAACTAGGTTACTAGGTCAAATCTTAGAAAAACCTTTTGTACACTATAGAGGCCACATTTTCAGTCCAATACTCTGGAAAAATGGTCAGAATGTTTGTCTTGATTATATCTTGAGATAGTACGAAAATGTGCCATGTTGGGTCAAAAACTAGGTCACCAGGTCAAATCTAAGAAAAACGTTGTGTATGCTCTAGAGGCCATATTTTCTGTCCAGTACTCTTGAAAGTTGGTCAGAATGTTGGCCTTGATAATATCTCTGACTAGTTTGAAAATGGGTCATGACGGGTGAAAAACTAGGTCACTAGGTCAAATCTTAGAAAAACCTTTTGTACACTATAGAGGCCACATTTTCAGTCCAGTACTCTTGAAAAATGGTCAGACTGTTTGTCTTGATTATATCTTGAAATAGTACGAAAATGTGCCATGTTGGGTCAAAAACTAGGTCACCAGGTCAAATCTAAGAAAAACGTTGTGTATGCTCTAGAGGCCATATTTTCTGTCCAGTACTCTTGAAAGTTGGTCAGAATGTTTGCCTTGATAATATCTCTGACTAGTTTGAAAATGGGTCATGACGGGTGAAAAACTAGGTCACTAGGTCAAATCTTAGAAAAATCTTGTGTAAGCTCCTGAAGCCACATTTTCTGTCTAATACTCTTGAAAGTTGGTCAGAATGTTTGTCTCGATGATATCTCAGTAGCATTTGAAAATGGGTCATGTGGGGTCAAAAACTAGGTCACCTGGTCAAATCTTAGAAAAACCATGTGTACACTGTTGTGGCCAGGTTTTTTGTTCAATACTCTTTTAAAGTTGCTCAGAATGTTTGCCTTGGTAATATCTTGGATAAGTTTGAAAATAGGTCATGTTGGGTCAAAATCTAGGTCACTAGGTCAGATCTTAGAAAAACCTTGTGTATGCTGTAGAGGCCACATTTTCAGTCCAATACTCTTGAAATTTGGTAAGAATGTTTGTCCTAATGATATCTTGGACCAGTTTGAAAATGTGTTATGTTGGCTGAAAAACTAGGTCACTAGGTGAAATCTTAGAAAAACCTAGTGTATGAATGACTCTCAGAAAGAAGCCTTTTGAAAACACTTTGAAAATGAGAAGATGCTGGTATCCAGCATTTTTTCCCTTTTTCACAATGTTTTCTACCCCTTTGAGAGACCAGTCCTGTAGCTTGATCCACATATTATTTTTTTTATGCAGAAGGTTCAGACTGATGAGTTTAAAATTTTATTGTTTGGTAATACATATATCTCACAAGACGTTGGAAATTGGTTGTGCTTGGTCAAAAGGCTCAGGTGAGTGACTCCAGGGCCATCATGGCCCTCTTGTTAAAAGTTGGGATGGTGTGGTAAAGGGTTAACGGGAGTCAAACAACCCTTTGGGACTTTACCAAACCAACCCGAGTTTTAACGACCCTGAGGGAGAAGGCTTTTGAAAACATTGTGGGAGAAAATGCTGGTTACTAGCATTTTGTCCTTTGCCTGCTATGTTTCAATCCTTTCGAAGGAAAACCCATCTTTTGACCCTCTTTAGATTTGTTGTTTGCAAATGCTTTGAAATTGGATGAGTCTCGAATATCTTTATATGGTAAAGGGTTAAAACATCACAGGCAAAGAACTTTCTGCAGCTTTTATCAGACTTATGTAAGAAAACATGACAATTGCTGGCCTCAAGCCTCCTTTTGTTCTAATGTTACAAAAAAGGTCTTGTGGAAGACAAAAAACTGGAAGATGAAAAGTGATATTTTGTTTGGAAATCTTGTAGGAAGATGTTATAAATGTTTATAAACAACACTGAGAAACAAAAAACCTTTAAAACAGGAAAACGAGAAAATGTAGGTGTTTCTACCTTTCAAAGGTCAAACCAATTATTTGATGGCACATTTAACCCTTTACCAAATACTTCGGAGTTTTGATGTTTGTAAGACAAAAGGTTTTTGACACCATTGTGGGAAAAGGAGGAAAAAGCTGGTTAAAAAAATGTGTTCTACCCGCTTACGGACAAATCTATGTATCTAAGTCAAATTTAATTCGTCATATGCAAATGCTGTGGAATTTAATGAGTCTAAAGTTATGTTGTTTGGTAAACGGTTAATTTTGTTGTGTGCCACTGCTTACATAATGGAACTGTGCAAGATTTCATTGTCTCACAAAGAATGGAGTATTTTTGTACTAGAAAAGAAATGTCTAGATGCTTCCGCAATTCAAAATAGACTTAGAGGGGCATATTTAAATTTTTTGCTGCAAATCAAACTGCCTTGTAAAACACTGATAAATAAGGTGTAGCAAACTGGACATTTCATGAATGTTTAGTGAGAATGTGCTATTTTGACATTTCAATAATAGTTGTTTTGCAATAAGATACTCGATCTGTTTTTATAGTCTGGATATAAGGTCAATACACAAGGTACTTTTTCGAATATGATCCCATGTAATTCGTCTCAGACGACAGTATTGGCGTTTCCGAGAACTCTGATTCATGTGTGTCATTGATCGTATGACATTCCATCAAACCATTGCAAAATTCTGGCACAAAATGTAAAAATAGTTCAAAAGACTACACATCTTTTTAACCCATTTCGGAACAGTCCCATCTTTTAACAACCCTGAGGGAAAAGACATGAAAAAATTGTAGGAAAAGGAGAAAACACTGGTATCCATAATGTTTTCCATCCTTCCAAAATAAATTTTGACTTTTTATTATCATTTCTTTTTGTGCTTGCAAATGCTTTCAATTTGGATACTTCTCTCTTTCTTGATTCTCAATGATACGGAAACTAATGTCCTATCAAAGTTATCGATAAAACATTGTTGAGGTTTGATATGTGTATAAAAATTTAAATAGCCCTTTTTAAATGTGTGTGGATTTTAATTGTATAGATTTGTTCATAGAATGAATGCAATTTGTGTAGTGTCATGGTTGATATGGCAACATAAACAACACTTGATTTATCATGATAAGAATAAAAAAAAAACGTATTCATACATCATAGTTCTTGGCTTTACCGAAGTGTGGTTATCTCCCTTGAACCTTTTACCACAAAATTGCGAGTTTTAACAACTCTGCAAAGCTAGCTTTTGAAAACATTATGGAACAAGGAGAATATGCTGGTAACAGGCATTTTCTCCTTTTCCCAAAATGTTTTCAACCCTGCCAAATACAAATTCATGAGCCACATTCACTCATTTTGGTGAGCACATGTACCTACAGTAGGTACAAAGGTATTGTTAATCGAGCCTGGTTGGTTGGTTTGTTGATACAATACTTTTTCAATTTTTACTGCCAGTGCACTTATCCTTGCTTTCCTCTTGTTTCTTTTGCCAGTACTTCGCACATAGTTCTCCCAAAGCTGCCGGATAGCTCAGTGGTTAGCATCTTAAACTCATTACCTGGTGGTGCGGATTTGATACCCGATTGAAAATAACTTTCTTTCTGGCGATCTTTTTTGCTTCTCACCCTTCATGCATGACTGAGAGAAAAGTAGTAAGTGACTAGGAAAGAAAGTTGTGTCAGTACTGGTGTGAGGAAATCTAGAAACACATGCCTTCGTGCACCGACAGCCCTGATTAGATGTAGGCTGTTACACGGCTTTGAACTCCAATTTTGACAAATCTCCCCAAGCTACTGGCTGCTTTCCTACATAACCATTGTCAAAACAATGATCAGCAGTGAGCATTGAGTCCTGTCGCAAAAACTATCATCAATCCTTGGAAAGAAATTTGCATAGCTGGGGTTTTGAACCAGTGACCCCATGGTTTCAAGTTCTGTACACTTCTGACGGCTTCTGGGCTGGGAACTGAGCCTGGAAGCTTGGTTCGTAACATACAGGATGGAGATGGTATTCCAGGGATTATGATTTTAAAATCCACCATGCAGGAGGATTGATGAGCCTCATTGCAACAGGATTCATTCCCTCTCAGGTGAGCATATTTCGACAATCTTTATGTAGGAAACCAGCCAGGTGCTTTGTAAAAGCAATGGTAGGTCCGCAAGTGCTCAAGGGGAGCAACTGTGATCGTGCTGTGTCCGTCGTACGGCGTCAACATTTAGCATGTTTGCAATCTCGAGGCCACATTTCCAGTCAGATAAGCATGAGACTTGGTCAGAATGTTTGTCGTGATAAAGTCTCGGACAAGATCGAAATTGGGTTATGTCGGATCAAAAAGTAGGTCACTGGGCCAAATCTAAAAAAACCTTGTGTGCACTCTAGAGGCCATACTCTCAGCCTGATACTCTTGAAACTTGGTCAGAATGTTTGTCTAGATAATATCTTGGACAAGATAATATCTCGAACAACTTCGAAATAGGGTCATGTTATGTCAAAAACTCACTGGACCAAATCTTAAAAAAAGCACTCTAGAGGCCACATTTTCAGCCTTATAGTCTTGAAACTTGGTCAGATTGTTTGTCTTGACAAGTTCGAAGTTGGGTCATGTCGTGTCAAAAAGTAGGTCACAGGGCCAAATCTTGGAAAAACATTGTGTGCACAATAGGGGCCACATTTTCAGTCTGAAACTCATAAAAGTTGGGTAGAATGTTTGTCTTGATGATATCTGGGACAAGTTCGAAATTGGGTCATGTCGGGTCTAACAGTAGGTCATTGGGCCACATCTCAGAAAAACCTTGCATGCAGTCTAGAGGCCACATTTTCAGCCTGAAACTCTCGGAAGTTGGTCAGAATGTCTGTCTTGATGATATCTCGGACAAGTTCGAAATTGGTTCATGTCGGGTCAAAAAATAGGTCACTGTGCCAAATCTTAGAAAAACCTTACGTGCACCCTTGGAGGGAGGGGGCATATTTTCAGCCTGAAACTCATGAAAGTTGGGTTGAATGTTTGTCTTGATGATATCTCGGACAAGTTTGAAATTGGGGTTAGTAGGTCTCTTGGCTAAATCTTAGAAAAACCTTGCGTGCACTCTAGAGGCCACATTTTTAGTCGGATACTTATGAAACTAGGTCAGATTGTCCATATTTATGATATCTCAAGTTCAAAATTGGGTCATGTCGGGTGATAAAGTAGGTCACTGGGCTAAATCTTAGGAAAACCGTGGGTGCTCCATAGAGGCAACATTTTCAGCCTTATGCTGATAAAGATTGATCGGAATGTTTATCTGTTGATATCTCAGATAAGTTTGAAATTGGGTTACATCGGGTGAAAAAGTAGGTCACTGGGCCAAATCTTAGGAAAACCGTGGGTGCTCCATAGAGGTCACATTTTCAGTCTTGTCCTGATAAAGATTGGTCAGACTGTTTATCTTGTTGAAATCTCAGACAAGTTTGAAAGTGGGTCATGTCGGGGCAAAAAGTAGGTCACATGGTGAAATCTTAGATAAACCTTGTGTGCACTCTAGAGGCCACATTTTCAGCCAGATTCTCATGAAACCTGGTCAGAAAGTTTGCTTTGATGATATCTTAAACAAGTTTCAAAGTGTGTCACATCTGGTCAAAAAGTAGGTCACTGGACCAAATCTTATAAAAACCTTGTATGCACCTTAGAGGCCACATTTTCAGTCTGATACTCATGAAACTTGGTCAGAATGTTTGTTTTAATGATATCTTGGACAAGTTTGGAATTTAGTCACATTGGTGTAAAAAGTAGGTTACTTACACTCATGTGCTTTTAGCTCCACTAGCCGAAGGCCAGCGGGCTTATGTTATGGCCCTGTGTCCGTCATCCGTCCGTCCACTTATTTCAAAAACCTTCTTCTCTGGAACTACCCACCGGATTTTAACGAAACTTCACAGAAATTATCCTGGCATGGCCCTCTTCAGAAACTGTTCAAATAATTTTTTATTTGGGTTGCCATGGCAACAAAACTGAAAAATATTGAAAATCTTTAAAAATCTTGTCCGGAACCATAAGGCCAAGGGTTACCAAATTTGGCACGTACCTTCATCTAGTAGACCTCTACAAAAAGTTCTCAAATTATAGCCCTGGGGTCAAAATTGGCCCCGCCCTGGGGGGTCACAAGATTTACATAGGTTTATATAATGAAATCTTTAAATATCTTCTTGTCCTAAACCATATGGCCTAGGGCTACCAAATTTGGCATGTAGCTTTATCTAATGGACCTCTACTTAATTTCTTCAAATTATAGATCTTCTTGTCCTAAACCATATGGCCTAGGGCTACCAAATTTGGCATGTAGCTTTATCTAATGGACCTCTACTTAATTTCTTCAAATTATAGACCTGGGGACAAAATTGGCCCCGCCCCGAGGGGGGTCACAAGTTTTACATTGGCTTATATGGGGTAAAAATTTAAAAATCTCCTAAACCATATGGCCTAGGGCTAGCAAAGATGTTTGGTGTGTATGTTTTGTACATATTAACCGGTGGAGCGATACAGGGCCGTCATGACCCTCTTGTTCATCATTAAAACCAGGATCTCTTAAGCTTCATCGTCTGCAGATGACTTTACTCAGGTGAGCGCTTTAGAGCCAATGGCCCTCTTGTTAGCTCACCTTAGCACAACGTGCTAAAGGTGAGCTATTGTGATCACCCTATGTCCGGCGTCCGTCGTCTGTCGTCCGTCGTCCGTCAACAATTTCTTTAAACATCTTCTTCTCCTAAACCACTGGGCCAATCTTGATGAAACTTGGCAGGGATGTTCCTTCGGTGAAGCTCTACCAAAATTGTTCAAAGAATTGAATTCCACCCACAACTCTGGTTGCCATGGCAACAAAAAGGGAAAAAAAAGCAAAATCTTTGAAAATCTTCTTCTCTGAAACTAGAAGGCGCAGAGCTTTGATATTTGGTATGTAGCATCTCCTAGTGGACCTCTACCAAGTTTGTTCATGCCCCTGGGATCAAAACTGGCCCCGCCCCGGGGGTCACAAGTTTGAGCATAGTCATAAAGAAGGAAAACTTTAAAAATCTTCTTCTCTAAAACTTGAAGGCGTAGAGCTTTGATATTTGGCATGCTGCATCTCCTAGTGGACCTCTACCAAGTTTGTTCATATGATGCCCCTGGGGTCAAAACTGGCCCCGCCCTGGGGGGTCACAATTTCCAACATAGGAACAAAGAAGGAAAACTTTAAAAATCTTCTTCTGTAAAACTAGAAGGCATAGAGCTTTGATATTTGGCATGGAGCATCTCCTAGTGGACCTCTACCAAGTTTGTTCATATGATGCCCTTGGGGTCAAAACTGGCCCTGCCCCGGGGGTCACAAGTTCGAACATAGGAACAAAGAGGGGAAACTTTAAAAATCATCTTCTCTGAAACTGGAAGGCATAGAGCTTTGATATTTGGTATGTAGCATTGCCTAGTGGACCTCTACCAGGTTTGTTCATATGATGCCCCTGGGGTCAAAACTGGCCCCGCCCTGGGGGTCACAAGTTTGAGCATAGTAACAAAGAAGGAAAACTTTAAAAATCTTCTTCTCTGAAACTTGAAGGCGTAGAGCTTTGATATTTTGCATGTAGCATCTCCTAGTGGACCTCTACCAAGTTTGTTCATATGATGCCCCTGGGATCAAAACTGGCCCCGCCCCGGTGGTCACAATTTCCAACATAGGAACAAAGAAGGAAAACTTTAAGAATCATCTTCTCTAAAACTAGAAGGCATAGAGCTTTGATATTTGGCATGGAGCATCTCCTAGTGGACCGCTACCAAGTTTGTTCATATGATGCCCTTGGGGTCAAAACTGGCCCTGCCCCGGGGGTCACAAGTTCGAACATAGGAACAAAGAGGGGAAACTTTAAAAATCATCTTCTCTGAAACTGGAAGGCATAGAGCTTTGATATTTGGTATGTAGCATTGCCTAGTGGACCTCTACCAGGTTTGTTCATATGATGCCCCTGGGGTCAAAACTGGCCCCGCCCTGGGGGGGGGGGTCACAAGTTCGAACATAGGAACAAAGAAGGAAAACTTTAAAAATCTTCTTCTCTGAAACAGGAAGGCATGGAGCTTTGATATTTGGTATGTAGCATCTTCTAGTGGATCTCTACTAAGTTTGTGCATTTGATGCCCTTGGGGCAAAAGTTGGCCCTGCCCCTGGGGTCACAAGTTCGAACATAGGAACAGAGAAGGAAAATTTTAAGAATCATCTTCTCTGAAACTGGAAGGCGTAGAGCTTTGATATTTGGTATGTAGCATCGCCTAGTAGACCTCTACTAAGTTTGTTCATATGATGCCCTTGGGGTCAAAATTGGCCCCACCCCGGGGGTCACAAGTTCAAACATAGGAACAAAGAAGGAAAACTTTTTTTTCTTTTTCTCTTAAATGGGAAGGCATAGAGCTTTGATATTTGGTATGTAGCATCTCCTAGTGGACTTCTACCAAGTTTGTTCCAAGGATGCTGCTTGGGTCAAAACTGGCCCAGCCCCTGGGGTCACAAGTTCGAACATAGGAACAAAGAAGGAAAACTTTAAAATTCTTCTTTTCTGAAACCGAAAGGTGTGGAGCTTTGATATTTGGTATGTTGCATCTCAGAGTGGACCTCTACCAAGTTTGTTCATATGATGCCCCTGGGTCAAAACTGGCCCCGTCCCGGGGGTCACAAGTTCGAAGATAGGAACAAAGAAGGAAAACTTTAAATTTCTTTTTCTCTTAAACGGGAAGGTATAGAGCTTTGATATTTGGTATTTAGCATTTCCTAGTGGACCTCTACCAAGTTTGTTCATATGATGCCCCTGGGTCAAAACTGGCCCTGCCCCGGGGGTCACAAGTTCGAACATAGGAACAAAGAAGGAAAACTTTAAAATTCTTCTTTAAAACCGGAAGGCATAGAGCTTTGGTATTTGGTATGTAGTGATTCTCTTCTAAGTTTGTTTGCCCATCTAAGCACAACAAGTTCATTGAGTTCAAAATTGGGTCATCTTGGGTCATAAACTTGGTCACTAGGTCAAATTAAAGAAATACCTTGTTGGCACTCTCGAGGCCACATTATTTGCTCAGTTGCCCTGAAAATTAGTTAGAAAGTTTGTCTTTATAAAGTCTCACATAAGATTAATTTGGGTCAACTTGGGTCATAAACTAGTTCACTGGGTCAAAGAAATACCTTGTTTGCACTCTGGAGGCCACATTTATTGCTCAAATGACCTGAAATTTGGCCAGAATGTTTGTCTTGATGAAATACCAGATGAGTTTGGATTTGGGTCACCTGGAACCATAAGCTAGGTCACTAGGTCAAAATAAAGAAATACCTTGTGGGCACTCTAGAGGCCACATTTTTTGCTTAATTGCCTTGAAAACTGGTCAGAATATTTGTCTTTGTAAAATTGGTAAAATGTGAGTTTGGGTCAACTGGAGTCATAAACTAGTTCACTTGGTCAAATTAAAGAAATAGCTAGTGGGCACTCTAGAGGCCACATTTATTATTCATTTGATTTGATAATTGGTTAAAATGTTTCTTTTGATATAGTCAAAGACCAGTTCAAATTTGAGTCACCTGGGGTCATAATCTAGGTCACTAGGTCAAATTAAAGAAATATCTTTAGGGCACTCGAGGCCACATTTTTTGCTCAGTTGACTTGAAAATTGGTCAGAATGTTTGTCTTTATGAAATATGAGTTTGAAATTGGGTCACCTGCGGTCAAAAACTAGGTCACATGGTCAAATTAAAGAAAAACCTTTAAGGCACTCTACTAAGGTGAGCGACCCAGGGCCATCATGGCCCTCTTGTTTTCCTTTTCCCGCGATGTTTTAAAAGAAGGGCTCCTTTAAGGTCGTGAAAACTCGGGATGTATGTGGTGAAGAGTTAAGCCTTTAACTTAAGACTAGTCCAAGTTCAGGGCATTTGCTAATTTGAAAGGGTTCAAATGACTGGATTTATCTACTTGTCACCACCATTTTCTCTTTTTGTCACAATGTTTTGAAAAACCTTCGTCAAGATCGTAAACACTTGTTCGGTAAGGAAGGAATTGCGTTTCAAGCAAGCATCGAAACCCGATTATCATGGGTATGTTTAGTAGAAGCATCCTCAGTGTAAAGGGGTACAACTCGAAACTATACAAGAAAGCAGCGGGATACAGATAGCCTCCCGTTGAGTGAAATGAAACACGAAGTAAGAACTGGCTTGTAAATTAAACACCATTAATCCTTGTAGCGCCGAAGGCAAAAATAGGGGCTTTTGTGGCCGGCATAGATCAGGATCAGACTGCACAGAACGTGCAGTCTGATCTTGGATCTATGTCGACCGATTCTTTGGTCAAACCGAATAGATACAAAATACTTGTTGGGTTTCAGTAAACTGTATTGTAGGCTGTCGAAAGAGATAAAATTTATATGAATCGTGCTCTGGCAAAAAGGGAGATTTAATGCGACAAGGAGATGCATTAAATCTCCCTTTTGCCACGGCATTTATATCGTAGGGTTCACCAGTTTTGAGCTAGAGCCCCGACCTGTCTTGTCCATGGACACTCTAATAAGAAACCCGGCGCTTGAGAGAGGATCGGACGCAGTTTTCACATATTCTAGGCTAGGGCTCAGAATTTTCTCGTTGGGTCCTGCGTGGCTTAGTGGTAAAGTTTAGACTCTTAACCTGAAGTCCGCGGATTCGAAACTGGCTTTACGCTCTAGGTTTTTCGTGGGAGTGTCCTTGCGTAAGACACTTCAGAGCCCTAGCCCGGTACTGGTGAGAGGCTGAAAGCTAGGACATACATGAATATGTGAGCTATTGCCATGATACGACTGAGATAATGTTGAAAGCGGCGTTAAACGCCACATGAAATGTCTAGTCAAATTGTATTGGAGTTAAACGCCGTTTTAACAGATAAGGTCATATCACGGCGGCCAATGCACCTACGCATGTGTTTCCTTGCTTTCTCACACCAGTGTTGAGGCAACTTTCTATCAAAGCCATTGCCTACTTTTCACACATGCATCAGAGGTGAGAGGCGAAAACTCGTCGGAAAGAACGGTTGCCTGAACCGAGTATCGAACCTGCAACCACCAGGGTCAAAAATCAGATATGCTAACTACTGAGTTTACCGGATGGGCTACAAAGGACGCTCCTTTGAAAAACCCAGCATTACAAGGCTTCGATCGAGAATCGAACCCAGGACCTAGAGGTTTCGAATCCTGTACATTCACCACAGGTCCCCGAGTTTGTTGCTAGTATGCCGAACCCTGATAGCCCAGTCGGTAGCGTAGAGGACTTGAGAAAAGGAGATCTCTGGTGCGATCCCTGGCTCTGCCAATTTCTTTCCGGGGATTGATGAAAGTCATTGCGACAGGATTCATTCCTCTCTCACCGCTGAGCACTCTTTCAACGGTGGTTTTGTGGGAAAGTAGCCAGTGGCTTGAGAAGAATAATGAGTGGAGTACTGGTAAAAAAAAAAAGAAAAAGAAAAAAACTCTAGGAAAGCATGGATAGGTGCACTGGCCGCCGCGATATAACTGAAGTAATGTTGAAAACACCATAGATACTACAATCAATAAATCATTGTTGATAGTATAACGGGTTAGATCACCTTTACCCATGGTAAAAATCTTCTGCCTTTATTTGCTTTTAAAAGAAATGGGCCATGTTCTGTGAAAAGGGGGCTTAATGCATCTGCAAAGAGTAATGACACATGTCAGTCCGAGTAGGCTGACCTGGGTCGAAACTTTATGCCACTTGTCAATTTTCCTGTCAAAGGACCATTCTGCTTCATCATTCAGACGGTTGTCATAAAAATGGATTTCATGTATCCATAATTATGTAATGATTTGCTCGGCTTAATACATCACGGAGGCACTAACCCTTTACCAAACAGTCCCGAGTTTTTTCGACCCTGAAAAAATAAATCCTTTTGAAAACTTTGTGGAAAAAGGAGAAAATGCTGGTAACCAGCATTTTCTCCTTTTCCCACAATGTTTTCTACTCTAACAAAAACAGATTCCATCATTGGAGCCACACTGAATTTGTCGTCTGCAAATGCTTTCAATTTGGATCCGTCTGAAATTTTTTCGTGTGGTAAGGCTTAGAGCCTCTTTTTGCCAGAGCGCGGCTTAAATAATGGTGATCTGTCGAAAAGATATTTATAAAATGAGTAGATCTAATCGTAAAAGACGCTATGTTCAATACACACAACCCTTTTCAAAAATGCATGCTTACCCGTTTTTTTGTTTTTTTTTTTCGTGGGGAAGATGACATTTTACGAGAAAGCATCGTGGGAAAACGAGAAAATGCTAGTAAACAGCATTTTCTCCCTTTGTTTCCCCACAATATTTTCAACCTTGAAAAACAGAAATTCCTTTTAATAATGGCTTTAGCTCTAAATTTTTGTCGTTTGGTTAAGAGTTTAACTCCTTGAAAGAATTTTATTGACTTAATTCTTTACCGAACGACAAAATTTTAGACCGACCCAAATTGAAAGCATTTGCAGACGACAAAATAAATGTGACTAAAACATTGAATTTTGTTTTGGAAAGGGTAGAAAAGATTGTGGGAAAAGGAGGAAATGCTGGTCACCAACATTTTCTCCTTTTCCCACAATGTTTTCAAAGGGCTTCTTTTTCAGGGTCGTTAAAAGTCGGGATTGTTTGGTAAAGGGTTAACCCTTAAGTCGCTTATCGCGACTCGGGCGCTTTTGCGGATAGTGTAGATCAAGATCAGACTGCACAAACGTCTGATCTTGGATCTACACTGTCCGATACGGTATTTTTTCCCGGTGAAATCAACTTTGAAATTGCAATGTATGGGGTTTTTACTATTGAGGGGAAATTTCGTTTATTTAGCAGCTTGAGGGGAAAAGAAAATTGTGGAGAGAATCAAGTTTGCACGTAACCTTTTGCAGACGACCTTTTTGCATTTTGCAACAGACAATTTTAACATAGTATGATGATGATGATGATGATGATTTAACTTGGGATAATCTCATTTGACAGTTGAGACAATGGAGATTCGTTCTTTAATTTTTAAAGTCCGGCCGGGTTGCTCAGTGGTTAGCGTATCCGACTTGTGACCTGGTGGTTGTGGGTTCGATACCCGGTTGAGGCAAACTTTCTTTCCGGCTGTCTTTCGCCTCTCACCTCTGATGCTTGTGAGAGAAGTAGTGTTGTGTCAGTACTGATGTGAGAAAACCAGGAAACATGCGTAGGTGCAATGACCGCCGTTATATGACCTAAGCTGTTAACCCGGCGTTAAACTGCCAGTACATACGAACAAATTTGATTTTAGAACGTATATCTATTTTTGTCCAGCATTACTTTATGTAAATGACCAATGATTGCGTGGGATGGTTTACAATAATTTGTGAAAATATGTGCTTTCTACCAAGGTTCTAACTCTATAGACACCAAACGACAGAATTTAAGATCAGTCCAGACTGAAAACATTTGCAGACGTCATACAAAATTTGACTCAAACGGTGGGATTTATCTTAAAGCATGAAATCATGTGGCAATAAGAGAAATTGCCCGTCATGAGCAAATTCTCTTTTTGCAACACTGTTTGCATGAGAGAAGTCGTCTGAATCTTGCAATGTGATATTTAACTTTTTACCAAACGACAGAAATTTATACTTGTCAAAAATGAAAGCATCAAGTTTTTTTTTTTGTAAACTTTATTAGCCACGTATACTGGATAGGGGAGGTCGTGGCCATCCTCCCTCTATCCTTACAACAATCGTTATTTACATCCAATAACATCTGTAACATTTGTAACAGTGCAGACCAAGATTCGAGTGTAGATTGATTTTGGAGTTCACTGCTCGCAAAGGTGACACATCGCAGAATAAGAGTTAATAAAAATACATGTACTTTTCAGAGATCCAGATAAAGTTATGTGTTTAAACAAACTAATTGAAATATGATCATAAATTATTGATTTTATGGAAGAACACTGCGGGAAAATGTGAAATCGATCTTTTCGAGCAATTTCACTCCTCTCCACAATGCTCTTAAAATTCTTTTCTTTTCATTGTGTTAAATAGAGCATGAGGGGAAAGTGTCAAACAAACGGCCTATTTAGTTCACCGAATCTGGATCAATGAATAGTTATCAAAGACTAATAAGTTTTACAAAGCTATGCAAAAACAAGAAAAACAACTAATAAGAATGTGAAGGAAAAAAAAAAAAAAAAAAGGAAAGAAAGGGAAAAAACAGAAATGACTTTTGGATAAGAGCTTCAAGTTAGAGGCGCGTTTAGACTTATAACCGGGACCATGCGTAATCAAAAATCGATGGCAACATGTACTAAATACAATCAAATACAACTATCTTAACTAATTTCATTGCCATGCAGTTTCTAATAACTATATTCATACTTCTTTTTCTCATTTGTTATTCTCGTTACGAGTAAACTAATGCTTTGGCTACGTTACGGGTACTGTATCTGACCTAATATCGCGCTGGCTCGCGAGACTTGTTCATTCTTTTCACCACATATGAAGAAGGGTGCTCAAAGAGAGATGCTCTGTCGGACTGGCGATAATTAGTATAAGAGTTACGACCGATAAATGCTTTGACGATAATTTTATCATGTATTTTACTTATGCTTCCCGTTTCCTCTGTAGATCCTTAATTTTGGCCATTCATAAGGGTTTTCACAAGGTGGGTATATCCAATGCATATGGATAAGAAACAAAGATATTCCGTAATTTCGTCCCATAACTGCTCGGACTTTTTCCCGGAAATCACGTGGGTCGACGATGATCAACATCCGCTTGTTCAGTCCTTTGCTTTCAAATTGAGTAAGTCCGGAGCAGATAAGGCCATGCTGCTCAATTAAAAAAATCAAGCTTAGAAAAATAAACAAAAAGTTGAATAAATAGGAAAACATCAGCCCTGTTATAAAACCGCTTCCAAAACCAGTCAGCCATCTTAATAGGGTAAATGGTGGAAAGAGATCCCAGACAGACATAGTTTTCCATAGTTCAGACCTTAAATATGGCAGGAAATAAAAAGTTGAATAAGTTGTACCAAACACTGCCCAAATAAGAAAGACGATGAAGTATTTCTGGTTATAAAACCCTACACATCGTCCAGTGAAAAAGCAATGGTGGTCTCGTTTTAAAACACAAGTCTCGCACAAGGGACAGTGGTGACACCTAGGTGGGGAATCATGGCCGCACTTCTGACAGTAATTCCACGACCAGTATGATCGTCTCTGGCTATTCTGTGACGTGCTTGTAGATAGTATTCTCTGTTCTCTATTTCCAGGATCACAGCGGTTCTCGTTTACGTAAGAAAGTCGCATTTCGTGATTCTGCGACGATGATACCATTTTATGTTCGTTTAAGTTAATTGTGTGTAATTTGGTGGGTTCAATGGATCGGTTGACGTTGTTACTGACAAATCGTATACACAACCAGTTAAGCATCATTTCAAAATAAACTACAGTTAACAAAGTTCTGTGAAAATTCAACACAGAAACGCCATTACTCTCATCTTTACCGTCTGAATTCTCCATATTTATAGACTCCGAGTTTGAACAATGGTACGGCATGACATAGAACCAGCTGTAATAATAAACTGAAGTAATTGTATAGACATAAATGGGAGCTGATACTATATTTAGAATTTCCGACTCCATGTCTGTGTTCGGCCGCGGAGTTATCCATTTCCGTATCCGATGCTTTAACCAATCACAATGCACCATTTTCTACTCTCTTACTTCCACAGTCGTGCCCTCTTCGTCGTTACTGCAATGAAAAATGAATTCATATCTCAACATTGGAAGACAAATTTTTGATGATCGACAATCCGACTAACTCAGCGAAATTCCATGCTAAACTAAAGCCTAGCCCCGTTAGCGCAGTCGGTAGCGTACAGGATTTGAGAACATGGGGTTGCTGGTTCGAATATCAAGCTCGGCCAGTCTCTATCCGAGGATGGATAATATTCATTGCGACAAGATTCATTCCTCTCTCACCGCTGATCATTGTTTCGATGATGCTTATGTTTTAAAGCGGCCAGTGGCTTGGGAAGAATTTTGTGTGATTTACTAGTAAAAGAAACTACAAGAAAACATGGATAGGTGCAGTGACCGCCGCAATATAACTGAAATAATGTAAATAAAACGATGTTAAAGAGCACATAATTAACTAATTATATACTAAAATGGAGTCTGATTTGAGTGAATGGCGTCGATTTAGCTTCGTATTTACCAAGCCATTTAGCCACATTTGATTTGTCGTCTGCAAATAGTTGCAATTTGGACAAGTCTAATATTTCGTCGTTTGGTAAAGACTTAATAAAGGCTATCCAATATACTGAGGAAAATATCCATAATATCCTATGGGCAAATAAAGTATTAAAATAGATCTATCAAGTATCAATATTTGTATAAATTTAGTGTATGTACAGGGACTAGGTCTCCATTTTACATTAAAGTTGGGGGGGGGGGGAAGCTGTTCAGGTTGTTTTTCATAATCTTACCAAACTTAAAATGATTTATAACTTAATTGAGTAGGACGGTAGTGGGTAAACCGCCCGTAAAGAAGAAAGGCAAATGCAATGTTATTTTTCAGTTGTATTTTCTTGATGAGCAGCGTAGCCTCTCTTTGTAATTTTTTAGATTTCGCGCCAGAAAATCTCTCATTTATTGTGGGAATATCACGCGAACAATGACACGCGTGGATTATGTAGGATCGTACGATAATGTCATATTTGACATCATGAAAAATAGACAGAGTGTCCGATTGTAAAGCGGCTGACTCTTCCGTTAGGTGGCATTTCTCAAATACTGACTTATCGGATTTTCAAGAGCATCCTGGGAAGGCCGACAGAATCGGACTACTTTTCAAGATGACAATCGATGCAGCGTATTTCAGAATAGTATACACGTTTCTTCAAAACAACACTACTGGCACGATTCATTTTTAAAAGCATTTGTGTGTTATTTTGCTTCGTCTTTTAATTGACGATCTTCTATTCAGTCGGAACAGATTTCCTGCATTACTTGTTGCATTGAATAAATATTCATTACCTATTTGATTATGCATGCTCGTACAAGATATTGTTTGGACGAATTTCCCTAAATCTATACATATAAAAGAAATGACATTAAGTGAAGACAGAAAAACGAGAAAAGATGCTTGACTTATCGACGAACGAAATTGTACTATAAAACTCTATTAAAACTGGGTAAAAACATATAAGATACTCACGTTAACACTTAATTAAAAAAAGTCCAACGATACAATTTTCTTTACCTGTACGCATTCACGATTTTTTCGATCGTTAGTCGATAAAAATGGCAATAGACTAGGTAAACAGATAATTCAATAATTCAACATTTTATTCCAGTAGTGTATTGATCTTAACTCTTTACCATGTAATGCCGAATTTTAACGACCCTGAAGAAGAGGACTTTTGAAAACATAGTGGGAAAAGGAGAAAATGCTGTTAAACAGCATTTTCTCCTCTTCCCACTATGGTTTTTACTATATCAAAGACAGCAAAACATCATTTTAGCTACATTTCATTTGACGTCTGCAAATGCTATCAATTTGGTTCAGTCTAAATTGTTGTCTTGTCGTAAAGAAATAACCCGATGAGATCCGAATACTTATCAGGCAGACATTGTGTGCCTAGATAAAGCACCGAAATAGTTGCTATTTCTAAGTTGCCCTTGTTCAGAATGTCTCGGCAAAAAAAAAACAAACTAAATACAGTCTGTAAACGATTTTTTTCTTCGTTCTGCATTAGAACACTTGTGAAAATATTGTGGCAAAAGAATAAAATGCCAATTACAAGCATTTTTTTTTTTTTTAATTCCCTCTCCCCTTCCCCTATGTTGTTAGAAGTCATTTCCGCAGGCCTGTTAAAACAAAAAATCGTTTGGAAAAAAGTTAAAGTACAACAAATATTTGATTTAAATATTGCACTGGACGCAGCGGAGGGATTACTGGTATGTGTTATACTCGTTACTAGACTCGCGACAAAATTCTAGGCTTGTCCGAATTAAAAGCATTTGCAGGCGACAAGTTCAAAATCGCTCAAATGATTAGATTTGTCTTAAAAATGATAGAAAACATTTTGGGAACGAGAGGAATTGCTAGTCTTCAGCATTCCTTTTTATCCACAGTGTTCCCAGAGGCTTTTTTCTTTAGGGTCGTTAGGCCACGAGATGTTTTGGTATAGCTATAGGGCTAAATAGCAATGACCCGGGTATCAGTAAACATCTTTATCTTAGATCACGGTTTCGATAAATTAGCAAATTAGCGCAGTATTTGGTCTGTATGTATATATCACATATTAAAACGCTTCAAGGTCAGTCCACGATAAGTCGGACAGACAAAAGCTCGCGGGGTTGTCTATCCTACACAGAGGGGTCCTACGTGGCTCAATGGCAAAACTTAGGGCTCGTAACCTGGATGGCACCAGGCTCGAGCCTCGCTCGAAGCGTTAGGTTTTCTCATGGGAGTGTCCTTGGGTAGGACACTTCAGAGCCCTAACCTAGTACTGTCAACGTAATATGACTGAAATAATGTAAAAATCGGCGTAAAATCAATCAAGCATTTAATTAATCAATCAGTCAATCAACCGGTCAGTCGGTTGGTCCGATCAATCAGTCGATCGGTCGACCGACCGACCGACCGACCGACCGACCGACCAACCAACCAACCAACAAATGTGTCGAAAATATGTGTTAGAAGAGACATTGCCAGAATCAACCTTCTTCCGACAATGAACCATTGTTACAAAATTTTGTTGAGTGATGTTTCCGAACGATTCTGTTCTGTTAAATTCTATTTTAGTTCTAAATTTTTGGAGGTTTTTTTTTTTTTGTGTGTGGGTTAATCTTTAAACTGTTACATCTTAACAGATGAAATGAAAGCTTACATCAGTTTTAAAGATTCAAACTTTGCGTTGTAATTCTTCGTATGGTAAACCAGGGATCGTAAATTACATTACATATGATCCGTGGTAAAACGTAGGTCCAGGATCAGACTGCAGGTTGTGTGTAGCCTGACCTTGATCTACTTTGTTAAGTTGCGTCCGGTAGTTTGTTTTTCTGGAAAACATTGAATCAATATTGGCTTGTTTTGTGTCAATAATATTGAGAGAAGAAAAGAAAGGCTTGGGGAAAATAATTCGATCAACCACAACAAAGCGACGTAATGGTCTATTTTTAGTCTGCTTTTCAGATTCCTAATGACATCATACCGGATATTGGAATTTTTCATTGGTTGCCATACACTCAGTTACTATTTATAGCGTAGGAAGTACCTTGAAGTATATAAAGTACGAGGCGGTATGGTGCAATCTCAGTTTCTCAACGGTGTGTCAGAAGTATCAGTAACAGTCTGTTTTTCAAAAGAATTGTTCGATAATATAAGACTGCGACAGTCGAAGTGATATTTTACGAGGAAATTGTATTTAGATGATATTTTGTATTCTACACAGAAAGCACAAACGACGAATAACAATGGCTCAACATCGACGACACAATCATCATCATCATCATCGACACCCTCATCATCACCACCAACAACAGCAGCATAATCAACAACAGCAGAAGCAGCAACAACAAAGTCAACAGCAACATTTCAACGGGCAGTGTGCCTTACGGGTCGGTCGAAACTCGACTCGTTTTTCCACCTCCCATCGTGTTTTTAACGTGTCCCTTAAGAGATGTGTCTCTCCTTGCTTCCTCCCAAAACAAGAAGAGGAGATCATCCCAGTTTGTCTACAGTACTGGACCAGTAAATATCGCTCGGACAGAAAACACGCGGACATGTTCTCACAGTGAAAAGGAGAATCATTCATCAAACGTCACAAAACGTCATTCCTCATTTAACGTGTATTTCGGAGAAAATTTTACTGTCAAAATTGAGCAATGGTTCAATTTCATGTCTTTGATACAAAATAACAAACTTGGAGGGATAGTGCACTGTGATTTCGAGCCTAATAAGAATCTGGCCTGCATGAGCCTGTCCTGCGAAGCCATTAAACTGGTTGATGTTCCGAATGCCGGGGGCTCCTCGGAAGTGTCCGAGATGTTGTCGTTTGAAGTGTTATTGAAGGTCTTCAAGGCAAAATTACTGAAGGTACTATTTTTATTTTAAATCTTCACCATCCAAAAATATTTTAGGCTGGTCCAAAATGAAAGCATTTACAGACGAGTGATTGGATTTGTTTCTGAAAGGTTAGAAAATGACGTTTTCAAAAGTCTCTTTTCCCAATCAGATTTGTTCGCAATTTGACGACTGAATTGTTCACATTTGGCAGCTATTGAGCCTTTAAGCATGCATAGGGGGTGTCATTTTAAAACTCTTGAAGCGTCAAATACATATGAACCGTGCTGTGTGAAAAGGGGGCTTAATGCATCTGCAAAAAGTTTCAACTCATGTCAGCCTGCGCAGTCCGCGCAGGCTGACATGGGTCGAAACTTTTTGCTATTTACCAAATTTCTGCATGTCCAAGGAGCACTCTTCCTCATATTTCAGTCAATCGTTAGACAAAATGGATTTTATGGATCCATAATTATGTGATGACTTGCTTGGTAAAATGCATCACAGTGATGCATTAAGCCCCCTTTTTTCTGGAGCACGGCTCACATGCACTCGACCTTTGTCGACGGTTGAAATTACAACAATTCATTGAAACTCGGAAAAATTTTTATCCGACAGGTTTCACTGAACAAGCGGACGGTAGAGATCCAATATGTTACTGCAAAGAACGTGCAGACTGATATTGATCTAAGTCGTCCGCAAAAGAAAAGCCCGTTTTTATTTCTTTGGCGCCGACAGGGTTAATAGACTTTTTTTTAGGATTACTTGCACAGAGGAAAAAAAAAAACTGAATTCGGGAGGGGGGGAAAATAGTTCACAAAATTAGGGGGCCCTTACGTTGCTTACTTTTTTCTACTGAAGCTCATTACTTTTCCTCCATTCCGTTCGTTTACTAAGACCAAGAAAGACAACTCTATGACTTGTGTTAAGGTTATATCTCGGAGTATCTACCCTTGTCCATGGTGTGCTTTTTTAAAATCTTGTACATTTTGGTGTAATATACACGCATGCCCCCTCCCCCACTCCCACAGTATCCTCGCCAATTAAGGAAACGCTCTCACACGAAAATGGATAATTTAAGTGTGAAGGAAACGCTCTCATACGAAAATGGACAATTTAGGTATGGATCGTTCTTGGCCCTCCCCACCAGGTGTTCTCCCTCCCCAGTCTGTGCTCCTGCGTCTATGGATGATAAAACTGGGTGCTGTGTTTCCAGAAAGAGATACTGTTACCTTATCTCCCGCTCGGCGGTTTTTATCATTGACTTCTTGTGTTACTTGGAACAAACTTGGTCCTTTCCACCAAGAATTTTGGTCCTTTCCACCAAGCACAGCCCCCTTCGTCTATAGATTAGTTCTTTATTGGTACTTTGTTTTCAGACGGAAATGGGGTTGCGTATTTCCCATTGTGCAGGTCCATTAAAGACTACGTGTGCGTCGTATTTGAAACATAACCTTGGCCCGTTCCACTAAGGCCCACGTCCTTCCCCTTCCACCTAGGTCGATGGATTATAAATGTGTGTACTTTGTTTTCAGACAGAGATGGAAGCATCGTACTTCCCACTAGGCAGGTCCATTACAGACGACTTGTGCGAAATACTTTGAACAAATTCTGGGCCTTTCTATCAAGCCCTGCCCCTTTACTCCGCCCTTTCGTCTATATATTAATTCTTTGTACTTTGTTTTCAGACGATTTTCCCAATTGGCGGGTCATGGTTGACCACGTGTGCGAAATACTTGAATTAAATTTTGTTTGGTCGTTTCCACCAGGCCCCACCCCTTTTACCCTGCCCCTTCACCTGTAGATTATTTCTTTTCTTCCCATACTTTGTTTTCAGACGGAGATGTCAGTATCGTATATCCCAATGGAAGGGCCCATCACAGACTTTGTATGCCAAATACTTGGAACATAATTATTTTGGTCCTTTCTACCAAGCCCAGCCCCCCCTTACCCCGCACCATCGTTTTTAGATTAACCCTTTCCCAAACAAGCCCTGGTTTTCACGTGTCTGCAGTACAAGTCTTTTGAAAACACTGTGGGAAAAGGAGAAATTGCTCGTAACGAGCAATTTCTCCTTTTCCCACAGTGTTTTCTGCCCTTTTTGACAACTTTCTGCCATTTTCATCAAACTTAAAATTGTCGTCTGCAAACTCTTTCAATTTGGACCAGTCCAAAATTTGTCGTTTGGAAAAGGGTTAATATATTGTACTTTTTTCAGACGGAGACGGAAGTATCGTATTTCCCATTGGGTGGTTCCATCACAGACTACGTGTGCGAGATATTCGGAACAAAACTTGGGGTGTCCGTAACACGTGCAATGAAATTTTGGGGCGGGAATTTCGACGAGGAGGATGCACTTCACTTGCTGACCAAAAAGTTAAAGGGTAAGGCATTGCTTCTGTCTTGTTTTGGTTCGATAATACTATTTCTTTCTTGCTAACACAATTTTAGTTTGCATTCAGGCCTTGCATTTTAGTCATACTGATAAGCAAGGCCTACAACTACTGTATACCTATAGAAGAACTTTGTTATTACATTTATATGACGAAAACGGTCCATTCAATACCAAATGACAAACTCGGTCAATAAGACCAGCATGACACGACCAATATCAAACTAAAAATGGACGACAAATCCCGGCCGTAAATTTATAAAACTGTCATTAATCAAGTACGGGTAATTCCATATTGGCCGAATTACAGGTCCGAGGTCTGCGCAATTAGCACGAGGCTTCAGCCTCAGCCTCGGGCTAATTGCGTAGACTTCGGACCTGTAATTCGGCCAATACGAAATTACTTGATTAATAACATTCAAGTATTGTCTCGGTGAAAAGCCGTTAGACAGCCAATATACATGCAAGCGTCAATCTTGTACACGCGACCTCGTGTATGTGGTTAAAACTGTGCTAAAACCATGATTGTTTTCATTTTTTTCCCCAGGGGTGATACAGTCGAGCAAGAATTCTCTAGAAAATTGGAACAAACAGATTCTCCACGTGTGGTCCGCTAATCATGACGTCACCAATACACTAATCAAAGTATATTCCACTCTGCCGGAGGAAATAGTTTCGAACACCGTCGTTTTCATCACAACCACGAATGCTTCGTCGTCATTTATTTACAAAAATAGATGACGTTATATAGAGACGGTTACGTCAATACGTTTTTTTCCTGTCGTATAACGTTCATTTTGAGAGACTGCTTTTGATTTGAATGAAGATCTAACACGTAATGGAAATGAGATGAGTTATTATCCGGTGAACGTAATCACTGGTCAGCGAGAACCACATTCGGCAAACCTAGGGTGATATTCGTTGACCAAGCTAGACGCAGAAATTTACGGAATCGGCCGAGTTGTGCCGACTGGGAAACTCTAGATCAGTAACATCTTCGGGTACAGCTATTGCATAACGTTGTCACACCACTGGTTTGTTTGCTACATTGAAAATAGAGGGAAATTCATCATCTTTGATCCTCTGCTATACTTTTACTGGTGACCCCATAGTCGTGCTGTTTGTTTCTATCAAATAGACGTCCAGTGACCTACACATGAAAAAATTGACACCTCAACCAATTGCGTTTTGGCTATTCCACCGTGCAGAAGGCTCTTCCGGCTGGTAGACCATGTTCCTTTATGTGGGCGTAGACACAAAGTAGTTCCCCAAGAAATAACTAACTTGCACGCAGTTTCCACAAAAATCATCAAATGAACACCAGAGACATATTTTAGATCTTTCCACCCAATTTCTCTGATAAAACAGTGCAGCAGAAATGCTTGCTGTCAAATTTTCAAGTGGACTACTTTTGAACTACTACGACCGGAAGCAGCTCGCAGTGGTGTGACACCATGAAACCACGGAAACCGAAGGGGCAGGAAAGACAGTTCAGCAACCCTTGTCTTGTTCTGCTGAAACCTCGAGATAGTCTTGAAGAAGTGGTTTGCCTAAAACACCGTTCAAACAAAACAAAATCAAAACACAATTACATGTGTTATATCTTAAGACAGGTCTTGCGACATTCCTACGCGTGTTTTATATTTCATAGCCATATGAACTGTTCGTTGCCTCCATAGTTCTATCACATTACTTGCTCATGAATTTTATCTGCCGAGTGGAAAAATAATATGAGCCATGCACTGAAAAATGGAGTTACAAAAAACCTCCGTGTTTCGCTATACCAAATCACAACATAATTATTGATCCATAACATCAATTTTGTCTAACAACCGCTGAATCGTTAGGTAGTATGGTCCTTGAACATGCAAAAAATTGATCGATGGCAAAAAGTTTCGATCCAGGTCAGCCTGTGCGGACTGCGCAGGCTGACCAGGGTCGATACGTTTTGTAGATGCATTAAACCTCCTTTATAATAGTGCATAGCACACACACACACACACACACACACACACATATTGACACGGTGACACTAACTTCATTTTTGGTTCGTAGTTGTTGTTGTTGTTAAGAACGGTACCAATTTTAACTCTTTACCAGACGACAGAATTTTAGACTCCTCCAAACTGAGAACATTTGCAGAAAAAAAAAAGATAAATCTAGCTCAAATGATAGGAGCTATCTTTCAAAAGGTGCGAAACATTGTGCGAAAAGGGAAAAATGCTGGTTACCCGGATTTTCTCCCTTTTCCACATCGTTTCCAAAAGTCGTCTTCCTAAGTTTAGTAAAGCACCATATTGTGGGGTAAAGGGTTAAGGAAACTTTATGCCACATTTGTTATCTTTCTCATTATTTTCCATGTTTCATTTATCATTATTTGATTTTTTATTCGTTATTGTTGTTGTTGTTGCTGCTGCTACCATATTTAAGGAAACACGGGTTTCTTGTTAAATTCGTTTCTTTCACTCAATTTCATGTTTCATCTGTCATCCTGTAAATAAATATCCATACATTCGACTAAGATACTTATTTGCCTTGTTACCAAGTGTCTAAAACCCCACTGTTGAAATAACTACTGCTGTTCGTCTCTCTGTCTGACGGTCTGTCTGACAGTCTTTCCGTTCTATCTATCTATCTATCCGTCCGCCTGTCTCCTTCCCTCCATCTATCTATCCGTCCGCCTGTCTCCTTCCCTCCATCTATCTATCCGTACATCAGTGCGTCCGTCTGTCTCGTTCCCTCCATCTCTCCCATTTTCTCTGTCTCAGTTTCACCCGGTTGAATCTGTTGTATTTTTCCCTTGACAAAGAAAGAAAGAAAGAAAGAAAACTTGCAATCGTACCGCACACGCACAGTAAACGCTAGCCTGGTACCCAGCCGTACTTCAAGAGTACCTATAACGTAGTGGTAGGGACAGGTAATCCAGACTAAGTAAAAGCTCTTTATTCAAAGAGAGATAACTAGTTACATTAGTCATAATGCGAATTATTTCCGTTTACCAAATAAAAAAAAATCAGTTATTTGGAGGGGTGAAATGCGAAGCCGGAAGCAGTCATGTTTTTCGACGGATCGAAATAAAATCAAGACGCCTGGAATGGGTCCTTCCAAGGATCATGATCCATTAAGGGCCCTTAAATTGCCCTTAATAAAATAACCCTTCACCAAACAATACTGTGTTTTGACGACCTTGTTGAAGACTGAAAATGCTAGTTACCATCATTTTCTCCTCTTTCCACGGTGTTTTCAAACGTATCACAGACAAATTCTTTCATCTGAGCCATTATTGATTTGTCGCTTGCAATTGCTTTCACTTTAGACAAGTCTTATATTTTGTCGTGTGGTAAATATTTGAATGAATTTTGCAGCCCAAAAGTAAGGACTCAAAAATTCCCTATCAAAATTATTTTCACAGAAATAATCTTATCATATCGGACAAGGTAGATCTAAGATCAGACTGCACGTTCTGAGCAGCCTGATTTTAACATAAACGAGTTGGAAAAAAAAAAAAAAAAGAAAGAAACTACAATATTATGATTCAAAATTTTTGGCCAAAACCTTGATCTCTCCTTTAAAGTGGAAGATAACGATCGAGATATAACCTTTTTCGATCATGTTAAATCTCTATGGCACGGTAAGGGTTTTTTAAAGTGGTTTTTGGGACGGCTCAGATTAAGATTAGACTGTGGACAACGTGTTGTCTGATCTTGGCTCTGCAAGTTCGATGATTCATGGGTCATTGTGCACGAAATCGTCTCGAATTTTCTATCGCTGGATCACTCCTTCTTACAAAACCTGTGAAAGGGTTAACCTTTACCAGACAGTCCCAAGTTTAACTCTTTACCAAACGACAAACTTTTGAACTGGACCAAATTCAAAGCATTTGCAGACGACAAATTAAGTGCTGCTAAAATGATGAATTCTGTCTCTTATAGGGTAGAAAACATTGTGGGAAAAGGAGAAAATGCTGGTTACCAGCATTTTCTCCTTTTCCCCACAATGTTTTCACAAGCCTTCTCTTTTAGGGTCGTTAAAAGTCGGGACTGTGTGGTAAAGAGTTAAGCGACCCTGGCTGAGACGGCCTGTGAAAACATTGCTGGAAAGAAAAGGAAAGTAACCATCATTTTCTCCCTTTGCTACAATATATTCTACAAGTTCGGAGACAATTTATCCAATCACTTGATGTGCCTTGATCCGCGTTGATCTGTCTGCAAATTGTTTCGATATGGACAAGTGCAGATTTAAGAATATTGTATATCTTGTAAAGGGTGCAGCCCTTCACCAAACAATCCCGTGTTTTAACGATCCGGACGAAGAACGTTTTTGAAAATATCGTGGGAACAGGAGAAAATGCTGGTAACCAGCATTTTCTCATTTTCCCACAATATTTTCTTCCTCGTCATACACTTATCTCATAATTCTAGCCGTATCTAAGTTGTCGTCTGCAAATGCTTTCGATTTGGACAATTCTAAAATTTTGTTGTCTGGTAGAGATTAAAGGACAATAAAAACAAGCAGATGGTCAATGTATAGTGTGGGCCGGAGCTCCAGTGAAATGGTAAGATAAAAAAATCTACAATATTTAAATCTTTACCAATCAAGAATGCGTTTTAACGGCCTCAAGGAATAAAGGCTTTTGAAAACAATGCAGCAAAAGTGAGAGAACGCTAGTTGTCGATGAGCATTTTCTCCTTTTTTCCACAATGCTTTCTACCATTTCAAAGACGGAAATCGTCTTTTATACTCCATTGAATTTTTCGTCTGCAAATGCTTTGAAACCGGTCTGGTCGAAAATGTTATTCGCTTGGTAAAGATTTCATTTATTTTATTTTTATACCAGTACAAACTGTCTTGTTTACAAAAATCTTCTCATTTTTTTGAACTTCAGGACGTTATAAGCATCCGCCATGTACAATCAAATGGTTGGACACGACCTTGCAAATCGTAGATCACTGGCACGTGTAGGAACTGTTTCATCTAAAATGTTGTAAAAAAAATGCCAGAACATAGACACCAAGGCCCGGTTTCACGAAAAACTTACTTAAGTCTCTTATTTTGTCTGCCATTTCCGACTTAAGTTCAGTTTGTTACTTGAGATCCACTTTGCTGATATTTACAGACTTAAAATAATAATAGAAAAAATAATCTAAAATCCGTAGTTGACACAAGATTACGTACTCAAATCAGCAAAATAATGGACTTAAGTCTGATAAAATGAAACTGTGTCAACTTAGGATTTGAGAATGTTTCAACAGTATGTTAATGTAAGTGAAATGCGTCCAAAATAACGAGTCAACTCAAGTTGGAAAATGGGTCTGTTAGCTGACTTGAGTAATGACTGAAACTTCAGGAATGTAATTTAGAATTATTGGTGAATATACTGTATGTCTAAAATCTTATTCCAGATTAAGAGAAAAAGTAACACGATGTTTGATTGGCCGAACCATTTGCTTTAGCCAATCAGAAATTGTGTTACTTTTAAATTTACAAAGAGATCGCAATTTAGAATGACTGGTGAATGTAGGCCCAAGCTACACTTTCTCTTATCTCTATGATGTTAAACTGACTCGGTCATCTGAAAATGTTTGTTTCTTATTGCTCTTTGATGCAGATTTGTAATCTTTTGAAAGTCATCCCAATTTTAGTTACCATCGTTTGAAATTCACTCCAAAACCTGAAAAAAAAAAAAGTGCAGAATCATCTGGTAGTACCATGTCCTTGGTGGTGCGAGATGTCACTGAGAGACACTGGCCTTTTGAGATTTGCTTTAACCCTTTCCCAAACAAGCCCTGGTTTTCACGTGTCTGCAGTACAAGTCTTTTGAAAACACTATGGGAAAAGGAGAAATTGCTCGTAACGAGCAATTTCTCCTTTTCCCATAGTGTTTTCTATCCTTTTTGAGAACTTTCTGCCATTTTCATCAAATTTAAAATTGTCGTCTGCAAACTCTTTCAATTTGGACCAGTCCAAAATTTGTCGTTTGGGAAAGGGTTAATTCTTTATCAGACGACAAAAGTTTAGACTTGCCTAGACTGAAAGCATTATACAGACGACAAATTGAAATGTACCAATGCGCAAATTGAAGGGCTTTATTTTTGAAAACATATCTACATATAAAAAGGATAGGAAACATTGTGGGAAAGAGGTTTCCAGCATTTTCTTCTTTTCCCACTATGTTTTCAAAAGCGTGCATCCCAGGGTCGTAAGAAAAAGACCACGAGACTGTTTGGTAAAGGGTTGACAGGGATATCTCTCAGCTGCTCTTTCTTTCACGGATTCAAATATATAAGAAGCAGTATTTGTGGTATTTGCCTTTGTCATCAAGGTAACTTGGCCTGGAAGCCTAGCCGTAAGAACACGTTTACTTAATCATTTAACATATCTTTTCTTTCAAATTACTATTATGAATAATGTCTTTCAAACGATTTCTTCTGTCTTGCAAGAGACCCCTGAAAGAAACAGAGAGAGAGAGAGAGAGAGAGAGAGAGAGAGAGAGACTTACTTTTGCCCATTTTAAAATAGTTTATGTATGTATTTAGCATTGTATTTTGCACACGCTATCCTTTAACGTAAACAGACTTTCTGTGGTACAGTTTAAAATCGATAACTTGTGAAAACATGTTCTTGTTGCAGATGTAACACAGAGACTGGGCAGAAACGTCCAAGTAAATAGGCAGAATAAGGTTGTCGGTTTGATCCCAACTACTGGCAAACTAAAAAGAACCCTAAACAATTTACTAATTACATGTATACTCTTTCGGATGAGACGCTAGACAGGTTCTGTGTCACGATGCTATACACCAATTGAAAGAACTAGGCGTAACTTGGATGGGTTTTGTGCTGTGTCTTGCACAATCTAAAACTAAAAATGACTGTAAGTCTTTTTGAGGGCGTCGCCCATATGGGCAACCGGTTTCGACGATAACGGTTAAGGCTTAAACCGTAAAACCAAGAAGCAGCATTAAAGTTAAAACAATTTACCACGAAGCTTAAGACATGACGATTTACCAAGAAGCTTAAGACATACGAAGGTAAAACATATGTGCAACCACCTGTTGAACATATGAGCGACGCCCTAAAAAAGACTGTTAGTCATTTTTAGTGGGAGAAAATTATAAATCAGCCCAAGTCGAAAGCATTTACATACAACATACAAAACGTGGCACGAAAAGGCTGTTTGTCATTTTAAGGGGAAGAAAATTATAGATCGGTCCAAGACGAAAACGTTACATACAACACGGAAAATGTGACACAATTGATGGTATTTGTCTATAAAAGGCTAGAAAACATTGTGGGAAAAGGAGAAAATGCTGGTTGCCAGTATTTTCTTGTTTTCGTACAATGTTTTCAAAGGATTTCCTTGTCGGGATCGTTAAAACTCGGGATTGTGTGGTAAAGGATTGATGAGTAAGCTTGTTACCATTTGCAGGCGACACTTTGGGTCTCATAGCAGAGCGCTTTTGAAAACATTCGCCGAGCCCTAGTAGCTCAGTCGACTGGTAGGCTACAGGAATTGAGAACAAGAGGTCGATGGTTCGATCCCCGGCTCGGCCAATTTCTTTCCGAGGATTGATGATTTAGTAATTGCGACCGTTCATTGCTCTTCTCACCGCTCACCATTGTTTCGACGATGGTTATATGGGAAAGCAGCCAGTGGCTTGGAAAGAATTGTGGTGGTGCTGGTAAAAGAAACTCCATGAAAGTATGGATAGGTGCACTGACCGCCGCGATATAACTGAAATAATGTTGAAAACGGCATTAAACACGATACAATCTATCAATTTGAAAACATTTACGGTGTGGAAAAATGTTCGTATTGAGCGATTTCTCCTTTTGATTATTTTTTTTTTACTCCCAATATATATCTTCAACCGATATGGTAACCGGTCATTTCGTACCTAGGTTATTTCGTACCTAAGTCATTTCGTACGATTTTGGTCATTTCGTACCCACTTCTTTGGTCATTTCGTACCTAGTAGCAACCATTTCGTACCCAGGTCATTTAGTAGCTATTTCTCTATTTTGAACTCTCTAATTGGTACGAAATGACTTTTATCTGGTCATTTCGTACCCTGTCATGCTTTTGATAAATTCCGATTTTTCTTTAAATGTTTCCTGGTATTTTGCGCACCTGTTTATACACAGCATATGTTATCATGGTTATGAGTCCACTGTGGTCATCTGGTACTCAGCTGTACCTAACTTTTATGTATTTGAGCTGTACCTAACTTTTATGTATTTGCTAGTTTTGTCTACACTTTTTGCATTTCCTACCCTTACGTCTACTGCTACATCGAAACTTATTCCAATTTTCCTCTAGTCGCAATAAGTTTACTGATTTACTTTAACTCTGTTCATTTAACTTTGCAAAGCCAAAGTAATAAGATTTTTACATGCAACATTTTTTAAAATTTTATTACCCTGTATCATTATTATACAAGCCCCCTCCCCCACCCGGTGTAATATTTCATCTTTATTTTGTGCAAATTCTGCCAGTTACCTTCCTGTAGTGTTTTCCATGTTGTTGACTTCATTGGCCTGCTTTTCATAGAAATGTTTATACCTACTTTTCGATTCCCGATATGATCATACAGAAACAAATATACAGGTGTGTGAAATGTTGATGTCAAGCGCATGGTATATATAGTCTGAATCCATCGGTCAATTCATGTAGCATTGTGATTCCCTATGTGCGTGCCACCGTCCTATAATCAAAAGGAAAATGTTAAGATGGTTTCTAACACAGGTGTATATGGAAGGGGATATCCGCCATTTCAATCATTATATTGTCTATGTTGACATTTAAATTACTTTTTTTGTTACTTCATTTTAAAACAAACTATTTTTTATCTAATTCTATCATTTTTAATTCTTCATTTAACCCTTCCTAATATATTTGAGACATTTAATTTCCTATCGACATTCTTAACACAACGAAAAAGATCGATGTTTAAATTATAAATTATCAACCAAAAGAGTTTTACTAAAAATCATTTCAAAAGTTTCAATTTCCAATTTAAAATGACAACAAGGACAAGTAAAAGACAAACGACGAAACTGAATTCTTCTTTGCGCTGAAATTTGGCCCTTCTAAAATATGGGAGATAACTGTTAACAAGAGGGCCATGATGGCCCTGTATCGCTCCACTGGCTTATAAATATAAACCACGAAGAAAAGTCTTCACTATATAAGCCCTTATAAAACTTTGACCTCATGGCTACAGTCTGACTAAATGGGGAATATTGTATTAGAAGAATAACATGCCAAATGTGGGAGTTCTTGGCCTTATGGCTGGTAACAAGATGGTTTCTGAACTTTTCACTCCATAAACCCATGTAAAACTTGTGATCCCTGGTGCAGGGCCAAACTTGATCCTAGAGCTGTAACTTGGGCCCTCTTTGTAACTGTCCACTAAATAATGCTATAATTATATGCAAAATTTGGTAGCCTAAGCCTTATGGCTATGTACACCAAGATTTAAAAGTTTTCCCTATGTAAGCCTATGTAAATCTTGTGAACCCCCCCTCCAAGTATGAGGCCAAATTGACCCCAGGACTATACTTTGGACACTTTTGGTAGACTCCAACTAGATCAAGCTAAATGCCAAATTTGGTAGCTCTAGGCCTTATGGTTTCAGACAAGAAGATATTTTAAAGTTTTCTCTATATAAGCCTATGTATAAAACTTGTGACCCCTGGGGAAGAGCCAATTTTGACCCCAGGGCTATAATTTCAAGAAACATATTAGAGGTCTACTACATAAAGCTACATGCCAAATTTGGTAGCCCTATGCCTTATGGTTTCAGACAAGAAGATTTTTAAAGTTTTCTCTATATAAGCCTATGTAAAACTTGTGACCCCTGGGGAAGAGCCAATTTTGACCCCAGGGCTATAATTTCAAGAAACATGATAGAGGTCTACTACATAAAGCTACATGCCAAATTTGGTACCCCTATGCCTTATGGTTTCAGACAAGAAGATTTTTAAAGTTTTCTCTATATAAGCCTATGTAAAACTTGTGACCCCTGGGGCAGAGCCAATTTTGACCCCAGGGCTATAATTTGAAGAAACTTGATAGAGGTCTACTACATAAAGCTACATGCCAAATTTGGTAGCCCTATGCCTTATGGTTTCAGACAAGAAGATTTTTAAAGATTTCCAATATTTTTCAGTTTTGTTGCCATGGCAACCAGAGTTTTTGAAGGAATCAAATTCTTTCAAGAAATTCTGAAGAGGACCATGTCAGGATCATTTCTGTGAAGTTTCGTGAAAATCGGATGGGTAGTTTCAGAGAAGAAGATGTTTGAAATAAAAGTTAACGCACGGACGGACGGACGGACGACCGGACGGACGCACGACGGACACCGGGCCATGACATAAGCCCGCTGGCCTTCGGCCAGTGGAGCTAAAAAAACGACTGCTCCCCTGAACGGTGCTACGCTATATTTTTCCCAAGGAAACAAGTCCGCCTGTAAGCAGATGCGTAGTATGAAGTCCGTGGTGGTATGAATCACTTTGACAGAGGTAAAATACCGGCAGGCGTGTAGGTTTTTCGGCCAGCAGGGTCGCAATTTTTGAGACTTACGTCACTTTCAAATGCTTAAATCTAAGACCATACTTAAGTTAACCCACTTTCAATTAGTGGGTTATGATAAGTATAGCTGGAAGTTTGTGTGTGCCAAATATGAAGCAATTCGAAATTTTGACAGTTACCTCTCATTGACGGGTCGCACCTCGGACGTTTGGGTTTGAAAACAGATTTTTTTTTTTTTGGGGGGGGGGGGTCGAAACCCATCAAATTGGGTATCAAAATGTTCGTCTTGATTCCCCGAGTCCACCTATGTCAAAGAGGAAGAGATTGGTGCATATATGAGCAGTCTGCACTATCTAGAAGGATTATAAAAGAATGAAAATTAAAGACAGACTGTCTGTAGGTGCAGTGTGATCTTGGGCTGCACTTCGGCTGCACTTTCATTCAGTTAAAAGTGGAGTATAGTTGGACTGCATGTATGTGCAGTCTGATCTTAGGCTGCACTCTCCACAAACACCATGAGAAAAATGTTGAAAGATATTGAAGGTTCGAGCTTTAGAACAAGACTGCATGTACGTGCAGTCTGATCTTAGGCTGCACTCTCCACAAACACCATAAGAAAAATGTTGAAAAGATATTGAAGGTTGCAGCTTTAGAACAAGAATGCATGTATGTGCAGTCTGATCTTGGGCTGCACTCCCATTCAGTAAAGAGTGGAGTAAAAGATCAGACTGCATGTTTTTGCATTTAGCTCTAAGGCTGCAATTTTCGCTGTCATGAAGTGAACAAAATGTTGAAAAATTTTGTCCTTTGAAAGAGGATGGGTAGCCGTAGAAGAGACTAAGATCAGACTACATATAAGAGCAGTCTGATCTTGACCTGTACAATGTACAAAGATCATAAAGGAAAGAAAAATAAGTAAAGACAGAGGGACTAAGTGGGGCTGCACTTTCATTCAGTAAAGAGTGGAGTATAAGGTCAGAATGCATGAATGTGCAGTCTGATCTTAGGCTGCACTCTCCACAAACAGCATTTGAAAAATGTTGTAAAGATATATTGAAGAGTGGAACTTTAGAATAGACTGCATGTATGTCCAGTCTGATCTTTGGCTGCATTCTTATTCAGTTAAGAGTGGAGGTTAAGATCAGCCTGCATGTTTGTGCAGTCTGATCTTCAACTTCAGTCTTCAATAACATGAAGGGAACCAAATGTTGGAAAGATTTGTCCTTTGAAAGGATATGGTCCTTTGGAAGAAGATGGGAAGCTGTAGAAAAGAGTGTAGGTTAAGATCAGCATATATGAGCAGTCTGATCTTCTGCCCTCTATTCTTCTAAGTATATTGCTGGAATGGTCTAAAATTTGTTGTTCCAGTCTGATCTTGGGCTGCACTATCAGCATTCTCAATCGGTTAGGACTGGAAGTTAAGATCAGCCTGCATGTTTGTGCAGTCTGATCTCAGACTGCACTCTTCAATAACATAAAGAAAACCAAATCTTGACAAGATTTGTCCTTTCAAAGAAGATGGGTTAGGGTTAGGAGAGACTGCAGATTAAGATCAGACTACATATATGAGCAGTTTGATCTTGGGCTGCACTGTCTACAAAGATAATGAACGAAAGATTCTTTGAAAGCATTGTGGGAAACAGCATTTTCTCCTTTTCCCACAATGTGTTCTATCCTTCTCACACTTTTAATGACCCTGAGAGAGAAGCCTTTTGAAAACACTGTGGGAAAAGGTGAAAATGCTGATAACCAGCTGCTGGTAACCAGCATTTTCTCCTTTTCCCACAATGTTTTCTACCCTTCTCAAACTTTTAATTACCCTGAGAGAGAAGCCGTTTGAAAACACTGTGGGAAAAGGAGAAAATGCTGGTAACCAGCTGCTGGTAACCAGCATTTTCTCCTTTTCCCACAATGTTTTGTACCCTTCTCAAAACACATTTTAAATTTTCGGTCTTTGACTATCAGACATATTAGATTTGTTAGGGTTTTTCTTTGACTACGAGACATTTTAGACTTTTTTTTTAATTGAATATCAGAAATTTTAGTGTTTTTTCTCAAGCACACATTTTAGAGTCTTGTTTTGACTATCACACATTTTAGAGTCTTGTTTTGACTAGTAGTTTATCACACATTTTAGAGTCTTGTTTTGACTAGTAGTTTATCACACATTTTATAGTCTTGTTTTGACTAGAAGTTTCTTGTGTTTTTTTATTTTTTTCTGTCATTCAGTCATAGGCCACTGTCTTGAGCGTCAGTCTTTTAGTCTGTCTGTTTTGGTCTGGTTGAATATTTTATTAAGTTCCTAATTTTGTCCACAATCTGTTTTGCAGTCAGCTGTCCGTAACGCGTCGGTCGTTTAGTCATAAGGTATTTGACTTTCTTCATTGTCGGTGGCGCTCCTGTCCTAGTGTAAATGTCAAAGTCCTGTCTAATAATGTCAGTCATTTCCTGGGTCATAAATTGTTTTCTCTGCCTTATCTGCTTGAGCACCTCATCCTGCTGAGCCTGGACCCTAGCCTGTTCCTGCTTCCTGTCCTCATACTCATCCATTTCCCTTCTAAACTGAACTTGTTCCTCTGATGGTCTAGGGTCCAGGCTCTGCAGGAAGGGTAAGAGAGATGGGGTCGAGACCGTCAAACCATCATGTTTGTCCGTCGTCAGGTATGCATCAAACTGGTTTGCAATCAGGGCAAGCACCAGTGTCAGGAAGTTCATCTGCTTGTTGGAGGCCCCCAAGTCAATCAAGTTCAACACCATGCTAACTATGTCCATTCTATATTTCTTTTCAACGCCAGTCCTGAGAGCCTCCGCCAAGTAGAAGGCTTCAGTCATCATCTTACGTTTTCTGTCGGTCTCGTCTGCCTGGGCCCGTCTCAGTATCTGAGACTAGTCCAGGTCCGTAACAAAGGTCAAAACTGTCTTATAAAAGTCTGTCCTCTTCTCTGGTAATTCTAGTCTTGAGAGCAACCTTTGCGTCAGTCCGGAATTGTCACCGAAATTAGAACCGTCCGTCCGTGGAAGTCTGATTTGGGCCTGGGGTCTCATAAGTCACAGTCCGGTTCAAGGAAGTGTCACTGTGAGACGGGCTCGTCGGGGTCCAGTCAGTCATAGTCTAGCTCCACAGGTTCTTGTCAGTGTCTGTTGCCGTCTTTGAGACCTTCTGTCCGCCCCCGTAGAAGTCCTGTATTTTTGTTACTGTCCGGACGGAGGTCCCAATTTTGTCTATTAGTCTGAAGTGTGCGTCAACCGTCGTCCGTCTATGGCAGAGTAGTTCTGCCAGGTCGTTGGCGATCAGGGGGTCGTGCTGTTGCATGTGGGTCGTCAGTCCTTTTCTGTTGATGGTACAGGAAAACCGTCCGTGCTTAGAGCACCTGCTAGCAGTCCATGCTCGATTTAGACATCGGTTGACCGATGAACTGCTAGCGAATGCTCTCCCCCTGTTCGTAAACAGTCGGTCAGTGTCCAGGTGTAGCTGTGTCTGAAGGTCCTCAACTTGTCAAGTCATCGGTACAAGGCCTCAGACACCGTGACCACCTCAGAGCCCGCGGTGGCTGAGGTCTTGTGCATTGTAACCAGGATGCAGAAGAACATCCTGTCATCTTTCGTCTCTTCCGTCGCGTCTTCTAAGGCTGTCAGCGTCATGTTGGTAACGACGGACGGCCTGCATCCGTTGGTCATATTGACCCCCAATCACCAGGCAGTCCGTCAGACAGTCAAGGTGGTCATGTCTGTCCTCGTCCGTCATCGTCGTCTAGTTGGCTGAGGTAACATCATCGTAGTAGTCTGAAGTCCAGTATGTCCGTCTGGCTTCGGGCCACGGAGTGACGCCAAATCCCTTGCCGCCACTTCCGCCTTCCGTTCTGCTGCCCTGTTCCTGAGGGACCAGATGAAGACCTGGATGGTGAGGCGGGTCTGGTTCCACCAACCCTGAATGCCTAACACCTCTAAGAAATCCAGAAACTTTAGGAGGGATGTGAAGTGGGACTTCAAAGTTCCTACAACCATCACATCCCTCTGCCTCCCCATCCAGGCCGAGACCAGTCCTTGCAGGAACGCGTCCAGTCCGTCCATACCCGTTTCTGTCTCGTCTGTCGTGTGTGGTTGGTTGCATTTGCAGCTGTAATGGCTAACCCCACATTAGAGATTAGCCAATGTCTGAATCTTCATGTATTCTCCTGAAAGGGAAAGAAATAGTTGTTAGCCGATATAGTCAATGCAACAGGACGCAATCCTGGCTCATGTTAGAAAGCCGCCAGCGGCTTGGAATGAATATTGTGCAGAGTACTACTGGTAAAAAGAAAATCCAGGACAGCATGGATAGTTGCACTGGTCGCCAGGGCCTAACTGAAATATTGTTGAAAACGGCGGGTACGGATGCTGCCAGTGGCTTGGAAAGAATAATGTGCTGAGTACTGGTAAAAGAAAATCCCAGAGACGATGGATAGGTGCACTGGTCGCCAGGACATAACTGAAATAGTGTTGAAAACGGGAGGTGTGCAACCCGGCAGCAGCTTGGAAAGAATATTGTGCGGAGTACTGGTAAAAAGAAAATCCAGGAAAGCATGGATAGTTGCACTGGTCGCCGGGGCATAACTGAAATTGTGTTGAAAACGGCGGGTAGGGAAGCCGCCAGCGGCTTGGAAAGAATAATGTGCGGAGTACTGCTTAACGGAAATCCAGGAGAGCATGGATAGGTGCACTGGTGGTCAAAAAGGGAAAAATTAGAGGAGTAGGAGACAGATTTTCAGGTTGTCAGACTAATAATAACTGCTATATATTTTAATACTTTTTGTACTGGCATTAAACTAGTTCTCGCCAAGTACCAGTTCTCGCCAACTTATGTCTTACACGGCTTTACAAAGGGCCATTCTCTGTAGTCTATGGTGCAAATCCCTATTTTGCTTCTCTGAGTACATGCAGGCTTTGCCCCATTCCTACATGCAATAAACAAAGTGTCGCTATGCCATGTTTTCCAAGTCTATTCCGGTCTTTTCCGGTCCATTCATGTCTATTCCGGTAATTCCATACACTGGTCTATGCCTGATCCGGTGAATTTTACATACCGGTAAAAAAATGCATTATTTCAACCGGTTGATTCTGTATACATGTAACGAAATTGTAGAAAATGGAATTCAGCTGAAATGTCTTTTTTCCACTTTTCTCTTCACACATAAAAAAATAAACAGATGAGCAACATTCATGTGATAAATGCGGTCGGCTACGGCGGTAGCTCAGTCAGTGGTACATTGCTCACACTTTTAGCGTAATACCTGTGTTCGAATCACAAACCTGTCCCACCTCTCCCAAGTTGATTCAACACTAAATCAATGAGGGATAAAGTTATTTATACATACCTGTCCAATGCTTGGTAGGTATCATCAGGGCCTGCCACATCTGAGGTTCTGGAAGTCTGAGTAAAATAGCGCAGCACCGTTAGCCTTGAGAGTTTCTCAGTGGCGACCCCTGTCGTAATAATGAGATGTGGTATCCTGCTTCATATTATCCTTATTTACATTACGTTTATTTAGATTGTGCTTATTTGTATTACACTTGTTATCTTGTACTGTTGAAGTAACAGTGGTTAAAATAATTACAATGTTGATACGAAATTAAATGTCTCAAATATTATTAGGAAGGTTGAATGTATAATTAAATATGATGGAATTAGATAGAATAGTTGATTGTAAATTGAAGCAACAAAAAAAGTAATTTAAATGTCGACATAAACAATTAAATAGGCAAAACGTAATTGTAAGTCAACGTTAACATTGTAAAACATAGTTGAAAATTTCATCAGGAATAATGAAAGTCTCATCATGAATAATGAGTGAATTGGCGGACATCCCCTTCCATAGGTGTTGACACTATGTTGCTATTTTCACCTTAGCTATGTACATACACTGCGGTCATTTTGTTCCATTTTTGTTCTCATTGAATCCTCATAGTAATTTTATGCGGATTGCCTCATGGCAGTATTGAATTACCCCTGTGAAAATGTTTTTTTTTTTTTAGTGTTTTTCTAACCACAAATTTTAAACTTCGTCCAAGTGCTTTAAACATGGCGTAGGTACTGGTCAATGATTGAAGAACTACATTTGAAGAGAAATGTCAGGGGAAAATTCCAAAAGACTAAATGAGCCATCCAATATTAGTTTTAAAAGAAATATCGTATTTATCAAAATAAGGGGCAAAACTCGGTGGAAAATTGACCACAGAAGATACAAAATCATGGCCGAATGGGAATTAATACTAGGTACGAAATGACCAAAATGAAAATTAAATACTAGGTACGAAATAACCAGAGTGGGTACGAAATGACCAAAGTAGGTACGATTTGACCAAAGTGGGTACGAAATGACCAAATTGAAAAATCAAGTGGGTACAAAATGACCAAAATCGTACGAAATGACCTAGGTACATACTGATTATATGTTTGGCATGTATTCATCAACATGTTTCTTTTTTTCCACAATGTTCAAAAAGGTCTACCTCTTCTGGGTCCGTTAGAACACTGGACTTTAAGTGGTAGAGCTTCTAAATTTGCACAGTTGTTTCTCTGTACACCCAATAAATTTTTCAACTGTTACTTCTTATCAATTCTTGATCTTCATTCACCCCTATGTTGATTATTTGTGGATAGGATTTGGAATTTTACACAGGTCACAGTGGTATGTTCGTTCTTTTTTTCCTTACTAAATTCATGTAGATCTAGATCTATTGATTATGATCCCCTAAAATGATTCTCGAAAATGCCCGGATGTCCGATGTTGCCCATATAATATTTTCTCTGGTTTTAGCTGTGATATAAATCTGAAGTATTTGAGATAAAAAAAAAAAAAAAAAAAATTCCAATGAAAATTTCGATTATTCTGAGGGTTGACAATAAAGTGTTATTCATTAACATTCATCAAATCCAATTATATGGCGCTTGAACTACGTCTGGAAGACTGCCATGATAAATATACATCATGTTCAAATACAATTTTGAAGCGCAAATAGCATTTTGCTGTCGAATGCAGCTTCTTTTTACACAGTAGCAAATAGCCCATTACTGGTAGTAGCGTCCACCGAGTTGGGCGTTGCTATGGCGTTACTAAGCGGATGTAGAATCCGTAGTATTCCGAATTCGCCGGATATGAAGTAGGGCAAGAATCACGAATGCGTGTCCATCAAAGCTCTTTTAAATCAGACGACTGTTTAGGTGTCTCGTAGGCGAGCACATTTGGAAACACTCTTGTTAGTCAAAACAGGGATCGTGAAAAGCAGAAATTCTCGCACCTCTATGGCGCTTCTTCCTTTTTGCCACAATAGTTACACTTGTATAAATAAAAACTTAATTCTTGTGAATTATCCACATTCTAAATGAGTGTTGCTAAAGTCGTCCGCTGCATAACGCCAAAGAATGAACCACTGAGTTATATTCTCTTTCCGGGCTAATGGCCCCGCAGAATAGCCATTTGCAAATTTGCAGTCCATCGACCAAAACGTACACTGGCAGCCTGTTATCGATCTTCGTATCAACTTCGTCTATCGGACGGCTACGGGAGATACAACGGGTACCAGTTTAACCAAAACGTTGCGTTATTATGCACAAGGGAGATCACTCCAATCCAACATGAGAGAAGATTAATTATCAACAGTTTGCCAGCTTCATGTAATTCTTTTTTTCATATCCATTGCTATCTGACTTTTCTAAAACAGAACTCAAACCGATATTGTAATATGTACATGTTCGAAATCCAAACATGATTTACAATTTAGGATATCATTTTCATGGTTATCTTTGGTGACTCAAAATGAACGAAAACGACAGTGGAAAAGCTTAAATAAAAATCACTTAACGAATTATCGTCGACGTACCTATTTTCGTGGGGTACCTGTTTTCGAACCCGAAATGATATCCAAGTTTTCTCCTGCGCTACAAAGTGAATGACGTCACTGTTTTGTGTGAACCGCTCATTTGAATGTAAACAACAGTGTCACTGCAGCTAATTTATAAAATGCAACAAAAACAAGAAAGTACGCATGTTACTAAAGGAAAGATCGATTTTAGTGTCAAATTTCTTATTACTTTTTTCAACCCTATACGTGCCGAATTTAAATTCTCTGTCTGATACTTTATTTTAATCCTGAAAAATTCCCGACATGTGACATAGTCAGTCTCGATGCCAAAAAGTCATGTGACCATGATGGAATAATGTGACAAGAGTCCGGTCTATAATTAGATCAGAGAATTTCGTGACCTATTTTGTTCGGTCGCTTATGAATGAACAATTTTTCCAGAACATTCGCTGCTACAGAGAGAGAATGTTTCCAGCCCTTTTATTAAGATATTCAATATTTTTCAGATGTTTTACGATAAAATAGTGTTTAAAATAATTCCTAATATGTCTTCATAGGTGCTTATAAATTGATAGAAGGGACCAGAATGCCTTAATTTATGTTATTTTAGTATTCTGATGCTGCCGTCACGAGAGGGCAAATGGCCGCCATTGCACTAATCCATCCTTTTCATCGAGCTTCAAAAACTTAGGATAATTGACTCAGAGCTACTCATTTCCATTGTTCCAAACAGTCCCTCCTTGTGATAGTTAAGGCTTTTAATTAGTTTTGATGTACATAATGAATTTTAGTTTTTTATTTATGAGCTGTTCTATAGATATTGAAAGCCACGAAATGAGGTCATGTTTTCCCATGCGCCAATTCAGCTTCTGGCAAAATATTGAAAGGTGAAATATGTTCTTGCCGTTGAATATGCATGATTCAGGCAGAATTTATGTTTTTATATGCATTTACATTTGATTTTTTTGTTAATAAAACGTTTTTTGTGATCATTTCTTCATTTAGATATGCTTAAGCTAAAATTGTCAATTTAGTCCCACGAAAATAGGTAAGACCACCATACATAATTTATTTTATAATCTACCCAGCAGAGTATACATTTTATACAAAAAAGGAGCATTTCTTGACAACTACAGTATGTTAAGATCCAAACAATTGCAGTTTCAGATTTTTTTTTCCTCAACACAGTACATGTGTAGGTCATGTATCTGCACTGGCTGCAGCAGCATTCAAATCTTTATTTGATAAGTTATTAATATTTTACCATACAGCAAAGACTGAAGCTTGTCAAAGTTGAAACCATTTGCAGATGTCAAATTAAGTGTAGCTTAGATGGTAGAAGTTATCTCTGATAATGTGTAAAACAATACGGAAAAAGGAGACATTGCTGGTTACCAGCATTTTCCTTTTCCCACATTGTTTTTTTAAGGCCTTCTTCATCTGGGTTGTTAAAACACAGGACTGTGGTCAAAGGGATAAGGCTCTGCTCTTGTATTCAAGTTGCTGAGATTTTAATCTTCTTTTCATTTTAGTATGCTGAGAAATCACACAGAAATTTCCAGTTCAAAGATCAGTAAAGTTCAATAAAAAAGTTAAAATGATGGATTCTTCCAAGACTCATCCTTTCGAAGAACTGAAAGCTGTTTCCAAGGAGATAGGATATGACCTTGACACTGTGGAGTTTGCAAGACATATGGATTCTGTTGACCCACTGCGAACATTTAGAAATGAGTTTCATTATCCAAAAATGAAGACCCTCAACTCAGGTTTGAGTAAAATAATTTCTCAATGATAAAACGTTACAACTGTCATAATTCTCAACGTGTTGCACCTAGAATTTGGAAATTAATGACCCTTCCCTACTCTTTTGAATACAGTTCTCACTATTTGGATCTTTTTTTATTATTGTCTGCAAATGTTTTCAATTTAGAAAAATGTGAAATTTTGTTGTCAGGTAAAGGGTTAAGGATATTTTTCTATTTACAGTTGACCTGAGCTTGGTTGACCCAGAAGAAGACTGTGTCTACTTTTGCGGAAACTCGCTTGGGATCTGTCCAAAAAAAACAAGAGATTACGTAGAAATTGAAGTGGATAAATGGGAGAAAACGTAAGATGTTATAATTGGCAATCCTATCTCTCTGCCATCTTCACTGTCCATGGGTTTTACGACACTATGCTCTTGGATTCACCCTTGGCTTATGAAATTCATATTTGTGTTTCTATGACTTGGCCACATATTTGATTTAGGTGGTTACAACCAACAACTAAACAATCCCATGTTTTAATGACCCTAGAAGACAAAATATTTGAATTGTCCAAATTGACCAAAAAAAAAAAAAAAAAAAATTGCAGATTACTAATCAGATTTTAATCATATTACATTTTATGTGATTTGTCTTTGAAGGGGTAAAAAACATTGTGGGAAAAGGAGAAAATTCTGGTTACATCGAATGTTTTCAAAAGCTGTCTTTCTCAGGATTGTTAAAAGTCAGGGTTGTGTGGTTAAGGTTAAAAAGACTTCCCTTGTCTTTTTTGTATGAAGAAAGCTTTTTGAAACAAATTATGTGAATACATGTAGGTGAAATGCTGTTTACCCTCTACCAAACGACAAAATTTTTGACTCGACAAAATTGAGAGCACTTGCTCTGCAGATGATAAATCAAATGTTTCTAAAATGGTAATTTCTGTCTTTGATAGGGCAGAAAACCTTGTGGGAAATGGAGAAAATGCTGGTTATCAGCATTTTCTCCTTTTCCCACAGTGTTTTCAAAAGCCTTCTCCTTCAGGGTCACTTAAAGTTGGGATTGTGTGGTAAAGGGTTGACCAGCATTTTCTCCTTTTCACAACACTTTCAATGGCAAATTTCAGCATTTGAATTACATGTAATTTGTCATCTGTAAATGCTTTTGTCATCTTATTATCTAGTAAAGAGTTAATCCTTTACCAAACAATCCTGTTTTATGACACTAAGAAAGAATGCTTTTGAAAACATTATGGGAAAAAGAGAAAATAATGGTTACCAGCATTTTGTTCTTTCGAACAATGTTTTTCACCTTATCAGAGAGCTTGTCCTTATTTGTACCAATTTTGAGAATGATGTTTGCAGATGTTTTGAATTTGAAAAAGTATGAATTTTGTCATTCGGGAAATGGTTATCTGTCAGTTTTTTTTCCTTTCAGGGCCTTGGAGGGCCACACCCATGGTGACTTACCCTGGGCCTGGTGTGACGAGGGGTTAGATGATCAGGTTGGAGAACTTGTTGGTAAGTTGATCTGTAACAGATAACCCCCAGAAACAAACTTGCAGCAACATAAATATCCTTGTGAAATATCAATGGGGGTAAAATCTTTACCCTGCGATTCTTTCTCCTTTTAGTCTAACACATCTAAGTGCCTGCAGAGCATGTTAAGTTTACTTGCAATTCTAAATTGTTTCATGTTCAATATGATTATCTCCCTTTTTTGCTTGATTGACAGCGTGCAAATAAGGTCAGCATGTGCAGACTGTTTTTATATTTAGATGTATATGAGCCATGCTCTGTGAAAAGAGGGTTTAATGCATTTGTGAAAAGTATCGACCAAGGTCAGCCTGTGCATCCGCACAGGCTGACCTGGGCCGAAACTTTTCGCTGTTGGTCAATTTTCTGTATGTCAAAGGACCAGTCTACGTCATAGTTCAGTTGGTTGTAAGACAAAATGGATTTCATGGATCCCTAATCATGTGATGTCTTGCTTGGTATGATGCATCACGGAGATGCATTAAGCCCCCTTTTGCCAGAGCATGGCTCATATAAAAAAAATGAAGCTGCTGCTCATTCTTTTGATATGTTGGATGTCTCAGTCTGTTGTCTGGATTTGGAATGGCACTGTCATGGTATTTGGCTAGTTGATTTCATGGGCTGTGTATCTGGCCAGCAATGATCTTAGTTCTTTACTATACAACAATATTTACAACTTCTTCCAAATGTAAAGCATTTGCAGACGACACATTGAATGTGGTCCAGATGTAGTAATTCAACTTTGAAAGGGTAGAAAACAGTGTGGGAAAAGAAGAAAATGCTGGTACCAGCATTTTCTTCTTCTTCCACAATGTTTCCAAAAGACTTCTTCACAGGGTCATAGAAAGTCAGGATTGTGTGGTAAAGGGTTAAGAATTCCTTTTTGAAAATATTCAGGTTTCATTCTCACATTGTTTTCTTTAGGAGCCAAGAAAGGTGAAGTATCCATTATGAATGGTTTAACAGTCAACCTGCATTTGTTGTTGGTAAATATGCTATCTATACTATACTAAACTTGCAATGCCAAAATTGACCATAGAAGCCCTGGGACAGGCAGTTGGACTGCTGCAAGCTGGCTAGTCTAAGAGACAGGTAGCTTGTGCCCTTAACTGCTCCTCTTCTATGATTGCCAGATTGTGGTGAATTATTCTCTGTTTACTGATGAAAAATGAAACAAAATGATAAATTGTTCACTCAGACATACCTGTGTGATTCAGATTTCAGCACTATCTGGCAGTTGTAGAAGGGGGGCATTAAGGGCATCTTATTTGTTGCCTACAAATCCTTTCAATTTGAACAAGTCTAAAATTTTGTCATTTGATAAAGAGTTAACCGTTACAGTACCAGGTGGATGAAATGGATGGCTTGGGCCATAAAATACCTAGATATTTCCATCTCAGTGCTCATTTGTTAAGAAAATATCACAAGAAAAGGGGACAGTGTAGATCCAAGATCAGACTGCAGGTTCTGTGCATTCTGATCTTGATTTACACTAGCATCTGCAAAAGCAACTTGCCAAAAGGCAAAATTTTGGACTTGAGAGCATAGGCAGACAACAAAAGTAATGTGACTGAAAAAGAGAAATTTGTTTTTGAAAAGTTGGAAAATATTGTGAGAAAAAGAGAAAATGCTGGTTTCCAGCATTTTCTGCTTTTCTCGCAATGTTTTCAAGAAGTGTCTCTGCCGGGAATATAATAGAGTAGTAAAGGGTTAAATTATGCCTAAAGTTTAAAGTGTTGAAACATCAAAGTTCACTATGTAATATCCTTGTTTTATCATTTCGATTTCAGATATCGTTTTACAGACCAACACCAGAGAGATATAAAATTTTGATGGAAGGCCACGCTTTTCCGTCAGATCATGTGAGTGTTATTTAAAATAGTCAATCTCTTATTTTGGGTTTGAATCTAAGACACTGCCAGTTTTTGGGCAAGCTGGCAAATTGTCAGGGATTCATTTTCATACTAGAGAAAACAGAATCTGTCCACCTAACATGGATACTATTGTGAGGATCAAACTTAAGTAGTGTTGAAAATAGCACTTAACACTAAACATACTAACTAACAAAAGAGTGAGCCATGCTATATGAAAAGGGTGCTTAATGCATCTGCAAAAGTATCAACCCATGTCAGCCTGCGCAGGCTGACATGGGTTGAAACTTTTTTGCTATTGGTCAATTTCCTGCATGTCAAAGGACCAGTCTACCCATGGATTGGTGCATTACGGAGATGCATTAACCCTTTCCCAAACAAGCCCTGGTTTTCACGTGTCTGCAGTACAAGTCTTTTGAAAACACTGTGGGAAAAGGAGAAATTGCTCGTAACGAGCAATTTCTCCTTTTCCCACAGTGTTTTCTACCCTTTTTGAGACCTTTCTGCCATTTTCTTCGAATTTAAAATTGTCGTCTGCAAACTCTTTCAATTTGGACCGGTCCAAAATTTGTCGTTTGGGAAAGGGTTAAGCCCTCCTTTGCCTGAGCATGGCTAGAATCTTTTTGTGCTAATCCTGAGACTTATTTACCTTCAGTATGTTATGGAGAGTCAGGTCCAGCTGCGGGGTTATGATCCTGAAACAGCCCTTGTTCTTGTTGAACCCAGACCAGTAAGTATGCCTCTCCCACATTTTAGCTTGAATGTTTTCAAGAAAATGTCACGGTAATGTTATAGCCCTGGCATCGTCTGCGTCATTGTTGTCTGCTTCTTTATGCAAAATCTTTGACATTTTATAATATCTCTGTTATTATCGAAGATATTTAGACAAGTTAAACTACTAAACAACAAGAGCAGGTAACCATCGAAGTATTTTTGACACACTTATGCACTTTTTTTGACTTTAACTGAAAGTCAAGCAACTGCAGCTGAGCATTGGCACCCTTATTCAGTGCTCTTGTTTTACTCTTTACCACACGACAAAAATGTAGACTAGTTCAAATTGAAAGCGTTTGCAGATGACAAAATGATTGTGACTGAAAAAATGAAATTTGCTCTGGGAAGAGTAGAAAACATGGTGGGAAAAGGAGAAAATGCTGTTTACCAGCATTTTCTCCTTTTCCCACACTGTTTTCAGAAGGCTTCTTTCTCAAGGTCATTAAAAGTCAGGATTGTGTGGTAAAGAGTTAACTTAACTCTTTACAAGATTGCTAAATTGTGGACTTGTCCAGATTAAAAACATCTTCAGATTAAAGACGAAATGCTGATCAACTGACGGAATATTTCTAGCAGAAATCATTTTGGGAAAAAGGAGAAAATGCTGGTTTTTTGTTTACACCCATGTAAATGACAGATTTGGAAAATACTAAAGGAGAAAGTGCAAAATTTAACTGCTTGTTTCAAGTCTTTTTCCCATAATGTTTTCCATAATGCTGAAACATGTTATCTTCTTACTCCAGTATTATTTACGACAGAATCATGATTTTTAACGATGTTGGGGAATAAAGCTTTTGAAAATGTAGAGGGAAAAGGAGAAAATGCTGTTGATTATCATTTTCTCCTTTTCCCACAATGCTTTCTACCCTATCAAGGACAAATTTCTTCATTTTAGCTACCTTTAAGTTTTTGTCTGCAAATATTTTGAATTTGGACAAGTCTATAATTTTCTTAACTGTTTCCGACAAGACAGAATTTTAGACTCATGCAAACTGAAAGCATCTGCAGACAATATGTGGTTAAAATTATGCGATCTCCAGTTGAAAGGGTAGGAAACATTGTGGGAAAAAGAGAAAATGCTGGTTACTGGCATATTCTCCTTTTCCAACAATGTTCTCGAAAGCCATTTTCAGAAGGGTCGTTAAAACTCAGGATTGTGTGGTGAAGAATTAAAGTATCAAGCCCTACTAGCTGGTATACTTTGATTCAGAATTCACTCTTGCACTGATTTTTCTTGTATTACACAATAGGGTGACCAGAATTACATACCCCATCAAGGACAAACTTTGTTATTTGAGCCACTTTTAAATTGTTGTCTGCAAAAGGTTTCAATTTAGACTAGTCTAGAATTTTGTCATTTGGGAAAGAGTTAACTCTTTACTGCACAATGCCGCTTTTTGACGCCCCTGGTCAAGAAGCCTTCAGAAAACATTGTGGGAAAAGGAGAAAATGCTGGTAACCAGCATTTTCTCCTTTTCCCACTATGTTTTCTAACCTATCAAAGAAAAGTTGCACCATTTGAGCCACACTGAAATTGTCGTCTGCAAATGCTTTCAATTTGGACAAGGCTAAAATTTTGTCGTCTGGTAAAGGGTTAAACAGGAAATCATACATCTCTTGGCCAAACCTGTTGAACAGGCTTAGAGATTATATATATATATTTTTTATATTTTACTGTAGGGAGAGGAAACATTGCATATGGAGGACATTTTAAGAGTAATTGAGGAACAAGGGGAGAGTATAGCTGTTATATGTTTTAGTGGAGTGCAGTATTATACAGGACAGAAATTTGACATGGAAACTATCACAAAGGCTGGTCAGAAAAAGGTACTGTAAAATAGTTTAGCTATGCTCTGTGAAAATGAAGTTTAATGCATCTGTAGAAAATATCGACCCAGGTCATCCTGTGCAGTCTGCCCAAGTTTTTGCTATTGGTCAATTTTCTGCATGTCAAAGGACAAGTCTACCCCATGATTCTGTTGGTTGTTAGACAAAATGGACTTAACCCTTTAACAAACAATCCCGGGTTTTAACGACCCTGGGAAAGAAGCCTATTGAAAATATTGTGGGAAAAGGAGAAAATGCTGGTAACCAGCATTTTCTCCTTTTCCCACAATGTTTTCAACCCAATGAAAGAAAAATTGCACCATTTTAGCCACATTGAAATTGTCGTCTGCAAAAGCTTTCAATTTGGACAAGGCTAAAATTTTGTCGTCTGGTAAAGCCTTTCAGGGTTAAGGGATCCATGATTATAACTATGATGACTTGCTTGGTATTATGCATCCTTGAAGAGCAGTAAACCCCCTTTAGCCAGAGCATGGTTCATGTGTATACGACTTATGAGAAAGGTAGTTTGTATACATGTCCTCTCATGTGATGACATAGCCTTTGTGCAGACTACTGTCTGCTTTATTCCAGATTTATTTGGTTGAAGTGTACTATAATCATAATATTCATCAGCCATTCATAAAACCTGGTTTTTACCCTCCTAATCAGTGTTCCTTTTAACATTTCACTGTGTTTGAATCAAATTGTCACAAATTTCCTCTTTTTTTTTTTATGATGCAATAGTCAATTTTTTTGTCCGTGTTGCTTGGATAACATTACTGATGACATACAAGTGGTATCATGACAGAAATACATCAAGTGGAGCAGTAAGAATTTCAATTTAGCCTATTTTTAGCATTTTGAACAAAGAAAAATTTTGGGTTTAGTTGGAATATTCATGAATGCCTAAATTGGATATTTTCACATAGCTATACCTGTCAAATTCTATCATAAATCTTACATCAAAGCAATAATTTTCATTATGAAAGAGTAAAAACTGACTGGTTTTATACAGGGGTGTGTGGTGGGTTGGGACCTGGCTCATGCTGCAGGAAATGTGGAACTGAAACTAAACGAGTGGGGCGTGGACTTCGCTGCATGGTGTACGTACAAGGTAATCAGGAAGTTACTGTATGAATTAGCTTTGCCATGTTTTAACCCTTTACCAAACAATCCCAAGTTTCAAAAACCCTTGGAAAAAATATTGTGGGAAAAGAATCAATATGAATCAAGGCTAATCTATGACATTTGAAAACCTTTGATGTGTAATACATGTATATGACTTTTTTGGAACATTGTGACTAAAGTAGATTTTTTTTTTCAAAATGTTTCTAAAAGTGATCCATTGCAAAAAGTGATCTGTAAGAGGTATCAACCATATCATTATATGTGATATGAACAAATTATTTGCATACTAAGATAATTTGAGCCATGCGGTAGCAAAGGGTGCAGCTCCTTGAAGCATTATACCATAATTATGAATCCATAAAATCTGTTTTGTTGAGCAATTGCCAGATGCCCATGGTAGAATGTCCTTTTACGTGCAGCAAATTGCCCAAAAGCAAAAAGTTTCGATCTAGATCTGCCTGTGTGGACTGTGCAGGCAGACATGGGTAGATACTTTTTCCAGATGCATTAAGCCCCCTTTTCACAGAGCATGGCTATTTAAATCCTACCATATAAAAGTATAAAAGAAAAATTAACTTCAGATCAAGGTAAAAAAGTAAACAAAAGAAAAAGCGACCCGGCAACTTTTGACCTAGTTTAAAACTCATTTTTCTGCCAGCACCTAACACTTAGACAGATCGTACAGTAATGGATAATCATCTTCAGAAAATCTCCATACTTTTAAATGGTATGACTTAAATTTAAATGAATTTTAACTCCCATAATTTTTACCTGTGGCCACCACTGGGCCTATCATATTTTACTGTTTCTGTTTTGGCAGTATATGAATTGTGGTGCAGGATGCCTTGCTTGTCTGTATATACATGAGAAACATTTCAACAATAACTACCCACGACTGACAGGCTGGTGGGGTCATGACCTTTCTACCCGATTTGAAATGGATAATAGTAAGTGTGTACATGTGCTTGTTTAACCCTTTACCAGAAAATCCCGTGTTTTAAGGACCCTGAGGAAGAAGATTTAAGACAACATTGTGGGAAAAGGAAAAAAATGCTGATTACCAGCATTTTCTCCTTTTCTTCACAATGTTTTATACCTGTTTGAAGAAATATACCATCATATGAGTCACAGTTACTTCCTTATTTGCAAGTGCTTTCAAAATGGACAAGTGTAAAATTTTGTTGTCCCCCTGCAAAGCAAAATTTTTTCAGGGGGTAGACTGGAATCAGCCTGTCCATCTGTCTGTCTGTTTGTCTCTCTGTGACCATCCATATGGATCTATTTGTGTTACGAACTCAACTCGCCAGTTTTCTTATCATTGTATTGATATCACTGTATTGAAACTTTAAAATGGGTATTGCCAAAAACAGTATATGCACGCTGTAGAATTTTTGGACGTTTTCCTGAAAACATCTAAAGTTGTGGTTTTTGCTATCAATGCACTCATTAGTATATAAAGACAAATTTATTTTTTGTTGATAATATTTTAATAGTCTGCTAAATTACAAATTTCATGGCATGTCCAAGTTAAAAGCATTTGTTGATAATAAAATAAATGTGGTTTCAATGATGGGATTTGTTGTCAAAAGGGAAGAAAACATTTAAAAGGGAAGAAAACATTTTGTAAAGAGGAGGATTTACCAGCAGTTTCTCCTTTTTCCAAATTTTTTTTTGAAAGCGTTTTTTTTTTTCTCAGGATTGATCAGACATGAGACTGTTTGGTTAAACCATTTATTAGATGAATAAATTTTAGACTCTTAAACAATGAAAGTATTTGAAGGTGACTATTCAATTGTGGCCCAAGTGATTTGAATTTTCTGTAAAAGGGTAGAAAACATTTGGAAAAGGAGAATACAAAAATCCTCGACCTCAAAGTTGTTAAATATTTGGATTATGTGGTAAAGAGTTAAGCTTTTTTTTTTTTTTTTTTTTTTAAACAGAATTCCAGCCATATCCTGGTGCCCTGGGTTACAGACTAAGTAATACCCCAGGGTTGTTGTGTCCACCCATAAAAGCTAGTTTGGAGGTAAGTCATTTTTAGCCTAGCTGTTTTCAAAGAAAGAGTCGGGGTGTTTTCATAGTCCTGATGTTGTTTGCATTGTCATCTGCATCCTTGTGCAAAAACTTTAACATTTTGAAATATCTGTATCATTACTGAAGTTATTTACTTTAGACTCTGACTAGTTTTTATTTATCAATAGGGGATAACTATCAAGAAAAGTTGGTCTGCAAGTTTGTGTTGATGATATCACAGAAGACTTTTAATGTGGGTTATGTCAGGTCAAAAAGTAGATCACAGGAATAAGTCATAGAAAAGCATTTTTTACACTCAGGAGACCACATTTTCTATCCATCACTAATGAAAATTGGTCAGAAAGTTTTTCTTGATGTCGGATGAAATCGTGGATGAGATCAAGAATGAGTCATGTTGTGTCAAAAGGTTCAGGTGAGTGAGACAGGGCCATTATGGTCCATTCATTGTTCGTTGAAGTCAAAGGTTTAAAAATTGGTCTCAGCGGTGACATGCTTTGACATGGTGAGAATAATTGATTTAGAAAAAGGACCAATGAGGCTAAGTGTCAGATTTTCATTGCAGATATTTAAAAAAGCTACAATGGCAGAAATATTGAAAAAGTGTCGTCTGCTCACTGGCTATCTAGAGGCAAGAGTCATAAAGAAGTATAGCTATCCAGAAACAGGAAGTGGTATCACCAATGGTTCGACTGCTCCAGAAAAAAATGGTGTCCAAAATGAAAATCCAGTTTATGTTGAAATTTTCACCCCCAAAGATCCGGATCAGAGAGGAGCTCAGTTGTCTTTGTCATTTTCAATCAGTATAATTCAGGTGTTTGAAGAGCTGATGAAGAGGGGGGTTATTGTAAGTATGTTAGTGCAAGTGTTGATAAACCTGTTTATATGGACACACATAATAACATTTTACCGAACAATCCCAGGTTTTAACCACTCATGGGAAAAAGACATAGTGGGAAAAGGAGAAAATGCTGTTGACCAGCATTATCTCCTTTTCCTACAATTTTTTCTTACCAGTTCAAAGTCCTGTTTCAATTTTTAAGTCACATTTATTTTGCCATCTACAAATGTTTTCAATTTGGGCAAGTCTAAAATTTTGTCATTTGGTAAAACGTGGACTCTTCAGTCTATCGTAAAAAGAGTTTTTAGCTCCACTGGCCGAAGGCCAGCAGGCTTATGTCATGGCCCGGTGTCCGTCGTGCGTCCGTCCATCCGTGCGTCCATGCGTCCGTCCGTCCGTGCGTTAACTTTTATTTCAAACATCTTTTTCTCTGAAACTACCCATCCAATTTTCATGAAACTTCACAGAAATGATCCTGCCATGGTCCTCTTCAGAATTTCTTGAAAGAATTTAATTCCTTCAAAAACTCTGGTTGCCATGGCAACAAAACTGAAAAATACTGGAAATCTTTAAAAATCTTCTTGTCTGAAACCATAAGGCGTAGGGCTACCAAATTTGGCATGTAGCTTTATGTAGTAGACCTCTATCATGTTTCTTCAAATTATAACTCTGGGGTCAAAATTGGCTCTGCCCAAGGGGTCACAAGTTTTACATAGGTTTATATAGAGAAAACTTTAAAAATCTTCCTGTACCTAGCCATAAGGCCTAGAGCTACCAAATTTTGCATGTAGCTATATCTAGTGGGCCTCTACCAAGCGGGCCAAAATTTTAGCCCTGGGGTCAAAATTGGCCCTGCTGCAGGGGTCACAAGTTTTACATGGGCTTACATAATGACAACTTAGGAAATCTTCCAGTACCTAGCCATAAGGCCTAGAGCTACCAAATTTTGCATTTAGCTTGATCTAGTGGGGGTCTACCAAAAGTGCCCAAATTACAGTCCTGGGGTCAATTTGGCCTCATGCTGGGGGGGGGGGGGGAAGGTTCACAAGATTTACATGGGCTTATATAGGGAAAACTTTTAAATCTTGGTGTAGCTAGCCATAAGGCTTAGGGCTACCAAATTTTGCATAATTATAGCAACTACAAAGAGGGCCCAAGTTACAACCCTACGATCAAGTTTGGCCCTGCACCAGGGGTCACAAGTTTTACACGGGTTTATGGAGTGAAAACTTCAGAAACCGTATTGTTACTAGCCATAAGGCCAAGAACTCCAAAATTTGGTCATAAACATGTGCTTATAGGGTGAAAATTCGAAAAATCCTTTTGCTCCTAACTGCAAACCCAAGGGCTACCAAATCTGGATCACTTTTGATTTTTTTTTTTTTTAATTAGCCTTGCATCAGGGGTCTTATGTTTTACAGAGGCTTCATATAGACGAAACTTGAAAATCACCTTATTTATAACCATACAGCATAGACTTGTATTATTTTGGCGTGTGGCTTTATCTTGTGGACCTCTACCAGGGTTCAAGTAATTATAGCTGTGGGATCAAAAATGGCTTTGCCCTGAGGGTCTCAACTTTCACATGGGCTTTTACAGAGAAAACTTTGTAAGTCTTCATTTTGAAACCATTTGGCTCAGAATTGAAATGTTCAGTATTTATGTTTTATATTTATAAGCCAGTGGAGAGATACAGGGCCATCATGGCCCTCTTGTTAATAAATAGTAGAAGCAGAAATTTCCTTTATTAGCAAACTAAGCATGTATGTGCCTTAACCCTTTTGCCACCAACTAAATGGATCTGACTTTTCTTGAAGTCCTGAGGTATCTTTGCATTTCAGTTAAAACTTATTTTGGTCAAAGTATGGCATTAGGTTACATGTTTTGTGCAATCTGATCCTGATCTACGCTGTCCGCAAAAACTATCAAAGGGGACATTGGCTTTGAAAGAGTTGATTTATTTGTGTGGTGTTTGACACCGTTTTCAACACGGTTTTTATTTCAGTTAAATCCCAGCGGCCACTGCACCTGTCTATGCTTTCCTGGAGTTTCTTCTACCAGTACTTTGCACAATGTTCTTCCCAAGCCACTGGCTGCATACTCCTAAAACCATTGTTGAAACAATGATCAGGGTTGAAAGAGGAATCAACTCTGTCGCAATATCTGTCATTAATTCTCATAAAGAAATTCGCTGAGCTACATGTAGTGATTTGAACCAACGACTCCATGGTTTCAAGTTCTGGAAGCTATTGACTGTGCTACCTGACTAAACAGTATGTGGTGATAGTACTGAATTACAAAAAGCATGTGGAGCAGTCTAACAGTTAAAGATTTCATAGAAAATGAAACCCTACCCACTCATTCTAAATTGTCAATGAGCTATGCTGTGTGAAAAGGGAGCTTAATGCATCTGCAAAAAGTATTAATCCATGTCAGCCTGCGCAGTCTGCACAGGCTGACATGGGCCAAAACTTTTAGCTATCTTTGAATTTTCTGCTTATCAAAGAATCATCCTACCTCATGATTCAGAAGGTTGCTATAAAAAATGGATTTTATTGATCCATCAGCATGTGATGATCTGCTTGGTATCATGCATCACAGAGATGTATGAAGCCCCCTTTTCACAGAGCATGGCCCAAATACTGTCCGTATACCGTATTTCAAAACTAGTTGTCTGATTGGTTGAAACATTTTGCCACAGCCAATTGGGTGGCTCATCTGGAAATTCAAAATTTCAATCGTATCACTAATGGTCTGCGAATGTGACCCCTACACAAAACAATATCTAACCCTTTACCACACAATTCCTACCTTTCGTGACCCCAGGAAAGATGGCATTTGAAAACACTATAGGAAAAGGAGAAAATGCCGGTAACCAGCATTTTCTCTTTTTCCCACAATCTTTTCTACCCATTCAATGACAAATCTTATCATTTGATCCATAATTATTATGTCATCTGCAAATGCTTTCAATTTTGAATAGTCTGAAATTCTGTCATGTAGTTAAGAATTAAAAGAACTTGTGTCACAGTAATGTATTTTATTTTAATTAACCCTTTACCACACAATCCCGACTTTTAACCTGTGAAGGACACCTTTGAAAACATTATGGGAAAAGGAGAAAATGCTGGTAACCAGCATTTTCTCCTTTTCCCACAACTTTTTCTACTCTTCCCAAAACAAATTTTAGAGTCAAATTTATTTTTTCATCTGCAAAAGCTTTCAGTTTGGACTGGTCTAAAATTTTGTCATGTGGTAAAGAGTTAATTTTCTTTTCACCTTTTGCCTGAACAGTGTGATGAAAGGAAACCCAGGGTTATTCGTATAGCACCAGCACCGTTGTATTGTTCCTTTGAAGACGTCCACCGATTCATGAACTGCCTCGACCAAGCTTTGAAAGCTGCACATCAAAAAGGAAAGTTTATGATGGATTAAAGGCATACGTTTTATATATTCTTTACATTATATGGTATTATGAACTGCAGTGTTTTCCATGGTATTAGTCAAAAAAAAGAGAATTGTCCCATAAACTCGCAGAAATAGGGAATATATGTATCTTTTTACCATTTACCCATAGACTTTCCAGCTGCATTATATGCAAAGCATACAAGATAAAAATTGGACACAACCAAAACAAAATATGTATCTACACAGTTCCAAACATGGTATGTTGATGTAATCTGCATGGTTTTGGATCTGATCAGTCAAAAAGTTACTCTGTAATATTCACTCAGATTTGATTGGTCAAAAAATTCCCCAGTAATGTTCCCTCAGATTTAATTGGTCAAAAGTTACACTGTAATATTTCCTCAGGTTTGATTGGTCAATAAGTTATGCTGTTATATTCCTTTAGATTTGTCAAAAGTTATACTGTAATATTCCCTCAGATTTGATTGGTCAAAAATTTGTACTGTGATATTCATCTGCCGTTTTTAAAAGCAGAGTTGCTACGTTGCTACTCACTAAAGCAACGTTTATTTTTTTTTTCTTTTACTGTTTTTAAAAGAAAAAAAAAGCCAATAAACGGAACATTTTGGGCATATTCCTTTCGCTGCTCCAAATACTTGGAACAAGTTCTAGGTCAATAGATATTTCAGAACATGGCACTTTTTGCCTCTGAACATGTTCTGATTGTTCTAATCAAATCAGGGTGCAGCCTTTTTAACAGCTTAGGTCATATCACGGCGGTCAGTGCACCTACGCATGTGTCTCCTGGCTTTCTCAAACCAGTACTGACATAACTTTCTTTCTAAGACACAAGAACACAGTTCATCATGCCAGAGCAGGTGAATGGAATATGTCCTTTGTTGTGTAAATACCGGTATGTAGGTACATGTATATTATAAAAGGAATATTACTCATAAACTAATCACATAGATCTATTAGAAATTAATCAGAAAGCATTAAATTTTCATTGTCACATACCGTCATATTTGTCAGGCTGTATTTTCCTACCTTATATTTAAGGCTGGCAAAATCATCTGGGCCAAATCATCTGAGACCCAAGTGTCCAGGTCATATCGTCTGTAACCAGAAACATGCTAGATTCATTTTTGTGGTGTACTAGAATAGCCTTTCTGTTCGTACATCCATTTATTTCCATTTTGTTCTGTTAATTCCTACAGTATTGTTGTCATCGCATTGAAATTTTGTTCACCTACTAACCCTGTACCTTAGGATCCCAAGTTATCTCTTTACTAAACAACAAATTTTAGGCGTCAAAATTGAAAGAATTTGCAGAGCACAAATAACATGCGACTCATGTGGAATCATCATTGAAAAAGAATAGAAAATATTGTGGGAAAAGGAGAAAATGCAGGTTACCAGCATTGTCTCCTTTCCAACAATGTTTTCAAAAGTCTTCTTTCTCAGGATTGTTAAAATGCTGGATTGCTTGGCAAGTGTTAAGCACCCGATGAGGTACAAAGTCAAGAGCAGGATGTGCCATAAATTAGACCATTTCTTAGGCAAAGTATCTGTTGTTGTTGATGATTTTTAGCTCCACTGGCCAAAGGCCAGTGAGCTTATGTCATTGTCCTGTGTCTGTTGTGCATCCGTCGGTGCGTTCACTTTTACATCAAACTTCTTCTCTGAAACTACCCATTGAATTTTGACCAAACTTAAAAGAAACGTTCCTGCCATGGTCCTCTTTAGAATTCGTTGAAGGAATTTAATTCCTTTAAAAACTCTGGTTGCCACTAAAATATATTGAAAATCCTCTTGTCCAAAACCATAGGGCTACCAAATTTGGCATGCAGCATCATCTAATGGATGTCTACTAAGTTTTTTTCAATTTATAGCCCTGGGGTCAAAATTGGCCCCTTCCCAGGGGTCACAAGTTTTATATGGATTTACGTATATAGTGAAAACTTTAAGAATCTTCCTGTCCAAAACTGTAAGGCATAGGGGTACCAAATTTGCATGTAGCTTCATCTAATGGACCTCCAGCAAGACTCCAGGGGTCACAAGTTTTACATTAGTTTATATAGTGAAAACTTTATAAATATTTTCTGGTTCTAAACCATAAGGTCTAGGGCGTCTTATTTGGCATGTAGCTTCATCTGATGGATCTCTACTAAGATTCTTCAAATTACACACATTGTGTAGCTTGGGGTCAAAATTAGCCCAGCCCCTGGGGACACAGGTTTTACATTTAAAAATTTGCTTGTTCTAAATCATAAGTCTCTGGACTACCAAATTTGGCATGTAGCTTCATCTAGTGAGCCTGTACCAAGATCATTCAAATTATAGCCTTGGGTCAAATTTGGCCCCACCCTGGCAGTCACAATTTTTACATAGGTTTATATAATAAAAACTTCAAAAAATCTTCTGGTTCTAAATCATACAGCCTAGGGCTACCAAATTTTGCATGTATATTTATCTAATGGACCTCCACCAAGATTGTTCAAATTATACCCCTGGGGTCTAAATTGGTCCCACCCCTGGCTTATGTTGTGAAAAATTTCAAGATCATTATTCTTGTTCCTTATCTTGAGATACAGCTGTAATATTTTGTGAGTGTCATCATATAGCAGACCTCTTCCAAAATTGTTCAGATTAAAGTCCCAGTCAAAAATTGGCCCCACCCCATTGGTCATAAATTCAACATGTGCTTATAGAGTGAAATTTCTCAGTCTTCTTGCTGCTAGGGCTACCAAATTTTTTATCACTGCTGAATTTGTTTTAAATTAGCCCTGGGATCTAAATTAGCCCAGCCTTGAGGGTCTCATGTTTTACAGGGGCTTGATATTGAGGAAGCTTTGAAAATTCTATTTGTTATAACCATATGGCTTAGACATGTATTATTTGGCATGTGGCTTTATCTTGTTGATTTCTACCAGGGTTCAAGTAATTACACCTTTGTGGTCTAGAATGGCTTTGCCCTAGGGTCACAACTTTCACATGGGCTTTTGTAGAGAAAACTTTATAAGTCCAAGTCTTCGAAACCATCTGGCCTATAATTCTAATGTTTGGTCTGTATGGTTTGTACTTATTAGCTAGTGCAGTGATAAAGGGCCATCATGGCCCTCTTGTTTAGGATTCATGTCCCTTTAGCTCTTTACCAAACGACAAAGTTGTGCAATCGGTCAAATTAAAGGCATTTGCAGACAACAAATTATATGTAGCTCAAATAACAATTTCTGCCTCTGACAGGGTAGAAAACATTCTGGGAAAAGGAGAAAATTCTGGTTACCAGCATTTTCACCCTTTCCCACAATGTTTTCAAAAGCCTCTTTCGGAGTCATTAAAACTTGGGATCGTGTGGTAAAGGGTTAAGCACAGGACATACTTGGCAAGGAGCTGAAGGGAGATAAAGAGTTTGAAATCTGGGTACAATACTCCAGATGTTCTTTATATGAATGGATGAATGAATGAATGAATGAATGAATGTTTATGGCCTGTCAACATCAAAGGTCATATATTGGGTGTTCTTTATATAGACTGTTGTGTTTGTTGTGAGCTTTTGTGATTGTACTGTGTCAATTGTGGACAACTTTGAAATTGGGTAGGGTTTTAAAGTAGTTCTGATTTTCATCAACGCTGTGAAATTTGTAAAAACACAAAATTCATAGAATGAATCAGGGAATAAAGTGCCATTGAAACATAGGGTGTATCACCACTTATATTTTCGTAGTTATTACTTACCATGCAAATTTGAAATCCTGTGCTATGTTTACAGATGAAATTCCAAAGGAAATAAACTATCCAAAGATCATTTTCTGTCATTAACTCTTTACAAAATTCTAGGACATGGATTTCAAAAGGAAATTACCAGCATTTTCTTCTTTTTCCACAATGTTTTCAAGAGCCATTAGGTAGTTACAAGTTGGGATTGTTTGCTAAAGGATAAAAGGAAGTTTTACCACCGTTATCAATTGAATTTTTGTGTATTGTTTTCGACATTATTTCAGTCAAATCGCAATAGCCTGTGCATCTATCCATGCCTTCCCGGAGTTTCTGTTACAAGAACTTTGCATAATGTTCTCCTGGAGCCACTGGCTGCTTTCCCACATAACCATAGTTGAAACAATAATTAGCAGTGAGAGAGGAATGAATCATGTTGCAATGCTGGGGATTCGAACCAGCAATCCCCTGTTCTCAAGTCCTTTACGCTACTGGGTCTTGGCACCATTGTTATATATGTACTTTTGCACGACTTTTTTTTATGTTTATGATTGAATATTGAAAATTGAATTTATCAAAATTTTTTCTCTTAACCCTTTCCCAAATAAGCCCTGGTTTTCACGTGTATGCAGTACAAGTCTTTTGAAAACACTGTGGGAAAAGGAGAAATTGCTCGTAACGAGCAATTTCCTCTTTTTTCCACAGTGTTTTCTACCCTTTTGGAGAACTTTGTCGTTTTTATCAAATTTAAAATTGTCGTCTGCAAACTCTTTCAATTTGGACCAGTCCAAAATTCATTGTTTGGGAAAGGGTTAAAATAATGTAGACAAAGGTCAGCACCACTTGGTCTCGGCACCACTGTAAAATTTTTTATTTTTGTATGACTGTTTTTTTATGCTTGTATAAAATAATTGGGTATTGAAAATTGAATTTGGGCCATGCTCTATGAAAAGGGGGCTTAATGCATGTGCAAAAAGTATCCACCCATGTCTGTCTGTGCCAGCCCATGTGGCTGAAATTTTTTTCTACTTGTAAATTTCTGCATGTTGAAGGACGGTTCTACCTCCAGACCAAATTAAAACTAAATTAAATGGATTTTATGGAACCCTAATTATGTGATTAGCTTGTTTTGTAAAATGAATCAAAGAGTACATTAAACCTCCTTTTGCCAAAGCATGGCTCATTCAACCATCAAATTTTTTTTCTCTTAAAATAATGTGGTGGATATTTTGAAACCGTTTTGTCAGTTACTGAATCTTCTGTCTTTGAACATGAACTACATGTATTTATAAATCTCTGCTAAATTTATGATTTTATAGGAGGTTTACTTCGTGATCATGCGTCAAGATATTTTACCTCTACACCATGGACATGGCCACAAGATCTGTTTATTATACAAACATTTAAAATATTATTCAAACATTAAAAATTTGAAGTTTCCTTAGAATGAGGAAAATATCGGAGAACAGAAACAAAGTGGTGACTAGTTAAAGCGGTTTCACTATAGCTTGCATCGTTACCAAATGTTTGTTTATGTGAAGTTATCCTGCACCAAGAATTGCAGGGTAAAATTTCAATATAATAAAAAGGAAAAAAAAAACAACAACAACAACAAAAACAAGAGGGCCATGATGGCCCTGGGTCGCTCACCTAAGTAGAGTGCCTTAAAGGTTTTTCTTTAATTTGACCATGTGACCTAGTTTTTGACCGCAGGTGACCCAATTTCAAACTCATATTTCATGAAGACAAACATTCTAACCAATTTTCAAGTCAATTGAGCAAAAAATGTGGCCTCGAGTGCCCTAAAGATATTTCTTTAATTTGATCTAGTGACCTAGATTATGACCCCAGGTGACCCAAATTTGAACTGGTCTTTGACTATATCAAATTTCCAAATCAAATGAATAATAAATGTTTGACCAAGTGAACTAGTTTATGACCACAGTTGACCCAAATTCAGACTCGTGAGATTTTACAAAGACAAACATTCCGACCAATTTTCAAAGCAATTAAGCAAATAATGTGGCCTCTAGAGTGCCCACAAGGTATTTCTTTATTTTGACCTAGTGACCTAGTTTATGGTTCCAGGTGACCCAAATCCAAACTCATCTGGTATTTCATCAAGACAAACATTCTGGCCAAATTTCAGGTCATTTGAGCAATAAATGTGGCCTCCAGAGTGCAAACAAGGTATTTCTTTAATTTGACCCAGTGAACTAGTTTATGACCAAAGTTGACCCAAATTAATCTTATGTGAGACTTTATAAAAACAAACTTTCTAATTTTCAAGGCAATTGAGCAAATAATGTGGCCTCGAGAGTGCCAACAAGGTATTTCTTTAATTTGACCTAGTGACCTAGTTTGTGATCCAAGATGACCCAATTTTGAACTCAATGAACTTGTTGCGCTTAGATGGGCAAACAAACTTGGAAGAGAATCACTACATACCAAATATCAAAGCTCTACACCTTCCAGTTTTAAAGAAGAATTTTAAATTTTTCCTTCTTTGTTCCTATGTTCGAACTTGTGACCCCCGGGGCGGGGCCAGTTTTGACCCAGGGGCATCATATGAACAAACTTGGTAGAGGTCCACTAGGAAATGCTACATACCAAATATCAAAGCTCTACACCTTCCCGTTTAAGAGAAAAAGAAATTTAAAGTTTTCCTTCTTTGTTCCTATCTTTGAACTTGTGACCCCCAGGGCGGGGCCAGTTTTGACCCAGGGGCATCATATGAACAAACTTGGTAGAGGTCCACTCTGAGATGCAACATAGCAAATATCAAAGCTCCACACCTTTCGGTTTCAGAAAAGAAGAATTTTAAAGTTTTCCTTCTTTGTTCCCATGTTCAAACTTGTGACCCCAGGGGCTGGGCCAGTTTTGACCCAAGCAGCATCCTTGGAACAAACTTGGTAGAAGTCCACTAGGAGATGCTACATACCAAATATCAAAGCTCTATGCCTTCACATTTAAAAGAAAAAAAAAAATTAAAGTTTTCCTTCTTTGTTCCCATGTTTGAACTTGTGACCCCCCGGGGCAGGGCCAATTTTGACCCCAAGGGCATCATATGCACAAACTTGGTAGAGATCCACTAGAAGATGCTACATACCAAATATCAAAGCTCCATGCCTTCCTGTTTCAGAGAAGATGATTTTTAAAGTTTTCCTTCTTTGTTCCCATGTTGGAAATTGTGACCCCCGGGGGCGGGGCCAGTTTTGACCCCAGGGGCATCATATGAACAAACCTGGTAGAGGTCCACTAGGCGATGCTACATACCAAATATCAAAGCTCTACGCCTTCCAGTTTCAGAGAAGATGATTTTTGAAGTTTCCCCTCTTTGTTCCTATGTTCGAACTTGCGACCCCAGGGCAGGGCCAGTTTTGACCCCAAGGGCATCATATGAACAAATTTGGTAGAAGTCCACTAGGAGATGCTACATACCAAATATCAAAGCTCTATGCCTTCCAGTTTCAGAGAAGAAGATTTTTAAAGTTTCCCCTCTTTGTTCCTATGTTGGAAATTGTGACCCCCGGGGCAGGGCCAGTTTTGACCCCAAGGCCATCATATGAACAAACTTGGTACAGGTCCACTAGGAAATGCTTCATGCCAAATATCAAAGCTCTACGCCTTCAAGTTTTAGAGAAGAAGATTTTTAAAGTTTTCCTTCTTTATGACTATGCTCAAACTTGTGACCCCTGGGGCGGGGCCAGTTTTGACCCCAGGGGCATCAAATGAACAAACGTGGTAGAGGTCCACTAGGAGATGCTACATACCAAATATCAAAGCTCTGCGCCTTCTAGTTTCAGAGAAGAAGATTTTCAAAAAATTTGCTTTTTTTTCCTTTTTGTTGCCATGGCAACCAGAGTTGTGGATGGAATTCAATTCGTTGAACAATTTGGTAGAGCTTCACCCAAGGAACATCCCTGCCAAGTTTCATCAAGATTGGCCCAGTGGTTTAGGAGAAGAAGATGTTTAAAGAAATTGTTGACGGACGACGGACATAGGGCGATCACAATAGCTCACCTTTAGCACATTGTGCTAAGGCGAGCTAAAAACCAACAATTTCTAATTCTTGTTTTTCTTTTATTTTTTCAATCTTTTTTTTCATGAAAAACACATTATCACAAAAAATATTACAAAACTCTGGTCCAACATTGATTTCAAGATATTTCTTGTCATGAAAATAATACAAACCTAATTCCTGGGTGGCAAATTGTTTATATCTATATCTGTCATATCTAAGGGGTACCCATAACAAAGGTTCAAGGAAGGAGCTATGATTCTAGAATTAGAATTACCGGGTGCTCTGCTTTGTGGAGAGTTTTAAACAATTTTACACAAATCTACAATTTAAGCCTAGAGCGCAAAGAAAAAAATGATTGTATTCAGTCTGTAAACCAAAAGCTCTGTTATAATTTCAGAAGCATTGTTTCCAGGGTCAGAATTCACCAACAATTCTGAAGAATATTCTTGATCTTATAGGGAAGAGAATTTTTCTAAGTTTGAAAGTAACACATCTTCTGATTGGTTTAGCAGCCAATCAGAAATTGTGTTACTTTCAAACCTAGAGGTAAATACAAACCCAGAATGTTCCACAAAATAATATAGAGTGTAGATCATAGATCAGATTGCATATTTTGTGCAATCTGATCTTGATCTACACTGTTGACAAAAGTAATGTTACTTGTGTATAGCACTCTAGGGCTTAAAGCAACAATCCGATCTAAAAAAAAAAATCTACGAACTATGCAATTCTGCTCTGCAGAAATATATAAAGGTCTCTAAACCTAACACAAGATTTGTCAGAATGTATGAAGTTTTAGTCTGCTGAATGCGACTCAATGTCTGTTTGCAGACAATGTTGATCAAGATCAGACTGCTCATAGTTTTGTAGTCTGATATTTGGACTATGCCATATGATTGCCACATCATCTGAACTCATTGTCAAAATGCAGATAGTGAAGACTAAGATCAGTCTTCACAGAATTTTGTTGTCTGATCATTGGGTCCACACTGACTGATTTGGAACCCTAACCCTTGGCCTTTTACAGCAATTCTAAATGTAGGTCTTTTGTGAAATCAGTGTAACAGCAGTTCTAATTGTCTAGGTTTTGCAACCTTGGCCCTTTAGTTCTGTCATGAAAAAGGCTGAACATGTGACTTATATATGAGAGGTCTTAGACTCAAACTGGTTAAAAATTAATTTTGTGTATATAATTTGTGATAGCAAAGAATCCTAACCTGCACCAAAAGAATATCAGAAACACACACATGCTGAAAAGCTAACATCTGCTTGGGGCCGCCTTCCCCAACCATTCTAAATGTAAGTTTAGTACTACATTCCAAGACTTGCCATCTGATTGGCTAAGACATTCTGTATATTCTGCCTTGGCCAATCAGATTGCTAGTCTTGGAATTTAAAATCAGAATGAGAGCAACATTTAGTATGGTTTCGTAAATATGGCCCCTAGAGTTAAGACACAAAGCAGACACTAAATGTTATATAGAAAATCACTTCAACCTGTTTTAAGAAAAAATTTAAGCAAAAAATCTCCAGTTTATCAGAGAATACAATTAGAGAATATGAACTAATTCATAGAATACAGATTATTTCTGTATCAACAAACTTAATATTTGCGAGCCATTTGAAAATATATCTTGGGAGGGAAAATTGCATTGGAAATGTGCAAAACTGTTTTTTTTTTTTTTTACTCTACCAAATGGCAAAATTTAAGACTGGTCTAAATTGAAAACATTCACAGCCAACAAAGGTGGCCCAAATGACGAAATTTGTCCTCGATAGGATAGAAAACATAGTGGAACAAGGAGAAAATGCTGGTTACCAGCATTTTCTCCTTTTCCCACCATGTTTTGAAAAAGCCTTTCCCCTTGGATTTGTGAAGGTTTAAGAAAAATACGTGAGAATACTTCAGACTTCACAAATTGACCAGAGAAGTCATTAAGAAATTTTGCCATGATTATCAATTTGTTCCAAAGTTCCAACACTGATCTGTTCAAATCTTGTTAAATTTTTTATCTGTGATAATTTAGTTGCCTTTCTTTAGAATCTGCTGGAAGGTCTCGTCAACAGCGTCCAAGAAATCCATGGTGTTGAGATACTGATCAGGTTTTAGACTGGAAAATAAAAATCTCAATTTGTGAGAAATATCAGAACACTAAAAGAATTTGATTGAATGGTTTTTTATGTTATATGGGTTCCCCTTTTGATAGTTAACAGCAAGTTCAAGCTTGAAGTAAATATCTACACTAATGACAGAGATATTACTAAATGTCAGTCTTTTTTAAACCTGTAAGTTGAAAGAGGGGCATAAATCTGTCAAAAACACTTTTGATGGTTACCTACCCCTATTGTATGGGTTCCCCTTTTGAGAGTTAACAAATAGTCTGAGGTTGAAGTAATGATTGATTGTATGGTGTTTAACGCCGTTTTCAACATTATTTCAGTTACATCACGGCGACCAGTGCACCTATCTATGCTTTCCTGGAGTTTCTTTTTACCAGTACTCCACACAATATTCTTTCCAAGCCACTGGCTGCTTTCCCACAAAACCATTGTCAAAACAATGGTCAGCGGTGAGATAGGAATAAAACCTGTCGCAATGACTATCATCAATACTCGGAAAGAAATTGGCCAAGCAGGGGATCGAACCAGCGACCTCCTGTTCTCAAGTCCTGTACGCTACCGACTGAGCTACGGGGCTTGGCTGAGGTTAAAGTAAATATCTTCAGTAATAACAGAGATATTGTAAAATTACCAAGTATTTGCATGACAACAACGCAGACGACAGTGATGCAAGGGCTATGACAATACCTCAACGTTTTCTTCAGAAAAAGCCAAGCTAAAAATCATGCTCTCTGGCAAGTGGTCTTCTGATTAACTCTTTACCAAACGACCAAATTTTGCAGTTATCCAAATTGAAAGAATTTGCAGATGACAATTTAACTGTGGCTCAGATGATGAAATTTGTTCCTGATAGGTCAGAAAACATTATTGGAAATAGAGAAAATGCTGGTTACCAGCATTTTCTCCTTTTCCCACAATGTTTTCAAAAGGCTTCTTTCTCAGGGCCATTAAAAGTCAGGATTGTGTGGTAAAGGATTAAAAGACCCATTACCAACATCAAAAAGGATCATTAACTAATAAACAATTCTCAAAAATAGATACGTGATATTACAGAGTAACACTAAGCTACACATTAATTCTTTACCACACAATCAAAGGTTTTAATAACCTTGAAGAGAGAGTCCTTTTGAAAACATTGTGGGAAAAGGAGAAAATGCTTTTTCTCTTCTCCCAAAATTTTCTCTACCTTTCCCAAAACAAACAATTTCTGAGTCAAATTTAAACTGTCGTCCGCAAATGCTCTCAATTTGGACAAGTGTAAAATTTTGTTGTTTGGTAAAGAGTCAAACCACTATAAATGTAAACTATTCTTACAGATTGTGTCTTATGCCAGAAAGATGTTCTTGCCATCTTTTTGGCAAATCCTGTTTTTCAAATTTGGCATGTTTTGGGGGTGACAAAAACTCCCACATAGGTAGAAGTTTTGGACACACTGGATAAGTGCTACCAACACGATTCAAACCCAGCACCTCTGGATAACCATTCCAACATCTTAACAAGAGCACCGCATGCAGGTGCCAACATTCGGCTGCGATTGCTTGATTTTCAGTGAAAATTCTAAGTTGAAAAAGGGGCATAACTGTGTCAAAAATACTTTGATGGTTATCTGCCCTTGTTGTATATGTTCCCTTTTCAATAATTTACAACTTGTCCTAGTCTGAAGAAAATATCTTCTGTTATAACAGATATTATAAAACATCAAAGTTTTTGCATGACAACAAAGCCAACAACAATACCTCGACATTTTCTTTGAAAACAGCTGAGCTAACTAGAGATACATAGGTCATTCAATTATCTCTTGGGGCAATTCTAAAATGAAATTCCCCCATGCTTACTTTTTCAACCCATATATACAACCGGCGAGATCTTTTGTCATTTTGCCACTGTCTACACAATCTACACAGGCTTTCTCCAGAGCCAAAGCGAATGTTTGTAGCTCCTGGTTGTTGTCTAACTTCCCTCGGTGTTCCAGACCGCGGGTCCAGGCATAAATACTGGCTATAGGGTTGGTGCTGGTTGGGTTACCCTGTGATACACAGAATAGTGTTAATTTCTCAACTACCATTAATTCTTTATGAGACAACAAAATTTCAGACTATAGTCCATACTGAAAACATTTCATGAGGGCCTGAATCGCTCCATTGGCATGGTTGTGCTGTTTTTTACAGCATATGCTATGAATTCATTATGCAAAAAGGAAAAATAAGCAAACACAAAATGGGGGAAAGGTTTGTTGCAACTGGGCTTGAACCCATTAAGATAGCATAAGTAGGCATGGTGAATTGAACAAAATTAATAACGAAAAAAAAAACAACAACTGAAGTACAATTTCTCAAAACCAATTGTTTCGAATCCAGTCAAATTTGATAGGGTTTCAGTACTCACTGTTTTAAACAATCCCTGCAAGTTTCAAAGAAATGTGACCAATAATGTGGACTGTGTTGAGTAAACAATACTAAGTCATCAAATAGCTGCTTTTCCTAAACTGATTGCTAGATTTTCTTCGTTCTGAATAGAGTTCAATCCCTTGATGATACAAATAATCTTTGCAAGTTTCAAAAGATTGAATAAAGAATGTGACTAAATGCGTAAACAAGAAATGTAAATTTTCAACTTTAAATGGCTCCTTTTCCCATACTGATTTTCAAATGTTTTGTTTTTCTTTTTAAAGCTGCTGATAATATAAAGCAACTATGCAAGTTTCCAGAAAATTCAAGCACAAATGCTGACATCATCGCATAAACTAGAACTGTAAATTTTCAAATTCAAATGGCTACTTTTCCCATACTAATTGTCAAATTTTTTTCAAAATCAATAGGGTTCAAGCTGTTGATGATACAAAGCAACTGTGCAAGTTTCATGAAAATCCGACCACAAATACAGACTTTATTGCATAAATAAGAAAAAGGAAATTTTGATCTTTACATGGCTACTTTTCCCACACTGACTGCCAGATTTTTTTCAAAATCAATAGGGTTCAAGCTATCAATGAGATAAACAAACTGCGTGAGTTTCACGAAAATCAGACCACAAATGAAGACTTCATCGCGTAAACAGGAAATTGAAATTTTGAACTTTAAATGGCTACTTTTCCCACACTGATTTTCTGATTTTTCAATTCAATAGGGTTCAATCTGTTGATGAGATAAACAAACTGTGCAAGTTTGACGAAAATCTGACAACAAACAAAGACTATTGTGTAAACAAGACACTTAAATTTTGAAATTTAAATGGCTACTTTTCCCACACTGATATGCAGATTTTTTTCAAAATCAAGAGGGTTCATCAAGCCACCTGTATTGATGGGATAAACAAACTGTGTAAGTTTCACGAAAATCCTACCACAAATGCAGACTTTACTGCATAAACAAGAAATTGAAATTTTGAACTTTAAATGGCTACTCTCTCACACTGATTGTCAGATATTTTTTTAAAAATCAATAGGTTTCAAGCTATTGATGAGACAAACAAAATGTGCAAGTTTCACGAAAATCTGACGACAAAGGCAGACTTTATCGCGTAAAGAAGAAACTGAAATTTTGAACTTAAAATGGCTATTTTTCCCACACTGATATGCAGATTTTTTTCATAATCAAGAGGGTTCATCAAGCTATTGATGAGATAAACAAACTGTGCAAGTTTGATGAAAATCCTACCACAAATGCAGACTTTATTACGTAAACAAGAAATTGAAATTTTGAACATTAAATGGCTACTTTTCCCACACTGATTGTCAGATTTTTTTCAAAATCAATAGGTTTCAAGCTACTGATGTGATAAACTCTGTAATTTTACGAAAATCCGACCATGAATGCAGACTTTATCGCGTAAACAAGAAAAATGGACAGACGGACAACGGCAACCATGCCATAACATAAACTGTGCTAGCTTACAGCCAGTAGAGCTAAAAATGCGGCTCAAATGGAAAAGTTGTCTTCTAAATAGCAGGAAGCATTGTGGGAACGGCAGAAAATGCTGGTTACTTGTATTTTCTCCTCTATAAATTTTTGCACAAGGCTCCATCCTCTGTGTGGTAAAAAATGGAATCGTCTTGTAACGGTTATGTCTTTATCAAATTACTAGTTACTCAAAAGACCTTTTTTCTTCCAGACACTACAAAAGATATTCTTCCCCAAAAACTAACTGCTTTCCTCTGTATACATCGTTAAAACAATAATCAACTGTGAGACAGGAATGAACTCTTTTGTAATGACTAAAATTGGCCAGGCTAGGGGTGTCAAACCAGTGACTCCCTGAACACGGCTTTAAAGCTAATGTTGACAAGAACACTGACCTTTTGGTGTTCCCTGTAGTGTCGTGTGACTGTACCATGAGCTGCCTCTGCTTCGATCGTCTTCCCATCTGGGCACATTAACACGCTGGTCATCAGACCCAAAGAGCCATACCCTGATGGAGAAAGTTTATCATAAAATTAATAAGCGTGACATATTTTACTCGTTACAAGACAGCAAAATTGTAAATATTACAAGCATTCATTGACAACAAATTAAATCTGTCCATATCTATAAGATTTGTCTTCAGAAAGCTGTAAAATGTTGTGGAAAGGGCCTTTACTCTTTAACAGATACATGTACCAGCATTTTAGACTTGGCTGCTTTGAAAGCACTTCCAGACAACCAATTAAATGCGACTTGAAGTTGTCTGTGAAAGGGTAGGAAAAAAGGTGGAAAAGGAGAAAATGCTGGTTACCAGCACTTTCTCCTTTGCCTACAATGTTTCAAAAGCCTCTTTTGTTAGGTTGATAAAACTTAGGACTGAGTACCAAAGGGATAAATGTAAGTACCATATGCAGATGCCAACATTTGGTTGCAGTCGTTTTTAAAAAATTGAAAACATTTCAGGGTCACCTGTCCTTGGTGTATGGATTCATATTTCTTAATTTGAGCCATGTTCTGGCAGGAGGAGGTTTAATGCATTCTTTGATGCACTGTACCAAGCAAGTTATCACATACTTATGGACCCATAAAATCAATTTTGTCTAACAACTCAGTGAATCATGAGGTAGACTAGCCCTTTAACTTGCAGAAAATTGACTATTAGCAAGAATTTTCAACACACGTCAGCCTGCTTGAACTGTGTAGGCTGACCTGCGTCAATACTTTCTGCAGATGCATTTAACCCCTTTTCACAGAGCATGAATCATGGGTTACCCTTTTGATAGTTCATAACTAGCACAACTTTGAAGTAACAACAGAGAAGTGAGAAAATGTGAAAGTTTCCCCACAATGATAATGCAGAAAAAGAGGAAATGCTGATCAGCATTTTTTCTTTTCCTAACAATGTTTTCAAAAGTCTTCATGCCAAGCCCTGCTAGTGCAGTTGGTGGGATACAGGACTTGAGAAGAGAGTGTCACTGGTTCAAATCCACAGCTCAGCCAATTTCTTTCTGAGGACTGATGATAGTCATTGAGACAGGATTCATTCCTCTCTCACTGCTGATCATTGTTATGACAATTATTATTTGGGACAACAGTCAGTGGCCTGGGAAGAATATTGGGTGAAGTACTGTCAAAAGAAACTCCAGGAAACTATGGGTACTTGCCATTGTAATATAATTGAAATAATGTTGAAAATGGTGTTAAACAAAATACAATCAATCAAATGCCTTCTTTCTTTTGGATGTAACATTCAGGATTATCTGGCAAATGTAATAATCCACTGACCTTGAGCAACAACGTCTGACTGGACATCACCGTCATAGTTTTTACACGCCCACACAAACGCTCCACTAGACTTGAGGGCCTGGGCCACCATATCGTCAATAAGTCTGTGCTCATACCAGATTCCAAGTTCATCAAATTGCTTTGCATAGTCTGCCCTGGTTTATTTTAAAAATACAAAACAAATGTTTACCCTCTAAGAATTGCATGATTTTACGACCTTCAGGAAAACAGCCTCTACAAAAAACATGAGAACCAGAATTTTCTACTTTTTCCACAATGTTTCCATCTTCAAAATCCATTGATTGGGCCACACTTTAATTTGTTGTCTGCATATGCATAACTATAGCCCATAAAGTGCTGGAACCAACTTAAGATGTTTTTGCGGACAATGTAGATCAAGATCAGACTGCACAGAACATGCAGTCTGATTTTGGATGTACACTGTCCTCTACTTTGTTACATATTCTGGCCAAAACAACCTAGAAATGACAATATTTTGAATGTTTTTCCTAATTGAAAAGGTCCATTTGATAAATTCAGCGCTCTATGGGTCAAGTTTGGATGAACTGAAACTTTTATTGTCTGGTATTAAAGAGTTAACATCTTGCTTTGTCCAAACTTGGGTTATGCTTATTTAACTTGAGTTCATGCTCAAATGAGTTTGTACTTAGACTAAACTTTCAATTCCATAAATGCTCCTGAAAGTTGTACAGTTTAACTCTTTACCACACAATCTTGAGTTTTAAAGACCTTGAGAAAGAGGCCTTTTGAAAACATTGTGGGAAAAGGAGAAAATGCTGGCAACCAGCATTTTCTCCTTTTCCCACAATGTTTCCTACCCTATGACGGGCAAAAATCATCATTTTAGTAACATTCAATTTGTCATCTGCAAATGCTTTTGATTTGGTCCATTCTGAAATTTTGTCATTTGGTAAAGGGTAAAAATACTTGGTTTTATGAGTAGAAGGAAAGAGAAGTTTGAAAAGTTGCTCAGTGACATGTATCAAATCTATTCTGTGCAAATTTGAAATTTCATGCTCAGCCAAATTGGCATGAAAAATGTTATAGGCATTGACCCTGATTTCACAAAACAAACAACCATCATAGAAACAATGGTCAGTGGTGAGAGTAATGACTACCTTCAATCCTTGAAAATAGCTTGTTAACTCTTTACCAAACAACAGGATTTTACACCAGTCCAAATTGGAAGCATTTGCAGACAACAAAATAAATGCAAATCAAAAACTGAAATGTGTTTTGGCAAGAGCAGAAAACATTGTGGGTAAAGGAGAAAATGCTGGTTACCAGCATTTTCTCCTTTTTCCAGAGTGTTTTCAAAGGCTTTCTTTCTAAGGGTCGTTAAAAGTCGGGATTGTGTGGTAAAGGGTTAAAGATGATTTGTTTGGTATGGTTTGTATTGGGATTTAATGCCATTTTAATAGCTCAGATCACATCATGGCGGTCAGTGATGCATCAATGTGTTTCCTGGCTTTCTCACACCAGTACTGACACAACTTTCTTTCCTAAGCCACTGATTACTTTTCTCACATGCATCAGAGGTGAGAGGCAAAAAATCACCAGAAAGAAAGTTTGCTTCAACCGGCTATCGAATTCGCACCCACCAGGTCAAGAGTCAGATATGCTAACCACTGAGCTACCTCAGTGGGCTGACAAATTAGACTAGAAAACTTACTGGTAGATTTCCTCGAAGATATCCTTAAATCTGCCATCATATTTCTTCAAGATGGTGTTCTTTGTGCTCATGTACAGGGGCCATTTCTTCATGATAGCGTACTGCATGCAGGCATGGGCAAATGCACTGATAGACTGTAGGAAAAATAGAAAAATCTTCTTAACTCTTTACCAAAAAACAAAAATTTTGTACAGGTCCAAATTGAAAGCATTTGCAGTCGAAAAATTAAATGTGGCTAAAATGATTGCATTTGTTTCTGAAAGGTTTGAAAACATTGTGGGAAAAGGAGAAAATGCTGGTTACCAGCATTTTCTCCTTTTCCCACAATATTTTCAATAGGCTTCTTTCTCAGCGTCATTCAAAGTCAGGATTGTGTGGTAAAGAGTTAAGCACTGGATATTTAATTTTTTCTCCCGGTCACTCTGATTTACTTTTCAGACTTCGAAACTACTTTAACCTTTACCAAACAATCCCATGTTTTTACAACCCTACAAGAAAGGCTTTAAAAAACATTGTTGGAAAGAAGAAAATGCTGGTAAAGAGCATTTTCTCCTTTTGCTACAATGGTTTCTACCCTGTCAAAGATAAATCCAAGCTATTTGAGCTACATGTGACTTGTTGTCTGCAAATGCTTTTAGTTCTGTTTAGTCTCAAAATCTGTTGTGAGGTGAAGAGCTGAAAAAATTCAATACTTTTTTCTCTTCCCCTCCCTTTTCCCGGAAAAAAGAAAAAGAAATTTAAACTATAGGTAATTTTGGTTTCAGTAATATCATTAGCTGTTAAGAAATTCAAAGGCTACATTACATGTAGATAGATATGTACCAATGTCCTTCTAAGATGTTGTCTCCTGCTGCAGACAAGTTTCCTTCAATTTGTAGCAAAGGACTTTCAAAAACATTGTTGCATGAGGAAAAATTACTTTTGATGAGCAATTCTCCTTGTTCCAACATGTTTTCACATTTATTCATCTACTAAATCTTAACCCTTTTCCACACAATAAGTTTTAGACTCTTCTGAAATGAAAAGATCTGTGGACAAATTTCAAACTGGTACAAACGAGTTGAAGATCTGAGATAGGATAGAAAACATTGTGGCAAATGGAAAAAATGCTGGCAACTAACATTTTTTTCCGTTTCCCACAATGTTTTCAAAAAGATTTCTTCCTTCGGGTCATTAAAACTCCGGGTTGTTTAGTAAAGAGTTCAGCAATGTTCATTATAAGGATGTTTTCAAAGTCATCTGAAGCAAACTGTATCAGGGGAGGTAATGCTGTATCGGGAGGTAATGTTTGAAAATTCAAAGAACTTGCCTCATCTGTGTTATACATAGCTAGCCCACAGCCTCCGCCATTTTTGAATTCAAACACTTCTGTGACCTCAGGTTTGCCATTCTCTGGAGTAAATACGATCTCAAATTTCCCGTTTCCTCCAAAAACCAGGTCCTTGGCTCGATACTGAAGAACAAAAAGTGACAAAATGTTATGGGTTTCATCTTTTTTTACATTTCACAGTTAATGCTGCTTTGGACGCCAGCTAAGTAAATCACACTTTTATTACAGATTTAACCATTACCAAACAATCCTGAGTTGTAACGACCCTGAGCAAGGTTTTGGAAAAAACTGTAGGAAAGAAAAAAATACTGGTGACCAGCATTTTCTCCTTTCCCCACAATGTTCTTTACTTTTTCAAAGACAGCACCTACCATTTGAGCGATATTCAATTTGTTGCCTGCAAATGCTTTTGAATTGAATTAGAGTAAAATTCTGTCTTCTGGCAAAGAGTTAACCATTTATCAAGCACTCTCATTATCAAATGACCTAGAAAAAGGAGGCTGTTGATAACCTGCATTTTCTCACAAAGCTTTCTCCCCTTTCAAAGAAAAATTCCATAATTTTGTTATGAGCAAATGCTTTCAATTCAAATTTAAAATTGTACATAGTATCATTTAGAGAGTTCAACTAAACTCTCTGGTGTTTCTTGATATAACCTTAGTGCACATTAGTCTCTGTACTGGACTCTTATGATCTTGCAGCAAAGGTATCTTGGAAAACACTGTGGCAAAAGGAGAAACTGTTTTAACTCTTTACCACACAACAAAAGTTTAGGCTTGTCCAAATTGAAAACATATTCAGAGAACAGAGTGTGGTACAATGGTGAAATCTGTTCTTGAAAGGGTAGAAAATATTGTGGGAACAGGAGAATGCTGGTTACCAGCATTTTCTCCTTTTTCCACAATGTTTTCTATCCTGTCAAAGAACTTCAGTTCAAATGTATCACTTTCATATTTGTTGTCTGCAGAAGCTTTCAATTTAGAAAAGTAAAAACTACTACAGTTTGTCTATTGGAAAAAATCAATAGGCTTTTAAGATTGAAATTCTCCTACCTGATCCCCAAAAGCATGTCTGCCAATGACAATAGGCTGGGTCCAGCCAGGAACCAGGCGAGGTATTTTCTGACAGATGATTGGTTCCCTGAATACAGTGCCGCCAAGTATATTCCTGATGGTACCGTTGGGGCTGAGCCACATCTTCTTCAGCTTAAACTCTGTAAAAGTATGCAATTTGTAATGTAAAATAATTTGCAACAAGCAGTTTTTGGCTTTGTAGTTGTGACATGTCCCAAACCTTTTACCAAATGACAAAATTTTGGACTAGTCCAAATTCAAAGCATTTGCAAATAACATTTGTGCTTCAAATACTGATATCCGTCTATGATAGGGTGGAAAACATTGTGCGAAAAGGAGAAAATGCTGGTTACCACCAGCATTTTTCTCCTTATACCACAATGCTTTCAATGCATTCTTTTTCAGGGCTGTTCAAACTCGAAATTCTTTGGCAACGAGTTAACACCATTCCATAATAGAGCCGTGGACATACCGTTTTAACAAGCAATCTGAAGTTTTAACAACCTTAAGGAAGAAAGCTTTGGAAGACATTGCGTGAAAAGGTGAAAACCACAATATTATCTACCCTTCCAACAACAAATCCTCCCATCGAGAAAAATTTGAGCCATGCTCTGTCAAACGGGGTTCTTTTTTACCCAAGTCAGACTGTGCAGGTTAACCTTGGTCCACAATCTTTGCAAATGCATTAAAACCCCTTTTCACCAATCATGGCTCTTTTACTTTTTTCATCTGCACTTGCTTTCAATTTGGGCAACTCTAAAATTTGTCATCTGGTTTAAGCCCCCATTAGCAGCCCAAAGTAAACTATGCTGGTGTCAAAATGCATTTGAATTTAACTCATATCTTTAAAAGTACGGAAATTATTGTGAAGATGACAATCTGCTATTGTTAAGTCAGCCCAAGTTATTTGCTGGCTGAAAAAAGAAGTTTAAAACCATTAAAAAGTAAACAAAAGATGGAGCAAACCGGCAACTTTTGACCTACTTTTACAATTTTTCAGCCAGTGAGTAATACTTGGACCAACTGTACAGTAACAGACTGTCATCTTCATGATAGTTCACATACTTTTAAATGGTGTGATTTAAATTTAAATGCATTTGAACACCAGCACCGTTTACTTTCGGGCGCTATTAGGGCTTTAAGGAATACAGCTTCATGTATACTTACCTTCAACACGAGCCTCATCTGGTGTGATTGTGGCACATTTGATCCCCACATTGTAGGTCTTGATGGCATTGGCCGAGTCGATAGTGACTTGGTCGTCAGTTGCATCTCGATGGGGCAAGCCCAAGTCGTAGTATTTACAGTCGATGTCAAGATAGGGGAAAATTAGCTGCAAAAATATATGGTGCAAGTAGTAACCTTTTAACTCTTACCATGAAAACCTGATTCTTCTTTAACTCTTCACCAAACGACAAAATTTTAGACAGGTCCAAATTGAAAGCATTTGCAGACGACAAAACAAATATGATTGAAAAACTGAAATTTGTTATGGGAAGGGTAGAAAACATTGTGGGAAAAGGAGAAATTGCTGGTTACTTTTCCCGCAAGGTTTTCAAAAGGCTTCTTTCACAGGGTCATTAAAAGTCAGGACTGTGTGGTAAGAGTTGAATACTCTGAGGAAAAGAGCTTTTGAAAATTATTATCTATGTTATAATAATATGCTATTATCAGCATATTCTCCTTTTCCTACAATGTTTTCCTACACTATCTAAGGCAAATTCCATCATTTGAGCCACATTTAAATTGTCGTCTGCAAAAGCTTTCAATCTGGACAAGTCTTCAGTTTTGTCGTTTGGTACAGAGTTAAACTTGGAATTGTGTGGTAAAGGACTAACTCTTTACCAGATGACCAAATTTCAGACTTGCTAAAATCCAAAATATTTTCAGACAACAAAATAAAGGTGGATCAACTCTTTACCACACAATCCTGAGTTTTAAGGACATTGAGAAAGAAACCTTTTGAAAACAGCTAGTAATAGGCTTTTTCTCCTTTTCCAACGTTTTCTACCTACATGTATTCAAGGACAATACTATCATTTGAAAAAACATTTGAATTGTCGTCTCTAAATTCCTTCAATAAGAATGAGTCAAAAAATTTGATGAGTAGTAAAGGGTTAACTCTTTACCAAACGACAAAATTTTAGACCAGTCCAAATTGAAAGCATTTGCAGATGACAAAATAAATGTGACTCCAAAATTAAAATTTGTTTTGGATAGGGTAGAAAACATTGTGGGAAAAGGAGAAAATGCTGGTAACCAGCATTTTCTCCTTTTCCCACAATGTTTTCAAAAGGCCTCTTTCTCAGCATCGTTGAAACTCGGGATTGTGTGGTAAAGAGTTAAACGATGGAATTTTCTCCCATAATGTTAGTAAAGGCTTAATTTCTAAGGGTCAGTCACAGTCGGGTTTGTTTGGTACAGGGTTTAAAGATGGTATTTGTCCATGAGAAGTGTAAAAATTGTGGGAAATAGAGAAAATGCTGTCTACCAGCATCACATCTTGTCTTCAACAATATTTTCAAATGCTGTCTTTCTCAGGGTCATTAAAACTCCCCATTGTTGGGTAAAGGGCTAACAGCCTAGTTGATCCTTTACCACACAATCACCAGTTTTAACAACCCTGAAGAAGAAAGCTTTTGAAAACACTGGGAAAAGGAGAAAACACTGGCAACCAGCATTTTCTCCTTTTCCCAAAATGTTTTAAATCCTATCGAAGACAGAAATGAATAATTGAGCTACATTCAGCTTGTTGTCTGCAACTGCTTTCAATTTGGTTGAAAGTAAAAAAATTTGTTGTTTGGTTAAGAGTTAACTCTTTACCACATGATAAAAATGTAGACTTGTCTAAATTGAAAGCATTTGCAGACGACAATGTAAATGTTACTCAAATGATGAAGTTTGTCTTTGATAGTGTAGAAAACATTGTGGGAAAAGGAGAAAATGTTGGTTACCAGCATTTTCTCCTTTTCCCAAAATGTTTTCAACAGCCTTCTTTCTCAGGGTCGTTAAAAGTTGGGATTGTGAGGTAAAGAGTTAAACAGTGAGATTTACTGATCTTCAAAACCTGTAGGAAAATCAGGAATTAATGTTTTATCAAACAATCCGGTATTTTTCACCACCCTTGTGAAGACGTGGACAGTGCAAACATTAGATAAGAAACTGTATGATAAGCCTATTTTGAGTTTCTGGCTACATTCCAATGGCATTAACCCTTTCCCAAACCACAATTTTTTTAAATTCTACTCAAAAAGAAAACATCAATAGGCAAAAAATTATGAATTTATACATGTGAGCTGAAGATTTCTGATAGCGTGGAAAGCATCATGGAAAACGGAGAAAATGCTGGTTACCTGCATTTTCTCCTTTTCCAACAATGTTTTGAAAAACATTCTATTTTACTGTCCTTAAAACTTAGGGTTGTGTGATAAAGGGTTTTTTTTTCTGCATGTGCACAGTACTTATCTAACAGCTAATCTGTTCTTTCTGTGAGCTTCATATTTATGTGCACTGTACCCATTCATATACAAAATTGCTGACAGGTGACCTACATGTATACATAATACACACTATGGTTTAGAGTTTTTGGCTCTTTATTTCAGTTGTGTTATACCTGCAGTTCACTTGACATGTTTCTTTTGTTGCAATTGTACTAAGCTGGGGCTATGAAGTTCCTTGCTAAAGGCCACTCCTATGTAAAACCAAGTGCAATAACTTGGGATCAAACCAAGGACCTTTAATGTTTGATTTCTAACCTAGCTTTCCACCGACTGAGCTATGTAGGGCCCTCTCACAATGATTTAAAGCTGTTAGAACAGAATCATACAAGACTGTTGATACAGTATCCAGTACCTGATGGTAAAAGGTTATATTCCAAGCTTGGCCACACTCTTTTCCAGGACTGGTGATCAGACAAAATTTTGGTTGAATGAATTAACCCTTTACCGCACAATGCTGCCTTTTAACAACCATGAGAAAGAAGCCTTTTGAAAACATTGTGGGAAAAGGAGAAAATGCTGGTAACCAACATTTTCTCCTTTTCCCAAAATGTTTTCTACCCTATCAAAGAAAAGTTGCACCAAGTGAGCCACGCTGAAATTGTCGTCTGCAAATGCTTTCTATTTGGAAAAGGCCAAAATTTTGTCGTTTGGTAAAGGGTTAAAGTACTCTTACTGCTAGTCTGAAAATGTCTGCTAGGTTTACTTGGTGCTCATAAGATTAACTCTTTCCAAAACAACAAATTTCAGACTCTTTCTAAATTCAAAAATTTGCAGAAGACAAATTCAAAACTGGTGCAAATGAGACAAAATTCTCTGATTATGGGAAAAGGAGAAAGTGCTGGATACCAGCATATTTTTTTCTTTTTCCATAATGTTTTCAAAAGCCTTCTCTGTCAGGGTGATTAAAACTATGGATTGTGTGGTAAATGATTAACAATAGAACACTGTTTGATCATGCTATCTGTTACCTACTAGTATTGAACTTGACCTTTTACCAATCACTCCCAATGTTTTTACGACCCTTAGGAAAATATGGCTTTTGAAAACATCATGTGAAAAGGAGAAAATGCTGGTAACCACCATTTTCTCCTTTTTCTCATGATGTTTTTTATCACCTCAACAACAAATCCATGTGTCTACATTTTTAATGTCATATGCCAGATGATTTCAGGTTGGACAAGTTTTACTGCATATATATAGTGAAGAGTCAAGGTGACCTTGGATTAGCATTATAATCTGACTCTTTACCAAAGGACAATATTCTAGTCTCGTCCACATTCAATACTTTTGAAAATGTGACAAACATTGGCTCATTCGATTGGATTTAAGTAAGAAAGGGTTAAAAACAATGTTTAACCAAATTTTCTCCTTCAATTTTTTCTGAAAGTTTTCTTCCATCACTTCATTAAAATTGGACTGAGTAATTGATTTGATTAACTGTTTTACACCACTTTCAACATTATTTTGGTCATATCACAGCAAAAGCTCACATAATTCATGTATGTCCTGGGTTTCACCAAGAACTAGGCTAGGGCTCTGAAGTGTATTTCCCCCTCCCACAAAACACTCCCACCAAAAGGGAAAGCTTTAGAGAAAGTAAAATTCAGTCCACTGAGGAAAAAAAAAATAAGTGTTGCATTTTTCCATTTATTCCACTGAGGAAAAATAAGAAAGTGTTACATTTTTCCAAAGTTAAAAAACACAATTTTGCTGGGCTGCTCATGGTTTAAGACTGAGTAAATTGTACTGTAGATACACAATCAGACTGCATTTTTGTGCAGTCTGATCTTGATCCACACTGAAAAAAATGAGCTTCTTCTTGCTGCCAGTTTTTAACCCATTTCATCTTTATTTTATCAGACTATAATCATTCTTGTATCTTCATGCCAAATGTTGTCGCTAACCGTTGTAAGATTGCATAGATTAATATGACAGATCTGATAGAAAATGCATTTTATTTTCTGGAGGCCATCAGAGAAATCACTCTTATGTCGTTCCATTTTAAATTGAAGATTTCCGATATATGTATTTATCCATTACACCATATCTATCGATAATTTGTCTATATTTATACAGCTGACTAAAGTCTGAACCATTCTCCAGTCTATCAAATTTAACAGTGTTTTTTTTCTCTCTGGCTGTAAGGATGTATCTTTAAAGGGGAGGCAGTTGTGTGTAAACCTCTTTCCTCTCATAAGTTAAAAGACTTTTTTTTGTTTGACAACAATGTCGAGTCATTTTCCTGTAACCATTAGAGCCATATACCAAACTTGACTTGCTGCATAGTTAAGATCAAAGTAAGATTACACAGAATCTGCAGTCTGATCTTGGTCTACACCGTCTAATATGAAAGTCAGCTATTCTAGCCAAAAACAGTATTGGAACAGCAGTATCTAGATTTTTTAGCTGACTGACAAGAATTCATTTCTTTTATACAAAGCAATAAGGGCTCAGGAATGTATAAACTTGTATTCTCGTTATAACAAATGTGCATCGAAATTTGACAGGTTTGTGACAGCCTGACTCTTCACGAGATGACAACTCTTTAACTCTTGATCAAAATTTTTGACTTGAAAGCATTAAACTTGTCTTTCATAGATTAGAAAATATTCCTTTTCCCACAATGTTTTCAAAAGCTTTTTTTCTCCTGGTTGTTAAACGTTGGGATTGAGTAGTATCTGATTAACCCTTTCCCAAACAAGCCCTGGTTTTCATGTGTCTGCAGTACAGATCTTTTGAAAACACTGTGGGAAAAGGAGAAATCGCTCATAACGAGCAATTTCTTCTTTTCCACAGTGTTTTCTACCCTTTTTGAGACCTTTCTGCCATTTTCATAAAATTTAAAATTGTCATCTGCACACTCTTTCAATTTGGACCAGTCCAAAATTTGTCGTTTGGCAAAGAGTTAAGACATGTCCAACTTGATAGCACTGGCAAGTCTGCAACACACTAATCGTGGCTCAAATTAGATGATATTTGCCTATGAAATGTTACAAAATGGAAGTGGAAAAGAAGATAATGCTGGTTATCACCATTTTCTCCCTTTCTCACATTTTCAAGTCTTCTTCCTTAGATTCATCTATACTTTTCAACATTTCATAAGGGTTTAAGTATTCATAGTGCTCCTTTCAAGCAAACTGCTCCTTTAACTCATTCACTGCCAATGATGACTCTAGCAGCTTTTGTGCATGGAGCACTTCAAGATCAGACTGCACAGACCATCTGTCTGATCTTGATCCACACCCTCTGCTACCCTATTATCCAACTAAGACGAAGGTCATTTTCAATGGGAGTGGAAATCAATTTCTAGAACTCAGGAAAAAAGTTGAATATCTGAAGTTGGTAACTTGGTAGTAAGCTAACCTTTTACCAAACAATACCATGTTTTAGAACCCCAAGGAGGCTTATGAAAACATTGTGGGAAATGGAGAAAATGGTGGTAACCAGAAGTTTCTCCTTTTCCCACATTCTTTTCTACCCTCTCAAAAAAAAGATTTCAATCATATGAAACACCTTAAATTTATTGTCTGGAAATGCTTTGAATCTGGACATAAAGAATATCCATGTAAAACTGTTCAAACTTGAATACAATTAACTCCTTACCATACAAAAATATTTTAGACTGATCCAAATTGAAAGCAATTGCAGATGACAAAACGCAAATGGCTAAAAGCAAGGTATTTGTCTTTGATAGGATAGAAAATATTGTGGGAAAACAAGGAATGCTGGTTACCAGTGCTCTCTCCTTTTCCCACAATGTTCTTAAAACCGCATTCCCTAGAGTTGTTAAAACTTGGGATTGTTTGGTAGAGGGTTAATACTGCACTGCATATTTGACCTTAATGTGGGCTATAAATTGAGCTTTCTGCATTACATAAGTTATACCACAGCATCAATTCACGATGAGCCATGCTCTGCCAAAAAGTATCAACCTAGGTCAGCTTGCACAGTCTGCACAGGCTTACCTGGGTCAAAATATTTTGCTATTGTAAAATTTTCTACATGTCATAGGACCAGTCCACTTCATGATTCAGTTGGTTGTTTGACAAAATAGATTTCATGAATCAATAACTATGTGATGAATTGCTTGGTTTACCGGTAATACATCGGGGAGATGCATTAACCCTTTCCCAAACGACAAATTTTGGACTGGTCCAAATTGAACGAGTTTGCAGACAACAATTTTAAATTTGATGAAACTGGCAGAAAGTTCTCAAAAAGGGTAGAAAACACTGTGGGAAAAGGAGAAATTGCTCGTTACGAGCAATTTCTCCTTTTCCCGCAGCGTTTTCAAAAGACTTGTACTGCAAACAAGTGAAAACCAGGGCTTGTTTGGGAAAAGGTTAACTGCCTTTTTCCATTCATATATATTTCTAGACTTTCACCTGTGCCATGTCAGTGCTTTGTTATGCCTTGCTCAAGGAAACTGCCACACAAACAGTGCTGTCAAAGTGGACCAGAACCCCTGGATTACACATCGAATGTCATAACCCTCTACCATATGACAAAATATTTGACTTGCCAATACAATGTTAAATGTGGCATAATTTGTCTCTGAAAGGGTAGAAAACGTGAGGGAAAAAAAAAAGAAAGAAAATGCTGTTTAACAGCATTAATTTTTCTCCATTTCCTACAATCTTTTCAAAGGCCTTGTTCTCACAATTTCCTTTAAGAAGCTCTCTACTTCAGACAGGTAAAAAGGTGTTTGCATGGGGGGAAAAAGGTTAATACAGTGATCCTACTCTGGTCAGGCTGACCTAGGAGTAGGAGGAATAGTAATTACATAATTATGAGTCTGTAAAAAGGGGGCTTAATGCAGCTTCAAAAAGTATCAACCAAGGTCAACCTGTGCAGTCCGCCTAGGCTGACCTGCGTTGAAACTTTTTGCTATTTGTAAATTTTCTGCATGTCCAAGGACCAGTGTGCCTCATGATACAATCAGTTGCTATACAACCCAGGTTGCCTGGAACCATAATGTAACAACTTGCTTGGTATAGTGCATCACAGAGTGGCATTAACCCTTTCCCAAAAAAGCCCTGGTTTTCACGTGTCTGCAATACAAGTCTTTTGAAAACATTGTGGGAAGAGGAGAAACTGCTCGTAATGAGCAATTTCTCCTTTTCCCACAGTGTTTTCTACCCTTTTTCAGACCTTTCTGCCATTTTCATCAAATTTAATATTGTCGACTGCAAACTCTTTCAATTTGGACCAGTCCAAAATTTGTCGTTTGGTAAAGGGTTAAACCACCTTTTGTTAGAGCATGGCTCATATACATAATTATGTAGAAGGAATAGTAATTATATACATATGTAGGCTGTTAGCCAGAACACTTAACCCTTTCCCAAACGACAAATTTTGGACTGGTCCAAATTGAAAGAGTTTGCAGACGACAATTTTAAATTTGATGAAAATGGCAGAAAGTTCTCAAAAAGGGTAGAAAACACTGTGGGAAAAGGAGAAATTGCTCGTTACGAGCAATTTCTCCTTTTCCCACAGTGTTTTCAAAAGACTTGTACTGCAGACACGTGAAAACCAGGGCTTGTTTGGGAAAGGGTTAAATTATTGCCACCTGCTGACATGTTCTTCCTTTTCAAGCATAATAGTTTCAACAACAGAGTGGCATGAGGAGAATTTGTTGATCAAGCACAGAAGTTGTCTGGATCGCTAATCCAACAACTGTACAACTGAGCCAAACAGAACTAATATCAGGACAACATAACTTGAATGTTATAAGCCTGAATTTTTTTGTTATTTCATTTAGAACTACATGTACTTTCATATCATTCTGAATAGCTGACTCAGGGTTCATACTGAATTTCTCAGGGAAAATTTAAGGGTTTTTCAAGGGCTTATTAAGGCTTTTGGGATAGAAATTAAGGTCTTTATACGGACATGGCTATATACAATAACGATCCATATTTTACCTTGATTATGTTGGCACATTATGTTGTATAACGAATCTATCACTGACTGATGCATAGGATGAGTAACAACTGCTTCATTATTTGGAAAAAGTAAATTCTTAGCAACTTTCAAAACTATAATGGGTTTACTCTTTAACCTTATTTTATTGCTAAGCGTGTGCACCATTTATGCCCTTTAATTTCTCGTACCCAGTGTATGTACATGGGATCCACTAACCAATTTCTGTTAAATATACATTTCCCCATTTCTGCAACTCAATACAGACGACCTTTTTACAAATGGCTGACACATATGATAATGATCACTGTGAACAGACGCTCTTAGCGATAAGGTGAGAGTAAACTGGTAATGGTACCAAACTTTCTTCTAAGATTGAAGTATAAGGTCAGCCACCAGTCTGAAAAACCAAGTGTGATATGACGCAGTATCAAATTACGTCATCAAAATATGTGTAGACTGTGCTCTTCCTTGTTACCATATATACTCACTTGTAAGAAGATATGAAGGAATACGGGTTTCTTTGCAAACTTTCCTCGACCACGTCACCTGGATATTCGGTGCATTGTGCTTTACGATTTTTAGATTTAAGGGTTTTTCAAGGACCTTGTACACTTTTTAAGGCTTCTCGTCATTTTCAAGGGTTTTTCAAGACTGAAGTCAAATTTAAGGTTTTTTCAAGACCTGTGCGAACCATGTGACTGATTGTTTCACCAACTGATTGGCGTCTGATGTTGCTTTCAACATTATATCAACATTATATCAGACATATCACAGCAACAGCTTAACTGACTTGTGCATTTCCTAGGTTTTATGTGAAATAGGTTTGACTTCTGCATTGTCTTGCAAGAGAAAACTCACATCAGACTTGAGCCACCCGCAATATTTGAACCATAACTATTGAGCCATAAAGAAAGGGAGGAGGGGCCTTAAACATTCCCTTGACTATTTCCCTGAGGTCAAGTTCTAGACTCATCCATTTGAAAGCATTCACAGATTGATTGAATGATGTTTTACACAGTAATACCACTTTCAACATTATTTCAGTCATATCACTGTGACAACTCACTCATTCATGTATGTCCTGGGTTTCATCAGTATAAAGTTGGGGCTCTGAAGCGTGTTGCCCAAGGACAGAAAGCATCCACAGAACTATGACAAATATGGCTTAAATGATCGAATTACTTCAGTGTTTCTGCTAGCTCATAAATGTTGGGGGTCATCTGTGACTCCCTGCTTGGAATTTTGGGGGTAATTCAGAGATTTTACAAGTCATGGTCTTTAAACATTTTTTTTTTTTCATTTTCATTTGCCTTTGCTCCTTTTTTTTTTTTACATGACAGTGTAGTGTTAAAGTTGAAAACAATGACCTGGTAGAAACAGTGTCGTCTGTCATCCTAATTACTCTTGCAAGTCGGTGGCCATGACCGCGCCGGTTCTAAAACACGGACAAAAAGTTCAAAGTACAGATTCAATACAGTAATATAGGTGAGATGACAGTGATGTCATACAGAACAATGTCGCGTTTTAGACCTATACAGTGTAAACTGTGAACAAATTATTCAGTCCTATATTAACCCTTTCCCAAACGACAAATTTTGGACTAGTCCAAATTGAAAGAGTTTGCAGACGACAATTTTAAATTTGATGAAAATGGGAGAAAGTTGTCAAAAAGGGTAGAAAACAGTGTGGGAAAAGGAGAAATTGCTCGTTACGAGCAATTTCTCCTTTTCCCACAGTGTTTTCAAAAGACTTGTACTGCAGACACGTGAAAACCAGGGCTTGTTTGGGAAAGGGTTAACTGGTACCTGTTTTATCTGCTGTAACTGATGATACAAATTATGAATATCTACAACAGGCTGCCAGTTTAAGTGCTAGAAAGTGGATTTGATAGGATTCTGCAGTATAACTTATCGATTTCGTAAGATATATTAATTGAATCAATTTTTGATGTGACATTTTAGTTCTGATTTATGTTGCGAAAGGAAGATGTGATGTATTACCCCGGTAATTCTGTTGCATCAGCCTTTCATTTGCGCATCTAAAACACAAAAACGCTGACTTTTTGAAACGCTGTAACTTTGACGGAGAATGAACAACATTGTGGGGAGAAAATGCTCATTACCGGCATTTTTTTCCCTTTTCCATAATCTTTTTGAAAGTCTTCCCCCTCTACCTGCTGGATGTTATAACGATTACCTTTTCTTTAATTTTCTCCCAGATGATTCTAGTCATCTCATCTCCGTCCAGCTCCACGACGGGATTGTCAACTTTGATTCGTTTTGCATTGGAATCTGAAACAAAATTACACACCCAAAAGATAACATGAGGACTTGGACATACGTAAGTTGGAACATTTTCATTCCTTACAAAAGATCAACAGATTACAAACTCAAGCTACAGTAATGGCATTATCAAAACTGATTTGTTTTGCATTAGAATCTGAAACAAGCATAACACCCAAATATTAACGTGTGGAATTAGACAAAAATAAGTTGGGATATCATATTTTCAGTCCTTGAAAAAAAAAAAAAACGATTGCTTTTTATGATTGTATGATGTTTAATATTGTTTTCAACATTATTACAGCTATATCAGTGCTCCTACCCATGCTTTTCTAGAGTTTCCATTATCAGTATTTTAACAGTATTCTTCTTCTTTCGAAGCCACTGGCTGCTTTCCAATATGTACAAAAATAGTGAGAAAGGAATCCTGTCACTATGAACAAAGTCAATCCTCGGAAAAAAATGGTCAAGCTGGGAGATCTAACCAGCAAGCCATCAGTTTGAAATTCTTGTTACAATGTATGTTACTGACTGAGCTTCCAGGCTCTGCTAAACAGATTGCAATTTCAGGACTGTTTGCAATAATTTGGCTACCATCACTGTCTGATATTAATGACTTTTAACCCTTTAGACATATGCAAAGGACATGCCATTGTTTCTGCTTTATTTATTTTTCTTGTCTGACAAAGAGAGTATCTGTTATCCATCTTCATATCATTCTATCGGATGGTTAAGGGAGATAAAATAGGTACCAGTTTATAGAGAAAGACACCTGGAACCATTTTATTGTTTGTATCAGCAATTTTCATAGGATAAGCTCCTTCTATAACCAGGGATTTCCCTTATTTTGAGCAAGATATCTTTGTTGCAAGAATGCGGCATGCGTTTTCGAGTATGTTCTGCATCAATTGATCGCAGCCGACGAAAATAACTAGATCCAACCTCAGTTATCTTGGCCAACGGCCAAAACAGTTATCCAGATGGAGCCTACCCATCAGCCGAATATAGACTCATATCAATGCAGACTTGGAACACCTAGAAACCTCAACAGAGAAATCCAGCCCCCAAGCAAAAACTTGGTGGAATGAAAAACATTTTCAAAATAAATAGCTCTCAGATTGACTGACTTGGCCCCATGTAGCATTAAGATGGTCTCACTTTTTAAGCATGGGTGGGCCAGTGGCCCCCTCTAGCTCAAAACCTTGGCAGATCATTGACCCTTTCCAAAGTGACAAATTTCAGACTTCCGAATCAAGAGCATCTGTAGCCAACAAATCTAAAAGTGGTGCAAATGAAGTGACATTTTTTTGACAGAGTTGGAAACATTGCTGGAAAAGAAGAAAATGCTGGCTACTAGCATTCTCCTTTTCTCACAATGTTTTCAGAAGGCTGCCCAGGGTTTTCCCTTGACTTTCTGATTGTCATATGACCCCCTTCAAATGAATAAAAGAAGGCACACATATGAATTTGGATGGGTCATTTGGAAAAACGGGGTGTCAGGGAAAACCCTTGAGGGCCCCTTTGCCAGGGATGTCAAAAGAAGGGATTCATTGTTTAAGAAAAGGTTACTTCAAGAGTTCCACTCTTAGAATCCTTAATTAATAAAATACACATTTTCAGTCAGAAATATCTAAATGGTGAATTTTCCAGGCATTTTTATTTTTGTCAAAATATCACACATTGATATTGAACTCATTACATGCGGTCATCGATCAGAATAGTGTATTCTGTTTTTGATTTACACCATTCTCAAATGCAAATGTAGTTTTCTTTGCATTGCAATGGTTCATACAGGGTTTCCCTTTACGATGTAAATGAATCTATTTACACACACAAATCAGCTCGGACGAAAGATATCAAAGCTGATCGCGTCTGTTGGACGCACTCAAAAATGAGTCTGAACCATGATTTAACTAAATCAATAACAAAATGCACACTATGAAGATTTAACTCTTCCTGCACTAACTGACCATCAGAATTACAAACTGTCTATAGATAGATCTTGGTATGCCAAGCTATAACCAAGAATGATAAAAATAGATCTCTTTTTTGTTGACTTCTACTGGTTACCTGGGTTATGGTCATACTGTCTTTTCCAGCGAACTGATTGCAGGAAAAATGCTGTTGTTTAGCATTTCTACACTGAAACTGAAGATGGCTTCCCCGGCCAAAAAGAAAAAGAATTTATGATCTTTCCAAGACCAATGGTTGAAAGATCCTACCTTTCAAGATAGTATGCTAAAAGAAAATGATTGTATGGATTCCTCCAATTGTATAAAAGTGCTTGATTTGTTCTGAAACTAAGCAGAAAAACAGGTTGTATGAACTTTCCCGAGAAGTTCCATTGACGGTCACAGGTGTGCACAGCACATTCAATTTGCGAAAGGTTCCATAAAGAAGTCATTTGAAATGGCTTCTTTTTATCCACCAATCAAATGTCATTTTCAAAGTCATTTTAAGGTATAGCATGGCAGCCTTATTGAACAGACAATTAATGCAAGCGAAAATTGAACTTGGCAGGACCTCAATGGGGCTAGACTTTTTCAGTGGCACTGGGTCCCATGGACTCAGTAAAACTTTAATCAAATGTAAACGCTGTCATAGTTATGCTATCTAATCCTTTACTAATAGTCCAGTTTTCTTGACAGTGAAAGAAGAAGGCTTTTGAAAGCATTGTCATAAAAAGAGAAAATGCTGATAACCTGCATTTTCTCCTTTTCCACCACCGTTTGATACCCTTTTTCAAAATGAATCCCATTCTTTACACTACATGTAATTTAGTTTGCAACTGCTTTTAATTTTGGCAGGTCTAATATTTTGACTGAAGAGATAACCCATTACCACACAATTCTGAGTTTTGAGGACCTTCAAGAAGAAATGAAGGGAAAATTCAGGACCAGAACGGGAATTGAAGCCAGAACCCCATGTGTAAATGGCAAGTGCTCTAATGGCCTAGCTGCCCCGATCACTCGACTACCATGCTACTGAATATCTCCACTGAAGGCTTTTGAAAACATCGTGGGAAAAGGAGAAAAAAACTGATAACCAGCATTATCTCATTCACCAACAACAATTTTTTTTCTCCCCTAAGACAATTCCAAACACTTCAGTCATAGTTAATTTGTCGTCTGCATAAGAACTGGATTTAGACAAGCCCAAAATATTGTCATTTGGTACAGAGTTAAACGAAATGTCACTTTTGCATTGTTTCTGCGCTGGGGTCATGTCAAAACTGGCAGGTCGGAACACCTTTCAAGGTGAACGACAGAGTAAAATTTTCAAGTTTATGAATGACAAGCGTTCACTTACATTTTCTCTGTTGGGTGACATTAATTGAGGCCGGTGCAGCAAAATTTTGCAATGAACTTCCCACGCGTCCGACTGTTTTAACTACTTTAGCAACTGCACTTGCCATCTTTCCTTGTCCTTGCGAATTCACCGGCACCGGAAGAGATGTTGGAATAGTTGACTAGAAGGTGAATCACTTATCATATTTTATTTCCGGTTTCATTTAATTTCGCAAAGAAAGAGATACCCCTCGATAAATTGATACATGGTTATATTAATGAAATAGCAGTATATTTTCCAGTATATTGAAACATATTTTAAGCTAAATAATTAGAATACATGGGCTTTCCATGAATCTGATTTACCTTTAAATAAATGGACTATACCAGATTCCTCGTGACGTCAGTTACACACGTTCGCTGATTGGCCAATTAAGACCTCTCCTCACGCGGAGGCCATAGTTTCCGTGGCAGAGAGTTCAACACAATAAACCCGTGGGACACTACAGCCATATGCGACTTTAGCTCTGATTTGTAAGTCGATTTGTAGGCTCTTTTAAAATGAATTTTCATCTGTGAAACGATATGTCGGTTATTGATATGTTGTTATGTGCTTTCTCGCGAGTATGCGGCATCCCACCTGGGGAACCCCCCTAAGATACGACCTTCAACGTATCCTACCTAGGTTGACTTTCGTTGAAGTCTTAATTTAATGCGGTTTAGAGCTTACAACTAATATGTGGCGTCATTTGCATCTTTCTTTAGATAATTTTAATCTTTAGGTAAAGCATTCTGAATGCAACTTCAAATAAATGACGTGCAAATAATTCTAATGTGAATGATGATTGTCACCAATTGAAAACATTTGGACAGATTGCCCCACCACTCACATTGACTGATGTTGTAAGTTTTACATGGAATGCATTAGGTCTGATTGATTGAGGTGAAATCATCTGTATTATTGAGAATTTCTCTAGCAAAATATCATCCAACTTAATCAACCCATAAAGCACAGTGCACAATGTAAAGTTCTGTGTTTGTGAACCATCAGATACAGATCAGATTGCACATGCTGTGCAGTCTGATCTTGGATCTGTGTAACCTGCCAGCCAGTTTATGATATATCCTCGACTGTCCATGATTCATGCCTATAAGCAAGAATCGGCTGTCAATCTATGGAGATCTGGTAATAAAAACTACATTGGGAAATAAACTTACTGCATGTGTTTTGTATACATGTTGTTGTTTTATTTCTCATACCTTTTAATTATTTTGACTGTATATGTTTAAAACCAATCTTGATCACATTCTATTTCTGGAGTTACTGTCCTTGAATTGTGCCCCTGATGAATGATGTCATACACGCTTCCTTTACAGGCCAAGCTAATTTCAATTATTGTTTATTATTGCTCAGAGCTCCAGATAGAGGGAGTGCTTTTGATTTCAAAGTAGAAAATATTAATTATTCCCCACTAAACCCTATGTTATGGGTACTCATTAGAATCGTCTCATCGAGATGATTCTAATGAGTACCCACAATATAGGGTTTGGAGGAGAAATAATGGATTTACTTAGAATACCATCACTTCCTCTTACCTGGAGCTCTGATTGTTATGTTAATTTAGGAATGAAATTGATTGATTGTATGGTGTTTAATGCCGTTTTCAACATTATTTCAGTTACATTGCGGCGGCCAGTGCACCTATCCATGCTTTCCTGGAATTTCTTTTACCAGTACTCTGCACAATATTCTTTCGAAGCCACTGGCTGCTTTCCCACATAACCATCGTCGAAACAATGGTTAGCGGTGAGAGAGGAATGAATCCTGCCGCACTGACTATCATCAATCCTCGGAAAGAAATTGGCCAAGCCAGGGATCGAACCAGCGACCTGTTCTCAAGTCCTGTACGCTACCGACTGAGTTACGAGGCTTGGCTGAATGAAATTTAACAGGATACTTGTGGATTTACACTGAAAAAAGTTTGGGATTCTTTTCTTACTAGAACTGACATTTTTTTATGTCATAGTTGATAATTGCATTATTACAGGACTGAAAATGTATAAGGACCCCTCTTCGTAAACATGTGATACAATTGAATTTGCCTTACAGTCAAAAAAGTGGGTGGGATAATCATAAAAAAGCAACATTGAGAAATGCCATGCGAAAATACTGACATGTTGGAACAATATGTCGGGTGTTTTTTGACCGAAAAATGTATTTGAAAAAATGGGAATTAGAAAATCATGTCACTTTGGGGACATGTCTCAAATTAAGCCAATATTTGCTCTTTTATAACACTTTTTGATGCAATTTTTGGTAATGGAAGCTTCTTGAAGGAAGCTGAAAGCTGGCAACCTACTTTATGACTTTATCTTCTTGTCAGATTCATTGTTATTGCTGAAATGCTTGAGGGCCAAATCCAAGGATGGGCATGATCCCAGAGTGGTCAACGATACTCATTCTGAAACAGACTTTAGTGTGTCACAGATGGGTTTTTCAAATGTTTTGGAATTTATTAGACAGTAGATATAAAACCGAGAGGTGTTGACAATGTGGGTAATATAAAATGCAATACTCTATCAGTTAATCCCTAAACTGACTGAAAAGAGATCTTGTGTAATCTCAAGGATAGACTGTTCCCGCTTGAACAAATTCTGGTTTCCAGTATGTATAGAGTCCTTAGCTGAATTACAGTATATGGAAACCGGTAGACTGGTGTACTGTAGGCGGTAGACTGGTGTACATGTATTTGTTTTGCAGTGTTAGAATGGGGGGGGGTGGCGGGGGGTGTCCCTTTACCCAACTATCCCACGTATTCATAGCCCTCAGGAAAGAAGCTTTTGACAATATCAGGGATAGGAAAAGGCTGCTTTCGTGCTGGTTACAAGCATTTTCTGCTTTTCTGATAATGTTTTTGAAAGCCACCTCTGACGGGGTATGTAGAATTCTAGATTTTGCGGTAAAAGGTTAAATTTAAGTGTAACAAAATCAGAATTTTTAAATTGACATAAATTTTGTTCATGTAAATTATTTCAGTTAAAATTGTCATGTAACTTAGATGAAAATCAGACTGTTTTTTTCTATCAAATTTTAAATGAAAATTGAAAAAAAAGAGAAACTGGTGCTGGGAAACTGACCAATAACATTAACTGTGTTACCAATCTTCATATCATCGCTCATTTGGTTAGGGGAGTTACATTGAAACATTAAAAAATAAGAGCCTGTGCGGACAGCCGAGTTGTTAATGTATCTGACTTGTGACCTGGTGGTTGCAAGAACTTCTGTACCTGGGCGAGGCAAACTTTCTTTCCAGCGACTTTTTGCTTCTCACCTCTGATGCATGTGAGAAAAGTAGTCAGTGACTTGGAAAGAGATTTGTGTCAGTACTGGTATGAGAAAGCCAGGAAATACATGTGTAGGGGCACTGACTGCTCTGATATGACTAAGCTGTTAAAACAGCGTTAAACTCTAATACAATCAATAAAAAGTTATAGGAAAAAAGAGAGTTTTTCTTACCCACAATAGTTAGATCCAGATAATTTTATCTCTTAAATGATTCCTCGATCGTTCTCTACACATTTGTCATTTGCTGATGCTAAAGAAAGATTGGCTAATTAATTCCAGCCATTGTACAACCAAACACATTTCAAAGTACAAGCAATTCAACACTTTTAGCAGACGAAGTTACATATCTTGCAGATGACTACTTTTTTCAAAGATCATGGCAAAAGGAAAAAAAAAGTGCACTTGAGGAGCAAATTTACCTTTTGTCACAATTGTTTTCGTGGTCTTAATACATGAAAGCTCAACTGATGTTGATCATCTGTGTTTTTACTTTGATGGTTTCATATGAAGTTTGCTCCAGGAGGTGACGAGTTCACTCTTTGCCAAACAGAAAGAAATTTAGACATGTTGAAATTGAAAGCATTTGCAGATGACAAATCAAATATAGCTTTAATGATGGGATTTGTTTTCAACAGGGTAGAAAACATTGTAGGAATAGGAGAAAATGCTAGGTACTAGCATTTTCATCTTTTCCCACCATGTTTTCAAAATTTTTTTTTCTCAAGGTCATCATAACATGGGATTGTATGGTAAAGTGTTAAATGGGTTATTATCTGGGCAGGGTCTTATCAGTGTGGACTTTAGTCTAACCAGTTTGTAACCTAGTTTGAGATTTTACGGTCAGGCTAACCTTTCAGTGTTGCATCATAAGGTAGAAAAATGGGGAGATGGGTTGGGGACTGCAGTCAGTCTCTAGGAATATTTCATATTTAACCTTTTACAGCACAAGTTTGTGTTTTAATGTCCTGGAGAAGAAAGGGAAGGAAGCCTTTTGAAGCAGTGTGGGAAAGGAAGAAAATGCAGGTTTCTACCATTTTCTTCATTCCCCATAATATTTTCTACCCTTTTTAACAAAAATCTATTCAAGTGATTCGCATTGAATTTGTTGTCAGCAAAAAATTTCATTATGGTACGATCTAAAATTTTGTTGTTTGGTAAAGAACATGAAAGCTGACTTATCAATATGGAGATGAGCCATCTGGCTTTATCAGTAGCATACAAGGCTTGAAACCTTGCGGTTGCAGGTCTGAATTCCAAGCTTGCTCAATTTCTTAGGAGGACTGCAGATAATAGTTGTGAAAGGATTTCTTGTTTCACCGCTGATCATTGATTTTTATGCAGGAAAGCAGCCAGTGATTTGGCGAATTATTGTGCAAAGTATTGCTTTAAGAAATTTGAGGAAAGTATGGATAGGTACACTGGTCACTGCAATATAACTGAAATAATGTTGAAAGCGGCGTTGAACACCATACAATCAGTCAGTTATTCAATAAATCAAATTTGTAGTATCACTCAATTTTTATCTTACCCCCGCCCCCAGCAATAAAATTAATTCTTTACTACACAATGAGGGATTTTAATGCCTCTGGGAAATCAGACTTTTGAAAACATCATGGAAAAACGAGAAAATGCTGGTAACCAGCATTTTATCCTTTTTCCAAGATGTTTTCTAACCTTTCAGAAACAAATCCTGTCATTTGAGCCATATTTAGTTTGGCATCTGCAGATGCTTTGAATTTGGGCCAGTCTAAGTTTTTGCCTTGTGGTAAAGAGTTAAGGGAGGGAATTATACTGGATTCAGGTTTTCTATGTGTTCATCTGTCAATCTGTCATCTGAGCAATTTTCAGTCATGTTCTCCTAGTTTTAACCTAGTTTGGTTGAAATTTTAGTGGAAGCCTGACTTTAGTGGTTGCCCACCTGTAATTTCCATTATGATCTGTGGATTATAATTTAAAGAGTTGCAGCCCTTTGAATTTTTCTTTTAGGAGGGTGAAATTTTTGATGTTCTGTTCTACAGTTCAAGTTTGAAGGACTTTCAGGAACTGCTTGCAGGCAGTTTACCCTTTGCCACACTATCCCAAGCTTTGGTTGTGAGACACCAAAATGTGGTTGAAGTGATTAGTAGTTGAAATTGTGGGAGCATGTCCTCCTGTCCCCACAGTATTGTTGAAAGCCTGCTGTCTCGGCATCCTACAAACATATTATGGGCTGGTAAAAGGTTAGTTCTGTACTGCACAGTGCCAAGTTTTAATGACCTTGAGGAAGAGACCTTTTTGAAAACATTGTGGGAAAGGGAGAAAATGCTGGTAACCAGCATTTTCATCCTCTCCCGCTATGTTTTCTACTTAATCAAAGGCAAATCCTGTCATTTGAGCTACATTTAAATTATTGCCTGCCGATGCTTTTAATTTGGACAAGTCTCTATTTTGCTTGTGTTGTTAAAGGGTTAAGTTACCATTTAGATAAAAAAAAATAGATAATTTTGTATTTTCTTACTTGTAGGTTAAACAGAGAGGCTCATTCAAGCCATGTTACCGAGAATTAAGTCGCTGGCCATTTTGGCTGATCTGGGAAGCAATGTGCAGAAGACTTCATTTCGATGCAGTCGGAGTTTCCACACAGCTTCCGTATACTACTGTCAGAAATCAGATGAAAAAGTGATCAAAGGTGTCCCATACAAAAATATTTCTGTGGGCATTCCAAAAGAACTCTCTTCCGGAGAAAGACGAGTTGCAATCTCACCAACTGCAGTGAAAGCTTTATCGAAAAAAGGTTTTACCGTCAACATTGAGGATGGTGCCGGGCTCGAAGCTAAATTTACAAATGCAGACTTTGAAGAGGCTGGAGCTAATGTATTGTCTCGCAGTGAAACTTTCAAATCAGACATTGTTCTGAAAGTCAGACCACCTCTTTCATCAGAAGTTTCAGAATTTAAGGAGGGCGGGACATTAGTAAGCTTTTTGTATCCCCAACAAAATGAGGCATTAATCAAAGATTTAGCCAATAGGAAATTGACAACATTTGCCATGGACAAGGTGCCCAGAATATCAAGAGCTCAAGTGTTTGATGCCCTCTCCTCCATGGCAAATATCGCAGGTTACAAGGCTGTGATAGAGGCAGCAAATAATTATGGCAGATTCTTCAGTGGTATGTCTCTTATTGATGTTCAGTATAATTTAATTTTCCTTTTTTAACCATTTGCCAATTAATTTTCCCTTTTTAACCCTTTACCACATAATCCTCGACTTTTAACAAACCCTGAGAAAGAAAGCTTTTGAAAACATTGTGGGAAAAGGAAAAAACGCTGGGTACTAGCGTGTTCTCCTTTTCCCACAGTGTTTCAGACAGATTTTGTCATTTGAGCCGCATTTAATTTTCGTCTGCAAATGCTTTCAATTTGGTTTGGTTCAAAATTTTGTTGTTTGCTAAAGAGTTAACCTATAACAGAACAATTACATCATTTTACAACCCAGAAGTGGAGATAGTTTGGAAACATGGGAAACATGGGAAAAGGAGTCATGGAAACCATGGAAAGAGTTGTCATAATTATGCGCATGTAGCACATATGTAAAATTGTTAAGCCTGAAACATCCATGCTTTGTTTAGCCAGAAAACTTGTTATTTTTAGATATTTCCTTGGGATTATTTTTAAATACATTTGGGATAAGCCTTCCACTGCACTAAATTTGTACCATTATAACAAAAACATGCATTGCCAAATTGGAACTAAACAGTTGGGAACCAAATGCATGATTTTTTCCACTATTCTACCCTATTCCCATATTGTTCTCAATGGCCTTTGAAGGGTTATAAAATCACCAGATTTCTTTTGGTCAAGGTTATCTGCTAAGGTACAGATTTTTGGAAATTAAACCAGGATATCCCATCCATAAATTGTGCATGCATTCTTTCCATTTATTTTCAACCCTCTACCACACAGTGCCGCCTTTTAACGACCCTGGGAAAGAAGCCTTTTGAAAACATGGTAGCCAGCATTTTCTCCCTTTCCCACAAAGTTTTCTACCCTATCGAAGGAAAATTGCATCATTTGAGTCACAATGAAATTGATGCCTGCAAATGCTTTCAATTTGGACAGGGCTAAAATTTTGTCATCTGGTAAAGGGTTAAACGACTCTCATGTTACTGGAGTTTGTTGGACACCTGGCCCCTGCGTAATGTAATCAATTCTTGGCAGAACACTGACATTGGATAAACTCTTTACCAGGCAACAAAATTTTGAACTTCTGCAAAGTGAAAACATTTGCATACAGCAATTTGAATGTGACTCAAATGTTAAAATTTGTTCTGGAAGGGGTAGAAAACATTGTGGGAAAAGGAGAAAATGCTGGTTACCAGCATTTTCTCCTTTTCACACGATGTTTTAAAATGCCTCTTTTCTCAGAGGCTTTTAAAAACGGGGTTATTAGCTTGGCTGTTTTTAAAGAAAACATTGAGGTATTGTCGTAGCTCTTGCATGGTCATCTGTATTGTCGTCATGCAAAAACTTTTGACATTTTGTGATATCTCTGTCATCACTGAAGATATTTACTTCAAACTTGGACAAGTTGTTAACTATCAAAAGGGGAACCCATACAACAAGAATAGGTAACCATCAAAGTATTTTTGACACAGTTATGCCCCTTTTTAAACTTAGAATTATCACCAAAAATAAAGCAACTGCAGGTGAGCACTGTCATCTGCATGAGGTGGTCTTGTTTTGTAAAGGATCAAACTGAATATTTGCAGGTCAGATAACAGCTGCAGGAAAAGTTCCACCAGCAAAGGTATTTATTATCGGTGGTGGAGTCGCAGGTTTGGCTGCTGCTGGAGCCGCAAAGAATCTTGGAGCCATTGTCAGGTTGTATGATGTTCGACCAGCAGTGAAGGAGCAAGCAGAGTCTGTTGGCGCTGAGTACTTAGAAGTGTCTGTCAAGGTACATATATATTGAGGAATGAGACATGTATTGTTGCAAAGAAGTGAGAGTTGAGAGGTTCAGTAAAGGAAATATAAGAGATTTAATGGAGTAGTATATTGAGAAATGAGAGGTTTTTAAGCTGGGGAAATGAGAGGTTTAACCCTTTATAACAGAATCCCGAATTGAACGACCCCTGTGGTAGCGGGCTTTAGAAAATACTGTGGGAAAAGGAGAAGGTGCTGGTAACCAGCATTTTCTCCTTTTCCCAAAGTGTTTACTACCCAGTCAAAGACAGAAACCATCATTTGAGCCACATTAAATTTGTCGTCTGCGAACTCTTTCAATTTGAACAAGTCCAAAATATTGTCGTTTGGTAAAGAGTTAAAAGTTGGGAAAAGCTAGAAATGAAAGGTTTAACACAGGGAAAAATATGAGAAATGATAGGTTTAAAGTGGGGAAAAAGTCACAAATTAGAGAGTTTACTTCATTGAAAAAGTGAGAAATGAGAAGTTTGCCATTAGAAAGAAGTGAGAAATGGGGTTTACTGTAAAGGAAGGTGAGAAATGAGAGATTTCCTGTAGTGGAAAAGCAAGAAATGAGAAGTTGTTATGTGAAAAAAGTGAGGTTTACTTTCAGGAAAAAGTGATGAAATTTCCTGAAGGAGGAAAATGAGAAAAGAGAGTTTTATTTGTCGGGGAAAGTGAGAAATGAGATGTTTACTGCCAGAAAAATGTATGGAATTAGAGAAAAAATTCATTATAGGGATAAAGTGAGAAATGGGAAAGTTGTTCCCTGACAGGAAAAAGTGAGAAAATGAGAGGTTTAGGGGAAAAGTGAGTGTGAGGTTTACTAAAGGGAAATACTAGTAATTAGAAAAGAGATCTGCTGTATGTGAAAAATTGGATATGTTGTAAGATTGATATCACATACAGTGATGATTGAAACAAAAAAACACCACTTTCCTATCTCAAACATTTTACTCAGAAATTGAACAGATAATTATTTACAAGTAAATAAATTATATCTTTGTACAAACAAGTGAATGTTCAAAACCACTTGTCCCTGGACAATGCAAGTTTTCTGAGAATTTGCCACCCTTGCCTGATTCAATGTTGGTAATCATTGGCCAAAAATATGTCAGGGTTTGTTAACTCTTTACCAGACGACAAAATTTTGAATTTCTCCAAATCCAAGGCATTGGTGGATGACAAATGTGATTCAAACATTGAGATATCTCTAGGAAGAGTGGTTACCAGTATTTTGTCCTTTTCCCACAATGTTTTCAAAAGTTTTATTCTTCATGATTATTAAAACTTGTGATTGTGTGTGCTAAAGGGTTAATCTATTAGTGTATCCCCTATTAAGTATGGTAATCACAAGCCTAAACTTTATTGTTGATCGACATTTGTCAGCCCTGCTCTAGTTTATATTATCATATAACTTCCAGGAATCTGGAGCTGCCGCGGGAGGCTATGCCAAAGATATCAAGGACATGTCGGCGGATTTCCAGAATGCTGTGAATGAATTGTATGCCAAACAGTGTAAGGAGGTAGATGTAGTGATCACTACAGCATTGATTCCAGGAAAAAAGGCCCCAATTCTCATTACAAAGGTGAGCAAATAGAGAGTGTGCTAATAGTTTTTCAAATAGTTTAGCCAATTAGCCAATAGACAGTTTCTTTTTCTAAATCTAGAACAAGACTAAAAATGCTAATTAGACTGTTTGTAGAATCTTGGCTTCAGTCATTTGATAAACATTTAAGTCTTTACCAGACAACAAAATTTTAGAGGAGACCAAATTGAAAGCTGTTGCATATGATAAATTTAAGGTAGGTCAAAAGATGACTTATCTGTTTGATAGAGTAGAAAACATTGTGGGAAATGGAGAAAATGATGGTTACCAGCATTTTATCCTTTACCCATGATGTTTTCAAAAGCATTCTTGCTTAGGGGTCATTATAATTGGGATTGTCTGGTAAAGGGTCAATTTGTAATCTGAGAATGCTGCCAATATGGACCGGTCTAAAATTCTGTTGGCTGGTAAAGAGTGAACTTTTATTGTCTTTAGTGAATAAGTGAAGAACAGTCCTAATTGAAATAATAGGCTTTGTCTTTGATACAGGATTGAAAACATTGTGGAAAATGAGAAAATAGTGGTTACCATGGAATCAGTCAAGACTCGCAGGTCTTGTAATACTATTACTCTCTTAACCCGTTACCACACAATCCCGACTTTTAACGACTCTCAGAAAAAGGCCTTTTAAAAACATAGTGGGAAAAGGAGAAAATGCTGGTAACCAGCATTTTCTCCTTTTCCCACATTGTTTTCTACCCTTCCTAAAACAAATTTCAATTTTTGTGTGGTAAAGGGTTGTCGTCTGCAAATGCTTTCAATTTCGACTGGTCTATAATTTTGTCGTTTGGTAAAGAGTTAACCCTTTTACAAACAATCCCAAGTTCTAAAGACCCAGAGGAAGAACCCTCTGGATCAGTCTGAAGCATTTCCAGATGACTTGTTAAAAGTTGCTCAAACTTTGGGATTTGTCTTTGAAAGGTCCTGAGCTGTTAATATGACTTTAAACACCAATACAAACAAAACTTTGAAAGGTAATAAAACATTGTGAGCAAAGGAGAAAATGCTGGTTACCAGCATTTTCTCCTTTGCCTGTGATGTTATTACAAGCCTCTTTTCCTCATTGTCTTTAAAATTTAAGGAATGTTTGGTAATGAGTTAATTTATCGCACTTTGAAAAGAACAAGAAAAAATAAAAAATGTTCCTGTGATAAAACGTATTTACCTTGCAGCAAATGGTTGAATCCATGAAACCAGGTTCAGTTATCGTAGATCTAGCTGCAGAAGCAGGTGGTAACGTGGAGACGATCAAGCCTGGAGAGCTGTATAAATACAACGATGTTACACATATTGGATACACCGATCTTCCTAGTCGATTGCCCACCCAGTCCAGCACATTGTACGGAAATAACATCACCAAGCTGCTTCTGTCAATGGGCAAGTAACAGATTATTTTCTTTTGAAATCGGAGGATTGATGATAGCCATAGCGATAGGCTTCATTCCTCTCTCACCCCTGATCATTGTTTAGGACACGCAGTAATGAGTGAGCGGTCATGCTGATGCGACTCAAAGATACATGTAAATTCCTTTTCAGCCAGTTTTTAACCCATTTAATCTTTGTCTTATGAAACTATAATTATTCTTGTATCTTCAGGCCAAATTTTGCACCTGACGGTTGCAAGGTTGCACAGATTACGACGGATAGAAAATGCATTTAGTTTTCTGAAGGCCTTCAAAGAAATCACTGTTGTTGTTTCTGGTTGTAGATAAGAGAAAATCCCTTCAGTTTCTCTATCTCTTACTCCTTATTTATTGGTAATTTATCTATGTTTACTCAGATGTCTAAATTTTAAGTCATTTTACATATCAAGTTTTAACAGTGTTTTTTTTTTTTTTTTTTCTCTGGCTGTAAGGTTGTATCTTTACATTATGTTGAAAGTGGCATGAAAGACAATCTCAAAAGTAATGTTTCATAATTATATCAATTAAATGTTTTTTTTTTCAAGGAAAATTATTGTTTATTTCATAGGGGAAAAAGACCACTTTCACATAAACCTTGAGGATGAAGTAGTCAGAGGCAGTATTGTAACACAAAATGTAAGTTGTCTAATATAATATTCTTGGGTTTTATAATCCTGAGTTGTATGGTTTTTTGAAAACACTGTGGGAAAAGGAGAAAATGCTGGTATCATGTATTGTGTTGTTATATTATTGTTGCACAAAATATAAGTTGCCTTTGATGACTATCCTTGATTTGTACGACCCAACCTTTATTTTCTGGATGCAACATAAAAAAGAATTAAAAAGTGAGATAAGATTAAATTGATTAATATATTTTTAGAAAATTGTCGTCTTTATAACTGCAGAATCATATCAAATCCACTTTCTACCACGGAATTATTTGTTTCCGATTTACACTGTATTGGTCTAAAATGCGACTGTCATCTTGCCTATATTATTGTATGGAATCTGTACTTGAAACTGTTCAATAAAGAACAACAAACACTGATTGGTCACTGTTTGAACTTTCACCTTTAATACCATACTGTAATATAAAACTTTTAGCATTATGGGACATCTACAAAGGGGAACAACATGTGGAAAAAAAGTTAAAAAGACCTTGACATCATAAAATTTCTGAATGACCCCCAAAATTCCAAACAGAGAGTCATGACCCCCAAAATTCATGACCTAGTAGAAACACTGGGTTGTTGTTTGGTAAAGAGATAGTCCTGAGTTTAACGACCCTGATGGAGAAGACTCTTGAAATATGGGAAAAGGAGAAAATGCTAGTAACCAGTATCTTCTCCTCTTCCCACGATGTTTTCTACCCTATCAATGACAATTTTGTCATTTTAGCCACCTTTTTTTTCTCATCTGCAAATGCTTTCAATTTGCACTAGTGTAAGATTTTGTCATTTGATAAAAGAGATAAGACTTGACCCATTTCAGGGTGAAATACTTCCACCAGCACCCCCACCGCAGCTAGATGCCAATGTTGGAGACAAACCCAAACCAGCTGCTGCTGCTGCTGCGGCCATAGAGCCAGTAGATCCGTTTACAAAGACAAGAAATACAGCCTTGACATATACTGGTGGCCTAGGCACCATGCTGGCCCTTGGTGCTGCCTCACCGAATGCTGCCTTTACTACCATGGTAACTACGTTTGGTCTTGCAGGAATTGTTGGTAAGTTTGTGTTTCACAATATTTTCTGTTACTGGTTTTTTATACCCCCCACAACGAAGTGGAGGGGGGTATACTGGAATCGCCATGGCTTTCTGTCCGTCCGTCCGTCTGTAGACACAATTTGTCCAGAGCTTTTTTCCTACAGTTTTTCAAGTACTGCACTGAAATTTACACATAATGTTTGGGTATATATGAAATTGTGCATGTGCAATTTTCACGACCTTGCTGCCATTGGTTGCCGAATTATCTCCCCTTAAGCTTGTTGCCCTTTGTAAATTTTAACTACGGATTTTTGTCCAGGGCATAACTTCCAAAGTATAGAAGCTAGGAACTTCAAACTTCACACAAAGTTAGATCACATTAAGGAGAAGTGCAGTGTACAAAAACAATAACTCTATTTCATTTATTTTTCGAGTTATTGCCCTTTGTAAATTTTAACTTTGGATTTTTGTCCAGGGCATAACTTCCAAAGTATAGAAGCTTATGACTTCAAACTTCACACACAGATAGATCATTATAAGGCGAAGTGCAGTGTACAAGAACCATAACTCTATTCCATTTACTTTTCGAGTTATTGCCCTTTGTAAGTTTTAACTTTGGATATTTGTCCGGGGCATAACTTCTGAATCATTTAAGCTAGTGACATCAAACTTCATATACAGATAGACCACATTAATGAGAAGCGCAGTTTACAAGTACCATAACTCTTTTCCCACTTTTTTTTCTCAACTCTTATTTTTTTACGAAACCATTCTGCATTCTGTGACAAAGAGCTGTTTTGTGACAAGGAGCTGGTGGGGGGTATGATCACTTTTAGTGATAGCTGTAGTTTTTTTTGGCATGCCAAGCCTGTGTCTCTCAGTTGTTTTGTAAATGAGCCATGCTGATTGAGTCGAAATTTGTTAGCCTCGCAGTACAAGTAATCATTGGTTGTAGTCAGGACTGAAAGCACCAAGCAAATAGCGCATTACATTTGCTATCCAACATTAGCAGAATATAAATAAAAATGACCACAGGAGAAAGTTGTCAGATGTGCTGGGAGTTATAACTAACAAAATACAGACGAAAAACATTTTCTTCAACATTCACTGTCACAGATCACTTAAATGAAGTTTTAGGATACATCCCAACACCAGATGATGGACTGTCAAAGTAAGTGTGTGGGTTTTTTTCTTTCGCGAAACTTAAGATTTTGAAAATAGATTATGACTTGATAAATCATCTGTCAAGTTTGCGATCTGAAAAGCAGTCAATTGTTGGCGAATTACGGAGAAAGCATGCCGAACAAACTATAACTGAACCAAACCTTAGTGGCCAATTGTCAAGGACCCCTGTTAAAACAACAACACCGAAGCCCTTCACAGATCATAGCCCAACACCTATATAGGTAAACAAGTCTTTGGCCAAAAGACTTATGTTACGTGACGTTTGATTGGTTTTCGATGACCTAAATCTAGGGGTGATAACAATCAAAATCCAGTAGGTGGCGCGTCCCCGTGCTAATAAATTTCGACACAACCAGCCAAGGGGTAAGATCCACATAGTTATCATCACCCTAGGTTGCGAAGATGTGATGCACTATATCAAGCAAGTGGTCATATAATTATTTATCAATAAAATGTATTTTATTGGTCATATGACTGAATCATAAGGTAGACTGGTCCTTTAACATGCAGAAAACTTACAATAGCTCAAAGTTTCAACCCAGGTCAGCTTGTACGGACTGCGCAGGCTGACCTGAGTCATTACTTTTTGCCGATGCATTTAACCCACTTTCCACAGAGCATGGCTCAAATGGATTTTGAGCAGGCCACTCACAAATGAGCCATGCTCTGGCAAAAGGGGGCTTAATGCATCTCCATAATGCAATACCAATCAAGCCGTCACATAATTATGGATCCATATAGGCCATTTTTTGTAACAATTGACTTCATCATGAAGTAGACTGATCCTTGGACACACAGAAAATTGACTAATATTGAAAAGTTTCGGCCCAGGTCAGCCTGCGCAGGCTTAACTGGGTCGATACTTTTCTCAGATGCATTAAGCCCCCTTTTCACAGAGCATAGCTCAAATTTAAATTCAGAAATACAGCTTTCACTTAAACATTTGGTCTAGTGGGAATCGTGGATGAGAATGTTGGACACTTAATTCTTGTTGGAAGCACTCAGTTCACAGACTTAATTCCATTATTTTGCTGAGCTGAGTTTGAAATGTCTTGTCAACTCAGGATTTGAGAAGGTTACTAAAGTGTATTAATATTTGTGAAATGCATCTCAAGTGATAAAGTCAGGTCTGAAAATTAGTCTGTTAGTGGAATTTTGGAATAAAAGACTCAAGTTTTTTCATGAATCTGAGCCAAGAATCATTATAAAGAATAAAAAAATGCAAGTGTTTTTTATCCAATGTGCAAACTACTAATTTGCAGGTTTCTGATATTTTAGTTTAAACATATTTGTTTTACATCTATTGCAAACAAGTTCTTACAACTTATATTTATCATTCTTGATGACTCCATGCTGCAAACCATAAACCAGTTTTCCGGCTGTGTTGTGGATAGTTCCAGAGGTTCACCCTGCTCATCATAGGATTTAAATGTAGGACCTACAATCTGAGAGGCTGATGCTTTACCCGCTTAATTACTGTCTGTAGATTTTTAATCCTACGAATCCTACGAACAGTTCTGTTGTATTACTGACATTATTTTTCAGGTTACTACACAGTTTGGAATGTTACACCAGCCTTGCACTCTCCCCTGATGTCAGTAACAAATGCTATCTCTGGAATCACAGCCGTAGGAGGAATGTTGCTAATGAGTAAAGGTCTCACACCCACGAATACTGTTGAGACTTTGGCCGCTGTAGCCTGTTTTATTTCCAGTATCAACATTGGCGGTGGATTTATGGTCACACAGAGAATGTTGGATATGTTCAGAAGGCCAGGTAAAGATTTAGGAAGTAACAAAGCTTCTGACTGGCGAAACCAAATTATTTGTTTTAGCCAATCAAAAGTTGTGTTACTTTCAACTTAAAAAAAAAATCTTGAGGGTAAGATTAAGAATCTGCTTGAGAATGGTTGGTTAATATGGACCCAGGTAGTTCTGCTGAGCGCGAGACTTATGCATTAGGGACCATGAGTTGTAATTCTCGATTCAACCAGGCCCTTTACGAGGATAGATGATTGCCATCGCAACAAAAACTGTGATCAAATTCTCCTTGTTTAACTCTGTACCTACCAGATGAGGAAATTTAAGACTGGACCAAACTAAGAGCATTTTCAGACAAAAAAATCAAATGTGGCTCAAATAATGAGATTTGGCTTAATAAGAATATAAAACATTCTGGGAAATGACAGTTACCTGTATTTTCTTTTTTTCCTGCAATGTTTTCACACCTTTCCCCAAACATAAATTTGAAATCGCAAACTTTGGGTTTTTATTATCGGCTTGAAAGTTTCAATTATTTAGCAGGATAAGGGTTAAGAAAGATATGCAGTCACACAGATTTTCTTTGTCTAATTTGGCAACAGATGACCCACCAGAGTACAACAAGATGTATCTTATCCCCGGAGTGTCCTTCCTGGGCGGGTATGGAGGTATGGTGCACCTGGGAGGATACCCTGACATACATCAGATGACCTACCTGGCAGCATCACTGTGTTGTGTAGGAGCCTTGACAGGGTTATCGTCACAGAGCACCTGTCGTTTAGGTATGTACATCTTTTCATGCCATTTGAGAAACAAAGATTTGAGTGACACGCAAAAGGGGGTTTAATACATCTACATGATCCACTATACCAGGCAAGTCATCATATAATTGTAGACCCATAAAATCCATTTTGTCAAACAACTGACTGAATCATCAGCTAGAATGGTCCTTTGACATGTAGAAAATGTACCTATTGGAAAAAGTTTCAATCTAGGTCAGCCTGGGCAGTCCACACAGGCTGACATTTTCAAAAGCTTTTGCAGATGCAATAAATCTCCTTTTCACAAAGCATGACTCATTTATAGAATTTTGAATTTAATGTTTCAGTTTGTTTTGGTTATGTTCAGGTGACAAGAGCTACTTATTTTTGGATGAAAGAAAAATATTCTCGGAGATGAATGGAGTGTATAAGGAATCTTAATTCTCGACATACCTTCGAAAAAAACATCGATATGATCGTCTGCATTCAACCACGGGAATTCTTTCAACTTCGCCTCTATAAAAAAAAAAAAAAACATGTTTTTGTAATATTTCTTGTCAGTGTCTGCTTTAGATTTATATTTGGAGCTGCCGAATGATTTCGGAGTCTTAGACTTCTCACTTTCCATTTGCATCGAAGATTTAATTTAAAAAAAAAAAAAATACTCCCGATTTTATGCACCACTTGATCGTTGAATCGAAAACTTTCGAATTGAGACAGCTTCCGGCAGAGGTGTTAAATCACGGCCCATTTCGCACTGAAGCTGTTTAAAATCAGATTAAAGGCTAAATTTTTCATGTGTGCGACATTACTGTCAAAGATCTTTGAATCGGTGCTAAAATGATACTTATAAAATTATTTCAATCCATAATGATGATCTTGAAGGTGTTCAGACATTTCTCAAAGCAATTAAAATTGAAATGCAAAAACAGCCACATATTTTACTGATCTTGCCATATGCTGAGGTAGGCGAAATGTGTATTTTGGGTTTCCAGAAACCAAGGATCATCACAAGACATTTTTTACTTGTCCGCGGTCAACTAAACTGAAAAAAGTCACTTGTCTGATGCTGAATTTTCCGGAGTTGGACAAGTAGAGCATAGTATTTCCACACCCCTGATTTAAAAGTAAAGATGGTATTATGAGTCTGACAAAGTCTTGCAGCACAGTCTATCAAAAGTCCTGTAGGTGGCAGAGAAATGAATTGTAAAACTAGAATTAAAACTGCCAACATTAATTTCAGTTTTAAGATTGATATTTAGTTAGTGACTGGAACTTGGATAGACTGTACTGTAACACATGTCAGACTTGTAACAATAACCCTGCTTTCACGTGGTATTATTATTTGCCTGCAATTTGACCCCAAAATTGTTTACTTTTAGCCACTAGTGGGATTTTAAGCATCAACACATATTGAGGAATTTATCCCAAAATAGCAGACAGTGTTGATCAATGATCAAACCGCATGTTCTATGTAGTCTGATCATTGATCTACATTATCTGCAAAAGCTCTTTTTCTTTTAAACTGAAGCATGCTAGATGTATATTTATACAACTAATGATCTTGTTAAAATTATTTCAGGAAATGCCCTTGGGATGATTGGGGTGTCTTCAGGCATAGGGGCCACTCTGGGGCTACTTTCCCCTGGACATGAAGCATTGACACAGATGGCAGCTTGTATAGGAGGAGGTAACGACTTTATAAATTAATATTTCATGAACTTTGACCTTACACAGATAATGTCCCTGCTGGAGGCAGCATTTTGAAAACATTTTGCTTTGCTAAGTAATTACTTGTAAGCCCACATTGTTATAGATACGGTTGGGAAATAATTTTCTTTTTCCGTCAAGCATTTGTTGTGTAAATAGCTTGTAGAAGGTGTGATAACCCGTTGTGTAAGGGTAATTTGGGGTGAAAAGGAGTTTTAGTGACAAAAAGTTGAAAAAATGTAATGGAAGGAATACATTTTTTCTGGAAATATGTAAAAGAACATAGAGGGAAAAGGAGCAGTTGTCTATTATCAGCAATTAATGATTTCTTCATTATTTTACTGTGCAGACATCAAAACTAGCATTTGTAATGGATTCTTTTATTTAACATTTAAAAAAAAAGGACTAAGTTATTTGGGCCATTTATTAACAACCCAGAGGAAGAAGACTTTTGAAAACATTGTGGCAAAAGGAGAAAATGACGCTAACCAGTATTTTCTTCTTTTCCCACAATGTTTTCTACCCTATCAAAGACAAATTCCATTATTTGAGCCACAATTAAATTCGTTGTCTGCAAGTGCTTTCAATTTGGACTAGTCTAAGTTTTTGGCATGTGGTAAAGAGTTAAACATTATTTCTTCACTAAAAGCTATGTTGTGGGTACTCATTAAAACATTCTCAGTGAGACAGGTCTGATAAGTACCCACAACATAATTTTAGTGAAGGTTAATCTCTTAATCAGATGACAAAATTTTTTACTCAATCAAATTGAGAGCGTATGCAGACAACAAATTACAGTTAGCTTGAATGACGATTTCAGTCTTTGATAGAGTAGAAAACATTGTGGGAAAAGGAGAAAGTGCAGGTTACCAGTATTTTCTCCCTTTCCCACGATGTTTTCAAAAGGCTTCTTCCTCAGGGCCATTAAAACTTGGAATTGTGTGGTAAAGGCTTAAGCTAATACTTGATCTCTTTTGCTGCCAACTAAATAATTTTGACTTTTTTTTTTCTCCAAAACTATGAGTAGATTTCCTCTGTGAGGAGACAATTTTGGCCGTGATTTACTGGGCCAGTGACAGATGGTGTAGATCTAAGATTGGGCTACACATTATGTACAGTCAGATCTTGATCTACCGCATCAGCAAAACCTATTGATGTTGCCATTGGCAATGAAAAGTTACAAGTAAAACCCAAAATATTCACTTTGATATATACCACTTTGTGGGAGTATCCTTGGGCAAGACACTTCAGAGTTCTAGCCTAGTACTAGTAAAACCCAAGGCATATGTGAATATGTGAGCTGTTGCTGTGAAATTACTGAAATAATGCTGAAAACAGGATAAAACACTGTTCAATCAATCAATCAAACAGTCAGTCAATATACCTCTTCTTCATGTTGCATTTTAGGAGCATTAATTGGTGTGGTAGGTGGAAAGAGAGTAGAGGTGACAGATCTTCCGCAGATGGTGGCGTTGTTCCACAGTTTAGTTGGAGCTGCGGCAGTTATAACTTGCATCGCGAACTTTATGGCAGAGCATCCCCACCTGGCGACAGATCCAGCAGCGGGTGTACTTAAAACATCACTGTTTCTTGGTACTTATATTGGAGGGGTGACCTTCACAGGATCTCTGATTGCTTTTGGAAAGTTGCAAGGTACTTTTATTTATCACTTTGAAGCTTGAATAGTTGAATTCAAAGTTCATAATTAAATATACAGATCAAAACTTAAGTCTTTCTGAAGGTGGTATTACTGAATCGGTCTTTGGCAAAGATTTTTAGGATTTAGAGTATTCAGGGGTTCAAAATTGTTGAACAAAATTGTTGATAAAAAACTAGGATGTCTGTGTAGTTAAGCTATCAGAGTCGGATAGCAAAAATGTGAACAATTTCAACCCTTTACCACACAAACCCAAGTTATTCTGACCCTGAAAGAGAGGGCTTTTGAAAACATAGTGGGTAAAGGAGAAAATGCTGGTAACCAGCATTCTCTCCTTTTCCTGCATTTTTTTCTACCATTTCAAAGAAAGAAATTATCATTTGAGCTACATTAATTTTGTCTTCTGCAAATTCTTTCAGTTTGGTCAAGTGTAAAATTTTGTTATTTGGTAAAGAGTTGAAAGTTTTTTTAATGTGAATTTTATGTAAAAAAGAGAGCTTGCTGCTCTTTGAGTAGCATACAGGGCTTTTAATTCTCTGATCTGAGAATCAAATCCCCTGCTTGACTAAGCTCTTTTCTACAACTAATGATATTCATTGCAACATAAAGTTTAGGGTGCAGTGTATGTCTTTATTTCTCTAGTAATTGTTTCAGACTGTGTTGATTAAGATCAGAGGAGAATGTGCTGTGTGATCATCATCCTAGACTGTCTGATATATATATGTAGACATTCAGTTCAAAATTGCTTTGAGATAACAGGTTCATTAATGATCAACTGCTTGTATGAATTAAGCTACTATCTGTGGGAAACAGTTCTTAAGAACCTAAGAATGTAAGAACAATTAAAGTTTTATTCTCAAGATTGTTCTCAATTTAAAAGTAACATGAGTTCTGATTGGCTAAACCATTTGGTTTAACTAAACCATTTGGTTTAGCCAATCAGAACTTTTTAAATCTAGAATAGGGCACTCTTAAGAATGGTCGGTGAATGCGGGCCCAGGAAACAATCATTAAAAGTCATTGAACATGTTTCACAGTGAAATGAATTAAATGGGTAAGGGAAGAAACAAGAGGATAAAATTTCAACTGAATTATCTTATAGGTCTTTTAAAATCAAACCCACTGATCTTACCTGGACGACATGTAATGAATGGAGGTATGTTGGCTGCCAACATAGGAGCTTATGGCTACTTTATGATGGACCAGGATTTCAACAATGGGATGGGAATGTTAGGAATTGCCACGTCACTGTCTAGTGTGATGGGAGTCACTCTTACTATGGCTATTGGAGGTGGGTTTTTAAGTCCTTAGCCTAAATGATAACCCATTCGGAAAACATAAATGAAGGAAAAGATTCTTTCTCTAGTCCCTTATCACACAGTCCTGACTTTTAAAAACCCTGATGGATGATACACATTGTAGGAAAAGGAGAAAATGCTGGTAACCAGCATTTTCTTGTTTTCTCATAATGTTTTCTACCCTTTCAAAGAAAAATTCTATCATTTTAGACAAGTGGAATCTGACCTTTGAAAATGCTTTCAGTATAGACAAGTCTACAGTTGTATCATATAGTGAAGAGTTAAAGAACAGTATGGAAAACATTTTCTGAAAATGGAGCAATTGCCAATTAATAGGTTATTTAAGTGTGCTGAAACTGGCAGAGTCGCAAGGCAGGTTTTTATGATTGTCCTCAATACATCTGTCGTTAAATTTACCTGAAGGGTGCCTAAGAAATCATATTTTCAATTTAATACTTGTGAAATTCAATCAGAAAGTTTGTCTTGACAATTTCTTGACAAGCTTCACAAGCTAGTCACCTCGGATAAAAAAAACTTTGAGGATTATCTTTTCACCAAATATCAAAATTCTCGACATGTCCAAGTTCAAACATTTCAGGACGATAAATGTGTCAATATGTGGTGGGATTTCTCCAGATACAAGTATTTTCACCTTTCCCCCTTTCAAAAGGCCTTTTCTTTAAGCTCGTTAACTCTTTACCAAATGACAAAATTTTAGTTTAGTTCAGACTGAAAGCACTTGCAGACGACAAAATATTTGTGACTGAAAAATAGAAATTTGTTTTGGGAAGGGTAGAAAACATAGTGGGAAAAGGAGAAAATGCTGGTTACCAGCATTTTCTCCTTTTCCCACAATGTTTTCAAAAGGCTTCTTTCTCATGGTCATTAAAAGCCAGGATTGTGTGGTAAGGGTAACTCTTTACTAAACAGCAAAATTTTAGACTGTTCAAAATTGAAAAAGTTTGATAAATGTTACTGAGAAATTGAAATTGTTTTGGGAATGGTAGAAAATATTGTGGGAAAAGGAGAAAATGCTGGTTACCAGCATTTTCTCTTTTTCCTACAATGTTTTCAGAAGCCTTCTTTCTCAGGGGTGCTAAAAGTCGGCATTGTGCGGTAAAAGGTAAAAACAAGCGATTGGTGAAGGGTTTATACATAAAGCACCTCTTGAAACATTTCATCGAAGTAATAAGTTGCTTTTGTGAGTAGTTTCTTCTTTTGCCACGATATTAAAAAAATTGTACTGCCGCAAGACAAAAAAGTTTTTTGTAGAAGGATATATTTGTTACTTTAATTTCAAGAGTCAGCATGCCACTTCTGCTATCAGCATTTACCCTTTTTCAAACAACAAAATTTTAGACCTGTCCAAACTGAAAACATTTGCAGTCAAAACAAATGTGGTTTGTGAAAGGGTAGAAAACATCATGGAAAAAAAGAGAAAATGCTGGTTACCAGCATCTTCTACTGTTCCCCACAATGTTTTCAAAAGCCCTCTCCATCAGGGTTGTTAAAACGTTGGATTATGTAGTAAAGGATTAACTGCTATTATTTCAGGAGCTGATATGCCGGTTGTGATAACAGTATTAAATAGTTACTCGGGCTGGGCCCTGTGTGCCGAAGGTTTCATGTTGAACAACAATCTCATGACAATCGTTGGAGCTTTGATTGGCTCGTCTGGAGCCATCTTGTCATACATTATGTGTAAGGTAAGCCGGCCTGTTTTTGTCCGCCAGATTTGTGGGAATACACTTCAGAGCCTAGGCAAAGAAGAGGTAAAATGCGGTAAAAACTTGGTTAACTCTTTACCACATGACAAAATTTTGGACTTTTCCAAATTGAAAGCATATGCAGACGACAAAATAAATGTGACTCGGTGAGTTGATTTGGGAAGGGTAGAAAACATTGTGGGAAAAGGAGAAAATGCTAGTTACCTGCATTTTCTTCTTTTCCTGCAATGCTTTCAAAGGCTTTCTTTCTCAGGGTTGTTAAAAGTCGTGATTGTGTGGTAAAGGGTTAAATGAGCTTTCACCATGATGCTTCGAATGATGTTTGAAAATGGTTTAAAACACTCTTCAGTTGATGATAAAGTGATACTCAGCTTGTGTTATTGTTTGGGTTGGTAACAAACACTTTATAATTTATTAAGATTTTAGGTACTTTCCAAACAAGACTTGGGTCCTGTGTGGCTCTGGTATATAGTGTAGCATCTGTAACCTGGAAGCCTCTGGTTCAAGCCTCGCTGGGAGCACTGGGCTTTTCATGGGAGTGTCCATTGGCAAGACATTTCAGAACCGTAGCTTAAAACCCGATCAGGACATACATGAGTAAGTGAGCTGTGGCCATGACATGAATGAAACAATTTTGAAAGCGACATTAAACTCAATTCAATCAATCATTTAACCAAACAAGACTTTCTATATTACCCATCCTTGCTTGTCCAAGTCTCTTTACAAGAACCTGTAAAAGTCATTGCAACTGAACCTATATTGAAAGCAATGTAAAGCACCTACCAATCAATCATATTTCTCCCATCACATTCACTAATGAAAGCTTTGTACCATTACATACCAAATCTTCCTTCAGGCCATGAACAGATCCTTGACTAATGTGATATTAGGTGGTACTAATATCGGGACCAAGACCCACGCTGGGGGAAAACCCATGGAGATCACAGGTACCCACACAGAGATTGATGTCCCTGGCACAACAGAACTCATTGCTAATGCCAAGAATATCATCATCGTACCTGGCTATGGTTTATGTGTGGCCAAAGCTCAGTACCCTATTGCAGAAATGGTGGATTACTTAAAGACGAAAGGAAAGAATGTCAGATTTGGAATTCACCCTGTAGCAGGTTGGTAGAATAGTTTTGCAACCACCCTGAAGAATGGTCTTTTTCTAGATTTAGACAGTAACACAACTTCTGATTGAGTGAACTATTTGGTTTAGCCAATTAAAAGTGGTATAACTTGCAAATTTAGAAAATTCTTGTTAAGAAGACTGGTAATGTTCTTGAGAATAATTTGTGAATATGTACAATACTATTTTTTTGTCAATGAAGTTTAATTGTGATCTTAATCAATTACTAACCTTTGCAAAACAGTTTTCTGTTTGTTACAGGTCAAACACCATAACCAACATTGTTTCCACTGTATCAGGGAAGCCTATGCACCTATCCATGCTTTCTTGTAGTTTCTTTGACCAGTTCTTAGCACAGCATTCCTTCCAAGCCACTGGCAGCTTTTCCAATTAAAAATCATTGAAGCAATGTTTAGGTGTGAGAAAAGAATGAATCTTGTCACAATAACTGTCATCAGTCACCAGAAAGAATCAGGCAAAATATGGAAATTCAATCAGATATCCTTTGGTTTTAGGCCCTCTGCCTTACAGACTGAGCTACCTGGCTTGTGGTGGTGGTGGTGGTGGGGGGAGGGGGGGGGGGGCATGTGGCATGTTATTCTCGAATCATCCTCTTAGTCTGTTCACTGTTTATCTGTCAGTATCTGTCTGTGTGTCTCTGCAATGTGACCCAAGGTATATTTGCATTGTGGATTCCTTCATTTTTGTGCTTATTATATTAACATTGCTGTCACTGTATTGAATCTTTAAACAGCTGCTAACAAGCAACAGTAGATGTACAAGACACATAAATGTATTCATGACTAGAAATTCCTCAGGGAATGAATGAAAGTCTATGAAAAAAAAAAAATGTTTAATATTTTGGCAATTGCCTTTTTCAAGAGTTTTTGAACATTTTATCACTTCAAAACATTTTTATGTGTATCATACTCCAAACATAATGGTTTAGAAGTATCTAGTTGCAACACACATAATGACAAAGCTAATAAAATATCACTTCTAAATGAACCATGCTCTAGTAAAAGGGGGCTTAATGCATCTTTGTGATGCAGTATACCAAAACAAGCTATAAAACCATAAAAGCAACTTTTTTTTTAAAAACTGACTTAAACATGAGGTAAACAGGTCCTTAGACATACAGAAAATTGACCAAAAGTGAAAAGTTTTGGCCCATGTCAGCCTGCACGACTGGGCAGGCTGACCGGGGTCAATTCTTCTTGTGGATATATTAAGCCCCAATTTCACATAGCATGGCTCAAACATTTCTGAATATTCCCACAGGGCGTATGCCTGGACAGTTGAATGTGCTGCTAGCCGAGGCTGGTGTACCCTATGACATCGTACAGGAAATGGATGAATTGAACGATGACTTCCCAGATACAGATCTTGTCCTTGTAATTGGGGCTAATGATACAGTGAATTCGGCAGCTGAAGAAGATCCTAACTCAATCATTGCTGGCATGCCTGTATTGAGAGTATGGCTATCAAAACAGGTAAAGTTGTAAAATTAAGTTAATCCTGCTTGTGCTGAACAAGTCTTAAGATTCTTTTACACACACTATAGACTCATAATGAGACTGCACAGAATCTGCTGTCTGACCTTAGACCCAAATGGGGCCAGTGTTTTTGCCAATGTCTTGGAACTGCAATGTCTTAACTCTGTACCAAATGACAAAATTTAGGATTGTCCAAATTGAAAGCAGTTTCAGAGGATACAATAAATATGACTCAAAAAATGGAATTTTGTTTTATTTGGCTAGAAAACATTGTGGGAAAAGGAGAAAATGCTGATTATTAGCATTTTCTCCTTTTCCCACAATGTTTTCAAAAGCATTCTCTTTTCAGGGTCATTAAAACTCGGGACTGTGTGGTAAAGGGTTATGGTGCCAAAAAAATTCAAGTGGACTTTCTCTGTCAGTCCTAAAGATGCAGATCTTGTAATTTCAAAGCTGTTTTTGTAAGAATATCTAACAATGACAACGTAGATCCAAGATCAAACTGCACATTCTTTTCAGTCTGATCTTGATCTACACTGTCTATATTGGCATTTTAATCCAGGCCTAGTGCCACAAGGGTCAGTCTTTCTCTTTATTGACAGAAATTTTCAGTGTCTTTTATCTTGTGCTCTTGGGGTTAACTTTGTGGCATGATGGTGTGTGTGTGTGTGTGTGTGTGTGTGTGTGTGTGTGTGTGTGTGTGTGTGTGTGTGTGTGTGTGTGTGTGTGTGTGTGTGTGTGTGTGTGTGTGTGTCAGTCACACACACACACACACACACACACACACACACACACACACACACACACACACACACACACACAACAACAACAACAACAACACACATGAGCCATGTTCTAGGAAAAGGGGTCTTAATGCATCTACCCATGTCAGCCTGGGCAGTGTGTCCAGGCTGACATGGGTCGAAACTTTTTATTATTTGTAAATTTTCTGTCAATTGTTAGACTCTGGATTCTGAATCCATAATTATGTGATGACTTTCTTGGTATAATGTGTCGGGTAGATACATTAAAGCCTGTTCTACTTGAGCGGGGTTCATGTCCAAATGCTGAAAATGCTCTCGATTTCGACAAGTCTGAAATTACAGTCAAACCTCAGTAGCTCGAACACGGGAATCTTCGAACACTACCGAAAATTCGAACAAGAATCTCAGTCCCGACAGAAAATGCTCTTAATTCAGCGAGTTCGACTTCGGAAAACTCGCACACCGTGAAACTCGAATTCTCGAACACATTTCATGGTCCCAAACGTAAAATCACTTTACTTTTTACCTGGGAAAGGTCGAACAAAAGGTTGACCGATAAATTAGTTGACAAGTGTTGGTGAATTTCACACATGTAGGCTGTTTATCTGTTTATGACACCTTACTGTCCACTGATTGAAACGGTGTGTAATATTAACCCGTTACGTGAAAAATAACTAGCTTTCATTAATTAATGCTGATTAATAATGATTGTATTTTTTTTCTTGATTGGATGTTTGCTCCGCCTTTAATCAATTTTTCACGCCTTTTGCATCAAACTGTGGTGTTCGACGGTATTTAAGAGGAGAATTCTGAATCCCAGTATCATACCGGTCGATATAGCTCAGTAGGTAGAGCGTAGGACTCGTGAACACAATGTACTACAGATTGTGGGTTCGTATCCCCGGCTGGCCAACTAAAAATTACTAATAGTCTTTCGGATGAGACATTAAACCGAGGTCCCGTGTGACGGTACTATACGCCGAGCACGTTAAAGAACCAGGCGAAGCTCTCAGTAGTTTCGACCTGTATCCTTGCACCATCCCCCGTAACAACTAACCGTCTTCTGGGGGCGTCGCTCAGATGGGCAACCGGTAGCGACGATAAATAAACGGAAATAACTAACTAATTCCCAGTATCATAACATACATGTAACGTATTAGAAATGTCTCAACCTACGGAAGAAAAGATCTCTGAGCAACTTAGTGAAGCATCCGGTAACGGGGGGATATCTAAGTCAGTGAAGCACCCGGTAACGGGGGGATATCTAAGTCAGAGAAAAGAGGAACAAAAAGAATGTAAATAAAAGTTATTTTCCTGAACAACTGCTTTGTTTATAATTTTTCCGTGTGATCATTTAAAATGCTATTGGGCATAGGTAATGTCGGACATAATCTACTGCGGACATAATATATTTCTTGATCGAATCCGGCGATCTGTGAATGATCTTCGGCTCGGTCGAACTTCCGATAACTCGAACAAATCGGCTGGTCCCCTGGGTGTTCGAGCTACCGAAGTTTGACTGTATGTCGATGGGTAAAGTTTTAACTCTTTACCAAACGACAAAATTTAAGACTAGTCCAAATTGAAAACAATTGCAGATGACAAAATAAATGTGACTGAAAAATTGAAACTTGTTTTGGGAAGGGTAGAAAACATTGTGGGTAAAGGAGAAAATGCTGGTTACCAGCATTTTCTCCTTTTCCCACTATGTTTTCAAAAGGCCTCTTCCTTAGAGTCGTTAAAAGTCGGGATTGTGTGTTAAAGGGTTAAAGGGTGGAGAACATGGTTGGAAAAAGGATAAATGCTGTTCACCAGCATTTTCAGATTGGCTGTATTTAAGGAAAAAGTCAAGGTTTTTGTCAAAGCCCTGTCGTTGTCTGCATCTTTGTGCAAAAACTTTGACATTTTATAATATCTCTGTTACTGCTGAAAATATATACGTCAAACTGTAACTACTTGTTAATTCTGAAAAGGGGAACCCATATAGCAGGTACAGATAACCATCAAAATATTTTCAACACAGTTATGCCCCTTTTTGGACTTCGGGGTTTTCACTGAAAATCAGTATGTTGCCAAAAGCAACTGCAGCCCAGTGTTGGAATCTGCATGTGGTGCTCTTGTTTTTTTTAGAAGCATTCTTCTTCAGGGTTATGAAAACAAAAGGATGGGTTTAACCCATAAAGCACCAAATAAACCTATCATACATATTCATCCTAGGAATACACCTGAAATAATCACAATTTCATGGCTGCTTTTGTATACAGTGTTTCATCAAAGTGGACATTGTAGATCAAAGATCAGGCTGCACGTTTTGTGCAGCCTGATCTTGATCTACACTGGCCACAAAGGCCACTGTAGTCATGAAAGGCGTTTTAAAGGTTAAGATTAACTACATAAGCTTGATAATCATTTTGTTGTCATTGTATTTCAGACAATTGTTATGAAGAGATCTCTAGGTGTCGGATATGCAGCGGTAGACAACCCTGTCTTCTTTAAAGAAAACACCAGCATGTTGTTGGGTGATGCCAAAAAGACTTGTGACGCTCTACTGACCAGCGTGAAGACTTACTATGGAGATTAACGAGTGATGAACTTTAGGAACTGAATTGCTTCTGATTTTCTTTTTGTCTTTTGTAAATTCCTGGTGGTAGTGAAAAGAAAATGGGAATTTCTTAAAATGAACAAATTATTTTCTCAATTTAGTTTTCAAATCTTGTCTCACAAAAGTCTATAACAACCCAGAGGAAGAAGCCTTTTGAAAACATTGTGTGAAAAATAGTAAATGCTGGTAACCAGCCCTTTCTGTTTTTCCCACAAAGCTATCTAGCCTTTTAAAGACCAATCCCAAGAAGTAAACCATATTTGTCTTTTGCAAATGCTTTGGATTAGAAGAAGTCCAAACTTTTGTTGTTTTGTAAAGAGTTGGGTCTATATCTGTGAATTGGACTTTATAAAAAGATTGTGTTAGGAATCTTTATATGTTTTCAGATATATTTTGTTTAACAAAAAAAAAAAAAAGCCTTGCAGAGGACATTTTGCATCGTTACATTAGACCACTTATGAAAAAATTAAGGCATGAGGAGAAAATTACTCACTATTAGGGATTCCTCTTTCTGCCATAATATTTTCACAAGTATTAATGAAGTAAACTTTAGCCACACAGTTCAGAGTTTTAAGGACCATAAAGAAGATGGCTTTTGAAAACAGTGTGGGAAAAGGAGAAAATGCTGGTTTCCAGCATTTTCTGCTTTTCCCTTAGTATTTTCTATCCTCTTCAGGACAAAATCAATTGTGTGAGTCACTTTTGATACATCATCTGCAAATGTTTCATTGTGGATGAGTCTGAAATTATATCCTTTGGTAACAGGTTAAATTTTTCTATTTTTAAACCAGAATTACGATATAATATTTATAACTCGGCAGTTTGGCTTTTCTGTGTGTATGTGTGACATTGTTTGATATTTATGTAAATATTACAGCATATTTTGTTCGCGAATTTTTTTGAAGCACAAAATCATGTTCTTTAATTATGATCCTTCTCTTGGGATGAGTGCTAGAAAGTGCTACCTGATTTCAGTTCAAAGTGCTAGACAGTGCTGTATGAATTCAATGAAAAACTTGAAAGATTTTAACCCCGTCCTAAACAATATTGCTTTTTCATGACCCTTAGGAAGAAAGTTTTTTTTAAAAACTTGTGGTAAAAGAAGGAAATGCTTGCAGCCTTTCTCCTTGCATTTTCTCCTTTTCCCGTGATGTTTTTTGGCCTTTCAAAAACAAATCCCATCATTTGAGCCACATTCAAATTGTCATCTGTAAATGCTTTCAATTTGGACTTGTTTAGTCTCTTTGTCTTATGGTAAGAATTAAAGATTGGAATTGTAAGGTAAAGTGTGATTAATTGGTACATACGCTTCTAATGCTTTTTTTTAAAAGAAACAAATGCACTTAACTCTTTCCCAAACGACAAAATTTTAGACTACTCCAAATTGAAAGCATTTACAGACGACAAAATAAATGTGGATGAAAAAGTGAAATTTGTTTTGGGAAGGTTAGAAAACATTTTGGGAAAAGGATAAAATGCTGGTTACCAGCATTTTCTCCTTTTTCCAAAATGTTTTCAAAAGGCTTCTTCCTCAGGGTCGTTAAAAGTAGGGATTGTGTGGTAAAGGGTTAAAGTGCTTTTTTTTTTTTTTTTTTTAAAGTTACAGGAATGAAAATGGCATTTTGAGAAGATAAAAGTATTTGAAAAGCCAGTATAATGAAACTGTTTTGGGTTGTTGAGTAGTGTTGTTCCATATGACAATTTTTTTGATATTCTGACTAACCCTGTTTACAGGTTGTTATCATAAACAGGCCTATTTGGATTTTTTTGCCATGACTTAAAATTACGTGTAAAATACTTAAAAGTACAAGTAAACATATTTTTCTTTTCAATTGTATAGAAACTGAAAGCTTATATTCAGTAAAGAATGCCTTTAACCTTTTACCACACAATGCCGCCTTTTAACGACCCTGGAAAAGAAGCCTTTTGCAAACATTGTTGGAAAAGGAGAAAATGCTGGTAACCAGCATTTTCTCCATTTCCCACAATGTTTTCTAACCTATCAAAGTAAAATTGTACCATTTGAGCCATATTGAAATTGTCGTCTGCATATGCTTTGAATTTGGACAAGGCTGAAATTTTGTCGTCTGGTAAAGGGTTAAACAGCAGGAGAGTTGTTTTACAATTTCAAACTGCAACTATTCTTACGAGACCAGATATGACATTATACCAATTTGAATACAATCTCAGGTATCGATCTCTACACAAGTAATCAGTTATTGACTAATCAGTTATTTTATTCAGTGAGACTGAGATTATATTTGAACCATGCACTGGCAAAAGAGGGCTTAATGCATCTTTGTACTCCATCATACCAAGCAAGTCATCATAATGAGTATGGATTAAAAGAAATCCATTGTGTCTAACTACAGACTGGATCTGGAGGTAGACTCTCTTATGACATGTAGAAAATTGATCAGTAGCAAAAAGTTTTGGCCCAGGTCAGCCTGCGCAGACTGCGCAGGCTGACCTGGATCAATACTTTTTGCAGATACAGTAAGCCCTCTTATCACAGAGCATGGCTCATTTTGTAATTTGGTTTGACTAAAAAAATCTGAACAGCCCCTCTTTACAAAATAAGACTATCCTGTGATAAAAGATATTAAAGGATTTTGTGTCTGCGTTTGTTGAAGAGACTTTGTAATTAAAATCGGATGCAAATTATCTGGGTTGTTCGCCTGTTTTCTTGCTTTCTGAATGTTCAGCTTATATCAGAGTTTAATAACTCTTTACCCACATGACAAAATTTTGAATTGCCTAAAACAAAATCTTTTTAGAAAATTAGAATTTATCTTGCACAGCCCAGTACTGATCCAATGCTTGACAAGAAGAAAGCATGGATAGGTGTACCGGTTGCTGCGATAATACTAAAATAATGTTGAAAATTGCATAAAACACCGAACACCAACAACACCTCCCCTACCCCCGCCCCGCTTTTATTTCTCCATCGCTTTTCACATTAGGAAAACATGGATTGGTGCATTGGTCACGGCGATGTAATTGAAACTGATTCACATGGTGTTGAATGCCAGAACAAACAAAAAAATCCCTTGAAAACTGTGCTTAACCCATTGAGCGCAGAATAAACCCAACAGACATTTTCAGTGTAGAGCTTAAACCGAAATAGTTACAATTTCATAGTTGCTTTTGTTTATTGTGCTGTGTGTAACGGACGGTGTAGATCCAAGATCATATTTTGTGCAGCCTGATCTTTATCTACAACGGCCGCAAACGCAACCCTATTTGTGAAATGCGCAATAGAATTAATCCTTGCCGTGTTTCAGTGGAATATGCGCTCAACGGAGGGAGGTAAATGTTAACAAATCTGTCAGAAATGAGTATGAGTTACTTCCCTTGGCCATCTTTTCAATCGCATCCAGAAAGATATGCCAATTTTTGAGTCGCCTGGTTGCGTAGCAACCAGGCTCTCATTGTTATCATCTTGATCTATGGGGTGACGTAAGCATACCTCCGGCCTTGTACTGCTTCCTGTCCCAAGTTCCGGTTTACGAGATAAAACATAGTTTTCTAATTATTCGGTAAACAACCCAATTTTTCTGTAGTAATTCACTTACAATTGTGCCTTTGTGATAATGAATGTGTCTATAAAGACTGAGCTCTTTAACGGTTTAAGCCTTTGAAAAATCATTTCGTCGACAAGGTACACGATAGCCTATCTCTTACACAGACATCATCTCTTAAAACAGCGCATTATATATGTATCTAAAAATAGCCGTCGTGAACTGAATAAGTTTGCGAACACACTGCAAAATACTCTTCGACGACAAACATCTTCACTACGGCACGCTTCTATTTGTGGACAGTTCTCAGTGAAAAAAGGTTTGATAATTACCCATTAGAAGCACACTCTAAATCTTACAATCTGTCCGTAATTGCAAGTCTTATTTCAATCCAACATTCAACCTATGATCGGAAAGAGAAAGGCGATACCGAGTTAACGTGGAAGCTTTCAATGGAGATTTTTCCCGAAAGTAGGCTAATTTTTTTTAACAAATTTATAACGACTTGGAATGGTTGCGTTGCCTTCTTAGACATTCTTAAACGTTGCTTCTTCAGAGCTTTTTATTCTAGACATCAACTACTTTGCACACCCATATTCTAGGTGCACAAGCTGAGATCGTACAATAGCGTATGTAATGCGCACGGTTCAAGACTGCACCAAGTCATCGCTTAGCAGGTGCTTTCTGGAATGTAGCTGTGTGACAAATATAGATCTTATAATCACGTGATGTATAACGTCATGTACACCACGGAATTCTCTATAAATTTACATATTTATGAATGCATCAGTCGCTGATGCGGCCTTTATTTTCGGAGTACACCGACCTAGCGCCTAACCGACCCATGCAGAGAGAGTGTTTTAACGTTTACCGTGTTCAATTAATTGTTTTTCGTTTTTAAAGAGGTGAATTTGTCAAAGTTTGCTCTTTTTTTTTCAATGTGCGATTAACCTAGATCTAGTATTTATGAAACAATTTATTAGTGCCGGTGTCAGAACGAAAGGTGCTTTCGTAACTGCCAAAATATGAAGTCGCACGGGAATTCGACTTGAAACTACGCAGTTCTAACTCCCAGCAATCTGAGAACTTGACTTTTACTTCACTATATTTCAAATATAATAGAACAGGTCAATGTTAACCCACTCGAACAACAAGGTCTTTATTGGAGTGTTTGTAATCTTGTAAAGGGTTGTTGTACAGGGTACTAGAGCTAATCGCAAACATACGTAGTTTTCACCAAAGCAATACACATGTAGATCTCTACAACTTTCAATTGGTGTGGAAGCAGTACTAATTCCTGGGCCGTTATAACACGCAGACAAAGTTAAAAGGCTGATGATCATGCTTTTGGGTTATATTGTTTTTCTTGAGCTGTAGCAGCCACATTTCTAGAGTCCACTGTGGACAAAACTTGAACCCGGACAACAACAAAAACAAATTATTTCCAAAGGACCGTAGATTACTGAGTCAAATATTTGTGTGTGCTCCAGAGGCTACATTTCAGTCCAATGATCATGAAATTGCCCAGCTGTTTGTCTCAATAATAATTTTTGACAAAACTGAAAATAGGTCACCGGGGTTTAAAAGAAAAAGGTTGTCACTAGGTCAAATCAGACGAAACCGTAATAGATCTAGTGCTGTAGAATCCATTTATGTTCAGTCCAATACTCACGAAACTTTGTCAGACTGCTTAGATTAGATATGGGTGAGTTTCAAAAGGGCAATTTTGGTCTAAAAGTATGTCACTAGATCCTGTACCAAAAGACAAACTTCAGTTGAGTTCCATACTAATGTTGCCTAAATGGCCCTCTTGTAAAATTGTTCAAGTGGTTCTGCTCTGTTTCTATAAACTTTACAGAAGCTTCAGAATTGAGTAGTAACATTTCAAAATCACGGCCTCTGAAACTGTATAAGCAATTACACCCAAATTTCATATCTAGCATCCTGTATTTGGAAAGGACAATTATTCAATTTAACAGATATATGTATAACCACATGGTCCAATTTTAGAAAAATTGTGTCATACAAAAACAACTTGTTCTAAATCTGGAGAGAAAATGTATGCCCTGTTCTACTGAAATTATTTAGAATGTTTGTTTTAGCAATATGTGGAAGAATTAAGATATACATGTAAGTTAAATCACCCAGTTTCTGCGCTAGAAAAACATTTTTATCAACCTAGAAGCCTGATTTACAGGCATTGTTACGCTGGGAAAGAACTGTAAATATTGATGGAACTTCGACAGTTATTATGCCCCGCTGAATTTCGGGGTGGGGGGGTATAGTTTTCATGTTGTCTGTCCGTCTGTCTGTTCATCGGTCCGATCTTCCGTCCATCCAGACAGATATATTCTTAATTCGTTGACGAAGTTAATGAAACTTCAAACATGTGTTCCTCATGATAGTCCGCCGATATACTTTTTTTTTTAAATGTAATGCCTTTTCATGGAAAGAGGAGGCTTGATGTCCTCCGGTCTGCTTGTTTTGTTTTATTTTGTTTTTGTTTTTAATGCAGTGTCATGGAAAAAGGGGGCTTGATGTATATTTCCATTATGGATCAATATCTCCTTAACTACTGGACAAAATTTTATGAAACTTCATATTTATATTGTTTATCATAAGCCACAGACAATCAGTATTTGTTTTTATTTAATGAAATACCGTGTCATGGAAAAAGGGGGCTTAATGTATATTTTCACCAATGACAAAAAGGCCATTTACATGCAAAACACGATACCTCTTATAATTATGTTTCTATCTAAAAAAATGTTTTTTTTTTTTCGGCGGTGGATATCATTTTAACGAATGACTTGTTTTGTAATGATTTTACCTTTTGAAAATCATTTGTTAAATGAAGTCACCCGGGGTAAGAGACTTTGAACTTTTTAAACCTGTTCCTGGTGCCTAAATGTTTGCAACTTTAGGATGACAACTAAGAAATATCCTTGCATATAATACTGTCTTATGATTAAGTTATTTTGTATCTTGAATGCTTTTAACAGATTTGAACAGAAAAGGGTGAACAGTTCTAACCCATTGCCCTCCAGGCGACTCTCAGGACTATCAGTCCTTTGATTAGAAATTGCCAAGGTGTGATTTTAGAGCATTTCTTTTTTTAAATATTTTTTTCTTGTTCAGTTTGTTACGTGTTCAACCAGAGTTTTTTTTTTAATCGAATTCGTTCAATGAGATCTTGAGTGTATACGGCATTATTTCCGCGAAATTCGGTTGAAATTTGTTCTGCAGCTGTCGGTAAAAGGTAACGGACGTAAGGTCGGATCGACTGATGGATGCAAGACGGTTATTGGACCATGGCATAAGTCGGTAGGCCTTCAGCCAATGGGAAAAAAGCTCTACATTAGAAATATCAAAGTAAGACAGTTTTCTTTAATATAACTCCAACTCGACAATTACTAACCAATAAATGTGGAAACAACATCGCTATGGTTACTAGGCTTCGCGCAATATCCCTTACTGGTGTGGAGTGGCGCTAATATACCGCTGTATTCTATACATTCTAGGCCTGCCTCGCAATCACAACTCGAGCTTAATAAGTTACCATGACAACCCTCGCCTAGCTTGCTATAGGAACGACAGCTTTGAACAAGACCAAATAGATCCAGAGTTAAGTATCCACAACATTGGTCTAATGGGCATTCGTTGTCTGTATTACAACACTGGAAAAATATAATTAGACTGTTTTTCTGCGCTATTAGCCCACAGTGAACAACAAAATGCATCACAATGAAGGCATAATTGCTTAGGAAATTTCAGTTTGATAAACATATAAAGTAAAACAATTTTTGTTCTTTAATATTTAGGTCAACGGCTTTCATCAAGAAAGAAAAAAATCCTAGGCACGTTTTTTCCCCCCTCATTTAAACGGCCATTAGCCGAAATACTGAAAAAAAAAGTTTTTTTTTTAATTTTTGTGTAAAAAACTGCATTGTTATTACCTTTTCCTGTCTTGATAAAAGCCGTTGCCCTCAATATTGAAAGAGTTTTGATTTATGTGTTAAAATGCATTTTTTAACACTCTCAGTCCATATTAATCCTCAACTGCTGAAATTACTAAATTGTTTCACGGTATATTACGATACATTGACACCTCACTTGTTCATGTTTTTCATGTTCATGTCTTTCACCAAAAATATATCTGGGATCTGCCATATCTAAAGCACTCAGGACTACAGCACTAGTACTGGCTGGGGTCGAAAAGTGCAAGTGGCACGAGAAGGAAAGCTACTTGTTGTAGTGACATTAAAAACGGTGTGGACAGAAATTGTATTTGCTTGATGCCATTATTAAATAATTATGTGTAGTAACATGTATGAGCCGCGTTCTGGGAAAAGGGGGTTTGAGGCATCTCCGTCACAAAGCACTGTATCAATCAAGTTGTTGCATGGAAGCTCTATTTTTTTGTGTGTTTGTGCAAAAACCGGCCATGAGGCAGAATGGTCCTTTTACAGCCAGAAAATTTACCGATATCGAGAAGTTTCGACCCACGTCTGACATGCGTCGATACTTTTTGCGCTTGCATTTATTAGTCCTTTTTTTCACACAGCATGAGTGTCACACACGCACGCACGCGGGGTGCGCCCTGGCAAAAGGGGATTCATCTCTCTGTGATGCATTATACCAAGCAAGTCATAATATTATGTTTCCTAAAATTCTATTTTTGTCTTACAACCCACTGAGTCTGCAGGTAGAATTGTCGAAATTTTAACGAGAGCAAAAGGTTTCGACCTAGACTGCACAGGCTTACATGGGTCGATGATTTTTGCAGATTCATTGATTAAACCCCTTTTTCACAGAGCATGACTCATACATACTCAAATCGACTGTTTTCGAAAGAAACCTGGAGGTACTAAAACTTTGACGTTTTCTCATACCTCTGTCATTTACCATAAACTCGGACATCAAAAAGAGAAACAATACCTGAAGGGCAGGAAAGCTCTCAAAATAATTTTGACACAACTTTGCTGAGACTTTTTGGACAAGAGAAACCTTGACAATGTTATTATTGGGGCCTCATTTCTAGAAAATATCTAGGTTCATTCAAAGGTTCTTTCTGCGCTAGATAGGGTTTACATATGAGCCGTGCTCTGTAAAAAGGGGGCTCAATGCATTTACAAGAAGTATCGACCCAGGTCAGCCTGCACAGCTCGCGCAGGCTGACCTGGGTGGGTGTCTTTTGCTACTGGTAATTTTGCTGCATGTCCAAGGACCATTCTACCTCAGGATTCAGCCGGTTGTTATACAGAATGGATTTTATGGATCCATAATTACGTGATGACTAGCTTGTTATTCACAGATCACGGACATGCATTAAGCCCCCATTTGCCAAATCATGGCTCATTTCTCTTAGACATAGCGTGGTGGAAGGAATTACTCCTTTGCCTGCAATGTTTTCCAAAGCTGTAAACTAATGGCGTGTAAAACGCGTGGTAGATACTTTGTGAATGTGATGTTACTGACAGAGCTCCAGATAGAGGGAGTGATTTTGATTTCAAAATCGAAAATATTAATCACTCTCCACTAAACCCTATGTTACTGGTACTCATTAGAATCGTCTCATCGAGACAATTCCAACGAGTACCCACAACATAGGGTTTGGAAGAGAAATAATGGATTTAGAATACTATCACTCCCTTTTATCTGGAGGTCTGGATCTAGCAAAGCGTTACCTGCATAAATCCCAGACATGCTGTTAACAAAATAAAACAAATAGCATTTGCCATTTTCCAGTTTTTTTTTTTTTTCAAATAACACAGTCCTTATCTTTCCGTTCCAAATGCTATCTTTTCCTTTCTTTGTGGCATATATAGGAATATCTTTTTGCACCAAACAGGTTAAGAATCCAAAGAGTAAGCAAGATAAGGCATGCTAGTTTTTAATTTCGTATTTTTTTATTGGTAATATTTCAGAGGTGGGGGGGGGGGCGAGAGAGAGACAGAGAGACAGAGAGAGAGGGAGAGAGAGAGAGAGAGAGCAAGAATGAAAAGCGGTTAGCTTTGCTCATGAACATGGTGTCTTGAGATGAATGAACTAACCTTGCGACAATGTTGAACTGAGAGAGAGAGAGAGCAAAAATGAACAGCAGCTAGCTTTGCTTGTAATCACGGTGTCTTGAAGTGAATGAACTGACCTTGCGACAATGTTGAACTGAATCCAGACAAGAATGCTTAATTCAGAAAGATCCAATGTATCGCTTGAAAGTTTCAGCCTAGTCCATGTATATGAGTCATTATCTGGGAAAAGGGGGTTTAATGCATCTCCGTGAAGTATAATAACATGCAAGTCATTACATGATTATGGATTAAGAAAATCCGTTTGTCGAACAGCCGGCTAAAACCGGAGGTGAAATTGTCCATCGACAAGTAGAAGATTTACAAATAGCAAAAAGTTTCGACCCATGTCAGCCTGCGCCGACCGCGCAGGCTGACATGGGTCGATACTTTTTGCAGATGCATCAAGTCCCCTTTTCACAGAGCATGGATCATTTATAGATTCGAACTGTTCAACATGTAAGAGTATCTTGGAAAAAGTATAGAGATATATTACTATACACGGGGACAGGACGCCTCTCTATTCTACTGTAAGTTTGCAGTAATAGACTTAAACTCGAAATGATTTCTATATTTATGAGCCATGCTCTGGTAAAAGGGGTTTGATGCACCCCGGGATGCATTATAACAAGCAAGCCATCATATAATTATGGATCCATAATAGCCACTTTATTTAACAACCGACTGTATCATGAGGTAGACTGCTCCTTGGATATACAGATAATTGACCAATAGCAAAAAGTTTCAGCCGGACTGTGCAGGCTGACCTGGTTCGATACTTTTGCAGATGCATTAAGCACCCTTTTTAGCATGGCATGACTCTTATCATATAGGCAAGACTAAGCAAATGGACGGGTTAGATCCAAGATCAGACTGCACGTTCCAATCTTGGTTTTTGCCGTCTGCAAAGGATAGGGGACGATATGTCATTTTACTCTTTTGTTCGATTGCACTAATCCACTGAATCTCGGAAAGATCACTACCATTTTGGCATGACTAAAATAGTGCAGTCTGAACTTTATATAAAGACCGCGTTTTCGCCTATGCCGCAAAAGGGCTAACGACTTTTTGTATTAAAGATTGGGAATGATGAAGCTGCCTTCTGAAACAAAGTTTAACTCAAGACAATGCCTTAATTTTCAGTTAGGACAGATCAAGTCAGTGACAGTTGTGAAGGCCACTCCATGGTTATCACCAACAGCACCGATCTGACAACAAGATGTCTTACTTGGTTTTTGTGTGATAAAAATGGGGCTTGTTCACGTGACCTGAGGATGGGCAGTTGAAATCTGAGCTACTTCTTCCTCCTGGGAGAACTTTACTCGGACCTGTGTAGAATTCTTTTTGTCGTGAATCAAAACTTTCATTAAACAGCTCTTTTCCAGTAAAACCGCACAGAAACTGAACAGTTACATTCTTTTTGAAAAGAAAAAAAACTTTTTTATCAAAAGGATGTTCGTTTTTCAGCCGTAATTTTTAATAAATCAGATATGACGTCATGGCACTGATTTGCATCCGATTGATTACATTATCGATGCAATTTATTGGTAAAGAGAAATTTGCAGAAGATTTTGCGAAATTCTGGCGCGCAGTCTAATATACAGCAAGAGGCTAGGTACCTCATTAAGGAAATACCATTAATTCTGTTTTTCTACATTTCCGTATGTAATCAATTGGTAGTTTGCCATCTGTTGCCTTGTCCAACTTTATTCTACCCTGATAACAAAAGTTTTGGAACTACTTTCTTCAACAAATATGACAAGCGTTTTAGAACTATTTTCTTCGATAGTAATCAGACGGGTTTTGGAACAATTTTCTTCATCTGCAAAGATAAGCGTTTTGAAAAATATTTTATTTGCCGTAGTAACAGGAGCTTTGAACCTCTTTCTTCGACTGTAATAATGAATGTTTCGGAACCACTTTCTTCAGCAGTAATTACAAAAGACATTGGAATTACTTTTTTTGGACAGTAATAAAGAGAATTTTGGAACTTTTTCTTCGGCAGCAGTTACACCAGTTTAGGAAATACCTTCTTTGCCGTGAAAGCAAGGGTTTTGACACCCTCTCTCCGACGGTTATAACGAAAGTGTTTAGAAATACATGTTTTTCGGTCGTAATAACAAACGTTTTGAACGTCTTTCTTGGAGAGCATTAAGAAGAATTTTGGAACTATTTTCATCGATGGAAATAAGGGTAGTTTTAGAGCTTCTTTGGAACTTTGGAGGAATTTTTGAACTACTTTCTCTGATCATAATGATAAGAGTTTTGGAACTACTTTATTTGTCTTTAATAGCTAGATGTTTAGAACTTTTTTCTTAGACCGTTCTTAGAACAGTTCTGGGACTACTTTCTTCGATTGTTAAAACAAGGGTTTTGAAACTACTTTTTTCGTCAAAATAGCAAGACATTTGGCATTACTTTCTTCGAACGTGATAACAAGACTTTTGAAATTACTTACCTCGATAGCAATAGCTAGAGTTAAAGAACTACTTTCTTTTTCGCAATAATGAGAGTTTTGAAACTATACCCTTTGACCGTTTCAACGACAGTTTTGGAGCTATAACATAATTCTTTAAACTACTTCTTTTTTTGAATTGGTAGTTCTGTGCAATTTGATCTTGATCTACCATGTGCGGGAGGCAAAAAAAGTTATTTAGTCCACAGCGTTGAGAGTATTCACTCCTTTCCAGATGACAAGATTTTATTTTCTTCCACATTGAAAGTATTTGCAAATAAAAACAAGTTTGTCTTAAACGGTGGTCTTTGAAGTGGTAGAAAACATTGTTTGAAATGGAGAAAATGCTGGTTACTAGCAGTTGTTCCTTTTCAAGCAACGTTTCCACGAGACCGTTTGTTTTTTGGGTTATAAAAGCAGGAGGTTGTTTGGTAAATGCTTAATTTATCACCGTATACGTTTTCAGTCTAATTTTGATTATCAACTATTTCTTAAGGAGAGGAACTTTATAAGCTTACAGCTTTTGTTCCAATCCTTTTCACGCAACATGAATTTTCAGAATTTAACTTTTATGTAAATATTGTTTTGAATAAAATATGTTTAAAATATTTCTTGGTCGCTTAGTCGGTTACATACATGACTAGTAGGCAGGTAATGACATCTGGAGACCTTGTCTTATATATACGGTTACAGAGGGTGAAGTTAGTCAAGAAAAAAGTCCTTGTGACTCTGATTAAAGCTCGGCTAAATTGTCTACAAGGGCTGATGACAGTCCGGGCAGGATTTAATCCTCTTTCCTCGCCAATGTAGTTGTTAAAAAGCAGTCAAGACTTGGAACTGATGTGCGAGGAATTAATAAAAGCGCTTCAAGGCACGAATGGATAGTTGCCTTAGCCGCAGTGATATGACTGGAAGAATGTGAACACGGCGTTAAAAACCAACGAACCCAACAACCGACGAACGAACCCAGCCATCCGTCCATAAACTACCATCCATCCATCCATCCATCCATCCATCCAGCCATCCATCCAGCCAGCCAACCAGCCATCTTACCAACAACCAATTAACAAACCAACCAACCAAACAACCAATCAACCACGCAAAATGCCAGCCAGCAAGCTAACCAGCCAACCAATCAACCAACCATAGATGACAGTGAACAAAAACGAACGATAAAATGACATTTATTGACCAGAAAGTACAAATGTCTACCAGCATGTATAATATTATGTACATTGTATTTGCTGCAACTATTCAATAATTAACACTTATAATATATGAGCCGTGCTCTGTGAAAAAAGGGATTAAATGTATTTGCAAAAAGTATCGACCCGGGTCAGCCTGCGCAGTCCGCGCAGGCTGACCCGGATCGATACTTTTTGCTACTAGTAAATTTTCTTCATGTCTAAGGACCAGTCTACCTCATGATTCATTCCGATGTTTGATAAAATGGACCCATGATTATGTGATGATTTACATTGTATCGTGCATCAAGGGGATGCATGAAACCCCCTTTTGCCAGAGCGTGGCTCATATACATTTATATATATCGATGTAAGTTATATACATAAGAGATTTGGCATCAGAATTCTAAGACCGTTTTCACGTACCGTACCTAAAGAAACTTTCCAATTCTAATCCTCAATCTCAATTTCAAAGAAATGTTATTCCTGATTGGCTAATCAGAAAGTATGTTTCTGTCTAAATTTAGAATTAGAATGGAATTAAGAATTTAGAATGGTTGGTGAATTTTGGCCCAAAATAAATAGAAAAATTACTCATCCGATACCAGTCTGAAACAAATTTTCAGCAAAACCCGGTGAAATCATTCTTGCAATATTCCGAGTGACTAACATTACTTCTTTACCAAACGACAAAATTTTAGACTCGTCCAAATTCAAAGCGTCTGGAGACGACAAATTGAAATGGGGCTCAAATGATGGTTTTTGTCTTTGAAAACGTAGAAAATAGAGTGGGAAAAGGAGAGAATGCTGGCTACCACCATTTTCTCCTTTTCCCACTCTTTTTTTTTTTTAAACCTTTCTTATTGGGTCGTTCAGAAAACACTGGATTGTTCGTAAAGGGTTAACAAGGTTTGATACAACAAAACATGTGAAAAAAAAAAGCTCGTTACTTACTATTTCCCATTTGCAACAGTGTTTTTTCAAACATTTTAGCATTACTTAATGCAGACAAAGTAACAAATAAATACAATTTCGGTATTTACAACTTTGAATAATTCCACTTCAAAGTATATATTTTTTCTTATTCTCTGAAAAAAAAAAAAAAAAAAAAAAAAATTAAGCGATAAAGCCGAATAGAGCTTTTGTAAAACTTTTGAATGCACTCTGATATTTCATTCTTTCAAAACGTACCACAGAATGAATTACATGTATACACTTTCGGTATTTAAAACATTCGGTGTAGACATATTTCAAGACAAAATAGAAAAAAAAAAAGGAATAACAGTCTTGAAAAAATGCACTTTTATGTTTTATTCTTTGAAAACGTAACAAGTGACTAAGTGGATAAAAACAATGTTCTGTTATTTACACTTATGAAACTTGGACTAATTTGAAAGGTATTACAAAAAAAGTAAACCATTTATTACTAGAATTTCGTTTTTCATATTGAAACAGCTCTTTTATTTTTCACATCCGGAAAGGTATGATGAATATGAAAAAAAATCTATATCGTTGAAAATTGAACCCTTACATTGATGAGCCATGCTGTGTGAAAACAGGGTTTAATGCATCTGCAAAAAGTATCGACCCATGTCAGCTTACGCAGTCCGCACAGGCTGACATGGATCGAAACCTTTCGCTATTTACATGTCTACCTTATCATTCTAACGGTTTTTAGACAAAATGGATTTAATTGACGTATTTCTCGGAATAACAGATCACATACATGCATTAAGCCCTTTTATCACAGAGCGCCACCAAATTCGTTCCTTAAAAACTGATTACAGAAATGAATAAAAGATTTTCAATATTTACAACTTTGTTAAACAATCAAACTTTAGGTCTTCATTAACTGAAGTACATGTTTTAATTGAAATTAAAGGAATAGAATTTCAGTGCAAACAGCTTTGCAAATTGCATTTTTAATATTACATTCAGTAATCGTAAATAAAGACTAAAGTAAATTAATAACAAAGTTTTGGTATTCAAATCTTTGAAAATTGCGCTCAAATCTTTGAAAATTGCACTCCTATATTTTCATCTTCTGAAAACGTATAACAGACTCTCAAATTTCCAAAAGGGATTGAAAAACCACGTAAAAAAATCAATTTACAAAACTTTGTCAACGAAAATAAATTTAGATAGATTTCATCAGAAAATTGTGACTCGTGTTTTCTTTTTTAAAAATAGGCTTACAACTTAATATGGGTAAAGCAGTGTACTTCTGGCGAAGAAATGTACCGTGTAGGTGCATATAAAGCTACGTGATACAGCCGAGGGACTTGATCAACGGATCATCCGAGGTTTGTCGTATGTAGCTGTCCCACGATAAAGCTCTGTGGACAGAGGGAAACATGTTATGATACTGTAATTGGAAGTCAAAATGATGCTTATTTTGTCTCGGTAAAAGTCTACAGTTTACGTCAAACTTTCCCGATGCATACGACTGTTGTCGTCTCCCAGACCACTTATGAAAACAATGTGGCAAACAGAGAAAATGCTTCTGACGAGCAGTTTCTCTGCCTGTCACACGTTTTCATGTGATTCACTTGTTTTCGTGCCTGAAACATATGCAAGAAGCACATGTTTCCAAAAATTGCTCAATAAACTCTTAGACACAAATAGATTTCTACATTGTCCTTGGACAAATTCAGGTAAATAAATAACATGTACATACACGTCGATATTGTGTCACTTGTATATAAGCCATGCTCTGGCAAAAAAGGGCCTTCAAGCATCTCCGTGATCTCACAGCACAGCTCATACACAAAAAAATCCCAAGCAAGCGACACACTATCGCCGTTATACTATAGCACAATCGTTCTGTTTGTTGTTACGACTGGCGATCGCATATTACTGAATGAATGATATTTTACGCCACTTTTAACATTATTTTAGTCATATCACAAGGCACCTTACTTATTACATGTGTCATGGAATTCACAAGTGCTAAAACAGGACTCTGAAATGTCTTGCAAAAGGTCAGGCTCCCCCGACCCCCCCCCAAAAAAAAAAAAAAAAAAAAAAAAAAAAAAAAAACGCATTGAATTGAATCTAACATACTACAAGAAAACACTGGGTGCATGTGTGATTATTGTACAAATGAAACTAAGTGGCCATGACCATCGAAAACTCTAGAAATTGTTCTAAATTCTTACTTTCAGGACAAGCTATTTGATTTGCCGAGACGTCTATAGATGAGAAGACCATTCATTAGTCAATGTTTGTTTTGCTTTTACTGGCTTTTAGCAGCATTTCATGAGTTTCCCGACGGCAAGTGTACCTATTCATGCTTTCAGACTTTTTCTACCAGAACTTCATTTTGTTCAAGTCACTTTCTTCTTTGTAGGTAAAAGTATATATAGGTACCCCCAATTTCTTGATGATTTGCTAATATGCCTGGAAAAAAAAAATAATCTTCACATTTTTCATTTTAGATAAGCTTTGGAAAAACTAGACTTTAAAACTTTGATCAGAATTTCATCAAGCGAGACGGGCTTTCTTGAAACAGATCTTGCCAGCGTAACAACGTTTTTGTAGCTTAACCCTTCGGCTGCTAAGCTCGACTTAAGGACCTTTTGCGGATAGGTTAGATCAAGATCAGACTGCAAAGAACGTGCAGTCTGATCTTGGATCTACACTGTCCGATTAGAAGAGATTTTACCCAAAAATACCTTTGAAATAGCAAAACTTGGGTTTTCGCTATTGACTTGATAGTTTAATTTCACGTTTTTTTTAGCAGGATAAGGGTTAAATTTCATAAAATGTCCCAAAGCTTTTCTTTATGACGAATCTGAGTCCCTGCATGAGTCGTCAGCATCGTATTTCACACGTTTTGCGGGTAACTCCTCGTCTAACTCTTGATCCGCCTCGGATTTCATGTTTTGAGGCCAATACATGTTATCCTGAAAGTTATGTCCCTTTACAGGAAATTGAAATTGTCCATCTTGGGTCGGAGAGGGCGTAGCCTGGAAGTGATCGTACAAGTGTGCATGCTGGGAAGAAGCTTGCAAGTGTTGCTGCGATGAAAAGCCGTTTGTGACGTTTGTATTTTCAGATAAATTGTAGGATGCGCCGTAAGAAAAGTGAGGAAGGTGAGTAAAGTGGGATCTTGAAGGGTCCGTTGAGGTCGGATATCCGCTATTTTGATAGTACCCGTCTGAATCTGGGGCACTGGTCGGCTCATTTTTGACCTGATCCTCCCCGGCAAATTGTAAATAGCCAGAGGCTGGTATCAGCTGTCGAGAATAGTTCTGTTGTGCATACATATAATCCTGCATTCCGTGCTGGGCACCGGCATATACATTGTGAAACATTTTGTTCCCTGGATTATTGCTGGAAAAAAATGTAAAATACAAATTATTTATTGAAGATATAATGGTCTGCAAATCTGTTTTTTTTTTTTTTTTTTCTGATTTTTAAAAAAGTCTCCTTCCGGAATGTTTCACATTTATATGAGGGGGCGGGGGTTCTGAAAGTATCTGAAAATTTGTGATTGTTTTTTTTGACAACAAGTGGTTTTTTCCTCCATGGCAATTCGATCATACATACATTGATATCTTTTTCAATTATGATGCTATTACAATACACAAACTAATTACCCGCCGGACAGCCCCTTTAAACCGATGCGATTTTCCTCTTGTCATGATAGAAATCTTTACCACAGTCCCGACTATCAACCATGGACCTTTGAAGAAGAAGCCTTTTGAACACATTGTGAAAAAAGAAGAAAATGCTGCTAACCAGCATTTTCTTCTTTTCCCAAAATGTTTTGTAGCACCTTCAATACAAATCCCATTGTTGGAACGACATCTTAACGTCTCCTGCAAGTGCTTTCAAAATGGGCACGACTAGAACTTGAGTCATTTGTTAAAGGTGTAACCCTTTGCCTCACAGACCCTGGGTAGGAGGGCTTTTGAAAACATTGTGTGAAAAGGAGAAAATGCTGGTAACCAGCATTTTCTCCTTTTCTCACGATGTTTTTTACCCTTTCCAAGACAATTTCCACCATCGGGCTACCTTTAATTTATCTTCTGCGGATGCTTTGGTACAAAGAACAAGAAATACTGTATCTTTAAAAGATAGAGGGCGTAAGAGATATTTTGGTTATTGATTAACCCTTATAAAAGTATTTAATTTACAAATTGTACAGGACAAGGACCATCTTCTATCATACTAATTTGCAATCGTGTAAATCAAGACCGCGGGGGTATCGATTAGCGGTACCAAAGCTTGTTTGTTGGTATCATAAATGTGCGAGCAAATATGCGAATAGGGTCCGCTGAAAAAAAACATGTGCATAGTTTTGACCAGTAGAAAATCACCATCTATTCATTTAACTATACCAAGAATAAAGTCAAAAGCTAGAGCACCCAGCTACGCCGTAAAAGCACTCACCTTTCATTGGTATCTCGAAATCCTTTGGCAAAAGGGTTATGGTCAATCTTCAGCTGTGTTATCTAAAAAGAGGATGGGAAAAACGTTTGTAATTAAGCCATGCTCTGACAAAAGGGTGATTAAGGCATCTCCGTGATGTATTATACCAAGCAAGTCATTACATAACTATAGATCCATAAAATCCATTTTGACCAACAACCGACTAGATTACGAGGTAGAATGGCCCTTTGACAAAAAATTTACAACTAGCGAAAAGTTTTGACCCATGTTAACTTGCGCCGTCTGCACTGGCTGACATGGGTCCATACTTTTTGCTGATGCATTAAACTCCCTTTTCACAGGGCATAGCTCAAATAAGACGATTATTTGCCGTCATTTCTTTTATCCTTAACCACACAATCCCGGGATTTTACGGTCGAAGAAAAAAACAACTTCTGAAAACATTGCGAGGAAAGAAGAAAATGATAGTCAACAGCATTTTCTTTTTTTCCTCACGGTGTTTTTCTAACATTTTATAAACAAATCTCTCCATTTGAGTCGCATTTAATTTATGTTGCCTAAAATTTCGAAAATGTCTTGACTTTTTTTTTCACCATGAAACGATTTAGAGGATGCTGGTTTCATTACTTCTAGACTTTTGCTCTGCTGTGTATTGATCAAGGATACACTCTTTACAACAGCTGAAACTCGAGACATAAAGGAAGCAGTTATATTTACTTTGCCCACTTTGTTGGAAAGGCGGTTTATACTTTCAGTAGAAAGGTGCAATTCTGGCGTTGGAATAACGAAATGGTCGTTTTGCAGTCCGTAACTCGGTGACTATTTCGTGAGATCAGATGTGACGTCATCGTACCTTATTGAATATGATTCCACATTTGACGCATGTCATTGGTCATGTGACATTTCCACCTGATTATCGACCCGGGAAATACTCATACAAACTGAGATACGAAAAATGGATAAATTTTCAAAGAATATTTAATCAGTCATATGTGTCCTTACATCTGTGTTCTGATATGCTGTCACTGTGATAAACTGGGTCTCTGGAAAGAGGTGCGTCTGCAAGGTTTTGGGGTCTCCTGTCTTGCAAGGCCCGACCTCTATGACGTTGATTCTCGGCTGATACTTGTGCATTGAGTTGACAACGACCTGTCAATACCATAGAATAATACATGGGCCTTTTAAGTCTTCATTAAATTTGGCAACTTTAATTGTGCCGTGCTCTGGCAAAAGTGGGCTTAATGCATCACATAATTTTGGATTCATACTATCCATTGTGACAAAGAACCGACTGAAGCATGAGGTAAAAACATTCTTTGACATGCAGAAAAATTTAAAGATAGCGAAAGTTTCGGCCCATGTCAGCCTGCGCGGACTGCGCAGGCTGACATGGGTCGATACTTTTCGCAAATGCATTAAGCCCCCTTTTCACAGAGCATGGTTCAATTATAGATTCATTTTTCTGCCAGCGACTGGAATTCTGACAGACCGTTACACGTTGTCAAGCTTAACACCCATGCTTTTCAATGGTATGAATCAAAATTGCCTGCATTTTAACTTCTCGACCTGTTTACTTTTGGCAGGTCGTCGGCCTTTAAACCAAACGACAAATTTTAACACCTATCGAAAGTGAAAGTATTTGCAGACGACAAATCAAATGTGGCTAAAATGTTCGATTGTCTTTCAAAAGCTAGAAACCTTGTTGGAAACGGAGAAGATGCTGAATACCAGCACATTCTAGTTTTCCCACAATGTTTTCTACTCTTTCAAATACAAGTTCTACTATTTTAGGCAAATCTGATTTTTCATCCTCATATTTTTCAATTTGGACAAGATTATATGAAGTCGTCTGGTAAATTAAAGCGATAGGTAGCATATTAAGGGGTTTAAAATGTTTTTTTTTTCAAACTACATGTTGACTAAAAAAATTTGGTTTACCGATTCATAAAATATCTATGCAGACCAAAAGCTAACAAGAGAAATCTATCTAATGTAATTTGCTGCATAAGCACTTTTCTCGTAAGGTAAAAACAGAGAGAAAAAAAGCAACTGATTCGCTCAAACATAATTTACTTTTTCGCGTAATTTGAACAATACAAAATTTCACAGTGAGAAGAAATTATAAATTTCACTTATCAACTGAAAAAGAGAGTGCGAGCGATACAATTAGATAGATAGATAGATGGATAGATAGAGAGAGAGAGAGCAAGGAACTTGCAAGCCAGATATGTATAAAATGAGCATTAGATATCAAACCGTTTTTTTTTTTTTTCTTTTTTTTTTTTAATTCAGAAAAAAAAAAAAAAAAAAAAAGAAACGGAATCTGTTACCTGTCCTGCCACACTGTTTTTATTGTTCGTCAGTTTGAGTTTGTTAAACACAATATCTTGCTTCATCCAATGTCTGCCTGAGTTTGGCGAGTCCGGATGCAGGTACACTCGACCAGCTGTAAAATAAGATGAATTTTTGTCAAGCTCTGTTATCTTGATGATGGTTTCATGCATCTGCAGAAAGTATCGACCTATGTCACCCTGCGCAGTATGCGCAGGCTGACATAGGGCGAAACTTTTTGATATTGATGAATTTTCTGAATGTCAAAGGACCTCTAGATAGAAGGGAGTGATAGTATTCTAAATCCATTATTTCTCTTCCAAACCCTATGTTGTGGGTACTCATTAGAATCGTCTCAATGAGACGATTCTAATGAGTACCGATAGTATAGGGTTTAGTGATTAATATTTTTTGAAATCAAAATCACTCCAGCTATCTGGAGCTCTGAAGTGTTCTTCTATCACCGGCTTTGTCAAAAATGATGTCAAAGTAAAGTCCGAATATAAATGAGAAAAAAATGATCGGACTGGAACCCGGGCTACGACTTGCTTGATTATAAAACATTATAAAGATGCACTTTTCCCAGATAATAAAGTGAGAAAGCTCCAGAAGATTATGTTTTGTGTCATTCTTTACCTGACAAAAATCTGACCAGTCCAAATTCAGAGCCTGTGCAGATGACGAGCTAAATGTTGAGATTTGTTATAAGGTTGTAAAAGTTGTGAGAAAAGTACAAAATGATGCTTTATGCCCGAACAGCAACAACAATAACATGAAACTTAAAAGTAGGTCGAAAGTTGCCAGGTCGCTAATCTTTTGTTTATTCTTTACCTGGTTATAAATTTCATTTTCCTTGCAGTGACTAACACTTGGACCGACAGTACAATAACAGATTGTCATCTTCATAATATTGTTAAGGGTATGATTTAAATTCAAATGCATTTTAACACCCGAATCGTTTACCTTTGGTTGCTACTGGGGGTTTTAAATGCTAGTTTTTCAAAGCATTTTCTCCTTCTCCCAAAATGTTTTCAAAAGCCTTCTTTCTCAGGGGTGTTAAAAACGGAACTATGAGTAACATAGCCAACTTTAATCTCGTCGTCAGCCCCCGTGTAAGCGTCCCTGTTCTAGCCCCATTTTTAGTAGAGAGAGAGAGAGCTGACTACCGAAATGTCGTTTTTGAAAATAATATTCATGAGCATAAAAAAGTGAATATTCAAATTTCAATGGAAAATTACTCAACTTCGGGTCTGGGAACAACGACAACATTGGGGATGTTATCACTGTTTTGGACTAACTTAACTAAGAAAATCCTCTCGTACAAGTGATATGTAACGTGTCAATTCATTGGTCATAGGTTCCGCAAATATCCTTTTCGGAACAAATGATTTTTGTCTGTTTGTATGTCATAGATCAAATTAAACATTTCAAAAAGGTGAAAACGAAGTCTTTGCGGACGGTATAGATCCAAGATCAGACTGCACAGAATGTGCAGTCTATCCTAGATCGATACCGTCCGCTTGTTTAGTCAAAGCTATTGGATAAACCTATCCAGGAGACCCTTGTCGGCTCACGTGTACCTAGAAGAAGGTTAATTTTATATCACGTTTTGTGTGTGTGTGTGTTTGTTGCTCTATTTTTCCAGACGAACAGTTTACAATTACTCGAATCAAAAGCAATTGCAAACGACAAAAAACGAGGCTTAACCCTTTGGCTCCTAGGCGCAACTCAAGGACCTTTTGCTGACGGTGTAAATCAAGATCAGACTGCACAGAACGTGCAGTCTGATCTCGCATGTACATTGTGCGATAAGGAGATTTTCCCCCCAAAATACCTTTGAACTAGCAGAATTTGGGTTTTTACAGTCGGCTTGAAAGTTTCATTTCAGTTATTTAGCAGGATGAGGGTTAAATGATGAAAGTGGCCTAAAAAGTGTATTTTATTTTGCAAAGGAGAAAATGCCTACTATTTACCATTACTCAATCTTTTCCACGATTTTACAATACAAAAGGTCTTCTACTTTAGGATCGTAGGATACGAAATAAGGAAAATGCTTACTTTACAAAAGCAAAAACAAAGAAAAAGCCTATTGATTAGGAAATTGGCATTTGCAATCCCATTCTTTCCCCCCTTCCCCGCCCCCCCCCCCCCTGCGCCCTACACACACACACACACACACACACACACACAAAGATATTCGTGGAATTGGTCTCACAATATTCCTGAGTAAATTACAAATGAGCCATGCTCTGTCAAAAGGGGGCTTAATGCATCTGCGAAAAGTATCGACCCTGTCAGCCTGGTCAGGCTGATCTGGGCCGAAACTTTTCGCTATTAGTCAATTTTCTGTATGTCCAAGGACCAGTCTACCTCATGATTCAGTCGATTGTTACAAAAAGTGGCTTTTGTGGATCCATAATTATGTGACGGCTTGACTGATATCATGCATTACGGAGATGCAGTACGCCCCCTTTTGCCAGAGCATGGCTCAAATTACTCTATGCACTTTAATCTTGATTTACATTGTTAGCAGAAGAAACTGAAAATGCCTGGCTTTGAAAGGACAAATTTTTTGGTTGCTAAGAGATATTAGCGCAAGTTTCAAACTGTGAGTTACTCGAAAGGTTTTTATAACATTTAGAATTAGGGAAGATTGTTAACCCTTAACCGCACGACCCTCAGGGAGAAGCCTTTTGAAAACAATGTGGGAAAAGAAGAAAATGCTGGTTACCAGCATTTTCTCCTTTTCCCACAATGTTTTCCACCCCTTGAATGGCAAATTTCATGTTTCAAGTAACATTTATTTTTTTGTCTGCAAATGTTTTCAGTTTGAACTAAGCTAAAATTTCTTTGTCTGGTAAAGGGTTAAGTAGAGCAACCGGGCTGAGCCCAGTTGCTCAGCCCGTAACGCTTAGGGCTTGAAACCCATAGGGTTGCGGGTTCGAATTCCTAGCCCAACCAACTGCTGCTTTCCATAGATTGATGGTAGTCATTGCGACAAGATTCGTTCTTCTGTCACGGCTGATCATTATTTCGAGATTGGTTATGAGTGAAAGAAGAACATGGCTTGAGGAGAATATTGTGCAAATCACTAGTGAAAGAAACTCCAGGAAAGCATGGGCAGGTGCAAAAGCCTCCGCCATATAACTAATATAATGTTTTAAACGGCGTTAAACACAGTACAAAAACACAAAGAGCAAATGATGATCGATAAAATCATTGGGGTTTTACCCCCCCCTCCCCCCTTTTTTTTTGCATCATTTGAATGGCATTTTTCTTGTATGCTGAACCATTATGATGGAGCTGAAAATGTTGTCACCAAGATATTAAGAGATTGTTTGTTTGTTTCAATGGTGTATTCGACTTGATTTCGGTTGTATCACGTTGGCCAGTGCACCCATTCATGCTTTCTTGGGTATTTCTTTCACCCAATACTGTGCACAACATTCTTTCACGGCCATTGGCTGTCGTAACAATGCTCAGCGGTGGGGTGAGGGTCCGTATTCACCAACTAAGCTAAATAACACTCTTGGTCAAATTCTCAAGAACGTTCTAAAATTTCAAAGTAACGCAGTTTCTGATTGGCTAAAACCATTTGAGCCAACTTCTGACAAAAGGGGGCTTAATGCATCTCTATGATACATTATACCTTTCAAAGCTATAACAGAATTATGGATCGATAATAGCCATTTTTTTTTTTTTTAAATAATTGACTGAATCATGATGGGGACTTGTCCCTGGACATACAAAAAATTATTGACCAATAGCGAAAAGTTTCGGCCCAGGTCAGCCTGCGCGGACAGCGCAGGCTGTCCTGGGCCGATAATTTTCGGCGATGCATGAAGCCCCCTTTTCACAGAGCACGGCTCATTTGAATAGGACTTAAAACAAATTTAGAATGTTTTGTAATTACGGGTCCTTGGAAAGACTGAAGTGGCACGGCGTTGATACAGCGTCAAATATGTAAGCAACCAACCAACCCACCAACCAATCACCCAACCAACCAAATAACTGAACAACCAATCAAACAGACAAACACAACTCACTTTTTGGGAGCTGTTCGGCTTCTCCAACAGGTATCCATTTGCTGTTTTGAAATTTCCAGTGATGGTTATCCGCCAAAATCATATCCACGTAGACGTTGTACATCTTGTCCGACTGTAGACCCGTCAAACTGAACTCCAGTATAGGGAACATTCGTCTGAAACCATTCAAGGGTAAAATAGAAAACTGATAAATACGTGTAGTAACAAAGTCCATAACCATCGTCGAAATCAGCGTTGAGAGAGGAATGAATCCTGTCGAAATGACTATCATCAACTCTTGGAAAAAGATTTGCCGAGCTTTTGCAGGAAGTGTGGATAGAGCTAGCTTCCTAGTCTTATTCTTCAAGACTTTCTGAATTTGAAAGTAATCCAGCTTCCGATTGGCTAAACCGTATGGTTTAGCCAATCAGAAGTTGTGTTACTTTCAAGTTTAGAAAATTCTGGATAATAAGACTAAACACTTTCTTAAGAATGGTTGGTGAATACGGACCGAGGGGCCGGTTTCACGAAAAAACTTAAGTACACAAACCTACTGACGGTCCCAGGTTCTGACTTAAATTTGTTATTTGAGACACATTTCAACAACATTACTGCTGTAATGTTCTCAAATCCTGAGTTGACTCTACGTTTCAGACACAATTAAGCAACGTAAATAGACTGAAGTCAGTTACTGACCTAAGTCCATTATTTTGCCGAGTTAAGTCCGAATCCTTGTGTCAAAACAGTACTTTTGAATGTTACACAAGTCTGTTAATGCTACTGAAATGCGTCTGGAATAACAAACTCAGCTTAAGTTTGAAAATAACTCTGTTTGCAGGTTTGAGTAAAATAACAGACTTAAAGTTTCCTTCTTGAAATCAGGCCCAGGGTCCGTACTCACCAACCATTCTTAAGAATATTCTTGGTCTTACTCTTTCTAAATTTGAAAGTAGCACAAGTTCTGATTGGCTAAACCAAATGGTTCAGCCAATCAGAAGTTGTGTTACTTTCAAATTTAGAAAATTCTGGAGAATAAGACTAAACACTCTGTTAAGAAAGGTTGATGAATACGGACCCAGACTGTATGGAACGTGCAGTGCGATCTGTGCAGTCTTATCTTGGATCTATATCGTCCGATACGGAAATATTATTTACCTAAAAATACATTTAGCAAATAGCAAAATCTTGGTTTTTGTACTATCGGCTTGAAAGTTTTATTATACTAATTTAGCAGGATAAGGATTAATTCAGCCATGCCACAGTAACAGCTGGCTTATTCGTGGAGCAAAGTCCGGCAGAGACGGCTATTGAAAACATTGTGGAGGAAGGAGGAAATGCTTAATTTTTTAAAAAGAAATTCTGTCTTTCCCACTTTGTTTTTCAAATGTATTTTTTCCGCGGAAAAACACGGATTTGTTTGGTGAAGTGTTAAAGACCCTGGCAGATAGGGGTGTTGAAAGCATAGTGGGAAAGAGTGAAAATGCTGGTACTAACCAGCATTTTCTCCTTTTCCTGCATTGTTTTCTACCCGTTTTTGAAAGACATTTCTCATCAATCTGAGCTATCTTAAATGTGTTTCATCAAAATGCTTTCAACTTGGACAAAGGTAGAATTTTGTCTTAAAGTGTTGCTTAACATACCGTCCTTGCTTTGTGACTATCATTTCTGTCGTGTGTTGATGGAATTTCTCCCAAAGATCCCTGTTACACAAAAACACCCCGGCCTTGCCCCCATTGGGGTGTGGAGCTTCGAATGACCACACGTCCATCTGTCCGAAGGGCTTGTGGGCTGGGTAAGGGTGGGGATAGGATTGCGGATCCATAGGTTTACCGCTTGTGTATTCCGAATAAGGGTACCGTATGTAGTCACGTGGGATATGGTCGCCGTCAGCTGCGTGTAGCTTGCCGTACCTGAATGAATGAGCGGATAAATGGACAAATGATCGAACCAATGAATTCACGAGTAAATGAATAAATGAATGAATGAATGGGTGGGTGTGTGGGTGCATGAATGAATGAATCGGTGGGTCTTTGGTGGGTAAGGAAGGAAGGAAGGAAGGAAGGAAGCAAGCAAGCAAGCAAGCAAGCAAGCAAGCCAGCAAGCAAGCAAGCAAGGAAGGAAGCACAGCAAGCAAGGAAGGAAGCAAGGAAGGAAACTTAAATGTTCTTTTTACTAATGTTTTCAAACGACTTCTTCCACAGTGTCGTAAAAAAATAGGTTAGCTTTCATTTCTTTTAATCAAATCAATAGATACAAAGGGCGTTGTATAAAAATGGTCTCCCCCCCCCCCGGAGCCAGAGAGAGAGAGAGAGAGAGAGAGAGAGAGAGGAAGGGAGGGAGAGGGAGAGAGAGATACCTGTAGAACTGCTGGTTATCATAGGGTGACAGAAGACCATTGCCTTCATCATGCCCAGCCTCACTGTGCTGATAAGCAGAATCATTCACCGAGTAATCATGGGCTTGAACATTCTCCTTAAATTCGATAACGTTGACATTATGGCTCGAGCGGTATACAGTATCTATAGGCGAGGACAAGTATTTCACGTTGGCTGTTTCTAGTGTAGCCAGGACGGGCACACCATCTTCCGGCCCTTTCAGCTCCTTTTCCCCTTCCTCTCCAGAAAAGGAGTCCTCTCCGCTTGAAGATGTTTCCACATTTCCATCCACCATTCTGCTGCCAACGTCCTCAACAAACAGTGTATCTCCAGTGTACCTGGGCAGTTCACCAACCCCAGGTTTGGCCCCGCCAGAGTAAAGGTCGGCTTTGTTGTACACTTCACAAAAAACATCGCTCTCAACTAACGAAGAAGTTGACATATTGTCTCATAAATTCACATGCGAAAGGAAATCTTATTTTTCCAAGAAGTATAATTTCAAACTCCAACTTTTAAATTGCTTATGTCTTTTTTGTTTCCAAAATGTTTAGAATCAAGAATTTATTTTTCCATTTGCCTGGATTCCTACCTCGGAAAAAAGTCACCTATGTTTCAAGGTTTTTTTTTAACAATTTTCTGCCCTCGTTTTTTATCAAATTGCAGAAATCCTTAACACTTTTCAAAATCACATCGTCTATAATAATAATCAATTTTTTTTTTCACCTTGTCACACTGTGCTCACAGTTTTTTCCATGTGCAGGCTGACACAATGGCCAATCGCAAAGGTCCAACAAAATTGATCTGTACTGACCATTTAACGGTACATTACTGATCTTTTAGTCTGACGAACAGTTACATTTTAAATAGCCTCGTTTTCGGACGCTCGTGACATTTGGTAGATATATGCCCAAGCCCCGTTGTCATGGCAATACCTTATTAGTTCCATGCCAAACGTTCAACGTAATAAATAGACAATGGTTGTAACACTTCACCAAACAATCCTTTGATTTAACACCCCGAGGAAAGAAAGTTTTTAAAAACATTGTACTTAAAGGGGAAAATACGACCTTGAGGAAGAAGGGCCTTTAAGAACTTTCTGGGTAAAGGAGAAAATACGAACCTGAGGAAGAAATGCTTTTGCAAACACTGCACGTAAAGGATGAAATACGATGCCGATGAACAAAACTTTTGAAAATGGGGAAAGGAGAAAATGCAGCTGAGCAGCATTTTCTCTGTTCCACTTTCGAAGCCGTGACAAGTTTGATTATTTGAGTATTTGAGACATATTTATTTTCTCGTCTGCAAGTGATTTGAACTTGGGACGAATCTAAAATTTCGTGGTTAACCCTGTATCAGAGCACAAAATTATGAGCCATGCTCTTGCAAAAGGGGGCTTACTGCATCTCTGTGATGCATAATACCAATCAAGCCATCACATAATTGTGGATCCATAATAGCCACATCTTTTAACAACTGACTTATTCAAAGGGTAACTGGTCCTTTGACATACAGAAAATTGACCAATAGCGAAAAGTTTCGGCCCAGGTCAGCGTGCGCGGTCTGCGCAGGCTGACCTGAATCGATACTTTTCGCGAATGAATTAAGCCCCCTTTTCACAGAGCATGACTCTTATATTTTTGTCCAAATTGAAGATTTAGTATATGTCATCGTAAAATAATGTATTGCTGAAATTATCTCTCAAATGTTAGAAAACATTGTGTCAAAATGAAACAATTCAAATTACCAGCATTTTCTCCTTTTTTCCACCTTTTTTGTTCATGTTGTCTTTGTCAATGTCGTAAAAACATGGGATCGTCTAGCAGAGGTTTAACCATGCCAGGTTTTCTTTTTTATTAAATAAATGAGTCATGCTCGATGAAAAGGCGTTAGTGCACCTCCGTGAAGCATTCTTCCAAGAAAGACGTCATATGATTATGGGTCCATAAAATCGGTTTTGTCTAACAACCGACTAAATTGTGAGGTAGAACAGTTTTTGACATGCAGAAAAACTGGACGATCACCAAAAATTTCGTCTTTGGAGGGTAGAAAACATTTTGGGAAAAGGAGAAAATGCAGCATTTTCTCCTTTTCCCACAATGTTTTCATGGGTTTCTTTTTCAAGGTCGCGAAAAAACCCCATACAAAATGGAATTTTATATAAAAAGCTTTGGTTTTAAGTAAAATAATTAAATAAATGCAAACCATATTCCGTAATTTCTAGTGAGCTCTTATTTATCATAAAGACACAGAGCATTCGTAAATGAGCTATGCTTAGTGAAAAGAGGGCTTAATGCATCTGCGAAAAGTATCGGCCAGGTTAGCCTGCATAGTCCGCGCAGGCTGACCCGTGCTGAAACTTCGCTATTGGTCAATTTTCTGCCAGTCTACCTCATGATCAGAACAGAACAGAACATATATTTTATTGGACAAGTACAAGCGTACATAGTCAAATATTACATGATTTATATAGCAAAGCATTTGATCCAGATGGCTGTTAAAAATGGCTATTATGCAGCCATAATGATGACATGACTTGCTCGCTATCATGCATTACCCCTCTACCACACAGTCCCGACTTTTAACAACCCTGAGAAAGAAGCCTTTCGAAAACATTGTGGGAAAAGGAGAAAATGCTGGTAACCAGCATTTTCTTCTTTTCCCACAATGTTTTCTAGCCTTCCCAAAACAAATTTCAGTTTTTGAGTTACATTTATTTTGTCGTCTGCAAATGCTTTCAATTTGGACTGGTCTGAAAATTTGTCGTTTGGTAAAGAGTTAAACCCACGTTTGCAAGAGCATGACTCAAATAAATTGAGCAAAAACTATTGAAAAAGAGCTCAACATTTCTTTTTTTCCCACAAAATTTCCCTGAATTCTTTCTCAGGTGACACTGTGATACTGAAAGCATTTAAACAAGCGACATGTTCAGTATGGCTAAGATTGCGGAATTTGTCTTTCATCGGGAAGAAAACATTGCTGGAGAAAATGCTAGTCACATGCATTTTCTCCTTCCATATGCGATGTTATCAGAATATTTGTTTATGTCGAAGAAACCCGGTAAACAAACATTTCCTCCTTTTCCAGCGTTTTTTTTTTTTCAAAAACTTATTTCGTTGTAGAAACAATGGCATTGTTTGGAATAAGGTTAAAAAATCCACAAACTTTTGCCCAAAAATTACTATAACGTGGAGAAGGGAAAATCGAACAGGTGTGTCAAGATTGGCAGAGGAATCTGGGGAATATGTCGATTTCTATTGTTATGACTGTGTGCTAATTAGTCATTCCCTGGTAAAGCTGTGAAAAACAGGCATATGTCCACGAGCCACGCTGTTTTGTTTTATGTAGCAGTGACAGTGACAGAACTTTGTTGAGCATTTTTTTTACTAGTGCTGGTCGAAAGAATCAAGCCAATAATAATAATAATAATAATAATAATATGGGGTTGCGACATTTTTTTAAACATTTTTTGGGGGGTTTTAGTCTTGATTTTTGTTTGTTTTTTTTTCCCATTACAGTTCCTAGAACGATAGAACTTGTCTTTAATAGGATAGAAAACATTAGTAGAAAAAGGAAGAATATGCTGGAATCCAGCGTTTTCGTCCTTTTCCCACAATGTTTTCAAAGCCACCTTTCTTTGGGTCGTTAAAACTCGGGATTGTTCAGTTACCATTATTTTCGCCTTTTTCAACAATATTTTCAGACACTTTCATCCTCAGGGTCGTTAAAATTCGTGATTTATTTGTTAAAGGTTTAGTTCTTTAACCCTTTCCCAGACGATAAATTTTGGACTGGTCCAGATTCAAAGAGTTTGCAGACGACAATTTTAAATTTGATGAAAATGGCAGAAAGTTCTCAAAAAGGGTTACGAGCAATTTCTCCTTTTCCCACAGTGTTTTCAAAAGACTTGTACTGCAGACACGTGAAAACCAGGGCTTGTTTGGTAAAGGGTTAACTCTTTACCAAACGGCAAAATTTCAGACTCATTTAAATCAAAACCAAAGCTGTTGCAGACAACAAATCAAGTGTGGCTCAAATAATGGAATTTGTGTCTGAAAGGGTAGAAAACATTGTGGAAAAAGGAGAAAATGCTGGTTACCAGCATTATCTCCTTTTTCCACAATGTTTTCCAAGGCTTTTTTTCTGAGAGTCGTTAAAACTCAAAATTGTTTGGTAGAGGATTAACAACCGACCCATGCTTCAACCTATTTCCTGCTAAATAACTTAAACTTTCAAGCCGATGGTAAAAACCAAACTGTTGGTATTTTAAAGTTATGGGGGTTGGGGAAATATCTCCTAATTGGACTGCACGTTCTGTGCTGTCTGATCTTGATGTACACTGTCCACAAAAGGTCTGTGAGTCGCGCTTAGCAACCTTAGGGTTATCTATCTTGAAGCAGTAAGTTATTGAAGGCCACTATTCAGATTTTTCTTATCTTATCAAATTTAAAACAAGAACTATGTACCTTTAAAAAAAGATATAAGGCGTAAGAGATACTGGGATATCAATATTAAAACTCTTGTGATTCAGTATGAAGTAAAATAATATAAAGTACCCTCACGAGCAATCGCCTCTTTTTCCCCACTGTTTTTAATTTTGTTGAATAGTAGTATTGGGTTATTGGGTAGGTATAACGCTTATGAAAACATTAAATTTCCAATACCACAAGAAATCTCAATCACATTATTTTGCTATGGTATGGTATGTAGTATCATTTCTTGGAATTGCAGACTTCACCCTTGAAATAGGGGCTTGATGCAGTCCGCGCAGGCTGACCTGGACCGAAACTTTTCGCTATTGGTCAATTTTCTGTTTGTCCAAGGATCAGTCTACCTCATGATTAAGTCGATTAATTAAAAGGTGGCTTTTGTGGATCCATAATTTTATTATGGTGTTCTCTTAGTCTCTTTATGTGTGTGTGTGTGTGTGTGTGTGTGTGTGTGTGTTCTCGTACAAGAGAGATAACTTTTATACAAACGTAACTGAGTATTAGAGACGTTACTTCCCTTTATCTGTAGCTACATAGTACTTAATCCATTGACTGTCATTGTAGATTGTATATATATTTGATGACTGTGTGTGGTATGATAGGCATATTGCCTTTTTTCCTGAATAAACGTATTCTCTTCTGTCTGTTGACTCGCTAGGTACGTTGCAGGACGGAGATGCATTAAGCCCCCTTTTGCCAGAGCATGTTCCAAATCTAAACGGGCCTATTCAACGCATATTGGAAAAAAGAAAGAAACGCCGGCAACCAGCATTTGTCATTTTCCAGCAATATATTTTAAGTTTTCGGAGAATAATTGGAGAGGTCATCAGACCTCTCCAACAGTGGTGAGTTTAAGAGGCAGACTGCCACAGAAATCGCTGTCTAAATCCATTTTTTTTGCGAAATTGTTCTGATACACAGTCTATTTCGTCATGGTTTTTATAAACAAACCGAAATCAAAAAACTGAAATAGGAAATAAACGTTTTCTTTTATATGACGGATTTCCAAAAAGATTTATTATACTATATTGATAGTACGAGAATGATCTCTCCAATAATTGCAATTTTTCATTAAGCAAATAAATCTAAGCAGAGAGAGAGAGAGAGAAAAAAAAAGAGAAAGAACACCGCGGGAAAAGATCACGTGACTTGATACTATCCGGCGAATTCGTACCCTGGAGAACTTGTACCCTAATCTCGAGAGCACGAGTTCTCTGGAGAACTCGCACCCCACAAGTAGATAGAAATAGGTTGATCAGTATGTTTTCAAGTTCTACTTTTCAAAACTGACTAGATTCTAGCATTTTTCTGTTTTATTCAAAAATTCTTGGATTTATAATGATATAGATTTGATGAAATAACACACAGAGCTGCTTCTATTATGCGGGATTGCGAGAATCCTGCGAAAATCAACTTATGAACGCGAAAGAAAGTCGTGCCTCTTCACCAACCTACGTACCGCACACCTCAAAAGAGTCCGTGGTCCTTTGATTTTGGGCGGATTGCGCAGGCTGACACGGGGTCGATACTTTTTGCAGATGCATTAAGCGACCTTTTCTCAGAGCATGGCTCATTTATCTACTTTCTTAAATTTTTAACGTTTAGACAAACAACCTCTTCATTTTACATGTCTTCAGCAGGCAACTTTTCAAAATATTGTGGAAAGAGGAGAAGCTGTTAGTCACTGCAGTTTCTCCTTTCGTCACAATGGTTTCCATCACATCAAAGCACCATCTTCCACATTAATTATCAAAGTTTAAATTGTCGTCTGCTTGCTTTTTCTGTTCGGGACAGTCAAAAAATTGTTGTTTGTTAAGAAATTAAAAAATGTTACATTTATTTTTAACATGTCTGGTACTAGTATTATGTACAGGCCACCTTTTTTTAACATGTCTGGTACTAGTATTATGTATAGGCCACCTTTATTTGTTGTTATCAGGTAAGGTTCTTGCCTCTTCAGTGGAATTAACATATTGTATCAAATTTTGATAGAACGATTTCTCCTTTCCAAAAAGAATTTGGCGTATCTGGGCGCACATTACAAACACTCATTAGAGGGTTGTTCCTTTTGAAAATGAGCTAAATTGGATAATCATCTTCGGTTTTGTGTCCTTTAATTTTGAAAAAAATATGCATTTCTGAGCATGTTAATAGCATATGGCCTCCAGTTCCTAGAATATTATAACAATGTGGAACATGTACTGTTTTGTGCCTTTACACCAGCAAGAATAAAAAAAAAATGGTTTTTTTTTATTCATTTAATGCCTAACTTGTTTGTTTACATGTACCAAAATATATTGAAATCAAAAGCCAATAAACTATTTGAAAACATTGATGCCGACCTCTCCTGGCTTCTTTTTTTAAAGAAGCCAACTTGTTCTATTATTCGAGCAACAATAACTTTGTCGGCTGCAAACACTTTCAAATTAGACGAGTCTAAGATTTTGTCGTCTGGTAGAAGAGTTACGTTTGTTTGTTTGATGCTATTGTGATTAAAGCCGCTTTAACTCTTTACCAAAGGACAAAATTTTAGGACAGTCCAAATTGAAAGAATTTAAAGACGACAAAATAAATGTAACTCAAAAATTGAAATTTGTTCTTGGGAAAGGTAGAAAACATTGTGGGAAAAGGAGAAAATGCTGGTTACCAGCATTTTCTCCTTTTCCCAAAATGTCTTCAAAAGCCTTCCCATCCAGGGTCGTTAAAAGTCGGGATTGTGTGGTATGGGTTAAACAGTATTTCTGTTATGTCACCGCCGCCAGTGCACATATCACTGCTTCCCTTGAGTTTTTTACCAGTCCTTTATCATTTTCCCCCCAAACCCTTAGCCGCTTTTCCACATAGCCGGCGTCGAAACAATGTTCAGCAGTGAAAGAAGAATAAATCCTGTCGCAATGACTTTTATCAAGCAATCGGGGAAAATGAATCGCCCAGCTAGGGATTCGAACCAGCGGTCATCTGGTTTCAAGCCCTGTTTGTTACGGACTGAAGTATCTGGCTCGGCCGCAAAGAGTTGAGGCCAAAGACAAGCTCTTACTTCCGGTTATGGGCGTATGTTCAGGTATGCACGTTGTTTGTTTTCCACCCGAAAATTAACAACTTTCTTTCTAATTCTGCTAGCCCTTTGCCACACAATTTCGAGTTTTAACGACTTTGATAAAAGAATGCTTTTGAAACATTGTGGGAAAAGGGGAAAATGCTGATTACCAGCATTTTCTCCTTTTCCCACAATGTTTTCTACCCTTTCAAAGCATTGCTGTCAGCAAATGCTTTCAATTTAGACAACTCCAAATTTTTGGTAAAGAACTATTAAATATTAACCTTTGTTTGCCTTTTTCCAAACCATCCAGTGTTTAAGCGACATTGTGGAAGCAAACTTTTTGGAAAAACAAAACGCTGTCGGAAAAGGAGAAATTGTTAATAACCAGAAAATTTCTCCTTGCCCCACAATGTTTTCTGCCCTTTCAAGGACGAGTTCCAATATTTAAGCATCCTATTTAACTAACCTGAACTGGAAAACCTTTAAAAATGTTGTTGGAAGAAAATGTTAATGGCAAGTATTTTCCTTTTTGTCCCACCATGTTTTCTACGTATCTAAGGACAAGTTACGTCATTTAAGTATCATTTTTTAGTTGCGGTATGCAAATGCTTCACAAAATTTGCCCGAACATAACATAACATAACATAACATAACATAACATAACATAACATAACAATGTTTATTTGGCATAAAATATGTACATAATTAGAGCCAACTAAATACATATTAATAACAAAGTGAAAATCGTTTTTCGAGAGAAGAGTTAATATATGACTGAAATATATCATCTGGTAAAGACTTGAACTTTTGTCACACAATCCCGTGTTCAAACGACCTGGAAGAGAAGATTTTTGAAAACATTGTTAGAAAAAGCAGAAAATGCTGATAACCAGCATTTTCTTCTTTTCCCATAAAGCTTTCTATCCTTACAAAGACAAAGTCCGTGAGCTGAACACCCTTTCACTTCCAGTTTGCAAATGAATCTGATTATTTTACAAGCCTAAAATCATGTTCTATCGCAAAGAATTAAACCTCTGTCAAAAAATACGGTGTTTTAATTACTGCGTGAAAAAAAAAAAGATATATAAAACATCTTGGGAAAAGGAGAGCATTTTCTCCCTTTCCCACAAAGTTTCTTTCCTTTACAGAGAAATCTAAATATAAAATTTTGTCGTCTAAATAGAGTAAAGTGACTGCCGTCTACGTTGACGTAGCCATGACAGCAAAGACTTTACCAGAATTTATTTTCGGATCCTAATTATCAATTATTGAAGTTAAATTGTAACATTTGTCATTTTTTTTTTTTTTTTTTTCTTGTGATAAACGCTGTTTTCAACATTATTTCATTTTTCAAGGGAGTACAGCCCTCACCTAGAACTGGTGAAACCCAGGACATATTTGAATATCAGTGTGAGCTGTCGCCGTGATGTAAATGAAATAGTGTTGTAATCTGTGTAAAACACCAATCATTTAACCAATCGACACTATTTCAGCTACATTACGGCATCCAGTGCTTTCCTGTATTTTCTGAACCAATACTCAGCGCAACATTATTTCAAAGCTAGTTACTGCTTTCCCACACAAACATTAATGGCACAAAGTTCTGCGGCCAGACTGAATCCTGTCGCAATGACTATCATCAATTCTCGGAAAAGAATTTAGTTGAACCTCGTATCGAACCGACGACCGATGTTTCAAGTCCGGCGTCTTAACGACTGAGCTAACGGGCTGCTCAAATTATACCCTTGGTAATTACTGGATAGGCTGTTTTAGGCTTTTACCAAACAATCCCGAGTTTTAAAGACCAAGAGGAAAAAGGCCTTTGAAAACATTGTGGGAAAAGGAGAAAATGCTGGTAACCAGCATTTTCTCCTTTTCCCACAATGTTTTCTACATTTTTAAAGGCAAATCCCTTCACTTCAGGTACACCAGTTTGCCTTCTGCAAATGCTGTCAACTTGGATAGGTCTAGAATTTTGACGTATGATAAAGGGTTAAAGGGAAATATTCTGATTTTTGTAATACGTCTTTTCTTCTTTTCTCACATTCTTTTTCCGAAACATCTGTTCTGCATCAAGTTTGTGAAGGTTATATAGACAAAAACCTGATAGCATAGAATGATCTTCTCTCCTATTGTTGTTTTGTTGTCTTGCCAACTGTTGTTTTTGTTCTTCTTGTTTTCCACATTGTTGTTGTTTTTCTTGGTAATGTTATCCTGTCGTTTCTTGTCGTTTTTCTTGCTGTTTGCTGTTTTCCCTGTTATTCTCATTGGAGAGGTCATCAGACCTCTTCAACAGTGGTGAGTTTAAAAGGCAGACTGCCACAGAAATCGCTGTCTAAATCCATTTGTTTTTGCGAAATTGTTCTGATACACAGACTATTTCGTCATGGTTTTATAAATAAACCGAAATAAAAAAAACTGAAATAGGAAATAAACGTTTTCTTTTATATGACGGATTTCCAAAAACATTTATTATACTATATTGATTGTAAATGACCTCTCCAATAACTGTAATTTTTCATTAAACAAATACATCTGAGCAAAGAGAAAAAATTCGTTTAAAAACAAAAGAGAAAGAACACCCGGGAAAAGATCACGTGACTTGATACTGTCTGGAGAACTCGTACCCTGGAGGACTCGTACCCTAATCTCGAGAGCACGAGTTCTCTGGAGAACTCATACCCCATAAATAGATATAAATAGGTTGATCTTTTATTTTTTAAGTTCTATTTTTCAAAACTGACTAGACTCTAGCATTTTTCTCAGTTTTATACAAAAAATCTATGGTTTTATAATGATATAGATTTGATGAAATAACACACAGAGTTGCTTCCAGGAAGCGGGAGAGCGAGAATCCCGCAAAAATTAACTTATGAGTGCAAAAAACAGTCGTGCCTCTTCGCCCTACAGTACGTACTGCACACCTCAAAAGAGTCCGTGGTCCTTTGGTTTTGAGCGGATTGCGCGGGCAGACAAGGGTAGATGTTTTTTGCAGATGCATTAGGTGCCCTTTTCTCAGAGCATGACTCATTTATCTACTTTATCGAATTTTTAACGTTTAGACAAACAACCTCTTCTTTTACATATCTGCAGCAGACAACTTTTCAAAATATTGTGGGAAGAAGAGTAGTCTGGTACCCCGCCGTACTTCAAAATAACGTAGTGGTAGGAGCAGGTAATCCAGACTAGAAGAGGAGAAGCTGCTAGTTACTGCAATGTCTCCTTTTGTCACAATGGTCTCCATCACATCAAAGCAGCATCTTCCACATTACTTATCAAAGTTTGAATCGTTGTCTGCAAGCTCTTTCTGTTTGGAACAGTCCAAAAATTGCCGTTTGTTAAAGTTTTAAAATGTTACATTTTTTTTAACATGTCTGGTACTAGTATTATGTACAGGTCACCTTTATTAATTGTCACCAGGTAAGATTCTTGCCTATTCAGTGGAATTAGCAAATTGTATTAAATCTTAATTGCAAGATTTCTCCTTTCCAAAAATATTTTGGCTCATCTGAGCACACATTACAAACATTCATTAGAGGTTTGTTCCTTTTGAAAATGAGCTAAACTGAATCATCATCTTGAGTTTTGTGTCCTTGAATTTTTTTTAAAAAGGATGCATTTCTGAGCATGTTAATAGCATATGGCCTACAATTTCTTCAAATCTTTACCAAACTCGAGTTTTTAGATATTTATGAGAACTTGGTTCCTTTCAAAATTGAGCAAAATCGGGTCATGGAGTCACAAATTACATGCTCTTGAATTAAAAAAAAAAAAAAAAAACTACATTTTTTAGCTTTTGAACAGCTTACAGCGTTCATTTTACTTTCAATCTTCACAAAACCCACACAGTTTATAGATATTCATGGGAGCTGGATTCTTTAGCAAACCGTCGGATTATTGGGTCAGAAATTCTTTGCCCTTAAATTTAAAAAATACATTTTGCGCTTGTCAAGAGCTTACCGCATGTATTTTTGGAAACTAACATGAAAAAAAAAAAAAAGCTTTGCTCATATCAGCTCTCAATTTCATTATACCTCCACAACTCTTTGTAAAAACCAGAGTCTGTATTTAAATACCAGTAGAGCTGTTTTTAGCCCTTATAGGCCTGTTGTTCCTAGACTATTATAACCATGTGGAACATGTACTGTTTTGCGCCTATACACCAGCAAAATTGAAAAAAAAAAACAACATATTTTTCTCATTTATTTGATGCCTAACTTGTTTGTTTACATGTACCAAAATATATTGAAATCAAAAGCCAATAAACTATTTGAAAACATTGATGCCGACCTCTCCTGGCTTCTTTTTTAAAGAAGCCAACTTGTTGCTGTTGCTTATTTTGGTCTTTGGTTTCTTTTTCTTGTTTCTTAAAGGGAGGGGGGATGGTTGGCTGTTAGTTAGTTTTTCCTGTGTTTTCTTTCGTGTTTCTGTTTTTTTTTTTTCTCGTTGTTTAATATCGGGATCTTCTCGTTGTTGTTGTTCTTGTTTTTTTCGTTGTTGTTGACTTTTTCTTGTTGTTTTGCCAGGTTTTCTTGTTGTTTTATTTCTTCAAAATTTGGTGTCCATGTCCCCCCCCCGTTGTTGTTGTTTCTATTTCCATTTCTTCTTCTTGATGTCTCCTCCTCCTCTTCCTTCCCCTTTCGTCATCATCATCATCATCATCATCATCATCATCTTCTTCTTCTTCTTCTTTTCTACTACCAGGTCTTTCCTTTTTTCTTTTACCATATAAGAGTTCGTAACTTCAACCGATACAGAGCCAGTCCTGGACATCAAACAAGGCCATGAAAGTTTAAACTAATTAGCATATAGAGCTGGAACGCTAACAAATGACTGCCCTAGTAACCTGTGCATTACAGAGTAGAATAAAAATCTGCTGTATGGGCAATAATTTGAATTGTCGTATCATACTAGGTGTTTCGCAAGATGATGTTGATCAAAATCGGACATGCACAGTACGTCCTGTCTGATTTTGGATATACACTTTGATAACGAGAGCCCTTTGACCTGAACAACGACCCTTAACAGCACTAAATATATCCACTTGACTTCCTTCGACGGCTGAAAATATTATCCACTGAAACTGAAAGAGGTTTTTTGTTTCTTATATGGCCCGCAACATGCGAAATGAGACCTTTTGACATTTGCGTAAAGTGTCGTCTCGGATTAGCCTGCGCACTCCGCGCAGGCTAATCCGAGAAGGCACTTTACGACTGAAAAAGATTTTTTCATACAGTAGTTTTTCGTGAAACAGATAATCGCACAAAAATGGGAAGTGTTGTCTCGGATTAGTCACAGACTGCACAGGCTGATCTGGGACGACACAATTTTACGCATATGTCCAAAGCCCACTTTTCGTGCGATGCACGCCATAGAGGCCTTACTAAACAAGCAGACGGTATAGATCCAAGATCAGACTGCAAGTTCTGTACAGTCTGATCTTGAATCATGTAGTCCCCAAATACCCCTGTTTTCGCCTACGGCGCTGAAACGTTTAACGCGCTAATAAATGAGCCATGTTGTGTCAAAAGAGGTTTTAAGACATCTACATGATGCATTATACTAGGCAAGTCAATACATCACTATTGATCCATAACATTCATTTTTTCCAAAAATCCCACTGAATCCTGGGGTTGAATGGTCCTTGGACATGCAGAAAACTGACCAAATGCCAAACATTTCGATAATCCTTGCAAATGCACTAAATCCCCCTTTGCAAAAGTCATGGCTCAAATGAAATAGGCTTTCTCAAGGAAACGGACCAAAGTATTCCAATGTCAGAACATTTCACAAAATAGCAAACTGTGAAGATCGAAAGTCAAACGGCACCTTTTGAGCAATCTGATCTTGGCCTACACCCTCCGCAAAAGCAATCCCATTCGCCATTGAGGATTAAAAAAAAAAAAAAAAAAAAAAAAAAAAAAAAAAAATTTCTAAGGGTATAGATCAAGATTACAATGCACATAAGCGGCGTCTTGGATCTACGCTGAAACTGTAACGAAGAAAAGAGCCGACCCATCTGTCGGTTCCATCATCCGTCAGTCCGTCCGTAGGTTGGTCCTGTCTGTCGGTGAGTGAGTGAGTGAGGTAGGCCGATCGGCCGGGCGGCCGCGCGGCCGGGCGGCCTGATGGCCGGGTGGCTGGGCGGTCGGTCACTCGGCCGGCCGGTCAGCAAGCCAGTTCATTTGAATATTTATATTCATTCTCAAATCTATACCTGTCAACAGAATTTTGGACTGCTCCAAATTAAATTAAATATGGCTTAAATGTTGTTATTTGTCTTCGTAAGGTTAGACAACATTGGATACCACAAACTTTTGCTTTTCCCACAACGTTTTCACGCACTTCCTCACAGTCGTAAACATGGGATTGTTAAGTAAAGGGTTGAGACAATTTGCCGTGTTCAACAGGGTCTTATAGCAGGTGAATCAGTATTAAAGACTGATGCTTGTGAGAAAAGGCACTGAAATGTTTAACGCGCTACATAAATGAGCCATGTTGTGGCAAAAGGGGTTTTAACACATCTCCGTGAGGGCTTGAAAAGGAAGTTGCGTCAGTGCTGATGTGATAAAGCCAGGAAACACATGCGTAGATGCATTGACTGTCGTGTTATGACCTAAGCTGTTAAAACGGTGATAAACTCCAATCTACAGCTAAACAATGTTAGAGACTAGCTGGGAACGCTGCCGAAAACGTAAAATCAAATTAAGGGAGATAACCTATAGGCAACCATCAGTAAACCAAGGGAGGTAATATTTAGACCATCACAGGACATCACAGTACAGTTTTTTGGAAAACCTTCTCCATTTTTTCCATTGACCTTTTTACATCACCTATCAGACTGTCTCTGAAAAAATGGCAAAAGAGGAAATTTCTCATAAATTTGATATAGTGTTGACACTGTCTACGAGGGAATGTAACAGTGGCTTGGATAGATAGTTGGATGAAATTCTGGAAAAGGAAACTTCATGAAAGTATTAACTGGTGCATTAACTGCCGCGATTTAACGGAAAATGACGGCGTTATAGAATTAAAGAAATTATTTACCAGAGGACCCTTTCCAGATTTTAGCTCTCCTCTAGACGACAAAATGATTTTAATTTGGACGTGTCTAAAATATTGTCTCCGGAGAGGGGAATGAGTCAACCCGTTACAAAACAGTATCTCATTCTGACGACTCTGAGGTAGAAGGTTTCTGAAACATTGTGGAAAAAGAAGAAAATACTGACAAAAAGCATTTTTTTTTTTTTCTTTTCTCGTTGTGATTTCTGCCATTTCAAAGACAAAGCCCATAACTTTAGCCACGTTTGATTTATTTAATTCATCGTCTGCAAATGCTTTGAACTTAGACGCGTCTAGAATATTACGTCGGGAGGGGGAATTTGATTTAAATATATGTGCCATGCTCAGGCAAAAGGGGGGTTAATGCATTTTCGTGATGCTTCATACCGGGCAAGTCATCGCATAGTTAGGGATCTAAAAAATTCACTATGTCTAACAACCGACTGTATCATATGGTAGACTGGTCCTTTGACATACAGAAAATTGACCGATAGCGAAAAGTTTCGGCCCAGGTCAGCCTGCGCGGACTGCGCAGGCTGACCTGGGTCGATACTTTTCGCATATGCATTAAGCCCCCTTTTCACAGAGCACGGCTCATATTTATTCTACATCGATTGAGAAACAGGCTCATACAACTTATACTAATCTCTCTCGATTCTGCGTCCTGGAAACTACGCCAGTACTGGTGCCGAATATGTCGGCCAATGAACAGTCCTAAAGTTAACACCGGCTCCCGGGTATCGAACTCACGACCTTATGATAACGAGGCCGACTCTCTACCTCACAACCACGGACACCACTAGAGAGGGAATGAGTCGACCCTTCACCAAGTAATCCCGCTTATTCTTACAGCTCTAAATAATTCTTTTGAAAACATCGTGGAAAAAGTAGAAAAATTATGTAAACCAGCATTTTATACTTTTTCCCACACTGTTTTCTGCTATTAAAGAAAAACATGGTTTGAGCCACATTTAACTTGTCGTCTGCAAAATTTTTTCAGGTTCGACGAGTCATAAAGATTTGTTGTTTGCTATGCAGTTAATCAATAATCCGGTCTAATGGAGTATGCGGTATTACTATGGAGGTAGTGTTTGTTGTGATTTTGAACAATAGAATCTTACAATAAGCATTTTAAGTGAAACTTAATTTTAATTAGGAGCGCCGTTACTAAATGGGCGCCGAGCCTAGTAACCCGGTCAGTAATGTATTGGGCTTGAAATTGGGGTGGAGACGACGGTTTGAATCCACTACTTGGCTAATTTCTTTCCATGGGTTCATGATAATCATTACGACAGAATATATTTCCTTCCTCTCTCACCGCTAATTATTGTTTTTCCGATAGTGACGTGGAAAGCGGTCGGTGGCTCGGGAAGAACATTGTACGAAATTCTGGTAAAAGCATCCCAAAGAAGGCATGAATAGCTGTACTGGCCACTTCTCCCACAAGGTTTTCAAAACCCTTCACCACCGGAGTCGTTAAAATTGAGATTGTGTACTAAAGAATAAACCCATGGCATTGCTGCTGGCCTTTGATCGACGATGTCCACTAAAGCTCCAAAAAGTCGCACTAAGCATTGCTAGGGTTAATCCGAGATGTTACAGTACAAATAGTCAAGAGGCAATCCGGTCATTATAAACCATGTCAAGTCATTTTCCGTACCATGTTTCTTCTTGCGGAGTTGCTCTATAACCTGCCCTTTACCTACTTCTAGATAATAATCTCTAATGAATAAATAGTAATTTGCGATTAGTAGAATATGTGAACACGTTTATACTGTGGGCTTATTTGCGGACCCGTTCTTGACATCGATATACAGCGGTGCTTCCATAAATCGATACCCCACGGCGCTTTTTCACACTAAAGCAAATGGATATAATAGTAGACAATTCATTTCTTGTACCAATTGCAGATTTATTTTGTTTTTGTACATTTACGGTACAGCCGACATATATTTTCAGGCAAACCATTTTTAGCAGCAACTGCTCCTTTTCCAACGATGAATTGGATTATAATCTAAGCTTTTTTTTTTTTTAGATATCTACTCGTACATGTGCTTACCTTGCTTCTGCTGCTGCAAAACCCTTTACCAGAACTTTATTTTTGACAAGTGCAAATTGAAACCATTTGCAGATTACAAAATAAAAGAGGCTCAAATGATAGGATTTGTCGTAGAAAAGGGTAGAATACATTGTGGGACAAGGAAAAAATGTTGGTTACCAGCATTTTCTCCTTCTCTCACTATATTTTCAAAATCCTTTTTCCTTAAGGTCGTTAAATTTCGGGATAGTATGGTAAAGGGCTAAGGAAATGGCATCTTTGTTTAAATGTAAGTGATTATACTTAACCCTTATCCTGCTGAATAAAAGAAATGAAACTTTCAAGCCGACAGTATAAGCCTAAAATTTTCCCGTTTCAAGGGTATTTCTGGAGGAAAGATATCTCTTTATCGGACAGGGTAGATCAAAGATCAGACTGCACGTTTTGTGCAGTCTGATCTTGATCTACGCTGTCCGCAAAAGGTCCGTGGGTCGCGATAAGCAGCCTAAGGGTTAATATATATATACATATGAGCATTGCATCTCTGTAGCGCATTACATCGAGCAAGTCATCACATAGTTATGGATCCGTGAAATCGATTTTGTCTACCAACGGACTGAATCGAACGTAGGAAAGCCCTTGGACATGCAGAAAATTTACAAAAAGCAGTTTCGATAAAGGTCAGCGTGCTCGGACTGGGCAGCTTGACCTGAGTCAATACTCTTTGCAGATGCTTTAAACCCCCTTTTTACAGAGCATGGTTAATATCTTTTTAAAATTTGAGCATAACAAAACAATTGATTGACTGCCTGACTGACCGGCAGACCGACCACGACCGATCGATCGATTGATCGATCGATTGATTGATTGATTACTAAATTAGAGGGGAACTGCTATACATTATTGGAAATATTCTGTAGAGCTGATCTATGCTTCGCTTTGTCCAGAGTTTGTCAACATGTCAGGCAGTTATAAGATCATGTTGGATACACAAATACGTGTGAAAACATTATGACAAAAGGACAAATGCTCATAGAGAGCAATTTGTCCTTTTGCCAAAATGTTTTACAAAGTGGACAGTTGCAGACAAAAAAAATCAAGAAAGAGAGAGAGAGAGAGAGAGAGAGAGAGAGAAACTTTGCTAGTTGTAAAATAAAACAACAACAACAGCAACAAAAAACTGAACATCATGTTTCATTCACCTCTTTAAGTTCAACAACGTACATCCGGAGTGACTCACTCCTTAAAGATGGTTATTCAGATTTTATGATCAAACAAAACTTCAAAAAATGTTTTATCACTTATTTTCAATAAGGTGATTGCTGGCAAACCCTCAACTTATTTCGCCCCAGAAATTCGCAAAGCCTTTTGGGAATGCCACATGATCAACAACACGCTGCGATTACGTTGGACCGTATTCTAACACAGACGATGACGTCATATCTGGTCTTATGAAAGTAGAAGGGGTAAACGACTATCCCATTGTTTAAAAGTACCTTTTTTTCTTTCGTTTCATTTGCAGAGGAAAATAATTTCGTTGTACTTGTCATGTTTAGAAAAAAATGATTCACGACAAAAAAAAAAAAAATGGAATAGGCCCATTAATTAGGTTCTTTTTGGACTTTTGTGTGTGTGTGTTTTTTTTTCTGCGAATTAAATTTTTAGTTAAACTGTGATAAGTGTCAGAAAAAAAAAATCTGTACACGTAAAGGAACTAGTAAGTTATACGCATTAAAAAGATGCAAAGTTGGCGTTCAAATAAAAGGTTGGTCGCTTTGCAGTTGGTATCCCGCGTCTATCTTTATGAGATCAAATATCACGTCATCGTTTGTATTTGAATACGATTAAAAATAAATACGACTCGTGTTATTAAATGTGTGACATCCCCTAGATCATTTCGAAATTCCTACGCTAAGTCTAAATATACATAAAGAGGATACACAGCCAATTACTGAAATACCATTTAAATGTTTTTTCCTTACATTTGTCTTTCTTCTTTACAGACGGTTTGCCAGGTATCGACTTACTTGATCCAGTGATGAATCAATTTTAAATCTTGTTGGGATTACAAAAGTTTGAATAGACCCCTTTAAAATAAGATTTGATTTAAAGAGATAGTTTATATGATAAAAGCAGTAGAAACTTTTGTCAATGGGGTAGGCAAACATAGTCAAGTGGATTGTATTAACACTAGTGTATAAATCAAGATATTCTCTTTAAGTTTGTTATTGTTGGTTCAGCAGTGTTTGAAACCCCGTCCGAGTTGTTTTTATCTTGGAGGGGGCTGGGGTTGATAAATTGTGCAACACTGTGGGGCCCGAGAGGTTAGCTCGGTGGTTCAGACTCGAGACCTGGTGGTTGCGGGTTCGATACCCGGTTGAAGCAAACTTTCTTTTCCGTGATTTTTCTCCACTCACCTCTGATGTACGTGAGAAAAGTAGTCAGTACCTTGGAAAAAAGCTGTGTCAGTACTGGTGTGAGAAAGCCAGGAAACACATGCGTAAGTGCACTGACAGCTATGATATGACCTAATCTGTTTAAACGGCGTTAAACTCCAATACAAACAAACAAAGAGGGTTTTTAAGATGGCTGTGCTGGCCAGCTCCGAGAAGAGAGAAAGAGAGAGAGAGAGAGAGAGAGAGCCGTAAGACATAATGTGTTTCCTTTCTCCTGACGAGACTTTCATTAGGCGATGCATACTAGGCAGCAAGTCTTTCGGCTAGCACAGTAGCTCTGCCGGGACGTTAAGGATCAGTAATTCAAATAAAATATTCTAATCTGTTAAGAAGAATGGCTCCTTTTCCTAGCACTTATTTTTATAGTAGCTGCCTTAGGGTCTTATCTAAATGCTTGTGCATTGAATCAATCTTTTACCAAACAATTCCGTGTTTTATCGACCCTGGGGTAGAAGGCGTTTGATCCTACGGTTTTTTACCCCATCACAGACATATTCCATCGATTGAGTCACATTTCATTTGTCAACTGAAAATCCTTTGGATTTCGAAAAGTCTAAAATCGTGTTGTTTTGTTTGGGGTTATGGTATATAAGAACTACTGTTTGCTAGTTTGTATGGTGTTTAACATTATTTCAGTTACATGGCGGCGGCCAGTGGACCTATTCATGCTTTCCTAGGGTTTCTTTTACTATTGCTTCGCACAATATTCTTACCAAGCCACTGTTTGTTTCACACATAACCGTCGTCAAAACAGTGATCATTGGTGGAAGAGGGATGAATCCTGTCGCAATGATTATCAACAATTCTCGGCATGAAATTTACCCGAGCTGTGGTTTCGAACGTGCGACCCTCTAGTTTTAAGCCATTTACATTACCGACTAAGCGACAGGACTCGGCGGTTAGAGGGTTACCTCTTTAACAAACAACAAACTTTTAGACTTGTCCAAATTGAAAGCATTTGTAGATGACAAATTAACTTAGGCTAAAGTAATGAGGTTTCCCTCCGAAAGGGTAGAAAACACTGTGGGAAAAGAAGAAAATGCTGGCTTCCAGCATTTTCTTCTTTTTCCACATTGTTTTCAAAAGCCTTCCTCACCAGGATCGTTAAAACTCGGGACTGTTTTGTAAAGGGTTAAAAAACGACTTGGGGTATCGAATACCTTTTCCTAACATAGAATCTTAGTATTGGATATTTAAACTTGTTAACCGGTAAACGCGTATTTATTAGCATATCGAACACCGTATAGTTTATTATGAAAAACCGGTGTTGGTTTTTTTGCAAATATAATATTCGTTTTTAAAGGGACCGTGTTTTATGACATTCTTTTTTCATAAAATGAATTTTAATCGCACATGGACTGGTGAAATAAGTGTGTAATAAAAGCGAGTGTTATACTTAAAAGGGAATATTTATGGAATGTTTTTGGGCAATTAATATTTTCTTTTGCTCTGTTGGCTGTATGTAATGGATTTTAAGTTTATGTCACAAACTTGCCTGTGTTTGTTTGGATTACTAAATAATTATTTTTCTGCTCTTTAATTTTTTTCACTGGTAAGGTAAGTGTTTTTCTAGCATTATTATTATCATTATCATCATCTTTATCATCATCATCATCATGGTCGTCGCCGTCTTCATCAGAACTTGGGTATTATACTGTAAGCCGAGCCCTGGTCGCTCAGGTGGTACAGTACAGGACTTGAGAACAGGGTTGTAACTAGTTTGAATCCCCAGCTTGGCAAATTTCTTTCCCTTGATTGACGATAGCCATTGCGACAGGATTCATTTCTCACTCACCGCTGATCATTGTTTAGACGATGGTTATGTGGAAAAGCAGCCAGTGGCTTGGGAACAATATCATGCGAAGTACTGGCAAAATAAACTGATGAAAAACATGGATAGGTGCACTGGCCGCCGCGATATAACTAAAATGATGTTTAAAACGGCGTTAAACATCAATCAATCAATCGATCAATCGATCGATCAATCGATCAATCAATCAATCAATGACCTTATATTTCGATATGCACGTATGTTCGAGAGAAGTAGCAAGGTTGATTTATTCTTTAACCCCCCCTCCTATCTTTACCTTTGAATCATCTACCAAACTCTGTACCAGGCGACAAAATAATATTGCACCTGTCGAAATTGAAAGCATAATCAGACGACATTCTAAATGAGACCCAACTCGTGCAGTTGGTCTTTGAAAGGGTAGAACACTTTGTGGAATCGTTTGGAATGTAAACCCATGGGACATTTAGGTAAAAGCTTAAATTATCGCAAGTGACCACTCGTGAACAAGTAGAAAACATTATGGGAAAAGGAGAAAATGCTGGTTACCAACATTTTCTACTTTTCCCACAATGTTTTCCAGGGCCTTTTCGAAGGTAAAATTATGGGACTATTTGGGAAAGGGTTGAATTATCGCAAGTCAACACAAATGAAAAGCAGCCTTTCTCAGTCTATCAGAAAACTAATTTATTACATTTGAACAATGAATTCACGTTTGTTTATAAATGACGTAGTTTAACAACGGTTTTAACCTTCGATTATTTTTAATCTCTCACTTCCACGACGGGCAGTATAAATGCCATTTGCGGATAATGCAGTTGAAGATCAGACTGCACAGAACGTGCAGTCTGATCTTTAATCTACACCGTCCGTTACTTAGTTCTGACTGACTGACTGACTGACCGTTCGACCGACCGACCGACCGACCCGTTGTTTGATTTAGTTGTCTATTCATTTTGAAAGTAACAAGTTAGCCCATTCCTTCTTTGGACGGAGTTTATTTACGTGTTGTGATTGGTTGCTAAAGGTCTCGTCCCTAAAGGCAAAAACAAGAACTTTGCAGACTGCATAGATCAAATTTAGACTGAACAGAAAGTGCAATCTGATCTTGGATCTATACCATCCACTCGTTTCATCAATCATATAAGATAAAGGAAAAATATATTTGAATGTCAGTGGATTGTATTTTCGGTCGTCGAAAGAGGTCGATATTATATAGGAACCATGCTCTGACAAAAGGGGCTTAATGCATCTCCGTGATGCATGATACCGAGCGAGTCATCGGATAATTATGGATCCATCATAGACACTTAAAAAAAAAAAAAAAAAAACTGGCTCAATCATGAGGTAGACAGGTCCTTTGAAACACAGAAATTTGACCAATAGCGAAAAGTTTCTGCTCAGGTCAGCCTGCGCGGACTGCGCAGGCTGACCTGGGACGATACCTTTCGCAGATGCATTAAGCCCCCTTATCACAGAGCACGACTCATATATTTTGGGCAGAAAGGGTCAAAATATAATCAGGTATACTTTAAGCTGAATTAAATACCCGAATATTGACGTTTTTGTGTGTATATTGACAACTGACAAAAACATAAAACGTAGCTGTAAAAAGACTTTAACAGTTTAACTCTTTTACTGGCATATACGACTTAATTGGTTTTTGCGGACGGCGTTAATCAAAGATCAGACTGCACAAAACGTGGATCTTGGATGTACATCGTCCGCTATCTGGTGTAAAACTTTGACCAGGATCAAGTTCAGAAGCGGTGTAAATGTGTAAAAAAGTAAAATCTTTTTAGTTGAAGTGAGTGAGTGAGTGCGTGAGTGAGTGAGTGAGTGAGCGAGTGGGTGGGCGAGCGAGCGAGCAAATGAAAGGTGGCTTACACTGCTTTCAACATTATTTCAGTCATATCACGGCGACAGCTCACATATTCATGTTCGTCTTGGGTATCACTAGTACTATGCAAGGCTTTGATGTGTCTTGCCCAAAGACACTTCCACGAAAAACTCAGTGCTCTCAGTTAAGATCGAATCCTGTCACAATGAGTATCAAAAGTCCAGAACTGAATGCATAGCCCTATAGCTCAGTCGGTAATATACTTGACTTGAGAGAAGTGGGTCGCTGGTTCGAATTGCCAGTTTGGCTTAATTCCTTCCGAAGATTAGTGCATCATGGTAGTCATGGTGACAGCATTCATTCGTCCTTCACCGCTGAACATTGTTTCGACGATGGTTTTGGTGGAAAGCAGCCAGTAACCTGGGAAGAATATTGTGCGGAGTACTAGTAAAAGGAACTCCAGAAAAGTTGATGGATAGGTGTACTGACCGCTGCGGTATATCTGATTTAGTGTTGAAAACGGCGTTAAACACTGTGGAAAAAACATGAACGAATGAGAGAACAAAACCAAACCAAATGGAAAAAAAAAATGAAAAAAAAACTCTAGGACTGAAATTAAAAATGGACGAACCAATTTCGAAACACAGTCTTCTTAAATTTACATACGCACAAAAAATACTTAATCAGGGATTTGTGGAGAATTCTTTTCAACCTTATTATCGCGTCTAATTAACCCTTTACCGAGCGATCCCGAATTTTAATGACGAGGACGGATTTTGAAAACATTGTGGGAAAAGGAGAAAATGCTGGTAACCAACATTTTCTCCTTCTTTCACTTGCAACGTTTTACACTAATTTAAAGACAACTGACAAGCATGTCATTAAACCACATTTAGTTTGTTGTCTGGAAACTTTTTCAGTTTGGAAGTGACTAAAATTTTGTCTTCTAGTAAGAAGAAACCTTTTGTGACCGAGATTTTGGTTTTCGTTTAGTTCTTTATAGATACAATGTAGAATGTTAACATTTCCTAATTACATTATGAAATCAAGAGCATCGCATGCGGGTGCCGACGCTCGGCAGCAGTTGCTTTTAGTCAAAATCCTACGTCGAAAAGAGGGTTTAACTATGTCAAAAATATTTGAGCCATGCTCTGGCAAAAGCGAGCTTAATGCATCTGCGAAAAGTTTCGGCTTAGGTCGGCCTGCGCTGACCTGGGCCGAAACTTTTCGCTATTGGTCAATTTTCTGTTTGTCAAAGGACCATTCTACCTTATGATATAGTTGGTTGTTTGACAAAATGGATCTTATGTATCCCTAGTCATGTTATGGTTTGCTGGGTATAATGCATAACGGAGATACGTTAAGCCCCCTTTTGCCAGAACATGGCTCATTGATGGTTACCTGCCCTTGTTGTATAGTTTCCCTTTTGATAGTTAACAAGTTGTCCTTGCATAAGTAAATATATTCAATAATGTCAGAGATACGAGCAGTATAAAATGTTTTTGAAAATTCTAAGTAATACAAGGGGCATATCTGTGTCAAAAATATCTTGATGGTTGTCCGCCCCTGTTTTATGGGTTCCTCTGTTGATAGTCAACAATTAGTTTGAGATTGAAGTAATGTCAGAGATCTTATAAAATGTCAAAGTTTTTGTATGACGACGACGTAGACGACGATGCAGACGACGACAGGGCTATGACAATACCCCGACTTTTTTTTCGAATACAGCTGGGCTAAGGGTCATGAAGTTTAGACTTGAAGCGAAATGCTTGTTACCAGCATATTCTCCTTTACCCAAAATTGGTTAAAATACCGGGGTCTATATTCATCAACCATTCTTAAGAACATTCTTAGTCTTATTCTCCAAGATTTTCTAAATTTGAAAGTAACACAACTTCTATTTGGCTAAACCAAATGGTTTAGCCAATCAGAAGTTGTGTTACTTTGAAATTTAGAAAATTCTGGAGAACAAGTCTGAGAACGATCCTAAGAATGGTTGGTGAATACGAACCCAGATTGGTTGGTAAAGATCATTATGTATAGCATTTACCGACGAACAATCAAATGCGGCTCAATAAATGAGATTTGAATTCGAAACAATAGAAACACTATGAAAAGGAGAAACTAGGAAAGGAAAAGGCTACCAGCATTAACTCCTTTCTCCACAGTATTTTCAAGAGTCTCTTTCGTAGGCTTGATAAACCTTGGGATTGTATGGTAAAGATGTTAATGCAATTATGTGGTGAAAATGTGGCCAGTTTTTAACCTTTTACCAAAAAAAAAACCCTTATTTTGATACTACCTTAAGGGGGTAAACACTTTTGAAAACATTGTAGGAAAATAAGAAAATGCTGGCTACCAGCATTTTCTCCTTTTCCCACATCATTTCCGACTCCTTCAAAGACAAATTCCGTCATCTGGGACTTATTTAATTTCGTCGTGCGACAAATACTTTTCAATATGGAAAGATTTAAACATGTCTGTCGTCCAGCAAAGGCTTAAACTGTGGGTCAGAATTCATCAACTTTTCTTAACCCTTAGGCTGCTAGGTGCGACTTAAGGACCTTTAGCAGCCAGTGTTGATCAAGATCAGACTACACAGAACGTGCAGTTTGATCTTGGATCTACACTGTCTGATAAGGTGAAATTTTTTAAAGCAACAAGCACTTTGTAATCGCAGTATTTCGGTCTATAATATTGGCTGGAAATCTTCATTCTATATTTATTTAGCAGTTGAAGGGTTAGGAATATTCTTCGTCTAATGCTCACGAATTTTATAGATTTTAAAGTAACAAAATGGTTTAGCCAATCAGAAGTTGTGTTTTAGCCAATCAGAAGTTCTTCAGTATAAGACTGAGAATATTATTATGAATGGTTGGTGTATACGGACACAGGATATTTCGTACATTATGAAGTAAACGATAAAGCCGTCCACAAAATTGCTTTGCGTGGGGCCGTGTTCCATTCAGGGTTTTGTAATTATCTCCGTCGTTCTTTATTTTCTAATTTACTTTCGCTCGCAATTAACTCTCTAGCAGACGACAAAACCTTTAGACCCGTCCAAATTCAAAGCATTTGCAGACGACACATTCAATATGCCTCAAATGTTGGGGAATTGTCTTTAAGATTGATAGGAAACATCGTTGGAAAAGGAGAAAATGCTAGTTTTCATTTTCCAACAATGTTTTCAAAAACTTTTTTCTTATGAGTCTTTAAAAGTCAGAATTCTCTGAAAAAGGGTCAACTTTTCACCTGTTACAATGTTCGACCCCTTTGTCAATACTGTGTGTAACTTATGTATGAATAGCTACTTTCTCCTAAGAATTGTCAAAAAATGAATTTCTCCTTTTCCTATAAGGTTTTCGGAACAATTGAACCTGGAAACTATTTTCCAGTGTGAAAAATCTAATGTTCAGCTTGACCTGATGTTCAGTTCAACCTTTAGGTTGCTAAGCGCTACTCAAGGACCTTTTGCTGACAGTATAGATCAAGATCAGACTGCTCAGAACGTGCAGTCTGATCTTAGATCTTCACTGTTCGATACGAAGATATTTTCCCCCAAAATACACCTTCGAAATAGCCACATTTAGGTTTTAACTATTGGCTTGAAAGTTTCATTTCACTTATTTAGCAGTTTGAGGGTTAACATTACAGCGAAACATTTCAAATTTGCTTTATAATTGCAAATCTTAACTCTTTACCAAACGACAAATTTTAGACTGGTCCAAATTGAAAGCATTTGCAGACGACAAAATAAATGTAACTGAAAAATTGAAAATTGTTTTAGGTAGGATAGAAAACATTGTGGGAAAAGGAGAAAATGCTGGTTACCAGGATTTTCACCTTTTCCCACAAGGTTTTCAAAGAACCTCTTTCACAGGGTCGTTAAAAGTCGGGATTGTGTGGTAAAGAGTTAATCAAGGCCATTTTTTGGCTGATCAGAGCTAAACAATTGAACTCTGTTACATACTTGGGAATTTTATTTTAAATCCAGCGTTCAACTGAACATGTGGTCCGAATCTTTAGCTCTTTCACTGCCAATGACACCCTGGATAGCTTTTGCGGACAGCGTAGATCAAGGTCAGACTTGGATCTACTCCGTTCGCTATTTGATGATAATCTTTAACCAAAACAAGTTCAATTGAAACGAAAAAGATACTTATAGACTGCAAGAAAAGTCGGCTCCATTTGGTTTGCAGCGAAAGAGTTAAACTTTGCTGAATAATTCAAATATTCAATTAGACACAATATTCAGCTAAACATTGAAGCTTAACATTTCAACTTTACCAAATAATTCAGAATGTTCAGTTATACCGAATGATCAACTTTACATTACAGCTGAACATTAAAGCTTTGCTAAATAGTTTAGAAGGTTCAGTTAGACTTAATGTTCAACTTTACATTACAGCTGAACATTAAAGTTTTGCTAAATAGTTTAGAAGGTTCAGTTAGACCGAATGTTCAACTTTACATTACAGCTGAACATTAAAGTTTTGCTAAATAGTTTAGAAGGTTCAGTTAGACTTAATGTTCAACTTTACATTACAGCTGAACATTAAAGTTTTGCTAAATAGTTTAGAAGGTTCAGTTAGACCGAATGTTCAACTTTACATAACAGCTGAACATTAAAGTTTTGCTAAATAGTTTAGAAGGTTAAGTTAGACCAAATGTTCAACTTTACATAACAGCTGAACATTAAAGCTTTGCTAAATAGTTTAGAAGGTTAAGTTAGACCAAATGTTCAACTTTACATAACAGCTGAACATTAAAGCTTTGCTAAATAGTTTAGAAGGTTCAGTTAGACCGAATGATCAACTTTACATTACAGCTGAACATTAAAGCTTTGCTAAATAGTTTAGAAGGTTAAGTTAGACCGAATGTTCAACTTTACATTACAGCTGAACATTAAAGCTTTGCTAAATAGTTTAGAAGGTTCAGTTAGACCGAATGTTCAGCTGAACATTACAGCTCAACATTCAAACTTTGCTATCTATGTAATTCGGAATGTTCAGTTAGAATATTTAGCTCAACATTACAGCTCAGCATTCAAACTGAGCTTTGTAAATGAGCCATGCTGTGTGAAAAAAGGGCTTAATGCATCTGCGGAAAGTATCGACCCAGGTCAGCCTGTGCAGTCCGCGTAGGCTGACCTAGGTCGAAACTTTTCGCTATTGGTCAGTTTTCTGTATGCCCAAGGACAATTCTACCTCATGATTCAGTCGGTTTTTAACCCTTAGGCTGCTTATCGCGACCCACCGACCTTTTGCGGACAGCGTAGATCAAGATCAGACTGCACAGAACGTGCAGTCTGATCTTTGATCTACACTGTCCGATAAGGAGGTATCTTTCCTCCAAAAATACCTTTGAAAGAAGAAAGTTTTCGGCTTCTACTATCTACTATAAAGTTTCATTTCATTTATTCAGCAGGACAAGGGTTAAAAGAAGTAGCTATCATGGATCCATAATTATGTGAGGGCTTGACTGGTATCATGCATTACGGAGATTTATTAAGCACCCTTTTTCCAGAGCATGGCTCAATTTAGAGTGTTTAGTTAGACCGAAAATTGAGCTAAACATCCCAGCTCAACATTCAACTTTGCTTTATATTTCAGAATGTTCAATTAGACTGAATATTCAGCTAAACATCACAGCTCAACATTCCAATTTTGCTATTTTATCTCAACATTTTAATTAGAATTAGACAGCCGGAGCGAATGTTCAGTAAAACATCACAGCTAAACATCCAGACTTTGCCATAGAATTTAGAATGTTCAGTCAGACCGACTTTTCAGCTAAAAACCTAACAGCTAAACATTCAGACTTTTCTATATAATTCAAAATATTCAGTTAGATTGAATTATCGGCTAAACATTATTGCTCAATCTTCATAAATTGCTGTAAATTCAGAATGTTTTGTATAGGCCTACTGGCCAACTTAACCCTTTCCCAAACAAGCCCTGGTTTTCACGTGTCTGTTGTACAAGTCTTTTGAAAACACTGTGGGAAAAGGAGAAATTGCTCGTAACGAGCAATTTCTCCTCTTCCCACAGTGTTTTCTACCCTTTTTGAGACCTTTCTGCCATTTTCATCAATTTTAAAATTGTCGTCTGCAAACTCTTTCAATTTGGACCAGTCCAAAATTTGTCGTTTGGGAAAGGGTTAATACAGTATCACAAAATTAAGTTTCACTCAAAAAATGGAATGTTCAACAAGCCCGAATCTTTAGCTAAAACTATTTGGAATAGCCAATCATTAATTGTGCTACTTTCTCAAACTATAGAGTTAGACCAAGGTTTACATTAGAATGGTTATTGAATATGACCCCGGTTGTAACCCTTATCCTGCTAAATAAGTTAAATAAACTTTCAAGCCGATAGTAAAAACCCAAATAATGCTATGTTAAACTTATATTTTGGGAAAAAATATCTTCTTATCGGACAGCGTAGAACGAAGATCAGACTGCACGTTCTGTGCAGTCTGATCTTGATCTACACTGTCCGCAAAAGGTCAGCGAGTTACGCTAAGCAACTTAAGGGTTAAGCGACCACCCCAACGTAAAAAAATAATCTGTTTCTCTAACCGCAGGTGGTTGTTAAACACAGACAAGTTTATATTCAAAACCAGGAGATTTGTGCTCAAAATAATGGCTGCTCATTACAGGAAGCTAATTTAAATAAACGGTCTTTACTTTACCCTTATCCTTCTAAATACGTGAAACGACACTTTCAAGTAAAAGCCCAGATTTTGCTATTTCAAAGGTAGTTTTAGGGGGAAAGTATCTCCTTATTGGACAGCGTAGATCCATTATCAGACTGCACGTTCTGTGCAGTCTGATCCTGATTTACAGTCTGCAAAAGGGCCGTGAGTCGCGCTAAGCAGCCTAGGGGTTAACATAAGTTTGGTGTATATCATCCGGAATCCCGGGTTTGATCCTCGCTTGAAGCTTCAAGTATTTCGTGGTAATGTTCCTAGGCAAAACTCTTTAGAGCCCTAGCTTATTACTGGTGAAATCTAAAATACACATGAATAGAAAGGCTATGGCCATGACGTGACAGAAACATTGTTGAAAGAGGAGCAAAACATCATACAATCGAACAATCAACGTGCTTGTTAATTTCAAACTTATTTTACGGGTCGCACACCTTAACTTTTAGGGTATGGATACCTACTTCATGACATTATCAATAATCTGAAATTTCTTCATATTGTTCACAGCACAGCTTATTGGCCACACTTGACTTAATGGAAAGAATAACTTGGTTAACCCTTGAGCGCCAAATGAATGAACCCTTTACCAGACAATCCCGTATTTTAACGACCCTCGAAGAAGAAAGCTTTTCAAAACATTTGTGGGAAAAGAAGAAAATGCTGGTAACCAGCATTTTCTTCTTTTTCTACAAATGTTTTCTGCCCTTTCAAAGACTACATTTCGTCATTTGAGCTACAGTGAGTTTTGTAGTCTGGAAATGCTTTCAAAATGGGCAATCTATCTCAATTATCGACCCCTAAACAATAGATAAATGACATTTTGAATAAGTCAAATAATACACAGACATTGTATTACTAAGACCGTTCTGGTCATTATGCCTCTTCGAATAACTAACAATGTAGATCAAGATTAGACTTAATGTTTTACATTTTCTGTGCTGCCCGATCTGTCTATACACGGTCTGCAAAGCGAGCTTCTATCGATGAGCGTGGTATTTGAAGGGTAAAGTTCATTATGCCGTGGTTACATTGATTTATCTATCCGAAGTACAAAACACCCCTAACACCGGTTAACGTTCAAATTTCGCTTTGCGTTTTACTCCCTGTTTATTTCTGCAGCAACAAGAAGTAAGCAGAGGATTTTCAATGACAAAGTCATTTCTTTGTTTAGTATTACCGAACAATCCCGTGTTTTAACGACCATCCTTTCAAAACATTGAGAGAAAAGGAGAAAATGCTGGTGACCAGCATTTTCTCCGCTTCCCACATTTTTTTCTGTCCTTTCAAAGAAAAATTCTCTCATCAGAAACACTTTGATTTGTCGTCCGCACATGCTTTCAAATTGGACACGTATAAGATTTCGTTCACTGGTCATGGTTTAATTACAGGTCTACTCTGTTCGATATGGAGAGATATTTTCATAGACGAAAACAAGTTTTTAGTACAGGACAAAATGTATATCGATGCCGCACTCTAATTCTTTAACTTTCAAAAATCGAAAGAAAACAGAAGTTCGAACCCGAAACATTCGTTAAAAGTAAATAATTGAGCCATTCTATTTGAAAAGGGGGCTTAATCCATCTGTGAAAATTAACGACCCAGGTCAGCCTGCGCAGTTTGCGAAGGCTGACCTGGTCCGAAACTTTTCGCTATTGGTCAGTTTTCTACGTGTCAAAGGACCAGTCTACACCATGATTCAGATGGTAGTTAAAAAAGTGGCTATTATGGATTCATAATTATAAGCTGTCTTGCTTGGTATCATGCATCAAGGAGATACAGTAAGTCCCGTTTTCATAGAGAATTAATTAAGTTAATCTACAGACTTACATGCAAATGAATGATTTAATTTCCCTTTTAAGTAGCATAGAACTAGATTTTGGCCCAATTTTTTTGGAAGTACAGGAAGTTGATATTGTGTAAAGAAAAACTAGGAAGGACGTGAGAGTTTACCCTTAGTGGGTGTTTGTGTGTGGGGAGTTTCTCCGCTGGGATTCGAAATCATGACCTTCCAAACCGTAACTCAGCTACTCTACCAACTGAGCTCAGTCGGTAGATTACAGGACTAGAGAACAGGGGTTCGCTGGTTCGATCCCCGGCTCGGCCAATTTTTTCGAAGGATTGATGATAGTCATTGCGACAGGATTCATTCCTCTCTCACCGCTGATCATTGTTTTGACGATGGTTGTGCGGGAATAGAAGCAAGTGGCTTCTAAAGCATATTGTGCGTAGTACTGTTAAAAGAAACTCTAGGAAAGCAAAGACAGGTGCACTGGCCGTCGCGATATAACTGAAATAATGTTGAAAATGGGGAGAAACACCATACAATCAATTAATCATACAATCAATTGAAATGTATTTATCCTTTGTTATCCTGTTACAAACGGAAACGGAAATGTTGCTGAAGAAATTCCAATATCTGGGTAATTTCTCGTGTTTCCAGAACGTATGCCTGTCTATATCTTAGTTTTAAGGCCATCTCTGTACGAAATTAAAAGTTATCAGTCTATTTTGCAAAACCAAAATCTGGTTGGATGCCTCTTTAACTCCGAACCAAACGACACAATTTTAGTCTTGTCTAAATTGAAAGCATTTGCAGACAAGAAATTAAACATGAGTCAAATGATGAACTGTGACCGTGATAGGGATGACAACGTTGTGGGAAAAGGAGAAAATGCTGGCCAGCATTTTCTGCTTTTCCCACAATGTTTTTAAATGGTCTACTTCTCAGAGTCGTTTAAACTCGAGATCGTGTGGTAAAGGGTTACAAGTGCACGGGTACTTACGAAAAAGAAAAGCCTGCATGTGGAAGAGTTTTCGGATCGTTAGATGTCGGCAGTTTTTGCGTGTTTCTGATCACTTCACCCAGTGATTTTCTGGTTACAAAAAGTAAAAGAGAGCTTTTTGAATAATTGATGGTCTTGCACCATCACGCAATTATAAAGTGTTTAGATCCGTTTGAGATAGGGGTCACTCAAGATTTACCCATCAGTGTCAAGGAATCAGGGCCCAAACTCAACTATTAATCTTAACTCGTATTCAGTGTCTATTTTTTAAAAAACTTTACCACATGAAAAAATGTAAGACTCGTCCAAATTGAAAGCATTTGCAGACGACAATGTCACTGTGGCTCAAATAATATGATATTTCTTTGATAGGGTAGAAAACATTGTGGGAAAAGGAGAACATGCTGGTTACCAGCATTTTCTCCTTTTCCCACAATGATTTTCAAAAGGCTTCATCCTCGGGGTCGTTAAAACCTGGGATTGTGTGGTAAAGGGTTAAAAAAATTTAAATTTCACTGTCCATTTGCTTCAGCCAATCAGAAAAAGGTTACTTTCTTTGTTTGGAATTAGTCTAAGAATGCTGTCAAGAATGATTGGTGAGATATGGTCCGAGTGCGCAGACTCATTTTCGGAGTGAAGTTGAGTTTGTTATTTGAGACGCATTTCGCTTACATTAACAGACGTTAGTTACGTTCTCAAATCCTGAGCTGAGACAACGTTTCAGATTCATCTCAGCAAAATAATGGACTAAACTAAGTTAATAGACTTAAGTCTTTTATTTTGCGGATGTCAACTTCGAGAGCGTTACGAAAGTCTCTTTATGTTAGTGAAACGCGTCTCAAATAACCATTCAAGTTAAGTCAGAAAATGTGTCCATTTGTGGATTTGAGCAAAATAAGCTTACAAGGTAGGTAACCAGCATTTGCTCTTTTTCCCACACTGTTTTTTACACATTCGTTGGTAGACCCCATCTTTTTTAGCCAGGTTTGATTTTTCGTTCACAAATGCTTTTGGTTTGGATCAGTCCAATTTTTTCTGTCGTCTGGTTATAAGCTAGGTGGAAGTCTTTCATCTTTTGTACTTAAAAAAACAGTGTAGGAAGATAGGAGAAAATGCTGGTAACCAGCATATTCTCCTTTTCCTACAATGTTTTCTACCCTTTCATTGACAAATCCTATCATTTTTATAGCGGAGTGTAAATTTCCGTCTGCAAATACTTTGAATTTGGACAAGTTTGATCGTCTGGTTATGAGTTTGTCAGCAGTCTTTTATCTTTTGTACTTGAAAAGAAAACTACATTAATGTTTAATTACTGGCGAAATGAAATACTGGCCTTCAAATCGATATGCGAGTAATGGTATACCTCGGTATAAACTATAAACGTAAACAGAATTTATTCGATAATTGGGCAACGGATACCGAGACCAGTAGCTTAGACGATTTCCTACTGGACTTAAAACAAGGAAGGCGCTGGTTCGAGTTCCCAGCTCGACCAATTTCTGTTCGAGGATTGATGATAGTCATTGCGACAGGATTCATTCCTCTCCCACTGCTGATCACTCTTGTACGATGGTTATGTGGGAAAGCAGACTGGGTTGGGAAGAACATTGTGTATATTCATGTATTTCCTAGGTTCCACCATTTCTAGGCTAGTGCTCTGAAGCGTCTTGTCCTTCGAAGGATTAGGGAGGGGGTGTGGTTCAGTGCTTAAACCTTTGCAAAAAATCTCGTGTTTCAACGACCCTGAGAATAAAGGCGTTTGAAAACAATGTTTTCAAAAATCTCATTCCTTAGGGTCGTTTAAATCGGGGACTGTGTTTCAATGGAATACAGGAACATTAGATAAAGATGTTTACTAATAAGAAGCATGAAAAAAGTGAAATCCACTCAGAAATATAATTTATTATCCATAAAAGCTAGTTCGTGTGATCTTCTGTTTTTAAGAACTTCACGGGAGAGTTCCAATTGAAGTGTCTTAATGGAAAATTCTCGATGCACCGTGTAGGTTTTCTTTTTTTTTAAATGTTATTTACGACGAAGTGACTGACACGTCGGACTGCCGAGCCTAGGGGCTAATTCGGTAAGGCACTTAGCTTGTAATCAGGGGATCGAAGCGTAGTCGGTCGCGTACAGGACTTGAAAACGAGGGGTCGCCAGCTTGAATTCACAGCTCGGCCAGTTTCACTGGTGATAATCCATGATTGCGACAGGATTCATTCCTCTCTCATCGCTGATCATTGTTTCGGCGATGGTCAAGTGGCAAAGCAGTTAGTGGCTTGTAGTACTGGTAACATAAACTCCAGGAAAAGATGGATAGGTGCACTTGCCCTGCGATAACATTGAAATAATATTGAAAACGGCATTAAACACCATGCATTTAATCAGTCGTAATCAGGGGCTCGCATGAACCTGAGCCATGCTCTGTGAAAAGGGGGTTGGATGCTTTTTAAAAAAAAAAAATATCGACTCAGGTCAGCCTTCGCAGTCCTTGCAGGCTGACTTGGGCCGAAACTTTTTGCTACTAGTCAGTTTCCTGCATGTCAAAGGACGATTCTACCGCACGATTCAGTCGGTTGTCAGACACAATATATTTTGTGGATCCAAGATTAACACTTAAGCTGCTGAATAAATGAAACGCAAATTTCTACTCAATACTAAAAGCCCAAACATTGCGGTTTCAAAGTTGATTTCACCTGAAAGAAAAAAACCGTATCGGACAGTGTAGATCAAAGATCAGACTGCACGTTCTGTGCAGTCTGATCTTGATCTACACTGTCCGCAAAAGGTCAGTGGGTCGCGATCAGCAGTTTAAGGGTTAAGTAATGACTTGGTAGGTATACTGCAGCACGGAGATGCATTTAGCCCACTTTCGCTAGAGTTTGGCTCACGTCATGCTTCCGACGACTGGTGATAGACATTGCGACAGATTTCATTCCATCCTTGATGTAGAAAATATTTTCGATGATGTTTATATTAGAAATCCAGCCAGGAGCTTTGAAAGTGTGTTGCGCGTGTAAGAAACACCAGGAAGGCATTGAAAGGTGCGCTGGCTGCCGAGATATGGCTAAAATAATGTTGAAAATGCTTTAAAAACACCAAACAAAAGTGTCTTTTTTTTTCGGCTTCGATCCATAAATACTTCACGGGAGAGTTCCGTTTAAAGCTCATAATGGGCACTCTTCATGCACCGTGTTGTTTTTAACTCTTTACCAAACGACAAAATTTTGGAACAGTCCAAATTGAAAGCATTTGCAGACGACTATTTAAACTTGGCCCAAATGAAATTGTTTTAGATGGGATGGAAAACATAGTGAGAAAAGGAGAAAATGCTGGTTACCAGCATTTTCTCCTTTTCCCACTATGTTTTCAAAAGCCTTCGTTGTTAGGGTCGTTAAAAGTCGGAATTGTGTGGTAAAGGGTTAAATGAAAATATGTTTTATTTTGTCAATTAAAATTCTTGTAAAACACCGATAGCTACCACTTGATATGTTCTTCCTAGCGAAATTAGATAAAATGGAGAACTGCAATTACGTATTCGTACCCGCTTGATTACAATCCCTCATAATAACTGACTGACTGATTGTTTGGTGTTTAACGCCTTTTTCAATATTATTTCAGTTATATCACGGCGGCCAATGTACCTATCCATGCTTTCCTGGAATTTCTTGTACCAGTACTCCACACAATATTCTTTCTAAGCCACTGGCTGCTTTCCTACATAGCCATTGTCGAAACAATGGTCAGCGATGGGAGAGGAATGAATTCTGTCGCAATGACTATCATCAATCCCCGGAAAGAAATTGGCCGAGCCGGGGATCGAACCAGCGATCCCCTGTTCTCAAGTCCTGTACGCTACCGACTGAGCTACGGGGCTCGGCCCCTCATAATAAAATGCTAATTCTGGCGCGAAATCTAAAATTGTATTAAGAGGCTACGTATCACCTTCAGGAAACTCCATCGCAAAATATTTTCCTCATATTTATGTTTTTTAACCCATAGACTGCTAAGTGCGAATCACCGACCTTTTATGCGGACAATGTAGATCAAGATCAGACTCCACAGAACGTGCAGGCAGATCTTTGATCCACACTGTCGGATAAGGAGATATTGTTTTCAAAAAAGTTTGAAACAGTATTATTCGGGCTTTTACGACTGGTTTGAAAATTTCATTTCACTTGTTTAGCAGGATAAGAGTTAAACATTAGCGGTCTGAAAACTGTTGCCCTACTAAATTCATTGCTAAAACACTTCTGGACTTGTTTTTTCAACGACCCTTTGGTGAGACAGCCTTTCCAAATATTGTCGGAAAAGGAGAAAATGCTGGCAACCAGCATTTTCTTTTTTTATTGACTATGTTTTCTAAACAGTCAAAGATGAATCCAATAATTTAAGTAATACTGAATTTGCCGTCTATATTCTTTCAGTTTGGACAAGTCTTGAAATTATGTCGTCTGGTAAAGAGTTAAATTTAGTATGTACAAAATGGGTTAAATCTTTATCACACGAGCAAAATACAGACTTGTTCCAAATTGAAAGCATTTGCAGAGGAAAATTTAAATGTAGCTTAGATTATAGAATTTGTCTTTGATAGAGTAGAAAACATTGTGGGAAAAGGAGAAAATGCTGGTTACCAGCATTTTCTCCTTTTCCCACAATGTTTTCGAAAGGTTTCTTCTCCAGGTTCGTTAAAAGTCGGGATTGTGTTGTCAAGGGTTAAACTGGTAACCACTAAAGTGTCACGTTAGATATTTGATTCGATTTAAAGATTTGAGCTAGCATTTGATAATCTTCAGTACGGGGATTATTACAGTTTAAACTTTTAACACGTTAAACCTTTACCGTGCAATTCAAAGTTTTAAAAAACCCTGAGGAAAAACGACATTTGAAAACATAGTGGCAAAAGGAGAAAATGCTGGTAACCAGCATTTTCTCCTTTTCCCACAATGTTTTCTACCGTTTTGAAGTCAAATTCCATCACTTAAGCCACGTTGAAACTGTCGTCTGCAAATGCTTTCAATTTGAAAAAGCTAAAATTTTATCTTCTGGTAGAGGGTTAATCCTAAACGTTTTTATCGCCCAGTGTTACCGAACTAGGTCGAGACATAATGCTAAAGATATTTTGTGTGTAAGGTGTTTAAAAAAAGCTTATATTTCACTAATGCCGCTATGGCCTGTTCATCTATCTATGCCTTCCAAAAGTGTCTTACGCACAGCCGCTGGTAGCCTGGGTTCCAGTCCGATCAATTTTTCATTTTTATGTATTCGGACGCTTCTTTGTCAAAGATGACTTATGTATGAGCCATGCTGTGCGAAAAGGGGGCTTAATGCATCTGTGAAAAGCATCGATTCAGGTCAGCCTGCGCAGTCCTCGCAGGCTGACCTGGGCCGGAGCTTTTCGCTATTGGCCAATTTTCTGTATGTCCAAGGACCAGTTTACTTCATGCTCTGTCGCTTGTTAAAAAAAATTGGCTATTATGGATCCATAATTATATGATGCCTTGCTTGGTATAATGCATTACGGAGAGATGCATTAAGCCCCCTTTTGCCAGAACATGGCTCATACAATTAACCCTTACAGAGCCGAATAAACCCACATGACACTCCCATTCCAAGAAAAAAGAGCATAATAAGAGCAATGTTAAGGTTGCTTTCGTTCAGAATGTTCCAGCAAAGCGTTTTGTGCAGTCTGATCTTGATCTACACTGGCCACAAAGGTAACTATAGTCATGTAAAGGCAATTAAATGGTTAAGGAACCGAATATCAGTTTATTGTCATTGATATGTATTAATCGTTAAAGGAGACCGCCATAAAGAGTGATTAAATATTTATTACTGCTTGGATCCAGGCTGAGCCACTGGCTGCTTTTCACTGAGGAGTTACATACAATATTTAACGATGGCAGAGAAATGCCCCTAGCCGCAGTGACTACCATTGGTACAGGAAAAATAATTTTGGCAGAGCTGAACTTCGAACTCAAAACCACCGGATCGCTAACTTTGAGCCTTTCCTCTCTGCTATCGGGACCCGGCATACCAACTCTTTCAGCGCCAAATATAATAACTGAGCCATGCTCTGTGAAAAGGGAGCTTAATGCATTTGCGAAATGTATCGACCCATGTGAACCTGCGCAGTCCGCAGATGTTCACATGGGCCGAAACTTTTCGCTATTTTTAAATTTTCTGCATGTCAAGGGATAATTCTACCCCATGATTCAGCTGGTTGTTTTACAAAATGGATGATTTTATGGATCCATAACTAGGTGATGTCTTGCTTGGTATAATGCATTACAGAGATGCATTGGGTCTCCTTTTGCCAGAGCACAGCTCATTATAAAGTCAATCTCTGTGGACTGTTGAAAGTACGAGCCACTGATGCCAAGAAAGTTTATGTATCTTGTACACGTTACCAAACAAGCGCTTGATATAGATCCAAGACCAGGCTGCTCGTTCTGTGCAGTCTGATCTGAATCTATATCATCCGAAAAAGCCAGTATCATGGCTGAAAAGGTTAAAAAAGGAATACAAACCGATGTTATTTCGTCAGTTTTTAAAGAAAGTCTTGCCATAAACTGATAACATTTATTAGAATGCAAATAAAGCATTTAAACGAAGATGAAGACAGACGTTCACATGGTAAACATGAGGCGTTCTGTGCCGTCTGATCTTGATCTATGCCCCTATAAATAGTACAACAATAATTAAAGTTGCCAACTTAAATTCTAGTTTAAATATTCATTTTTTTCTGCCAGCGACTGGAATTTTGACAGACAGTACGTAACACACTGTCAGGCTCATAATAATGTCCAAACTTTTTACTGTTTACCAGACGACAAAACTTTAGCTTTGTCCAAATTGCAAGCATTTGCAGACGACAATTTCAGTGTGGCTGAAATGGTGCAATTTTTCTTTGATAGGGTAAAAATTGTGAGGAAAGGAGAAAATGCTGGTTACCAGCATTTTTTCCTTTTCCTACAATGGTTCCAAAATGCTTCTTTCCCAGGGTTGTCAAAAGGCGGCATTGTGCGGTAAAGGATTAAAGGGTATGATTAAGATTTGTCTGCAATTTGACGAAAAATAACGCATATACTGGAATTATACAAAAATTATCATTCAGCCTAAAATATTTAACAAACGAAATACTTTGCTCCATTCGTATGTTGTAACAAGTATACTTGTATCAGTCTATTTTTACACCATTATTTTTTAAAACAAGTTTTTTAAATCCTCTAAGCCAATTTTGTCTAACAATAGCTTGTGTCAAAATATTTTGAAAGATCGCCAATGGCCTATTATTTTTTTCCCTCAACCCTTTTGCTGCTAAGCGGGACTCAGTCCACCTTTGCGGACAGTGTAGATCCAAGATCAGACTGTACAGAATGTGCAGTCTGATCTTGGATCTACACTGTCCGGTACCGTGTGACCTTTTTAAGCGAATAGAATCAAATAATCTTAAAATCGCATTGATTAGAATTTAGGTTTTACTATTGCCTTGAAAAAAATGATGATAACAACAATAACACTAATAATAATAATAATAATAATGATGATGATGATGATGATAATAAAGCAAGTACTTCCCGACTTGACTAGTTTAATTAAGAGCTGTCACAGACGAAATAGAGATTTTCAGTGTGCAATTGTACCAGAATGTCTCGAAAAAGCGGCCAGTTTGGACTGTTTAGTTTCGTGCCGTCTGATCTTGGTTTGCACTGGCCGCCATACAAAATCATAGCTTATAAAAGTCACTCTTGGGCTAATTTGTATATAGGAAAAAAGGGTTGGGCCAGATTAGACTCACAGAATTCAGAACAGTATTTAAAACTTTTAAACCCCTTGTACCAAACTTACGAAATACACACGCCTCACAAAAAATCAAGCAACAAATTCATTTCTTTTTTTTTTCAGTCCTGTGAAATATTTGATCAGTTAACTTTAAAGGCAAAGAAAAGCACATTATTTGCTCGTGCAACTACTTTTTACACTGCTACCTTTAGAAAATAACATGTTATTCTTCGCATTTGAAGTTAATTGGTCAAATATTTCACCAGACTGAAAATAAGAGAAATGATGTTGTTGGTTGGCTTTTTGTGAGGAGCATACAGGCTGTGACTGTTTGAGAGTAATACAAATCTTACATGTATTGCAGTAATTTAATTATGATGTTTATTGTTTCGACGGTGGTCATCTGGAAAAGCAGCCGGAAGGCAAATCTCATTAATTGAGTCACATTTAACCCATATCCTGCAAAATAAAAGAAATGAAACTTTCAAACCGATAGTATAAACCCAAATATTCCTATTTCAATGTTAGCTTTGGAGGAAAGATATCTCCTTATCGGACAGTGTAGATCCAAGATCAGACTGCACGTTCCGTGCAGTCTGATCTTGATCTACGTTGTCCGCAAAAGGTCAGTGAGTCGCGCCTAGCAGCCTAAAGGTTAATATGTCGTCCGCTAATGCTTTCAATTTGGACAAGTCTAACATTTTGTTGTCTGGTAAAGAGCCATGTGAAACCTTTTACCCAACGACAAAATGTCAGACTTGTCCATATTGTAAATACTTGCTGATGAAACATCAAATAAAGCCTGAAAGATGAGATAAATACATGAGGAAGAAAACACTGTAGGGAAAAAGGAGAAAATAATGGTTACTAGCTTTTGTGTTGGGGTTTAACGTCAATTTAACAGCTCAGGTCATATCATGGCGGTCAGTGACGCATCCATGTGTTTCCTGGCTTTTTCACATCAGTACTGACACAACTTTCTTCTGGCTACTTTTCTCACATGCATCAGAGGTGAGAGGCGAAAAATCGCCGGAAAAAAAGTTTGCCTCAACCGGGTATCGAACTCATAACCACCAGGTCACGAGTCAGATACGCTAAACACTGAGCTACCCGGGCCTTCTTGTTACCAGCATTTTCTTCTTTTCCCACAATGCTTTCAAAAGGTGATTTCCTCAGGGTTGTTATGTAACGGGTATGTTTGGTAAAACGGTTGAATACGTAAATTAACAGAGAAAGTACTGATAAGCCTTCAGGTCAAATTCTCTGACAGCAAAGTACGCAATAACAAGTACTAAATTACAGTATATCATTTCACTTGTTCAGAAATGTTGTTTCGAGTGAGGCGTTTTCGGTCGCTTCAGTTCATTGAAATACTTTGCAACTTATTGCACGCTATTGTCGCTGCACGGAAGTTCTTTTCCCTTTTTTGGTACTTTTCGGTAATTCGATACTTAACCCGTTACCGCACAATGCCGCCTTTTGACGCCTCTGGGAAAGAAGCCTTTTGAAAACATTGTGGGAAAAGGAGAAAATGCTGGTAACCAGCATTTTCTCCTTTTCCCACAATGTTTTCTACCCTATCAAAGAAAAATTGCAACATTTGAGCCATACTGAAATTGTCGTCTGCAAATGCTTTCAATTTGGACAAGTCTAAAATTTTGCATTCTGGTAAAGGGTTAATATAATTATTACGATAATATTTCATTTTTTTTTTGCCTGTTATTTACAGTGTCTCCCACTATTGTTTTTTCCGTATTTGTAGAAAAAAGTAAAGAAAACAAAACATGAACCTATCCTTACCATGCACTCCAGGAGTTTCTTTTACCAATGTTTCGCACAAGAATCGTTACGTTTCATATTTCCTAATTTCATATGTTCCATATTTTAATGTACCGAATTTTAGTTTTAAAAGAAGAGTCCAGCTAAGACTTTAACCCTTATAGCAACTTTCACAACAAGTTGTTTTTGCGGCCAGTGTAGATCAAGATCAGACTGCACAAAACGTACAGTCTGATCTTTGATCTACACTGTCCGCCTAGCTTTAACACTATAGACAAAATCAACCATCGAATTGTAACTACTTGGGTCTTATTCCTGGACCGAATATGACCGATGAGTTTATTCGGCGCTGAAAGGATTGTTATTATGTCTCTTTTATTATGAGATCAAATAAAATGTCGTCGAACTTAATTTGAATACAATCCCACACAATCGATGTGTGTGCTATTGACGACACGTGGCATTCCCATGATCCTTTATGAAATTCTGGGGCAAAATCTAAAAATAACTTAAGAGGTTGCGTATCCTCTTTAGAAAATACCATCCAAAATTTATTTTTTCTAACACCTTTCTTTCTTATTTTTTGACGATTTGTAAGCTATTTCCTTACTTAAGTCAGCGACAATACATTTTTCGAAGTCTTGTTTGATTATAAAAATCTAGTAAGCCCCCCTTTTGGAGCTCAAATATACATGTAGTTGAATTTTAGATATGAACCTTGCTCTAACAAAAGGGGGCTTAATGCATCATTCCAATCAAGCCATCACATAATTATGAATTAATATTTGCCACTTCTTTAACAGCCGACTTAATCATGAGGTAGACTGGTCCTTGGACATACAGAAAACTGACCAACAGCGAAAAGTTTCGGCCCAGGTCAGCCTGCGCGGACTGCGCAGGCTGACCTGGGTTGATACTTTTCGCAGATGCATTAAGCCCCTTTTCATAGAGCGCAGCTCATATTTATAGTCTGATTAACGAGGTCACCTGAAACGTTATTTCTCAAACTTTCAGGTGGTGAAACCATTGCTTTCGTCATTCTTCGAATTTCCAAGGTTTATGTCTGATTAACGAGGTCACCTGAAATGTTATTTCTCAAACTTTCAGGTGGTGAAACCATTGCTTTCGTCATTCTTCGAATTTCCAAGAATTTGTACCAATTTGTACCCCGTTTCCGTGTCTGGACTCTCCTTTTGGCACACTGTTTCCGCCATCATGGTGGTCTAGCCCAATCGAATTATCTGTTGTACTTGGGGTCTCGGAGAAAAACAAAGATAAAACATGTTGAATGAAGTAGAAAAACAAACATTTCAGCTGTCAGTGAGGATAATTCTTACCATAAAAAAGAATTTTAGACTCTTCCAAATCGACAACACTTCAGACAACAAACCTGGTGTTGCTTAATTAATACATTTTACATAATTTTCTTTGATTGGATAGAAATCTTTGTGGGTAAAGGAGAAATGCTGGATGCCAACATTGTCTCATTTTACCACAATGTTTTCAAAGGTCTTCTTTCTCAGGGTCTAAAAATTTGGTTTTGTTCGTTTGTGTAAACAGACGAATCTTTAGACTAGTCAAAACTGAAAGCGTGTGCAGAAGATAAAATAATTGTGGCTGAAACCATGGGATTTGTCTATAACCATATATCAAACAATTTCGATCCTAGGAAAAACGCATTTGAAAACACTGTGAGAAAAGAAGAAAATGCTGGTAACCAGCATTTTCTCATTTTCCCACAATGTTTTCTACCCTTCCCAAAGCAAATTTCAATATTTGAGTCACATTGAAATTTTATTTGTCGTCTGCAAATGGTTTCGATCTGGATTAGACTGAAATTTTGTCATCTGGTAGGCTTTTTCCTCAGGGTCGTTAAAAACAGGGTTGTGGGGTAAAGGGCTTAAAACCCAGTCGGGGGGTTGCGGTTTTGACTCTCTCCTCATCATTTTGTTTTCTGTTGACTGATGGCGGTCAGGTCATTCCTCTCTCACAAATGAACATTGTTTGATTACTGTTTATGCGGAAAGCAGCCAGTGGCTTGGAGAGAAAGCATTAATATACAGAACCCAAGGAGAACTTGGATATGTTTTGTATGCTGGCCGCTGCAATATAAATGAATTAACGTTGAAAACGGGGTCAAGAGCCAAACAAACAAAAGGTAATTGATTGTTTGAATGGAGTTTAACGCCTTTTTCAACATTATTTCAGTTATATCGACCTATCAATGCTTTTCGTGGAATTTCTGTTACGCACAATATTCTGTCCAAGCCATAGGCTGCTTTCCCACATTACCATTCTCGAAACAATTATTACCAGCGAAGTGATATAAATCCTGTCACAGTATCATCAGTACTCGGAAAGAAATTAGTCGAGCTGTGGATGCGAACCAGCGGCTCCATGTTCTCAAGTCCTGTATGCTACCGACTGCGTTATCGGGGCTCCTCCAATCCTTCGACAGAAATTGGCCGAGTTGGGAAGTCGAACCAGCGACCCCATGCTCTCAAGTCTTGTACGCTACCGACTGCGCTACCGGGGCTCGGCGCCAAACAAACAAAGAGTGAAAGACGGTAAAAATGTTTTCTATGTGACATGTTCAGGGCTATACCTTATGTGCCAAGTTCCTAATGAACATTGTATCAAAATTGATACTGACCGGAAATTTAACACAAAGACTGGGAAATGATACGACAAACGGACATTTTTATAGATCGGTAAAATCGTAGCTTGAAGCTTGTGAAAATTATTGACTTTATATTAGACATGTTTGTTTTAACACCTAACACTCTGGTAAAAAATTGCGGAAGACGAATTTCAGGTAAAAAATATAGTATATAGTAAAACAGAACTGAACGTGTAAAGGATGGGTGTCCATAAGGTTGTTTTCATAGCCACAACTGATTTTATATAGACTTTGTATACTGCAACTTAAACATGTTAGCTGCAATATTAACCCTTTCCCAAACGACAAATTTTGGACCGGTCCAAATTGAAAAAGTTTGCAGACGACAATTTTAAATTTGATGAAAATGGCAGAAAGTTATCAAAAAGGGTAGAAAACACTGTGGGAAAAGGAGAAATTGCTCATTATGAGCAATTTCTCCTTTTCCCACAGTGTTTTCAAAAGACTTGTACTGCAGACACGTGAAAACCAAGGCTTGTTTGGGAAAGGGTTAAATCAATTTGTAAAGGTTTTTATGTTGTGTGCTTGTTCAAAGTGGATGGGGTAAATCTGACCCGAAGAATGGCTCGTTAGGAAATTGGTGATATCTCTAAATTTGATATTTTCAAATTTACGCAAGCCATACAATTGAGTTAAGTAAAATTGTACGAGTATTGGAAGTTTACAAAAGTTTTACCATAACCTGTTGCAGCCGATTTTGCTTGAGAAAGTACATTATGAACTTTTGAACAAATGCTTTTGCTGTATTCTTTTCAAACTAAGGGTAAACAGTCATGTTCTTATGATTTTTTCCTAACAAAATATCAACTTGTACTCCCCCTCCCCAATTTTCGGAGTATAGGTAAAGTGTTGGCCTCTCACATTGAAAGTTCCGGCTTCAAATCCCGTGATGAGCGGGGGTAAACCTTTGGAACTACCCACACCACGGCCCGAGCACGCAGCCCGTATTCACCAACCATTCTTGAAAACATTCTTTTTCTTATTCTCCAGAATTTTCTAAATTTGAAAGTAACACACCTTCTGATTGGTAAAACCATTTGGTTCAGCCAGTCAGAACGTATATTACTTTCAAATTTGGAAACTCTTTGAGAATAAGATTGAGAATGTTCTAAACTATGGTTGGAAAATACGGGCCCAGGTTACAGTTCCCATAGAGCAATCATCGAGAGTTGTAACTATAAGTTTTATATTCATCGTGACACAATTATAAGTTGTAACAACTTGTGTCACGATCAATGTAAAATAGTAAAATTAACCCTTTCCGAAACGACAAATTTTGGACTGGTCCAAATTGAAAGAGTTTGCACACGACAACTTTAAATTTGATGAAAATGGCAGAAAGTGATCAAAAAGGGTAGAAAACACTGTGGGAAAAGGAGAAATTGCTTGTCACGAGCAATTTCTCCTTTTCCCACAGTGTTTTCAAAAGACTTGTACTGCAGACACGTGAAAACCAGGGCTTGTTTGGGAAAGGGTTAAACTGGTTAATAATATATACAATATTGTTGGGTAGATAACTCATTTTTTCTCCTTATCATACCTAAATTAATACAATGATTTGCGCTTAGAATTGTTTAGTATCAGACCGAGGAGTTGTTGGGGAGACAACGATACAGTACATGGATGATTGAATTTAACCCTGTTTAGTTTGTAGTAGAAATAATAATTCAGTTTCAGTATTTTCTTTTCCCCAAGCCTTTACCAAACTATCCCGTGTCTAACGTTCCTGGCAGAAGAAAAGATTTTGAATATTGTAGGAAAACTTATCCCTAGATTTTTTTTCTACCTTCAAGGACTAATCTCATTATTTAGAACGTGTTAAATTTATCATCTGCTAACGCTTTCAATTTAAAAAATTCTAAAATGTTGTCGTTTGTCAAAAAGTAACTTCCTTCACACGAAAACATGAAAAGGACCTTCCCTATTACTTTTAATACTTTGATTTTTGGTACAAGATCTCGACAAGGCTACGGTGTACATTACTCTTAGAAAATGGCGCTTACTTAAAAGGTAAACTGTAAGCTTTTGTCAATTGATCGATTATATAAAAATCGTTTATCAAAATATTTTAACAATATAAACCCATTTCCTGTTCTATGGAGGCTTTACAAATTATAATCCCAACAAATTCCTACATTGCAAATATTCCGTTTAAATGTTTGTTTACACGGTTACGTAAACATTACGCAGACACGAGAAATACACCCTGTTTTCATCGATAATGCCTCTGTAAGACATTGGATTAATAAATTACCGCATAAACACGACTGTTACGCCATTGAAGATGGCAGGTTTTGAAAACAGTGTAGGAGAAGGAAAAGTTTAGGAATGGATCGTAAATTAATGATACGATAGTGATTTGAGGAACGTAGGCTACAGGGCTAGAGGTCTGCTTTTTCCAACATGAATTTTAACATGAATGCGAAACATTTGAAACGTTATGAGTGTATAACTAACATACTGCAGATACAAAAAGATTTTTATATAGCGTACCAAAAAATATATCTTCATTAAACTTGCAGATATTAGTCAGGTTTTCAAAAGGAAGATTATTGAGAATTCTGAGAAAAAAGCGTAAAGTCCTTCTTTTCTTATTAAATGGACATGGAGGAAAAAAAAATTCTACTCCAGCTTCAGCCTATGCTCCTCCTATTCCTGCTCCTCCTCCTACTGGACGCCCCTCCACTGCTCTGCCTGCTCCTTCTTCTCCTGCAACTCTCGCTACTGCTCTTTCTACCCCCTCCTCGTCTTCTTCCTCCTCCTCCTCCTCCTACTGGACCTCCTGCTAGTGCTTTTCCTGCTCCTCCTTCTACTGGACAACCCGCTACTGCTGTTGCTCCTCTCCCTCTTCCTACTCCTCCTACTGGACCTCCTGCTACTGCTCTTCCTGCTACACCTACTGGACCTCCCGCTACTGCTCTTTATATTCCTTCAGTTCATTTTGTGCCCTTCCTTCTACTGAATCTCCCATTCTTGCTCTTCCTGCTCCCTTCCTCTTCCTGCTCCTCGTCCTCCTGGACCTCCCGCTATTTCTCTTCCTGCCCTTCTCTTACTGGACCTCCAGCTACTGCTCTTTCAGCTCCGCCTCCTCTTATCGTATGTCCCGCTACCTTTCTTCCTGCTCCTCCTCCTGCAAGACCTTCCTTTACTCATCTGCCTGCTCCTACTCCTACTGGAAATCCCGCTACCTTTCTTCCTGCTTCTCTTCCTACTGGACCTTCCGCTACTGCTCTTCCTTCTGCTTCTCCTTCTCCTCTTGGACCTCCCGCCACTGCTTCTCCTGCTCTTCCTTCTACTGGACCTCCTGCTACTGCTCTTCCTGCTCTTTCACCTACTGCCCTTGCCGCCACTGCTCTTCCTGCTCCTCCTACTCTTCCTGTTCCCCATCCTACTCGACCTCCGACAACTGCCCTTCCAGCTACCCTCTTACTTGACCTCCTGCTACTGCTCTTCCAACTTCTCCGCTTACTGGACCTCCCGCCTATCCTCTTACTGGGCGTCACGCTACTGCTCTTCCTGCCCTTCCGCTTACTTGACCTCCCGCTACTGCTCTTTCTGCTATCCTCTTACTGGACCTCCCGCATCTGCTCTTCCTGATCTTCCGCTTACTGGACCTCCCGCTACTGCTCTTCTGCTCTTCCGCTTACTGGACCTCCCGCTACTACTCTTCATGCTCTTTCGCTTACTGGAGCTCCAGCTACTGCTCTTCCTCTTTCCCCGCTTACTGGACCTCTCGCTACTGCTCTTCTGCTCTTCCGCTTATTGGACCTCCCGCTACTGCTCTTCCTGCTCTTCCGCTTACTGGACCTCCCGCTACTGCTCTTTCTGCTCTTCCGCTTACTGGACCTCCCGCTACTGCTCTTCTGCTCTTCCGCTTACTGGACCTCTCGCTACCGCTCTTTCTGCTCTTCCGCTTACTGGACCTCCCGCTACTGCTCTTCCTGCTCTTCCGCTTACTGGATCTCCCGCTACTGCTCTTCTGCTCTTCCGCTTACTGGACCTCTCGCTACTGCTCTTTCTGCTCTTCCGCTCACTGGACCTCCCGCTACTGCTCTTCCTGCTCTTCCGCTTACTGGATATCCCGCTACTGCTCCTCCTGCTCTTCCGCTTACTGGACCTCCCGCTACTGCTCTTTCTGCTCTTCCGCTTACTGGATATCCCGCTACTGCTCCTCCTGCTCCTCGTCGTCGTCGTCATCATCATCATCATCATCATCATTATCATCATCATCATCATCACAACCCTCTTTTATCATTGTATATTTAGATAGCCACCGTGTTTCACTGTATAAACTTAATAGTTAAATCCAAAGTTGAACTTAACGAACCTTGTTTAAAATTCACTTGTAGATATCGAAGTATGCATGTGTGTTTTTTGCCCTTCAAAACAAATTAAATTACACACAAATCTAAAACAATAGATTTGACGTAGAGGAAACTTCAAGTAGAAGATTTGGTTTCACAGTTGTTTTTAAACTCTTTACCAAACGACACAATTTTGGACCAGTCCAAATTCAAAGCATTTTCAGACAACAAAGTAAACATGCCTCAAAAATTGAAATTCGTTTTGAGAAGAGTAGTAAACATTGTGGGAAAAGGAGAAAATGCTTGCTACCAGCATTTTCTCCCCTTTCCCAAAATGTTTTCAAAGAGTTTCTCAGAATTGTGAGGTAAAGGGTTAAACACTTTTTCTATCAATATTCACAAAACTTTAGTCGATTTACCGTTTATCACCTTTTAACCAGACAATAAAATTTGGGACTCATCTACGATGAGAGCACACACAGGTGACAAATTAAATGTGGCTCAGATCTGTCTATGAAAGAGAAGAAAACGTTTTGGGAAAAGGAGAAAATACCTGTTACTGGAATTTCCTTTTTTCCCCCACAATGTTTTCAAAAGTGTTCTTTGTCAGGGTCGCTTAAACTCTGGATTATGTGGTAAGGGGTTAACATTTAGCTTAAGTTATTATAGAAACTATCTCTTACGTATTTACGATAGGTGTTATTTACAAACCTTTCTAATTCACGTTCTATTTCTGAAGAATTTTCTAAATTTCAAAGGAACGCAATTTCTGATTGGCTAAACCAAACGGTTTAGCCTATTTGAAATTCCGTTACTCTCTTAATTAAAGACATATGCCACAGTTTTCTCTACTTGTTGGTGAATATAGGTTCAGAAGTGTCCCTTTATAATAATAATAATAATAATAATAGTAGTAGTAGTAGTAGTAGTCCATTAAAATAATAATATCTTGTTTCATTGTCGAGCCTGGTTGCTCAGTCGGTAACCTACCGCGCTTGAAACAATACTGTCACTGGCTTGATTCCTAAGCTCACCAATTCCTTTCAACATACGAGTATTTATGATAGTCATAGCCAGAGCTTTAATTCTTCTCTCACCGCTGTTCATTGCTTGGACGATGGAAATGTGGCAAAGGAGCTAGTGGCTTTGGAGGATATTCTTCGAAGTACTGGTATACCTACCAACCAACCAACCAACCAACCAACCAACCAACCAACCAGCCAGCCAGCCAGCCAGCCAGCCAGCCAGCCAGCCAGCCAGTCAAACAGCCAGTCAAACAGCCAGCCAGCCAGGCAACCCAACCACGCACCCACCCAGCCAACCAACCAACCAACCCACCCACACACCCACCAACCCACCCAGCTACCCAGCCACCCACCCACCCAACCAACCAACCAACCAAACTAAGAAATAAACAATCAAACAATCAGACAATCAAACAAAGAGAGATTAGTTGTGAAAACAGCTATTTGCTGCTCACTAGAAAAGACGTTTAACTTCATCCACTCTTTGGTATCGAAAGATCTCTTACCAGTGCGGTTAAGGAAAGGGGTTCAAATTGTATACTTGATTTGATTTGACTGATATGTCAATTTTGGCTTTTGTTTTCAATTAATCACCTGCGTCGGAAACGGTATCGGTTACAAAATACTAAAACAATCACCTGATCACACCGAAAAGGTCACCGACCACGAATACAGTATAAGTCCCTTCTCTTTTCGTGATAAAATATTGAAAGTTAACGTAACCGTATAAATGAGTCATGCTCTTTGTACACACACACTCACACACACACACGCACGCACGCACGCACGCAAGCACGCACGCAAGCAGGCAGGCAGGCACGCACCCACGTACATACATACATACATACATACATACGTTACATACATACATACATACATAATCTTTTATTTCTTCTAGGTATGAGAAAATCGTACACCGTGCAATAAACAAAGCGATCAAACAAAAAAACAAAAAATCAAGTAAAATACAAGTGGGGTTAATGGATAGAAAAAAAGAAAAGAACTCGCTCACACACACGCAAACAGACACATGTACGCATAAGACACACATACAAATGACCAGTACAAAAAATGGGGAAAAAGAGATAGATCTAGATTTCAAATAATAAAAAAATAAAGGGAAAAAACTGCACCAAACTCTCATGTTATTTGTCTCTTCCCCATACGACAAAATTTGGACTTGTCCAAATCTAGAACATGTGCAGTTGCTGTTAAAATGTTGTGTCTGAAAATACATGTAAACTGTACAATAATGGATTATACGGTATCGCACCAACTTACCAATAAGTACAAGAAACGAATTATTCACTAGAATATCCCGTTTCTAAGGTGTGTTTAAGCGTCGGTGGATATCGATTAACAGTAACAACCTTTGTATATGGGTGTCATAAATCGGCCCGCAATTAGGCCCGCAAATGGCCTCTAGAATAAACATGTCTGCATTTTTACCAATGGCAAATTACTATCAGTTAATTCGAGACTGAAACAAAGAAGATAAAAAACCAGCTTATACAGCTTAAAAAAATCCGCGATGTATCATTAAAACGAACAAGGGCCTTTTAAACTTGAATTAGAAAACTGAGAAGAGTTGTGTTGACTTTGCACAGAAAAAATGTTAAGCTCTTAAACTTCTGTGATATCTGTGGTTGACGTATCCTTCCTACGGAATACAAATCTTGCCATCGACTTTTTTATCTGTGCGGAAGTAGAAATCTACAAGTTAGACAAGGGCCAGTAGGATCTATTTTCAGATGGGGGATATTGAGGCTGAAGAAAACATGCAATACCGGTCTCGTGCATGTTAAATATAAAGCTTCTTGTTTTTTTCTAGGGCTTAAAACTTACTAAGAACGATGCTTAGGCAGGTTTAGTATTGACTATTTGTTTATTCAATCATTCTATGTGTTGGTTTGACTAACATGGGAAAAAAAAGCTGTACATCTTAGGATCAAACAGTAATTCAAATATTTCCCGAATTGTCTGGGTGTGAGGACTAAGCCTCCCCTAGCCCCATCCTCTCTCTCTCTCTCGCTCGCTCTGTCCCTCTCTCTCTCTCTCTCTCTCTCGCTCTTTCCCCGACGCCAGGATTTTTGCCTGGAGAAGACGAAACGTAGAAGTTGACAGTAACTAATTTCCAATTTTTTAGTTCCTGCTGTCCGGAAAACTAGAAATTAGCACCACTGATTTCGGCTTTTCGGCTTTAAGTTTGTAAACCTCGTTGTCGATCATTCGATGGCCGGAATACGTTTCCATAGTTTTCCTGTATTTATTTAAGTACGATGATTTGATCTTTCAGTGTGGAAAAGTATAATAGATAAAAGAAACACAGTATTTACATGAGAATGTCGAGTTTGCTTTTGCATCACAATGAATTACTTATGCCCTTTGAAAACAGTACCAGTGGTAAAGTGTAGAACTCGTAATCTTGAAGCCTAAAGTTCGAGTCTCACTGGAAGCACTGGTGCTTTCGTAGGAGTGTCCTTAGGCAAAAGAATTCAGTGTCTAGCCTAGTACTGGTGATACCCAGGACACATGGATATGTGAGCTGTTGCCGTGATATGACTAAGATAATGTTGAAAGCGGCGTGAAACACCATTCAACCAACCGATGTTTCTTTTTTTTTACAGTTCAAAGCTTGTCCGTTCTTTTGGATGTGCGTTTGCAGAGAAAATATGAACCATGCTCTGTGAAAAGGGGGCTTAATGCATCTGCGAAAAGTTTCGATCTAGGTCAGCCTGCGCAATCCGCGCAGGCTGACCTGGGCCGAAACTTTTCGCTATTGGTTAATTTTCTGTATGTCCAAGGACCAGTGTACCTCATGATTCAGTTAGTCGTTAGACAAAATGGATTTTATAGATCCATAATTATGTAAAGACTTGCTTGGTATCATGGATCATGGGGATGCATTAAGCCCCATTTTGCAAGAGCATGGCTCATATACACTGTACAAATGTAGTTTACATCAGTGTTTGACAGAAAGATTTATCTCAGGGAAAGAAAGACTAAATAGACCCTATTAACTCTTTACCAAACGACAAAATTTTCGACTCGTCCAAATTGAAAGCATTTACAGACGACAAAATTAATGTGACTCAAAATTTGAATTTATTTTGGGAGGGGTAGAAAACATAGTGGGAAAAGGAGAAAATGCTGGTTACCAGCATTTTCTCTTTTTCTCACAAAGTTTTCAAAAGGCTTCTCTCTCAGGGTCGTGAAAATCCGAGATTGTTTAGTAAAGGGTTTAGCGTTTACTAAACGATTCCGTGTTCTTACGATCCTAAGGAATAAGGCTTTTAAAAACGTTGTGGAAGAAGAAGAAAATGCTGGTAACAAGCGCGTTTCTTCCTCTTTCCACAATGTTTTCTACCCTTTCAAGTGGAAATCCCATCATTTATGACACGTCTGATTAGTTGTCTGCAAATGCTTTCAATTTGAATCAGTCTAAAAATGTTGTGTGGTAAAGAATTGATCTCTACACTACACGACAAAGTTTTGGACTTGTTCAAATTCAAAGCACTTGCAGGCGACAAATAAGATATTGTTCAATAATGAGATTTACCACTGAAAGGATAGAAAATGTGGGAAAAAGGAGAACATGCTTGTGACCAGCATTTTTTCCTTTTCCCACAATATTTTCAAAAGCCTTCTTCTTTAGGGTCGTCGTTACACGGGAATAATTGGTAAAATTAAAGATCCTTGCTGTATAATCTTATCACATATACCAAACAATCGGCTAGTCTTTAAAGAACTTTTTTAGCACGTTAAGTAAACATTTTCATATTTTATGTTTGCTCTTTCTGTTAATTTCTCAACCCTTAGCAAAATACGCAGTAGAACATTTGCTGCCTATGCGGACAGTGGAGATCCAGGACCAGACTGCACAGAATGTGCAGTCGAATCTTGGATCTTTACTTTCCGAAATTCTTGAGAGATAATTCTGATGTCAGACAGCCTTAAAATTGCAATAGTTCGAAGCTCTTGAACTGATTGAGCATGTTTTATTCAATTATTTGTGTGTTTGTAAACATATGAGTTTGAAGCATCTTTGTTAAGAACCATTGTGAACATATACTCTGTTTACTGATTGATTGTTCGTTTGCACGACTGCACGATTGATTGATTGTGTAATTGCACGATTGATAGTTTGTTGCTTATTTTATTGGTTGATTGGTCGGTTGACTGATTGATTGAATGAATGAATGAAATAATTAATGGAATGAATGAATGAATGAATGAATGAATGATCGATCGATCGATCAATCAATCGATCAATCGACTGGCTGGCTGACTTGCTGGGTGGCTGGCTGGGTGGCTGGCTAACTAACCGAAAGACTGAACGACCGACCGACCGATTAATTGAGTGATGTTTTATAAATCATTAGTAATTTGCGCCTCCAATAAACATGATAATAATCGCAATAGAGACAGAAATGTAATTTTACCCTTTACCAGACGACACGATTTTAGACGTGTTCAAATTGAAAGCATTTGTAGACCTCAAATCAATTTTGTCATACACAATGGGATTTCTCTTTGAAAATGGTCAAAACAATAGTTGGAAAAAGGAGAAAATGATGTTTACCAGCATGTTCTACCTTTTTCCACGATGTTTTCAAAAGCCTCTTAAGATAGTTAAAACACGGGATTCTTCGGTAAAGGTTTACGCGATAATATAGTACGGGTGTCAAGCGTTCACATCTAAATAAGGACTGGCGCAAATGGACAGCTAAAACTAGGGAGAGGTGTTATTCGCCCTAAATGTCTCCAGTTATCTGCTTGCTTTCAAACTCCAATAAAATAATTATAAATATATATTTTAAGATTAATGGACGTAAAATTATTTGATATTTTCTATCTTCATTGATATTGGTGAGCTTTGACTGGAGGGTTCACGAGTTTTTTTCTGTTATCCTGTTATAGTTCCCCCTCCCCCTGCAAAAAAAAAGTGTCACGGCTACAGTGAAAATACTGCCATTTTTTCATTGGTTCCCAAATGCTTGGATCTAAAAACTGGAATTTGTAGTCTTACGCATGCTATGAGGGGGGCAGGGTTGCGAAATCTAGAAACTATGTCTTTGTAATATTTGGAATAAGGAAATGAATAATGGAGACATGGAAGCAACAGATGTGAATTATGAAAATGAACACAATTTAAAAGTTATTTTAGTCACAGACAAACGCTTATAAATATTAGATTATATCAGAGAATGGAGACTATTTTTTGCTTTCGTAGATGTATGAAACCTAAAGATAAAACTAAAAATTGTCGTCTGCACGAGATAAAATTCCAAAACAACGCCTGTCATCGCTTACTTGTATTTGGGGTCCTCTTCTTGACCACTCTCGGATTCGAAAATGCGAGTTTTTAGTTTTGTACATCTGAGCCATGCTCTATGAAATGGGGGTTCAATGCATCTGCTAAAAGTATCGACACAGGTCAGCCTGCGCAGTCCGCCCAGGCTGACCTGAGTCGAAACTTTTTGCTAATGGCCAATTTTCTGCACGACAAAGGACTAGTCTACCCGATGATTCAGCTGTTTGTCAGACAAGATAGATTTTATGGATTCCAGTTTTTGTGATGAATTGTTTGGTATAATGCATCATGGAAGCTGCATTAAACACCGTCTTGCCAGAGCGCCGTTCATTCATTTGAGTGTGTTATTGGCCGTTTTCAACATTATTTCAGTTATATTACGGTGACATTTCACTTATTGATGTGTTTCGTAGGTATCATCAATGCTAGGCGAGGGCTCTGAAGTGTCCTGCCCAAGGACACATTGAGCCACACATGACCCCCTTGACAAATCGGAGTACTGGGATGAATGATAACAATCTGAAAATTTATTTACTCTCTCCCTTTTATTTCAGGTCTGTCACATGAACCCAACGATGATGTTCTTATCAAAGATGGCACCCAACTATACAAGATGCCAGAACAACATCAGTGTACACGTAGCAGAATGATTTACACACGTGAATGGGCTTGATATATATTTTTGTGTACTACGTAAATGTTCCATACACGTGTCGTGTATAATTGATTAATGGAAACAACTGTGCAAAGACGGCTTGAACAACAACAACAACAACAACAATAACAACAGCAAGAAGTTTCTGAGACAAAATCGTGATATCTTTCTTAGATTTCTGTTTCTATTCTCATAGATTAATGGTGTTAAAAACTTCACTATGTTGAAATATACGACGGCTGTCAATAACGACGACGGTATAGTTTCACCAACTCACCACAAAGAAATAGAATACATGCCAAATACCCTGAAAGTCTCAGCCGGTAGTAAGTCCAATTCCAAGATGGCGATCAGGAAACGAGAGGGTCTTCGCAGGATTATAAAGCGTGAACAGGATATCCGTGACATGCGCAATGGCATGGAAACGCCACACCTACCACCCATCAGCCAATCAGGAACACCGCAAGGATTTGTTCCGTCATCAAATCTTGTACCAGAACGGAAGGAAAGTTTTTATCCAAATCAACCAATGAAACGTAAGGAAATAAAGACACCGTACATCTCTCACATGCCAAATAGGGTCACTGAAGTGTCTACACCCTACGTGATGCACACCCATTTATCTAGTGTTGAACAAAATAACGAGGCTAATATATTACGGGAAAACTCCAAACTTTCTGGAGGTAATATTATTGAAATTCGCCGCGAGCCGGAGTTACGTCATGAAGCCACGTTTTCTAGTTTACAAAAATTACCGACCAGTTCGTCACCTATAAATGACAAAAGACCACGTGGTCGGCATGGTCGACACAAAAACAGTAGTTTTAACGAACACGATTATAATAAGAACAACGATCTAAAAGATTTGACAATTCAAAGCAATCAAATGGGACTTTCTCGGCGAACTGAACGTCGTCCACGTGATGTGTCACGTGGTAAAGGCGACGAGGCCTTTTCCATAAGGAAAAAGATAGAACAGTTCCGAAAGTGGCATGAGGAGCAGTACAGGGACAAAATAAAGAAATTAAAACAGGAAGTGGACCATCAGTTCGAGGCAGAACATACAAAAGTCATACGTAACGTGCCTCCCGTGCGAGACACTCCCACTTCGAAAAATGACGTTTCGATGCGGGGAGAAATCGAGAAGACATCCGTCGTATCACATGAGAAAATGGAACAAGAAGAAAAAGCAACGCCTATCTTATCGAACGAAACATCGAAACCTCGTACGTCATCGGCGCGCACGTGGAGAACGTGGCGTAACGTTAACGATAGTTACGCGTACAACGACGTCAGAAAGTATATAGAGGAGAATGAATTGATGGACGAAGAGAAAGCAGACTGGATTAAAAAGTGGGTCATTGACGTAAATAGAGCGATGAAAGATGTTGTTCACGAAAGTGTGCTGTGATACTTGTCTGTGAAAACAGGGTTTTTACTATAAGTGCTGAGACGGAAAATCCATGTCTTATAGGCAGAAAAAGTCAGTATTCAGTCAGGGAAAATAGCCAGAATATCGTTTGGCTTTGATAACTTTATGGGATCTATTTCAGACCACAGTGATTGGTTCCTTTTATTAAAGCCATTGATGAAACTAGCCTATCAAAGATAAGAGGCAATACAGAAAAGCATATCGCCTAATAATTCGAAACACATTTGCGTTTCTTGCCTTGATTATTTCTAACGTCTTGTCGCAAGTCATTCCTTTCTTAAATTGTTCACAGCCCCTTGCGACATTGCTAGGTTATTACGGACAGCGTAGATTAAGATCAGGGTCCGTAATCAACGACTGTTCTTAATTTCATTCTTAGTCTATTTCTAGATTGGTGACCATTTGGTCAAGCCAATCAGAAGTTGTGTTGCTTTCAAATTTAGAAAATTCTTGAGCGTTAGACTAAGAGGTTCCTAAAGAATGGCTGATGAATGTAGGCCCAGACCACACAAAACCTGGCCTCTGATCTTGGATTATACACTGTCCACTTCAAAACTCAAACATCAGACAGACATTACTCAACTCTTGCTATCGAATGCTATTTTAAGGTCCCACGAAGCGGATGAAGGTCAATAAAATAAGGAAAACAAAATAATAAAAGAAATGGATATTTACGATTCGTAGGCAGAACAAAATATTACATATTTAACTTTAACATGGAAGGAAATCTGAAGACATAGATCCGTGCAAATTTCAGATCAGCTTATAAATTTGGTGGCAACACGTCCTACCTAGCAAACTTTCGTCAATAAGCAGTGTGGTTTGGCGCTGTACTCTTTACCAGACGACAAAATTTTAGACTTGTCCAATTTGAAAGCATTGGCAGATGACAAATCAGATGTAGCTGAAATGGATTTATCTTTGAATGGGAGGACACACATTGTCGGGTTACCAACATTTTCTCCTTTTCCAATATTGTTTTCAAAGGCCTTCTTAATCAAGTTCGTGTAAACACAGGACTCCTTGGTAAAGGGTTAATGCACATAGCTATCTTTTGTATTTCGAGTCGATAGATACAAAGTAGGACGTCAAGCATAGAGTGGCTGACAAAATATCGATCACCTAATTGATAAATGAAGCTTTTCATTCGGTCCGTTATGAAATTTTTCGGACCAATGAAACGACACTTTACAATTTATATATACGAGTAGATCTATACGTAAATGGTTTTTCCTGGTCTAGATTTAGCACCAATCTTCCCAATATGTCGGCTTATTCCATGTTGAACAGTTCTTTTTCCCCACTGAAACTCGAGGTTTGGTTGTTTAACCCTTTACCAAACAATAACGAGTTTTAACGACCGTAAAGAAGCAGGCGTCTAGAAACATTGTGGGAAAAGGAGAAAATACTGGTAACCAGCATGTTTTCCTTTTCTCTCGCTCTCCACGATTTCTACCATTTTAAAGACAGAAAGCTAATTTGTCGTGCGAATGCTTTCATTTTTGGCAAATCTATTTTTTTTTTTTTCGTTTGGTGAAGAGTTAATTTGTCACCAGATTTTTTTGGTTTCTGGTCTCAGTGTCAAAAGTACGTTACAGGAATCGTCCTCTCTTCCTTTTCAAAGGTTATTTTCATTTTCGATAAAATAAATCGTTATTCGCGCTACTCTCAGACCTACTATAAAAATGAATACACACTTGCACTATGTTCATATATATGTAATATTTGTATTTTCTTTTTTTCTTAAAAAAAAACTGAGTAATGTTTTTAGTCGTTTTTCCTTACTTCTATTTTTTTTTTAATTTGCAAGGTATTTTAAAGCACCGGTACTTATCCCACGATGGTTTAGACAACGCGTATGACGTTTATATCAAAATTGAGTGGTGCCCTGGAAAAATGGAGTTTGACGGATCTTCGTAATACATTATACCAGACAGGTCGTGGCATATTATGTATCCGTTTCGTTTAAAAACTGACTGAGTCATGAGGTAGAATACTCCTTTCACATGCAGAAAATGTTCTCATTGCAAAAAGTTTCGACCCAGGTCAGCCTGCGCTGACTGATATGGGTTGATACTTTTTGCAGATATATTTATGCATGCCCAGCCGGGTAGCTTAGTGGTTAAAGTTTCTTACTAGTGGCCTGGTGGTTGCGGGTTCGACACCCGGTTGAGGCAAACTTTCTCTCTGGCGATTTTTCGCCTCTCACCTTCGATGTATGTGAGAAAAGTAGTTATTGCCTTGGAAAGAAAGTTGTCTCAACACTGGTGTGAGAAAGTCAGGAAACACATGTGTATGTGCACTGACCGCCGTGATATGACCTAAGCTATTAAAACAGCGTTAAACTCCAATACAAACAAAAAAGCAATCATTAAAGGACCCTTTTAGAATACGAAGCTAAATATGAATTTCAATTATTTTATGTGCTTCGACATTAAGCCTGTTTCATGAGAAGCAAGTCGATATGAGGCACATATGAGAGAAACCATGAAAATAAGATAAAGGCGCCCAGCTGGGACACTTAACTCTTTACCAGCATTGTCTCTTTTTCCCACAATTTTTTCGAAATGCTTCTTCCATTGAGTCCTTAAATTTCGGTATAGTGTGGTAAAGGGTTAACACAGACAAATAGGCACATTGATTTTTCGTTTATTCGTCGGCTCCATCAGTTGTCCACATGGGCGACGCCCCAGGAAGGCTGTTTGGCATGTTACGGAGGATACATGACAAAATTCATCCTAGTTTGCGCCTGGTTTATTTAACGAGCACAGTATATAGGACTGTCACTCAGGACTTCGATTAACAGTCTCATACGAGAGATTTAAGTTTGCCACCCGTTGGATTGGAATCCCCGCCTTTAAGTATCCAGAAGAATTGATTGATTGGTTGATTTTCCTTTTATTTATCTTGCCACCGGTTTTCCATGTGGGCAACGCCCCAAGAAGGCTGTTAGGTATGTTACGGGGGATAGTGGAAGATACAGGACGACACCCATTCTAAGTAACGCCTTGTTCTTTAACGTTCTCGGTGTAAACAACCGTCATGTAGGACCTCGTTTTAGTGTCTCATTTGAAGGACAAGAAATTTTATTTTAGTTGGCCAGCCGTGTGAATCTTATGCCCACCTTCAAGCATCCCAAAGAAATGCTTCAGTGTTGGCGTATTTTTCTATAGAACGCAATCAAAACGCTATGTCTAGCCTATCTCATTTCTATTCATTAAGGGGAGGTAATTATGAATGGAGCGTTCGACATGACCACAATCTGTCGTACTGACGCGTTAACATAAGATTACACACAAAAGATTGTTTGTATTTGATATGAAATATGCTTTATTTATTCGCTGGGCAGATTTTATGATAACCGAGTATCAACGCTAGATTATACCTTGCTATCATGTGCCAAAAGGTCTTAAGGTATACGGACCATAAATAGATCGTCATTATCGATACATTTTGGACGTAACACTGCCATTCGCGGCTATGATGACCTTTTGCGGACGAAGTCGATGAAGATCAGACTGCACAGAACGTGCAGTCTGACTTGGTTTGACACCGTCTGTCACCTAATGCTAGACTATAGCCTACTCGTTTTCAGTTGCAGTGTATGTATACTTTTCGAATCCTGAGAAAAGGTCTCATTTTTTTTCGTTTACAGTTAAAAAGAGTTATACCTGTATGTTAACATGTATTTAACATGTACAACCCTTTATTAGACGACAAAATTTTAGACAGTCACATGAAGGCCAAACGAGATCGAGGTTTAAGTCATACCAATATTCTCAAAATAAATGAGCCATGCACTGGAAAAAAGGGGTTTAATACGTCTCCGTGATGCATTATACCGAGCGAGTCAAAGATGGACATATACACACATGTAGTAGTTCGATTCAGTTTTTCATCAATCCTGCTAAATAAAAGAAATGAAACTTTCAAGCTGATAGTAAAAATACCCAAAATTTTCCTATATTTCAAAGGTATTTTTGGAGGAGCTATATCTCCTTATCGGACAGTGTAGATCCAAGATCAGACTGCACGTTATGTGCAGTCTGATCTTGATCTGCTCTGTCCGCAAAAGGTCAGTGAGTCGCGATTAGCAGCCTAAGGGTTAATTTGCCTCTATTTTCCATGTGAGTACGTCTATGGCCAAAATGTATCGATTTTGTAACCGTTTTAAGGTCGTATATCTTGAGTATAATTATTTAATGTAATTTTGTTGTATTTATTTCATGTTTAGTGTTCTTTTTGTGTTAAAATACTTTCACATTTATGCTTATCACCAATGGTGTAGTGAAATTTGGCGGACAATGGCGATTTAAGAAAATACTGCAAGTTCTGTGCTGTTTGATCTTAATCTACATTGTCCACAAACACTGTCCATATTGCTCTTGGCGATGAAAAAGTTAAAAGCATTCGTAGGATGAATGTTTGTCACTTTTGTTAGCAAAACTTTTGAGTGAAATTCACAGGATGAAGTTACTCTCGGGTGGAAAGGTCGAAAAGGCTCGAAGTAAAGTGTTGCCCAAATTATTACTTGAGTTGTCTTTTTTTTCAGTCTTGCAACTAATTGGTACTTATACAAATTTTTTTAAAAAACCAAACAGTCTTAGCTTTAAACAATTATACCCGTGTTTCTTTAACTCTTTACCAAACGACATTTTTCTTTTTTGACTTGTCTAAACTGAAAGCAATTGTAGACGACAAATTAAAATTTTAATGTCTCAAATGATGAAATTAAATTTTGTCTTTTAAAAGGTACAAAACATTGTGGGAAAAGGAGAAAATGCTGGTTGCCAGCATTTTCTTTTTTTCCACAATGTCTTCAAAAGACTCTTTTCTTGGAGTTGTGAGAACACGGGACTGTGGTAGAGTATTGACCCTTTACCACACAATGCTGCCTTTAAACGACCCTGGGAAAGAAGCCTTTTGAAAGCTCTGTGGGAAAAGGAGAAAATGCAGGTAACCAGCAATTTCTTCTTTTCCCACAATGTTTTCTACGCTATCAAAGTAAAGTTGGACCATTTGAGCATCAGTGAAATTGTCGTCTGCAAATGCTTTCAATTTGGTCAAGGCTAAATTTTTTTTCGTCTGGTAAAGGGTTAACATAAGTAGGTGTATCGAAAATACCCAAATTTAGTACCAAACACAGCGGTTTATTGACCTATTTCTTTAAACAACATTTACTCAAAAGTGCCTTTTTTCACCGATGATGAGCATACATATTGTTTTAAAATGAAAGGAAGAAATCTGAGGACGAATGTCTGGTTTTGCCACCTTTAGCCCATATCCTGCTAAATAACTTAAATGAAACTTTCAAGCCGATAGTAAAAACCAGAATAACTTTATTTCAAACTTATTTTTGCAGGGAAAAAATATCTCCATACGGACAGTGTAGATTCAAGATCAGACTGCACGTTCTGTGCAGTCTGATCTTGATCTGCACTGTCTGCAAAAGGTCATTGAGTTGCGCTTAGGAGCCTAAGGATTAATGATACTTTAAGTTCTTTGATAATTACCACTCTAGCAATTAGAAAAGAAATGAGCGGTGCTCTGTGAAAAGAGGATTTAGTGCATCTTCGTAATGCGCTATACCAAGCAAGTGGTCACAAAATGTAGACCAATTTTGTTTTAAAAACCGTCTGATTCATGAGGTAGAATCATCCTTCAGCACACAGAAAATTTGCAAGTGGTAAAAAGGTTCGATCCAGGTCAACCTGTCACGAGTCGGATTGGGCAGGCTGACATGGGTCGGAACGTTTTGCAGATGCGCTGGACCAGATTTTCACTAAGGTACGGCAAACCCTGCTGGATCTTGCCTGTAGGATTTCAGATGGTTAATATCACGAACAGCTCATTGCGTAAGTTGGGGTTCCTGCGCGGCTCACTTTTGAAGGTTTAGATTTTGCAACCAGAATGCCTTGGGTTTGTTCCTCAGACAGGGACTTGGCTTTTTGTGGGAGTGTCCTTTAGATCAGACCTATATAGAGCCCCAATCTATTACCAGTGAAACCCAGGACTCACATGAATTAGTAAGTTGTGAAGATAATGTCTGAAACGTAATAAAACACCTTTCATTCAATCAACCAATCAGTCATTCATTTAACCCTTCTGCTCAATACAGTAAAATAGAAGTTTCAAGCCGATAGTAAAAAGCCGAATAATCTTTTTTTCAAACTTAGATTTTGGAGAAAAATATCTCCTTATCGGACAGTGTAGATTCAAGATCAGACTGCACGATCTGTGCAGTCTGATCTTGATCTGTACTGTCCGTAAAAGGTGTGTGAGTCGCTCTTAGCAGCTTAAGGGTAATCATCAATCAATCAAAGTATAACTACTTTAGTACTGTCAGTGCTTTGAATATTCAAAAAACATTTGCACTTATTCCAAGGGAATTAATTTCTTTAATTTTCTCATGAGCTCTATTGAGTTATCTCCCTTTGAAAAATGAAAAATTTGTTTGGAGTAGGTTACGTTCAACTCTTTGTTATGTGTTTGTTTCCCGACGACGACGAAGACGAAGACGAAGAAGAAGTAAGAAGACGCCACATCTCCAGAGAGTTTCAATAAGCTCTCTTATTAATTATTTATTTACTATTTACAATAACTTTGAGACTTAAACCAATCCTCATGTAAACATTTGCGCACGGGAAAATAAGTTTGGTTTAAATGATGGGATTTGTGGGATTGTGCAAAAACATCGTCTGAAAAGGAGAAAATGCTGGTAAATAGAGTTTTCTCCTTTTCCCTGACTGTTTTCAAAGCCTTCCCCCTTAAGATGGTAAAACATAGGACCATTCGGAAACGAGGTAGCCGCAGCAATTCCTAATTTGTTTAATTGTATGGTGATTCCCACCGTTTTTAACATTATCTTAGTTATGTCACGGCGGCTTGTGCACCTATCTATGCTTTCCTTGAATTTCTTTTACCAGTACACTGCACAATATTCTTCCCAAGCCACATAACCACCGTTGAAACAATGATCAGCGGTGAGAGAGAAATGATTTCTGTCGCAATGACTATAATCAGTCCTCGGAAAGAAATTGGCTGAGGCTGGGATTCGAACCCGCGACCCGCTGATTTCAAGTCCTGTACGCCACCAGTTGTGCTACAGGGCTCGGCTCGAAGTGATAGAAAATTTTTTAAAGAGAAATAAAAAAAAATTCAAAAAATAGCATTCAAATTTTGATGAAATTTTATTTCGACATTTTCATAAACAGCGGTTATACAATGATTTTATAGTACCATGAAACAGCGAAAAGATAATACAATCTCGATCTTTCGAAAAATGTGATCACTCGGAAATACCGGATAATTCGAACTTGTTGTCGCGATTGGCACAACTTTTGAAAAGTAGTGTAGCAGGTATCCTAATTTTTCATTTCAGCGATCGGAACTGCTCCTGCATGACTTTAAGTGAGAAAAATAACTTTCATATAATGTGGGTTTACCGGTCTCACTATTCACCGAACACTTCCTTGTTGTTATGACTCTTACAAAGTAGAATTTTGAAAACACCTTTCCCAGTATGTTTTCAACCGTTCCAAAGACTAATTCCATCTTTTTCGAGCCAAATTTACATGTGAATTGTTATCTGCAAGTGCTTCCAACACCTATCCTGCTAAATAAGTTGAATAAAACGTTCAAGCCGACAGTGCTATTTCAAACTTACTTTTTGCAGAAAAAATATCTCTATATCGGACAGTGTGGATCCAAGATCAGACTGCACGTTCTGTGGAGTCTGATCTTGATGTACACTGTCCGCAATAGGTCAGTGAGTCACGCTTAACAGCCCCAGGGTTAATTTAGAAAAACGTTGAATTTTGCTGATGGTAGAGAGTTAAAACTGTGCACATCTAAATTTTACTCCTTTTTTTTTGATAACTGAAAACACAGATTTATTCAAATTAATGTCGAGATCCTTTACGTTCCTTTTCAGTTCCGAATTATCGAGATTTTATTAAAAATGAAAGTATTCACACTATTATATATACATGTTTTGTTCTTCACGGTGGGTCGAAGGAAAGGGATAGGGTCTAAATAGGGCTGCTTGCATAATGAGAATATTTTCGATAAGCAGTGAATCGTAAATTAGAAATGACTAAAACGAATCATGCTCTCTAAAAAAAGGTGGTTTAATGCATCTACAACACGTATCGGCCCATGCCAACTTGCATACTAGGCGCAGGCTGGCCCGGGTTCAAAAGTTTTGCTTTTACCACATTTTCTGTATGTCACAGGACCATCCTACTTTTTGATGCAGCCGAGTCTAGACAAAATTGATCAGTTATGCGATGACGTTCTAGGAAAACTGCAGTACGAAGATGCACGAAAACGCCTGTTCCTAGAGCGCTGCACATGAATATAGATATATATTTGAGCCATGCTCTGGCAAAAGGGGGCTTAATGCATCTCCGTGATACACCATACCAAGCATGTCATCACATAATTATGGATCCATAAAAACCATTTTGTCTAACAACCTACAGTATCATAAGGTAGACTGGTCCTTGGACATGTCAAGCAACATATGATTCATGCTCTGTTAAAAGGGGGCTAGTGCATCTACAAAAAGTATCGACTCAGGTCAGCCTGCGCAGTCCGCGCAGGCTGACCTGAGACGAAACTTTTTGCTACTAGTAAATTATCTGTATGTCGAAGGACCAGTCTGTCTCATGATTCAGGCGCTTTTTAGACAAAGTGGATTTTATAGATCCATAGTTATGTGATGACTTGCTTGGTATCATGGATCATGGAGATGCATTGATTCACATTTAGCTGGAGCATGACCCATATAGAAATGCAAATATTTTTTTTTGCGTCAGCTGTAGTTTTAGTTAGGTCTTCGGAAAATATGGATTAAGATCTGAGTGCGCGTAACATGATGTCCAATCTTAGATCAACACTGTCTAGATATTTTGTGAAGCATTCTAAAATAATGGAAATGAAAATTTTTGAAACAAAAGATTAAAAATAAATAAATAAATAAATAAATAAATAAATAAATAATAATAATAATAATAATATCCTTAAGAAATCTAAATATCTAGGTTCATTGCCGAGCCCGGTCGCCCAGTCGGTGACGTACATGGTTTGAAGCCTGGGGGTCGGGAGTTCACTTTCTGTCTGTTTCTTGCCGAGGATTGATAAAAGTCATTGCGACAGTATTCAGCCCTTTCGCACCGCTGATTGTTGTTTCGACGATGTTAATCTAGGAAAGCAGCCAGCGGTTTGAGAAGAATATTGTGAGAGGCACTAGTCAAAGAAACTCAACGAAAGCATGGATAGGTGCATTGGCCTCAGAGATATAGCCGAAATAATGTTGAAAACACAATTAAACACCATACAACAATCTGGGTTTATTTCACTGAATATGCCTGTTAGAACTCTATTGAGTTGAACTTTTCCTAACGACAAGACGTTGTGGATCTTGGGTTTTTAATTATTTCTTAGTTATAACGTTTAATTGAGCCATGCTCTGGCAATAGGAGGCTTAATGCATCTCCCTGATTTATTATACCCAGCAAGCCATCACATAAGTAGGGATCCATAAATATTATTTTGTTTCACAAACAACTAGATAATATCGGTAGAATAGTCCTTTGACATGCGGAAAATTTAAAGATAGCAAAAATATTAGATCCATGTCAGCCTGCGGGGACTGCGAAGAATGATATGGATCGATACTTTTTGCAGATGCATTAAGCCCCCTTTGTACAGGGCATGGTTTAATTGTATCATAGAAAAGAAATCAAATGGTTTCCTACAATGACTATACATAATGATATAAAACTCATACCCATAGATTATAATGCTTTTTTTCGCCCTTTTCCGGACGGTCTTCGACAAAAAAGAAAAAAAGTAATCAAGTAACCTACGAAATTAAATAAGTTACGTTTCTCTTTCTTGATTCTTTATAAAGTGTCTTTCGCTAAAATGTCGAAAAGAGAGAGAGAGAGAGAGAGAGAGAGACAGACAGACAGACAGACAGACAGACAGAGTTTCATAACCTATGTGCTATAGTAAAATTTTAATTCCCTACGACATTAGTTTTCAGTGTGCTATAACATCTTAGTCATACATGCGTTAAGCAACTTAGTCTGACAAATCTAGCTTCAACTTCTCTTACGTAAAATTCCATACGGCGGTTTTCTGTCGTAGTTTATCAAAACATAAACCGCATAAAAACTCTGTGACTGCCCCATCAAATATTCACTTTTGGGACAGTATTAGCCATAATTAATCTCTGCGAACCATTTAGTGAAAATTAAACTTTGCGACAGCTTCGTGATAGTGTTTACTTTTTGACAGCCTTTGGTAACAATCCATCTTTGCGACAGCCTTTATTATCAATCTACATGTATCTTTGCAAAAGACTTTAGATTGATTTTATCTTTGTGAAAGCCTAAAGAAATAATTAAACTTTGCCACAGCTATAGTGATAATTTTGAAAGCTTTAGATTGACAATCTACCTTTGCGACAGCCTATAGAAAAATCCATCTTTGTGACAGCCTATAGAAGCAATCTATCTTTGTGACAGCCTGTAAAAATTATCTTTGAATCTGTCTATGTAGAACACTATCTTTGCGACAGCTTGAGAAATATCAATCTAAACAACAGTCTTAAGACAAAATCTTTTTTTGCGACAACCTTTACTAACAACCATTTTTTGCGACAGCCTTTAGAAACAATGTATCTTTGCAACAGCCCCTTGAAACAGTCTATCTTTGAGACAGCCTTTAGAAACAATCGATCTTTGCGACAGTCTTTAAAAACTGGCAAATCTAACTTTGCAACAGTCTTTAGAAACAATCCTTCTTTGCCATAGCCTTTGGAAACAATCTATGTTTGCAATAACCTTTAGAGACAATCTATCTTTGCGAAAGCTTTTAGAAACAATCTATCTTAACCACAGCCTTCACAAACAATCTATCTTTGCGACGGCCTTTAGAAACTGTCTGTCTTTTGCGATAGCCATTAGAAACAATATATCTTTGGCGACAGCCATTAGAAACAATCTATCTTTGCCATAACCTTTAGAAACAATTTATCTTTGCGACAGCCTTTAGAAACAATCCATCTTGACGACAGCCTTAAGAAACAACCTATCTTTGCGACAGTCTGTATAGCTATCTTAACGCCAGCCTATATAAACAATCTATCTTTGCCATAGCCTTTAGAAAAAATCTATCTTTCCGACAGCCCTGAGAAGCAATTCATCTTTGCAACAGCCTTTAAAAACAATCTATCTTTTTCATAGCCTATAAAAATCTATCTTTGCGACAGCCCTTAGAAACAATCTATCTTTGCGACAGCCTAAAGAAATAATCTTTCTTTGCACCAGCCCTTAGAAACTATTTGCTTATGCCATAACCTTCAGAAACAATCTATCTTTGGGAAAGCCTTTAGAAAAAAATCTATCTTCGCGACAGCCTAAAGAAACAATTTATCTTAACGACAGCTTTTAGAAACAATCTATCTTTGCGACAGCCTTTAGAAACAATCTATCTTTGCGACAGCTTTTAGAAACAATCTGCCTTTGCAACAGCCTATAGAAACAATCTATCTTAACGACAGCCTTTAGAAACAATCTATCTTTGCGACAGCCTCTTAATACAATCTATCTTTTCGATAGCCTATAAAAATCTATCCTAGCGACAGCTCTTACAAACAGTCTATTTTTGCCACAGTCTTTAGAAACAATTTATCCTTGCGACAGCCTTCACTATCGATGTATCTTAACGACAACCTTTTGAAACAATCTATCTTTGCGACAGCCTTAGAAACAATCTATCTTTACAACAGCCGTTGGAAGCAGTCCATCTTTGCCATAACCTTTAGAAACAATCTATCTTTGCAACAGCTTTTAGAAACAATACTTATATCTTTGCAACAGCCTTTAGAAAGAATCTATCTTTGCAATAAGCGTCAGAAATAGTCTATCTTTGTGACAGCCCTTAGCATTTATCTACGTTAAGGATAACCTTTACAAACAATCTTTGCAACAGCATTTTGAAACAGTCTATCTTTGCAAGAGCCCTTACAAAAAAATTATCTATGCCAAAACCTTTAGAAACAGTCTATCTTTGCGACCGCCTTTAAAAACAACCTATCTTTGCAACAGCCTTTAGAAACAATCTATTTTTGCGACTGCCCTTAGAAAAAGTATATCTTATCGACAGCCTTTAGAAATAATCTATCTTTGCAACAGCCTTTAGGAACAATCTGTCTTTGTCGTAGAAAAAAAAAAAATTTTTGCGAAAGCCCTTAGAAACAGTCTATCTTTGCCACAGCCTTTGGAAACTATCTTTGCGACAGCCTATAGAAAAAAATCTGTCTTTGGAACAGCCTTTAGAAACAATCTATATTTGCGACAGCTTTTAGAAACAATCTTTCTTAGCAACAGCCTATAAAAAAAATCTATCCTCGCAACAGCCAATAGAAACAATCTGTTTTAACAACAGCCTATAGAAACTATCTTTGCGACAACCTTTAGAAACAATCTATCTTAACGACAACCTACCTTTATCTTTGGAACAGCCTATTAAAACAATCTATTTTTTCCACAGTCTATAAAAAATCTGTCTTTGCTACAGTTCTTAGAAACAATCTATGTTTGCCACAGTATTTAGAAACAATCTATCTTTTCGACAGCCTTTACTAACAATGTATCTTAACAACTGCCTTTAGAAACAATCTGTCTTTGTGAGAGCCCTTAGAAACAATTTAACTTTCTGACAGCATTAAGTAATAATCCGTCTTTTCGACAGCCTTGCGTGATAGTTTATCTATGTGACAGCTTTGGTGACAGTCTCACTTTGCTGAAGCCTTGAGTGACAAGTTTTTGTGACAGCCTTAGTGACAATTTATCGGTGGAACAGCCTTTAAGGACTTTTTTTTTGCGACAGCCTTTAGTGACAGCTTATCTTTGGGACAGCCTTTAGTGACAACCTATCTTTGCGAAAGCCTAAAATGACAATCTGTCTTTTGACAGCTTTTAGTGTCTTTTCATCTGTGGGATAGCCTTTAGAATTAACTTATCTTTAAGACGTTAGTGAAACGGTATGATTGGAACAGCCGTAAGTTACCGTTTATCTTTGAGAAGAGCTATTAGTGACAATTTGTCTTTGGGAAGAGTCGTTGGTGACAATTTGTCTTCATGGAAAATTTGAAAGAGACATCAGCGGCACGAGAGAAATTGCTCTGTGAAAAGGGGGTTTAGAGCATCTGCATAAGGTAACGAACCACGTCAGCCTGCGTAGTCCGCTCAGGCTGCCATGGGTCGAAACTTTTGCCATTTGAAAATTTCTGCGTGTCCAAGGACCATTCTAGCTCATGATTTAGTCGGTTGTTGGACAAAATGGATTTTACGGATCCATGACTTGCTTGGTATGATGCAATACGGAGATGCAATAAACCCTCTTTGCCAGAGAGCTGCTCATATCTTCTTAAATAAGTACGAGAGTGCGTCAGCTGCTATACATAACACATGTACAAACAAAACTTTTCACTCGTAAAATTTCCAGTTACAATTGAGCAAATATAGAAAAGAGAACAGTCGAAATTAAGAAGAGAAATTCAAATAACAGTCGTGAAGAGCCCGAGTTTTGACCATTTGACGAATCACTATTTTGTGGAACAGCCTGGGATTGTTTACAACAACCCGATTTTTTCTTAAGCATGACGGTACATGTTATTTCCGGATCCGCTTCGACGGTGAGATTTCCAATTTGTTGATCTTCTAGTTTACTCCCCTCCATGCTAATGTCCCACATATTGGAGGAAGGAATGGATGTTGTACATGTTTGTTCTGTCACGTTCCCAAAATCAGCAAGTTTGTATTCCAGATGAACGCCAGCTCCAAAGATGATGTCACAGGCCACCGTCATGTTGGCCTGGTCGTGCGGACACAGCGTTTGCATTTGCAGACGTCGCACCCATTTTATTTCTCCGGAACCTTTGAGGACAAGGTCCGGGGCTTCTACCTCCACCATTCGTCCGACACTGTAACATAATAATAATAATAATAATAATAATCTGTGAAAAGGCAGTTTAATGCATCTGCAAAAAGTTTCGACGCAGCCCGCGCAGGCTGACCTTTGTCGAAACTTTTTACCTTTGGTCAATTTTCTGCATTTCCAAGGATCATACTATCTCAGGATTCAGCTGGTTATTAGGCAAAATTGATTTTATAGATCCACAATTATTTGATGACTGGCTCGGTAAAATGCATCAATGAGATGCATAAACCCTCCTTTGCCAGAGAATGGTTCAAATAATATCGATGTGCTAAAGGGGGAGATAAGTGCGTTTTGAACAGTTTTCATTTTTATCAGACAACTTTGGTCAAACTGCGATATTGTCTTACCTGGTAAAGGTTTAACTATTTTGCTTGTATGTAAGGCAAGTAGAAATATTTTGAATGGTATAATACTTATTCTGTGTTATCATACAGGGCATTCATTTATATACAGCAGACAAAATACAGCCGTTGAAGTACAAGATGGGTCTTACTGGTAGACACAATATGATGTCATACAAGTTCACGCAGCTACAATTGAGACTTCAGATCTCCAAACCAGCGTGTTTTAGACATTTATATTTTGATTTAGACATTTGATATTTTGGGAATTCCGAAGTCATAAGGTTCAAAATGACGTCATACTTGCGATAGAGGTTTCAGATCTAAAATGCAGTGTCTTATTGGCAGGCACAAATGACTCCTAGTTACGTATTTAGCAAAGAGGTTTCAGATCTAAAATGCAGTGTCTTATTGGCAGGCACAAATGACTCCTAGTTACGTATTTAGCAAAGAGATTTCAGATCTAAAATCCAGTGTCTTATTGGCAGGCACAAATGACTCCTAGTTACGTATTTAGCAAAGAGATTTCAGATCTAAAATGCAGTGTCTTATTGGCAGGCACAAATGACTCCTAGTTACGTATTTAGCAAAGAGATTTCAGATCTAAAATCCAGTGTCTTGATGGCAGACACAAAATGAGGACATACTCGTACTTACGCATTAACGACTGGATTTCAGGTCTTAAAACAAGTGTTTTCGTTGATAGTAATTATCTTAAAATTTTCTTCCATGCCGGAAGGTGAAAAATGACATCATACCTACTCATAAACTCATTCCTTTTTGCAGAAGTCTCTTTGACATTTCCAGAAATTTTATACAATTATCGTATAAAAGTGCCACAAATGACGTCATACTTACGCATTTACGATTGAGATTTCCGGTCTCCAAACCAGCGTTTTGTTTACTGTAATCTCCTTGACATTTTGGGAATTCCACGCCAATCTGGTGTCCTTCCACATCTGTATATAAATAGTGATTTTATAATTTATATACATAAAAATCATTTTAAATGTTTAAGTGCAGTTGAGGTAAAAAAATTAAAATAAAAGAATAAATATGTACCATGTAGCTTTAGTTAATAAGACACACAAAATATCAATTTTCATGATTAGATGATTAGATCTAAATGAGACATACTCTAGCAAAAGGAGTCTAAATACATCTATGTGATGTCATGTATTGTACCAAGCAAGTCATCACATACTTGTGGATCCGTAGAGTCCATTTTGTCTAAAAAATGACTGAATCCTGCCTTGGAATGGTTGTTTTGACATGCAGAAAATTCACCAATAGGAAAAAGGTTTTGTAAATGCATTGAACCCTATTTTCACAGAGCATTACTTAAACCTAATGGGTAGCATTGCTTACCTTACTATTAATGAATGCAAATGCGATACGATAAGCATAGTTTTCAGGAGCTTTTTTAAGTATATCAGCCGAGGCTAAAACATTTCTTTTGAAATGTCGGATGCCTAAGTTCATTTGTCTGCGTTTAGTGCCACAGAAATGCTCTTTCGTTGTAATACTGATTAGCCCCAAGTGCGATAGAGTTATGTCTATGGGGACACTCTTGTGCATACAGTATATGGTAAGAAAATGAACAACTCTCGCGAGACAACGCGATAGTATCGGGACCTAAAAGGTGTCTGTAACGTAGCCAAATCCTTAGCTAACCCATACCGGGAAAAGAAAGTGAGAAATGAAATATACTTATTAAAAACTGCATCGTAATGAAATGCTCCTTCTTTGGTACAGGTGGCTGCGTTGGGTTGTACTCTGTACATGATGTAATTGATATATGGCCCGCAGCTTGCGAAACGAGACCTTCGGACATTTGCGTAAAGTGTCGTCCAGGATTAGCCTGCGCAGTCCGCGCAGGCTAATCCGAGACGGCACTTTACGACTTCATAAGATTTCTTTTCATACAGTAGACTTTCGTGAAACAGAAAATCGAACAAAAACGGTAGGTGTCGTCTCGGATTAGTCACAGATTGCACAGGCTGATCTGGGACAACACACTTTTACGCATATGTCCAAAGGCCCGTTTTCGTGTGTTGCACGCCAATTATGGTGCCATTGATTTTTGCTTAAGCGTGGTCCCGGTAATAGGTTTAAACGCGCCTTTAACTTTAAGAATTCTAGCAATGTAAATAAGAAGTATTGTCTTGCGTGTTTCATTTACTCTTTGCTGCGCCTTGCCGGTCTTCAAGCAATATACTATTTTACTCTCCATTTTTTTCCGTTCTGCGACGAATGGTACACTTCTCGTCTTCAAATAGTTGTCATTAGTGTAATTTGTTATATATCTTTTCGTCCATTATCTTCCGCTATAGGTGGCTTTTTACAAATACTCACCTATCCGATTTGAGCATCTTAGGTACTGCACCGGATTACTTTTCAAAATGGCAATCGATGCAGTGAATTGTCAAAGATATTGTTTTCTCTAAATCTATATTCATAATCTGTAAACAAAGGTTTGCAGTAAACAACGGTATTTTTTAAAAATTATTTTCCCGTTTGAAAAATTATATTTCCAATAACTTCGGAGCAAAAAACAGCCTTTATTTCTCCACGGACATATTATTTACAGCCTTTTTAGCTTGTTACCTGTTAGCAACAGAGTTTTGAGTTATGCGCACCGTGTATCAATATTCATCTTGTACAGGATAGTGATGTTTCATAGCAGACAGGTCACTCGTCAAAGAACATAAAATGCGCAGACAACGGTTTTGGGTCCTTTTACAAACAGCCTCTACGCTGATTATATTGGTTCACGCGCAAGCATGTTGTCGGCTACCTCTTCAGCGACTTTGAAAGAAAAAATAAAACAACCAACCAACCCACCCACCTACCCAACCAACTAACCAACCAACCAAACAAACAAGAAAATGGAATTGGTCATGACGAAGTTTACGACAACTTACCACCGACACGTCAACGGTTGACGTCAAAACATGTCTAATGGCGTCAAGATCCGACACGTGCACGACGTCAGCTGTTAGGTCAAGCATAATGGGTGCTGGGAAATCCTTTCTGGGCGGTACATTTCGATTATAGGTGGGAAAAATTGTCTTAAAAATGGATTTGGCCTCCTCCATATATATAGCGCTTCCTTTATCATATTGGCAAGATGTCCTGAAGTAGACAAAAAATCTTACATCACAAGAAATCATATTTACCTTTTAACCTTTCCCAGCTGAAATAAGTTTAGACTGGTTCAAAATGAAAGCTTTGCAGACGACAAATTAAATGTGGGTCAAATGGTAACTTTATCTCTGAAAGAATAGAAAACATTATGGGAAAAGGAGAAAATGCTGGTTTTGGCAAAGGATTAACCCTTGAAGCGCCTACATAAATGAAATAGTCACTTCTAGCTACGTGTCATGTAAAAATAATTACCCAGCTATCTGTGGTCTAACTTTACCTAGAATCACGTTTTCTGATTGGTTTAGCTAATAGTGTAATGACAATTTTATTAATTATCTAATTATTAATTGTCGGTATTCGTCGTCCATTTTGGATTTGAATGTGGCCGAGTCATATTGGCCTTTTTTGGTCTGATATTGCCCCAGTTTTTCTTGCATCGGCCGAAGTTGCTGACATTGGCAGAGTTTGTCGATTAGTATTGAGCAGATTGTTTTCGTCATACAAATGCAATAACGAAGCTTGTTTATTGACAATTCGACTAAAACAATTAATACTTAACAGATTTCTCGGAAGATCAAATGAAAGCAGCCGTCGTCAGGCCTACAATTCTGAAAGATCATATGGCAAAATGGCTTCTCGGCATCAGTATTGGCCCAAGAGAACCAAAGTTTGTACTGTGCTACAATTAGATAGCCTGGGTTCCACTCCGATGATTTTTTTTTCTTTTATATATTCGGATGTTACTCTGTCAAAAATGATGGTTTTTATGACGAAGTAACATCTGAATATATAAAAGTAAAAAAAAAAAAATGATCGGACTGGAACCCAGGCTAACAGTTAGACTGTGTAAGTTCGAAACTTATGACATTTGTGATATGACTGAAATACTGTTGAAAGTGGTGCATCATCTTATTCAGGTGCATCATCTTATTCAGAGAGAGAGAGAGAGAGAGAGAGAGTATTCAGAGAGAGACAAAAAAATACAATCCCAAAAAATAAGCGGGAGCAATACTGACAGTCATAAAGATGTGGAAGAGTACTAGCAAATAAGTGCCAAGTCGGTCATAAAGCCCATACTGTTACCGTGCTGGCTAATAGTTATCGTCCCTTCATAACTAGTTCTGACATTTGGAACTGGTCGATGAGAGCCCAAATCGAACACACTAACTGAATTTGTGTTTGAACTGTTAGTGTCTTAGAACTTGGCTTCACATAAGAATATATAAGTTTAGTTTCCCAAAATCAGGTCAGATTTTCCATACAGGTTATGTTGTGTTTTGTAAATCACGCACTGACAGACGAGAGATTCTGAGATGTGTAAATATTATTCTCAAGTTGTTATAACATCCCACAAGAGCCAAAATAAGTTCTTTTTCTACCTTTGATTGCTATACCATAATGACGCGACTTGTCAAACTACACAGCGTGAGCTTTGTAGCAATCAGTGAAATTCGTGTGCTTCCGACTCCTTCCGTTTGTTTCCAGTCGTTAATTTTCGGATTGTTCCAAATGTTTTTATTTACCAAAATCCTGCAAACTGATTATGTAGAAGTATACTGGGACCAAGGTCAATCTGTACATTTGTGCATTCTGATTTTGATGAACATTATCCGCCTTTTTTAGTACTCAGTACACCCATCGTCACAAGCTAAAGGATTTTATCTTTTGGTTGTCAAAAATATATGCTTGACGTCAACAGAATATTTTTAATCTTTGCCAGATTACAAAATTTTAGACTTGTCAAAATCGGAAGCATTTGCAGACTTAAATTTAGGCGATGCCCAAAAATGGCATTTATTTTTGAAAATATTTAAAACTAATCGTGGTAAAAGGAGAAAATGCTTGTCATCAGCATTTTCTCCTTTTACCTTGATGTTTTTGAAAAGTGTCTTCTCAGGGGTCGTAAAAACACGGGATCGTTTAACAACGGGTTAAAAATATTTGAGCCATGCTCTCTCAAAAGGGGTTTAATGCATTTCCATGATGCATCATACAAAGCAAGTCATCACATGATTATGAATCCATAAAAATCCATTTTACCTAAAAACTGACTGAATCGTGAGGTGTGCAGATCTTTTGACCTGCAGAAAATATACTTATAGCAATAACGTACTGATCATGTCAACCTGCGCGGACTGCATACCCTTTTGCAAATTCAAATCACAGAGCATAGCTCTCACACACACACACACACACACACACACACATATATATAGAGGCAGCATTTCAAGATATTTGTTCATCTCGGTCTCTTTTTGACAACACAGTGGCAAATTACGTTTTATCTTTTACAGAAACACAAACTGGTCATGGGAAATGAATTTCATCATAAAAGATTGAAAAAAACATTGTTAGACGATAGTTTTGATACAACATAAATACCTTTGATCTATTTACACTCATGATGGTTTTTACACAACTGCCTACGGGCCGAATTTTCTTTCCTCGTACCGTTGAAAGCTGGCTTTTGACCTACTTCTTGGTATCAGTCTTGAATGAATTAATAGCAATTTGCGATTGGTATAAAATGTTGATATATTAACTCTGCGGGCCCAGTTATGGCCTTTTCAAAGGCCAATATGCTGCTTCTTTTATGACGATAATATACAATGACTGATACTGCTAACCCAGTACCACAAAATGCCTGAGAAAGAAGGCTTTTGAAAATTTTGTAAGAAAGAAATGCTGGTAACTAGTATTTTCTCCTTTTTCCACAATGTTTCTGTGAGCAAGACACCTTATGGCCTTAGTCTGGTAATGACTAAGCCCAGGACATACATGAAATGTGGGCTGCAGCTGAAAGTGGCTTTAAACATCAGCCAGCCAGCCAGTCAGCAAGCCAGTCAGTGAATGAATGAATGAATTAATTAATTAATTAATCGATCGATCGATCGGTCGATGGATCGATCCATCCATCGTATCGATGGATCGATTGATCGATCGATGATCCATCCATCCATCCATCCATCAATCAATCAGTATTTCACAAATTTCTACACTACGGAATGAAAGATATGCCATTTACAAACACAGTATTCATAAAACCACAGTGAGAAAAATTCCCCTTCCTTTGTGTATACTGTGTTCCTTCATATGGTCACAGGAACAAAATAGTTCCCCAAAAAGTAACACACTAAATCACAGTTTCCACAGATACACATTCTGGTGCTTTAGTTTGATTTTCTTTGTAAAGACAGTGCATCAGAAGTGCTTGCTGTTAATATTTGCATAGGGACTACTTTCGACTACTTTGACTGGAAAGCTGCTCAGAGTAGTATGCTACCATAAGCCCTAGATCCAAAGAAGGGTAGTACATGTATTCATGCTCACTAACTCAAAGAAAACCAGGACCCTTACTCTTATTCTAACTTTAAAAAGTAACGCATTTTTGGATTGGCTAAAACTATTTGATTTTACCAATCACGAATTGCGTTACGTCAAAATCTATAAAACTCTAGAGAGTTAGATTAAGAATATTACGAAATAGGTTTCCTGTATTGTAATGAATTGTATTGAACTCACCTTTACTGAATTAAGTTTAATTGAATTGAATGGAATTCACTGTTTTAAATTGTACTGAACTGTATTGCACTGAATTCTATTAAACCGATCTGTACTATATTAAATCCTATTGAATTGAATTGTAACGTATTGAATTCTACCGTATTATACTGAATCGTATTGAGCTATTTTGTATTGAATTGTATTGAACTGTAATGTATTGAATCGTACTGAACTGTATTGTATTGAAGTATATTGTATTTTATTGTTTTCTGTTCTATTGTGTTACATACCTGTCGTTGTATGACTCGGTCCTAGCTTTTAATTCCAGGTAATAAATTGCAAACAGATTTCTCGCTCAAAGAGGTATTCGTTTATGCCACACGCCCGTTGTAAATACAAATTGACATTTATTGAGAATGTAACTGGGTACCTTTCATATCCTTTTACCAAATGCCCAACTCGTAGTGCAGTCGGTAGCATACCGAACTTGAAACAAGAGGTTTGCTAGTTCGAGTTCGCTGCTCAGAGTCTCTTTCAGTGGATTGATGATTGTCATTGCGACAGGGTTTATTTCTCTCTCACCACTGGTCATTGTTTCCACCACGGTTGTGTGAAAAAAAAGCAGCCAGTGGCTTGGATAGAATATTGTGCGAAGTACTGGTAAAAGAAGCTCAAGGAAAGCATGGAAAGCTGCACTCGTCGCCGCGATGAAACTGAAATAATGTTAAAATTCGATTTGTATGGTGTTTAACGCCGTTTTCAACATTATTTATATAGTGGCGGCCAGTGCACCTTTCTATGCCTTCCTGCAGTTTCTGATACAAGTACTTGGCAAAATATTCTTCCCAAGCTGCTGGCTGCTTTCCCACATTACGATCGTCCAAACAATGATCAGAGGTGAGAGAGGAACGAATTTTGTCACACTGACTATCATCAGCCCTTGGAAAGAAATTGATCGAGCTGGGGATGTGAACCAGCGACCCCTTGTTCTCAAATTCTGTACGCTTCTGACTTCTCTACCGGGGCTTGGAAAAAAATGTTGAAAAGGGCGCAAAACAACATACAAACAAACCCTTGCCAAACAATCTCTTTTTCTTAACGAAGTTGGAGACTATTATATTTGAAAACATAGTGGAAAAAAGGCGAAAACGCTAGTAAACAGCATTTTCCCTTTTTCCCCAAAATGTTTTCAAAAGCCTCTTTTTTCAAGGTCGTTTAAATTCGGTATTGCGTGGCACAGGGATAAGCCTTAGAATTCTAAGTAAAAGAAATTGATTGTCTCAATCTGAGAAATATATGAGCCATGCTCTCTGAGAAGGAGGTTTAATGCCGCCCAAGCTGATATGAGCTTAAACTTTTTTTGCTTTTGGTAAATTTTCTCTATGTCCAAGGATAATTCTACCTCAAAATTCAATTAAATTCAAGTGCTTGTTAGACAGAATGGATCGATAATTGTATGATGGCGTGCTTGATATAATCCATTACAGAGGTGGATTAAAGGCTTAGTAGCGACCAAACGTAAACAATGCATGCATTAAAATGCATTTGAGCCATGCTCTGTGAAAAGGGGGCTTAATGTAACCCCGTGATGCATGATACCATGCAAGTCATGGCCGTATCATACATCCCTAAAATCCGTTTTGTGTTACAACCTACTGAATCATTAACTACACGGGTCCTTTGAAATGTAGAAAGTTGACAAAAAACAAAAAGGTTTTGGCCCAGGTCAGCCTGCGCGGGCTGACCTGGATCGATACATTTTGCAAATGCCTTAAGCCCCCTCTTCACAGAACATGGCTCATTTAGATTGAAATAATACCATTCAAAAGAGTGAAAACTATTGTGAAGATGACAATCTGTTATTGTGCTGTTGGTACAAGTGTGAGTCGCTGGAAGAAAAAATGAACTTTGAAACTACGTAAAAGGTTGCCAAGTCCTTCTATCTTTTGCTTACTATTTATCTGGTTTCGAAATTAATTTTTCAGCCAGCGACTAAATCTTGGACCGACCGTACTATGACAAATTATCGCCTTCACAATAATTTGCATATTTTTGAATGGTATGATTTATATCTAAGTGCATTTTAAAATCTGCATTATTTACGTTTTGACGCTACGGTGCCTTTAAACTCCTAGCTGGAAGAACATGGCTTATATCTAAACATTGCAAATTAAGGGCTTTTTTATGCTAGACAATGGACGAGTCTTGGCATTTATTTCGTCAGATGAGGAGTAAAACACTCGAATTAAGGTACACGGGGAACGACAATTATTGTCGACCTAGAAAAATGAATCATCTCACCGAAAATATACCAATTCACCGAAAATATATCGTATAATTCACTGGAAACGATAATCCGGAAATAGAGACTATGATTCATGTTTTCTAATTAAAGATACGTATGAACTGAAAATAGATATGACTTATGTCTGTCGATCAATTGATAGTGATATGTTATAGTCTGTAGCGATCGTGGCTTATCAGCAAATTGCTTGAGTCGAAACAGGTGTATCTTATATGCGTTTACGCGTTTTTGTTGTTAACCCTTAAGCTGATAAGGGCGACTTACGGACCTTTTGCTGAAATTGTGGATCAAGATAAGACTGCACAGAACGTGCAGGCTGATCTTGGATCAACACTGTCCGATAAGGATATATTTTTTCTCCACAATATAGGTTTGAAGTAAAATAACAATATTCGGTTTTTTCACTATCGGCTTGAAGGTTTTATTTAACTTACTTAGTTGGATAAGGGTTAAAAGTGGTGTGGGATTCTGATTGCACTTGTATTGGAGCACATGCCAAACGCTGGACTTTTCTTTCTAGATACAACTGTTTCTTCTTGTAATGTCATCAAATCTGTCCATCCATCAAAACGTGCATCCATCCATCCATCCATCCATCCATCCATCCATCCAAGTGGTGTAGCAAATTAAAAAAAAAAAAAAAAAAATGCGTGCTTTTCAGGTGTTAAAAATCTTGGATAATTATACTTAGAATTCAATTTAGAATGTTTGTTCAATGCTGCCGTCTGATCTTAGGCCTACACTGTCCGATATGGTGAGACTTTTCGGTGAAAAGAGTTAAAGAATTGCAAGAGCTCTGGTTTTACATCTGTCCTGAAAATTCCATTTAATTCATCTTGTAATTTAGGGATTCATGCATTATTTGTTGTATGTTTTATTTAGGTATGTTAAAGTGCAGTACATTATTTAAAAGCTCTTTGCCAACTTATAATTGTTTGCCAAAACTGTTCAACGCCTTGGGAACCTCTTTTTTTTGTCTATTACTTTTTCAGCCATTTTTCCGTAATTGCCAAGGTAAGACGCTTTTAATGACAGCGTACGTTATGATCAGACTACACTGCACAGAACATGCAATCTGATCTTTGATCTACATCGTCCAATACTATATTCTATATACATTAAAAAGTCAGAATGTATTTTCGCTTACAGTGGCATATTATCTTAGCCTACGATAAAAGCCGAATTTATCTCTTTCAGAAATAGTGAAAAAGGCGAATGATTTACCTATAATTATATTTTAAGATCGCTGTATTAATTCCAAACATATTAATACAAAAAATAACGAACCATGCTCTGGCAAAAGGGGATTTAATGCATCCCCGTGGAGTGTGATATACCTTCCTATCAAGCTATCACATAATTATGGATCCATAATGGCAATTTCCGTAATGCACAGTTAATGGATTAAACCTTTCCCAAACAATTCGTCATTTTAACGACCCTTAGCTAGAAGGCTTTCAAAAAAATAGTGTAAAAATAGAAAAATTCTTGTGGCTAGCATTTTTTTTTTTTTGCTTTTCTCACAATGCTTTTCACCCTTCAATCGTTTACCAAACGATTCCGTGTAACACTCGTATCGACCGTGTGGGGAAGAATGCTTTTTTGGTGACCAGCATTTTCTCCTTTTCCCACAATGTTTTCTACCCTTTGCTAATGCACATCCCATCATTTGTGTCACATTTAATTTGCTGTCTCTAAATACTTTAAATTTCGACCTGTCTAAAATTATGTCGTCTGGAAAAGAGTTAAAAGACAAATCCCATCGTTTCAGCAGCATTTAATCCTTATCCTGCTAAATAAGTGAAATAAAACTTTCAAGCCGACAGTAAATATCTGAATAATGCTATTTCAAACTTGAGTTTTGGAGAAAAATATCTGCACGTTCTATACAGTCTGATCTTGATCTACACTGTCCGCCAAAGGTCAGTGAATCGCGCTTCGCAGTCTAAGGGTTAATTTTTCGTCTGCAAATATGGACCAATCTAAAATTTTTGTCTTCTGCTAAAGGATTAAAGCAAACAATGCGTGTTCTCAGATATTGCCTCAAAATGCAGCCGTCTGACAGCTCGATGAAACGGTTCCAAGTACTGAACCATTTTGCCAACTGATATTTGCGGTTGATGACTCGGCCAAATAGCTATTAAACCTGTAAAAAGGTATCAGGCCATTACCTGTAGAAACTGCTCAGAGTCGGCCACACGCAAATTTACGTTTAGAATGCTCTACTCTTAACCAAACATTTTAGACTTATCCAAACTGAAAGCATTTGCAGACAACAATTAAATGCCGTTGGAATGATGTTTTTTTTTCCTCCTTGAAATGCTAGAAAACATTGTGGAAAAGGAGAAAATGGTGGTTACTAGCATTTTCTCCTTTTCCCTTGATGTTTTCAAAAGGCTGTTTGCTTAGGATCGTTAAAACGGATGGTGTGGTAAAGGGTTAAAGGCCCACAACCTACTGCAACAACTTGGGAGTCAAAATGCTGGCAAATCTAATTCATACCATTTTAAGGCAAGAATATTGCTTTGAGTTTTACAATGTGTTACAGTGCAGTCTTTCAGAGTTTCAGTCGCTGGCAGAACAAATGAACTTTAAACCTACAATTAATGTTGCCATCCATAAATCTAGATTTAAAATAAAATTTTCTACCAAGGTCTGGAACTTGATGGGTGCACTGGCTGACGTTATATGTCTGAAATGATACTGAAAACACCATATATACAAATAAACCAACACAATGAAAGTCTCGTTATTGACCGACGAAGACATGATCCGGTACAAGTCTTACTTTGTAGTGCGATAGCTTTTTTGCCTCAATTGAATCATTAAGGCGACTCGAAAGTAGATTTTCTTTTGCAAGCTGTTTGGGGGAAAAAAACTTGAAGAAAAATGACAATTTATTTTTGCCTGCAAATACAATTCGAATGTCGACAGAAAATTAATGTACAAAAGACGCCGGTTAATCCATAATTCTGTTGTTTTTGTGTCCCTTTTTACCCGTTAGTCAATGGATATCGGTCATGTGGCAACTAGTTTATCGCCTAGGACTGGTTCAACCAGTTTTACAATTGTTTCAATCCCATAAGGGTAACAACCTGACCATATACTTTCCCCTCATTCATCTAGATTTTTATCAAAGATGCTTACGATGTAGATTGAAAATGCAAAAGTGTTATAATCAAATGAAAGTATCGTAACTAAGAGATTGAGAAAGTGTGTGTGGGGGGGGGGGGATGTGTCTGCAAATAGTTTGCTCAAAAAAGTCTGCTAAAATGATCAGTAAAAAAATAAATGATAACCGCAAATACCATCGAAGCGTTTAATCGCTTATTCAGAACATTGGAAATATAACATAACGTGTATTTCATTGAGAAATGGTAACTTTTGTCTGCCGACATCAAAAATACCTACACGAAGATATGAACATATCATTGTTGAATCTCACAATTTTGGGAACGATTCACTTTGCTATCATCGGACAATGTAGAACAAGATTAGACTGCAAAGAACGTGCAATCTGATCTTTGACCTGAACGGTCCGATGTCCGATGAGGTGTTCTGATTTATCATGAATTTTGCTTTTATTTTTCTTTGATTGATATCCATTGCATCAGACTGCTTTTTTCCCCTTACTGTTGGACATAGTTTCGAATTAGGTCTTATTTGTAGTAAAAGCTGCTGTTGGCTTGATAAGACCGTTACGGGTAGCACCGGTTGAAGAATACCGAGATGACATGAACATACCCGCCTTATTATTTGGTACAATACTTTAAGGCATGTTTTGGCAAAAAGGGGTCCCTTTGCTGCACAACAAAAGTTTACACATGGCCAAACTGAAAGCATTTGCAGACGACAAATTAGATATGACTCATATTGGCAGATTTGTCTGTAAAACGGCGTAAAACTTCGTGGAAAAAGGAGAAAATGCTGCTTAGCAGCATTTTTCCTCTTCCCGCAATGTTTTCAAAAGGCCTCTTTCTTAGGGTCGTTTAAACTCGGGACTGTGTGGTAAAGGGTTAATGGGGTTCCGTGATGCATTATACCAAGCAAATTATCACATGATTATGGATCCATAAAATCTAAATTTTGTCCAACAACCGACTGAATCCTGCGGTAGATTGTCCTTGGACATGCAGAAAATTTACCAAAAGTAATAAGTTTCGACCCAGGTCAGCCTGCGCGGACTGACCTGGGTTGAAGCTGTTTGCAAATGCATTAAGCCCCCTTTTCACAGAGCATGACTCATTAGTTAGTTTCTAAAATGATAACTAATGCCGCCAAAATGGTGCACCTACTGGAGTGTATTTTACGAGTACTTCGCACAACATTCTATCAAAGAAATTTATCGATTTTCTACATACACATCATCGAAACGATGCTCTTTGATGTAAACCAAAAAGAATGTATTCTGTCGCAGAATATTCATCCCCGAGAAGAAATTTGCAAAGTTAACATTCAAACCCAAAAACAATGGATTACAAGCCCAAAGCATTATCGACTGAGTTTCCGGATTCGGCACGCGGTACCCCTTGAAAGCTAAGCAGGTACCAGTTCATCAAAAAACAATACACTGTCCTAAAATGAAGCCGGGACCCAGTCTCTGATACTAGGGTTTGGTCTAATCTAGCTCAATCAAGACTTTTTACACAAAACAGATGCCATAAATAAATCACCATGAAAATATTCACTCATGTCAGTACCATTATCATCATTTTTTTCACGTGTAATTCGGAAGGATATAGAAATTATACCTGATAATGTCTGGGTATGGTTGTACGTCGAGAAAGATCGATACAAATTTTCGATGTGCTAGTCTTTATTGTTTTTTCCTTATGCTCAAAATATCTAAGACGTAACATTATTGAAGTAACAATCCCGATGTTATCAGCTCAACCTACTTTCTACATCGGAGGAATAGTTAGACGCTGTGAAGGAAAAAAAAACAACATTTAAACAGCCAAAAGGAGGGAGCGTTGCGACCGACTGTGGCTGTTTAAATCGTTTAATTTTTTCTTCACCGCGTTCAACTGACTTAGTCGTTGTCCGCCCTAAAACCGATGGTGCCAGATATGGAGTTTCCCGCTTCATCATTCGCAAAGAAACGCCCTAATTGCATCATCGCTAAAACAATGGTGCCATATATGGAGTTCCCCGCTTCATCATTCGCAAAGACACGCCCTAATTGCATCATCGCTAAAACAATGGTGCCATATATGGAGTTCCCCGCTTCATCATTCGCAAAGACACGCCCTAATTGCATCATCGCTAAAACAATGGTGCCATATATGGAGTTCCCCGCTTCATCATTCGCAAAGACACACCCTAATTGCATCATCGCAAAAACAATGCTAAATCTAACATTATACATGGACTTTCCCGCTTCATTCATTTACAAATTATTGTGAAGGACGGAAAAAAAAATGCTATATACATAGAATATCAGCCATGCCCTGGCTAAAGCGGGCTTGATGCACCTCCGTGATGTATGATACCAAGCAAGACATCACATGATTATGGATCCATAAAAATCCATGTTCTCTGAAAACGACGAAATAAGCTGATAAAAATCTTCCTTTGAAATGCTGAATATTGGCCGAAAGCAAAAAGCTGGGGCCGTGTAAACTTGCGTGCTCTGCGCAGGCTGAACTGAATCGATATTCTTTCGCAGATGCATTAAGCCCCCTTTTCACAGAGCATGGCTCAGATATTTAATGTTAAATGCCAGTATTGATATGACACCGCAATTAACTAGTTTACTACAATATGGATTTTCACAATATTTCAAAATATAGATTGACTGATTTATGTTTAACTCTTTCGCTGCCAACTAAAAGGAGCCGACTTTTCGCGTGGTCTATAAGTATCCTTCTCGTTTGAATTGTATCTGTTTTTGGTTGAAGAGTAACACCAGATACAATAACAGACGGTGTAGATCAAAGATCAGACTTCACTTTTTGTGCAGTCTGATCTTGATCTACGCCGTTCGCAAAGTCTTTCCAATGCGACATTTGGCAGTGAAAGAGTTAAAAAATGTGTTTTCCCATTTTCTTCTTTCCACAGCCGTTGTCGATTTAACCGTACTTGTATCTGTAAATTTAAATGGTATCTGAATATTAATGACGGAGGCGGGTTTTATGCACACATGTGCGGTAAACCCAAATAAACGCGACGTTTAACTGATTAAATGGTCAAAATAAACCCTGCTTGAGTCAGTTTAAAGGAAATAGACGGTCAGAATTTTTCAGATATAAGCCTTCTGATTGGACTAAAAAGTAGGACAAAGACTAATGGGAAATAGGTAGCATTCTCGATGACTGTTCCGTGAAAGACCAACTAGTACTCGCGCCCTGATGCTCGTTGTTCGCAAATGACTTTGACGGCCAGTGACTATTACTGGCAGTTGTTACTACAGGCAATGACTTTTACAGCCAGTGACTATCACTGGTGATTTTTTTTTTATCGTCAGTGATAATTACAAGGACTGACGATATCCGAAAGTGGTACGTATTACGGCAAATAACTTCATGTGCCATAACTATTTGACCGCTAGTGACTTTGACTGCCAGTGATTCTGACCGCTTTTACTTTTACAGCCAGTGCCTTTAAGCGCCAGTGACTTAAAGTGCAAGTGACTTTTTCCGTCAGTTTTACCGTAATTTATTCAGGACAAGACCACTGACATCAGTAATTTTAAGCACCAGTGACTTTGAAAGCAAGTGACTTTTACCTACAGCTACTACTACCAGAAGTGACTTTCAACACCAGGAACCTAATTGCAATGACTACTACTCCAGGGACTTTTGCAGCAGCGGCTTTGACCCCCGGTGACTTTGACCGCCTGTGGCAATTACCGCCAGTGACTTATACGCAAGTGACTTTTATTTCCAGTGATTATTTCTATAGTTGACAATTACGCAAGCGTCATTTTGCAGAGGACTTTTTTCTGCAGAGGACTATTACAGTTGGCGACCACTACAGCCCTGCCAATTACTACAATGACTATTATCGCGAGTGGTTTTTATCGGCAGTGACAATTACTGCCGGTGACTAATTCTTAGTGACTTTGACCACAAGGATTCTACCAGCTGTTATTTTTTTTTCTCAATGACTCGTACAGCCAGTAAATTGCCGCTAGGGACTTCTACCGCAAGAGACTATTACCATCTTGACTTATACCACGGGAAGAATACCATCAGTAACCATAGCGGCCAGTGACTCAAATCCCCATTCACTTTCACAGCCGTTGAATTTAACCGCATGTGACTATCACTGTCAGGAAATGATGTCGCCGGTGACTATTACCGTCATTCACTTATGCCCCCGTGACTATTATCGTTACTGACTTATATCGTCTGTGACTATTAGCATAATGAAGACTTAAGCCTACGACTTTTACCGTCATTGATTTTTGACTGCGGTGACTATTATACACATTGATTTATGTCGCCAATGACCGTAGTAGCATCCTTGACTTATGTCACCCTTGACTCTTACTGTCACTGACTTATGTCGTCAGTTACAATTACTTTTATTGACTGATATCGCCAGTAACTCTTGCCGTCATTGATTTATGTCGCCGGTGACAATAATCGTTATAACCGTCATTGACAAATATCACCAGTGAATTTTACCGTTGTTGACTTATGTCGCCTGTGACTATTACCGTCACTGACTTATGCTGCCTGTGACTAATACCGTTATTGACTTATGTCGCTTGTGATCATAATTGACTTATGTCTCCTGTGACTATTACCATAACGGATTTAGATCGCTTGTGACTATTAGTATAATTATAATTAACTTATGTCGCCTCTGATTATAACCGTCATTGACTTATGCTGCCTGTTACGATTACCACCATTGATTTATGTCGCCTATGATCTTAATTGACACTTGTCGCCAGTGACCATTACTGTCGTTAACTTGTGTCGCCAGTGACTATTAGCTTTATTGAATTTTGGCGCAAGTGACTATTACCTGGGTCGATACTCTTTCGCAGATGCATTAAGCCCCCTTATACCGTAATAGACTTATGTCGCCTGTGACTGTTAGCATCATTGACTTATAACGCCGGTGCTGGTATCATTATTGAATTTTGCCACCAGTGAATTTTACCCTAATTGAATTATGTTGCCGTTGAACTTTTCCATAATTTACTCATGTTGCCAGTTTCTCTTAGTCATTGACTTATTCCGCCAGTGACTATTACGGTCATTGAATTATGCCACTATTGACTTTTACGTTCATTGACTTATGCCGCCGGTGACTATTACCATCGGCGACTTTTACCGCCAGTAACAATTACAACCAAGTAGAAAGAGAGAATGCTATTACCTGTCATGTTTACCATTGTTTCCCTCTTACCTGTGTACCGAAGTTATCGGCACTCATTCACCAACTATTCTTCAGCACATTCTTACCCTTATTCTTAAAAATTTTCTTAATTTCAGAGTAACGTAATTTCAGATTGGTTAAGCAAAATGGCTTAACCAATCAGAAATTATGAGACTTTCTAAATCTGAAATAAGACTAAGAATGCAATTTAGAATGGTTATGACATACCGGCAAGGATCTCGTTTTAGGCACACATTTTGATAAAAGATGGATTAGTAATAAACGTAGAAATAAAAGTCGATGGGAAAATATTAATGCCTCATAATTCAGAAACGTCTTCTTTTGTGACGATACTCGTAAAATCTGCACGTAATGTGCATACACGCACCCCACGCTTCATTAACATAAACCTGTTTTATAACTGATAAGCACAGATGGGCTTATTAAACACATTTACATCTGGGTACGATATTTTTTGACTTACAACAGACAAAAAACGTTGAACATGCCATGCGAAGCACCGGTAAAAGAAACCCTAGGAAATAATGGAGAGGTGTAATGACCGCAGTGACGTAACTTAAATAAGTTGCAAGCGCTATTAAAAAAAAACGAACGAACGAACGAACGAAAGAACGAACGAACACGTTTTAAACCTATAATCAGCATTACTTCAACTTGAATGTGAGGGCAAAAGCATGTTGCCTTTTCTTCAGTTGGTAAAATTGAGATATTTTATATTTTTTACGAATGAGTATGAGCCATGCTCTGTGAAAAGGGGATTTAATGTATCTGCAAAAAGTATCGCGCAGGCTGACCTGGGTCGAAACTGCTTGTTATTGGTCACCCTTCTGCATATTAAAGGGCCAGTGTATCCTATGATTCAGTCAGTTGTTAGACAAAATGGATTTTATCGATGCATAATTATTCGGCGAGTTGCTAGGTTTAATACATATTAAATAAAATATATTGTCTAATGTACATTGTTTACATTGAAGCAAATAAAATGTATTGTATTGTATTCCCTGTCATCTCCCGTACTCTCTCTCTCTCTCTCTCTCTCTCTCTCATTCTCTCTCTCTACGGAAAACCATTTATGTATCACTTCACATGTGACAAACCCCATGTTGTACCTGTATGCACCTTGGAAAAAATAAAGATCTGTTCTATTCTGTTCTGCTCTGTAATTCAAGTTGATTATCTATATTTTACAAGGACATTTGCAAAGTTTTATACGGCAAAGTTCGATAGAGGGAAAGGAGAAATAGTGGTAACCATCACTTTCTCCTTTTCAACACAATGTGTTCTACCCTTTCAAAGACATGAATATCCGTTCATTAGAGTCACAGTTTAAATTGTGTCGTCTGTTCCCAATACATGTACTTACTTTTGAGAGTTAGGGTCGGTTGCTAGGCAAATTATCTTTTTTTCTAATATTAGTTTTCCAAAACATGTGTCTTAGTTTCAAGTGTTGAAAGTTCTTTTTACCATACTGTCCTGTATGTTGATGTAGGTGTTATTTTACTTTTGCTTGGCTTGCTTTTCTTTTTATATCCCTTTGATCTAGATCTATAATGTCATGGTAATTGTTGTTCAGATGATCTCTTGTCTTCAGATGTCGAACCAGGAAACACTTCTGATTCTTCAAAAATGCCATGTTGTCTCTTTTGAATGCTCCTGGGCCACTTAACCCTTAGGCTGCTAAGCGCGACTTACTGACCTTTGGCGGACAGTGTAGATCAAGATCAGATTACGCAGAACGTGCAGTCTGATATTGGATCTATATTGTTCGATATGGAGATATTTCTTTCCTAAAAATAAGTTTGAAATTGCATTATTCTGGTATTTGACTATCAGCTTGAAAGTTTCATTCAAGTTATTTAGCAGAAGAAGGTTTAATAGAGGTAAAACTACTTTAGTCGATTTATTCCTATTTTATCTATGGATTGGCCATCTGATAAGCCCATCTATAGTTAGAAATAAGCTTGGGCGTCAATAAGGGACATTATAGTATGTTAAAATGTTAAACTATCAACTGGCAAAAAAATGTTTAGGCTCGGGCATAAAAATTAGATACGATCGGGTATCCGGAACCACATATATATTTTGTTTTGGCCTTTTTTGAATTATAATGCAGAGGCTAGTGCTCCTATCAGTGCTTTCCTTGAGTTTTCCCAATAGTTCGCACAATATTTTTGCCAAGCCATTTGCTGCTTTCACACATAAAAATCGTCGAAACGATGCTCAGTGGTTAACGAGGAATGATTAATGTCGCAATGACTATCATCAATCCCCGGAAAGAATTTGGCTGAACTGAAGATTCGAACTAGCGAACTCCCTGGTTTCAAGTCCTGTTTGCTACCGATTGTGCTACCAGGCTTGACTGGTAAAGGGTAACTCAGCGCTCCAGTACTTAATGGAGATTTAGTAAATACCTTTGCAGTTTATGATATTGTTTTACTGTTTCTCTTTGTTGCACTATTTCTCTGTAAAATATTTTACGACAGGCTTACAACTGACGTTGCACTAAACCCTTTACCGAACAATCCCGTACTGTAACGGCTCTGACGAAGGGGGCTTTTGAAAACATTAAGGGAAAAGCAGAAATGCTGGTAACCAGCATTTCTCCTTTTCCCACAATGTTTTCTACTCTTTTAAAAACAAATCTCGTCATTTCAGCCGCACTTAATTTGTCGTCTGCGACAGCTATGAGTTTGGACGAGCCTAAGATTTCGTCGTTTGGTAAACAATTAAGCTATATTACATGCACGTGCCTTTTGATGAATCGGCTGCATATGCTCTGTCAGCACTGAACGTATGAACATATCGTCACAAATCAATGATTCCCTCAAATTGAGTAACTTTTCTATTCTTCACAGATATTAGTTATGTAAATCTCATCAACAAAGGATTTCCTTTTTTAAATGTGACTTTTCAGATAAAAAAAAAAAAACTTTCTATTTAGAGTATATTTAAACGTAGATACTGTCTCACTTATATATGGAGCCATGCCCTGGCAAAAGGAGGTTTAATGCATCTCCGTGTTACATCATACCAAGCAAGTCATCATGTGAGCTAGTCTGGTACCCCGCCGTGCTTCAAAAGTACGTCAGGCAAAGCTCAATAATGGCGGCCCGCGTTGGTAATATGCAGAGAGAACGGGATATCATTATATCAGTTGGTCAAATCGGACTGTAGACTGAATTCAAAATAGATTGGTTGCAATAAAGTAATAGCAGTGAGTTTTTTTTTTTTCCAATGATCGTTCATATTTAGCGAGAAAAATTACATTTCAGAAATACTTCAAGTATCCGAAATGTCAATGGACCTATATAACGTCCGAAAGTAGGGCTACTTTTAAAAAATGATTCATAGTCAAATTTATATTAAAACCATTCCCCGACAGCACGTCTTCACAGAGGAATTCGATCATTTGAGCCAAGTTTTATATGCACGCTGTGTGCAACATTGTCTCGACCCTAACCTTTGGTACTCTGATATTTACCTCTTTCACCTAAATAAGGAGAAACAACTAGACCTGTGATCAAGATCCGTATTTACCAACCATTCTTAAGAACATTCTTACTCTTATTCTCCAGATTTTCCAAATTTGAAAGTAACTCTACTTCTGATTGGCTACACCATTTGGTTTAGCCAATCGGAAGTTGTGTTACTTTCAAATTTGTAAAATCTTGGAGAATTAAACTGAGAACGTTCTTAAGAATGGTTGGTGAATACGGACCTTGGCAGCACTCTATGAGTTAACTCCTTACCAGACAATCGGATTTTTAACGACTCCAAAAACGAGGGCTTTTGAAAATATTTTGGAAAAAAAAAGGAAGAAAATACTCAGTTTACCGCGGAGCGTTGTCAACCGCTTCAAAGATAAATGCTATCGTTTGATTGTCTGTAAATGCTTTCAAAATGAACTAGTCCAAATTTTTGTCATCTGGATTATAGAGTTAACTCCTTCTGCACCAAATTCATATAACTCGATCCAATTCGATCGCTGAAAATACAAGCAGTTGAAACGTAGACATTTCATCCTGAGGCTTATAAAACAAAGTGGATGATATAGATCCAAGATCAGACTGCACCTTCTGTGCAGTCTGATCTTGATCTATATCGTCCGCAGAAGCCCTGTTTTTCGACTATGGTCTATGGAAGAGTTAAAACTCTTTTTTTTTCTTCAGCAACACGTGTTTCTATTTGCACTCTGACAGTGGAAACCGTAGAAGAAATGAAAAGATTATGGCGAAAGATGGAATAGATAGATTAAATTAAATACTAAGCCCTTTACCAAACAATCCCGTGTTTTCACGATCCTGAAGGGAAAAAAAAAAAAAACTTTTGAAAACATTGTGGGAAAAGGAGAAAATGAAAGTAATCAGCATTTGTCCTTTTCCCATAATTTTTTCTATCCTCTCATTATTTAGCTACTTGTTGTGTACAAACATTTTCAATTTGCGCAAGTCGACATTTTTTCACCTGGTAAAGAGGTGAAATGATTATTTACGAGTATCACAGTGTAGAACAGAACAGAATAGAACTACATTTTTTATTTTTTAAATTTCTACTATGGGAATTAATGCCCCAAACTCAGAAAGCCGTCTGTATTGTTTCAAAGACTCCTCTCGCGCGACATGTACAATTAAAATAAATAAATAAATTAAAAAAAAATGCAGATATTAGATCTGGAATAAGTTGGCGGAAGAGATCTGCCCTAGTCATACCGGTAATCGCGATAGCTTTAAGACTCAGTGTTTGGTAACTTAACCCTTAGGCTGCTAAGCTCGACTCAAGGACCTTTTGTGGACAGTGCAGATCAAGATCAGACTGCACAGAACGTGCAGTCTGATCTTGGCTCTATACTGTCCTTTAAGGAAATATTTTCCCCTAACATACCTCTGAAATAGTAAAATTCCCCTTTTTAATTTTGGGTTGAAAGATTCATTTCATTTATATAGCAGGTTGAGGGCTAAAGTGGGAGAGGGGAATGAAACTCCATTTATATCTGTGTGTTAGTTAATTAATGTTCTTCAGTTATACAAGACACATCCATTTTTTTCCCAATTTTTCACAAAACTATACCAGTGATTATGACAAGTCCGAAACAGAGCAGCCATTTTGGTATGCATATATTATTTCGGGAAGTGAGAATAAACCAACATTTTAAAAATAGACTGACCTGAAACCTCCCTTACTTACACGGCCATGTGACCGCCATTAACAGCAAAACCTGGGGCAAGTTACTTTTTCTTGAGTCCAGTTTTTGTCTTGAAATAAATTGTTCGCTAGCTAAATAAACATTTTTATTTCTTAACTTATTTAAATCTTTACCACACAATCCCGAGTTTTAACGACCCTGAGGAAGAAGACTTTTGAAAACATTGTGGGAAAAGGAGAAAATGCTGGTAACCAGCATTTTCTCCTTTTCCCAGAATGTTTTCTATCCTATCAAAGACAAGTTCCATCATTTACTCACATTTAATTTGTCGTCTGCAAAAGCTTTCAATTTGGACAAGTCTACAATTTTGTCGTTTTGTAAAGAGTTAAATAAAAATCATTTTTCACAAGCTAACATTTTATTGATGACAGAAATGAGAATATTTGTTCTTATTTCATGCTTTCCGGTAGGATATCGAGAAATAGCGGTGAAAATATTTTTCGATATTACACGGGTACGACCAGTGAGAATACCGACCACGGGGAGTTTGTACTGATTTTTATGGAAGTCTCGGCAAAAAAAGGCCTTAGAAGCATGAAATAAATAGAATATTTGTTTTTTTTCGGTGAAAGATCGAAATTTATTTCATCTCGTGAACATCATCGGTAATATTTTCACGAGTGCGCCACTCGTGAAAATATTACCGATGATGTTCACGAGATGAAATAAATTTCGATCTTTCACCGAAAAAAACAAATATCCTCTATATATATCACATAAATACTGCATGTATGTAGATACGGAAGTTTTGTTCTAATATGTTATCTTTAGTAAAAAGATTTGCTAGAAAACCGACCACCCCGCTACTAACGGAGTGGAAACGTTCCAGAGAAAATTTTGATTAAAAAAAAGAAATGCAAATTTCTCGTATATTCTTTTCATATCTTAGTTTAAAAGCCATGTTGGCAGGCGAATATGATTCATAAGATTTTTTGACTACTTTTCGTTTTTTTTCAGAATTTGCCGAAACGAAATCTTGTTACATGTCACTTTAATAACTAAATCGAGATCGTATGGATCCCCACTGTTACAGATAGATATTAAATGTGTATTTGATTTGTACTTATTATATTTAATACGTCTCAGAAACAAGTAACAGATGTTAATTAAGAACGAAAATAGATTACTACTGGTATTCCGTGATGCACCGATCGTTAATTCTTTACAAAAAAACAAAATCTTGGACTAGCGCGAACTCTAAAAATTCTCTTAGATGCTGCCTATAACCTGAAGTAAATTCTGTTGAAAAACAATTATATCTCTACACTTTTCTTTTCTATTATTTGATGGTATAACCATAACGTTTGCCTTACTGGGTTTAACCCTTGTCCTGCTAAATAAGATAAATAAACCTCGCAAGGCGATAGTAAAAACCAGAATAATGTTTTTCAAACTTATTGTTTTGGAGAATGATATCTCTTTATCGGACAGTTTAGATTCAAGATCAGACTGCACGTTCTGTGCAGTGTGATCTTGATCTACACTGTCCGCAAAGGGTCAGTGAGTCGCGCTTAGAAACCTAAGGATTAATATGGTCATGAAAATCCAACTATCCCGTTTGAACATCGACAGCTATTTGTGGTGCTTACGTCTAGTCTATTGGGTAACAGACAACTAAATCTCGGAAAACACTTGACCGATATAACCTTTTACCACACAAGTCAGAGTTTTAACGACCCTTGAGAAGAAGAGATTTGTATTATTTGTAGGGATGGGACAAATGCTGGTTACCCTAAGTTTGTTTCTCAACTTCCCACAGTGCTTTATACCTTGATTTTCACAAAAAAAAATCCAATATATTGAGCCACACTTAATTTGCCGTCTGCACATGCTTTCAATTTGGACGAGTCTGAAAGTTAATCGTCTGGTACGGAGTTGATTTAGAGATTTCCATCTCAGATTTTACAGATCCCAGGTACAAGAAGATTTATTTCGTTCAGTATCAATATCATTTATCTGATTAGATTCGAATGATGCTGCTAGATTTATTTACGTCATACTTGAACTTCTTGTACTTATAAATTTTATGCATCGCCAAGACTAATTCATTTTTATACTTTTAAGCTGTTCTCAAGAGGTCTCTAAATTAAATTTAAAAGGAACACAATTAAGAACGTAACGCAATTTCTGATTGGCCAAACCGCTAATTGTTTTAACCAATCAGAAATTGTGTTACTTTTGTAGATTCAGAAGCCTATCTGGAATGTTAATAGAATGGTTGGTGAATACAGACAAAGGTATCCTTGGCAGATAGTGTGGATCAACATCAGACTGCAAAGAATGTGCAGATCAACATCAGACTGCAAAGAATGTGCAGTCTCATCTTGGATCTACGCTGCCCGATATTTGGTAAAATATTTTGGCTCAATAAACATTGAAATGGTGAAATCTACGTTTCTTTGCTTTCTGCTATACTGTATGCGATAAATTTAAATGATGTTCGAAACGGATAATGGTTTTTTCACTGGCTGTTTTCCACATCCTCTCACCGATATAACCATCTCAGTCCCTAACCTGCTAAATAAACGAAATGAAACTTTAAAGCCGATAGTAAAAACCCAAATGTTGCTATTTCAAAGGTAAATTTTCGGATAAATACATATATATCCTTATCGGACAGTGTAGATCTAAGATCAGACTGCACGTTCTGTGCAGTCTGATCTTGACCTACACCGTCCGCAAAAGGTGTTCAAGTCGGGCTCAGCCGCGTAAGGGTTAAGTCCAGTACGGATCGCATCTGCTCTGTGAGAAGGGTACATCTGCAAAACGTATCGAGCCAAGTCAGTCTGCGCAGTCCCGACGCAGGCTCAACTTGACCGAAACGTTCTGCTGTTGGTCATTTATGCGCATGTCAAAGGACCCGTATACCTTATAGTCGGTTGTTATACAAAATGGATTGGATAGATCCATAATTATTATAATCCATAACTATTATGGATGCTATGGATACATAATTATATGATGATTTGGTATAATGCATCACGGAGATGCATTAAACTCCATTTTGTCAGAGCGTTGCTGGGATGATATACGAGCCATGCTCTGTGAAGACGGGGCTGACCTGGGCCGAAACTTTTCGCTACTGGTCAATTTTCTGTATGTTCAAGGACAAGTCTACCTCATGATTAGTCGGTTATCAAAAAAAAGTGGCTAAAATGGATCCATAATTATGTAATGGCTTGATTGATATAATGCATCGTGGACATGCATAAGCCCCCTTTTGTCAGGGTATGGCTCATATTTATATAAAAATAGAAGAACAACTGGAGATTTGTTAGATCACTTAGGTTTGATTTTTACCCGCTTTATCTGATAAACTCTGGTTCCTTAGAAACCAGTTATAAATCCCAGTTGGCCATGTAATGATAATGTGGAAGGAACAAAGAATATATCTCTGAAACTCATATTAAATATTATGACTCCTTTGTTTGTGTGGTATGAACGCTATTTTCAACATTATTTTCGTGATATCGCGATGTCTAGTGCACTTATCCATGCTTTTATGACGTGTCCGTTTACCAGGACTTTGCACAGTATTCTTCCTAAAACACTGGCTGCTTCCCTACAAAGCCACACTGATCATTGGACAATCCGTAATGGCTATTGATATAGAACTGCCACCACATACTAATAATATTAATGTCAATCGCTGGTTAACTCTTATACCAAACGACAAAATTTTAGACTGGCTGAAATTGAGAGCATTTGCAGACGACAAAATAAAAGTGACTTCGAAAATGAAATTCGTTTTGGGAAGGGTAGAAAACATTGTGGGAAAAGGAGAAAATGCTGGTTACCAGCATTTTCTCCTTTTCCCACAATGTTTTCAAAAGGCTCCTTTCTCAGGAACGTTAAAAGTTGGGATTCTTTGGTAAAGGGTAAAACGAAATTGATACTTATACCACAATGGTTCTGTTTTTTTTTTTTTCATTTTAAACCCACACGTTCCGGTCCAATTAGCACGACCCTTTGTATCACTTCTAGAAATACAGGGTCTGACATAAGTTGGCACTTAGGACAAAATTTTATCAAACGAGCACACCGATTCGTTATTGTTACGACAAAGGCTCGCTGAGAAACAACTTTTAGACTCGTTTAATACAAATTTATTTCATACGGCGGTATAGAACTGGCACCACATACTGGATGATAATTACAGATATTTTAGTTAGAATTATGGCAGATTAAAACTTAAATGATTTGTTTTTTCATTTTATTATGGCACAAGATAATTATCTCAGCATAAGTTTTTCTCTTGTAGAGCTTACCAAGTAATCAAGGGGGATTTTTTTTGTGAAAATTATTGCGTTATTCGCGTTGTATTTTCAATTACGGTGACACCGAATGTCTAGAAATAGAATCATCATGCGATACATATTATGATATATACAAAAGGATTCCAAAGTACATTGCAACTAATTTTAGAATCATTTATGATTCTGAACACTTCGGAAGACTGTACCAACTAATACTTCTTTGCTAGAGAAGAGCTGAGGGGTTCCTTATCATCGTGAGGGAAACAAGTAACACTCAGCAGGTTAGAGTAGTAACAGGCAAAAGAAATCGTGTTAACTTATCGTTTTTTTTTAAATGATAGTTTTAGATTAACTCTTTACAAAAAAAAAAATAGGCTTGTCCAACTTGAAAGTAGTTGCAAACGACAACTTGAATGGGGCACAAATGATTGGATATATTGCAAAACGGCTAGAAAATATTGTCGAAAAAAAGAAAGTGCTGGTTACCAGCGTTTCTCTTTTTCGCAAAATGTTTTCAAAAGCCCTTCTATTTCAGAGTCCTCTGATTGTATGGTAAAAGGCTAACGTGAAATCCGTCATAGTTTCCGCGAAAACATCAGTCATAATTACCGGGTAGGTGGTGGAAGTTCTACGACACCATAGCTATAACACACTGGAAACAAGGGAGGTTATGTGATAAGATATTACATGAACAGCCCATCAGTAAGAACATTAACACCTGAACGCTATCGGGCTGAGAAAGCAATAATGTTACAGATAAAACTATTCTGGTAATCTTTACCAAATGCTTTTTCTTTATCGTATTAGAAAGATTGGATAAATGCGCTGGCAACCGCAATACAAATGAAATAATGTTGAAAATAATAATAAAAAAAAAAAATGAATGAATGAATGAATGAATGAATAGGTCAGTCAGTCGGTCAGTCAGTCAGTCAGTCAGTCAGTGTATGTGTATCCACCCATCCATCCACCCACCCATCCATCCAACCAACCAAGCAACAAACCAACCAACTAACCATCCAATCAACCGATTGATTCGACAACTGACTGATGAATCAAGCAACCAACCAAATAACCGACTGACTGATCGGACGATCGCTAGACAGACCAACTCATTGACATACCGACCGACAGAGCGACTGACTGAACGACACCAATCCATCCATCCACCCACCCACCTGTCCATTCATTCATTCATCCATCCATCCATCCGTTGTCAATTATTTGTCAAATCAATAACTCAGATCATTGAAATCATTGGAAGCAATCATTCAAATCAATTAATCTAATTCATCAATCACATCAAATCGAATCAGTCGATCCTTCGATCGATCGATCGACTGACCGACTAATCAATCAATAAAAGAATAGGCATCAAAGATCACCTTTGGCACAGAAAGCCCTGAACGCTGTAGGAATAGATACGATAATTAATCTCCAAAAAATCGTTTAGTGGTGCTAACGAGGTACCACTGAAATCATTGAAATGCTTAGCATGAAATTTGTTCTTTTTGCGAAGAGTGTAGATCAAGATCAGAGTTCGGGAAACGTGCAATCTGATCTTTTATTTACAAGGTCCGCTGTTAATGTGCTGGCTGATAATAAATCTACACTATCCACTAGTTCGCAATACGTTCTGGTTAAAAAAAAAAACATTTGAAATACTAATATCATGCCAGTTTTTCTTAATTGAAAAAAAAAAACACTTCACCGTTTTAGCGCTCCAAAGGATAAACCCCACCTCCAAAGGCAGAAAATTGACTTCGCTGAAATTACGACAGAGTTTTATCTCAGAGGGTTGACCAAACGAGCGAAAGGCGTAGATCAAATGTTAGACTGCACGCTCTGTGCAAATTGATCTTGATCTATACCGTCCGCTAAAGCCCCTGTTTTCGTCTAAGGCGTGGGAAGGGTTAAAAACCGTATTTCTTGTCTAAAAGTAGGTCTTTTGAAGTCGATTCATTTGTCACTTTCACAGTCAAATTTAAAACATTATTTTCAGTCGTAGTTCATCTCGATCTTGGGTACACACCGACAGCCTCCTCAATCCAAAGCATAACCAAAGCCTTTATCTCATAAGCATTGGCAGTGTATTCCAGTCGTCCGAAAAATGCAATTCATTTATCTCGCTGAGGAGTTAATCGCTGTAAGAACAATTTTAAACATTCTTTTGATATCTGTGATTTACGCAAGTGCTCCTAGAAAATTTCAAAGCAACTATCATTGTTACGTATTTAACTTCAAATTAAGGCTCTTGATATTTGTAAAGATAAAGCAGCTATTCACAGAGTAATATTCTTTGCAAGTATTATCTTCTCTCATCCTCTTTTCTCGGTATTAAAGACACTAATTCTATCGTTTAACCCTTAGGCTGCTTATCGCGACCCACCGACCTTTTGCGGACAGCGTAGATCAAGATCAGACTGCACAGAACGTGCAGTCTGATCTTTGATCTACACTGTCCGATAAGGAGATATCTTTCCTCCAAAAATACCTTTGAAACAAGAAAGTTTTGGGCTTCTACTATCTACTATAAAGTTTCATTTCTTTTATTCAGCAGGATAAGGGTTAATATTCTGAACAATAGAGGTGAAGCAAGACAAATACACCTTCCTCTCTTTTAAATACGCTTTTCGATAAAGTGAAGGTTAACATTAGAGTTAAGCTTCAAGTTTTTGATTCCATGATCAGTCCAATTTTAAATTATTGTTCAGAAACCTGGGGTTTCCATAAATCACCAGATATAGAAAGAGTTCATGTTAGGTTTTTAAAGAGGGTTTTGCCTTTAAACTTAAATGTAACGAGTGTCTGGTTGTATGTTGAACTGGGTCGTTTTCCTTTAAGTGTTTTATGGAAGATCAGAATAATGAAATATTTGTTCAAGGTCTGTGCTTAAACAGGCTCTCTAATGCATAACTTTTTATGCTATGACTATTCAGTTGACTTAAACCACAGCAATGCCTGGTTTGCTAATGCAAAAAAGTTGTTAAGCGACCTGGCTTTTCAAAACTTATGGAATAACCTGAATGTCAATAATCATCATATTTCCCCTAGAGTCGAGCGAATATAATTATGATCAGTATGTACAACAGTGTTTTAGTGAAACTGACTCTTCTAGAAAACTGTGTTGTTCTGTTCTTACAAGAATGGCATCGGCTTAGAAAATTATTTTACACATGTTAATAATGATGATTACAGACAGGCTTTAAGGCAACTTCGATGGTCCGGTCCTGAGTTATCTGTTGAGACCGGAAGGTATAACAATATATCACGTTACTAAAGGTGATGTCAGTTTTGCAATATAGTATTTTGACAAATGAAGTATTGTCGAAGTATTAGTGCAGATGGCCAACTAGACCTACATTTATGTCATAGATGGGTAGTTCGTTTGCAGCATTACACAATAAACTTGTTGAATGTATTTATCTTGCGTTCGAACTCCGATCTGCAATGTAAATGATCGTTACTGCCCTCAACTGTACAAAAATCAAGATTGTTTTTCTGCTTTTCTCATATATTCATTGTTTGACGGTAGAAATTTAATTCCTTGGACGCACTGATTTGTTTTGTACTGTATACTTTATACTTTTCAAAGAATTCATGTTCTGCCTATCGTTGGCAATGAAACATCATAAAAAATGTTTATCGCCTGATAAACTAGTTAGATTTGACTTCTTTGAATAAAAAAGAAATCTCAAGTTAAATCAATTCATTGACTGACTGACTAGTTTATTGAGTTAAACATGAGTCGCATGACTGATTAATCGAATAATTGATTGATCGTATGACTGATTGATCGTATAATAAATAGATCATAATTATGATTGATTGATCATGTAATTGTTCCTATGGTTGGTCGATCATATGATTCAAACTATTCATTTGATTGGTCGGTCACATGATTGCTTTATCATGTGAATGGTAACACAAGCGAGTCAATAAACCAAGTACGCCACGACGATTATATGAAGCACGTTTCAAATACATCAAATATTAATAATTCAGACGCTCCTGACGCTACATCGAATTTGGGTCGTTCTTCACGAGACGTAACGTTAGTTATAGATCAGTTAGATAGACCTTTCACGGAGGAAGAAATGAAGAAAGCTATTTCTTGTTTAAAGCGTAACAAAGGTCCTGACTTTGAAAATGTTGTGCCAGATGTTTTCCTGGATTCGAAGGATTTCATTGCACGCTTTTTAACTGTTTTATTTAATCATATCTGTGATAGCGGTTTGTACCCAGAGTCTTGGTCTACGAGTTTTATTGTTCCAATTTACAAAAAAGGAGGTACCGCTTATCCATGTAATTATTAAGGTATAACTATTGTAAATACTATAGCCAAAATATTTTCATTAGCTCTCCGCAATCGGTTGAATTGGTGGAGCGAAAATGAGCATATTTAGAACGATGCACAATTTGAGTTCCGTAATGGACGTTCGACGTCAGGTGCAATTCTTATTCTACACTCACTAGTTCAAAGAGTTTTGTGTAAGAATAAAAAAAAAAAAAATTATGGTGTATCTTTATTGACTTTAAACGTGCTTTTGACACAGTAAGTCGAGATGCTTTATGGTCCAAGTTAATTGAATGCGGAGTTAGTTGCAAAATAATCAAGATTTTACAATCTATGTATTCTTCAGTTAAGTCATGCATACAATTTAGTTCTGATATGCCATTTTCTGATTTTTTTTTATGTTTCTGTAGGCCTTAAACAGGGAGAATCTTTATCGCCTTTATTATTTATTTTATCTATAAACGATATTCGGAATATTATCGATGTCGAATCACTTAATGACAAGGATCTCTCATATATATATATATATATATATATTGATTGATGTTTATTACCAGTAGAGAATCTCCTTAAAGTCAAGTTCTTAAAGTCAAGTTCATAATATAGTCAGTTATTCAAACAAATGGAGCTTAGAAATTAAGAAATTAACGTATTGAAAACTACCGTAAGTCTTTTTCGCAAAAACGAACAACCGATATCATCACTATTAATTGTGAAATTATTGAAAATGTTGACAATTTTATCTCTTTAGGCGTTAATTTTACCAGTGATGCAACTTTGACCTCAGCAGTAAAACAATTAAATGATCAAGCATTAAGGGCATATCATAGTTTATTAGGAATATTCGACAGAGTTGCTTTAGATATTCAAGCTAAATTGTCACTTTTAGATTCACTAATTGTTCCAATCACATTATATGGATCTTAGGTCTGGGGTATTTATAATTACAAAATAGTCGATAAAGTTCATTTACGTTTCTGTCGATATTTATTAGAAGTAAGTCAACAAACTACGCCGTTCATGGCGAACTTGGTCACTTTCCGCTTGTTATTATAGCAAAAGAGAGGTCGATTAATTTTTTTCTTAAGATGAAACTAAATCCCCAAAGTATTACTCATAGTGAGTTTATAAGTCAGCTTACGGATATTAAAAGTAACTTTTGGGTGTCAAAAATGAAGAAAGTTATGGTTTATTTAGGTTTTGGTTTTATGACAAATTGTATTCAAATGAATTTATTTATAGAACCATTCCAGAGTTTGAAAAAATAGCATTAGAGATCAACTTATAAAGGATTGGCATAGTTATTTGAATAGAACTCCAAAACTTATGTATTACTGCAATTTAAAACAGATTTCAAATTTGAGAAATACCTTCAAGCATTTAATAACGATTAGCTACGAATTCATCTTACTAGACTTAGATTAAGTTCTCACCAATTAGAAATTGAAACTGGTCGGAGAAATGGTATTGATGGAAGTAGTCGCCCTTGTAAATTATGTAATGTGAAAGTTATTGAGTCTGAATACCATTTTATTTTACGTTGCCCGAAATATTACAATCTACGCAAACAATAGATGTATATTAGTATAATTGCATGTTATTATTATTATTAATCTTTAATTCCTCCACATTTGAAGATACAAATAGTACAATTGTGCAGCAAACATATGACTACGAACATCTAATAATTTACAAAAAGAATTAAGAAGACAAATAACAGAGACAGAGAGAGAGAGAGAGAGGCACGGACAGACAGACAGACAGAGAATAGGGCAGAGGACATATGACTTACTCCCTTCTATGTAGAGAACTTAACCGAAACGAAAAGAAAAGTTAACTCAAAAGGGAGCAATTTTTAGCAACCTTATCAAATTACATTTAGGACTATAACAATATATATATATATATATATATATATATATATAAAAGCGTTTTTTTTTTTTATAACTCGCCTGAAGAAGGCTTAATTCTGAATAATTAATTCTGAAAGAAAAAAACAGGTTGTAAGTGCGTCGAACACAATTATAATGAACAGACTAGTTCATATAGCTATACTTAAAACTATAACAAGTCCAAATTGCATGTAAAAAAGTGACAACTTTGCTGTAAAAATAATCAAGGTTTGCACCTAAGATGTGCCCTAAATTTTCATCCAGCCCAAAGAGAGCCTTAACATAGCCGTTACTGTGTAATACCTTCAAGTAGTCAAGTACAGCTGCACCAAAACAATGGTAAATAGTTTGATCAAAGAATATTCTGCAACCATTTACACTTACACATTCTGTTAATATATGTTCTGTGGTATTGAGAGTAATATTGTCTTTCTCACACCGAGAGCAGACAGAGTTGAAAAGCGGTAGGTACGCTAAAAGTTGCGCAACTGAAAAACATGCATTAAGCACGTGTGGGTAGCGACGAGCAAAAAGCCATAATGGACTTAAAGAAAAAATGCACATGAATTTGTCTGTACAATGCAAACTCCGGTGCAGAGGTCCTTAGATCCCATTCATTGATGAAATAAGTTTTTATCTTTGGCCAAAAGCAACGTTTCCAGACCAGTTTGTCTGGAAATATACCAAAACTCCTGTAATCATCTAACAAATACTGTAAATCATATTTCGTACAAATATTGACTATGTCAGAGATAATGCCTTGAGATGAGGAGTTAATAAAAAAAGGAGCAGAAGCGATAAAGAAATAATTGTTTAGCTGCACAGTCTCTCTCCAACCGACACAGCTGACCAACAAAATTAAGCTTTCTTTGTTCAATATACGCTTGAATGGGTAAGGAACTAACTAACCCGAGAACTACGTCTGTACGTGATCTATTGCGAAGACCCTGTATTTGCTTTAAACACAGTCTATGTGATCGTTCAAGGGTTAAAATATCTCGGTCCGAGAGGGACTGCAGCATTTCACATCCAAAAAGAGCCCTTGGCAATACAACCGATTTGTATATCTTGAAGCTTGTAAGTGGGTTAAGTCCGTTTCTATGCAAGCCTTCTTTTACCATCCTAAAGAAAGAACCCCGGAGTTTGCGATCAATGTGTTTAACAACAGCAGATGATGATAAGTATTTATCATAAAAAAATGCCAAGATGCGTGACGTTTTCAAGTTCCGTTATTTCATATGTACCTATTAGCAAGGAACGCGATCTATTCCTAAAGGAACGTTTCGTTTCATTAAAAACAAAACTGAACATGTCGCTGGGTTGTATTGGAACCTCCATAAGGTTGAATAATTAAAGCAAATATTCATACATCAAGAAGCCAATGACTTTGGGGAAAATTATCTCGATAGTATTTTGACTATTCTGAACCCAATTAACAGATTTCGTCTGATATATTTTTTCTAAAAAAAAAAACCGATTTTTCTTCATATCTTACAATGCTGTAATAGTCATTCTTACAACTTAGTTATCATACACACATATTCAATTGGTGCTCAGCAATGCGCTAACTGTCCGGTTTATATTAATTTCGTCTTTTTTAGTCCGCTTTATGTTATTTCATGTTTTAATTTTGTTTATTTACTTAAAAATGATGTCTGTCATTGTTGTATTTGTTTAAATAGCTAAAGACATGTTTATGCCGAGTGCTGAATAAAATGTATGTTTGATTAACTGATGAATTGATAGTATGATTGATCGATCGTATTGCTCGAATGTATATGCCTTATCGATCAGATAATAATTTATCGTATCATAAATTGATCCTATCATTAATTCAAAGGATGATTACTTGATCATATGACCAATTGATCATCATGCTTTTATGATCGTTTAACTAATCGATCATATTATTGATTGATTCTTTAATTGATTGTTCATATAATAGATTTATCATATGATTGATGATAGGGTGGTAGGGTGATTGATTGTTCATATGATTGTTGATCGTACAAGGAACTAATACTTTGATTGATTGATAGTATAACTGATCGATAGCATGTTTGCTTGAACGTATAATTTATTTATAGTATGATTAATTTATCCTATGATCAATAGGTCATATGATTAATTGGTCGAATAATTGGTTGACTGAATCACTGAATGATCGCATCATATGAATGATTGATTTATTCTTCGGTTGGTTGATCTAATGATTCATTTATCGATTCATGTGGACTATAAATGTTTATCATATGGAGGCTGTACGGACTTCTATCAGAGAAAACCCGCTCAGAACGTGTAATCTCACCTTGAATATTCACCATCCTCTATTTCTCTTTATTGTATAAGGTACATTTCCTTTCATGTGACGCATTTGAATGTAAAATTTGGGCCATTCCCTTCCAATATGGGTTTAGCTCATTTATTTTTTGATTCTCAAAGGAAAACATGACAAAGCTAGGGTTTCTCGTACAGGTTCTTTGCAGGCTGATCTTTGTCTATACAGTCCAAAAAAAAAAAGAAAAAAAAAAAAAGGCATTAAGTCGCACAGCTCTGCACAAGGGTTAACCGCTTAACACACAATGCGGAGTTTAACAACCCTTAGATAGAAGCCTTTTAAAAACATTGTGTGAAAAGGAGAAAATGCTGGTAAGCAGCATTTTCTCCTTTTCCCACTATATTTTATACACTATCAAAGACAGATTCCATCGTTTGAGTCACATTTGAATTGTCGTCTGCAAATTCTTCAATTTGAACAGGTCTACTGTTTTGTTATGTGGTAAAGAGTCAAGGGTCAATATAAGGTATTTTCCTGACAATGATCCTACATTTCTCCTATAACTAACAATCCACTCTGACAGATTTATGATACCTTTACATGTTCTGATATTGTTTTGCTTTCCTGATTGTTTCCAGGTATCTGAGATTAAGTTGTGCCAGTTTTATGTGATGAAAGGTGGTGTAAGACGGAACCAGCAAAAGACAGTGGCATTGTGTTCTTCTATATAGAAAACATCTTAGTTTTTTGTTTGTTATCTAGTTTACCAAGTGTATACCAAAACACCTATTTGTTTGTTTGACGTAAGGTCATATAGTAAATATACTTCAACTCTGATATTGTGTTAATTGAATATAGATGTACACAAAAATCCAAAACAGCACCACAGAACAGTTATTATGAAGATGTGAGTTATTGTAAATGAACCAGGCTCTGATGCTTCTCTGTGGTACCATGCAAGTAATCACATAATTATGGATCCACAACCTCCATTTTGTATAACGATCGACAGAATCCTGAGGTAGAATGGTCCTGGGACATGCAGAAAATTTACAAATGGTAAAAAGTTTCGACCAATGTCAGCCTGCGAGGACTGGGCAGGCTGACATGAGTAGATATCTTTTGAAGATTGTCACAGAGCATAGCTCAAATGCTTACTTATGGTTTACTCAGTGTATACCAAAACACCGAATTGTATTTTTGGTGTAAGTTCGCTGACTGTATACAAAATTACCTATTTGTTTGTTTGGTGTAAGTTCACCGAATGTTTACATGAATACCCATTTTTTTGTTGTTTTAGTGTAAGTTCACTGAGTGTATTCCGAATATACTTATTTCTTTGTCTGGTGTTAGTTTACTGAGTGTATACCAAAATGCATGTTTGTTTGTTATAGTGTTAGATACTTAATTGTTTGTATAGTGTTAGTTCACTCAGTGTGTACCCAAATACCCATCTTTTGTTTTAGTGTAAGATCACTGAGTGTATTCCGAATATACTTATTTCTTTGTCTGGTGTTAGTTTACTGAGTGTATACCAAAATGCATGTTTGTTTGTTATAGTGTTACATATTTAATTGTTTGTATAGTGTAAGTTCACTCAGTCTTTACCCAAATACCCATTTTCTGTTTTAGTGTAAGTTCACTGAGTGTATTCCGAATATATTTATTTCTTTGTCTGGTGTTAGTTTACTGATTGTATACCGAAATGCATGTTTGTTTGTTAAGGTGTTAGTTCACTAAGTGTATAACAAATTACCCATTTCGTGTTTTGGTATAAGCTCAATGAATGAAAACCAAGTACATGTATACTTAATTGTTTGTATGGTGTAAGTTCTCTGAATGTTAGGAAAATACCTATTTGTTAAGATGTTAGTACACTGAGAGTATACCAGAAAATGTAGTTGTTTCAATCCGATTATTTTTGGTTATAAGTTCACAAAGTGTATACCGAATTACCTATATTTTATTTGGTTTAATGTTACTCAGCGAATACTAAAATACCTTATTATTCGTTTTGGTATAAGTTCACTTAGCAAATAAAAAAATAATGCCTTAACGACAAAATTTAACATTCATCCGAATTGAAAGCTTTTGCGACGACAAATTAAATGGTGCTCATAAAATGGAATTTGTCTTTGAAAGGATAGAAAAAATAGTGAGAAAAGGAGAAAATGCTGGTTACCAGCGACCCCCCCCCCCCCCGGTTTCTAGCCGGATACGTTACCAAAAACTGAGCCACCGGGCTCGGCCTGTAGTATTACTTTTGGCATAAAACGGTATGAATATTAGATCTGCCGGCTTTGTCTCTAGTTTGTTATCTAACATGCGATACAGTCAGTCCCGTATTAACCCTTTACCACACAATCCTGAGTTTTAACGATCTTGAGGAAGAAGGCAATTACTAAACATGATGGGAAAAGGAGACAATGTGGTTAACAACATTCAATTTGGATAGGGCTAAAATTTTGTCGTCTGGTAAAGGGTTGAGCAAGCAAATATGGGACACTGAAAGTGTACTTGCTTATGACAGGTGGTTGTTTATGACAGATAAAATGTTTTCAGGTACAGTGTTTTCAAAAGTCCTCTTCCGTGGGGCCATCAAAATGCGAAGTTGCTTGCCAAAGAGTTAATAATTGTGGAAGACTTTCTTAGAAGCATTAGGCTGGTTGGGTGCAAACTTTTTAACCAAGATTATGTGATTAAATAACAGGTTTCCTGTTTTTATTACACTAGGGAATTTAGTTTGTTCGATTTCTTTATTACCAACACTAGTGTATCTGTTCAACAGATGATAGAAGGAGTTTCTTTTTTTCACTCAAGATAAGAAATAATATTAAAAACAAAAAACACAACTGTAAAGCTCCAAAGACAGAAAACCACGTCTTTCATCTCTTTCCGCTTCCGGTTTTCATCAAAGCCCGAGAGCCAAATTCCCACTTGCGATATACATTTTATCAAAGCCGGGAGCCAAATTCCCGCTTGTAATATATTTCTCAACAAAGCTGTCATAACAGCTGAAACCATCAATCTTGTGCTAAATTTAGCTTTTAATGCTTGTGACTATTACGTCATCGATTTCACCACGTGACTCATACTGCTATTACGGAACTCGTTTCCAAGTGCCCAATAGTGCAGGCATGTGTTGTCATTTAACAAAGCCAGCTCAATTCCAGGAAATTATCTCATATTTTCCAGATCTACCTGTTTATAATTAATGACCTAATCAAGGAGATTAAAGAGGCAGAAATTGAGTATTTTAAGAACAAAGACTTATTATTCCGTAATGATAACAAAACGTGGAGGTGGCGAGTTCAACTGAGTACCATATCTACGCTACCTGTCCAAAATGTTTTCTTTGGTAGAATGTTTTAGCTTTCTATTTCTTAAAAGCTGGCTTTGACCTATTTCTTGGTATAAGCCCCTAATGAATAAATAATAATTTGCAATTGGTAAAAAAATTGACATGTTTGTTCTGCGGGCCTCTGCTAGACTTTTGCGGCCCCATTGATGACACCAACATACAACGGTGCTACAGTTAATCGATAACCCGCGACGCTTCTTATTTACACCTCAGCAAGTGGATATGATAGGAAATAATCAAATAAATTTTATGTGTTACCCTATAACCAATTACAGGATACTAGACTGATTGATTGATTAAATGGTGTTTTACGCCACTTTCAACATTATTTCAGTCCTATCACGGCGACAGCTCACATATTCATGTATTTCCTGGGTTTTACCAGTACTAGGCTAGGGCTCTGATGTGTCTTGCCCAAGGGCACACCCACGAAAAACCCAGCGGATCAGGCAGGGCTCGAACCAGGGCTCGAACCAGGCATCAGAGCCTGGTTCATAGCCTCCAGGCTATGAGTCCCACACTCTACCACCTGAGTCAAGCAGGATCCCACAGTATGGTAGACATGTGTTTTCAGACACAACGCTTGCAGCAGTAACTGGTCCTTTTCCGAGGACGAGTGAAAAATGTTATATATGAGCCATGCTCTGCAAAAAGGGAGATTTATAGCATCTCCGCGATGCATCGTACTAAGCAAGTCAACACGTAATTATGGATCTTACGGATCCCTAAAAACCATTTTGTCGAACATCCGGCCGAGCCATAAGGCAGACTGGTCCTTTGACATGTAGAATATTGTCCCGTAGCAAAATGTTTCGACCCAGGTCAGCCTGCCCGGACTGCACAGGTCGACCTCGGTCGGTACTTTTTGCAGATGCATTAAACCCTACTTTTACAGGGAATATGTACATGTATTTTTGACTTGCCATGTATGATGGTAAAAATTAATCTCTGTAAAGAGGAAATAAAGAGTGTAATAAAAGGATTCAGAGCTTCCCTCATATTTTGTTGTTATCGATGTTAAGCCTTAGGCTGCTACATGCGACTCGCTGACTTTTTGCGGACAGTGTAGATCAAGATCAGACTGCACAGAACGTGCAGTCTGATCTTGGATCTACACTGTCCGATAAGGAGACTTTTTCTCCAAAAGACACGTTTGAAATAGCATTATTCTGTTTTTACTATCGGCGTGAAAGTTTCATATCATTTATTTAGCAGGATAGGGGTTAATAGGTCTTTGTGTCTGCGACCTATTTGATCAATCCTCGTACAGTTTGTAAACGTTTCTATAATGTTTTGAATATAATTATATTATTATATATACATCTTTCAGCAACGAAAAAGGGTTTTGTTTGTACTTTTTTGATGCACATCTGCTCGCTGTTGATGATAAAAAGTAGAGTGTGAGATATCCTTCATCAGATTAAAGTAAACAAATATGTAAACCTTTCTCAAAGCCTTTACCTCACAATCTTCGGTTTTAACGACCCTGCCGGAGAAGGCCTTTGAAAACACATTGGGAATAGGGTAAGATGGGCTACCTAGCATTTTCTCCATTTCATACTATGTTTTTTACCTTTCTAAACAGAATTTCCGCAATTTGATTCAATTTTGACAAGTCGATAAATTTTCGTCTGGTATATAGGGTTAACTCTTTACCAAATAACACACATTTTTGACTTTTCTAAACTGAAAGCATATGGCGTGCAACACACGAAAAGGGGCCTTCGGACATATGCGTAAAAGTGTGTCGTCCCAGATCGGCCTGTGCAGTCTGTAACAAATCCTACAATGTTTTCTAGATCTTCTAAATACAGGTCTCATCATCCAACCACATCTTAGCTGTCGTTTCCATATGGCCCGCGACATGCGAAATGCGACCTTCGGACATTTGCGTAAAGTGTCGTTCCGGATTAGCCTGCGCAGTCCGCGCAGGCTAATCCGAGACGGCACATTATGACCACATAGGTTTTTTTTCATACAGTAGACTTTCGTGAAACAGAAAATCGCACAAAAACGGGAAGTGTTGTCTCGGAAGTGGAGAAAAACCAGCATTTTCTCCTTTCCCCACAATTTTATCAAAAGCTTCTTACGCATGTCCTTTGCAAGGAGAAGCCTTTCAGCTTGATAAACCAGCCTTTCAAACATTTTTTGAGACTAGATTGGGTGAGGATTGTAATATAAACTGAATGCTTTCATACTATTGTTGCATTGGCTAAATGATCTTAGGTGTTCATCGATCCATCGATCGATTCATCGATCCATCGATAGATCCATCGATCGATCCATCGATCGATCCAACCATCCATACATCCACCCACCCACTTATCCATCCATCCATCCATCCATCCATCCATCTAAAACGAGTCAAAGTGTAGGGCTCTTTAATAAAGTTTGATAAATACAGAATATTATATCATAGTAATCTTCCTCGTGCTTGTATTTGATTCGAGCTAAGACACTCGCCACAACTCGGCCGATTCCGTAGCTACATCTAACCTCGTCTGTATCGTTTTAAAAATACATCCAGTCACATGATCTCAAATATAGCGGCGTCCGTGTAAATCGATTACCAAAAGCTAAAACAGCCACGGTGATAAGCATCCTGTCTACCATCATTGATAGACCAAGTTAAAAAAATAAATGTTCAAATTGTTTATCAACGGAAATGTATTTAGAAAGAAAAAATTGTGACAAGTGTTTTCTTTTTCTAGGTGGAGTTTTAAAATTCAGTAACGATAAAGCGGTGTAGTTCCAGCGAAGAAATGTTCTGTAGGTGTATAATAAGCTAAGTGATACAACCGAAGGACTTGATCAACGGATCACCCGAGATTTGCCGGATAGAGCCAGGAGGAAAATTTGATATCTAGCGAGACCGTGGGTAGAGGGGGATGTCAAAATGGTCTCACGCAGCGAGAAGCAAATAAGAAGTAAAGCACCAAGAAAGTACTACGTTATATTAGTATTCCTTTGATCATATAGCTACAAATTTTAACAACAAAATATTGCAATTATTGACAATATAATTCGAAAACGGTAAGCGTTAAAAGACAAACAGCGATTTAGAGAGCATAAACCTGTTTATATGAATGAGGGATGCATATTAAAACGTAATATTTTGACCAGTCAAATAAAAAACTAAGCTGAACGTAATCTGCACACGGGTTACTTCGTCAAACCATATTTGGAACACGCGTCACAACTCGGCCGATTCCGTAACTTCATCTAACCTCGTACGTATCAAGAAGATTCCATTCTGAGAAACTATCAGTCACAACTCGGCCGATTCCGTAACTTCATCTAACCTCGTTCGTATCAAGAAGATTCCATTCTGAGAAAGTATCAGTCAAAAAAAAACAAACTATCAGTTAAATATGACGGTGCACATGAAAGTCAATTAGCAACATCAAAACAACAACAACAACAACATTGAAGTTATTTACATGTATGAACTTGTTTATGAAAACTGCCAACGAGATTGATAAACCACGTTAAAATAAATTTACAAACTATTTGTCAACGGAAATGTACATGGAAAGCTTTCTATAGAAAATTATGACTCGTGTTTTTTTTTAATTGTGTCGTAAGATTTTTGAACGATGAAGCGGTCCATTTCCGGCAAAGAAATGTACTGTGTAGGTACATATCACCTATCATAACACAGCCACAGCATTTGAACAACGGATCACTCGAGGTTTAAAGACATGATTTGGAACCAATTTTGACACTGTGGAGATTTATAAGATTTTGTGGGCCGATTTTATTCGCATGCGGTGCAAATATCTAACAATGTATTTTAGCCGGTATATTTATAGCTACCCACCATTCCCTGTAAATCAATTTCGGCAGGTTGTGACTGGCATGCGGATACTCTCTGACAGTTGGGGGACTAGAGCTAGAAGAAAATGATGTTTGTGTACGCAAGAATGCCGTGTCAAATTATGCGTAAACGGCAGTATGCCAGTGTTATGGTATTTTTTTATTCGATTTCTATTTTTATACACATTTTTGTTACTTGTGCCGTTAATTTGTTTGTATGATTAAATACTTTACCGCAAACTACTTTTAAAGACCCAGAGGAAGGGCACTTTTGAACTATTTTGAGAAAATGAGAATTTGTTTGTAATAATCGTTTTCTCCTTTTCCCAAAATGTTTTCTATCATAACAAAGACAAATATCTTGATTTTACACACTTGTGATTTATGATCTGCAAGTGTTTTTAATTTGGACCAGTCTAAAATTTTGTCGTTTAGTAAAGGGATAAGCTTAAAGCCGTTTTCAACATTTTTTCAGTAATATCACAGCGGCCAGTGCAACTATGTATCAGTTTCTTTTTGCTTGTTAGATTAGTCGGTACTTTGCCTAAGACTTCAATACTCATTACCAGCAACTTTTTTCCATTCACGACAAGTGTTTCCACGTCTATGCAAGTAGATGTATGTTATCTTCATTTTCGTTGACTATCCATAGTTAACAAAGCTATATTTGAGCCACGCTCTGGAAAAAAGAGGCTTAATGCATCACCGTTCTGCATGATACTAAGTAAGTCATCACATGAACATGGATCAATAGAGTCCATCTTGTCTCACAACCGACTGAATCATGAGGTACACTAATTTTTTTTTGAGATGCAGAAGATTTAACAAAAGCAAAAAGTTTCGGCCCAGGTCAGCCTGCGCGAACTGCGCAGGCTGACCTGGGTCGATGCTTTTTTGCAGATGCATTCAGCTCCCTTATTATAGTGCATGGCTTATTTTTATGTATTCAGGTGCAAAATTGTTTCAAGTATTAACTCTTCACCAGGCGGCCAAATTTAAGACTTGTCCAGATTAAAAGCATTTTGTAGACGACAAAATCATTGTTATCTTACAATAGGATGTGCCTTTGATAGGATAGAAAACATTGTGGAAAAATGAGAAAATGCTGGTTACCAGATCCTAAGCTTTTCCCAGTATTAGGGAGCAGAAGTTACAGCTAAAGTTCGACATAACGTCGTTTTCGTTCTATTACGACGTCAAGTCTCTTTTTAAAGTATTCAGTCACATTTAATTCTTAAGCTGCTGAGCGCGACTCACTGACCTTTTGCGGACAATGTAGATCAAGATCAGACTGCACAGAACGTGTAGTCTGATCTTGGATCTACACTGTCCGATAAGGAAATATTTTTCTCCAAAAAACAAGTTTGAAAGAACATTATCCGGGATTTTACTATCGGCTTGAAAGTTTTATTTGACTTATCTCGCATGACTAGGGTTAAACACGCTTCTGGTGTAACTTTTTTCATTTCTCTGCAAATTGCTGTGTCGGTGACCTTGAAGTTTTTATTTAGCCTCTTATCTTAAGGATATCTTTTCTGCATTGTGTGTAGAACCTTTATTGGACACTGACTCTCAAAATACAGCCGAACTATTTCTGCAGCCTTCTGCTTTGACGTAATCATAATTAGTGGACAAGATGACATAAATGACGTCACAACGTCAACATAACTTTAACGACAATGTTTTCCTGTAGTTTTGAGTTAATTGAAAACTTTAAAAACAGGCGATATGCACATATGCTAACATTTCCAAATTTTATTAAAAATCCATTATCATAGTAGTGTCATAATTATATTATTGATCACCCTGTAAAATGCATTACGGAGACGCATGAAACCCCCTTATGCCAGAGCATAGCTTTCTTGCAATTTAAATGAAAAAACAAAACAAAACAAAAAAAAAAACAGTCGGAATGATGCTATTAACCTGCAATAAATTTGGAAAAGCAATAGGCTAGCCTATGGAAGCTTTGAGGGGTATTGACGTCTGGAACAAAATTTTACGCAACTATGAATATTGATGTAGACGATATATCGAAATATTTTGTGGCTGTGTTGTGTCAATATTCTCGAGTTTCCGGACTCGAATTCGAAGAAACAGATTTTGACTGCGTTAAGCTGTTGGCCAGTTTAAGGCCAGGCAATTTTTACCGCACCTGTTCATTTCGTTCAAATTGACAGGAAAGAAATATAGACTATCAGTTCAATTAACTGCTACAACGATCTGGAGAAGTCGAGACGCTCTTTTTGGACAGTATAGATTCAAGGTCAGATTGCACAAAACGTGCACGGTTCTATAGTGTCTAACATTGCGAAATTCTGCTCAGCCCATTATCAGACAATCCCGAGTTTTAACAACCCTGTGAAACAAGCCTTTTGAAAACATTGTGGGAAAATGAGAACATGCTGGTAACCAGATTTTTTCCCGAGTTCTAACAACTGTTTGAAACAAGCATTTGGAAAATATTGTTGGAATAGGAGAAAATGCTGGGAACCAACACTACAATGTTTTTCTATTCACCATGTTTTCTATCTTATCAAAGACAAATTCCATCATTTGAGTAATATATAAATTGTAGTCTGCGAATGCTTTCAATTTGGACAAGTCAAAATTCTGTCGTGTGGTAAAGGGTTCGAACAATTCAGAACTTACACTATTTGCGTTATTTCGGCGGCCATTAAATAGGAGTACTTATGTACGCAGAAATCATTGTATTGCTTAAGAAATAAAAAGGACATTCTTAGGCAGTACTAAAGAAATGGAGATATTGCTTTTTTAAAGTATTGTTTTTTTTTCCTCAAAATATCTGACAAAGAAGCGGACAGTGTTGATTCAAGATCAGACTGCACAGAACGTGCAGTCTGATCTTGATCTACACTACCCGCATTAGCAAATAAAAATGGCTTTAAAGCTACAAGATTTAAACCAGTTAACATGATCTTGATGTACACTGTACTCTGAAGGAAATAAATCATGCTTTAATTCTACGAGGGTTAAAACCAATAGACTGATAGACCTCCCATTCAACAAACCTCAAATCCCAGGGCTGTATTGCGATGGGTGATATACGCCTACATGGTATATTTCTTCGCCGGAAATACACCGCTTTACCCTTCTAAAAATCGTAACAATCCACTTTGAAAAAGAAAACACAAGTCATAATTTTCTATCAGAATCATTCTAAATACATTTCCGTTGACAAACAGTTTATACATTCATTATTTAAATTGGTCTTCAAATTCCATTTGTATTTTCAGCGACAGGTTGAAAGACGTGCATAACATCACCGTTGTTTATGTTGTCGTTGCTAATCGGTTTACATTGGCGCCACCATGTTTAAGACCATGTGACTATAATGATTTTAAAATGGAAACCTCCTTAATACGGAAGAGGTTAGATGCACTTAAGCAATCGGCCGAGATGTAACGAGTTATAGAACTTTTCAAGATCGACAAGTGGAGAGAGAAAGCAGAAATCCACGGTGCGTTAGAGCCATATTCTGATAGCTTAAACTTCATTATCATTCCCAAACATAACCGATAAAGCATTTCGATTTTGTTAGTTCTGCAATGGCAATGATCAATGAAATAACATATTACAAATCAGTCACATGAAATAATTTTTCTCCTATAAATTTAGTAAGAAAATAAACTGAACAGTTCTGGTAACAAAGTCCTCAATGTGTCGTCGTGATTCGTTATGAAGACATTTAAACTTTAATCTGAATTTTAGTTTGTTTGAACGGTCCGTTTGTAGTTCAGGAATAATTTCTGTAGTTACACCTCTCGTGCCTAGGAATGAGATAAAAACCGAAAGATGAACAAATCCACCCTGGGACATCGGAATGACACTTTGCTGAACATTTGACCAATGGTTTGACACGCTACAAATCACCCGTAACAAAGGATTTTCCTCGTCTAAATTAAGTAACAGTATTCTGAATAATAGACAAAAATTGCCAGACTCCCCAATGAAGAGCGCTGAACTAAACACGAGTTTTGTTTGTTTGAGCTTGGCCATTGAACTGCGTAATGACCCTCCTGACCAATAAACTGATCCCTTACAAATCACTCAAACGAAAGGATTTTCCTGGTCAAAATTTATTATCTAAATTCCCAATCGTAGTCACAAACTCTTCAACTTTTCGTCGTGCTTAGATTCAATGTTAACTCTTTCCTACGCAGTTCCTTTTTTACCGACCCTGTAAGAGAAGGCTTTTGAAAATATTGTTGAAAAAGGAGGAAAATGCCGTTAGCCAGCATTTTCTCCTATCCCATCATTGTTTTCTACCCCATCAAAGATAGAAATCCTTCTCGTCTCTGACAGAAAGGGTCAATCCGGCCCAACTCAGTGCCCTCTAGACACTCTGTCGGATATTTGGCAATAGTCAATGCCAGAAACGCAAAAATCTCTATCCGTTTCTTTATTTCACCTTTTACCACACAATCCCGAGTTTTCACGAACCCACGGAATATGACTGATAACCAGCATTTTCTTCTTTTCCCATAATGGTTGTTTTTTGTACTTTCAAAGACAGATTTCATAATCTGTGCAACGGTTACTTCATCACATGAAAATACTTTTGAGCCGTGCTCTGTGAAAAGGGGGCTTAATGCATCTGCGAAAAGTATCGACCCAGGTCAGCCTGTGCACAGTCCGCGCAGGCTGACCTGTGCCGAAACTTTTCGTCAATGGTCAATTTTCTGCATGTCAAAGGACCAGTCTACCTCATGATTCAGTCAGTTGTTAAACAAAATGGATTTTATAGTTCGATAATTATGTGATGGCTTGATTGGTATCATGGATCACGGAGATGCATTAGCCTCCTTTTGCCAGAGCATGGCTCTTTTTATTCAGACCAGTCTCAGATTTCATCGTTCGGTGAAGAGTTAATCGTCTTTTGACTTCTCTTCAATGTAATGATTTTTTTTTTTTCGGAAGTGAGGTGGGTGGATGGGGGAACATGTGTCAACAAGGGAATTGGCTCAAAACGAGCAATTTCTTTACTTTATCTACCATAATGTCTTTTTCGTTGTCTGTATAATCACCGATGTAGATTAGATTTATAACGACATAAAAGGTATAAAAAAAAAAGTGGTTATGATGTAATGTGATGATTTTTTGAGGTGTGGAGTGTGTGGGGGAACGTGTGTCAACAAGGGAATTGGCTCAAAGAGAGCAATTTCTTTATCTACCATAATGTTTTTTTTTTTCGTTGTCTGTATAATCACCGATGTAGATAAGATTTAAAGGTACATAAAAGGTATAAAAAAAGAAGTGGTTCAAAGACGGAAAACGATACTGCTGACGATTATGGTTAAAATCGAAGACAGCTTCAACGAAGACGACGATAAAGATGATGATGGTCACGACGATAACGACTACCAGTCTAATTATTTTTTATCAATTGTAAAGAACTTGTTTATGAAAAAAAGTCATTCTTACCTGACTAAAATCTGAATAAATACAAAAAATGTAACAATTGCCCTCGACTGGTTATCCATGTTTAAAGAAAACAACAGTCTTTGCACACCTAGATTTACACGTATGTTTGCCTTCAGTATATCACATTAATTGAAAGACCTGCTATCGAGGAAAGAGTAGCACAGCCAGAATGGCTTATAAGCAATGAACCAGATAACCGTAGTATTTGCGGCTTCGCCGTATTATTGTAGACACGCCCATTTCAATAGGTAAGCCAGGTGAGGAAAGCTTATTGTAGTATATACGTCTGTTGTAAAGCACTTTACACTGAACTCTTTACCATGCAACAAACATTTAGGCCATGCTCTGTGAAAAAGGGGCTTGATGTATCTGCATAAAATAGCGACCTACATGTATGTCAGCCTGTGCAGTCAGCGCAGGCTGACCTGAATCGACACTTTTTGCTATCGGTCAACTTTCTGCATGTATGAGGGCCAGTCTACCCAATGATACAGGCAGTTATTACACAGAATGGATTTTATGGCTTGCATCAGTGAGATGCATTAAACCCCCTTTTGCAAGAGCATGGCTCATTTTTACTTGTCCACGGTGAAAGCCGGGCCAACATGGAACAGTCAGTAACGTACATGACTCGAAACCAGGGGATAGCTGGTTCGAATACCTAGCTCGACCAATTTCTTTCCATGGATTGATGACACCAATTGCGACAGGATTCATTCCTCTCTCAACGGTGATCATTGTTTCGACGATGTTTATGTGAAAAGAAGAAAAAAAGAAAAACTTGTAGGTGATCCATTCTCTAAGAAAAGAAGGTGTAATGCATATACAAAAATTATCGACCCAGGTCAGCCTGCGCGGACTGCGCAGGCTGACCTGTGTCGAAGATTTTGCCTTTGAGGAATTTTCTTCAAGTCCATGGTCCATTCAGGATTCAGCCGGTTGTTAGACAAAATGAATTTTGTGGATGCAAAATTTTGTGTCGGCTTATTTCGTGTAATGTACCACAGAGTTGCATTAAGCCCTCTCTTGTCGGATCATGGCTCAACTGATGATAATTGTGATGCTTTAAAAGGTGATTGTTCTTTTCGAGGATTGAAGACAGTCAGTGAGATTTATTTCAGTGGCGTGCGAAAAGAAACCTGCAGTGTGTAGTTCTTGCAAAATATACCTGGACGCATATAGGGTGCAATGTCCACCTTGATACAATTGAAAGTGTGAGAGAGAGACAGAGACAGAGAGACAGAATATGAGATGGAGAGAGAGAGAGAGAGAGAGACAGACGGAGACAGAGATAGAAAGAGAAAGAGTGAAAGAGATAGAGAGAGAGACAGAGAGACAGACAGAGGTAGAGATAGAGAGAAGGAGTGAAGGGGAAAGAGATAGAGAGAGACGGACGGAGGGAATGTAGAGAGAAAGAGAGAGAGAGAGAGAGAGAGACAGACAGACCATCAGCACTGTGTCACAAGAATTTTAAGATAAAATGACATTATTCGAGAACATCGACTCATTATTTTCGGAACAACAGCCATTTTATTTTTAAACAGGTAAGAAAAAAGTAATCAACGAACGGTATAAACTACTTATGCCAAACAATTGAGTCATGCACTGTGAAAAGGGGGCGTAATACATCTCCAAAAAGTATTGACCCATGTCAGCCTGCGCAGTCTGCGCAGGCTGACATGGGTCGAAACTTTTTGCTATATGTGAATTTTCTGCATGTCCAAGGACCATTCTACCTCCATATCCAGTCATTTGTCAGACAAAATGGATTTTATGGATCCCTGATTATATGATGTCTTGCTTGGTATAATGCATTACGGAGATGCGTTACAGCCCCCTTTTGCCAGAGCGCCACTCAAATGGAATTGATACCTCTGCCAAGTGCTTTAATAGAGAAGAGAAATGTGCATTACACAGAAAAACAGGGTACACTTGAGTTGGAAGGGAGATAATTCTTGAACAAAAAAAAGTAGACGTCCAAAAGTTTGCGTTTTGAATATCGAGAGTGTCTGGTTAATACCAGTTAGTTAAAAAACAATGACAGCAACAACTGAATGCGAGGAGCTTCACAATAGAAACTACTAATGCATTATCCACCAAATTGTCTGCGTTCAAGTGTTAACTCTTCAACGTATTTAACTCTTCACAGCTTGAAGTCAGTTTGCTGAAAATTGCGGCTTGCATACTTAAAGTCTCTGGTAAATAGTTTTACAGAGTTTCAAAACATTGACAGCAAAGCTATCGGAAGAGTTCGCGACATATGATATCAAAGTCAATTGCATTAGACTCGTATTGATGTCTTAGTTCAAGGAACGATAGCTCTTCGAAACCTAAATTCAGGAGTCGGAAAATCCCAGATTGTATATCTATAGTTTCTAGTAATTAGTTGCACAAAGCTGCAAAACCGATGATTGAAGTATATATGTTGTATGATCTGTGTACACAGACGGACAGGATGATTTCGTGTATACCTCCGAAAACTCTAGTTCTGCGGGGGACGTATAATTATGGACGGTCAATGGGCAGATAGAAAACACAAAAAGATATATGATCGAATTAGCTCTCTGGCGAGCTAAATAACAATTTTCTGGATGAGTTGAATAAATTATTCTCTTAGAAGCCAATGGATGTCAGATTATCTTTATCACATAACGATATTTTACGAGTTATAGACCAGAATATGCCAAACCATACAAGCACACGCGGTAATTTCCAAAAAAAAAAAGCGATTCACTTCCCCGAAAGAAGTATGAACTGACGCCATGGCTCATGTCATTCAATGCCTGTCTCAAACTCGCGTAAGTGAAAAGCATTCGCAATATCGGAATATTACACTGAAAATAAGGGAGGTTGTGTGATAAGGTTGTATCGCAAAAATTTTAGTTCATACATGTAATATGCACAAACATGGGCCAACATGTTTATGTGTATTGAATTTGCACTAATGATACCTATTCATTTCGATGAGAGGTGAGTATGTCCCAGACGAAAAAAAATTTTTTTCAATAGAAGCTTAAACTCGTGTGTAACGATATTACTTTAACCCTTTACCACACAATCCCGACTTTTAGCGACCCTGACAAAGAAGCCGTTTGAAAACATTGTGAGAAAAGGAGAAAATGCTGGTAACCAGCATTTTCTCCTTTTCCCACAATGTTTTCTATCCTTCCCAAAACAAATTTCCATTTTTCAGTCAAATTTATTTTGTCGTCTGCAAATGCTTTCAATTTGGACTAGTCTAAAATTTTGTCGTTTGGTAAAGAGTTAAATCTTAAGATGAAAGAAATCGTAGTTTAGTCATGATCATTAATTTTGACAGATGAATTAATTAGTTAATACAGGAAGCTGCATGAATTACAGAGCATTGGCCAATGACGGCACAATAATTTTTATGCTTTTATCAAACATGTGTTAGATAAGAAAATTTGTAATGGCTATCAAACTGGTTGCACACATAATAATGATACCTATATAGAGGATCTTACATGAGTGTTTATGTATTATCATTTTTATCAAACGAGTTGACTAAAGATGTATGACGCGAGCCTTGGCGAGCGTCAAATACCTTTTAGTCAACGAGTTTGAAAAAAAAAAAAGATAATACACAGATATGAATGTAAGATTCTATTTATCACATAAATCGAATGACAGGCAAAATAATCCTGCATCATAACCTTTAGCCTATACACCTTTTACAGGTACATGTTTAAATTTGTAGTTCGGTTTCAAATGTGTACATACACAAGTAGATAGTTCTTTGATATTTACACCGAAAGGAGAATGAAACAGTTTCTAGAAGGGGTAAGTCCACCTATTTCCGCAATTTTGTAGATCTAAAAGACGTTTGCTGCATTTCTTTGTTTTTACTAAACATGAAAATAAAAAACTTTCCACGCGTATACGTCTTAGTAACGGTTACCTCATTTTTCCGCGAAACGGAGTACTCGTACAAATTCCGGAACGTGCTGTGACTGGTTTCTCCGGCCTCACGCGCTTGTGACTAAAAACTGATCAGAACCGGGACCCAAAAACCGATAATACACAAGTGTATTACCGAAAATATGCATGAGTTTGATACACTATCAGAGAAGGTTTTATGTGATAAAATAGGCAATTACATACCTAGATAACTTACCAGTAACATTACATTGGATGTATATTTCATGTAACGGAGGATCGAAAGTTTGAGACAAATTGGTTTACGATATGATAATGACATAATGACAGAATGACATACTTAGATAACTACATGCATCACGCAACATGACAATTTAGATATATTTCACGTATCCGTATACCTAACGTGTCTGACAGAATTGCTGTCGACATAATGATGACAGAATAAGATAACTTTCCAGTGGTTGACATTAAATATGGGCCATACTCTATGAAAAGGGGCTTAATACATCTGCGAAAAGTATCGGCCAGGTCAGCCTGCGCAGTCCACGCGGGCTGACCTGAACCGAAAGTTTTAGCTACTGGTCAATTTTCTGTATGTCCGAGGACCAGTCTATCTCATGATTTAGTGGGCTGTTAAAAAAGTGGCCATTACGGACCCAGAATTGTGTGATTACTTTCATGAAAAAATGCATCACTGAGATGCATTAAGCCCCCTTTGCCGGAGCATGACTCATATATATATATTTCCCGTATCCGTGGATTTAACGCTTAGACCGAGTGGTTGCCGATAGGGGCCGTCTTCTTCTTACACCATCTTTGTGATATCAGATTACAAATGGACGCGAGAAGTTCCACAATTTCTCCAACGGTGATGGCTGATAGGCCAAGCCAGAGTCCAAGCTGACCGCCGATGTCCGAAATCAGGTTCTGAGACTGAAACATATTCAAATAGGTAAGGTTAGGTGGTAGCATAATAGCCAAATGCCAAGATTAACATGGTTAAATATAGATGCGTAAGTCTTTGCAAAATTCAGGACAAATTCGTATTTAAAAAAAAAAAAACATTTACAACCGACAGTTTGAAAGTAGCTAAGGTAATAAAGTGTCTATGAATGGATTAAAAAAATAAATAAATGGGACTTCATGCGAAAATTGTCAGATTACAATAAGGTTCCACCTTAGGTAGCATACCGTGTTATATAAAATCAGTTACAAGAGCGACATACAGTATTTAACCTTTTACCAAACAATCACGTGTTTTAAAAACCCTGAGAAGGAGAAAATGCTGGTAGCCAGCATTATCTCCTTTTCCCACAATGTTTTCTACCCTTCCAGAACCAATTTTCAATTTCTGAGTCACATTTACATGTGAGCCATGCTGTTTGAAAAGGGGGCTTAAAGCATCTGCAAAAAGTATCGACCAAGGTCAGCCTGCGCAGTCCGCGCAGGCTGACCTGGGCCGAAACTTTTCGCTATTGGTGAATTTTCTGTATGTCAAAGGACCAGTCTGCCTTATGATACAGTTGGTTGTTAAATAAATCGTTTTTATGGATCCATAATTATATAAGGACTTGCTTGGTATAACGCATCACAGAGATGCATTAAGCCCCCTTTTGCCTGAGTGCGGCTCACGTATTTTGTCGTCTGCAAATGCTTTCAATTTGGATCAGTCTAAAATTTTGTCGTTTGGTAAAGAGTTAAACCATACCTCGTATGCTTTCTGCTGTTCCACCTTCTCATAGATAAGTTCTTGGAAATAAATCTCTACTTTCGCCAAAGTTCCGGAGCTGAAATTAAACTTGGTAGGAATCAGTTACTCTATGATGTGATGTAGTAAAAACAATAAAGCACTTTTTAAATGTTCAAAATGATCAGTTATACCTACGAGTCCGCTCGGTATCGAACCCTCAATCTTTAACCCTTGTCCTGCTAAATAAATGAAATAAAACTTTGAAACCGATAGTATAAACCCAAATTTTCCTGTTTCAAACGTATTTGGGTGGAAGAAAATTTTCCTTATCGGGCAGTGTAGATCCATGATCAGACTGCATGTTCTGTGCAGACTGATCTTGATCTACGCTGTCCGCAAAAAGCTCAGTGAGTTGCGCTTAGCATTTTATGGGTTACCATAACAGTTGAATGGTCCTAAGCTTGGGAGTTCTGTTCTCCGTATATTTTCAATTTCAGTTGAAATCTATCATGAGAGAATTTACACCTGTTGGTTTTCTCGCAGTATGTTGTTAAATCTTTAAAGGGCAATAAGATGGCTGTCATTTCGTTGCTGTGTATCACACAGAAATAATTTAATTTTCTTGCCAATGAGAATATCGTCAAATATGTAAAATATCATCCAATTACAAAGGGCTGATTACAACTTTATGCCTTGTACTTTTTTCACGTAGTCTAAAAGTTAGTGCATGATAAGAAAGTCGAAAGAAACTTATAAATATCAATCGACAATGCTTCAAGGTAAAGCTGACGAGTTAGGAAAGATGTGAATACAAAAAAAATGACAAGATACATGTATGCGAAGAAATATATACGTAGTTTACAAACTAGACACGATTTGGGATAAAAGTAGAATTACCTTTCTTCCCGAGATTTTGAATCCATAAATTGACTGTTAGATTTACTGATCTTCGACATAAGGTGTTCCTAAAAACAAACAATATGCACAAAATTATAAGTCATGAGTCATGCTCTGGCAAAAGGGGTACCAAGCAAGTCATCACATCTTTAGGGATCAATAAAATCTAATTTATTTAACAACCGACTGACTTATGAGGTACCCTGGTCCTTTGACATGCAAAAAACTTTCGACCAAGGTCAGCCTGTGCGGATTGCTGAGGCTGACCGGGGTCAATACTAGATTAAATCCCCTTTTCACAGAGCAAGACCCATTGCCTGTTTGACCAGACAGCTCGTTACACAGTTTCAAAGTCGCCTCGTGCATACTTATCCATGAAAATAATGAGTTAAGTGCCAAATAATTGAAAGAGACATTATGCAGTCACCTAAAAATGAAAAGGAAATCAACCTTTAATTCTTTCTCCCCGAGTAGGAGACACAAATAGATCTTTTTTAAATGTACTGGAAAGCTTGCATCTTAATATACAATTATGACAGCTTATTTCTTTGCACAGGACGGTTATTTTTGTGATACCGTTGAGGGAAAACGAACAACACTTACTTCGTACTCGTCCGACGGCCATTTTGACATGGAGATGGTGAAGTCGTATTTCGTCTCTCTGTAAGGATTAAACAATTCTTTTTGAGTGTATGAATTGTCAATCACCTTCGATAACGTTACACTTTTTTTTGTTTGTAGCGTAGGATAAAAGGCTAACAAAATCTTGATCATATGAATAATTAAGGCATATTTCATTGGTTCCGTGTGCAGAGATTTCGACCATTCAGTTGACATGTTACAAACCGCTTGGACGATAAGATTTTTATTCTAGTTTTGATGAAGAAGTCTCAAACTTTTAGTAATACAATGCACAATGAGAGGTCATAGCTGGAATCTGTGTTGGAGAGTGAGAAATTTAAACACGAGTTTGAATCGATTGACATATCACTGTTTAGGCATATAAATACAGATGAAAAGGGAATTTTAGCGGTCAAAGTTCTTACAGATAATAATAGAGATATTAACCTTGTGCTTGATGCAAAGCTGGTCATAGGACTGCGGTCCTTGGCACAGTGAAAATGGTTTGTTTATTTGGTAAAACAAACACTGTGAATGTCGACAAAAATCATTTGCCCGACGTACAGTAATGAAAAGTCATTACAGTACAGTTCCACATCGAATGAATTAAAATAACTAATAACGTTACTATAAAAATATACATCATTTTATAATGACACAAAATTATGGTGCACATGGAAAATATCCAAGCAGGATAGTATATTCAGCAGTAGTCAAGGTGAAAATAATATATTGGAAAGCACTGTGATAAGAAATTACTTAATGAGAGCAATCTCTCCTTTGACCTCAATGTTTTCAAACGTTGTATAACGTCACACAATTGAAATTTGCCCAAGACCGGAAACATGCTGAACAAAAATGTTATACTCACCTGCAAGGTGTCGGACACATGTCATTACATTCTGTTAACATGGCTTCACAATCGCCCATACATTCAGCTGAAAGAAATACCAAGCCTTAAAATGAGATATCGAGTTTTTTAATAAAACTAAAAGTAGAAGTAAACCTGATTACGGCAACGTTAAGCTTTTTGCAAAATCTATTTTCCCTTTAAACCTTCATCAGACAATTCTTTGTTTTTCAGACCATGGCGAAAAAAAAGTCTTATCATTTTTTTCTTTTTCCAAATGGTTTGTAAAATCCGTCTGAATTAAATTAATTCTAGATAAAATTGACTCTAAATATTGACAGGAAAGAAAATCCTTGTACAAGCAATTGAATTAAATGTTGCTCTGATATCCAAATTGAGAAGAAGCTATTGGTGTGGCAAGTGAATTGTGCATCAGATAACTAATCTTTGCAGCTTTATATGTAAATTGGCCGCTTTTGGTGACATCAAAGATAAAGAAAAGATAAAAGACGAGTATGAGAAGGCTTTTTGTAAGCCAACTAGGATTGCACAATAGGACGGGTTTGTTGTCACATTTTAGTTACATATTTTCAAAAAATGAAGTTACAGCATCATTATTTTTTATCAAAAGTAGCTTCTTTTGGATAGCCTACCGCATGCGTGAATTTAAAGTGTTATCATCTTCTGTATTTAAAACCAATCATTCGTCTATTTTTAGAATGACATCTGGGAGTATTTTTAAAATGTATGTAGTACTGACTTGCACATTCAATTTCGAAACTAGTTGCAAAACTCTCGGGTCAAATGTATCAGTCAGGTCTATACGAATAACTGAAGAAGTAAAACAATCCCAGATGACTCTTAAAATGGACGGCAAAACTAAGCATAACACCATAATTGTTTGGCTCTAAAGAGACCTCTATACTGCTGCAGTCTATTTTTTATCGTTTCTCATCTAAAAACACTGTCCGAGAATTTATGTGAGTATTCCGCTTTAAAAAGTCTTAAAAGTCTTTAAAATACATCCATACATACCAGATACACACTTACAACATACAAACAAACGTATGTACCTACCTACCGACCTACCTATTTACAGAAATACTGCGATTTCAAGCTTTTCTTGGACGAAAAATCCCACCGTTCGGACAGTGTAGGTCCAAGATCAGACTGCACGTTCTGTGCAGTCTGATCTTTGATGTACACTGTCCGAAAAAAACACAATTATTTGCCTAAAGGTCGAAAATGGGTATAAAACAAACAATCAAACCAACTTACTGAAGTTATCGTTCCAGGAGCAGACTGGTTGATCTCTCACGTGATACAGGGACATGACACAGGCACATTTACTGTAAATGATCTGTTGATAACACGATTTCAGACAGCTTTGTTTAGAGTAGATGGTACCGAAGTCTTCTGCATAAATGTCCACAACTCCTTTTCCGTTGTCACCACACTGAGCATGGGGTGGGGGCAGGCGGATCAGATCCCTCTTAATATATGAGACACGGTATTAGACAAAATACATTCTTTAGTAAATCGTATTGAAAGGCCTTCGCGAATACATCCAGGACCACTTTCCCTCTGTTTCTATATTGTGAATTCCCAGCTCGGCCAATTCTTGAGGATTAATGGTAGCCACTGCGACAGGATGCATTCTTCATTCTTCATCGTTTGGACGCTGGTTATGTGGGAAAGCAGCCAGTGGCTTCGGAAGAATGTTATGCGAAGTACTGGTAACCGAAACTCCAGGAACACCATACGTGCACTGACCGCCGCGATACATTTGAAGTATTGTTGAAAACGGCGTTTACCACTATACAACCAATAAATCAATCATATCAATCAATTCTATATTGTGACTGGAGTAGGGGAATAGGCGAATCAGATCACTCTATATACATGAAATACATTTTCAGTTTGAGTCATTTTTTTTTTTTTCTTAGTTCTCCGCTCATAATTGTCATATTTTTCCGCGGTTTCAGACTGAACGTGGGATAGGCAGGCGAATCAGACATACCGCTAAATACATAAAATACGGTGTTAGACAAATTTTGTTGAGTAAACTGTATCAATCATTCGCCTCTTCTTTTCCGCCGTTACTGCCTGTGCAGTGCATGCAGGTTGATCTGCTTTTGTTAATTTTTCTGCATCTCCAAGGACCATTCTACCTCAGGATTTAATCGGTTGTTGAAAAAAATAGTCCATTAATTATTTATAACTTGCTTAACCCTTTACCACACCATCCCGACTTTTAACGACCCTGAGAAAGAGGCCTTCTGAAGACATTGTGGGAAAAGGAGGAAATGCTGGTTAACCAGCATTTTCTCCTTTTCCAACAATGTTTTCTAAACTATCAATGACAAATTTCATCATGTGGGCCACCTTTAATTTGTCGTCTGCAAATGCTTTCAATTTGGACAAGTCTAAAATTTTGTCGTTTGGTAAAGAGTAATATAATGCATCACAGAGACGCATTAAACCGACTTTTGTCAGAGCATGTCTTAAATCAAAGTGTTAATACATGTACCTTCTTTATTCCAACTGACGTCATCATCCCAGGGGAGATGGAGAAACCTTCGTCTTCTGGAAATGGGTAGGTCCCTCGCTGGTGGACCAATACTCGAATCCCGGCCGAGTTTGCCAGAGACGACACATATTTGTGCTGTTCGACGTTCAGCTCCAGTGTGAGACCTTCGGTGAAAAGGAAAATCAAACCACTGAAAGCACTGACAGACCAGCGAATAGTGAATATGCGGCCATAGTAAAGATAAAATATGGTTGGTCCATATAAGATTGAAGAAAAATAGTCAAGTCATGTTTGTTAAGTCCAATTCGGTCCAAACCGGTAATTTAGTCCGATTCAGTTCAGCTCGGTAAAATCCGGTCATTAAGCCCAGTCCGGTGACTTTACCCATAGTCATGTGCTCGTTAAAATATAGGAAATGGATCTATCATGAAAAAAAAATTGCTTTTTGATCTCTAATTTAAAAAAAAAAAAAAGCAAATAAAAAACATATCAATTTGATGATTTGGCGGTTAAATACTATACTTTCTATAGTTCAGTTTTGAGTTGAACATCATAATTTATGCTTTTTCACTTTCTTATCAGTTGGACGAACTAGTAGGTGGACTACACTTACAACACACGCGAAAAAACACGAAGATGAAAAAGGTTGCGTTGGGATTAGTAAAGATGAGTTAGGGTCATTGACTTAATTTACATATAAGCAAATATCTTGTACCTTATCAATGCCATATTGTTCTGTCTATGACTTTGTAAGGAGACATTGTTCGAATTGGAGAGGTAGAGAAAATGTAGTTCATGTAAAGACTGACATAATATTTTACCATATTTATGATTTCTAACACAAAGAATTATTTTCTGTAAAGGCAGTATTTGGCAACTCTAGGTTTTTTGTTTATATTTGGATCCTGTTCACCATCGATAGCAATAGACTTGCGATCCTCACTAGTCTAGAAATGATAGGCACTAAGCCAAACTCACAAACTGCCACAACCCGTCTTGAAGAACTACGGTTATATCGATGAGTAAAATTAAATCATTATGAGGTAGGTGACCCGATTTTGTTTTATTACCTGTTTAGCATTATATTCTTTTTATAGGGAACGTACAATGTAATGCTCCTGGTCGTCAGTCCGTCTGTCCATGCTTTATCAATTTCGTGTCTGCTCTATATTTCTTGAATCCCTAGGCTGATTTTGAAAATAGTTCATACATATGTGCAATTTGATGAGACGGCGTGCAGAGGAGAGGTTTCACATCCCAGTCTCCAAGGTCAAAGTCAAAGCAGTGCGGTCAAAGGTCACGTACTCTTAAATCGCGTCTGATCTATATCTCTTGAACCCATGGTCCGATACTCAAAATAATTCGCACATGCATGCACCTCGAAGAAATTATGTGCAGAACAGAGGTTACAGAGCCCAGGCTCTGTTTCATTAAATTCGTTCACAAAATTGTCATTAAGCTCACAAGAGGCTTGAGAAATTATATTTTATTTAATACAATTAATCTTAAATACCAACTTATGGATCCTTTATATCTCCATTTAGCCACATACAAATGAGCCATGCACTGGCAAAAGGGGGTTTAATGCATATCTGTGATGTGTTAAAACGAAAATGTCATCACGTAATAGTAGATCCATAAAGTCCATTTTGTTCAACAACCAACTAAATTATGAGGTAGAATGATTCTTGAACGTGCAGAAAATTGACCAAAAGGAAAAAGTTTCGACACAGGTCAGCCTGACCTGTGTCGATAGTTTATGGAAATGCATTAACCCCCCTTTTCACAGAGCATGGCTCAATTATCCATTCAAAACTACCAACCCATCAGTGGTCCAGCATAACTTGTAGTCAATGTTGGCAGTTCGCTGTCTTTAGAGTTGATTGTGTAGCAGTTTCCGTAGACGTTGTTCCACACATAGGTAAAATTGCTGTGGAAAAACAGGACACATATTCAATTAAGTACCATGGATGGATGGGTGGACAGACAGACAGACAGACAATGTTACGGGAGAACACTCCTTCGTTACAGCATAGCTTCTTCACGTATAAAATCAATAACTGACAGCTGCGTTAGGGGGAATTCCCTTCAGCTCAGTGGTTAGTGTACTGGTCCTTTAAACCTCAGTAAACGAGGATATTTGCCGAACGGGTTCGAATGAAAGCCGGAGCGATTTCTATTTGAGCTATGCATTTGTTGCGAACTTTCATGTTCGTAAGATGGGGACTCGTCCGGGATTGGCCTTTGGGCCATTTGTTGTCTATAAAATTGCCCGTTATTGGCCATTGCGCCATTTGTTGTCTAATTAATAGACTCCCTGCCCAATAAGGCTTTAAATCGTCAAAATGATGACTTCTCTTCAGAGGGGGTGTGTTACGGGAGGACACTCCTTCCTTAACATCATAGCATCTTCCCGTATAAAATCAATACCTGACAACAGGGAGAATTCTCTTTAGCTCAGTGGTTTGTGTATTAGTCTTTTAAACCTCAATAAACAAGGACATTTGCTGCACGGGTTCGAATCCCAGCCGGAGCGGTTTGTATTTGAGCTCTGCATTTTTTGCGAATTTTCATGTTCCTAAGAACAGCCAGACTGACAGACAGACACTTACTCTGGAGAACACTGTTTTCCCTGCCAAGAACACGATATAATCATGTCCTCCTCATCGTGACCAAAAGACTTGAGCTCCTCGGAGTCATAGTTCACGGCGACCTGGGAATATTTCAGGGAGGCTTGATGACTGGCGTCGTAGGAACTGTAGAAGGATTCGGCGGTGGTCGTGTCGTTTTCCAGCGCGTCCCACTTGTTAAACTCTCGGCTCGCCATTTGGGCGACAAAATAGTCATCATCAAACATTGTTCTGTTTTCATCGTCACCATCTTCGACTGAGAAAGATTAATATTAAAAAAAAAAACAATTGACACAGTTCCACTTTCAGAAGATATATATTTTTTGTGTCAAAGAAAACCACATTTAGCAACAAAATGCTAGGGTTATATATCTTCCCTTATACCTTAGTGAGGTTTGAACGCCTATTGAGAAACCGACCAATGAAATGACGAGATTTTGATCACGAGGGACAAATTTCATATGAAATGTCACACTCAAGCAGAGCTCCAGATAGAGGAAGTGATTTTCATTTCAAAATCAAAAATATTAATCACTCTCCACTAAACCCTATGTTGTGGGTACTCATTAGAATCTTCTCACCGAGACAATTCTAATGAGTACCCACAACATAGGTTTTGGAAGAGAAATAATGGATTTATAATACCATGACTCCCTCTTATGTGGAGGTTTGAATGTGGTTGGCTGACCAAATCGTACGAACTTGATCTCTAAATATGGACACACTAAGTTAATATAATTTCTTTCTTACTATTCCACTGATTATGAACAAATACCAGTAAATCATAACCTAATACTTCGCGCCTACTGCACTTCCAGTGCTGTAGTATTAGGTTTCAGCATGCAAGAAGGACCAGGGTTTGCTTTGTTGTACAACCACCAACATTCGATGTTTTCACTGTGCTCCTCTCTAATATTAGATTAATTGATTGATTGTATGGTGTTTAACGCCGTTTTCAACTTTATTTCAGTTATATCACGGCGGCCAGTGCACCTATCCATGCTTTCCCGGGGTTTCTTTTACCAGTACTCCGCACAATATTCTTTCCAAGCCATTGGCTGCTTTCCCACATAACCATCGTCGAAACAATGGTCAGCGGTGAGAGAGGAATAAATCCTGTCGCGATGACTATCATCAATCCTCGGAAAGAAATTGGCCAAGTCGTGGATCGAACCAGCGACCTCCTGTTCTCAAGTCCTGTACGCTACCGACTGAGCTACGGGGGCTTGGCTCTTTAATATTAGATGATTTACGTGTACACAAGGCCGACGTATCTGGTTCGGTCAGAGGTCCGTATTTAGCTGCCGGCTGTATAGCGACTTACTGCAAGAAACAATTACAGATGCATAACTCTTTCGCTGGCAACTAAATGGAGCCGACATTTCTCGAGGTCTATAAGTTTCTTCTTCATTTCATCTGAACACTTTTTTTGGTTGAAGATCAGCATCAGATGGCGGACGGTGTAGATCCAAGATCAGACTGCACGTTTTGTGCAGTCTGATCTTAATCTACCCCATCCGCAAAAACTATTCAAGTCGACATTGGCAGCAAAAGAATTAAACGAACATTTTAAGTGCACTTTCAAAACTGTTTTTCAACGTGAACGATCTCACCGAATTGAACATTTTGGAACCATCATCAGACTGCATGTTTTGTGCAGTCTGATCTTCATTCAGACTGTCTACAAATGTACCGAGAGTCGCATTTCGCAGCTGAAAGGTTAAAGATTCATTTAATCTAAAGAGAACTTTATCATTTTTACTTATCTAACGATCGTGTTGGAATTTTCAAAGGAGATGAAAGAGTAAAAAAATCTTTTATGTTTTGTGTAATAGAACCCTTGTATTTACATTTTGATGTTTACACATAATTACCGAGTGAACAAACTGAAGTTTGCGATAATTAACCGACTGAAATAACCCATATTCGACTTAACCCGACCTCTTTGCGAATAGGGTGGACCGATAAGGCTGCATATCTGTGCAGCCTGATCTTGACCCATCCTTTCCGATACCTTATTATTTATCAACTTCTCTTTTTCGTTCCCCGAATAAAAATGGAGGGGAGGGGGTAAAGACCTGGTTTAATGCCACTTTAAGAATGATGACTGAATACGGGCCTTGTTGTGTTAAAATTCTTGTTCGGTTGATTATCAACTGAATTCCTCCATGTAAACTATACATAATCATATTTTCTTTTCAAATAAAGATCGATACTAACATACCCTTTAAATCTTTACCTGTAAGCACGATTTTAATACACCTCCTTGACCTTCGCCGAAAAGAAAGTTTGCCTCAACCGGGTATCGAACTCGCAACCACAAGGTCACGAGTCAGACACGCTAACCACTGAGCTACCCGGGTGGGCAAACATTGTGAGGAAGAAGAGCAATCAATTGTATAGAGCAATTGAACACAATGTCTTCCACGCCTCTGTTTCCTTTAAGTATCGGCCTTCTCGGTTATTTGTAATAGCTTTTGGAAGTCCTAAAATAGCGTGCAGATGGCTAAAGAAAGGAAGAAAGTAGTTTCACTTTTTTTTCTAAAAGAAGACCGAACTAAAACTTGTTACTTTACAATATCTCACAATTTAAACGGTTTGTGTAGATCAAAGATCAACCTGTAGGCTGTATGTACCATGATCTTGATCTGCACCAATGATAGACTTATTTTTTTTGCCCAAAGGGTCTATAGGGAGCCAAAGGCTTTGGAGCCAATGGACAAAACAACATTATACATTATTTATTTTCATTTTATGCTTGTAAAATTTTTTTTCGGTGAAAGATCGAAATTTATTTCATCTCGTGAATATCAAACGATGATATTTTCACTCGTGGCTGCGCCACTCGTAAAAATATTACCGATGATGTTCACTCGATGAAATAAATTTCGATCTTTCATCGAAAAAAAAAAAATCATCTGAGTCTGCTATCTTTACATCGTCACCTGTTACTCGACCTGCTACCTTTGTTATCTTGACTTTGCAATATAGCCTGCTACTTTTACTATCTTTACCTGGTCACCTGACCTGCTATCTCTGCTATCTTTACATTGTCACCCAACCTGCTATCTCTGCTATATTTACATCGTCACCTTATATGCTATCTTTGCATTGTCACCTGACTGCTACTTTTGTTATCTTTACATTGCAATAATAACCTGCCATTTTTACTATCTTTACATTGTCACCTGATGTGCTATCTGTGCTAACTTTCAAATTGACACCTAACCTGCTATCTCTGCTATCCCAACATCATCACCTAACCTTCTATCTTTGCATTGTTACTTGACCTGCTACTTTTGCTATTTTTATATCGTCACCTGACTTGCTCCTTTGCTGTCTTTACACTTTCACATGACCTGCTGTTTCTGCCATCTTTACAGTGCCACATGACCTAATTTTTTTTTTTTACTTTTTTAGATTTACACCTGGTCTACAACCCATGCTATGTATACATTACCATTTGACATACCATGCATGCCTTAAATCGCCACATGACCAGCTATTTCTGATGTCTTTACAATGCCATCTGACCTGCATTAGCTGCTATCTCTAAATCCCGCTACCAAACAATTCATATGATTCAACGACGGTAAGGAAGTGGGCAATTCTCGAGTGCACTTTCTGTGCAGCATAATTTAACTCTTTCACTGCCAATGTCGCATCGGATTGCTTTTGCGGAAGGCGTAGATCAGGATCATACGACACAGAACCTGCAGTCTGATCTTGGATTTACACCGTCCGCTATCTGATGCTAATCTTCAACCAAAAAACCGGTTCAACTGAAAGGAGAAAGATACTGATAGACCCCGAGAATAGCCGGATCTACTTAGTTGGCAGCGCATAAGTTAGATTGTTAAAGCAACCAAGACTGCTGTTAGCATCATGAATGGAAAGAACTTATTCTACAATTCACATCGATTTGCTGACAAATAATAATTTGTGATAGATGATATTTAATTGTGGGCAAACACTCTTAATACAAACCATTAAGCACGATTTGACATTATTGTGCAATCTCCATTGATTTTTAAATGGGCCACAATAACTCACCCTGAAAGTTGGCCCTATACCAAACGATCCTGCGTTTTACGAGCCAGGGGGAACGTGATTTTTAGAAATATTGTGGGAAAATGAAAAAACGTTGTTTATGAGTGACTGTTTAAACGACCAGCATTCATGTTTCAACTGAAAAAGAAAGTCAACCTTGAATCTAGTTATGACGACAAATTAGGCTAGGTTGTTACGAAAACTAGAATATTTTTTGTACCAAGAATGACAACAGGGTCCGTATTCACCAACCATTCTTGGCTAAACCATTTGGTTTAGCCTATCAGAAGTTGTGTTACTTTCAATTCAGAAAATCTTGAAGAGTAAGAATAAGAATATTCTTAAGAATGGTCGCTGAATACGGACCCAGAAATATCTTTTTGGACTAACTATTTCCAGCTTGTCAATTAACACGGCGAACGTTTCCAATTTATTTTAAACAAATCACCACTCGTGTCTAAATTGTGACCCCCCCCCCTCCCCCACCTCAACTTTGGATCTCGCTAGGACGACCAACTAGGCATTGTTTATTACAAATTCCAGGATTGTTTAGTAACCAAAAACGATAATAGAAAATATGTTTGGATATGTAATTTGTAACGTTTCAATTGACTGGTCAAAAATTCCGCAATTCGTTATAATGGAATGACAATTCGTGTCTAAACTGAAAAAAAAAAAAAACGTTATGACGACAATTTGGGCATACTTTGCTGCGATTGTTTTTTTTTTAACTCAAAATGACAACAGAAAAAACCTTTTCGGATACGTAATTTGTAAGTGTCTTTTGCTTAGTCAAAGGTATCGCAGTTTGTTAAAAAGGAATAAATGAAATTCATCACTGATGTTCATAAAACCAAGCATTTTTCAACCCGATCCCCGCGGAACAAAGACGTTTTCCTACAATATCGTCCAAAACTGCCAATAGGAGAGACTCTTAAAGAACCGTATTTTACAGCAATGGTTGAATACAGTCGACGATTTAGGTGCTAGATGCACGGTGCATTGATCAAAGAGTCCATATGTCATTAAAACTCATTCTACCGTATTCCCTCGACAGAAGAAGTTATTTTCAACCTATTTTGTATGCACTGATATGATATTTAGATCAAAATCGATCGCATAGTTCAATCGAAATTTTGTCAACGCAGTTAGATACAAAAACTGATGTTTTAAACTGGAAAGGTATGAAAAACAATGTAAAAAAATAACATTATATTGCTTTGTTCTTTTGTGGACATTCAAACAAGGACAATTAAACTTTAACGTATTCTCTCTACAACTCGCCGAAGTCTCATATATTTCTGTGAATGAAATTGAAGTTCTTGGACAATTGAAAGTAAATATTAGAATTAGAGGGTAAGAGGTTTACGAAGGTGTTGTGTTAACTTACTAAATTAAATTGCCTGTATAGAGAATCAGAGATAAAGATGTTAAAGAAATCGGCCCTCCTTCTCCGAAAATGCACCTCTTCTACAACTTTATGCAGGAACTTTTGTCTTACAAACGTGACATATTTCTATATAATTGAGTCATGCTCTGGCAATGGGGTTTTAAAGCATCTTCAAAAAGTATCGATTCAGGTCAGCCTGCGCAGTCCGCGAAATTTTTTTGTATTGTTCAATTGTTTTGGATGTCGGTTGTTAGAGAAAATGGATTTTAAGGATCGCTGCTCAATTCTAGTCTGTAAAGAATCCAAGGAAAGTTGATCCAAGTTGATCCAGTGGTCAAGTAAATTCTCTACATACGGGTTGATTCACATAGATATCAACATACGTGTAAGTCTGTATGGCTTGTATAATTACTTCCCTTTACCGAATGCAAATTAGATGGAGTGGGCAAAATGTTTCGATGACTGGTGCAGGTATATGAGTTCAGGATGAAGCGCTTGAAATATCGGATGTTTCAATGTATTTGTCTGTCTGTTGTGCACCACTTTCGACGTAGTTCTATATTAATGAGGCATGCTCTGGCCAAAGGGGACTTAACGCATCTCCGTCATGCATTACACCAAGCAAGTCATCACATAATTTTGGATCCATTATATGCTTTTTCTAAACATATGACTGAATCCTGAGGTACATTGCAGATGCCCCCTCTTCACAGACCATAGCTCATTTCTACTTTGTCTCATATGCTCTTTGTTCGGCTTGCTGGTCGTAATGAGGTCGAGACAGAAAATGAGGAAGTAAAAATTGATATTCTGTTCTCGTGTTTCAATCATATTATACTATTTCGACATTTCCATTGCTTTGAGAGCTGACCGCGATGCATCGTAGATTCAATCTGCGATTCATTTTCATCACACAACCTCCCTTTTTTAGTGTAATGTACCCATTACGAATTTTTCTTGTCTAACACACGTTTGAGATAAGCATTACTTGACACCATGTGTGGTGTCATTTCATACTACTTACAGAGAACTGAATCGAGTTTTATTCGTTCGATCTATTTATATATCATATTCCAGCAAACTTAAAGCAATGAGTATCGAAACTAAAATATTTCATGACAAGGTGTTTGCAAGGAATGTGAATTTATGATACCATTATAAAGTATCATTAAAATCGGACATAAGTGGAAAATGCTAGTAATCGGCCTTTTTCCACAATGCTGTTTACCATATCAAAGACAGATACCCATTTGAGCAAAATTCATTTTTTTCGTCTGCAAATGCTTTGAGTTTGGATAGTTCTAAATATTGGTCGTCTTCTAAAGAATAAAACTTAGGAGAAAAGTAAGGTCGGTCCGACCTAGTACATGATTTACGTAAAACAAAATACCAAAAATGGAATCACTGAACAAAAAAGTAGAACATTTTAAAGTAGTTCCAACGTTTGTAAGTCAATAGTTTTTCACAGAGGTTAAAACCCCCATACAAAAACAAAAAGAGGTCGTTAATGGAAGGAGAAATATGTTCCGGTGATGTAGTATGAATAATGCTGTCACAATTCTATCGATGGTTGGTAAATAAACGGACAGTAATTCCACAGTCACGCAATGATTTCCCTGGATAATGTAAAGTTTTAATTTTGTTTGAACTGTGTTCTGATTTTCCATACGTAGCTCGACCCCCTTCGCTCTCATACTTAAATGGACAGTGTACTTTAACTCTTTACCAAACGACAAAATATTAGGACCGGCCGGGTAGCTCAGTGGTTAGAGTATCTGACTCGTGCCGTGGTGGTTGCAGGTCCGATACCCGGTTGAGGTAAAACTTCTTTCCGGCGATTTTTCGCCTCTCACCTCTGATGCATGTGAGAAAAGCAGTCAGTGGCTTGGAGGGAAGGTTATGTTGGTACTGATGTGAGAAAGCCTGGAAACACATGCGTAGGTGCACTGCCCACGAACTGATCTGCTAATACAAACACAAACAAAGACAAAATATTAGACCAGTAAAAATAAAGAGCTTTTGCAGACGAAAAAGTAAATGTGAATCAAAGACTGAAATCTCTGTTCCAAAGTGTATGCTTGATACAGCATTTGCTCATTTTCCCACAATGGTTTCAAAAGCCTTTTTTTCTCAGGGTCGATAAAACTTGGGATTGAGTGGTAAAGGGTTAAAGGCCCTAACTTTGCATCTCAAGAACATTCGTTTCAGTGCGAATGGAAAAAGAGAAGTTTCTCTCAGTTGTACAAAAAAGCAATTGCTCTTTTGCCAACGGTGTCCTCGTACATTATATCCGTGTCGCGTAATTCTGGCCTGTTCTTGTCTACTACTACAACAAATACTACTGCTATTACTACTACTACTAATACAGCCACTACCATCAATATAGCAACAATAACAAATGCTGTTAGTGCTACTAATACTATCACAAAAGCTTCATCAATAAATACTAGCATATACTGCTACTTCTACACTATTACTACTATTACCACCACTACTTCTACTTCAATTATTCTTATTACCACTACCACAAATACCAAACCACGTTGACTTACAGAAACGTTCCCCCATATCACTGAGATAGTCTTCATACAGTATATTCCTGTCATTTAAATCCAACCTTTCATTGACTATCCTTGACAACAACAACAACAACAACTACTACTACTACACCACAACAACAAAGAAAACAGGTTGACTTACAGAAACTTTCCCTTATATCACTGAGATAGTCTGCATAGAGTATATTCCTGTTGTCTAACTACAGCGTATCATTGACTATCGTTGACTATCATTGACAAGCACCACCACAACAGCAACAGCAGCAGCAACAACAACAACTATAACTGCTAGTACTACACAACAACTACTACTACGCCAGAACAACAATACAAATCGACGTACAGAAACTTTTCCTCATATCACTAAGCTAGTCGTCATACAGCATATCCCTATTGTCTAATTCTAACCTATCACTAACTATCCTTGACTACCACAACAACAACAACCAGCACTACTTCTACTACTACTACTTATACTCCACAACATCAGCATAAAATAATGACTCACAAAATTTCAGTCTCCTTACAGTATATCCATGTCGTCGAATTCTAGTGTAGGCTATCACTGACTATTTTGACTTCTACTACTACAATAACAACAGCAACAACAAAACTACTACTACTTTTACTACTACTACTACTAACCAACAGCAACAACAGCAGCAGCAACAACAACAACAACAACACGTTGACTCGCAGAAAAATTTCCTCGTATCACTCAGATAGTCGTCATACAGTGCATCTGTATCGTCGAGTTCCAACATATCCTCGATTTCCGAGAATGCATTCATCCCATACTTCTTCTTCTTCAACAACAACAACAACAACAACAGCAGCAGCAGCAACAACAACAACAACAACAACAACAACACATAATGACTTACAGAAACTTTCTCTCATGTCACTTAGGTAATCGTCATACAGTATATCTGTATCGTCGAGTTCTAACATATCCTCGATCTCCGAGAATGGACCCATCCTCTTCTTATACTTCACCAGGGGATTCAGATTGCAGATGGTAACACTTGGGAATTCCAGCTCTGATATCGATTTTACTTCGATCTTCACTTCAATTGGATAACTGTTAAAGTTTTATAAAATCATTTACGGAAAATGGTGAAATAATGGTAACGCGCACTTTCTTGTTTTGCAACAGTTTTGTTGTTGTTGTTTCCATGAATACCTCAAGTATGTCGTCTACTTCGTTTTTTCAAACTCCTTGACCAGGACCAAATTGAAAGCAAAGTGCAGATGACGACTTAAATGTTGCTAAAATGATTTTTGCTTTTGATACGGTAGAAAATATTGTTGGAAAAGGAGAAAATGTTGGTTACCAGCATTTTCTCATTTTTCCACAAAATGTTTTGTAAAGCCTTCTCTTTCAGGGGTTACTAAAATGCATGTATATGTGGTTAGGTAGATTATCACTCAAATTTTTAATTGTTTGTCCTTTCCTTCGAAAACAACTCGACCATATAACTAAGCACTGAATTTCTTCTGTGGCACATAGCTGTAGATCACGTTAACTAGCAAAACTTGTTGACTTTTTAGACGGACTACTTTTAAAGATAAACCTTTACTTGTTTTCGGCCAGTTTTTAACCCATTTCATCTTTATTTTGTGAAACTATAATCATTATTGTACCTTCATGCCAGATGTAGCCCCAGACGGCTGCAAGGTTACACAGATTATGACGAAAATAAAAAAACCAAAAAAAACCTTTGAAAGAGCAGCAAATAGGTTTTTGCTATCGAATCAGCTAGGTTAAAATCAACCGCATCACGCTAAAATCAGTTTTGAAATTTTGCTAACTGTAAAATCAGGGTCGAACCAGGGCCTTCCAGTTCCGTCGCTAAAAAAGCTAGACTTAAAGCTAGGCAGAATACGTGCCCATTTAAAAAAACAAAAACAAGCTACCAAGGACAATCATTCTAAACCTTGTAGTTATAGACCGAATTCAAACACCAAGTCAATCCGAAAGGTATGATTTTAAAGACACACAGTATATTTCATATTTTTTTCGGTACACGACACTTCAGGACTTCAAGATACATGTATATCCACACACCAAATTTGGGGGTCACTCAATCTGAGGCCAGAGAGTCAAGGTCAAGATCAAAATGATCAGGAAATTGTACGCGACCTCCGGAACCCCAAGGTGTATATAGACACCAAATTTGGGGTTTCTACCTCTAATAGTATATAGCAGGTATGCTCCAGGTTCGATTACTTTATACTCCCAAAGTTCCCTTTAAGGATAAAAAAAAATGCAAATATCACTTTTTTTCAAAGGAGTTTCCGTGTATGGAGAATGTTACTACTGAATAAAGGCGTACTACATACATGTGTATATCAATTTGTGAGTCAAGAGAACATAAAAACACTTTTGGTCTGTATAGACTACCAAAAAAGCATGGGTGATTTTAACATGTGGCAGTTGATTTTAACGGAGGTAAAAAGTGAAAACGGATTTTAACGGAAATGACTTTAACGACAAAAACTGACTTTAACGTTTGTATGTCCTTTGTTAAAATCAGTTCATTTCAAAAACTGATTTTAACGGAGAACTGATTTTAATGTTGCGGGGCGCAAAACTAGTTCCAAAGAAGAAGTTTACATATAACGAGATTAATTTCGATCCAAAGATAAAAAAAGAACGAAACTTTGTCACAATGATCAGTTTTGATAGTATGATTCAGGAGAATCAAGGTCAGCAATGTTTCAAATATGAAGCACGTGATTACAGAGCTTTGACTAGTTCTGGCACCATTTGCTTATTTCAGACGTGTGTAAAAAAGATTAAATGTTATTCTGAAATAAGAGTGTACCTATGTGATGAAAATATAGTCGGTGTTGGATAAAAATGTACCCGGAGAATTTTTCAAAGAGCCAATATCATTTGCCAGGTCATCATGATTAAACACCGACCGACCGACCAGGTAAGCAACCAATCAACCAACCAATCGACCAACCAATCAACCGACCGACCGACCGACCGACCTACCACCCAGCCACCCACCCACCTTCCAACCAACCCACCAACCCATCCACCCAACCAACCAACCAACCAGCCAGCCAACAAATAAATATACAAACAAACTACAATCCGCATAACATACCTGAAGTATTTTTCAAAGAGCCAGTAGCATTGTATTGTAAGCCAGGTCATCATGCCGATACAGACAACAAGCCAGGCTATTCTCTTGTACAGGTGGGTGGCTTTATGTATCCTTGTAATGGCAGTGAAACTCGTCTCGTTACAGAAGTCATTGTACACCTGTCGTATTGATCTCTCTTGCCATCGAGCCGCCGCCATCTTTCCAGCTTTCGATTCTGTATAAAAGTAGTAGTAGTAGTAGTAACAGTGGTAGTAGTAGCTAGTAGTAGAAGAAGGTGCTGTTGTGGTTTAAGATGATGAAGCTGTAGTTGTGGCAGAAATGAGTCATGCTTTTGAAAAAGGTAGTTTCATGTATCTCTGTGGTGCATTATACCACGTAACTCATCACCTAAATTTTGAACCATAAAATCCAATTTCTATAACAACCGGCTGAATCACAAGGTACCCTGGTCCTTCTCTTGTAGAAAATTACCTCTAGCAAAAAGTATCGACTCAGGTCAGCCTGCGCAGACTGCGCAGGCTGACATGGATCGATAGTTTTTGCAGATGCCTTTAGCCCCGTTTTCACAGAGCACGGCTCCAGTTGTAGTAGTCTTTGTGTTTGGAGCAGTAAGTACCCATGTTGCTAGTTGTAGTGGTGATGGTGTAAGTTGAAGAAAGCGCCGTGATGCTAGTAGTGGAAGTTATAGTAGTGATAGTAGTAATACTAGAATTACTGGAGATAGTTGTAGAACAAGTAGTTGTAATTGTTGTTGTTGTTGTAGTGGAAGTAGTAGTGGCAGTTGTAGTAGTATTGGTAGTAGTAGTATTTGTATAAGAAAGAGTAGTTGAAGTAAAAGTGTTGGTATTAGTGGTAGTAGTCTATAATAGAAAACAAAATACACACTCTCTCTATCTTTTTCTCTCTCTCTTTCTCTCGCTCTCTCCTTCCCCATCTATCTGTCTGTCTGTCTGTCTCAAAAGCCCATCAATATAACTCTCTGTCTCTCATTAGCTAATCAATCAGGAAGGCTAATGATCTAGGGTTATTAAAATCATGGTAATGGGAGTTCTGTGAACTATATCCTACAAAGACTGTTTTTTAGATATAATTGATTATGCAAATACGCTTGACCGCTGTTACTTTCTGACATATCGAGCAATCTCTGAAAGCAAACAATGGCGGAGCTATACAATAAACGATGGGTTTCACTTAGAATCTTATTTGTCTTTTACCCTCTATTTGGGTACGTATTCACCAACCATTCTAAGACATTCTTGAGAACCTTTTTAACTCTCATGCTGCTAAGCACGACTCACTGACCATTTGCAGACAGCGTAGATCAAGATCAGACTGCACAGAACGTGCAGTCTGATCTTGGATCTACACTGTCCAATAAGGAGATATTTTTTCTCGAAAAAATAAGATTATTATTCGGGTTTAAACTATCGGCTTGACAGTTTTATTTAACTTATTTAGGGAGATAAGGGTTAATCTTATTCTCCATGATTTTCTAAATTTGAGAGTAACACAACTTCTGATTGGCTAAACCAAAGGCTTTGCCAATCAGAACTTGTATTACTTTCAAATATAGAAAATTCTGGAGAATAAGATTAAGAACGTTCTTAAGAATGGTTGGTGAATACGGACCCAGATGACAAAGATTTTAGGCTTTGCCATACTCAAAGCTATTTGCAGGAGACCAATTGAGCGATGCTCTGTGAATAGGGGAGATTTATGCCTCGGCAACAAGTATCGACCCCGATCAGCCTGCGCAGGCTGACTGGTATCGAAATGTTTCGCTATTTGCCAATTTTCTGCATGTCAAAGGACCAGTCTACCTCATGATTCAGTTGGTTGTTAGACAAAATGGATTTTATAGATCCATAATTATGTGATAACCTGCTTGGTACAATGCATCATAGAGATGCACTAAACGCATATTTGCCTGAGCATGCCTCAATTATATATGGCTAAAATGCTACGAATTGTCTTTAATATGATATCAAACATTGTGGAAAAATGATAAAATACTAGTTACAGCATTTTCACATTTTCCCTTAATAATCAAAGTATTTTTTTTTCTGCCTCGTCCGTTAAAACTCGGGATTGTGTGGCATAATAGTCGGAAAAAAATACTGCAAAGATAATTTGCCTCCGATGGGATTCGAACCCACTACCATCAAACGCATAAGTCGGCAACGCTATCAATTGAGCTGTCTAGGCAAAGGTTAACCCTTAAGCTGCTAAGCGCGACTCAAGGACCTTTTGTGGACAATGTAGATCAAGATCAAACGGCTCAGAACGTACAATCTGATCTTGGATCTACACTGTCCGATAAGGAGATGTTTCTTCCCCAAATATAACTTTGAAATAGGAACACTTGGGTTTTTACTGTCGACTTGAAGGTATCATTTACCTTATTCAGCAGGATATGGTTTAATCTTTCGCGTTCAAGATGTGATAAGCCCTTGTTACGCAGTATCAGCAATCACTTTACAAACAGAATAGAAAATGTCATCTCATAATTTTGGATCCATAATACCCACCCTTTTTAACAACCGACTTATTCATAAGGACATGTAGAATAGCGAAAAGTTTCTGTCCAGGTCAGCTTGCGCGGATTGCGCAGGCTGACCTGGATCGACACTTTTCGCATATGCATTAAGCCCCTTTTTCACAGAGCATGGCTCATGTATTCCTGTCCACATATGAGCCATGCTTTGGCAAAAGGGGGTTTAATGCATCTCCGTGATGCATTATACCAAGCAAGTCATCACATTATGAGGGATCAATAAAATTCATTTTCTCAAACAACCAGCTTAACCATGAGGTAAACTGCAGAAAATTGACCGATAGCAAAGACTTTCGACCCAGGTGAGTCTGTAGAGGGACTTTTTAAAACTACGACTAGGAATCTGTCAGTTTAGGTGGGCCTGTACAGTGACTTTTTTTAAACTACGACCAGGGAGCATACAGTTTTGGTGTTACAAATGAAGTATTTCATTGGTTCAGTAATGATAGTATACGGTCAGGGGTGGACTTTTGACCAATGAATTGATACATAACAAATAACATGTTCGGGATAATTTTAATTTCAATTTAATCTCAATGTACACAGAGGCCACCGGCCTAACATACAAAATACAACCTTACAAAAGTTAACTGTTAGAGTTGTCATTTTATCGGTGAAATTCGTAAAATCCTTAACCAAAACAATCCCTATTTGATAGCTAATTATACCAGGATACACTGGTATAATTAGCTAGTTACACTGACCACCCTGACAAATCTACAATTCTGTTGGAAACAAAAGTTACAGTGTTACAAACAAAAAGAGCAACGCTCTGGCAAAAGGGGGCTTAATGCATCACCTTGATCCATGATGCCAAGCAAGTCATCACATGATTATGGATCCATAAAATCCTTTTAGTGTAACAAACGACTGAATCTGGCAGTATAATGGTTCTTCGAGACACAGAAAGTTGACTGCGCAGGCTGACCTGGCTCGATACTTTTCGCAGAAGCATTAAGCCCCCTTTAGACAGAGCATGGCTCAAATCAAGTAAAATCGAAACTTACCTTTGCTTTCTGCGGATACTTGCATCTGTTCCAAGATTTCATGTATAGATCCCGGTTTAGATTTTTCGGTCGGAGAATCCCCGTTTATACCGACTGAGATCAGACTGTTACTGCTTAGCTTTTGAGATGGCATAAGTGGCTTTACACAAACCGTCTTTGTCTTCGGAACTTTGGTCTCGTGCTCCTTGTCCCGCTTTTTGGGAGGTTTTCCCATATCGAACATTTGAATATCACGTCTGAAATAAAATGGGAAATATTCACATTCCAACATTCACATTTTTTCCATTCTTTGTCTTGATTAAATATTGTTTAACTCCCTTTAAAAGAGCAAGCCAGTATCCTTTTCTGACATATTTACTGCCCAATTTCTCATAGTCACACAATAGGTTTCATCCCTTCCCAAGCAACCCCGTGTTCCATCTTAATCCTTAACCTACTAAATAAGAGAAATGAAACGTTAAGCCGATATAAAGACAGTGCTTTGCGATTTCAAGTTATTTTGGGGAGGGGCGGGGGAATATCTCCATATCGGACAGGTAGATCCAAGATCAGACTGCACGATCTGTGCTATCTGATTTTGATCTTGACTGTCGCAAAAGGTTCTTGGATTGCGCTTAGCAGCGTAGGGGTTAAAAATAAATCATATTGAAAAGGAGCGCCAAATCCGATGATTTAAATGTTCATGATGTAGGCATTTGAAAAATGATGGTACAATTCAAACAACGTAGCATTGTGTTTTGGTTTGAAAAATAACTTCTGGTCCTAAATTGTACCAGAGATGTTTCATTTATATATGCTTTGCTTGAGACACATTGGGCGAGGATCCTGCTCAGTCCAAGATGCCATTCGACACATTGCGATGTAGACACCATTTAACCGTTTAACCCTGGTTCCAGGGCTATAACTTTTTTTTACACTAAGGTACCATGGATGTTGGCCTTCTGATATTTAACTACTACCAGTATATCCGGCGAATCACCTATCGGCTACATTAGAAGGACTCTCTCCGCCACCGAGATTCGAAGCTTCTACTTCCGGCTTGGTATGCATATGCATAAACTATGAGGTAATTTAGACAGTTCTACAATTTATGCACTAGCAAATATAGCCTATATTCATATTATTCTAAAGTTTTAAGGTATTAGATGTACAGCAGTCAAATATGCATCAACAGTGCTCGTATTCTAAATTGTGTTCTTACTCTTAGTATAGATATAAAAAGTAGAGCGATTTCTGATTGGCTAAATCAAATGGTTCAGCCAATCAGAAATTTACATAATTTAGATCATTCTTGAAAACTAGACTACAAATGTCAAAGACGCTTGGAAGTAACGCCATTTCTGATTGGCGAAACCGTATCATTTGACCAGTCAGAAATGGTGTTACTTTAAGATTTAGAACATTCTTGAAAATTAGACCCCCAAAAAATGCTTCAGCAGGGCCCATATTTATCAACCATTCCAAATTATATTTGTAGTCTTATTCTGAATTTATACAGTAACACTTTTTTCTGATTGGCTAAACAATCTGATTTATCCAACCACAATTGGAGTTACTTTGAAATTTAGAAAAATTAGAGATACAATCTTACCAAAAAGTCCCGAGTTTTAATGACCCTTTGGAAGAAACCTTTTGAAATCATTGTGGGGGAAAAAGAAAAGAAATGCTGGTTACCAGCTTTTTCTCCTTTGCCAACAAGGTTCAGACCTTGTCAAAGAACTTCGTTTCATTCAGACCACGAAGAAATATGTTCTCCGTACATGCTATTAATTTGGAAGAGTCTGTGAATTTGTCGTGTGGTAAAGAGTAAAGAATGGTTGGCCCCAGATTTAACAGCAGTGTTCTATGAGCTGGCGATTTCATGTTTGGTTTGCCGATACCACGGTATTATAGACAGTATTTGCTCATTCATTGATCGCAAGAGACTTAGCTCACAATCCAAATAAATTTAACCTTTTTGGATAATTAATTAATTAGATGCCAATATCAATCAATAAACCGCCCCCCCCCCCACATTATTTCACGATTTCAGAGTTCTTTTCATAAGTGATAGCAGCTCTTGGTTCTCATTTGCACCAATCAGAAACCGTGTAAGAGAATGCCGTAATTTTTGTTTTAAAATAACTAAGCAAATCTATATTATTCTCGAACCAGGCAGATTTCTGCCTTGTAGCATTGGGTGTTGGCGGTTGTTCAGTACGAAGATCGACAATTAGTCCTTAAAGCGCCTTTCACAACTATAGTTGCCTTTGCGGACAATGTAATTAAGGTCAGACTGCACAAAAAATGCAGTCTGATCCTTGATCTAAACAGCCCGCTTTGCTGGGACATTATTGACAAAACAATCTTGAAATTGCAATTATATGGGTGTTATTTCTAGACTGGAACTGTCTGTTAGATTTATTCGGCACTTTAACTCTTTACCAAACGACAAAATTTTATACCAGTCCAAATTGAAAGCATTTGCAGACGACAAATTAAATCCAACTTAAGAATTGAAATTTGTTTTGGAAAGGGTAGAAAACATTGTGGGAAAAGAAGAAAATGCTGGTTACCAGCATTTTCTCCTTTTCCCACAATGTTTTCAAAAGGCTTCTTTCTCAGGGTCGTTAAAAGTCGGGATTTTGTGGTAAAGAGTTAAAAGAGTTAACATCGTAGTTACAGCCAACTTTTGACAACAGTAGCGTTCAAAAGCACTTCGTTATAAATTTCATAAAGTGGGTTAGATGACCCCAGAAAGCCATTTATGGCACTATTCAATGGCACTTAATTTACGACCGTTCCGTGTTTCTGTCATCAAATATTTATTGATATTAAATCGTGTTATGGTGGCTTTAATCAAGACTGCGTTTTGTTTTGATTTTTATTTCGTTCAATTAGTTATCTGTTTTTACATTTGTGATAAACCTCGAGGGAGGGTTTACTAGAGTGCGTTCTTTTCATACGAATAAAGTTAGCAGAATGAAGTTTGAAGTCCCAATGCTTTATTTCTAAGATACACTGTGTGCCTTGAATTGTACCTCTGGTTAGAATCAATACTGTATTTAAGAATCTATTTCGCAATAGATGAATCGCTTAACACTTTATCACGCAATTAGGTTTTAACGACCATTGGGAATAAAGCTTTTGAAAACATTGTGGAAAAAGAAGAAAATGCTTTAAACTAGCATTTTCTTCCTTTCCCATAATGTTTTCCAACTTTTCAAAGACACATACAATTATTTGAGCCGAATTCAATCTGTTGTCTGCAAATGCTGTCTGTTTCAACAAATCTGAAATTTTGTAGTTTGGTAAAGAATTAAATGCCCAATAGTGGCCAAAAAGACAATGTAGGTGTTAAAAAGTGTTCTAATTTAAATCATACCATTCAAAAGTATGGGAAATATTGTGACGATGACAATCTATTATTGTGTGGTCGGTCTAAGTGTTAGTCGCCGGCAAAAAATATGAATTTTAAAATCAGGCATAAAGTGAAAAAAAGATAGAGTGACCTGGCAATATGTAACCTAGTTTTGAAATTAATTTCTCTGCCAGCGGCTAACACTTTGACCGACCACACAATAACAGATTGCTATCTTCACAATAATTTCCATACTTTTTAATGATATGATATAAATTTGAATGCATTTTAACACCTGTTTTGTGTACTTTTGGCAGCTATTGTTACTTTAATGTGTCTAGGATTTAATCAGTCTGTCGAATTCGGGTTTTTTCGTCATCCTATACGCGGTATATTTCATACGAAAAAGCACATTGACGTAATGACAAAAATAGGATAAGGAAAATAAAGTACAAATTCCATTCCATGGTGATTTCTATGTACGGAATTTGTATCACCCTGCAATGAATTTTGTACCTTGCTTTCATTATAATGTTTTAATATTTTATCTTCTATGTAAGGGATTTCAATTGAATTTAAATTGCATCCATAATACTGATGATGAAGACGATAATGATGAAGATAATAATAATAATAATAATAATGATGATGATGATGATGATAGCAGTGTGATACTCTTTTGAGAGCGTAAATATCCATGCATTATGTATGGTGCACTAGACTATATTGATATCTGTCAATACAGTACAATCCAATCCAATACAATACAATACAATACAATACAATACAATACAATACAATACAATACAATACAATACAAATCTTTAAAGCCTCCTTATCATAAGATATTGTTGAGTACATTTAACATAGACATATCTGAGAATAGTGCAGTTGAACAGCAATAATGTGTGCAGTTTTATACATGAAAAACAGATATTTGAAGATTGAAGGATACAGGAAAAAAACTGAAAAAAAAAAAAAAAAAAGTATCGACATAATTATGTAATGATTTGCTTAGTATAATACATCACGGCGATACATTTAACCCCTTTTTGCAAGAGCAAGACCCACATCTTTGTAGCAAGGCTAAGCATCATAAATGATCCGGTACATGTTTAAAAGCTAAATGCATAATTTACCTTTTAAACCATGGCAATCAAATCGAGATTTAGCAACCCAGAGAGAGAGAGAGAGTAAGAGAGAGAAAGAGTATTTTAAAACAACATGTTAAAACGAGAAAATGCTGGCTACCAGCATTTTCTCCTGTTCCCAAAGCGTTTTTTACCCTTCAGTACATAAATTTTACTCTTTTGAATCGCATTTACTTTTTGGTCTGCAAATACTTGCACCCTGGACGAGTCTCAATTTTTGTCCTTTTTTTTTTAAAGTACTTAATTCTTTTTGCTGTTTTTCATTCTCTTGGCATGATTCGGCTCATCGTCAGATGAATATTACTCCTACGGAATTCGTTATAGGCGAAAATTGATATCTTTGCCAAAACGGAATGACTGTCGCCTGTAATCATGCTCTCTATCGAAGACAAATCCCAACATTTGAGAATTATTTAATTTTTCGTCTGCAATTGCTTTCAATTTGAACGAGTCTAAATCTTTGTCGTTTGCTAAAGAGTAAAAACAGACCTTAATGAACACTGAGTTCGTTTCAAGTGCGTCAATAGAGTAAGTCAATAGGATAGTGAAATGAAGATTAGATACAGTTGAATGCCCGAAAATAAAAATGCATGATCAGAAGTTTTAATTACTTGTCTCTTTCAATAGGAATCCATGCGGAGGCTGATGATGCCGATTCGCCCACTGATTCACCTCAATTCGTTACCAGATGATAGAATTTTAGAGTTGCCCGTATTAACCCTTAGGCTGCTAAGCGGGACTCAAGGACCTTTTGCGGACATTGTAGATCCAAGATAAGACTGCACAGAACATGCAGTCTGATCTTGGATCTACATGTCCAACTAGGAGATATTTTCCCCCCAAAATAGCTTTGGGCTAGCAATATTTGGGTTTTTACTGTCGATATAAAAGTTTCATTCTAGTTACATAGAAGGTTAACGGTTGCAGACTATGTAGTAAATGTGATTTAACTTTTTACGAAACGACAAAGTTTCAGACTTATGAAAACTGAAAGCATTTGCAGACGACTAACTCAGTGTGGATCGAATAATTAGGATTTGTTTTTGAAGCGGTGGAAAACATTGTGGGAAAAGGAGAAAATGCTGGCTATCAATATTCTCTCCTTTACCCAAAACTGTTTTCAAAAGCCGTCTATTTCAGGATCGTTAAAATTTGAGACTAAGAATGAGGTTGCCCTCATTCTCGTATAATTCAGTCGGCAAAGTCCGATAATCTTCTTCGGCCATTCTCATCATAACTTGTTTTGGTCATTCTAACCGAATTTCCTCGGCATATTTTGCACTTTATCGTTAGTAAGCACGAACATGTACGGAATAAGCCGAAAGAAATCAGCAAGTAAACTAAAATTTTGCAAAATTTGCGATTGAATCATGCAACAGATACCGTAAGAGATTTCAACGTAAACAAGGCGAATGAAATCATTATTCATGAATGACGAAAAAAAGCTAAAAGGGGCCTATATAGGTTTCTATGTCGTAAATCATTTTTAGCCTGGGCTTGGCTTGCCAAGCCCAAGGCTATAGTAATCGTATACCAAAATTTCAACCCCATCCACATGTTCCGAGCAGTTACGAGTAAAAGTGAAAAGTACCGCTTGCAATGCATCTCGCTACGCCGAAAGAAACGACCCCCCAAAATGATAAAAATATCTGGGTTTAAACATCATAGTTAGGTTTTAGTTCACAAAGAACCAAAAAACTGAGAGAGATGCGCGATGTTAATCTAACGAAAGTATTTGACTATGAATTTCAAGCCCTAATGATCTTATTTACAAGTGGAAATTAGTGCACTGTAACACTGAAGAAACATTGGCAAATACTTAGATGTGGTTACGGAATCGGCCGAGTAGTGACGGGTGATTTTGCCAAACAATACTCGGAATCTTTCGTCTATCCTATTTTTTTTTTTGACACAGTGTGCATGACAAAACGCAGTCGATGTGCTCTTTCCCAAAAACAGCTGAGCATTTCAAAAACTCGGTAAGATTTATTTTCGCAAAATTACTGTGCTTCTCGTATCTAAAGGTATAACTATGTTTTGATTGGCCCAGTAAGTACAGTGCGTTATTTCTTCTTGTCAGAGTTGTCTCGATATCCTATGACATCTCGGACCATGACAATTTCGACCCATTTTGGGCATTACAAACTCAGCACACAAAATCGAATATGTAACGTTACACAGGATATAAAACTTTGTAATATGAGCCATGGACAACCAGTTAAGAAGACCTAAATGGCGAGCGTGTCATATCAAAGATCAGACTTCCCATTAAGTGCCATCTGATCTTGAATTTTTATCTCCTCCGCTATTAATCGTTAATAAATTGCTTGACCTGAGATTAGCATCAGGTGGTAGGCGTTTTATATCGAAAAGATCATATTTATTACTCGGTGCACTCGTATCTTGATCTAAGCTGTCAATACGGGATGTTTAACCCTTAGGCTTCTCAGCGCAACTCGATGCGCTTTTACGGATTGTGTAGATTAAGATCAGACTGCACAGAACATGCAGTCTGATCTTGGATCTACATTGTCTGATACGATGAGTTTCTTTCTACCAACAACAATTTTGCAATCGTGATGTTACAGCATATATAAGTGGCTTGAAAACTTCATCCATTGTATTGAACAATTTAACCCTTTACCAAACAATCCCAACTTTTAATGACCCTGAGAAAGAAGCCTTTTGAAAACATTGTGGGAAAAGGGAAAAATGCTGGTAACTAGCATTTCCTCCTTTTCCGATAATGTTTTCTACCCTTCCTGAAAAAGATTTCAATTTTTCAGGCACATTTATTTTGTCGTCTGCAACTGCTTTGAGTTCGGACAGGTCTAAAATTTTGACGTTTGGTAAAGAGTTAAGGGTTAAGTGATAATAGGCACTGAAAGAGTTAGGTTTTTAACACACTGCTTACGGATCCATATTTTTACTGCCAGTTGTTGCAGACAAATTTGATGTTAATTCATTAATAAAGTTACTGTGTTCAGATGAACCGCTCCTTCCAAAATGATAGGAACATATTTCAAAGCTGATGAATTTTCAAAGGTGTCGGAGTGCAGGGCAATTCAAGACCGTCAATATTAGTACCCATCTGTGTAAATCCACAATGTTACTAATAATAATGTAAGAAAAATATTTTATCGTCATATCATGAATTTGGTTCGAGGATAGTTTGTCCAAAAACTATAGCTTGGCCCTGGGCTTTTTCATCCAGGCTTGTTTGTCCCACATTTTTGCACCCTACTTTATTTTTTTTTTCAAAATACTTTATTGGCTCAAATCTTCAGGTAAAGGATATATGAGCAATTAACAATTCTAATATTTCATTTGTGACAACGAGAAATTTCTTTTCTACAGTAGGGGAAGTTTGAATGTGCAGATAGAATAGAGTTCTTCTAAGAGACACTAATTTTCAAAAATATTTTAAATCTTTACTCATACCCATATTACATAGGGTGGACTAAAGATGCAAAATACTCCTGAGAAAGTCCCTCGTTACATGGCCTTGACATTGTCAACAGCTGATTTATCGCTTATATCTTTATTAAAATGAATTTTAAGTGAAACATGAATTAAAAAATCAAGTAACATCATGTATCTACAATTAGGAAGATTTATTTTTTTTTCTTTAATTAATGTCTGTGAATCACTGGTTTTCTTAGAATTTTCACCATCAGCAATGGGGGAACAATCTCAAATTTGTCGCCATCATTGGCTACTTCTAAATACCAAGATTACCAATCATCAAAATTCAGAATTAAGGTAATATAAAAGCTCAATGCTTAAGTAAGAGAGGATTGAATTGTGTCGTAATGACTACCATCAATCATCGAAAAGAAATTGTCTGAGCCAAGGATTCAAAACAGTGACCCCCACCCCCGTTCTCAAGTCTGGTACGCTAACGACTGTGCTAATGGGGCTCGACTGCAGTAATTGGTTTTAACTTTTTTACCAAATGATAAAATTTTAGACTTAACCAAATCAAGATAGGGTAGAAAGCATTGTGGGAGAAGGGGAAAATGCTAGTATACGTAAAAGCAGCAGTATCTTGAATCACTTCGAAAATGCAGAAAATGAATTGAACAAGTTAGGAACAGGCCCAGTGTTCTTAAATTTTAAAGAATCAAAAAGAAAAGAGAGCAAATTGCTTGGTTACAAAAAAAAAAAAAGGCCATGTTTTGCTCCAAAAATATTGACCATCAGCAAATCATTTTTATGCATCATGTCTTGGATAAAGTTAAAAGTAAAACTGTTGCAAACACCAATCATCTGAAGACTACATCTGTGGCCTAATCTTCACCACATTTAGTCCTAGTATTTGTCTTTATATTAATATTTAATCCTTTACCACACAATCCTGAGTTTTAACAACTGTGATGAAGGAGGGTTTAGAAAATACTGGAGGAGGGGCTCTGGAGAAATTGCTGGTGACCAGTATTTTTTCCTTTTTCCACATTGTTTTGCTACACTTTCCAATGTCAGCATTAGCATCACATTCGATTTGTCGTCTGCAGTAGATTTCAAATTGGACAAGTCTAAAATTTTGTTGTTCGATAAGGAGTAAAAATAATTTTGACAATTGCCACTATGCAAATATGAAAACTGGGTTAGCAAGTTTGTTTCCTAATTACAACGGTCACAAGTTTAAATTTTGGTCAATCTTGGTAAAAATAAATAGGTCACACAAGACAGATTACAATCACTCTTGTTGTGTTTTTTGGCAATAAATTAGAATTATCTTAGATGATTTCGAATTGTTGCTCCCCTGGTCACAACACTGATACCTTGTTTATACTTTTGAGACCATATTTTGATTACATGAATTAAGTTCATATTCACCAACTATTCTTAAGAACGTTCTTGGTCTTATTCTCCAAGATTTTAAAAAATTGAAAGTAAAACACCACTTCCGATTGGCTAAACCAGATGGTTTAGCCAATCAGAAGTGTTACTTTCAAATCTAGAAAATTCAGGAGAATAAGACTGAGAAAGTTCTTAGGAATGATAAGTAAACAGAGATCCTGATCTGTCCATCTGTCTTAATAGTATGCCATGCAAATTTCCATTTGTGTTTAAAGCCAAGCCAAGACAGGTGGTTCAGTCTATTAAATACAAGGCTTGAAAGCCAGGGTTGCTGAGTTCTGCCTATTTCTTTCAGACAATTGATGATAGTCATGGGAAGAGGATTCAACCCCTCTCACTGCTGTATATTTTTTCAACTATGTTTATGTGGTAAAGTAGCCAGTGGCTTAAAAAGTACAAGTTAAACCAATTCTAGGAAGGCATGCATGTATAGGTGCACTGGCCTTTGCAACAGAATTGAAATAATGTTGAAAATAGTGTTAAACGATAGAAGCAAGTTTGGGTCCAAATTTACTGAAAATTGTTGGGCCAAAATTTTGTCTAGATAATCTTTTTGACTTTACAATAGCGATAGGTCCATTTGTATACATTTCAAAAGCAGTATAAGCGTAGAAAATCCTAAAAGGATATCAACCAGTTTATCCTCCAGCCCAGTGTCAATGAAACTTGGTCAAAATGTTAGATTTCATTGTGTTTTAGGGTAGCTTTGGCTTTAAATTGAAATTGGGCAGAATATTGATAACTTTAAACCAACATTTCCCTAAAACACAGTGAAATCTAACATTGAAATTGGGCAGAATATTTGAGTCCAGTCCCTGTAGCTCAGTCGGTAGCGTACAGGACTTGAGAGCAGGGGGTCGCTGGTTCGATCCCCGGCTGGGCCAATTTCTTTCCAAGGATTGATGATATTCACTGCGACAGGATTCATTCCTCTCTCATCGCTGATCATTGTTTTGACGATGGTTATGTGGGAAAGCAGCAAGTGGCTTGGAAAGAATATTGTGCGTATTACTGGTAAAAGAAACTCAAGGAAAGCATGGATAGGTGCACAGGCTGCCGTGAAATAACTGAAATAATGTTGAAAAGGGTGCTTAACACTATAAATTAATCAGTCAATCAGATTATTTGCCTTGATAAATATTTCAGACAAGTTTGAAATGAATCATATCGTGTCAAAAAGTAGGTCACTGGGGAAAAATCGTAGAAAAAACCTTGTTTGCACTCAGAGATAAAATTTTCAGTCAGATACTCTTGAAAATTGGCTGGAATTTTTGCCTTAATGACATCTCGTACAAGTTTGATATTAGGTTGTGTAGTATCAAAAAGTAGGTCACCGATATGAATCAGAAAAACGTTGTGTGCACCATATAGGCCACATTTATCAGCAGTAGGCCTATTCCTTTTTGCATGCTGCTCGTTTTGATTGGTTGCATGAGCTTTTAGAAATTTATGTTTTTCCATTCTGTTGTCAACTCCACAGATTGTCAGTGTGAGACAATGTAGAGATATTTTTATTAGTCTGTACAAATGTGATCTATAAGTTTCAAGCCTGTACAAATGTGATAGGAATTTTGAGCTTCTAGGCCTCTTCTTTCTTCTTCTTCTTCACCCCTTCAGATGCCCAGGCTTTCAGTGCCTTTGGCGCTTTGGTTTATTTCTGTAAAACCATGGACAAATACTACAAAAGAACAATTTCTCTTATAGCGCAAATAAAACGAAACTGGAAGTTGCGGTCAATGAAAGTGGGGAATTTCGGCGTTAAGATAACGGATTCGTCGTGCTGTATTAGGTAACTCTGTCTATCTTTATGACATCGGATATGACGCCATCATGCTCACTTGAATACGATCCCACATCATCAATGCGTGGTATTGATCATGTGACATTCCCACAAGCCTTTGTGAAATACGGGTGCAGAATCTAAAAATACACACGTAACCCATTTTGGAAATACCACCAAAAAGATTTTTTTATTTAATTTTTTTATTCTTACTTTTTAAATGGTTTACTAGCTGATTCCTTACTTAATTCAGTGATCGAACATTCTAGAAGACTTGTATGATTTTTCTGAATCAGAATAGGCCACTTAAAAATGCGCCAGAAAATATATTGAACATATTAACAACCCCCCCCCCTCCTCCACCACAACAAAATTGGTAGACTAGTTTTGCACTATACCTCTAGCTGAAAAACAAAAAAAAAAATGTGGCAAACCAGAAATCACTTCCCACGAGCATTTCTCCGTTTGTCATAGTGTTTTCACTTGTTTAAAATTGTGAAACGTTTACTCATTTTGTTGTTTTTTTCCCCCTCAGTCCTCTGCAAAAATATTGTTAACTACTTACCAAACAACACAATTTTACATTTGTCTAAACTGAAAGCATGCACAGAAGAAAAATTAAATGTAGCTCAGTTTATGACGATTTTCCGTGAAATAGTAAAAAACTTTGTAGGAGAAGGAGAAAATGCTGGTTACTAGCATGTTCTCCTTTTCCCACAACGTTTTCAAAAGCCTTCTTCCTAAAGATCGTTAAAACTCGGAATTGTGTGGTGAAGGACTAGAGAGTTTATTGAGTTAATATGACCTTGATGTGCAATAAATGTCAGCTAACTCTTTACCAGACGACAATATTTTGGACTCGTCCATTTTGGTAACATTTGCAGACGACAAATGAAATATGTCTCATATAATGGGATTTTTGTTTGACAAGTTAGACACTATCGTTGTAAACGGAGAAAATGCTGGGTTACCAGCATTTTCTCCGTTTGCAACGATGGTGTCTAACTTTTCAGAAAAATCCCATTTTTTTCCCAACAATGTTTGGGAAACTAAAGTCTATGTTTCGCATCATTCAGATCTTCTAATACACTACATCAGTTAAGCTTATATGAGCCATGATCTGTGAAAAGTGGGTTTAGTGCATCTGCAAAAAGTAACTACCTATGGGAGCCTAGGCAGGCTGACATGGGTCGAAACCTCTTGCCCATATGTAAATTTTCTGCATGTCAAAGGACCGGTCTACCTCATGACTAAACCCCCTTTTAAGAGAGCATGGCTTAAATCTTTCTAACTCTTTGCAAGACTACAGAATTCCTTCTAGATGAATAAAATGTAAGCGATAGATGATTGAAAAAAAGAATTAAAGCCTTAGAATTAGATAAAAATATGGGGGAAATATTGTTTAAATTGATATGATAACCGGAATGAAATTTTCTTACACTGATTTGGTTAAATATTTTCCCCGGAACAGTCCTCAGAAACCGAACACTGCGCACTATTTGCCGATAGACTTGATTCTGGTGTATCACGGGAACACCTTTGAGAGGAGTTCCGTCCTAAATGACGTCATAGTTATTGAATCAATTACTGGCTGTTCACGTTGATGATATTTTATTTTGATTCTTTACCAGACAATAAAATAATAGACTCTTCTTTATTTAAACGATCTGGTGACCACAAAGTACATGCAAATGCCACTCATTTGACGGGATACGTCTTTGGAAGAGCAGAAGACATTGTGGGAAAAGGCGACGTATAGGTTACAAGAATTGTATTATTTTCCAATATCTTTTAAAAAGACCTTATTCAGGGTCAAGGAAAAAAGGTCGGGTTTTTTGGAAAAGAGTTAACTCTTCGAGTTCCAAATAAATCGAATAACCATGCTTTATTTGTGAAAGCTAAACCCTGGCCAAGATATTGCGATTTGAAAACCCTAGATCGAACTGTGCAGATCGAATATAAATCCCGCAGTGTTTGTGCCATCTGATCATAGTTATCTAAAGCACGATAATCAATCTTAAATAAATCAAAAGGGAAAACACAATATCAATTTAGCATTAATAATTAATACAAATCGAGTAATTTATTGCACTGTGGGTATTCAAAAACTTTTAATGGTATACAACTATGGAACAACAGCCCCGTGATGATTTAAAGTTGATTTATAGACCCTTTACCAAAGAATCCCGAGTATTGACGATGCCGAAAAAAGAGGACCTTTGAAAACATAGTGGGTAATGAAGAGAATGCTGGTTACCAGCATTTTCTTCCTTTTCCCATAATGTTTTTTACCATTTAAAGGAAATGAACGATTACATGCAACGAGCCAAATTACATTTGTCATCAGCCGTTGCTTTTAATTCTGACATGTATAAAGTTCTGTTGATTTATGAAACGAACACGCTTTAGGCTATTGCAGACAATTTTAGCATTTTTCATGGACATTGTACATAAAGATCAGACAGCAAAATGATATGCAAATTAATCTTGATCAATATTTGTCCTATGTTTTGAAAGACATTCTGACAAAAGTAGCCGGAACAAGTTCTAATACTTTGAGCGATCTTCTAGGTACCGAAGTGAAATCTTTCACTTTAAAATCACAACTCTTCACCAGACGATAGAAAGTTTAATCTCTTCAGTTTTAGAAGAAGGTGCAGACAAAACATTCAATGTGGTCTAAATGTTAGCAATTTTCCGTGGTTGGCCAGAAAACACCGTGGAGAACATGCTGGCTCACCACGATAGTTTCAAAAGCCGTTTTCCTCAAGTTCGATGAAAGACTGGATAGTTTGGCAAATGGTTAATAATTAAAGAGTAAAATCGTGTTTCTTGTAACAAAAGCTTCTACCAGAGCTCCAGATAAGAGGGAGTGATGGCATTCGAAAACCATTATTTCTCTTCCAAACCCTATGTTGTGGGTACTCATTAGAATCGACTTGATGAGACGATTCTAATGAGTACCCATAACATAGGGTTTAGTGGAGAGTCAATAATATTTTCGATTTTGAAATCAAAATCACTCCCTCTATCTGGAGCTCTGTTCTACTATCAGGTCGCAAGCTATTAAACGTGGTCAATGTGTAAAACCTTTTTACCAAACAGTACCGACTTTCAACTTCCCTAAAGAAGTGAGCTTTGACAAAACATTTTGGTAAAAGGAAAGAGAAAAAAAAGCTGGTAATCAGGATTTTCTCCGATTTCCTACAATGTTTCCTACATTTTAACGAATCTCATCATGTTGAGTCGCCTTTATTGTCGTTCACAAGTTTTTCATCGGGAAAAAGCCTTGATTTTCGTAGGGTCCTTTTTGCTACATTGGTGCAGATATAGGATGCAAAACCTGGGAGTCACGGATTCAATTCTGACTCCAAGAGCAGAGATTTTTGTTTGGGTGTCCTCGGACAAGACAGGTAATAGTCCCAGCCAAAGACTGGTGAAACCCAGAACACACACGAATAAAGGAACTGTGATACGAACAATAATATTGAAACCTGTGTAAAACACATCTAATTAACCACCTAAACTTTTGTGGTCTGATAAAGATTTAATCCGTAACCACACAGATTTTTGAGAGGGCTTTTGAAAACTTTGTTGAGAAAGTAGAAAATGCAGGTAAACAGCATTTTCTCCTTTTCCCCACAATGTTTTCTACCTTTACAGAGACAACTTTAATTTTTCGAGACACAGTTAATTTGTTTTCTGTAAACGCTTCCAACTTGGAACAAGTCTGAAATTTTGTCATCTGCGAAAGAATTGACCACGATTTGGAGAGTACTGTATGAAAAAGTGCTTTAACTCTTTACCACCCGAGGAAAATGTAGACCAGTCCAAACTGACAGCATTTGCAGACGACAATTTAAATGACACTCAAATGAGTTATTTTGTCTATGATATGGTAGAAAACATTGTGGGAAAAGGAGAAAATGCTGGTTGCCAGCATTTTCTACTTTTCCCACAATGTTTTCAAAAGCTTTTTCCTCAGGGTCGTTAAAAGTCGGGACAGTGTGGTAAAGAGTTAACTATAAACAAATACAACCTTCGTACACCGTTTTTTTTTTCATGATTGAGTAGCGCTCTGGGAGAAAGGGAGTTTAAAGCATTTCCGTAATGTATGAATCCATAAAATCCATTTTGTCTAACAGCCAACCGTATCAGGAGGTACACTGGTCCTTTGACATGCAGAAAATCGACCAATAGCAAAAAGTTTCGGCCCAGGTCAGCCTCGCGAATTGTGCAAGCTGTCCTGTGTCGATACATTTTGCAGATGCATGAAACCCCATCTTAACAGAACGTGATACATATTAACCATGCTCTGTGAAAAGGGGGCTCAATGAATCTGCGAAAAGTATCAATCCAGGTCAGCTTGTGCTGTCCGCGCAGGCTGACCTGGACCGCAACTTTTCGCTATCGGTCCATTTTCTGTACGACCAAGGACCAGTCTACCCCATCATTACGTCGGTTGTTTAAAAAAGTGGCTATTATGGATCCATAATTATGTGATGGCTTGATTGGTACAATGCATCACGGAGATGCATTAAGTCCCTTTTTGCCAAAGCAGGGCTCATATGTGTTTTAAATGAATTAGTCCTTTGGGACCCATGCTATCTGTGGCAACACTACATCGCTAATTGTTTGTACCACTAGTGTAAATCAATGAATAACTACGGAATCCTAACCTTGCCATATAAAACAAGAGCACTTCACGATTTTTTTGTCTTTTTATCAAGTTTCAAGTGATTGTACTAAAGCCACATGCCCATATATATGTATGCCCCATGATCTGGCAAAAAGGGGCTTAATGCATCTCCGTAATGGATTAGGTAAATCAAGCCATCACATAATCATGGATCCACAAAAGCCACATTTTAACAACCGACAGCATCATGAGGTGGAGTGGTCCTTTGACATACAGAAAATTGACTAAGAGCGAAAACTTTCGGCCCAGGTCAGCCTGTGCGGATTGTGCAGGCTGACCTGGGTGTATACTTTTCGCAGATGCATTAAGCCCCCTTTTCACATAGCATGGCTCATATCACTTTTACATGTATGATAAAATTTTCTCAAATTTCGATGATAAAATGTCTAATTCAATATGTGAAATGGAGGTGTTGTTGCTAAAATGGTAGGTCTGTTAACCCCCCCTCCTCCGAAACAACTAAGATGTATAGGTGTAATATTAATGAGCCACGTTCTAGCAAAAGGGGGATTAATGCATCTCCGTGATGGATTATACCGAGGAAGACATACATGATCAGGTATCCATAAAATTCATTGTCTAACAACGACTGCATCATAAGGTTGGTTCATTGACATACAGAAAATTCATCAAAAGCGAAAAGTTTCAGCCCAGGTCAGCCTGCGCAGACTGCACAGGCTGACCTGGGTGGATCCTTTTCACAGATGCAGTTAGCCCCTTTTCCACAGAGCATGGCTTCTTTATATTTACTAAAATTTTGTGTCTGAAAATGAATATAGACGATACAGATACAGGGTAACTCATTAAATTATGAATCAGTACAAGACAAGGATTATCCCCTAACATATCCATTTTGTAAGGTGTGAAAAAGCGCCCCGGGGTTTCGATTACATTAAGCAACCCTTGTATATTGATGCCATAAATGTGCCCGGCAAATATTGTTGGACCGCATGGGCCTCAGAGGCCCGCAGACTATATATGTCCACATTTTACATCCAATTGCAAACTACTATTTATTTATTTCAAGCTAACTGCTAAGAAGTAGGACAAAAGCCAGTTGAAACAGCTACACCATAAACATACGGTAAAGTCATCAGAGCCCTGTTTCACTAAAAAACTTAAGTCTCTTACTTTACTCAAATCCACCAACAGTCTTATGTTCCGACATAGGCTGAGTTTGTGATTTGAGTCATGAACATTGACAAACGTAAGTAACGTTCTTCAATCCTGAGCTGGCACAACTTTTCAAGCTCAACTCAGCAAAATAATGGACTTTTAAAAGTCTATTAACTGAGTTAAGTCCGTTTATTTGCTCAGCTGAGTCTGAAGCTCAGATTTGAGAACGCTAAAGCCTGTTAATGTTGCTGAAATGTGTCTAAAATAACAAACTCAATTAACCCTTTCCCAAACAAGCCCTGGTTTTCACGTGTCTGCAGTACAAGTCTTTTGAAAACACTGTGGGAAAAGGAGAAATTGCTCGTGACGAGCAATTTATCCTTTTCCCACAGCGTTTTCTACCCTTTTTGAGACCTTTCTGCCATTTTCATCAAATTTAAAATTGTCGTCTGCAAACTCTTTCAATTTGGACCAGTCCAAAATTTGTCGTTTGGGAAAGGGTTAAGTTAGAATCTTAGACCGTTTGTGGATTTGAGTAAAAATAAGAGAATTATGTTTTGTTTTTTCCTGAAACCGGGCCCTGGTAACTGTTGTAATTGTGGTGCTCGTGTATTTTTGCGACCCTCCGCAGAGCAATGGTGAGTTTCAGTTGTTTAAATCTGTCCATTTTCGTCAATTTGAACCATGTGAGAAACAAGGATAATTGCTTTTACCAAAAGATCAAGACATTGTCGGAATCAGGGTCTGTATTCACCAACCATTCCTAAGAACATTCTCAGTCTTATGCCGAGGAATTTCCTAGATTAATTTTGAAAGTAACACAGCTGCTGATTGGCTAAACCACTTGCTTTAGCCAATCAGAGATTGTAAAGGAATGAAAGTGAAAGTTATTGAAATATTGTGGGGAAAAAAAAATTCCGCCTTTATTCCCCGTACTAAAACAACGAAAAAGAAAAGTACGATTTCTGATGATCACAAGACTATTTTCCACGCTTCCGGCCATTGAAAAATAAATACTTCAACAAACTGTCCCGAGTTTTCGGGATCCTTAGGAAGAAAGACTTTTTAAAAACATTGAGAGAAAAGGAGAAAATGCTGATAACCAGCATTTTCTCCTTTTCACTCAATGTTTTTTATCATTTCAAGGACAAATCCTTTTTTTTTTTAAATTCATGTTTACTTTGTTGTCTGTATTTGTTTTTACGTCTAGTAATTTGTGTTAAGCAACAATTAAATGCATTAAAAGAACCACAAGCATTTTTGATTCAAGGCAATTATCATTCAACAAATAAACAACACTACTAATATACATGTACATGCAAGATTAGCTAGCGAGATTTGTGCAGTCTGATCATGATCTATGCCATCAACAAGAAAATATCATGTTAAGACAGCTCGTTAAGAGCTAGAGGACTTTGGTTTATTGTTTTTAAGACAGCTCGTTAAGAGCTAGAGGACTTTGGTTTATTGTTTTACAGTTATTAACCCGAGAACAGAAAGTAAGTGAGAAGCGCTCTATGGAAACGGGATTACATGTGTCTATTTAAAAGGACATTTAAACAAATTTCCTTTATTAGTGTTTTTAATTTTTTCCTTTTTACAAAAAACAGCCTTTTTTCCCGCATACAAAGATTATCGATTCTTTTGTATTTTGCAACATCAAATTTCACATACCGTTAGTAACGGTATAGCCGTTACTGCATAACAAGGGATAAATGCCTTTTTAACACGGTGTGACACTGGTTGGCTCCACAGCGCAGTTGGTGGAGTCTCCGACCAGGGTTTTGAAGGTCATGGGTTCGAGTCTCTGGAGGTTATTTTTTCCAGTATGTTTTTCTGTTGTTTGTTGTTGTTCTCCAGCTCAGGATAAATGGCCACATCCTTATCATTTTTCCTTACAAAGTATCAACTTCCTCTCCTGTGAAGTAATTTGGGTCAAAATCTAGTTCAATGCAGTGATTGAATAAGATGGGTTTTTTTGTCTAAATCTGTATTGAATCACAAGGGAGAATGGTCCTTTGACATGCAGAAAATCATTAATAACAAACAAAAGTTTAGGCCAAGGCCAGCCTCCGCGGACTGCGCAGACTGACACGAGTCGATACTTTTTGCAGATGCATTCAATCCCCTTTTCACAGAGCATGATTCATGTCAAATTGACTTGACAGCTGAGTGGCACTGAAGATTATTATTCCTAGGGTTCGAGGCACCTGGTTTTTCGTGGGCCGTTGTTGGACAAATCACTTCAAATTCCCAGCCCAGTGTTGGTGAATCTCGGAAAAGACACATGAATAAGTGCGCTGTTGCAATGATTTAACTGAACTAATCAAAATCAATCAATTGATCAACCGACCGACCGACCAGTCAAGTAAGCAAACAATCAATTAATTCGGGTGGTAATGTTCACTAGGTTTGGTTGATCCTCCAACAAAATTTTCTTTTTTTCCCTCTCTCAAATTTTTCCACATCTTTGACTTGATTTCTTTATCATTCAAACTTAAAAAAAAAACGTCTTATTAGGCAACAATAAGCTATTTCCTTATATATTTACTTTTTTCAGCTACATCACGTTAACAATACATTGTTTATCTTCATGTTTGTAATGACTATAAAACTGCAAAGTTTTTGTCAATAAAATAATTCGTTCGTTCGTTCGTTCATTAATTCGGGTGGTAAAATGGACCAGACCTTAAATTCTGATTTTTTTTGTCAGAGTATGTCAAAATGACCGGACCTGTATAGATTCAAGATCATACCTAACATTCTGTCCAAGCTGATCTTGGATCCACAGCGTCAACAAAAAGTGGAGAAATCTGCATGGTACAGAAAAAAAAAAACAACACCCAATTCTCTACCAAACGTCACAATTTCAGACCTGCCAAAATCGGAAGCATTTTCAGATGACAAATTAAACATGGCTCAAATGAAAGGATCTGTCTTTGAAAGGATAGAAAACCTTGTGGGTAAAGAAGAAAATGATGCTTACCAGCATTTTCTTTTTTTCCAACAGTTTTCCAATAAGCATTTTTGTCCTCAGGATTTTTCTAAAGCGGTAATAATTAGTTAACTCTTTACCAAACGACAAAAATCTTGACTGGTCCAAATTGATAGCATTTGCAGACGACAAAATAAATATAATTGAAAAATCGAAATTTGTTTTGGGAAGGGTAGAAAACATTGCGGGAAAAGGAGAAAATGCTGGTTACCAGCATTTTCTCCTTTTCCCACAATGTTTTCAAAAGGCTTGTTTATCAGGGTCGTTAAAAGTCGGGATTGTGTGGTGAAGGGTTAAGGGTTGGATACCTGTTTTTCAATGATGTTTTTAAGAGCCGCCTGCAACAATTTGTGTGAGGAGGAAATGGGTTAATTCTGCTTCCCTGTATTTTTTTTTTTTTAGTCGAACGCTTTCGCTTATCATCCTGGTTACTGGATACCTGCATTTTTTGCTTATTCCACAATGTTTTTAAAAAGTCTTTTTTTATCCTCAGCGTTATTAGAACACGAAATTGATTAGTAAATAGTTGAAAAAAAATCGTTTTTTTTCTAGGATGTTTTTAAAAGCCGTCTGCTGCAAAGTTGTGTCAGGAAGAAATGGGTTAATTCTCTTTCCTTGTATTTTTTTTATATAACGCTTTCCCATACTATGCTGTGTTTTTTAAAGTCAAATAGGAAGACAGATGTTAAAAGACATTGTTGGAAAAGGAGAAAAAGGGAGGTAACCATTTTCTCTCTTTAGCACGTTTCCCTTTTTCTGCCCCTTTCACTTTTTTCTACAAGACAAAATTTCAGACGGGTCCAAATTGAAAGCATTTGCAGACGACAAATCATAAGTGGCTTAAATAAAGGTATTTGTTGTTGATGGGATAGAAAACATAGTTGGAAAAGGAGAATTTGCTGTTTACCAGCATTTTCTCCTTTACCTACTACGTTTTCAAAAGCATTCTTCCCCAGGGTCGTTAAAAGTCGGGACTGTGTGGTAAAGGGGTAAGTCTTTTCCACAAAACAAAAATTAAGACACAACCAAGTATAAAGCATTTTCAACCTGCCTGATTTGTCTCTGATGAAATAGAAAATATGGGAAAGGAGAAAATGCTGTTTACCGGCATTTTCTCTTTTTACCACAATGTTTTCAATGTAGGCACCTCAAAACACGGAATTATTTGGTAAAGGTTAGAGACAAATTCCAGAATATCTGTCATTTATAACTTTTCATCTGCAAATCTTATTCAAAACGGACAGGTTGAAATTTTGTCGTCTGGTAAAGAGTTAAACAAGTCATGTGATGCCGGGATTTTTATTTTTACTTTGAATTTCACTTTCTGTGAATCATTAATATAGATTCTTTTTTTCTTATTTTCATTTATGACTTCATTGATTTATATTCATTGCTTTGTTGCTTTTCTTTGGTTGTTCAATTTAGAAATTCGAGAGTTTGACAAACGTTTGGCAGAATCAGCTTTTTTTTCTCAGTGATGAGGAGATAGTGTTCTTGTTTTCTTCGTGACATTCGTAATTTAAATAATTTTGTCAACTTGGATGATGAATGCATAAACTATATGATTATATTGCTTTGTTTTTTAAATTGATACTCTGTTTAATATGAATCGTTTCAACCTTATTTCATTTATTTATTTATCTATTTATTTATTTATTTATTTATTTATTTATTTATTTATTTATTTATTAGCTCATATATATAGAGAAAACTGTGAGTTGGATAAACAGTCAAGACAGATAAGGTTTTCCGTTAAATAAGAGAGTAAGATATATAGAAAGGTAAATTTTTGATAAATGGTCAAGAAAGATACTATCATCGTTTTTTTTTTTTTAACAGAGATTAACCCTTAAGCTGAGAAGCGCGACTTACTGACCTTTTGCGGACAGTATAGATCGAGATCCGACTGCATAGAACGTGCAGTCTGATCTTGGATCTACACTGTCCGATAAGGGGATATTTTTCTCCCAGAAAGGTTCGAGTTAACATTATTCCGTTTTTTACGATCAGTTTGAAAAAATTATTTAGCTTATTTAGCAGGATGACAGTTAAGATATTGTATTTTCTTTTTTGCTTTTTAACATTGGTAGTTAAAATAATTCGACAAATATTACCACCACCACCACTATCCTCTTCATCATCATCATCATCATCATCATCATCATAAACTTTTGTGTTTTACTATCAGATTATATAAGAAGCAGAATCTTCAAAGCAAAACGGACATGCCATTTATGAAAGATCTAGCTGCCATTCGGAATATCTTGATTGTGTTCCTCACTCCAATATTATTCTCTCCCTTGGTGTTTACTATTCCAGGAAAGGTGAGATTATCCATTCATATACAATTTACAGCTTTTATACATAATACTACTTTTGAAAACATCGAGGAAAAAGGAGAAATTTATTGTCAACTTACGATTTTCCTCGACCTAGCAGTGGACTGCCTTTTAAAACGTCGAAGCAAAGGGAGCAATTCCCTGTATATAGCTAATGCATTTTCCCCTCATTATAATTCTCTCTCTTGGTTTAACCCACTACCACACAATCCCGACTTTTAACGACCTTGTAGGAGGAGCTTTTGAAAACGTTGTAGAAAAACGAAAAAATTCTAGTAACCTTTTCCCACAGTGTTTTCTACCCCATAAAAGAACTTCAGTTTATTTGTATCACTTTCAAAGTTCTCATCTGCAGAAGCTTTCAATTTAGAAGAATCTAGAATTTGCCGCTTGGTAAAGAGTTAAGCAGAGAGTTATCGTGTACAAATCAACGACTTTTGTGCAGCGTGAAAGACGACTGCTACCGAAAACATCGAGGAAAAAGGAGCCATTGCTTGTAAATTTTATTATCGCTCAATGCTGTTTTACTGTCAAAAATGTAAACTCGCCCTCTTTTGGTGGCTGAAAATACGACTGAACGTGCAGTCTGATCTGGAATCTATACCTCTAAACATGAGCCATACTCTGTCAAAAGGGGGCTTGATGCATCTGCAAAAAGTATCGACCAGGTCAGCCTGCGCAATCCGCGCAGGCTGACCTGGGCCGAAACTTTTTGCATTTGGTTAATTTTCTGTATGTCCAAGAACTAGTCTACCTCATGATTAAGTCGGTTGTTGAAAAGAAATGGCTATAATTATGTGATGGTTTTCTTGGTACCATGGCCCACAGACATAGATTGAGCCCCCTTTTGCCAGAGCATGGCTCAGATTGATTTGTCAGCGCCAACTATGTAAACGCGATCTCTTTCGACGGCTGAAAATACGACTGAATGTGCAGTCTAATCTTGGATTTATACGGTTAAATATCAATTCTTCCAGTGCCAATCATGTAATAAATTCGACCTCTGTTGAAGGCTGAAACTAAGAAAGACTGTCTCTTTAAGGATAGACAAGACAAGCAGACGATATCTGTAGATCCATATAGACTGCATGGTCTGTGTAGTCTGATCTTGATCTATGACGTCTCTACAGTATCATTCTGCTGGCGCATTTGACGCTTATTTAGTTGGACCTATAAGATGAAACCTTTCTTGAATTTCACTGACTTGACTGACAAGTGGACGATATGAACCCTTGATCAGATTTCATGTTCTCTGCAGCCTTATCTTGTTTTAAACTGTCACAAAAGCCACAATACAGCACTACTCAGAAAAATAATTAGATACAAGTTTCGAAAATTGTCGACAAGGATCGGCCAGCACAAGCGAGTTGGGGTCGATCATGACCCCTCTATTTGAAAAACCCATGTAAAGGTCACTTTTTAAGTAGAATGACAACTGATGTAGAATTTCCCATAATGAGCTGCACTTAACTCTTTACCAGACGACAAAAGTTTACTCTTATCCAAATTGAAAGCATATTGCAGACGACAAATTGAAGTTAACACAAATGACGAAATTTGGACTTGATATGGTTGAAAACATTGTGGGAAAAAGGAGAAAATGCTGGTTACCAGCATTTTCTCCTTTTTCCACAGTGTTTTCAAAAGCCTTCATACAAAGGGTCGTTGAAACTCTGAATTGTGTGGTAAAAGCCTTAAGCAGTTGACCTACTTTTGGCAAATTTCCGAAAATCCAACATCAGGTCAACCCTTTAAGTACTGCATTAGCTAATTTAAGATCCGCCGCGTCTAGTGCCTCTGTCGGTAACGAACATGGCTCAGGGGTTCGAATCCAATTTCGACCAAGGCTTTTCCGATGATTGATAAAGAGGGCACAGAAAAAACAAGAAATATCTTTAAAAAAAAGATAGACGGCGTAAGAGATACTGAAATTTGAATACTGAAACTCTATTGTGGCTCATTCTGACGTATAATAACGAAAAGTAACCTCACGAGCAATCCCTTCTTTTTCCCCACTGTTTTTCATTTTTTTGAAAAGTAGTATTGGCTTATTAGGTAACGCTTATGAAAATACTGAATTTCCAAATAGCACAAGAAAAAAATCATTATTTACGACATTATTTTGCTATGGTATGAATCAAGGCCCCTGGGTATCAATTAGCAGTAGCAACGCTGTTAACAGTAGTTTCATAAATGTGTGAGCAAATATGCCAGCTGGGGCCCGCCTAATAAACACGTACACATTTTTGACCAATCGCAAATTATCATCTAGTCATTCTATATCAGTATTAAGCAGTAGGTCAAAAGCTAGCGCATTCAGCCACGCCGAAAAAGTTTATTTAGAAAAGACGTATACAATTTACCCTTAGGCTGCTAGGCGACTCACTGACCTTTTGCGGACAACGTAGATCAAGATCAGACTGCACAGAACGTGCAGTCTGATCTTGGATCTAAAAAGTCCGACAAGGAGATATTTCTTTTCCAGAAAATAAGTTTGAAATAGCATTATTCGTTTTTTTTTTTACTATCGGTTGAAAATTTCATTTCATTTATTTCGCAGGATAAGGGTTGAGTCTTTATAAAACGACAAAATTTTGAACTAGTGCTAAATTGAAAGCATTTACATTCAACTAGTTAGATGTTTCTCAACCCTTGGAGTGCCGAATAGACACAAGGGACATTTTAAATCTAGAAATAAGGCCAAAGACTTGCAACTCCATGGTTGTTTTTTGTCGATAGTATCGCAGCAATGTGGACAGTGTAGATCAAAGATCAGACTGCACGTTTGTGCAGTCTGATCTTGATCTACACTGGACGCAAAGGCAACTATTGTCGCGAACGGCGGGATAAGAATTAAGTTTTATCTTGATAACAGTAGAGAAAGAGAAAATGCTGGTTACCAGCATGTTTTCAGAAGCCAACTTCCTCAGGGTCGTTAAAACTCCGGACTGCTTCGTAAAAAGTTAATACAGACTACAATTTCAACGGTACATGTGAGTATCAGTTCTAGGAAAACTGCGCCCTCCCCCCAGGACAGTTTTTCTGGTACCGTGAATATCACCATATTTATGATGGTCCATAAGCAAGGATCCACTCCTCTCTTACCGCTGATTTTTTTTTTTCGACGATGCTTACGTGGAAAAACAACCAGTGGCTTCCACAGAGTGTTCTGCAAAGTATTGGTGCAAGAGACTCCAGGAACACAAAGATAGGTTCACTGGCCTCTGATATTACTGAAAAAATATTGAAAGCTTTTGAGGACGCTAAATTAAGTTAAACGTAACTCAACTAACTGAAGTCTTTCTTTGAAAAAAATCGAAACCGCGGTAAGAAAAGGGGGAAAAGCTGGTCTTTTTCCCACAATGTTTTCAAACGTTTTCTTTCCAAAGGTAGTGAGAAAACGGCATACATGGTGAAGGATTAAAAACGAACCTCTACTGTTCTCGTGTGTGCACAAACCACTTGACGCGATGCATAAGTGTGCGTGAACATTCATATTGGACTAAGTGGAAGATGATCTACGACCCTTTACCATACAATCTCGTGTTTTAACGACCCAGAGGAAAAGGGCCTCTGAAAACATTGTGGGAAAAGGAGAAAATGCTGGTAACCAGCATTTTCTCCTTTTTTCCACAATGTTTTTTATCCTATAAAAAATCCATTATTTTTGGCCGTTTTTGATTTATCGTATATAAATGCTTTTACTTTCGACGAGTCTAAAATTTTGCCATCTGGTAGAGTTTAAGTCCAGTTTCACATTTCTTTAACGAGAGCTAAATGTGAAAGTGATTGATACATGCAGATGTAGGACATGTACAGTCCAAGCACCCTCATTTGACTTGCTTGCTTGTTCGGTGTTAACACTGTTTTCAACACTTTTTCAGTTATATTGCTACGATCAGTGCACCTATACACACTTTCCTGACGTTTCTCTTACCAGTCCTATTCACAATAATCTTTCCAAGCCACTGGCTGGTTCACAACATAAACACTGCCGAGACAATGTTAAGCGATGAGAGAGGAATGAATCCTGTCGAAATGACTATCATCAATCCTCGGGAAGAATTGGGTCCAGAATTCGGAATCGAACTCGCGACCAAATATACTGGATTTTAAACCTAGTCTTTACCGACAGAGCTATCAGGCACGGCAGCTTCGTTGAAACAAACAGTATTTATCATCTAAGAGCTGTGAGGGAAACTTCCTGCTCTTGCCAGAACTGGGTCCGAGGATCGAAGAAAACCACTGCGGTAGGAATTACTACTCTCTCTCCGCTTAAGCCTTTACCACACAACCCCGGGTTTTAACCATCATGAGAAAGACGGCTTTGGAAAACATTGTAGGAAAAGGAGAAAATGCTGGTAACCAGCATTTTCTTCTTTTCCCACAATGTTCTCTACCCTGCCAAAAAATAAATTTTGATTTTTCAGTCACAAGTCTTTTTCTTTCCGTCTGAAACTGCTTTCAGTTTGGACAAGTCTAAAATGGTGTTGTGTGGTAAGGAGTTAATCCTTTATTGAATTATTCCCGTGTTTTGGTCGATCCACGAGAGGGAAACGTTTGAGAATATTTCCTAAATACCCCTCCCCCTTTTTTCGCGGAAAAAAACCCTCAAATTATACAGCTCACCAAAGATTCATAGATCCAAAGATTAAATATATATATATTTTATTTAAATCTAGAGGTACATGTATACTCGTTTTCAGCCAGTTTATATCCCGTTTCATATTCATCAAACTATAATCATTCTTGTATCTGCATGCAGATTGTAGCCCCTGATGACTGCAAGGTTAAATTACGATCGATAGAAAATGCATTTCATTTTCCAGACGCCTTAAAAGAATTCACTGTTTTGACGTTTCTGGTTTTAACTTGAAGATTTGAGCAGATATATATTTCTGTCCCTTACACCATATATATCGGTAATTTATCTATGTTTACACAACTGACTTAATTCTAAACCATTCTACAGTTTATTAAATTTTGGCAGAGTTTACTTTTTCTCTCTTGTTGTAAGGTTGTATCTTTAATCAATGAACAGGAATCATCATGCGGATACGTTATGATAATCATGGCTGTCTACTGGATAACGGAAGCCCTACCAATCTACGTCACAGGTCTACTTCCGGTGTTTTTATTTCCGGTTGTCGGTGTAATGTCTGCCAGTGCAGTCGGCAGCGTCTTTTTAAATGTAAGTAACTTCCTATTCTAGTTGTATAGACGAAACTCAAACCATCGGTCGCAGTAAAGGCAGTAACCATTTGGCAAAGACAACCGCATAGCTAAAGTTTTAATGGCGGACAGTGGATTACGGCATCCGACATCTCATAGAAATTTGATCCCAGTTCCTACTAGCATATAAATGAGTCCTGCTCTGGCAAAAGGGGGTTAAATGCATCTCCATGATATATCATGTCAAGCAAGCCATTACATAATTATGGATCCATAAAATCCATTTTTTGTCTAACAACCGACTGACTCGTGAGGTAAAATGGACCCCGGACAGGCATAAAATTTACTAATAGCAAACAGTTTCGATCTATTTCCGGTTGTAAGTGTTTTATCTAGTTCAGACGGTACCGTGATTTTTCAATTTAAGTAACAGACGGGGGCCATGTTTTTTTTTTTTTTAACAGTTACTGACCACATCTCAAAAATCCCTTTTTTTTAAATGCAGTTATTTCAAAAAAAGTGCTTGGTTATAAAAGCGTCGTGCCTTTTAAATGAGCCGTTTTGCGCCAGTCGGGTACAAATGGAAGGGATAATTACTAGTACTTTCACTTTTTGCCAAAATATTTAAAAAAAAAATCCTCTGTAAAATAAATAAATAAATAAATAAATACAGAAAGAAAGAAAGAAAGAAAGAAAGACAGGATGATTGTATATCAGCATGATTCCAGGGCGCAACATTGATGTTCATTGGAGGTATGATTGTAGCGGTCGCGATCGAAGAATGGCAAATACACAAGAGGATTGCAATACGGATGTTGTTGTTTCTTGGTTCAAAACCCGCGATGTAAGTGTCGTTATTTTTTAAATATGCATGGATAATGGGAATGCTTACCTTAAGAAAAGCATGAATAGCGACAACGTCAACCATGAGAGACGCATGAATAACGATATTTACTTTAAGATATGCATGAATAACAGCAGCGTGTGCCTTAAGATAGGTATAAATAACGACAAAATTTACTTTAGGATACGCATGATCATGGCAGATTTACTTTAAGGTACACATGAATAACGATGGCGGTTGCCGTAAGATACACATGAAATAATGGCAATTTTTACATTTACGGATGAGTAACAGCAGCGTTTACTTCAAGATACGCATGATTAATGGCAACATTTACTTGTATTTTAAGATAATAACAGCAGCAATTACTTAAAATACACATTAATAAGGCGACGTTGACCTCAAGATACGTATAAATTACGGGAAAGTTTACTGTAAGACAGGCATGAACAACGGCAGCGTCTACCATTGGATAAAACATAATTATGACAGGTTCAGCTTTTAGGTACACACAGATAAAGGCAACTTTGATATTCACTCTTTAAGCGCCAACTATATATCATCGATATCTTTTGACGGCTGAAAAAATACAATCCGCTGAAAGATTTTTATCGTACAGACTTGACTAAACAAGCGGACGGTATAGATCCAAAATTAGACTGAGCCTTCTGATCTTGATCTATGCTCATGATTTTGCCAATGGTGCTGAAGGGATTAAGCAGTGCATGGATATCGGCATTTATTATGCCTTAGGATAAGCATGGAAAACGAAAATTCTACTTATGATGCATACGGAAACATGTTGTAGCAAATTTAACGTCAAATATGCATGTATGACAGCAAACTTACATTTTCATTTGCATCGGTAACAGCAACTTTTAGCTCTTGAAATGTATGGCCTACCGAAAGGTTTGCTTTTAGACAACTTTTAATCCTAGAAACCCAACTATTACTGCTTGAAATGCATGGATGAGAGTGCACTTTATCTAGAGATACGCTTAGATAATGGCAACCTCAACCTTTATGTACGCATGGATATATGCAAAGTCGCCTGAAAATAAGTGTGGTTAAACAGTTTCTGAAGCGTTTACCGTAAAACATTCATGGATTATGGCTGCGTTTACCTCTCGATGCGCATGACCCACAGTAACGTCAACTTAATGTGCATATGAATAACGGCAGGCCACACTTATTCTTACACGTATATATCCCGTGTCACGTTTACCTTCATATACATATGGATAACTTAAATTCATGAATAACAGAAACATTTGTATTTGCATACTCATTAAATACGGAAATGTTTACCCTAGAAAGTTATCACTCACAGTATCGTTTGCCCATATTCGTTGATGTCAACGAAAAATTTTACAGAACAGCGCTCATAAATAACGTCATTTTTTTTTTTTTTGAGACACATAGATAAAAGCCACCTTACAAATTCGATGTTTAAAGAGACTACTTCAATTTTCAATGATATTCATATCTTCATATTCCATTATATTGTAATTTAGTTTAAAACATTATCATTTACATTTACCGATTAAAGCCATTTTCATTTCAAAAGCTGTGCACACGAGGTACAAAAGAGCAGGAACGACCTTGAAAAAGAAGGCTATGGATAACATTGTGAGAAAGAAGAAAGTGTTGGTAACCATCATTTTGTCCTTTTCTCACAATGTTATCTCATCCATTTCAAAGACAAGTTTCACCATTTAAGCCATGTTTATTTGTCGACTATGCTCTAAATTGAAAACCTTTTTGTCGTCTAGTAAAGTGTAAAACAGTTCATCTCCTCATGATGCTACAGAGAGAGGGCGGCCCTAAAGTATACTAAATAACAAAGTGCTATATCGAATACAAACGAATAGGGTAATCCCGGACAATCTCCCCTCTTTCCACCAACAGCTGCAATAAATATATGCAAACCTTAAGAAAGGATCCACTCTGGAGCGGTATACCTATTTGCATATTTATAGTTTAGAACACAAGGGAAGGTAATTCATTTAATATAAACAATGATCACATGACATTTCAGGTTGATGTTTGGTTTAATGATGTCAGCCTGGTTTCTATCAATGTGGATCAGCAATACAGCCACGACCGCTATGATGTTACCGATAGTGAACGCCATCTTGGATCACTTGGATGAAGACCAAAAAGCTGCCAATGGTATCTACCTTTTCCTCTGATTTGGATACGTGTAGGAAGATAAAGTCAATTTTGAATCATGTGTAGTTCTATATGGATTATCAAATAAAAAGTTCAAAACGCGTATAATAGACCTATGCATGTAACTACAGGGTCCTTGATTGTCATACATACATAACTGCCTTTTTGTCCCATGGTTAGATATCTAATAAGAAAGTCTGATTGAGAAATCAGAAATGCTTCAACAAACTTTTTTCCAAATTTATATCTGTTGAAATCAGTGGTAAAACTTAAACAATAAAATCGAATTCTAGATTTTTCAAATAATCATTGCTTTGAGAGTCATTTGACTGTTTTCAGCACCAAATATATAAACTAGATCTCTTTCGATGGTTGAAAATACAATCCACCGACACTTAGAAATATTTTAATTTTATAGGTTGGGAAAAGGAAGCTGGCCATTTTGATCAAAGACCAGACTGCATGTTATATGCCGTCAGCAAAAGCCCCTGTTATCACCTTTTGCACTGAAAGGATCGAATGATCTCTCCCATTATTTATCACGAAAGTTTTCCATTTTTTCATAGGTAATGAAACGAACGGAATAGAACTGACAGTGGTGAAATGTGGAGAAACTGATGGTCAGAATACCCGGGACAAAACCACAGACACAGAAACACATGACAACAAGTAAGTACACGAACTGAATTCATCGGATGATATTAGGTAATTTGTGCTGCATTATCATTGCTCACTGACCAAGTTGTTTTTGTTTGGAATTGTTTTGATGTATATATTACCAAATCAATGTGTTGTACATGTATTTGTTTGCAAAACAGTTCAGATGTTACCAGAGTAGGACTGGGTAAATCCATGCGATGTGTTCTTGCATGGATCTTTGTGTCTGCCCGTTTCCTTTCACACTTCAACCCTTTCGGCCATTATTAAAGTAGAATTATCCACATCTCTCATCTTTTCTTTATCCCTCATACAGTTATACCTATCGTTGTCAGAAAGCATTCCCTTTTTTTCTGCACCTGTCCATCTTTTCCATGCCAACGCTTTTGTTTATTCTCGCTCAGTCTATATCCATTTTCTTGTCTTGCCACCCCCCCCCCCCCGCGTCTTTTTTCTCGGGAGGACAAGAAAGTGCTGGTTACAATTAGCTTTTTCCTCTTTTCCAGCCATGTTCTCAAACCATCAAGACAAAGTGTGTTATTTGATCCAATTTCATTGTGTCGTCTGTAAATTCTTTTGCCGTCTGGTAGAGAATTGGCATTTTATCAGTATTTTAGGCTTGAAATATAATTTGTTGTAAATAACATTAAGCACATGATGATATATGAACTTCGGCACGCTAATAAAAAGAAATTAAAGAAAGCATTTTGTGATTATGAAAGGCTATATAGCTGTTTATTCTTTTCCAAAACCCCCTGTCTTTTTTCTCGGGAGGACAAGAAAGTGCCAATTATAAGTTTTATCATACAAATTTATACATGTTCAAATATAGTTTAGTTATTCTGCATTATGGGAAAACAGTGGGACTATAACAATGTTGTAGATATTACATACATGATGTACTATGGGCCGGTGGCCTTATTTACAGAATAAAGAAATATGAAACCTTGAAATCTGAAATCTCTCTCTTACAAATCATCCATCAAACATGTTGCAGTTGATAACAATTACTATTAATAACAATAATTGATAATCTCTTATTTTGGCTTCTCTTTTTCAGTTCAACGAAGGACATGCGAGTTAATGGAGCTGACAGTACTAACACAGACTGGCATCACGTCAGAAAAGCGTTTAACTTATGTGTAGCTTACGCTGCGGACATAGGTGGGATCGGGAGTATGACAGGATCTGGTCCAAACCTCGTGCTCAAGGGACAAACAGATCTGTATATACTTTCTTTCTCTATCAGTTTTGTTAGGAATTATGAATCTATCCTTTGAAATTGCTGGTAAGTCTTTAGATACATGTATGTAGCACTTTATGGTCGAAATCGATACTTTCTAGGCAGTTGCTGAACTAGCCTAGGTTCCAGTCTGAACATTGTTGTCCTATGTTATAATCTGATGTAGCTTTCGCAAAAAAAGACATACTTAGGGAAGAAATTGACAGGTTATTGCCAAAGGTTTATACAGACCGTGTTATGCAGCCTTCGATAAAGGATGATTACAAAAGTTTTGTCCCGGGACGGTATTCATCAGCTATTATAGATAACTCTCTCAGTCTTATTCCCAAGAATTTCCAAAAATTGAAAGTAGTGCAATTTCTGACTGGCTCAATCAATAGATTTAGCCACAGAAACTGAGATACTTTTTAAATCTAGAATAAGACTAAGATTGCAATTTAGACTGATTTGTGAATACAGGCCCCGGATCCAGGCCATGGCTGCACGTAAATCCCACCATGATGTAATTACAGAGTATATAGAAAGATGGGAAAGGAATCGCCGCTGACCTTCGGTACTTGGCTTCTGTATGGTGTTCCTACGTCACTAATCATTGTTGCTCTGGCTTGGATCTGGTTGATGATTTTCTTCCTTCGAGGGAGGTATGCGAAATATGTTCCAGAGATTTTGTAAATGTCGAAATACTAGGTGTTAGAGCTAATCTTACTAGAAATAGAAACCAAGCGGATCGTATATGACGAGTTCCTGTAGTCTAATGAAGCTTTTTTGTCTTTCTTCTTCTTGGCTTTCACTTTCTTCGCTTTTTACTCTAAACTCTAATGATTAGTTAGCTTTGATTGCAAATGTAACAATACATGGCAAAAGTTTAAAAACGTCCTTGTAGTCATGCAATCATGAATACTCATGTTTGCATTTTTTTACTCGACCTTACACGATTTTTGAAAACATAGTTTCTAATAGAAGATAAGACAACAAGTTCCACCTACATGTATCTGACTTAGCTGCCAACAATCCATTCTAAAACAAATTCCATTACAGAGCATTTACGTCTTGCTGTGGCCGACAAAATACTACAGAGGCAGCAAGAGTAAGAAATGTTTTACTGGCAGAATATTCAAGATTGGGTAAGCTTAGGTTAGTATTAGTTTTCAACAAATATGGCCGTCATCGATTGTGAAACAAGTTCTTAAACTTTTTTTACCCATAATCTGCCGACTAGATAAATCTGAGATACTTTTTGAGATATGGAAAGTGCTTTAAATATTTTAAAGAAATATAGTTAGTTTTCGCATGTCTTATAACGTTAAGTTTCGAGTCGTGAAATTCCTACTCGCGGCAAAGCTGCAAGTAAACACATTGTTTAACGTGTGCAAGGATTTGCCCTGAAAATTGATGTGTCCGTGTCCAGAGTCGTTTGTAGTTAAACAGTAACCCTTAAGAAGCATCGATGTCACATGTATATTGTGTGTTCTGCGACCATCGTATACCAAAAACACTGCACAGAAACACTGAACATGTTCTCTGTTTAGTACTGTGGAACTTTTTGTAGTGGCCACCTAATAAAGCCAGAAATGTGTATTAAGCAAGCATGTAGCGACTTTCCGAAAAAGGCAAGTATTTTAAATTGTAACTGTTCTCATCAAGCACCTGTCTTAAGAAAGCATATTTTGAATATCCTTTAGCTGCTCCCATAATACAATTTGTACTGTAGTTCAAAAATAACGTTTTATGACAGTTTCGCCCAACTAGCTGTGATTGGACATCTGATATTACTCGTTATTCTCTGGATAACACGTGATCTAGGCGGAACCCATGGTTGGTCACATATTTTTCAGGATAGGTAAGACCTTAGATTTCTTTTTAGGTATTTTGGAAAGCTAAATAAACAAAAGGGATATTTTTAACATGATGCATAGTGTAGAGCTAACTACGACATAAATACAGATACAGATAGTGGAGCATTCTTAATTTGGAAGCACCATTCAGGATCTGTAATCTGACCTTCTAAAACAGCTTGTGAGCCGTGCCATCGGAAAAGGAGGTTAAATACGTTTTCTTCATGCAATTTACCAAGCAAGCAATTGCATAACATGAATGCATTCTGTCTAAGAACAGACATGAGTCCCGAGTTAGAATGGTCGTATAACATGACAAAAAAAAAAAAAAGATAAATTTTGCAGATGCATTAAAATACCTTTTTCACAGAGTATGGCAAATATGTTTTGGAAAAGAATAAACAGCTATATAGCCTTTCAAAATCACAAAATGCTTTCTTTAATTTCTTTTTATTAGCGTGCCGAAGTTCATATATCATCATGTGCTTAATGTTATTTACAACAAATTATATTTCAAGCCTAAAAATATGTTGTTCTATTTCATTATAATTTCTATGTCCTTACCATCACTTTAGATTTATACAGAGGAATTGGTCAAAATATTGAAATTGTTGCATCTTGTAAAAATGGAGATGTACTATGTATCTTTCATTCTAGGTTCATAAACGACGCTGTTCCTGCAGTATTGGTGGGTGCCCTTATATTCACATTTCCTTCAGTTATACCAAGGGTGTTTTGCTGTAAAGATTCCGGTAAAGAATTTAATATGTGTAAATGATGGATATGCTAATTTCTTGTGTTGTTTCATAGTCCCTGGCTCAGCAATTGAGGTGTCAGTTTTCTAATCAGGGCCTGTATTCCCAAACCATTCTTAATTTTATTCTTAGTCTTATTCTAGATTTAGAAAATAACACAATTTCTCAATGGCTAAATCATTGGTTCTTGAGAATAAGTTGATTGATTGATTGGTGTTTAACGACGTTTACATATTATTTCAGTTATATCGCGGCTGCAAGTGCACCTATCAATGCTTTCCTGGGGTTTCTTTTACCAGTACTCCGCACAATATTCTTTCGAAGCAATTGGCTGCTTTTCTACATAACCAACATCAAAACAATGGTCAGCGGTGAGAGAGGAATGAATCCTGTGGCAATGACTATCATCAGTCCTCGGAAAGAAAGCCGAGGATCGAACCAGCGACCTCCTCTTCTCAAGCCCTGTACCCTAGCGACTGAGCTACGGGGCTTGGCTCTTGAGTATTAGAATAAAAATATCATATTGAATGATTGGTGAATACGGGTCATGGAAAGCATGAAATTATCCCCCCCCCCTTGCGACACTAGTTAAGTATGAGTAATCTTCGGAAAACCATGACGGAGCAAAAAAAAAAAAATTATGAACAAGTATGCTTTCAATTTGAACTGATTTCGTACTGTAGAGAGCGGGGTGGACGAACATATGCATCTAAAAGACCGCACACATAAATAAGGATAATAATAGTAAATAAATGATGATTGCAAAAAGATAAATAAACATCATAGGCATTTTAACAGCGTAACGGCCAAAAGATACACACTTGTAAGTAGCGTTTCCTGACGGCATAGATCATGATCTTCACTCAGTTATAAGTAACTGGAATAAGTGTCAGTGGTCATCAGAAAGTTTCTCAGTAGCTTCTCCAAGGGCCAGTAATGACGATACAATTCTAAACTTTACAAACATAGAGGATCCGGGATTTCCATAAGAGTGTCATAGATAATTGCCACAGATCCTATTATCTTCTTTCTACGTTTTTCATCTGGACCATTCTTTATTAATGTATCAGTGGCATTTTGTCAAGTCATGATATTAACCGATGATATCCAACATCGCGTAGGCCGATATCATCAAAGATGGCGACATTCAAGGTTGAACATGAACAAGAAAGGAAGTTAGCTTGCATATATCACTACTTACAATGACTATATCATAACTCACTAGAAATCAACAATGAATGAACAAGCTGTCTTTTTTAAAAAAGAAGCCAGGAGAGGTCAGAATCAATGTTTTCAAATAGTTTATTGTCTTTAATTTCAATATAGTTTGAAACATGTAAACAAAAAAGTCAGGCATTAAATGACTACCGCTGCGTTGAAGCCTCTTATGCATTACATGTCAGTCATATGACCTTCTTCCCGCGTTTTCAAGTCGCGTAATCTTTTCCCGCGGTGTTCTTTCTCTCTCTCTTTTTTTTTTTTTTTTTTTAACGAATTTCTTTTATTCCTTCGTTTTGCTTAGATTTATTTGTTCAATGAAAAATTACAATTATTGGAGAGGTAATTCGCAATAAAATCAATATAACATATCATTTTTGAAATCCGTCATATAAAAACAAACCATGTCTTTTTCCTATTTCATTTTTTTATTTCGGTTTATTTATAAAACCATGACGAAACAGACTGTGTATCAGAACAATTTCGCAAAAAGACTGGGTTGGGACCGCAATTTCTGAGGCAGTCTGCCTTTTAAACTCGCCACTGATGACTTCTCCAATGGGTAGGAATGAATAAATAGATGAATACATAAATAAATGAATGAGTGAATAAATAAAATCGATCGTTCTCTGCAGTCTGATTTTGAAATTTTGAGCAACGTGATCATTTTGGCTCCGTCAGCGTCCTAACCAATTACCAGACAATCCCGGGTTATAGCGACCCTGGAAAATACACTTTTGAAAACACTATGTAAAAAGGTGAAAACGCTAGAAGCCAGCTTTTTTTCTGCTTTTGACACAGTATTTTCTATTCTTCAAGAAACACACATAGTCATTAGAGCCATATTTATTTTGTTGTCTGCAAACGATTCAATTTGTACCAGTCTAAATATTGTTGTGTGGTAAGAGATAAAATAAGTATAATAGACTTGTTTAACTGACCTTTTGTCAGGTATGACACCACAGAAATCGATGGCACGGCCCTTACTGTCTTGGGGACGATTCCACGAAAAAATGCCCTGGGGTATAGTGTTTTTACTTGGCGGTGGATTCTCTATAGCCAAAGCTGCCCAGGTAGTGTCAATTTGAGCCATGCTCTGTGAAAAAGGAGTTTATTGCATGTCTGTGATATATCATGCAATCCATAAAATCCATTTTGTCGAACAACCGATTGCATCATAAGCTAGACTAGTACCTGGACATTAAAAAAATTTACAAGTAGAAAAAGGTATCGACCCATGTCAGGCTGTGCAGACTGCACAGGCTGACATGGGCCGATACTTTTTGCAGATGCATTATAAGCTCCTACTTTTCACAGAGCATGAACAGAACAGAACAGACATTTTATTTTGACACATAAGCATACAAGCTCAATGGTCATGACAATTCATTACAAAGCATGCATTATGTATGGCATATTTCAATATACAAATACTGAAGAAAAAATATGTTAAGTGATTAAGTGGACATTATTACTGTCTTAAAAGGTGAAAGTGCTTTAAAAACTATCAGTCTTAATTTCTGCAACGTTTTATATCATTAAACAAAGTAAATTTGGTAGAAAATTTTCGTCAAGTTTTGCCAAGGTTGTACGCTGCATAAAAGATTAAGATATTGCATCTTAATTGAAACCCATGTTCCTTGATAAATCCATTTCTAAATTAAAGCGACTTTTTCTTGTTCCGACAGTTTACAATTTTTGAAAACAAAATACAGTATGGTTCCTATCTTTTGATTCCAAACTATTTTTGTAAAGGGGCTTTAAGTCGGATTTCGTTTAGCAAAATATTTGTTAGAAAATGTTAACAAAGACTGCTTATTTTCATTCCCGTGCAAAGATGGCACTAGAATTAAATCATAGATCGAAATAAATGTAGAAAACTCAAGGAATTACCGAGTTATTTGTATTTTACTGTTAAATTTTCTATTACGTAGGTAACGGTATAGCAGTCATTGCGTAATAAGCGTTAAATACATTTTTAACACAGATATAGTTATTATGTGATGCCTATATACAGTAGCTCAGCTGGTAGAGCAGTGGGCTATGGTTTTGAAGTTCGTGGGTTCGAGTCTCACCGGAGGCAATACTTTTGTCGGCAGTTTATTTTTGTTTTTCCCCCTAACTTAGGGTAATCAGTCACGACCTTACCATTTTCCGTACGAATTATTAAGTTTCCTTCCAAAATCTATTTAATGCCCATTAAATAGCAAAATACACCAACTTAATTTTGCAAGAGGACTTGAAATAAAAGTGAACTTACCCAAGGAGGCTGTGTGACCAAGTAGCGGGCCGTGGGTCCAGGGTCGGGTCGTGCATCTTAACAAACAGTGTTACAATTTGTATTGGAACTTTCTATTTCAACTTTAAAAAAAGGCAAACTTATTGATGGTAAAAAAAAGTAATCCTGTCAGCAAAGTGTGCGAAAACATAGGCTTTTGCAGACGCAATAGATCCATCAGACCTCACAGAACATGCAGTCTGATCTTGGATCTGTTCCGTCTGTCCGCTTGATTTGTAAAAACTACATGTATATGACAACATTATTTCCCTGGTTTCACTGGTTTATTGATTCAGCCGTCGAATGAGCCATGCTCTGCGAAAAAAAGGGTTTAATTCATCTGCAAAAAGGTATCGACCCAAGTCACCTGTGCAGTCCGTGCACGCTGACCTACATCGAAACTTTTTGTTATTGGTCGATTTTTTACTGTTCAATAGACCAGTCCACCTCATGATTCAATCTGTTGTTAGACAAAATGTTTTTGTAACTGATTAATGATTGAACCATGCTCTGTAAAAAGCGGGCTTAATGCATCTGCGAAAAGTATCGACCCAGGTCAGCCTGTGCAGTCCGCGCAGGCTGACCTGGGACGAAACATTTCGCTATTGGTCAATTTTTTGTATGTCTAAAGACCAGTCTACCTCGTGATTCGGTCAGTTGCAAAAAAGGGGGCTATTAGTATCCATAATTTAGTGATGGCTTGATTAGTACACTGCATTACGGAGATGCATTAAGCCCCCTTTTGCCAGATCATGACTCAATTACGACCTGCTTGGTATAATGCATTGCGGGGATGGAGTAAACCCCATTTTGCCACAGCACCGCTCATAGACTTGGTGCTGAAAGTGTTACAGTGAAAACTGGATAAATCAATAAAGGCTTGCAAGCCTGATAATTCATTGTTACAATTATTATTACCGCCCGTCCGATGGAGTTACCTCTCTGTGAGCACTCTTGTGTATTTCATTTATGGTGAGAAAATGGACAAGTCTCGCGGAACGTACACGGTAGCTATATAGCAAAACCCAAATCATTAACTAACCCATAACGGGAATAGAAAATGAGAAATGAAAGCCATTATACACTTAGAAAACACTGCATCGCAATGTAAAGATACCTGCGTTTGATTGTACTTCATATATGATGCCATTGATTTTTGTTAAAGTGTGGTCCCGGTAGCAGGTCTGAACGCCCCTTTAACTTGAGGAGTTCCACTAAAGGAAATAAAAAGTATAGTGTACAGTTCCGCATTTGTATAAGGTCCCTTCCTTATTGCAAATAAGTTTGCAATGAAATCTATTACAGGTATCAGGATTGTCTGCAGTGATAGGAAACCAGCTATCAGGTTTGCAAAGTTTACAACCATGGCTATTGACACTGGTTCTCTGCCTGATCGTCACAGCGTGTACGGAAGTCACAAGTAATACGGCTACAACAGCTCTTATACTGCCCATTATCTCAAACTTGGTACGTATCCTATATTTGTCACATAACCTCCCTTGTTTTTAGGGTAATATACCCATGACTAATTTTCTTATCTCACACACGTTTGCGATAAGCATTGTGACGTCATGTGTGACATCATTTCAATTCTTTCAAAGAATTGAACCGGGTTTCATTCATAGAAGTTACCACGTGTTTAAGTAATGCTTTGCATATTCTGACCTATAACTCGCGAGATACCATTATGTAATAAAAAGAATCTAAAACTGGTTGACTTTTGAGGTAAAATTGTATTAAATCGTCTTTGTCCACAAAATTGTTATTAAACGAGCCTCTGGCGTGCTTGATAACGATTTCCTAGACTCGTGTAATAACATCTTATCTCAAAAACCAACTTATGTCAGATCCTATATGCAACATTGTAAGAAAATACATATATGTACCTTAGACGCGAACGGTTTAAATGACATTGTAATTATCTGGAGTGTTCGGGCACTAGCTATCAGGTTCATACATTTGAAAACAATAGTCATGAAGTGATACCCGTAGTATTTCCTGTAACCGTCCGATAGACAAACGCAATACCCGATTTACAATTTACTGATACAGGATATTGTAACGATATCTTTCGTTGGATAAGCTAGTTTAGCCAATCGGTCTATCTTGAATGACACACATCTGTGCGTTGTGGAAAAGGAAAATATGTTGTTAACCAGAGTTTTTTTCCTTTTCCAATAATGTTTTAAGAACACCTTTCTCTCAAGACTCATAAATACGGGATCATTTAGTAAAGACAAACACCTTGCCTTTCTGTATTACTTTAAGAACTATCAACACTTTATACGGTTTAACACATTTGCATTCTACTTTCAAAACACTTAAAAATGTTGATGGGTACAAAATCTGTGATCAATATCATATCAATGAAAATGATATCTTTTTAAATAATAAAGAAAAGCGAAGTACCAAAAGCGATTGCTCTTAAGAGCATCGAGACACTAACAAGTTCATTAAGAGCATCGAGGCACTAACAAGTTCATTAAGAGCATCGAGGCACAAACAAGTTCATTAAGAGCATCCAGGCACTAACAAGTTCATTAAGAGCATCGAAGCACTAACAAGTTCATTAAGAGCATCGAAGCACTAACAAGTTCATTAAGAGCATCGAAGCACTAACAATTCACTCTTAACCCTTTACAACACAATCCCGAGTTTTAACGACACTGACAAAGAAGCCTTCGAAACAGATCGTGGAAAAAGGAGAAAATGCTGGTATTCAGCATTTTCTCCTTTTTCCACTATGTTTTCTACATTGTCAGAGATGAAACAAATAATTTGAACCCCATATAGTTGGTCGTCTGCGAAGGATATCAATATGTGCGACCCTAAAATATTGTCGTGCGCTAAAGAGTTAAGCCATATATTTTAAGTGATGAGTCAAATTCAACCACTGACTGGAGTTATTTAATGTTTGAACAAACGAATCTTGAACAAATTTCCTTTGAGTCGATTTCTCTTACAGGCTATTGCTCTAGAACTTGATCCAATTTATCTTATGATGCCCGCCACGTTTGCAGCCTCGTTTGCATTCATGCTTCCGGTTGCTACGCCCCCAAACGCCGTCGTGTTCTCCAGTGGACACGTCCGGGTAATTGATATGGTACGTACAACCATTATGTGTTATGGCGCATAAGAGACCTTAACCCTTTCCCAAACGACAAATTTTGGACTGGTCCAAATTGAAAAAGTTTGCAGACGACAATTTTAAATTTGATGAAAATGGTAGAAAGTTCTCAAAGAGGGTAGAAAACACTGTGGGAAAAGGAGAAATTGCTCGTTACGAGCAATTTCTCCTTTTCCCACAGTGTTTTCAAAAGACTTGTACTGCAGACACGTGAAAACCAGGGCTTGTTTGGGAAAGGGTTAAAGCAGTACAGATTTAGATTTTGACACAATTTTAGACGAAAAATTTGATATCTTGTTTAGTAAGGATGTGACTGTCAAAAGTGACTGGAACCGTGACCAAACGCACCTTACAATAATCGCAATACTCTTTACTGGTATTGACAATAAATATGAGCTATGCCCTGGGGAAAGGGGGTTTAATGCATCTACGTATTACATGATATCATTCAAGCCATCCCATAAGTATGGATCAATGACAAGTAGCAAAAAGTATCGGCCCAGGTCATCCTGCGTGGACTGCGCGGGCTCACCTGGGTCGATACTTTTCGCAGGTGCATTAAGCCCCCTTTTCACAGAGCATGGCTCATTTGTTTTCTAAGAACAGAGTAGTTTGCATTTATCTGCCTTTGGTTTTTTCTTAAAAAAAAGAAAAATATGATTTTGAAAATGTCCTTGTAAATGATGAATTATTCAAATCTAAACACAGATTTTATACATCAATACATATAAAGAATATGGCAAAAGGAGAAATTGCCCTTGAATGGCCATTCCTCCTTCTGTCAAAATGCTTAGAAAAAGTCGTCGATTGTAAAGCAAAAATGTGTGTGAGCTGCGCTCTGGCAAAAAGGGGAATAATGGATCTCCGTAATGTATCAAGCAAGTCATCACATGACTCTGAACGCAGAGAATACATTTTATTGAAGGCCCAATAGCGGTAAAAAAAAAACTATGCAGGTGTTAAAATGCATTTTAATTTAAATCATACTATTTAAAAGTATGGAAAATATTGTGAAGATGACAATCTGTTCTTGTGTGGTTGGTCTAAGTGTGAGTCGCTGGCAGAAAATGAATTGTAAAATCGGACAGAACGTAAACAAAAGATAGATTGACCTGGCAACTTTTAACCTAGTTATGAAATTAATTTCTCTGCCAGCGACTAACACTTAAACCAGCAGTACAATAATAGATTGTCATCTTCACAATGATTTCCATAGTTTTAAACAGTATGATTTAAATTTGAATGCATTTTAACACCCGCTTTGTTTACTTTTGGCAGTTATTGTTCCTTTAACCCTTTATCACACAATCCCGACTTTTAACGACCCTAAGGAAGAAAGCTTTTGAAAACATTGTAAGAAAAGGAGAAAATGCTGGTAACCAGCATTTTCTCCTTTTCCCACAATGTTTTCTACCCCATCAAAGAGAGAGATCATCAGTTTAACAAATTTTAATTTGTCATCTGCAAATGCTTTCAATTTGGTCCAGTCCAAAATTTTATCGTTTGGTAAAGAGTTAATGAACCGACTGGATCATAAGGCAGACTGGTCCTTTGACATGCAGAAATTGACGAATATCAAATAGTTTCTACCTTGGTGGATACTTTTTGCAGATTCATTAACCCCCTTTTCACTGAGCATGGCCCACATGAGCTGTATATAAAAACAAATATATCACATGTATTACAGGTGAAGGCCGGAGCTGTGTTGAACTTCATTGCTGTGCTAGTACTTCTGCTTATGAACGAGACTCTGGGAAAAGTTGTATTTTAATCCCTCACGAAATTAAAACTGGACGGTTACATTCAATAGAAGGGAGAATTTTTGGTGTTTAAAAATGGGTCATGCCTTCTATTTTGATGAGATCCGATATATAGCGTCATCGTACTGATTTGAAACCCGACCCAACATAATCTGTGAGCGTTATCAATCACGTGACATTCCCACAAGCCTATGCAAATCTTGATTCGAAAATTCCTTGAGAGATTACGTATCCCAGTAAACAAAATACCACTATTTTTTCTTGACGCTTTGCCAGCAATTGCCTCACTAAATTTATTGACAAAACGTTTGTTAAAGACTAATAAAACAAGTTGGTTCTTTAAAAAAAAAAGCCAGGAGAGGTCAGCATCATTATTTTCAAATAGTTTATTGGCTTTAAATTTCGGTATATTTCGCAACATGTAAACAGACAAATAAGGCATTATATGATTGCCGCTGCATAGAAACCTCTTATGCATTACATGACAGACACGGGACCTTCCCGCGTTTTCAAGTCGCGTGATCTTTTCACGCGATGTTCTTTGTCTTCTTTAACGAAATTCTTTTTTTCCCCCGCATAGATTTATCTGTTTAATGAGGAATTACAACTATTGAAGCGGTTATTTTGTACTGAAGATAATGACTGTAATTGAAGCTATCCTTTGAATAGAAATAATGAATAACTGAAACTATCCTTTGAGGTTATGCGGAATTAACTCCCTTAGTTTTAATTTCCTTTTTTTTTTGAAAAGATGAATGATGGAAGAGCAAATAAAAGAAGAAAATATCGAAAATAATCTTGGTTTTTGTATCGACCGCCGAAAAACACTTGCAAATCAAATCAATACAAAAATTCTTTTTTTTTTTTGAAATCCGTCACATAAAAACAAAACACGTCTATTTCCTATTTCATTTTTTTGAAGTCGGTTTATTTATAAAACCATGACGACTCAGACTGTGTATCAGGACAATTTCGCAAAAAAAAAAAAGTGGATTTAGATTGCAATTTCTGAGGCAGTCTGCCTTTTAAACTCACCACTTACCTTTAACGTTACCTTTAAACCTGAAAGCGCCTTTCACGACAATAGTTGCATATGCGTGCACAAAACGTGCAGCCTGATCCTTGATCTATACTGTCCGCTTTGCTGAAATTCTATAGACCGAACCGACCATGAAATTACAATTTCCTGGGTCATATCTCTAGGTTGCAAGTATCTGATATGTTTATTTTGCGCTCTATGGGTTAACTTTTTTAGGAGGTTAAGGGTCAAGATTGAACCAACTTTGAGCTACGCAGTGACTCATTCGGTAAACCTCTGGTTATCCCTTGATCAAGTACCTCGGCTGTATCACGTAGCTTGATGTGCACCTACGCGGTACATTGCTTCGCCGGAAATACACCGCTTTACAGTTCTGAAATCGAAATACTCCACATAGAAAAAGAAAACACTAGTAACAATTTTCTATCAGAATACTTCTAAATACATTTCTGTTGACAAAAAGTTTGTTACATTTATTTTCTAACTTGGTCTATTAATTCCGTAGGCATTTTTCTGCGACAGGTTGCTTATCACCATGGCTGTTGTTGCAGTTGCAAATGGATTTACATGGACGCCGCCATGTTTAAGATCACGTGACTGGCAGTATATCAAAATGGAAATCCTTTGATTAGGACGAGGTCGTTGTCTGCGCATGTCAATATTCTTCGAGAGTAGACTGTCTGCTCTTTATATTCTTCTAGGTGGCATTTTCCAAACACATACCTATCTAATGTGGGCATTCTGGGTACAGGACCGGACTACTTTTCAAGGCTGTAATCAATGCAGTGAATTTCAAAGATAAAATATACGTGAACGCTACCTAGTACGATTCATCCAGCCATGGTTAGCTAACACATAACCTATGCACCAGCCTTTTATAAACATAGCCCCTATAAGCTTGGGAAAATGCCCCGGTATAAGCCCAGCAGGGTGGGGACGTTATTTTTGTTTTCATACTTTTGTTGCCATATTTTTATTTTTATAGCTAACCATGGCTGGATGAATCGTACAAGGTAGGTTTTAGTGAGTAAACGTATATTCTATTTTGATTGCCGCCTTCAAAAGTAGTCCGGTTTTTTACCCATATTGAAAAATGCCACATAGCAGAAGATAATGCTGCAGACGAGGCTAGATGTAGGTACGGAACTGGCCGAGTTGTGACGAGTGGGACATGAGTAAAACCGAATTAAGACGCTGAAGTATTTTGTGTCCCAGTGACTGATTTGTGTGACACAATCACACGTCTTCGGTCGGCACAGATCTGTCCTCTTTACAGGATGAAGGTATCCTAATTTGAATGAATTTGTCGGTTTGTGTTTACATCTTTTCAAATTTAACCCTTTACCGCATAATCCTGACTTTAAACGACCCCTGAGATTTCAAGAAAGCTGTTGAAAACGTGGTGGGAAATGGAGAAAATGCTGATATCCTTTTCCTACAATGTTTTCTACCTTTCTCAAAACAAATTTCAAATTGTGAATCATATTTATTTTTCCGTGGGCAAATGTTTTAACTTTGGACAAGTCTAAAATTTTGTCGTATGTTGAAGAGTTTAGTAAATCATCGTTCTAATGTGATCTGTCTGAACTATGTCACGCTCGAAGTACCTGACTAGATAATGTTACATTGAATAATGTATGCAAAAAGAGGCTATGTACCTTGCTTTTCTGTATACCGATAGCTCCTTTTCTGTTCAGGCTGTATATATCACTGTCACCGATATATTGTATGCAGCCTCTCTTTTACAAGTTCACATGTACTTAAAACGTTATTCGGTCTTTCATCGTTCAACTTTATCCCTTTATCGTACAATCCCGAGTTTGAACGACCCCGAAGAAGGTGGCTTTTGAAAACAGTATGAGAAAAAGAGAAAATGCTGCTTGCCAGCATTTTCTTCTTTTCCCACAATGTTTTCTACCCTATCAAAACCAGAAATCGTCATTTGAGCTGGAGTTAAGTTGTCGCATGCAAATGCTTTCAACCTGGTCGGGTCCAATTTTTTTTTCAATTGGTAAAGAGTTAAAAAAATAAATAAAACGAAATTAGACTTTACTTGTAACGAGCAAGTTTCTTGACCAAACAATTACGATTTTTTACGACCCCGCGAGGGGGGAGGGGGGGGGGGCACTTTTGAAAGCGTTGTGGGAAAAGCGTTGTGGGAAAAGCAGAAGATGCTGATTTTCTATATTTCCCACATTTTGTCTTCTATCCTGAGCAGAGAATTTTATCTTTTTTGTACCAATTTCGAATTTGTCGTGTGCAGATGTTATGATTGTGTTAGAGTATTAAATTTGTCTCAAGGATTTCATTATTAATTCGTGATCATAATCCATCGAAATTAATGTTTTCAAAATTTAATGAGTTAAGGCCGACAGGTCAAGTTTAGTGCCTTTTATCTCATACCTGCTAACTCCTGTAGCTCAGTCGGTTCCGTATAAGGCTTTACCCCGGGAGGTTGGGTCGCTTGTTCGATTCCAAACCTCAGCCAAGTTCTTTCTGGGAATCAATGATAGTCATTGCGACAGCATTCACTCCTCTCCCATCGCTAAAAAAATGGTTTCGACTTTGGTTATGTTGGTAAGCAGCCAGTGACTTGGGGACAATATTTTGCGAAGTACTTGTCGGAAAAAAAAAAAGAGAGTTTAAACTCATTATTCTTTACGGGTAGGGTAAGAGTGGGCTCTGGACCACGTTAGTTGGACCAGAATGGACCTGTGACCTATGCCGTTGCACTTGAGTCTCGGTATTGATTATACTACACAGATAGCAGTGCTAGTCCAAAAGCCAGAGGAGAGGTTCCATGCAGCCATTATTCTCACTGAACATGGCCGCTATTGGGGCTGCTCCGGCCTGGTCTAGGGCGCAATCATCTGGGATGGACGCAAATTCTTCGTTACCCTTGACCAAAGCAAACTGACTGTCCTTCGCTATTGAGATGAGGTTCTCGGCCGATATTCACTAACCAAAACAAATATTCTATTTATTTCATGTTTCTAACCACTTTTTTTGTTGGGAATTGCGAAGTACAGGGGAGCTGTCTGTATTTAGTGAGTTTATCCATCGGTAAATTCACTGGTCCAAACGTTGAAATTATCAAACCATAATCCACCATTATTTCCCGATAAACTACCGAAAAGTATGAAATTACATTAATAGTCTGCTTTTCCGGAACGCTCTAAATTGCTAAGTAACGCAATTTCTGATTGGCGAAACAAAACAGACATCGCGTTACTTTCTAAATCTGGAATAAGTTCAAGAATGACATTTTTAGAAAAGTTGGTCAATGCGGACCCCGGATACTCAGGTGAGATGGCGAGATGCGTGATGGGTGTAGTCTTATTTGATCTGTATTCACCAACCTTTTAAAGAACGTTTTTAGTCTCATTCTCCAGAATTTTCAAAATTTAAAAGTAACACAACTTCTGATTGGCTTAACCAAATGGTTCAGCCAATCAGAAGGTGTGTTACTTTCAATTGAAGAGTAAGACTAAGAATGTTCTTAAGAATGGTTGGTGAATACGGACATTGGTGATAATGCCCGTCCCAATACTGCCTACGTTTGGCAAGAGTATCCGCGAATATAGGGTGTCAATTGCAAGTCTGGACAAACCAGTCCGACCCCCTGACCTACATTCCATCGGGCATAATGTTGAATTAGTTGTGGGTTAGAATTTAACCCTATACCAGACAATACCGTGTTTGAACGACCCTGCAGAAGAAGGCGTTTGAAATCATCGTGAGAAAAGGACACAAAGCCGGCCACCATAAAAATTTGTTTTCCTTTTCCTTCAAAGACAAATACTTCCTTTTGAGCTACACTTAATTTTGTCCTCTGCAAATGAGCCGTGCTCTGGCCAAAGGGGTTTTAATGCTTTTCCGAAAAGTATCGACCCTGGTCAGCCTGCGCAGACTGCGCAGGCTGACCTGGGCCGAAACTTTTCGCTGTTGGTCAATTTTCTGTATGTCCAAGGACCAGTCTATCCTATGAATAAGTTGGTTGTTAAAATTGTGGCTATTATGGGTCCATAATTATATGATGACTTACCTGGTATCATGGATCACGGAGATGCATTAAGCCCCCTTTTGCCAGAGCATGGCTTAAATGCTCTCAAGGTTGACAAGTCTTCAAATATTGTCGTCATGTAAAGAGTTAAGCCTATCAGAAGAAGTATCCAGGTGCTTGGTGCTATGCATTCCAAAGAATGGAACGAATTTCCACCTAGGAAAATAAGGATTGGTTGACTGACTGAATGGTGTTTTACGCCACTTGCAAGATTATTTCAGTCATATCTTGGCCGCAGCTCATTTATATAAAGTATTATTCATTTACGGCTAATTTCAGGAAATAGGTCAAAAGCCTGCACACGCAGCTACCGTATGTCAAAAAAATTCTCCATAGTAATTATTTGAAACTGATATAAACGGTGTTCATTAACATTCTGGGTGCTTAGCAAACTCTGGATAGTATATCAACTGTGGTCGGTGTACCAAAGTATTCTGGGTACTTAGCAAGCTCTAGGTAGTATATAAATTGTGGTTCGTGTGCAATAAACCTGAAAGTTTCCAAGTGAGCAGTATTTACTTACAGGTACTAAAAATCTTAAATTATCATTTCATGTGACTAAACTTACGCGGACACTACTGTGTTTTCTCCGGTTCGTGAACATAACCATTTTCGTTGATAAGCTTCTCAGTGCACTTTTGCGGACAGTGTCGATTAAGATCATACTGCACAGAACGTGCTGTCTGATCTTGAATTTCTACGGTACGGAGTGATTTTTTTTTTTTTATGAAGTGAATTCTGAATATTTGATTTTTTTCTTTTGTATTCGCTGGATACAATCGTTATCTTCATTTATCAGGTAACGGGTGGATACCTTTGCTGCTGATCCATACAAAATGAGCATTGCTCTGTGAAAAAGGGGTTTAATGCATTTGCAAAAAGCATTGACCAATATCAGACTGCTCAGTCCGCAGACTGGTATACCTTTGGTATTTCTTTTATAGTCTGCATTTCCAAAGATCATACTACCTCACAATTAAGTTGGTTGTTGGTCAAAAAGATGTTTTTAAATGGATTTATAATTTGTATGAGGACTTCCTTGATAAAATGCATCACGAAGATGCATTAAGCCTCTATTTACCAGAGCATGTCTCAAATGTTTCATTTTTTTTGTCCGATTTACAATTTCACGTTAATTTAACCATATCTTCAGGTCAAAAATTAAATTCAAGTAGCGGACAATGTAGATTCAGATCAGATTACACGTTCTGTGCACTCTGATCTTCATCTCCATTGTCTGGGCAAGCTAGTTTTGTCTCCCAACTTCATTGTTAAAGGGTTTAATTTCAGCTTGCTGATTACTGTCTAAAAAATGTGTCAAAGAATGATAGCAGTTTTTTTTTTCATTTTGTAGACAAAGCTTTGACCTACATTATTGAATTTCAGTGGGGATTCGGTGAAAACAGTCCTTAAAGAACTTTGTAATAATAATAATAATAATAATGATAAATTAACTATTTTATATGGAGATAAATAAGATATCCCGATTTAACAGTACAAACGTACCGTAACATTGACATTTATTATTATTATTATTATTGTTATTATTATTAGTGACAAAAAAGCAATGTCAATTTCAGTTATGATTTAGTATTAAGGTCTAACCTTAAATTTTTGTGATAAACATATCGATCGGTTAATTTGGTGTTTGGAACAATTCGAATCTCAGAGGAATAAATATACAAAAAATGTCTTGCGTTGAAGTCCAAAAGGATGAGATTATTGACAATGTGAAGGACTATTATGGAAAACAATTAAAATGTACAGCGGACTTAAAAACTCAAGCATGTGTGTCTACCGGATCTAACTTGTCAAAGAGAATCAAGTCGGCCTTGTCCGATCTTCATGACGAAGTGGTGAGCAGGTATGTTTTTTTTTTTCATGTTTTTCCCCCGTTTTCTTTAATTTTTGTTTCGCTTGCGGTTTCTTTTCGGAGAAGGATGGGGGAACGATTGTGTAGTGACCGTGATATGACTTAAATGATGTTAAACGCTTGAAAGAATTCCATAAATAATTCAGTCGTTTTCAACTCGGCGCTTAACAGTATTTAACCCTTAGCGTTATCAAACAATCCTGTGTGTTAAAGCCCCCGAAGAAGAAAGACTACAAAACATTGATGGTAAAAGGAGAAAATGCTGGTAACCGGTATTTTCTCCCCTCTTATCGCAATGTTTCCCCCTCCCCCAAGACAAATCCTATTATTTGATCCACAGTTAGTTTGTCGTCTGCGGTAAACGTTGCTTTTGATTTTCGACAAATCTAAAATTGTGTCGTCTGGTTAAGAGTTAATCTACACGAGGAGTCTGTGCCCGTAACCCAGCGCTCCTAGAGTTTCTCCACTTGAACAACAGACACAGTCAACTAAACTGGTCCTCGTTGTAGATTAACATATTGCAACTGATACAGGCTATTGTGTCGTTGCTTTTCATTGGGCTACGTGAATATCGCAGAAAAGCCGATCAGAGCAACTTACACATTCCAGTTTGGCTTTAAAGTTCGCACGGCGATTTTTGCACAATTTGAAATTCGTAATCGAAAATAAAAGAATATCAGCAGAAATAAACTTTAAAATGTGATACCAAAAATACAATTCACTTATTCGTGAGGTCAAAAATGTCGGAATATCTACTGCTCAGGACCTCCCCTGAATCTCTATTAGTCTCGTGCCATGGCTGTCCTGAAAATATACGGGCAGAATTCTACCCGTTTTCAGTAGCCCTATACACTTGCTATATCAGGAAAGGTAACCAATCTAACAGTCAACAAGCTATTGTCGCACCACTACGAACTGCTTCCTGGTCGTGGTGGTCAAACGAATCACATTTGATTTGTCGTCTGCAAATGCTTTCAATTTGGAGAATTCTAAATACATTGTATGTCCCCGAAGGCGATGTTAGTTTTTGATTCGTCGCCTCCGGTGCGGTGCACAGTAAATGCCCAAATAAGAAAAGAAGCACGGCAAACGTCTCATTATTGAGACTAGGGTCAACACATTTCCAATCAACCGACGATTTTCCCCACTTTTGAGCAGACTACTTTGGAAAGCATTGTGGGAAAAGGATAAAATTTAATTTGCTCGTGACGAGAAGTATTTCTCCTTTTGCCTACTTTCTTTTGGTCGTGCATTTACCCATAACCTGCTAAATAAGTGACATGCAACTTTCAAGCCAATAGTGAAAACCGAAATTTTGCTATTTCAAAGATATTTTAGGAGGACAAATATCTCTTATCTATCGGACAGTGTAGATCAAAGATCAGGCTGCACGTTCTGTGCAGTCTGATCTTGATCTATACTGACCGCAAATGGTCCTTGAATCGCGCTTAGCAGCATGAGGCTTAAACTATGTCTTATTGGTCAATTTTAAGTGGGAAAGCAGCCAGTGGCTTCGGAGTTGGAAGATTATTGTGCTAAGCACTGGTAAAAGAAAACTCTAGGAAAGCATGGATAGCTGCACTGGCCGTCGCGATTTAACTGAAATGCTGTTGAAAATGGCGTTTGAAACCAAACAAATAGACCACGTTTCGATGGGATGCTTTAACTCTTTGCCAAATAAAATTCTAGACAAAGTTACAGCATTTGCAGACGAAAATAAACGTGACTCAAATTATTGGATTTTTAGAGGGTGAATACACTGCGGGAAAAGAAAATAAAATAAAACGAGTACTAGCATTTTCTCCATATCCTTTAGTTTGATTTACTTAGTAGCATAACCCTTTGCCCCACGACGTAATTGTAGACTTGCCCAAATTGAAAGCGTTAGCAGACGACAATCTGAATGTTACTCAAATGATGGAGTTTGTCTTTGATATGGTAGAAAACATTGTGGGAAAAGGAGAAAATGCTGGTTACCAGCATTTTCTCCTTTTCCCACAATGTTTTCAAAGGATTCTTTCTAAGGGTCGTTAAAAGGCGGCGTTGTGTGGTAAAGGGTTAAGGGTTACAATTCTTCTCTGCTACAAAATTATTACGGTTGGCATGCGCGGTAAATGGGCGGGCAGGTGGGGAAAATAGCGTGATAACACAAGTGTGTTTAAATATGTAACACAATTTCGCTAACTTGGTCTGACCCAACCTACGTGTATGTAGGATTAAGTGTATGTATGCATGCGTGTCAAGTTTGTGTGCATAATGGGGGAGGATGCGAGGATACTGAACTCTGTCAAATATTATTACGGCAAGGAACTGACGTGCACGTCGGATCTTAAAACACCGGAATGTATTTCGTCCGAGGTTGACATGACGAAGTCGATAAAATCAGCGCTGTCTGCAGTTCACGATGAAGTAGCTAATAGGTACTACCGATTTTTTAGATGGGGTCCTGTATGGCTAAGTGGTATAGCGTAGGACTCGTAACCAGTAGGTCTCAGGTTTGAGCCTCGATGGAAGCACTTGGTTTTTCGTAGGAGTGTCCTTGAGCAAGACACTTCAGAGCCCTAGCCTATTTCTAGTCAAACCTAGGACAAACATGAATAAGTGAGCTGTCGCTGTGATATGACTGAAAGATTCTAAAGTGGCATAAAACACAAATCAATCAATTAGTCAATTAATCAAGCAGTGTTTAGCTCTGCAGGCCCAATGCCGGAAGATCTAAGGTCATAGCGAGATTTCGGTCTGTCCGTATGTTTGTACGTTGATACCTTACCCAAAACAAACGATTTTTTCATCCTCCAGCAGACAACATTTGAAAGCATTGTGGCAAAAGGAGACATTGCTCGTAACGAGCAATGTCTCCCTTTGCCACAATGTTTTTACATATGGTTATTCATAAGCATTAATTCATTTTTGATTTTGCTGATTTTACAAGGATGTTTTAAAAGATTCTGCAGGGGAAAAATTCATCTGCGCCGGGCTTGGGCGCTTGCCCGAGGCCACGCTAAAGTGACTAGCAAAACAAGAAATATCTTCTAAAATAGATGGCGTGAATTTACTTGCAAATAGGCCTGCAGGGCCACTGCTAGTTTCGTTTTAACTTTTAGGCTGCAAAGCGCGACTCAAGGACCTTTTGCGGACAGTGCAGATCAAGATCAGACTGCACAGAAAGTGCACTCTGATCTTGGATCTACACTGTCCGATAAAGAAATATTTTTCCTCCAAATACCAAATACCTCCAAATACCTCTGAAATAGCAAAATTTTGTTTTTTATTATCAGCTTGAATTTTTAATTTCACTTATCTAGAAGAATAAGGATTAATGAACAAATTTCACTAACTTTTTGCTCAGCCCTCGTATAATGTAGTCTGTATTAAAGGATATAGGTTATCACCTGTAAGACTTGCCTAACGCGAAACGAAACTTGGTTAGATGACACTTAAGTGACACATTATCGTCATTGAAGTATACCTGGGTAAACAATTACCGAAAGGTCAGACTTACAGAATAGCGGTCATGCTTTGCTGGTATGGTTTTTATTTGGCCGTCGGACAAAAACAATCTTTGAGACATGCTCTGGCAAAAGGGGCGTTTAAAGCATCTCTGTCATGAATTATACCAGGCAAGTAATGACGTAATGATGGATCCGTATAACCCATTTTGTCAAACAACCAGCTGAATCATGAGGTAGAATGGTCATTTGACATTCAGAAAATTTACCAAAAACAAAAAAGTGTCGATCCAGGTCATCGCAGGCTATCTTCGCAAGCCAAGGATATTAAGGTAGTACCCTTGGCCGCTCGCCTCTTTAAAAATCGAAACTCCCGCTGCGCCATTTTATTGGATGCGATCAAAACCCATCCCGTCCAATCAAACCATCCGTAACAAGAAATCTTCCGCGAAACAGAAAACAATAATGGCGGCGCCCGTCAAAAACGAATGTTGTCGTGTTTGTGACGAAAATTTGCCAAAAAAGAGTAGACGATCGATATTTAATGAGTTTTTTATAGTTCATGATCAATTATGTGAAATATTAGGACGGGTTCCACAGCCAAATAATTGCGAATAATCGTATGTCTGATTAATTTCAGAAAATTGTGATGAATCCGAAAGCGCAGCCATATTTGATGCATAGCCTGACAAATTTTATTACGAGCATTTTGATTGGTCAGAAATTACATCAGCAAAGGTTACGCAACTCGTGATATTATATAGGTGGCGCAGCGGGGGTTTCAATTTTTAAAGAGGCGAGCGGCCAAGGGTAAGTAACGAACAAAGTGGAGTTAGTATCCTTGGCTTGCGAAGATGCGCGCAGGCTGACATTGGTCGATACTTTTTGCAAATTTTTTAAATCCCCCTTTTTTCACAGGCTGACCTGCGTTGAAAATTTTTGCGTTTGGTAATTTTTTCTGCACTTTGAAAGACATTCTCTTTCAGGATTCAGTCACTTGTCAGACAAAGTGGATTTTATGGATTCATAATTATGTGATGACTTGCTTGGTATAATGCATCACACAGCTGCATTAAATTCGCTTTTGCCAGAGCTTGGCTCAGATTATCAGTAGGCCTATCTGTTTTAGGTACTATGGCTGCGGTCTTATCATTCCGGAAAAGCTGGAAGGAATGAAAGTCCTTGACCTTGGCAGTGGAAGTGGGCGGGACTGTTTCGCGATAAGCAAATTGGTTGGACCAGATGGACAGGTGACTGGAATTGATATGACAGATGAGCAGGTACTCTTGTGAGACATGTTTGTGGGAAAAAGTACATTTGGGGTAAAGTGTCGGCTTTTCACACCAGAGATGCTGGTTTTTGTCTTTGGAATGGCCAACACCATGGAATAAGTACTTGTTAGGTATCAAGGAAACAGTCATGGAGAGTGATGAAGTTTTTGAACTTGTATCACAATCGATGTAAGCTAAAGATTTAAATTCTAACATGACACGTAAATTCGGCTCTATAAACACTGTGCAACGGAAGCGTCTGCGTGGTAAAATCGACGTCATTCTATTTTCTATGTAAAGTAAGAATTAATCCGCATCCGCTTTTGTATACTAAGTATGAACTTGTTTTCCTTTTATCAAGAGTTGTTCATGTTAGAATTGAAATAATCTTCTTTCTATCGTTGTTTATCGCTCAGTAAACCACGGTTGTGAGTTATGAGCTCGGGCTATCTCACTCGTGGATTATTTATTGTGCCTCGTAACTCACAACCGTAGTTTATTGAACGATAAACCACGATAGAAAGAAGATTATTTCATAATTAACTTCTAGTAAGGTCGATTCCCGGAGCTTGTCCATACGGGTCTAGCCGGACGGGGTTTAGATTGATTTCACTACGTTTGTCTTAATACTTGTCTTTTTGTCTGTATATCGCGCCATCTTCACAAAAACAAAAAAGAAAAATGCACTTAAATTTCCCCACAGAAATGGACTTTCTAGTTCTTGTCTCGTAGTCTTGCTTATTACATTTTCAACGATAATGCAACGATACGTATACAATAGGTGATTACTGGGGGACACTGGATGACCTCAAATGTCGTATTTTTGCGACCATGGAGAAAAGGGCTTTTGAAACCATCGATGGAAAAGGATAAACCATTATCTTCTCGGATCTACACTTTCTGAAAGCACTTAACAATCCGATCGAACCTGCCTTAAAATTGCTACTTGTCAGAAACCAACAGATAATATCCACTGGTACTTCATTTATTCAGCTTTGTGAGAGTTTATTTACTTTGTTTGCACACCTACGAGGAGTGTTCAAATATGGATGCATCTAAGCACCTAAAATGTGATTCTTTATAGGTTGCACTGAAATTTTTATTTTGTTCCTGAAAAATATTCAACCAAAAATTTTCGACCAGAAAGGTAATTTTTTTTAGCTTTTGAAACAAAAAGAAGTGCCAAAGGGCAAGGTCAGGTGAATATGGACGGTAGGGTAGCACAACGGCTTTTTCCTGCTTCAGAAAGTCTTGCACCTTGTACAAAACACAATGACTGAAACTGATGGTTTACACTTGTTGAAATAGAGATGACAGGAAAAGAATTCCAGTGTCTTCATAGTATACCCAAAAAAGACTATGAAAATGTCCCCAAAGATGGGATTCGGAGACTGAAACTTTGTATATCTATTGGATGTGAATACTTTGAGGGAACAAAATAAAAAAAAAAAATGACTAAAACCTACGAAGAATCAAATTTTAGGTGTTTCATATTTAAACACTCCTCGTAATAACTACTGTCCTTTGATTATTTGTAGCTAGCAGTGGCAAACAAATACATTCAGTATCACACACAGAAGTTCGGATACAAGACGGAAAATGTGACCTTTGTAAAAGGTTACATTGAAAAGTTAACAGAAGCTGGAATTCAACCTGACACCACAGACATCATCGTGTAAATATGGCTTTTATTATTTTTTTTAGCGTAGCTGTATCACTCTTCGCTACTGGTCAATGTTCTGTAAGTCAAATATACCTCATGATTCACTAGGCTGTTATACAAAACGGATTTTAGGGATAAATAATACTGTCATGGCTAGAAGGCCATGATGCATCATGGAGATGCATTAAGCCGTCCTTTTCAGAGCATGGCTCAAATTATGAAAACACCGTGAAGTGACAAGGAGCAAATAGACACATTGTCTGGTATTTAAGGTTATAGAGGGTGAAGAAACCAAACACCTGTAACCCGAGTTGGATAATGAAACAACTTAAAATATGAGTTTCGAGGTACATACCTTTCGACGTGAGTTTATTTTTGTTTATCTTTGTATCTAAACATCAAATGCAACCTAGTAAAGAAAATTAAAATAATTTCGAATTAAACAACGTTCAAAGAATATTGCATATATCCAAAAAGGTCATTGTAAATCACCTGACAGATTGAAACTAGTAGTTTCAGGCTGAAAAGCCTTCATAAACTATGATATGAAGTGGTCTTCCATGGTTTAGTGGTTGGATGTTGCATAAGAAATCCAGAAGTCCCTATTTTGATCCTTAACCGATGCACTCGGTTTTTCATAATGTATTGGGGGAAGACGATTCAGAAAGTTAGCTTAGTAATCTTGAAATACAGAGAACAAAGATGTAGCAGTGATCTGCCTGAAACAGTGTTGATAGTGGATGGCGTTAAACACCCTTAAACTGCTGAGTTATAAAAAAGAATTATAGGAGTTGATCGAAATGATGACATAGAGGATTTTTTTTTTTTCGGTGAAGGATCGAAAATTATTTAATCGAGTGAATATCATCGGATATATTTTCACGAGCCACTCGTGAAAATATTACCGATGATGTTCACAAGATGGAATAAATTTCGATCTTTTACAAAAAAAAATTAATCTTCCATTTATTTCATGCTTCTAACCCCCTTTTTGGTGGACTTTCATTAGAATCTAGCACAGTTGATTTCGGTAATTCCCTGTGGCGTACGCCCTCACATAACAACACATTACGCATTACGTAAAGCGCGAGAAATATAAGGTAAATGCGCGTAAATTACGTCATATTTCCTTCCGGTTGATTGGCGCGCGCTGTTTACCTAGGTAACTAGTGCGGGGGAACTACTGTTTCCGCCTTTAATTGAAGAACTAGAAAATATGAAATCGGTATTTTCACTGGTCGTAACCATGAAATATCAAACCATAATCCACCATTATTTCTCGATATACTACCGGAAAGCATGAAATGATACTTATTATTGTTATGTCTCTTCTGGTCACAATGAAGTTATGGTAGACACGTGCTAAACATCAAACACTTTCTGTTGTTTGTCCAGGTCGAATTGTGTGATTAACCTGTCCCCGGATAAACGTGCTGTTTTAAGTGAGGCGTACAGAGCTCTCAAGGTAAGTTTTGCAACCTTGTTTTCATGGTGATCTCCTTTATCTTGGCCCGTATTCACCAACCATTCTTAAGAACGCTCTTAGTCTTATACTGCAGAGTTTTCGAAATTTGAAAGTAAGGCAACTTCTGATTGTTGCCAATCAGAAGTTATGTTACTTTCAAATTTCGAAAACTCTGCAGTATAAGACTAAGAACCTCACTTTTCTAAATTGAAAGTAACACAACTTCAAATCGGCTAAACCAAATGGTTTAGCCAATCAAAAGTTGTGTTACTTTCAAATTAGAAAATCTTGGAGAATAAGTCCTAAGAATGCTCTTAAGAATGGTTGGTGAATACGGACCCTGGTGTCGGATTCAGCGGGCATGAGTCCGATGCATCACTCCATTTGAAGCTCTTGGGACAAGTTTGCTGCTCAAGCATTTCGATTCCTTGAACTCAGGCGTACCATTGTTTCGACGAAGGTTATATGGGAAAGCAGCCAGTGGCTTGGAAAGAATATTGTGTGTTGTACTGGTAAAAGAAACTCCAGGAAAGCATGGATAGGTGCACTGGGCGCCGCGATATAACTGAAATAATGTTGAAAACGGCCATAAACACCATACAGTGAACTCGGGCTTATGAAGTAAAATGGGCATAAAACTATGACTCTGTCCAATTCCTTTCCTATTTTTACGTCCGTTTTCTTATCCCGTTTATCTTTATACTTCTTCTTTCCCATTTTTCCTCCTTTCAACTCCTCTTTTCCAATTCGTTTCACCTCTCTACTCCTCCTTTCCTACGTTTTTTCCATATTTCTTCACCTCTACCATTCCATTCCTTTCCACTTTTCTTCGCTTCCTCTCATATGCCTTTCCTTTTATCTACAGCCCTCTCGATACTTTCTACCACCGTCTTATTCGTTCTTATCCGTTTTCTGCTTTTTCCATCTTGTTGACTGTTATTATCTCTTTTTGGCCTGTACGTCTCTTTTCGTCAGCTTTTATGCCACACTCTCTCGTAATGTTGTCCTATTTAACAGACTTTGCGTTCTTTTCAGACTGTGATAGTAAACCCTTCCACTATCACTATATACAGGTATATATTTCTTCATGTCATTAGTTATGCTTCACGATTGTTACTGAAGCTGTAACAAAGACTTTTATAACTGCAGTCATCATAATTTCGTTTATTTTTCTCTATTGTCGTTATCATTATTTAGGTCGGAGGGGAACTGTACTTTAGTGATGTTTATGCAGATCGAGTATTATCAGATGAGATCAGAAAGCACGAGGTCCTCTGGGGTATGTTTTTCGAAATATTATATTTGAGCCATACTCTGCTAAAAGGAGGCTTAATGCATCTGCGAAAAGTATCGACCCATGTCAACCTGCGCAGTCCGCGCAGGCTGACCTGCTGGACCAAAACTTTCCGTTACTGGCCATATTTCTGTATGTCCAAGGACCAGTCTACCTCATGATTAAGTCGGCTGTTAAAAAAAAATGGCTATTATGGATCAATGATTATGCGATGGTTTTATTAGTATAATGCATCGCGGAGATGCATTAAGGCCCCTTTTGCCAGAGCATGGATCATTCAGATCTAAAAAGAATGGAATACAGTATTAATGCTAGTTATTGAGAACTCGGTAATTTGTTACGATCGATCACTCGAGTGGTCTAAGATGCAATTTGCTGTCAAGTTTTTGTCACGTTTAACTAAAAGTCAGATGTTTGGCTGTATAATGAGTAACAGAGTTAACTGTCCTTTTAGAAGTCTTTTACGAAATTGTTTATTCAATTGTGGAAAAAGGACTGGTTTTAGTGAGTAAGAGTGTTAAACTTTGATCATCGAATTTAGAAGCTGCAGAAGCTAAATTGTCCTACTTCTTTGCACAGGGTTGTTTGTAATACATGTATTTACATACTATGTTACTTAGGAAAGAGAATTGTTAGAATAACTTTAAATTACAAAATTTTTCAACCTCTGTAAATATGTATAAGGCTTAAGGTTTATTCTGGTAAATAAGTGAAATAAAACTTTCCAAGCTAATACTAAAAATCCAAATAATGTTATTTTACAGTCATTCTCTGGAGAAAAATTGTCTCCTTACCGGGCAGTGTAGATCAAAGATCAGACTGCACGTTCTGTGCTTATCAGCCTAAGGGTTAACATTGTGTCCTGGTATTTAATAGTTGGATCACATTCGCGTTTCAGGAGAATGTATTTCCGGAGCCCTATGTTGGGAAGAGTTGTACCAGTTTGCGGAAGAAGTCGGGTTTTCTGTCCCGCGCCTCGTCACTGCCTCGCCCATCAACATCGACCGTGAGGATTTCAAACAAGTGTTGGGTTTGTACAAAAGAAACAATTATAAATGCTTTAAGCACTCAAAAGATGAAATCAACTTTCTCATCCAGGAAAGCATGGCAAAGCATTACATTTGAAAGGGTAGATCCAGGATTCCCATGTGCATTCTGATCTTGATTTGTAATATCCACAGAAGGAAGTGTGATTTTGATTCTTTTCATTGCGTACATGCATCTCGTCATGCTTATACCTGTTATTTCGTGTCATAGGTTAAACTCTAATAATTACATATGAGTCTTGTTCTGCAAAACGGAGGTTTAATGCATTAGCAAAGGATATCCACCCCGTGCAGTCCGTGCAGGGATAGGGTCGAAACTTTCCGCTATTGGCCAATTTCTGGTACGTCAGAGGACCAGTCTACCTCGTGATTCATTCAGGTGTTAGACAAAATGGATTGTATGAATCCATACTTATATTATGACTTGCTCGTATAATGCATCATGGAGATGCTTTAAAACTCTTTTACAACAGCGTGGCCCATGTTACTTTCATCATTCCGTGAATTGCAGGAGATGCCAAGTTCGTCTCGGCGACTTATCGACTGTTTAAATTGCCCAAGGAACACGTTGCTGCAAGACAAGCCATCTACAATGGTGGCGTCACAGAATTTGAGGACAAGCTGAAGTTTGACCACCAAACGGAGTTTAAGGTACCTTAACAGATTGAAGAAATTTACTCTCTGTAAGATATTTACTCTACAGAGACAATTTCAGATGCATTTTGCGGACACTTTGCACTTGTGATATAGCCTATGCTACTCTGCTTTTGTCGCTTATGTTTATGCTCGACCTTGGTCTTCCTGGATAATTTTGACAGTCGAGCTCTCCAATGTCCCGTCTTGCCGACCTTTTGTGGAATGAGGTCAACACTCGATCCTATATAACATAGAGAGGAAAGGGTTGTAAGAGTAAAATCTGGTTTTCAATTTTGTATGGCCCTCTCGCAGAAATTCAAGGAACCTCGGTGCCAGTTCTGTTTGCCTCTTGGTCATTCATTTAATTGTGTCACTGGGTGTTTATGAGACGCATTATATCATTTGCATATATTTGTTCATTTCATCCCTTCAAAATATTCTCCATTGACATAAATGCACTTTTCAAATCTGAAAATCCAGTCTGTGAATGCTGCAAAATAGGTTTTTTTTTTTTTGGGGGGGGGGGGGGAATACCCTGCAGACACTGAAACACGACACTTCCCAGGGTACTTTTAGAGTCATATCGACGCCCGGAGAGGGTTTTCTTCAATAAAGGAAAGAGAAAAAAGTTACATGGGCTGAGGTCGGGAAAATAGGATGGGTGGGGAAGCTGTACCACCTTTTCCGTTTCCAGGAAATTCTAAACAATTTCAGAATTATGAGCAGCTGCATTGTCATGAATAAGGCACAGGCCTCTTAATCTGGTTTCAGTAATATAGCCGGTATATATAACTGCACCTATAACTTTCAATAACCTTTGAAAGAATGAACCCATTACAACAAAATTCCGTGCCAGTATTCAGAACAACTTCTTTGCGAAAATACCGTTATTTCCTTGTGATAGGTATGGTCATGCGGTATGCAGGCCCATTAGTGACACTACTAAATGAATGAACCTTGTAGTCTAGTCCAAGTTGGTGGCGTTGAAGATTTACTGGCAGAAAAGAACCGTGGCAGCACATATCACAACTAAGTCCAAAAGTAAAGCTTCGTGATGATTTTTGGATGTGCTTGTTCCATGTCAGATTTTTCGTTTTGTCTTTCCAGTTTTTGCTCTTCATTAAATGAGTCATGCTCTGTGAAAAGGGCGCGTAATGCATCCGCAAAAAGTATCGACCCAGGGCAGCCTGGGCAGTCCGCGCAGGCTGACCTGGGCCGAAACTTTTCGCTATTGGTCAGTTTTCTGTATGTCCAAGGACCAGTCCACCACATGGTTCAGTCGGTAGTTAAAGAAAGTGGCTGTTAAGGATCCATAATTATGTGATAACTTGTTTGGTACAATGCATCATGGCGATGCATGAAGCCCTGTTTTGCTCAAATGTACATCACAGGTATTTTACATGTACCATCTTGTCGTTGCCCATATTGGTCGCAGGTTAAAAGGTAGTCCGCATTTGATTTTGATTAAATCATTCATTAATTTATTTCCTTATTTGTTTGTAATTTCGTAGACTGGTGATGTAAAGGCTCTTGATTCCGAACTGGCAACCATCTTGTTAAACTCACGATTCAAGGAAGAATTTGACTTCGAGCCGGAAAACAAAACTGGAACAAAAGACCTGAACAATGGTCCTTTCCCATCTTCTGTAAGTAACTGTTTTGTTCTAATTTTCATATTAAATAGACAATTCCGGTTTTTGTCCATCCGTCTGTCCATGAATAATGTCGTGTGTATGCATAGCGTAACAGTTGTCTTTTAAATATTTCTTAACATCATCTTAAGGCGTTATTAAATTTTTTCTTCATACGATGACGCGGCATTTCAGATTTAATGATTTAGAAGAATGAGTAAATAAATATGATCAAGACTGACTTCACAGAGGTACCACAAGGTTGAGAAAACATGTCCGATACCTGCCCGGTATTGTTTTGAGATAGTAGTATTGCTAAAGTTGCTTTGAAACTGTAACAGAATTAAAAGGATATCATCAGTCATGTTGTATGAATAATTTGATTTCAAACCGTACGAAGTACTAGTATACAGTTTATTTTCGGTTTCATTTTTGTGGCATTTGTCGAAGACAATGCCACTATGAATTCAATACGGTATTTTGAAAATCATGTTACGTAGTTGGTGCAAAACCGAAGGAAGTAAACCCAATTAAACTAAGTTTTTCTAAGAAAAATAAGTGTTTCGATAGCACTCAGATATATAATTAACAACGGCGTATTAAAATAAACTGGATTGGACCATCGATCATGAGAATATTTCTTTTTTTATTGAAAATACCTATACCCGCTATGGCCTTCTATTGGCGCAATGATATACACAACCTTTGTCTCCTGACCGTGTTCGTCCCAAAACCAGTTCGTCCCTGGGCTCGTTCGTCCCTTTTCTTGTTCGTCCCACATTATTGTTCGATATTTTTCAATTATTAATTCCACACAATGGCTCCCTTGACAGATGCCACACCAGTGCGTTCAACGCTTTGATTTTTTTGTTAATAAGAGGCAATATGTTGTTTTAGATTTCGGCCTTTTTCAAGGCACGGACTAATACCGTTGCTTAAACTGTGGTACTTTTATAAAAGGTTTTTGATGTTTGTTAACTGTACTTCCGTCCTTACTGTTATGTTTTATAAAACGTCTTTGTAGCACTTGATCATGCCATTATTTTTGCCGATATGTTTTATAAATGTTTTTATATAATTTTTTGTGGCTGTGTAGCATATCATATTTCTGGTTGTCATATTTTATATATTGCTTTTTGTAGATATTATCAGACCAGATTTCTGGCTGATCTGTTTCATATAGAGATTTTGTTCTTGTTGATTTTACCTTATTCTCGCTGTTTTGTTTCACAAAATGTGCATTTAAGCTGTTACTTAGCCCAGGTGGCTTATTTGGTAACATACAGGGGGTCGATTGTTTGATTCCGAGTTCGGACAATTCCCTTCCGAGGAATAATGAAGTCAGTTTGATAGGATTAATTCCTATGTTAATTGAAAACTTTACATCTTGTTAATAATATACCTACAAAAAGTATCGACACAGGTCAGCCTGCGCGGTCCGCGCAGGCTGACCTGGGTCGAAACTTCTTGTTTTTGGTCAGTCTTCTGCATGTTAAAGGACCAGTCTACCTCGTGATTCAACCGGTTGTTTGATAAAACGGATCTCATGGATCCATAATCATATAATTGCTTGCTTGGTATAATGCATCTCCATGGTATAATGCATCACGGAGATGCATTATCTCCTCCTTTGCCAGAGCGTCTCATTTTCTTCTTCATTTCTTTTCTTTGCAGAAAGTAGACCCTTTCAAGTACGTAAAATCTGAAGACAAAACTGGAGACAGCATATCTGAAGGCTGCTGCGGGCCCAAAAAATGTTGTTAAAAATATCAAACCAAATGACAAAACACCCCAACATATATATATATAACAAAGACTCGTAAAATATACTAGATGTTGAACTAACACTTTGGGCCGTTTGGGCGACAATTTAGTGGGGGATTCTGGATGGCGTGGCTTAGTGGTTAAGGTATCGGAATTATAATCACGAGTTCCTTGCCACGTGCTTTATAAAACTTAAGTTCATCCTCTATTGAGATTGCCCCCAAACTTTACAATGAGCATGCTCTGTGAAAAGGGGGCTTAATGCATCTGCGAAAAGTTTCAACCCAGGTCAGCCGGCGCGTTTCGCACCGGCTGACCTGGGCCGAAACTTTTGGCTATTGGTCAGTTTTCTTTATGTCAAAGGACCAGTATACCTGATAATACAGTCGGTTGTCAGACATAATAGATTTTATGTGTTCCTAATCATGTGGTGACTTGCTTGGTATAATGCATAAAGCCCCGTTTTCTCAGAGCATGGCTCGGTTTCATTAATGCTTCTTCAAGTAAGACACTAAGAAACAGAGAAGTCCATTTCATATGATGAAGGAAAGAGCAGTTCAAAAAGTTCTGTGAGGAAACTCAATAAAATTCTGTATAATTTTGAAATTTCATACCCAGCTAAGTTGAGCATGAAAAAAATTTTAAGCACCGACTCCGGACTGATCTCCGACTGCGTATGTTGACCTAGTAGTGTCCCTAGCCAAGGCCGCCCGTTCTGAGCCAAAGCCTCGTACTGATGAAACCTGACAACCACGTGAAAATTGATCAGCTACAACTGAGATAAAGTTAAAAATAGAATAAAATACGTTGAAATACATGAAGGAAATTTTTGAGCGACATACTCGTAAAAGTGTTTTCACTCAATTCCCGATACGTGACGGTATTTGAGTTCCTGATGACATTGTTTCTTCCCTCAAAACTATGTTGGTATTACTCCTTAGACATGTCCTGAAGAGACAATTCTAATGAGTTACCACAACATAGGTTGTAGGGAAGAACTGGTATGATATTACTCTTTGAACCAGGAAATACCGCTTTTATCTGAGCCTCGGTCGTGTCTGTGACGAAGAGACCAAGATGAATTAAGTCCTAGGCTACTGAAGCCATAGTATTATATTCTAAGAATTTTTTAATAAAGTTGAAATCTTTTGTTAAGAAGTGAATCAACCCCTTCGACGCCGTAGGCCAAAACAAGGGCTTTTGCGGACAGCATAGATACAAGATCAGACTGCACATTGTGCAGTCTGATCTTGGATCTATAACTGTCCGCTTGTTTAGTTTAGAAAGTCTATAAGATAATATTAGTACATGTTTCTCATGTTCCTAAACATAGAGATAAACAATTTTGCATAGATAACATCATTTATCTAATACATTAAAGCAAACGAGTTCACTAACAGCACTACAGTTTTGTCTTTTTATGTTAAGCCAATTATCAAGGTATTTAAAGAACAAATAGCATAACTGTTCTTTCTGTTCATATGGTGTTTCAATGTCCTTTTCAACATTATATCAGTCATAATACGTCGATCAATACACTGCCTCGGTAAACTTACTTGTGCTCCACACCCAAATCCCGAACAGCCCCACACCTCCCACACACACCCCCCCCCCCCCACACCCCCATTTCTTTACACCCACACACACCCTTCCCCCACATCCCACCTTTCCACACACAGCAGACCTTCTTTGGCGCAAAGCAAAACAAACCACCTTCTTAACCCTTTACCACACAACATAATTTTAGAATAGTCCAAATTGAAAGCATTTGCAGACGACAAAAGAAATGTGGATCAATGACGAACTATGTCCACGAGAGAGTAGAAGTTGCGGGAAAATGAGAAAACGCTGGTTATCAGCATTTCCTCCTTTTTTCACAAAGTTTTCAAAAGCCTTGTTCATCAGGGTCGTTAAAACTAGGCACTGTCCTGCGAAGAATTAAAAAGACCGAACACACTATTCTATGAACAGACATACGGACGTGAAGAGAGCATCGAGGGGTGAACAACGGTAAAATACATTTTTCACCCGAAATATTATTTCCGTCTTGCCGTGAGTATTTTTTAACCTTTTTTAAACCCATTTTTTTCCGAAGAAAGTCCCGTATTTTCATTATCCACCCAATTGTATGCTTTTCGAGAAAGATGTCACGATCCTCGATATCCATGACTACGTCTCTTAGAGTGAGTAAATATGTTAGCTCTTTATACAGTTCTTCAAAGAAAAAAAAAAAACCTTGGTCATCCGAAATAGGCGCCTTGTCTAAATGTAGTTATATTCTTATATGTGCGAGATACTGAGATAAAGAATTTGGGTTTTGTCGGAGGAAAACTTGCCGCATTACTACATGAGCAATCGTATCTAAAAGGGTAAGGTGTCAATATTGCTACCAGCACAATTAGAAGAAAAAATAGAACTTGACAGAATTACACCCCCCCCCCCCCCACACACACACATTTTTTTTTTTTTTTCCAGCGGCTGTTTTTTTTTTTTCATTCAATTCAATTCAGCAATTCAGCCTGTTATTTCTAGGAGCTTTTGTAAATTTTCAATAATTGGAGGTACATGTACCTGTAATTTCTTACCACCTTTGTTATAGAATAGTGGTTCTTTACTTATAAACGATAATTTAAAGAAAGCCAAACTGAAAGATGCGACTCGGCTGAGTTTATGTAATTGTTTTGAATTCTAATAATATAAAATTCTTGAGGCTGCTAGTATAAAAGACTAACTGTTCATTATTATCCATTTCTTATCTTAATGGTACTTTTTCATGCGTCATTTAATTTTATTTTTATTTTCAAAAGTTTTATTTTGAGCTAAGCTTGGTTTTACCGAGAACTTAGATTATATTTTTGATTAATGAAGCAGGATTAATTGTCTATCCTGGGGGACAAGGATACAGACACAGTACCATAAAATTTGTAAAATAATTTGATGTACGACAATGTACAATGCATGGATCCGTGAGAATCGACATCTAGCCAATCAGATCATTGCATTTATTTCGCCTGTAGGGTTGCGTTGTTATCTATTATTTTGGTTTCCAAATAACCGACAGTTAACGTTTGAGAGGTGCGGTAGCTATTATTTGTTTCATGCATAAAACACTCGCCAGTCAGAAAAAAAGGTTACATATATGCTTGAAGAACATCCGATTTATCCAGGGAAGACAAATTCAATCAAGAATGGCAATGAAACATGTGCAAAGAATTTCAATAGCGCTGGACATAATGAATTCATGCAAATTTTCCTCAGATAGAGGTGGTAATCAAATTTTCCGCAGATAGAGACATATTTGTTTAACAAGGGATAAACAAAGGTTTTATCCATGTATGAAAGACTTAAAAATAACAACATATCAATTCCATTGAATGTCTTATCTTATTAGATTACTTCTGCAAATCCAGAAAAAGAAGGAATTTGTCATCTCAGCCTCGATTAGTGATAGATAGATAGATTTTATTGACTTACACAAATACATGTATCTCGTCATATACAATAGCAAGCAATGATAAACATAAACAACCGACAGTAAACCAAGGGCAATAACTGTTACATGTATAGATTATAAAACTTGAAGAATCTACTTTGTATGTGAAGCGGTTAATTTCGTATAATCTTTTTAATGTGATATTTCCGTCTCAATGTTTTCAAATCAACTTTTATAGATATATTTTCCTATGTCTTTTTCGTATAATTTTGAACTGTAGAGAGTGAATATGAATATTATTATTATCTCCTAAACTGCTAAAAAGAAAGAGAGTGAGAAAATAAATGAGTTTTCATCCAATAGTAAAAACCAAATGTTTCAGTTTCAATTTCTCATCGTCTTGAACATTTCCTCCATCAGGCAGTGCTGATCATAGATCCAGGCGCACTTTATGCGCAGTCTGATCCAAATCCACACTGTCCGAAAATTCATCGAGCCCGGCTAAGCAGCAAAAGAGTTTAGCATTATTAATTTAAATTTATAAAATAATCCCATATTCTACAAACATTTTTCATGTGCAAAGTACTTTGCTGCACATTGTGTAAATATTTACAATAATTAACGATAATAAAATTCACAGTTATACTGGTTCTTTGTGTTCAAAGAAAGGGAAAGAATACAATACCTGTTGTTCAAAAACTACTATACAACAAATCCCAACTTTTAACAGCTGAAACAATTTTATGTTTTTAAAAAGTAAGACGCCTTTCACGGCTTAAGATGCCTTTGCAACCACTTAGTGGATGTAGTTCTTAGCGCGTGAAGCATGTGCTAAATGTGTAGATAAAGATCAGACTGTAAAAGACGCGCTGTTAGATCTTAACTCTCTACCAAACGACAAAATTTTAGACTGGTTCAAATTGAAAGCATTTGCAAGCGGCAAATTAAATGCTGCACAAATTATGGAATTTGTCTTTGAAAGGGTAGAAAACATTGCGGGAAAAGGAGAAAATGCTGGTTACCAGCATTTTCTCCTTTTCCCACAATGTTTTCAAAAGGCTCTTTTCTCAGCGTCGTTAAAAGTCGGGGCTGTTTGGTAAAGGGTTAAATGAACACTTTCTGCTACATAGATTAAAATCCTGACAAATACAGTCTTGTAATGGAAAGAAAATTGTGAATCCATTTAAATGTACTTGTATTCCTCACCGAGTATGTCAATTCTAATTATGTAACAGTCTTGGGGTAATGGAAGTTCTTGCTAACATACAACTTCAGTTAATCTAATCAAACTTTGACTTAGCAAAATTTAAATGGATATACATATCTGCCATTTTAAGGGTGTGTCGGCAAAGTGTTATTTGGAAGAACCTATATATGTTTGATTGCAATTCAAATTTCCTCGCTTATCGCACCCGACTATCCATTATCTGTGTATGTCATGAGATAAAACGAACAACTATCTACTGACAACGAAATTAACAAGTTTGATAATTGCTGCACACTTAACGTATATTGAAATGATTGAACAACCGCTTTCCCTCAACCTGAAAATGAAATAAGATTGAAAGACGCTCGTCTCTGTTGAATCAAACAATGTGTTAACTTTTTTGAAATACTTGTAATCGTATTTTTATCCGGAAAAAAATAAGACGACTGATCCTGCCATAGAAGAAGAATGAAAATCTCCAGTTCAATTAATTTTTACGCCAAACTGCAGATTTTAGGATGTTTATTCTTTCTCGTCGCTTTGCATTAATAGGTATTACATCGTTGGTAGCTCCCGAAATTTGCAAGTTTGGCATGAAATAGGTCAATCCTGTCTCTAAATTTTTACCCGAAACATGACTAGGAAAAATGCCAAAGTTTAATTAAGAGATTTCGTTATGACAACACCATTTTACAAGTCTATCTGTTATACTGGATATAGGTTTTACGCGGTAGCCTGGGAGCCCATAGCAACATCAACCAATGAAGTTGGTTGATCTTATTGCTATTGCTATGTATTACGCATAAGTCAATAAAGACTCAGAGTTTGAGTCATATCAAAGTCCATCATTTGCGCTATAGTTGAAATTGTCGTTTGCAAGTGTTTTCAAAATGAACGTTTTCGTTTGGTAAAGAGTTACAACAATATACGTAGAAGTTAAGAGATAGGCATGTATCTAACCGTGTAAAGTCCAACTTGTTAATGTGGTTAATACATACATGGCCTGTGATCGTGAGATCTAAACCGTGCTCAGCAAAGATCATTTCTAGAAATATAGATGAATGTGATTTCAGGAGTATTAAGTCCTCTCTCACTGCTGAACACTGTTACAAAAATGTTTCAAACAATTAAAGCTGCCAGTTTGTTTGTTTGTTTGCTTGCTTGCATGGTGTTTACGCCATTTTTCTATATTATTTCAGTTATCCGGGTGGCTAGGGAGAATTTTTAGCGAGACACAGGTACCGTGTACCGTGTAGATGCACATCATCCATTATTATACAGCCGAGGGATTTGATCAATGGATCACCCGAGGTTTGCCGAATTGAGACAGCAAACAACAGTATGATGTGAATGTTGAGATGTATCAAGCAAATCCTGTTTAACATGAATTATTGTTTTACACTGACACGTAATAACTAAACCTGTTGATTTATTTACGTCAAATACGCTTCCAGAATGAAGCTGCAAAAATGAATTTTCATCAAAAGGAGTTAATTTCTTACTATCTTTGTAATGAAAATAAAATTGATATTTACACGCACATATAAACCATGAATGAAAGACAGCTAATCTCAAAATTGTACCTAGGTTAAGTTTATGTAATTTTTTCCAAAATCTAATAATATCGAAATTATTGAGGCTGTCATTGTAACAGTCTAACAGTTTAATATTACCCATAACTCAATCGCACTTTTCCAATCGTCATTTAATGTTCGTTATTTTCAAAAGTTTTATTTCGACCTAAGCTTTGTTCTAACGAGAAACTATGATCAAACTTTTAAATCATTGAACCATGATTAATTGGCTATCCTAACGGACAAGGCTAGAAACACAGTTCCATGAAATGTGTAAGGTAATTTGATACATGGTGATAAACATTTCCGTATGAGTCAATAATGGTTCTAATTCCGATTGATATCATTTGACGTTTTACCAAACAATTCCGTGTTTTACCGACCTGGAGAGCTAAAGCTTTTAAAACATTTTGGGAAATGTAAACAACACATTCCAGTGCTCTCATTAAGGGCTGATTTCAGGAATTTTATAATTCCAGGTCAGAATTTCAGGAATTTTTGGTGAAAATTCAGGAAGTTTTGTTGTCACGGTAACGCAACAAAATCAACATCAGTATTACATGTGCGTTTGCATAGTACAAATATCAAAGGTCAACTCATTACCAGAAAACAAATATTTGGACTCGTCCCAATGGAAAGTTTATAAAGACGACAAAATACATATATTTACATGTATGACTCAAAGGATGTAACTTATATTTCAAAGGTTTGTAAACATTGTAAGAAAAAGGAAAATAGTCGCCATAAGCATTCTCTCTTTTTCCCTCACTGTTTCCAATGGCCTTTTTCTCCCGTTCGTAAAACAAGGGCTTGTCTGGGAAAGGGTTAATACCTGTCATTGATCCTTTGGTAGTACTCAATCTGACACGAAGGGAAAAACTGATTCTCATTTTGATGTTCTAGGTCCCAGTTTGTACGATTCGATATTAAATTCTAGCTGAATTAATTATTTTAAGGCTTTCTTGATGTTTTTTTTTAAATCCTGCTAATGACGACTTCAGGTTCACATGACGACCTAAGGAGCAACTATATGCCGACTTTAAGAGTCATTCAACAACCTAATGTCGTCAGGCCACACCTCCCTCTGTTTTTATGCTGTAATTTATAATTTAACGCGATTTCTGCTTGTAGGGAAAGGGTAGCTTTAAATATTTAACGCATACCGGGAACCGCAAGCTTCGCATTATTAACCGACGTGTAAATATAAATGACGACTTTTAAGTTATCGTATGTTATTACTCGTCTAAGTATTTTTCTTTAACATGAAGAAAATCGTTAATCTTAATTTTTCTAATTTGGAAAAATTAGTTAGAAAAGCGTTAATTAGATAAATCACCGACCTTTTCGGCATTCTGATTAAGGATAAGTAATTTACTGACCGTTGCCTTTGTAGGACAAACTTCGAAACAATTAGCGTAATCCTTTTATATCGCCGTCCTTAATCATCAATAGCTGGAGTCGGTTGTCAAGGTAACACCCGATTTTAAATCAATTCAGAACACATGTATGCGATGATGAAATTACCGAAGCGTGTAAAGTTTGTGGTGTGTACGTAACGGGTGCTCGATTAGATTTATATATCCACACGTCCTACTAGATGTTTGGTTTAACCCTTAGTTTTATTAATACAGGTAAACGCCAAGGTCTGAATTTGCGGACGTTTTTGGAAATTTCTTGACGTACGAAAAACGTCCAGTTCCATTTTTTCGGACGTTTTGGGGAATTTACCGGACGTATATGACGTCTACGTCCGCTTAATGAAAGCACTGGACATTCTCCTTTCCGCACAATGTTTCCTACCCTTCTAAAGACAAATTCCACCATTTTTACATCTGAATTTGTCGTTTCAACAGCTTTAAAAAGGGAACGAGTCTAAAATTTTGTCGCCTGATAAATTGTTACACAGTATACATAGACGTTAACCGACATGCGTTATCAAACCGGGTTAGATCCAGCCCGATCACGTGATAGATAACGTTCAGGGCCAGTAAACTCGGGTTTGCGAGCTCGAACCAAAGCCGTTGTCGAAGAGAAAGTAATACTTTCTTGAAACGCCTCTGGCGTTCCTGGAGAGCTGGAGGTACAAGTTGGGCGTAGAGCACGAGAGGGCATGTCCACTTTTGCGTAATTGACGGTTCGGGTGACCTCCCCCTCCCCCCCCCCCCCGGAAATGTTTTAAAGTAGTACTGCCAATACAATATTTGGACGAAGAAGTGGTCCGGCTATGGCCGGATCGGCAGAAGCGCCTCTGATGGCCTTGCAAACGCAAACCCTGTCGTGGTCTTTACGACATTACATTATTTCTTTGAGGAAGTTTTTGTTTGAATGGTGTTTAAACAATTGTGGCGGCCAGTGCACATATTTTATCAGTTCACTGCACAACACTTTTTCTATGTCACTGGCTGTTTTCCAGACAAGTATCTTCAAAATTATGGTCATCGCTTAGAGTGTATCTCGTGCTATTGATAGCCATTTCCTCTCATAAACAGTTTGGGCAAGCTTGAATCCGATCTCACAACCCTTGAACTAGTCCTGTACATGACCGACTGAGCTACCGGGAAATGACGATGATTATCTGGGAAAACAACTAGGGCCAGAAAAAGTGCAGCTAACAGGATTCCACAAAAGTAGGGATAGACGCACTGGCCGCCGTGAAATGATAGAAATATGCTAAAAATCCGTAAAACACTAACAAACATATGTGACCAGGGAAGATGGCTGTGCAAATTGCAGGTAAAGCCATTCCAGGAAAGCATAGACAGGTGCAATGGCAACTATGAAATGACAGAAATATTGTTAAAATCGCCGTTAAACACAAACAAATACACGAAGTAACCATGTGACCAGGGATGTGTGTTGAGCAAAGTTCAAACAAGAACATTCCAGGAAAATAGGGATAGACGCACTTGTCATCATGCGATAAAATAATGATTTTCAAAATGCCTTTGAACACAAAACAAACATACGAAGTAACCAAGTACAAAGTACTGGTCAGGACATTCCAGGAAAGGATATATGAGAGCAATGGCCATCGTAATATGACCGAAATTATTCTGAAAATGCCTTGTAACACCAAATAAATATGTGACTGTGCACAAGCCTTGTACTTTATCCTATCGGATAGTCACAGCACGTTATCAGAACTATCTGAAGGGACGGGGTCGTCATTCACTCGCTATCAACTTCATTTGGAATGGAACTACAAGAAATCGCATATCTGTTTCATTTGTGTAACTCAGTGTAGGCGAAAGGAAGAACAGAAAGGGACAGACAGAGCTTCCATCATATCAGACGGTGTTTGAATTAAAAATTAAGGTTTTGAATCTCTACTTTTCGACAAATTTTTAGACTTGCCCACATTGATAGAACTTGCAGGTAAATAAGTAATGTCACTCGAACGATGGAATCTATTTTGTGACCTCAATAAATGGTCTATCTCATATTTCCGACATGTCGTGTGCAAATTCATTCGGGTGCATCCTTTTGTGTAGAGAAGTCTCGTGCATTTATAATTGTATTTGCTAGACCAACACTGACTTGCGATAATTGAGGATGTAAGAAAGCATTTTAGAGGTTGGTGTTTTACGATGAGTTTATGTTTCTTCGTGGAGGATGACAAAAATGTTTTTGTATTTGGCTATAGCTTCTAACTCGGCAGTAGATCAATCGATGTGTTAATCTTGTATTTAAAGGGAAAATGGCTGTATTTTATTGTATTCGCAAGCGAAAATTTATCCCATTATTTACAAACATTGACCAATCCATCAAATTAAAAATTCAGGGGCCTCTTTCAGAAAAAGTTGTACGACTGATTTTTATCGTATCTTGGTCGGACGAGAATCCTGCGATCAAAAATGTCTTTCAAGAAAGAAAAAAAAAAAAGTTTTCAAAATTCATATTGTATCGTGACATTCACGATGAAATCTACGATTATTTTACACCACTCGTACAGCTTGCAGTTACAATTTTGTCGCTGTAGAGCTCAAATATTCCCACATATAATTAAGGTTCATGTAAAGTGTTTGACCGTTGTCCTATATACATCTCCTATTCAAAATAAAGCAAAAAACTCTATTCAAATATTACTCTTACATGCTAATAGTTCATGATAATGGAATGTTGTGGAATCAATGTATGAGACTGAAAGAGTAACATAGCCAATAAAAAACCACTTTCATAGTTGAAAATTTGCAGTCTACCTTGAAACTGGCAAATTTCTTCAGGAAGATAATGTTCCCCATTAACTGGTTTCAAATCAAAACACATTGTTTTGTTGAGGTATTGCTACCTTCAAACATTTCCTTATTTCCAAAGTTAGGGCAGCATTCATGAATAAAGTCACAAAGCTTTCTGTGCCATTGTTTGCTTCCAACGAGAAGTTGCAGATGTGCATGGTATTAATGTCCTTTGTTTCAAGGTTTATTTCAAGTGTGTCACGAGCTATAGCAATGAAAGTGAAAGATTATGTAACTCTCCCCACTGATCCGGAGAATATGCGTCAAGTCTAAGCAAGATTTGTCAGTAAACGGGACTTCTAACGCAATAGGGGCTATCGACGGGACTCTCATTCAGATCAAAGCACCCAGTGAGGATGAACCATTGTATGTTTGTCGGAAATGGTATCACGTGCCGAATATTCAAGTAGTGTGCGACTCAGAATTTTTAACTCGGCTGTTTTTAAAGGAAACGTCGAGTTATTGCCGTGGCTATGTGGTCGTCTGCGCCGTCGTCGGCGTCGTACAAAAACTTTGACATTTTACAATGTCTGTGTTATTACTGAACATATTTACTTAAAACTTGGACAAGTTGCAAACTATCAAAATTTGGAACCAATACAACAAAGACAGATACCCATCTAAGCATTTTGACTCAGTTATGCCGACTTTTAGACTGAAAATCAAGCACCTACAGCCGAGCATTGGCACTCGCATCTTTTGTTTTAATATTGTAGCTAAATGGCCCAGATCAACTTTTGACTTTCTGCTAAATACAAGTGAACTTTACACTTTACTAGGGAACGTGGGAATAACTGGGTGGTTGCTTGGTGACTCTGCGATCGATCGTGAGACAAAAGTGTTCTATTTATCCTACTAGAATCGTACGATTTTTTGTGAAAGCCAAGTCCGGGAATCTTGTGAGAGTCGTAAGATTGTGACAATCGTAAAATGGATCGTACGTTTTTTTTTTTTTTTTTTCTTTCTTTAATCAAAGAGGCCCCGGGGTTGATTCGTATTTGATTAACGTAAATTCTATTTGGCAGAGGCATTACATCAGTAGCTACCATGGCGGAATTACATGTGGATTTTGTAACCACAATGTCGATGTGTCAAAACTTTAAGCAAACAAACCCATGTTTAACAAACCTGAGAAATTATAACCTATTAAATTGATGTGCAGAAAAAGAAGAAGAATTCTTGGAACCATTATTATTTTCTTATTCATCGATGTTATGACGCCTTTCAAAAAGACATCCGATCGTTTCGGTTACATTTTCTTGTCATCTGCTGGCTTTAGAAAAAGATTTTCATGTTTTGATCATATTTTTACCCTTAATACACTGATAACCATATTAAAAAATGAGAAACAAAAACTATTTTGCTGCTTCGTGGATTTCTCACAAGCTTTTGACAAAGTATGGAGGGTAGGGTTATGGTCCAAACTTTTACAAAGTGGAATAAATGGTAAAGTTTTTAAGGTCATTCATAACATGTATAAAAATATCAAATCATTTGTGGATATAAATGGTCAAAACTCATCTCTTTTCTCATGTGAAAATGGTGTACGTCAAGGAGAAAACCTGTCACCAATACTTTTCTCCCTTTTCCTTAATGATTTGGAATCCCATTTACTCATTCAAGGTGGCCAAGGAATTACCCTTAACTCAGACATCGATGAATTGTACTGGTTAAAACTTCTAGTACTGTTATATGCAGATGATACAATTTTATTAGCTGAATCTGCCAGTGACCTTCAGAATATGCTAAACTCTTTTGAAGAATATTGTAATCAATGGAAATTGAAAGTAAACTTAAGTAAAACTAGTATCATAATCTTTGGAAGCCGCAATACAGCACATTACAATTTTATGTTTGGAAATGAAAAAATTGATATCAAAAAAGAGTATAAATACCTTGGACTGATTTTTACTAGTAATGGATCTTTTCTAACAGCAAGGAAACACTTAGTTACTCAAGCTAAAAAAGCTATGCACACTGTTCTTGTCCAGTCAAGGTCTCTTAAACTTCCCATTGATCTCCAATTAAAATTGTTTGATCACACAGTTGTCCCAATCCTTCTGTATGCCGCTGAGATATGGGGGTATGAGTCCCATGAACCCCTAGAAAAAATACATATAGAATTTTTGAGGAGAATCACTAAATCAAGAAAGTCAACCCCTAGATATATGTTATATGGGGAACTGGGCAGATACCCTCTAAGCATAAATATTAAAACTAGAATGATTAATTTCTGGAATAGAATCATCAGTAGTCATGATAATAAAATTTCTAAACTTATTTACAACTACATGTTATATGATACAAACAATCACTATAAATGGCTGGATTACATTAAACCTATATTCTCAAATACAGGAAATGGTATTATTTGGCGAACCCAAAATCACAATAAAGTTAAAGGTATTAATCTATTAATCAAACATACTCTTGTAGACCAGTTTCAACAAGAATGGTCAAATTTACTAATGCAGTCTCAAAAGGGTTGAAACTATAGCATCTTTAAAACAGAATTAAAGTTTGAAACCTACCTTACAAAACTTCCAATACATTTGGCCATTAATTTGTTTCGATTTCGAACATCAAATCATAAACTCCCCGTTGAAACTGGCAGGTGGCAAGGAATTCCTCAGTCTGAAAGAAAATGTACAAAATGTAACGCAAATTGTATTGGTGACGAGATGCACTATTTGCTTGGATGCACATATTTTTCGCCGTCAAGACAGAAATTTCTAAAAATACCGGTCTGCAATAACACGTTTGACTTCAAGAGAATTCTGACTGCTAAAGACAACGAGAGCTTAACAAACACTAGTAAATTCGTATCGCAGATAATCAAAGAAGTATGTTAATATCAAAACGTAAACAAATCCTAAAAATAAATAGAAAATAGTACAAACTTACTATTTGTTTATATCCAATTAGACAAGTATTTCATTCATTGTCTATGTTTTTACAAGCTGCACGAGTATATGTTGTCATCTGGTAACTCTGATTGGCTATATGCAAAGTCCACGACTAGTCACGTGATAGCAAGGTCAGTAAATCGAACCGAATTAACTAGCATGTTCACCAAGTCTGTTCCACCAGAGCCACTCTCCTTTTCCACCGATGTTTTTCTTTCATATTACGATTGTGACTATTTTTTTGTCAGACAAAATTGTATGAAACCAAAATGTATCTCTACCTTAAAGATTCCGTGCCAAAATTTGGTGAGAAAATGTTTTCAATTTGATTTACTATCCAGTTCGTTACTTGTATTCCACCAGAGTTCAGTAGATAAGGTGGACGAACAACGCCTAATTTTGTCCATAAGGGCAAAATTGGGATTTGATCATGCCCCATAAGTATGTACATAAGTGTGTGTATACAATACAATGATATACTGTAAACTTGGAATGCTGTAAATAGTAGGAAAATGACTTAATCCTATGAAGAGAGTAAGTCACTCTTTGATATGGATTCTCTTGTTTTTCTTGGATATATCTATTTTTTGTATACATGGATAATGAATTGTTCTTGTTACTGTAAATTATAGTGATAATATACCAAAGTCACGATGGCTGACGAGCCTTTTCTAGTCCGTGTAAAGTGAACTATGCACCATAGCTTCGACTTTGACTGGGATCTGTACATGCTGTATATATATATTTTCCGTATACTGAGATCTCTAACACAGTGGGCGATTTCAGCGGGACAACACATAGCCTTTAGGGGATGTGAGTTACCCCGCTGACATCAACTTCGTAAAACATCAACTTCGTCAAAAATCACTCTTGGACCTGGGATTTTCCCGGCACATACATACGTATATTTACCAATCTCTGGCCCTTTCCCAAACAAGCCCTGGTTTTCACGTGTCTGTCTTACAGGTCTTTTGAGGACACTGTGAGAGAGGGAGAAATTGCTCGTAACCAGCAATTTCTCCTGTTCCTACAGTGTTCTCTACCCTGTTTTCTGCCCTTTTTGACAACTTTTTGCCATTTTCGTCGGATTTGGGGTTGTTGTCTGCGGGCTCTTTCGGTTTGGGCCGGTCCGGGATTTGTCGTTTGGGAAAGGGTTAATGATCAATAATCACGAACAGAACCTTTTTTTTTTTTTTTTTTATTACATATAAGTACTATTGAAGAATCCAGATTTTGAGGTCGATCTTTTCTCACATCTTTTCATTTAGTTTAAAATTCTTTGCTAATGTTGTACAAAACTTTGTACCTTAGTGAAAATAAAGTATATGTTGTTGTTGTTGTTGTTGTTGATGCAAATATTTTCACCTGTGGCGGTCTGAAATGTTAACGTCGAGTGAAAAATGAATACATCTTATACAGCCAATAATATAAATTCAACATTTTCCAATTTGTATTAGATTTCACAACATGTATACATACGAAAAGAAGATTTGTCAGAGTTTTAGATTCAAGTATCCTGCTGTATATAAATTAAGGGGGAAAAAAAAAACGTCCTGAGCAACGAAAGCGTTAAGTAATTCACATCTTGGAGTAATAAATATGACAAATGACCATGCTTTAAGAAAAGACGTATCCGTGTATATAGGAGACTTTGAGCAGGTGAAAAAATATCAGTTTTGTATAGAAAATCAAGTTGTGCATTTTTCTTAACATAGAGTAATAATATTCGACACAATAAGAAGTATTACATACTATTTATCCTTAGACATATCTTACGATCATCTCTATCTTTTCTGTTCAGTTGGCAGCAGAAGACACGATGGCTGAGTGCCAAGAAGACCAAGAAGAACTAACACAAGAAAGCGTGTCTGATGAAGACAAATCAAAGTCATGTGACTCCTGCAGCTTTAGGGGTGTTGGAAACCTGGCAGATAAATACTGTCCTGTATGCACCGAATATCTGTGTATATCTTGTGCAGAAATACACCGTAGTTTCAAAGCTACTCGTGAACATGAACTCATGCAGATTTTGGAATCAGAAGAGTTGTCAGATAGGTGGAAAAGCCCGGTTACAAACATTATGATATGCGACATTCATCCGTCTAATATTATGACAGAGTTTTGTGTTAGTCACGATAAAGCGATTTGCAGTCTTTGTAAAAAAATCAAACATCGGAAATGTGGCACCAAAGACCTCAGGGAAGCGGCAGAGGAAAGGAGAAATTGCGTCACGTATTTCATAACGAACATGAAAGTGCTAGCCTCAGAATTTGAGAAAATAAACTGTTCCAGACAGAAAAATAAAAGTCAGCTTTTTGAGACAACAACGAGAATTAGAACAAGCATTAAGAAGATAAAGGAAGAAATAATACTTTGGGCAGAAAGACTCGGAAATGTTGCTTTAGAAGAAATCGAAAAGACTGAAATGGAACTGGTATCTAGAATTGAAAGTCATATTGCAATAACGGAAGACATGATTAAGCAGCTAGAATGGGTTAAAACTGCATTTGAAAAACTAGATGGGGACTGCTCCGTCGAAGCTTTCGTCCTTATGGCAAAGACTGAGCGACAAATTAAGGAAGGAGTGGAATTGAAACAGGAACTATAAAAGGAAATAAATCCTTTTACTTGTAACTTCCGTAAGTCAAATAAACTGTCAATACTAATGTCTGATATCTCTTCATTTGGAACAATAGAGATAGAGGAGACTCGTCTGATTGACTTCACAGAAATTTCTAGAGTGACGAAGAAACATGATATCTTTGTCGAATCAAGTTGGGTCACTGGTTGTGTATTTATGCCGAATGGACAATTAGTGGTTTGTGACAATGCAAACGACGTTGTGAAAGTATTCACATCTGACTTTGAAGTAAAGAATGAACTCGAGTGTGATTCTCGGGTTTGGGATGTTGCAGTTCTATCCACAGACGAGGTTATTGTTTCTAAATCAGAATCAAAGTACCTTGAAGTTCTGAATGTGTCGGGATCTGTAAGGAAAGTGAAGACGATGCCTACTGGAGAGCATTGTTGGGGTGTGGATATAAAGAAAGACAACATCTATGTCAGTTGTCATTTAAATAACGGAACAGGAGGAAATATAAAAGTTTTTACACCGGATGGTGTATGTGTGAATACAATTCGGATTGATGAAGGATATTCTTACTATCTAGCTGTAAATGATACCGTGGATAGACTTGTAGTGTGTATACATAACACATCAAAGGTATTGTGTATCGACATAGCAGGCAATGCTCTCTTTACATATTCAGACAGCGACTTAAACTATTCTCTCGGTTTATTCTTTGATTCATATGACAATTTTATGGTATGTGGAACAGGATCGAAAAGCATACACGTGGTGAAAAAAGATGGAACTAAACTCAAAATTCTGCTTTCCCCTAATGATGGCCTCTATGATCCATACTGTCTTGCATACAGATCGACTGATAAAACTTTTGTCGTGGGACAATTTGCAACAAAGTCTCTCACAGCTTTTTCAATCAATATTTAAGTTATGTTGGCCTCTGTGAGCAGCCAATGCTCTCTTTACGTTTTCAGACAGACACTTAAAATATTCTCTCGGTTTATTCTTTGATTCGTATGACAATTTTATGGTATGTGGAACAGGATCGAAAAGCATACACGTGTTGAAAAAGGATGGAACTAAACTTTAAATTCTGCTTTCCTGTGATGATGGCCTCTGTAATCCATACTGTCTTGCATGCAGGTCGACTGATAAAACAGCTGTTGTAGGGCAGCTCGCAACAAAGTCTCTTATAGCTTTCTCCATCGATGTTCAAATCAGATTGTCGACCTATTCGTCATTCTAACGAAAGTCGTGTTACATTCAAATTCAAGCACAAATCACGAATTTCAGACTGCACAGAAATGTTTCTGTAGATTTATTTACCAATGTGGACTACATCATAATCTGTAAAATTTGAATATGGAAAAGCTGATTTATGATTTTCAACATATACACAAATCAGCAATTCAGTGGGTATATAATAACCGACGAATTAGAAGAAAATATTTGAGCCATGCTCTTTGAAAACTGGATTTTTTTTCTTTAATTCATTTGCAAAAAGTATCGATCAGGTTAGTCTGCACAATCCGCGCAGGCTGACCTGGGCTGAACTTAATCGCTATTGGTCAATTTTCTGTTTGTTAAAGGACCAGGCTACCTCAAGATTTAGTCGGTTGTCAGAGAAAATGGATCCAAAATTATTTGATGATTTGCTAGGTATCATGGATGACAATGCATTAGAACCCCTTTTGCTAGAGCATGCCTCACATATACATGTAGGTGAATTACGATAGTCCAGATATGTTTACGTTGAAATACGAATGTGAGAGGATACAAAAAGATCGTATGTTTACATATATATGACACTTGAAAGTATAATCCAGTAGATAGGCGACATTGCGAATGAGAGGTAACACACAAACACATTTGAAAGAAAACTACAAATTTCCGAAAGATGTCGTCGTAAAGAAAGGAGTATGAAATATGCTTTCAGCATGAACCCAACAAAAGTAGAAACAACATTGAGCCGAAGCGGAAATAAATGAACTCCGAATGTAAACCTAAGCATGTTGATATTATAGGGTTAATTTACGTTTTTGAGGTCGTTAACATTCACAGAGGCCCGAAAAATGGTTTAACGCCCGAGTGCAAAGCACGAGTGTGTTTAACCGTTTTGAGGGTCTCTGGGAATGTAAACAACCGAAAAGATGTGAATTAATACTATTATTGCATAAAAGAAATGTATTTGAGCAATAATTTGCAACGAAAGCAAATCCACAGAAATGTAAAGAAACGGACTTGAAATGTACCGGACTTATAGTGGTCAAAACCGGAATTCCACGATGAAATTTTTGTTACGCGTAGTGAAGGGCCACACTCTCCTATGCCACTGTTTTGATCTCTCGCTGTAATTCACTTCTAATGATATTTAATACATATTGGACTTTGGTGGGGTTAACGTGCAGTTTTGGACCGATTACACCTAGGATAAATGAGTGGATATGAAATTTCTGTAACTGAAAGACGTCAAATGGAAATATAAAGCGAAGGAATTGCCGACCAAGTTAAGAAAGTTGGTGGGATGTAGAGGGCATCACGATCGAGTTTTTGCTCAGATCTCGATAATACTGAGATACTGCGTAAGATTTCGTTTGTGGTGTACTAAAATATCAAAGATAAGCCATAATTAGGATCTAATATGGTACAAGTTCCTGTTCAGCTTTGTTGGTTGGAGTCTGGGACTGACAAGAACAAACGTTCAGCGTACATTGTTTACAAGGTAGACTCGGTTTGAGGATATCGAAAGTACAAAGCCGGGCGTTAACGGCGCGTGATTTTACTGATTAATACACGTTTTCTTCTGTTAGCGCCCGGTTCTTTTCCGTTAATACATGCTTATAACGGCCCGGAAACGTGAATTTTATGCAATAATAAAAGAATAATTAATGTGGTGTTTAAGTGTAATGGTTCAGCTCCAAACCTTTTACCACACAATCCTGAGTTTTAACTATCCCTAGAAAGAAAGCATCTGAAAAACATTGTTGGAAAAGGAGAAAATGCCGGTTACCAGTATTTCTCCGTTTTCCACAAGGTTTTCTGCCCTTTCAACGACAAATGTCGTTATTTAAACTTGATTGAGATCGTCGTCTGCAAACGCTTTGAAATTGGACGAGTCTAAAAAGTTACGGTCTTGTAAGGAGTTAGGCCTGAATTCCGAAACTTGGCTGGAGAGACTCTAAAAGCTGAAATTTACATCTTCTTGCAGTCAGAATAAGCCACAAACTATTGGCTATCAAAGAACAGGACGAGCAACTAAGTTTAAGCTGGAACTAATCTGCACACAAAGTCACTAAAGTTGCCACAACTGGTCCAAAATCTTTGACCATTCGTTGATCTGTGACACGACAAGGATGTGTTTTGTCAAACCAGTTCTTCTGTAAAGTTACAAAACCCTATCCAATATCATGGCATGTGACCAATATGGCATCTAATTGAAATGAGAATCTAACTATCGGTTTTTCTTTCTGACTGTCTTTTCACGCAGAATATGTATTCAGTTGTAAGCACATGTATATACATGTAGTAGAACGTGTCGTAATAGCCGACTCTATGAAACCGTTGTCTGCGCATTTTATATCCTTCAATGGCTGACCTATCTGCTATAACGCAGCACTATCCTGTAAAGTATAAATATTAATACGCGGTGCGTAAACAAAACAACTCTTGCGCTGAAAAGTAGCAGCGGAAAATGGCTATAGATAATACGTCTATGAAAAAATCAAGCCAATTTTCGCTCAAAATTTCTTAAAATTGCTCTTATTTCAAGTGGTATTTTTTTAAATACATTGTTCACTGCAAAATTTTGTATACAGTTTCTAAATATAGATTTTGGGAAAAACGGGATAAATGCAGCGCTTTTCACATACTTTGACAACAACAACAACAACAACACACACACACACACACACACACAAAACGACCATCTTTAGCATATACCGGGGATATTTCCCAAGCCTTTAGAGGCTGTTTTTATGAATGAATGGTGCATAGGCTGTATGCTAGCTAACCATGGCTGGATGAATCATACCAGGTAGCGGTGTTTGACCATATGTGAATGCCCAAATCAGATAGGTAAGTGTCTGAAAAATGCCACCTAGCGTAAGATATTACTATGATTTTTTTATTGCTATGAAAAAAGCAAGCTATAATAACCGTTTATTACACAATCCTGAATTCTAACGATCATGGAGAGGACGGTTTCTTAAAACAATGTGGTGAAAGATGAAAATGCCGATTTTTTTTTTTTTTCATCTTTTCCCTCCGTTTTGACTCCTATCAGAAATATGCACTCGTTCATACGAATTTCGAGTTTCTCGTTTAAAATTGCTTGAAATGAGGAAGATTGAACAACGTGTTGTTTAGCTAGATTAAACAAGTAGAAACTCAGTTTTCAGATGGGACAAGCATGTTTGAATGTATCTGTACTGAGCAAGCACCCGTCGTAAGCAAGAACGTACTGAGTGTCCTTTAAATTGCTACCTATACTCTTTATCAAACGACAAAAACATTGAATTGTTCCAAATTGAAAGCACTGGTAGACGGTAAATTAAGTGATTAAATTAAGTAAGGCAAATTATATTTGTCTTCAAAATGGTAGTAAAAAGAGGTAAAAGGAGAAAATGCTGGTTACTATTAGTTTCCGCTTTTCCTTAACACTTAAGCTGCTGAATAAATGAAACGCAAATTTCTACTCGATACTAAAAGTCCAAACATTGCGGTTTCAAAGTTGATTTCACCGGAAAGAAAATACCGTATCGGACAGTTTAGATCAAAGATCAGACTGCACGTTCTGTGCAGTCTGATCTTGATCTACACTGCCCGCAAAAGGTCAGTGGGTCGCGATTAGCAGCTTAAGGGTTAATTTCTTCAAAGGCCTTTGTTTCCTCATGGGCGTTAAAACAAGGGATTATTTGGTAAAGGATTAATTCAGGTAAGACTGTGTTTGTTCATGTTTAAATCTTTTTTATTGTATAATAGCTGTAATTCTATCTGTATGTATCTCTTCGTGGAGCAATTCATTTTTTGTGATGCTGCTTGAATTAATAATAGTATTAAAAAAAATAGAATTAAAATAAAGTGGGCAATGTTCTGTGAAAAGGGGGATTAATGCATCTACGTGACACATGCTTCCAAGCAAGCCACCACAGCATTATACATCCTTAAAATCCGTTTTGTATAATAACTGATGGCCCGGTCCCACTGCACTTACGGATGCAAAGAGGATGTAAAACGTAAAAAAATCTTGCCATCCGTTGGAAAACGCTATGCATCCGTTGTGTACTCATTGCATACGTGTTTCATACGCTCTTTCCACCGAGCATCCGTCCACTGTGATTTTATCCGCGCAAAAAGTTTTGAGCTGCACAAAACTTTTAGAACGGATGAACTTTCCGCCATGTACGATGTAAATCCGCGTCATATACGAGCAACAAACGTTCTATGTCCGTTATCATCCGTTAAACGTCCGCTGTATCCTCTCTGCATCCTCTGGGCATCCTCGCAACTCAAATCCGCTGCAGATGAAAACGGAAAGAGGGGGGAAAGATAAGGTAGATGGAACGTCTATACATCGTAAGTAGCATGGAAATAGAAAGGATGTAAGCGTATGCATCACGTATATAAAATATTCAAAACGGACAAAGCCCTTGTATCTGGGATGTATCTCGTATATTTAGGATGTCTGTAGTATGTCTAGAGTATGTAGATGGACACCTAGCGGACAACTGATATTTTGTATAAAAAGGAAGAGAAAATCATTTGGATCTCAGTATGAGTCGAGCAGCCGCGGTGAACAGACCTCATCACCCTTGGTCTTGTTCTTCAACATCATCAATTGTTCTCCACCATGGATGGTCAAAGAGTCCATATTATAGCTGCACTCATTCAACAGCAGAACCACAACCTGTTCAGACTGTATCAAGTTTTAGACAGAAGGAGACGTCCAAGAGCTGTGTGGGTCCGATGATGGATCGTGAGATGTAGTAGAGATGTATCAATGTAGCAGCCAGCACGTCTTTACGCTTTATGCTGACTGCCTGCGTGCTGCATCCCTTTCTATCCACGGAGCGGACGCAATTCATACCCCACGCATGCGCAGTGAACGGTTTGCATCCGATATACATCAGCGCTGCATCCCCTTTGTTTCCGTTAGGAGTACGTGGTGCATCCGCTTCATCCGCTAGGCTTCCAATGAACATCCGTTTAACATCCCCGCTACATACTACCAACGTCCGTTCTTTTCCGTTCTGTTTTCGCAAATTTTCGCCATTTTTGTCCATTTCTGGAGCGGATGAAAACAGATGGAGCCAACCCCGAAATTTTGCTCGTCCGCTGTGTCCTTTTTGCATACGTTTTGTGTCCATCGGCCAGTGGGACCGGGCCTTAACTGAATCATGAAGTAGACTGGCCCTTTGACACACAGAAAATTGACCAATGGTAAAAAGTTTCGGCCCAGGTCAGCGCGCAAGCTGACCTGGGTCGATACCCTTCGCAAATGCATTTAGTCCCCTTTTCATAGAGCATGGCTCAAATGTTTTACGTCAATACGAAAGTTTAATTTCAACATATCCATTTCTGCAGATATCATTTTTTTCGTTTGCAGCAGGCCAGTTTTGAAAACGTTGAAAACAAATAGTTTAAGTACTCAAGAAGGGCAATTTCGTTTTTTGCCACAATGTCTGCACATTTACACGTATTCAAAGTTACATTATGATTTACACTTTTTTACAAAGATATATTCACTGACACATATATGTTAGGTGCGTATATTTGCAGGCTGATCTTGGTCTATACTCCCGGCATATCACATCAATGGCCGAATATTGCATGATAAAGGTTAAACAAGAGCACGAAATGAGGTTACAAACGATCGGATGCAGTTGCTTTTCAGAATATACTGGACATGTTTGATTCCAAACAACAATACTACTTGAATCGAAAAATTTGCAAAACTGTATTTAGAAGGTTTACTGCACTATTGGTATTAGTTCCCTTGTGATAGTTAGTGAAATACAAACACAGGTTTGAATTAAAAATATTCAATGCTAAAATTTATCATAATCTTTTAAAGTTAGTTCATTCAGTAATGGCACATCTTTCAGCACATCTTTCTTTAATTCCCTTGTGGTGGTTAGTAGATACAGATGATCGTAAGGTGTTGTTAAGGTAGCCTGTTATTGTGGTATCGAAAATATCGCTCTATATTAAGAAAAATGCCCAAATTTATTTACTACACAAAATTGATAAGTTTTTACCCATCCATATAGTATCCTAACCATGTATGCTTCATATCTTAAATCACGGTCATTTTCTTCTGTATGACTTGAAGTTTTTAACGCTTGCATTGCAGGAGACGAATTTTCTGGTCCTAATTTATATCGCAGGATACTTAACCCTTTTCCAAACAAGCCCTGGTTTTCATGTGTCTGCAGTACAAGTCTTTTGAAAACAATGTGGGAAAAGAAGAAATTGCTCGTAACGAGCAATTTCTCCTTTTCCCACAGTGTTTTCTACCCTTTTTGACAACTTTTTGACAACTTTCTGCCATTTTCATCAAAATTAAAATTGTCGTCTGCAAACTCTTTCAATTTGGACCAGTCGTTTGGGAAAGGGTTAAATCCAAAACTATGACAAAAAGTCTTTTGGCATATATTTACTGACATTCTGATTCAATTAAAAAAATGTTGAATTGGATTTAAAACATGTGAGCCATGCTCTGGCTAAAGGGGGCTTAATGCATCTCCGTGATCCATTATACCAAACAAGTCATCACATGAGTATGTGTCCATAAAGCCCATTTTAAAATATATAACAACCGACTGAATCCCAAGGTACATTGGTCCTTTGACCTACTTAACAAGAGGGCCATGATGGCCCTGTATCGCTCCACTGGCTTATAAATATAAACCACGAAGAAAAGTCTTCACTATATAAGCCCTTATAAAACTTTGACCTCATGGCTACAGTCTGACTAAATGGGGAATATTGTATTAGAAGAATAACATGCCAAATGTGGGAATTCTTGGCCTTATGGCTGGTAACAAGATGGTTTCTGAACTTTTCACTCCATAAACCCATGTAAAACTTGTGATCCCTGGTGCAGGGCCAAACTTGATCCTAGAGCTGTAACTTGGGCCCTCTTTGTAACTGTCCACTAAATAATGCTATAATTATATGCAAAATTTGGTAGCCTAAGCCTTATGGCTGTGTACACCAAGATTTAAAAGTTTTCCCTATGTAAGCCTATGTAAATCTTGTGAACCCCCCCCTCCAAGTATGAGGCCAAATTGACCCCAGGACTATACTTTGGACACTTTTGGTAGACTCCAACTAGATCAAGCTAAATGCCAAATTTGGTAGCTCTAGGCCTTATGGTTTCAGACAAGAAGATATTTAAAGTTTTCTCTATATAAGCCTATGTATAAAACTTGTGACCCCTGGGGAAGAGCCAATTTTGACCCCAGGGCTATAATTTGAAGAAACTTGATAGAGGTCTACTACATAAAGCTACATGCCAAATTTGGTAGCCCTATGCCTTATGGTTTCAGACAAGAAGATTTTTAAAGTTTTCTCTATATAAGCCTATGTAAAACTTGTGACCCCTGGGGCAGAGCCAATTTTGACCCCAGGGCTATAATTTGAAGAAACTTGATAGAGGTCTACTACATAAAGCTACATGCCAAATTTGGTAGCCCTATGCCTTATGGTTTCAGACAAGAAGATTTTTAAAGATTTCCAATATTTTTCAGTTTTGTTGCCATGGCAACCAGAGTTTTTGAAGGAATCAAATTCTTTCAAGAAATTCTGAAGAGGACCATGTCAGGATCATTTCTGTGAAGTTTCGTGAAAATCGGATGGGTAGTTTCAGAGAAGAAGATGTTTGAAATAAAAGTTAACGCACGGACGGACGGACTGACGGACGGACGGACGGACGGACGGACGACCGGACGGACGGACGGACGGACGACGGACACCGGGCCATGACATAAGCCCGCTGGCCTTCGGCCAGTGGAGCTAAAAATGATCAATAGCAAAATGTTTCGACCCAGGTCAGCCTGCGCGGACTGCGCAGGCTGGCCTGGGTCGATACTTTATGCAGATGCATCAAGCCCCCTTTTCACAGAGCATGGTGCTTGTGTATTTCTTCAATAGACGACAAAATATCAGACTTGTCACACACGAAAGTATTTTGCTGACGGCGAAGAAAATGGATCTAAACAATCGGATTTCTCTTTAAAAGGTTTGAAAACAGAAAAGGAGAGATATGATTACAATAATTCTTTTTTTCCCACGTTTTGCACACCGATTTGCTCTATATGGGCTAGATATTTGATATATGGATACAAAAAAAAAACGTAGAAAAGGAAAAATTACCCTTCTTCAGTAATTTCATCATTTGTTTCTCTGCTTTCAAAAATGGCCTGATGCATCACCAAAAAAAAAACATCGTCTGTGGGAGTAAAAAAGATAAAAATTAGACTTTTGCATTGTCGTAAAACAGACGAAGTCATTTGAGTGGTGCTCTGTGAAAAGGGGCTTAATGCGTCTGCGAAAAGTATCGAGCCAGGTCACCTTACGCAGAGTTAACAAGAAATCGTTGAATCTTCCTTTTTGAAAGTAATCATAGACGAAAAGTTTAAAATAGGTACAAATGAGTGTATATTTTGACAGGATGGAAAACATAGTAGGTTAAAGAGAAAACAAAGAATCGGTGACCGACAATTTAACCTGTTCTCACATTGTTTAAAAAAATACCCTCTTCCTCATGATCGTTAATATCCGGGTTTGTGCGGTAAACGTTTAATACAGATTGCTTCAACGGTTTGATACAGTCGGCCATCGAGACAGGTTTTTCTATGTGAGCCATGCTCTGTGGAAAGGGGTGGGGGGGGGGGGGCTTAATGCGTCTGCAAAGAGTATCGACCCAGGTCAGCTTGCGCAGTCTGCGCAGGCTGACCTGGGCCGAAAATCTTTGCTTTTGGTAAATTTTCTGCATGTTGAAGGACGAGTCTACCTCAGGATTCAGCCAGCTGTTAGACATAATGGATTTTATGGATATCTAATTATGTGCTGTCTTAATTGATGGGATGTATCACGGAGATGCATTAAGCCCCATTTTGCCAGCGCATGGCTCATATGAAGCATTCTCGTAGTAATACAATATACATGGGCTCAAACAATGGAATATATGCTTTGCTGGAAAGTGCAGCAAGGATTAACTAGTCATAGTTATTTTCGCATCCCATTTCAAGAACATGCCACGATTTGCGTATTAGTCATATGCAATGATAATGAATGAGGCTTTGCAACTATGCGGATGAACTGATATGACGCCATAGATCTATGTCGTGTCACAGATCAATAAGGAGGCAAAGCGTTCGGACTAATGCAACTTCAGTGTAGAACACTGTTTATCACATAAAAGCTCCCCCGACAGTGTATCAAACCCATGACTTATTTTTGATAATACACTAGTGTATTATCGTTTTTTGGGTCCCGGTTCTGGTCACTTTTTAGTCATGAACGCGTAAAGCCGGAGAAACCAGCCACGGCACGTGCTGGAAATTGTACTACTGCACCGTTTCGCGGAAAAATGACGTCATTGTTGCTAAGACGTATACGCGTGGATTTTTGTTTTATTTTCATGTTTCATATAAACCAAGAAATGCAGCAAAAGTTTTTTTTTTTAAATCAACAAATTGTGAAAATAGGTGCAATTACCCGCTCAAGAAACTGTTTCATTCTACTTTCGGTGTAAATGTCAAAGAGCTGTCTGCTTGTGTATGTACACATTTGAAACTGAACTACAACTGTAAACATGGACCCGTGAATGGTGTATAGGCTAAAGGTGATAATGCAGGATATATTTTGTCTGTCATTCGTTTTATATGATAAAGAGAATCTCTCATTCGTGTTTATGTACTATCATTTTTATCAAACTCGTTGACTAAAATGTATTTGACGCTCGCCAAGGCTCGCGTCATACATGTTTAGTCAACTCGTTTTATAAAAATGATAAAACATAAACGCTCATGTGAGATCCTCTATATACAACATACATGCACTTATATACTGGTTTGGCAAAACACATCCTTGCCGTGTCACAGATCAACAAGTTGTCAAAGCTTTTGGACCAATTAAGGCAACTTTAGTGGTTTTGTGTTCAGTTCAAGCTCAAACGTAAAAATCGGATCCTGTTCTTTAATAGTCTATAGTTTGTGGATCTTCAGATCCCTAACAAGGATGAAGCCGGTTGAACTTGGTTTTCATTTTGCCATTATAATAGAGCCACGTTCTAGTAAAATGAGGCTTAATGCATCTCCGTGATGCACTATATTAAGCAATTCATAAGATAATCATGGATTTATGAAGTCCATTTTTGTCTAACAAACGACTGGCTCATGATGTACGCTGGTCCATTGACATATAGAAAACTGGCCAGTAGCGGAAAGTTTCGGCCCAGGTCAGCCTGCGCGGACTGCGCAGGCTGACCTGGGTCGATACTTTTTGCAGATGCATTAAGCCCCCTTTTTCACAGAACATGGCTCATATTGATCTGCTATGGAAGCAATAAACCAGTTACAGATTCTCGTTTCTCTCCGTTTGGAAAAAGGGTGAAATGGGAAGAAATGCGATCATATCAACAAGGTGGACGGTATGTTAACCCTTAAAATGCTAAATAAATGAAACAAAAATTTCCACGCAACAGTAAAAAAAACCCCAAATATCGCGATTTGAAAGTTGATTTCACCCAAAAGAACATACCGTATCTGAGAGTGTAGATCAAAGATCAGACTGCACGTTCCATGCAATCTGATCTTAATCTACAAAAGGTCGGTGAGTCGCGCTTAGAAGCTAAAGAGTTAAATAAAGTTTTAAACAGGTATAATCTTAAAGGTGGAGTGTATTTCTAAACGTGCATCTATGTACAGACAAGTTTAACACGCATGTTAGATTATTCAATTTTCCCTTTATTTCTGTGTCTATAAAAACGAAGGAGAACTTGGCCGGTAAATTCTGTTACTCAATGAAAAGTTTTAAACGTACATTCTTGAACTGTTTTGAAGAAAGTAACATCTCCATACTTAACTCCAAATAGAGCACAGATTGTTGAAGTGTCGTTTCCCTTATTATACAGACCTTGATCTCGATGAAAGTTCTTTCTCATATTTCCATCGTGTCGTGTGCAAACTGTAGTCAGTGCAGTCCTTTGTGTGGGCAGGTCTCGTGCATAAATGTACTCGCAAACTCAACACTAAATTGCAATAGCTAAAACCGTAAGGAACCATTTTATTAGAGGTTGGTATTTTATATTTTACAATAGTTTTATGCTTGTTCGGAGAGTGCGAAAGTACATATTTCCGTATTTGATAAATGCCTCCACCAAGGCAATGAATTTAGATTTTGTCAAAAAACTCTCTCGATGTGCAGAGGAAAACATATGTTCAGTTGTATGTGGAAGCACGTCGATATTTGCAGACATATGGAGTCAGTATATTAGAGTTAGGAGGTTTTAAATAATATCAGGTTTGGTCGTACATGATAAGAGTAAGTTTTGACGATTTGGTAATGGCGTTAGGTAACTAGCTACATGTACCAAGGCGGAGGTAAATATGGATCCAGTCTACACAATGTCCACAAAGTCAAATCGGTCACTAAACGATGCCAGGGTTAGGGCGGTATCTTGTTTTTAAAATGTAAGGAAAGTTTAAGCCAACTTTTTTTTTTGTTACTTTAAATCTTCATTAGGAGTTTAGCTAATGGCTACCAAGGCGGAAGTAAATAAGGATTCAGTCCACACAATGTCCACAAAGTCAAATCGGTCACTAAACGATGCCAGGGTTAAGGCTAGATCTTGTTTTTAAAATATAAAGGAAAGTTTATGCCTACTAACTTTATAAAAAAGTATTTATTAGGAGTTTTAGCTAATGGCTCGCCCGTCTGGGCCTCTGGAATGGTTTTTCGAAGTCTTTCCTGTGGATCTCATTCACTGTTATCCAATCACATTCATGCCTTTGGTCACATGCGCAGAACAAACCAATCAGAATGTTCTTCTCCATCTTTATCTGCGGACAATTGAAAGAGACTAGCAATTATCCACTCTAATCGATATTTTTCGGCGTATTGTGTGCAGACTAAACGAATGCAGACTTTGCAGTATAGAGGTAATATCGTCTATAGTTATACTTGCAAGCTCAACACTATTTTCATGTATATTTACAGACAGAAGGAAAGGGTAGATAAGCGTTAGGAGTTTTGAAATGAGTTTGTGATTCTGTATAATGTCAGTAGATGTTCACTATTTGGTAATGGCGTTGCATATTCATTTGCATATGGCCCGCATCATGCGAAATGAGACCTTCGGACATTTGCGTAAAAGTGTGTCGTCTCAGATCAGCCTGTGCTGTCTGTGACTAATCCGACACAGCAATTTCCGTTTTGTGCCATCTGTTTTACGAAAGTCCACAGTATGAAAAATTCTTATGTAGTCGTAAAGTGCCGTCTCGGATTAGCCAGCGTGGACTGCGCAGGCTAATCCGGAACGACACCTTACGCAAATGTCCGAAGGTCTCATGTTGCGGGCCATATGTAAGCTATTAAGCCGGAAGTAAATAAATAGTTAGAAAACACACAGTCGGTATTTCGAACTTTTCAACAATTAGACCTATTTTGAAGGACCTGCTGGAAACATGTTTTGAAAGATTGTGGGAAAATGAACAAGAATACAGCTAGACACGATTTTCTGCTTTTTCCAGTTTTTCTGCTTTTTCCAGAATGTTATACAAAAAGAAAAGTATTCAATCATATGAGTCACATAAATTTTATCGTCTGCAAATGATAACGATCATGTTAAGTCCGAAATTTTGTCGTGTAGTGAAGAGTCAAACCATTCAGTGCCAAATACATGTGTCTGACTTTTTTGGAGTTCTATCTGAATTAGAATTTCGCTTGATCGACCCAACAAAATTGCTTTTTTATCCCAGTTTTTCAATTAAGTTTCCTTCGCTACAGAAAGTACACCTTGTATTGTCTGATCTTGATTTTTGCATTTATTGAACGCTATCAATGTTACCCAGCTCGATTAACTCTTTACCATACAATCCCGAAGTTTAACGATCCTGAAAGAGAAGGCTTTTGAAAACATTGTGGGAAAAGGAGAAAATGCTGGTAACCAGCATTTTCTCCTTTTCCTACAATGTTTTCTATCCTATCAGAATACAGAAATTGTCACCAGCAAATGCTTTCAATTTAGTCCAGCCCAAAATTTTGTCGTTTGGTAAAGAGTTAAAGAATGAAATAACGTTCATATCAGGACGACCATGATTCACAGTTTTGCGCAGACTGGTACAATTACAGTGGAGTAAAATCTTTCAGTGGCAAAATATATGAGCAATGGTTTGGCACAAGGGAGCTTAATGCATCCCCTTGATGCATGATACTTAGCAAGTCACCAAACAATTATAGATCCATAAAATCCACTTTGTTTAACATCCAACTGAATCATGAGGTGGACTGGTCCTTTAGCATACAGAAAATTGACCAGTAGCGAAAATTTTCGGCCCCGGTCAGCCTGCGCGGACTGCGCAGGCTGATCTGAGTCGATACTTTTTGCAAATGCATGAAGCCCCCTTTTCACTTAGCATGGCTCGCATGAATTTGATATTTTTCGAGTTCTTTTTTATTTAGAATTTCAAAATCATTTTCATTTACAATTTTAAGATGATTTCTAACCTTTTAAAGTCATGTCTCATTATTATAGGCACATCTAATGTACGGTCTGCAATTGCCTTCAGTATTTTCGAGTCTTACAATGTTATTCTCTGGTGAACAATGCAACCTCGGAAAGGCTCACAGATACCTACTGTGTTATATCTACAGATGCACCTAAATCAATCTACCGTGGTTTTACACTTGAATATCTATGATGTTTATATGTCATTAATGATGCAACGTGTTTCCTTTAAAACTCTTTACTGGGTTCCTAGAAGCCTTAGTAGTGAAGTGTGGGTATCGTTACCTGGAGGCCTCGGGTTCGAGCCTCACTGGAAACACTACGGTTTTCGTGTTATGTCCTTGGGCAAGACACTTTAAAGCCCTAGTCTAGTACTAGTGAAACACAGGACATACGTGAGTGTCGCCGTGAATTTACTAAAATAATGTTGAAATCAATCAAACCATCCATCCATCAATCAATCAATCAATCAATCTCTTTACCATAAGTCAAACGTTTAGACTTTTTGAAGTTCAAATGAATTGCACACGAAAGAATCAGTGGGCTTCAGTGATTGGATTTGCCTTTTTGAGCGGTAGAAGACTTTGTTGGAAAAGAAGACAATTTTGTTACCAACATTCTTGCTTCGCTTTTGGAACGATGTTTTCCAAATCCTTCTAGGTGTGTCTTGGAAATGTTTGGTAAATTGTGAAGATCTGCATTTTTTTTTTCTTAAAGATAGAACTAAAAATTACGTAGCCCTCGATCTTGATTAAATAATTGACTGTTTAACAAAAAAAAAAAAAAAAAACGCCTTAAAGAACTCTAAGTAACATAACTTTTAAAGATACTGTGGAAACTAGAGTCCCTTGAGGGCCTTGACCGCTCAACTGGCTATTCTTTTGCTTATTTTCCAGCATGTATCATTTATTTCTAGCATGCAAAAAGGAACAAGACAAACACATACACGAAAAAAGGAGCAACTGGCCTTGAACCCACAAAGACAGCATAATAAGTAGGCATGGTGAATATAACAAATAGTGAAATATGCAAAGTGCAGGTTCTCAAAATTAATTGGTTGGGATCCAGTTAAAGTTGATAAGCTTTACGTATTCATTGTATTAAACAATGCTTGCAAGTTTCAAAGAAATGGGACCAATAATAAACGGAACTGGATGAAAAAAAAAAAAAAAAAAATGCAGACTCAATCGTGTAAACAAAAAATGCGAGAGTTCAACTTTAAATGGCTACTTTTCCCTTACCAGTTGTAAGATTTTTTCAAAATCAGTAGAGTTCATTCCCTTGATGATACAGATAAACTGTGTAAGTACACGAAATCCGACCCCAAAGTGTGCAAGTTTCACGAAAATCTGTCAATAAATGTGGACTTTATCGCGTAAACAAGAAAAGGGCAGAAAGACAGATAGACGAATGGACAGACGGACGACGGAAACCACGCTATGACAGAAGCTCTGCTTGCCCTTGGACGGTAGAGCTAAAATGCTTGTAACCAACGTTTTCTCCTTTCCCCAATATTGTCTACTGTTCATAAAGGGACATGGTACAGGCCTTTCTTCCATCGTGATATTAAAGCGTAGAACTTGTGTTTGAGGTGGAATAGCAAAGCAATCGGTTGAGGTTTTATATTTGTTATCTTCTTGCAAAGGCCACTAGACATATAAATATTAGAAACAAACAGCAAAGCTCTGGGTTTGTCGTTAAAAGTACAGTAGAGGGACAACATGGGCCCGTACTTATAAATTTGAGTTCATGCTCAGCTCGGTTTGTTCTCATACTTTGAACTTCACAAGTGCCTCTTTAAGTACGAAAATGAGAAATAAAGACTTTCGATTCATTTGCTCCGTGATGTGTATCAAATCTTTTCTGTATGATTTTGAAATTTCATGTTCAGCTGAGATGAGCATGAAAACAGTTTTATAAGCACCGACCATGATGATTTTCACTCCATTTTCAATGTACTAAGAAACCAGAGGTGTAACACCAGTAAGGTTTTAATAAGCATCAGGGGTACCTTCCACATAGCTGCGTAGATTTACGCAATTTTTCGGGGGTTGAATATCCCCACATACGACCCCTGCTTTACCCAAAGGTTAGCCTGGGTTCCAGACCGATCATTTGTTCTTCTTTTATTTTCGGAGTTCACTTTGTCAAAAATGAAAATTGATAGTTATTTACTTGGAAAAGAACATTAAAAAAGAACACATACCAAAAATTTTGGCTCGGTTAAGTCCATGTAATTATTTAAAATTGTAATAATATCCAATCTTGAGGATTCAATTACAGGTATAAGAGACTTACTGTTTCCTATTACCCTTACCTTCTTAACTCGTTACCAAACGACAAAAATTTAGAGACATCCAAATTCAAAGGATTTGCAGACGACAATTTCAGTGTGGCTCAAATGGTGCTATCTTTCTTTGATAGGGTAGAAAACATTGTGCGAAAAGGAGAAAATGCTGGTTACTAGCATTTTCTCCTATTCCCACAATGTTTTCAAAGGGCTTCTTTCCCAGGGGTGTTAAAAGGCGGCATTGTACGGGAAAGGGTTAATAGCGCTTTTTCAGATCATTATCAACTTACCATTATTTTTAGGTTTATTTTGAACTAAGCACAGTTCTAACTCCGATCAAACTTATGAATGAATCAGAATCAGTTGACTATCATGTCGGACAAAGGTAGAGACATGTTTGACCCTTTACGCAATACTCTCATGCTTTAATGACCTCCCAGGGATTAGCTTTTGAATGCGTTGTGAAGAAAGGAGAAAATGCTGGAATACAGCATTTTCTCCCTTTCTCCCACAATGCTTTCTACCCTCCAAAGATTAATTCTATCATTTGAGTCAGATTTAAAATTATCGTCAGAAATGCTTTTAAAATGGACGAGTCTGCAACTTTGTCGTTTGGTCATACCCCCATCACACCGAACTCGTTCTCACTACGTTCCGAAAATTGTTGTCAAACGGACTCAAACGGTGTTCGAACCGCGTGGACGTAGTAGGAGTTTTTTACGATCTGTTTACAAACATCATAAACGGGCTAGGACGGGAAGGGTGCTCCAGAACTTTGAGCCTGCTCAAAATTTTTTGCCGTCCATCCCGTCTTGGCATTCACTGGGCAGTAGGCTTGCAAACTGAATGAAATTACACTCTCTACCCCGGCCGCAAACCGTTTTACGATTTTTTAGGACAGGGCAAGACGTTCTAAGAAATAGTTTGGTGTAACGGAGGCTTTAGGCATAATTAGGAGTAGAATAAGAGTAGAATGTATCCCGTGCAACTGATAGCCATAAATTCTTGCACAGAGTCTGGGCACGCTGGAATCCGATCCCACGATTCCTGAACTAGACCTGTACATGGCTGACTAAGCTGCCGGCCAATGCCATTATATATCAGGGAAAGCATTAGTGGCCAGGGAAGAGTATTGTGCGAATTACAGGTAAATACACTGTTTAAAAACGCAGGAATAGACGCACTGGCCACTATTTAATGACAGGAATATTGTTAAAAATGCCGTTATTCACTAAACTAACACACAAAGTAACCATGTGACCAGGGGAGAGCGTTGTGCAAACTAATGGCGAAGACATTCAAGAAAAGCATATACGGACGCAAATATCGATCCAGATAAATACGCAAATGAGGCTGAAAATACCGTTTAACAGCAAATAAACTCACGAACTAAACACGTGACTGTACACAAGCTTTGTATTTTCTCCTATCAGTAAATTGCAGCACAATAACAGAACCATTCAGTGCATCTGCAAGGAAGAGAGGCGTCATTCACTTGCTACCAACTTCGTTTGGTATGAAACTACAAGAAATCGGAAATATTTCTTGTTTTATTTCTGTCATACAACAGAGGCTACATGATGAATAGAGAGACAAACAGAACCCAAATCATATCAGATGGTGTTCGAACTAAAGTTTTAACTCCTAACTATGAGACAAAAATGAAAGGCTTGTCCAAATTGTAAGAACCTGTAGATATCAAAGTAAATGCTGCTCAAATGATGGCATTTGTTCCTGAAAGGATAGAAAACACTGTGAAAAAAGAGAAAATGCTGCTAACCAGCATTTTCTCCTTTTATCACAATGTTTTCGAAAGCATTCTTCTGCATTAAACCTCAGAGCTGTTGGTAAAGGGTTGAGTAGGAGTAACGTAGAGGTAATCTGTGTTCTGAGACGAGTATGCATAAACCAGTTTTACATACATAGAAGACAAATGAATTTCCCTTCATTGCTTTCTTTATACCAAACAGAAGATAACAATTAAAGCCTTAAACGGATATTCCCAAACCGTTTTAGAAAAAGAAAGAAAGATCTACATTCCAAACTCTTATTAGAGTACAGATTGTTGAAGTCGTCGCTTCCCTTATAATGGACAATGACCTCGATTAGGGATCTACGTTATATTTCCGACACGTCATTTTCAAACTTTAGTACAGTGCAGTCTTTTGTGGATGGAAGTTTTGAACTTGCAAGCCCGATAATAAATCGCGATATTTGAAGACGGTAGTAATTAGAATATTAGAGGTTTGTGTTTTACAATGATTGTTATGTTTGTTCGTAGAAGATGACGGTAAGGTTTTTGTATTTGGTCATACAGCTTCTAACGTGGCAGTAGATCAAGATTCAACTGTTACTATTCCGATGTGTTGATCATGTATGTAAGGGAAAATAATTGTGCAGCATTGTATTCGCAAGCCAAACATTGTTCCGTTATTTGAAAACATCAAATAATCCATCAAATCAATTTATTTAGGTTTGATGTTATATGATTATGATCTGATTTTGACTTTTTGGTAATTGTATTACTCGTATATAGTTAGATACTGAGGGGGAATTACATTAGGATTTAGTGAAAACAATGTCGACGTGTCAAATTCTTCAGCAAACAACCCAATGTTTAACGACCATGAGGAAATATAACTTTTTTAACTTTTTGAAAAAATAAAAACAAGAATTCTTGTAGCCATTTTTTCAAACTATGTTATTAAGCTTTTTGCAGAGGAAAACGATTATGGTAATTACATGTTTTTTCCGTCTGCAAATACTTTAATTTGCAATAGGTCTGATTTTTTCTTTTTTTTTTTTGCGTCTGTAAAAGATTACACATTTTATAGCTAACATATAAATTTCACGATTTTTTTAAGTGAATTATAGTGTTACTAAATGTATAATAAGCAGACGTTATAATGAGAGTTTCAGATTTAAGTATCCTGGGATATGAATTAAGACGAGAAAAAACCGCCTTGTGCATTGAAAGCCTCAACTAATTCACATCATAGAATGATACAGGGGACAGATGACCATGATTTAAGATATGAAGTATCTGTGTATAGGAGACTTTGAATGGGTAAAATTTTATCCATTTTGTATAGAAAAAAACAATGGGCATTTTTCATTATATAGAATAATATTTTCGTCACCTTAATAACAAAAAGGTTTACCTTAGAAATACCTTACAATAATCTCTATTGTTTCAGTTAGCAGCAGAAAACACAATGGCTGAGTGCCAAGAAGAAGTAACACAAGAAAACGTGTCTGATGAAGACAAAACCTGCCGCCCAGAAGATTTAACACAAGAAAACGTGTCCGATGAAGACAAAACCAAGTCATGTGACTCATGTAGCTTTCGGGGTGTTGGAATCCAAGCAGACACATACTGTCCTGTATGTGCCGAATATCTTTGTATATCTTGTGAAAAAATACATCGTAGTTTTAAAGCTACGCGTGCCCATGGACTCGTGCAGATTGAAGGATCAGCAAAGACTTTGAATAAAGTGACATCTCCGGTTACGAACGAAATGATGTGCGAAATACATTGGTCCGAGACTGTTGCAGAATTTTGTCTGACTCATGAGAAAGTGATTTGTCGTCTTTGTAAAACGACTAAACACAGAAATTGTGACATCAGTGCCCTCGGAGTGGTTGCAGAAAACCGGAAGAAAAGCATTACAGCCTTTTTAGAGGACATGAAAGTGTTGGCATCAGAATTTCAGAAGATAGAATCTTCAAGGCAGAAAGATAGAAGAAATATTCTGCAAATATCTAAAAGTTTGGGGGCAAAAGTTGAAAGGGTTGAGGAAGAAATCGTAACGTGGGCGGATAAACTAAAAGACGTTGCTCTTGAACAAATTGAAAAGACCAAAAATGATCTACTATCTAAAGTAGACAGTCAAATTGCCGTCGCAAAGGAAATGACAAGCCTGTTAGCGACTGTTAAAACACCATTTGAAAAAATAGACAATGAACGCCTCTCTGATAGTTTTGTCCTTATGACAAGAACCCAGCAGCAGATTCAGGAAGGGACAGAGCTGAAAAAGGAACTACAAAAAGATATGAAAGCGCATACTTTAAGCTTCTATAAGTCAGACAAACTATCAAAACTTATGTCTGATATCTCTTCTTTTGGAACATTAGAGATAGAGGAGACTCGTTTAATTGATTTCCCAGAAATTTCAAAAGTGACGAAGAAAGCTGATATCATTGTCGATTCTAGGTTAGTTACTGGTTGTGTATTCATGCCGAATGGACACTTGGTGATTTGTGCCAACCACACAGTGAAAGTCTTAACATCTGAATTTACACTGAAAAATGAACTCAAGTGTGGTTCTCAGGTTTGGGATGTTGCTTTCCAATCCACAGAAGAGGTCATTGTCACAAAACCATACTCAGCGTGTCTGGACGTTCTGAATGTGTCGGGAACTGTAAGAAAACTGACGTCCATACCTGTAGAAGAGCGGTGTTGGGGTGTGGATATAAAGAAAGGCAACATCTATGTCAGTTGTAATTTAGAGAATGGGACAGGAGGAAATATAAAAGTTTTTACACTTGACGGCGTGTGTGTAAACACATTTCGGATTGATGAGGGACATCCTTACTATCTAGCTGTAAATGAAGCAGTGGACAGAATTATAGTATGTACAGGTGACACATCAAAAGTACTGTGTATCGATATGACAGGCAGTTCTATCTTTACATATTCAGACAGTCAGATGAAGTATCCTCTTGGTTTACTATTTGATTCGCACGACAATTTCTTGGCATGTGCAGACGACTCCAACAATGTACACGTGGTGAAGAAAGATGGAACTAAACACAAAATTCTCCTTTCCTCTGATTTTGGCCTCTATGAGCCATATTGTCTGGCATACAGATCGACTGATAAAACTCTTGTTGTAGGACAATGTGTAGCAACGCCTCTTATTGCCTTCTCAATTGATATTTGAAATACAATTGTTGGCTTATTCGTTATTCTTACAAATATCGTGTTACGAACAAATTTGTACGAAATTTACGAATTTCAGGCAACACACATATGCATCTGTAAATTTATTTACAAATATGGCTACATCCTACTTGAACTGTTAAACTTGAATATGGACGATCTAAATAACGACCGTCGACAAATACACAAAATAGTCTATACATAATGAATGCCGAGCTTAATGCAATTCAGTGGGTACATAATGACCGACGGTATAAAACACAACAACCTTTTTGTTAAAGGTAATTGTGATAGCCCGAAGATGTCAAAGTTGATATACGAAGAGGATTCAACAAGCAGCAGTAAGATATTAATTTCAAGATATAGATCTATAGAGCAGATCCTGTATTACGTCTACACGACATATAAATATACGGAATTCAGTAGGTAAACTACATAGCGAATGAATAAAACGCAAAACATTTTAAAGGTAAATTACGAATGTCCAAAGACACGGGTAGGAAACTTCATATTCGGAGCCAATGGCTCCGACGAGAAAATGTTGTGTTGATCTTCCGGTTCCGAAATTGTCGGCTCAAAAAACAACTGAAAAACAGGTAAGCTTGTCATTCTTTGTAATTATGTGTTCTTATGTCTTTGAAATTCCAAAAAAGGAGAATGTCATGCAATGCTTAAGTCTTTCAACGTGTTTTCTACACTACGGAAAGCCGTGGAATGTGTACAGCACTGTCTGAATCATTTGTGTCGTGGGTTGAACGTAGCCGAAATAATACGTCAAGAACCTAGATTCAGTCTGTTAATGCCATTAAATCGGCAAATAAGAGAGAGGTTTGCTGTTCTGAAGGCATGAATTAGTACCCTTGAACTCTTATAATCGCTGCTGGTAAAGAATTGGAAAGAAATAGCGTAAAAATGATAAAATTAAAGAAGGGCTCCGATTATGTAAACCGGCTCTGAATATGTAAGTCGCCACCGATTGATGAGGGCTTTCTTTTACAAATTTAGTTTTTTGTTAGAAATTACTTGATTTATAAGCTCTGTTTTCCCGGAGATACCCTTAGTCCAAAATTTAATACATTTGTTTGATGGAACGTGACCGAATTTATGACAATACAAAGGACTGATATTGTCTCAATTGAAAAAAAAATTGTCTAACGTTAGGTTTTCTAAATTTTGAAAATACTTTTATGTAGCTTTTGATGAACCGAATGGTCTATATATTGCATTTGTAATGCTTTCGTCGTAAGTGGCATTTTCGGAACGCTATGTGGTCTTCCAGTAGTCATTCAAAAGCTAAATAGAAAATGGGATGTATCGTAGCAGAGATAATGAATAAAAACATTGAGTCTGCAAAGAACATTTGCTTATTTTGCGAAACAAACATCTTATCCAACCATACATGCATGTTACAGAAGTCCGACTACTCTGGGACTAAATGTTGTTCCTTTATAAGTAAGAGAGGAGAAGAAAATGATACACGCAACACATTCGGATGGTCTGCATACCTATATGAATTTGCATTATACGATTTATAATGCATTCATCAACATACAAAATTAAAAATGAAAAGATAGTAAGTTAAACAATTATATATCAAATATAAGTTATCACAATTAATTGATTCATGCATTCAAGAGCCCGTGCATTCATTCAGTCATTAGTTCATTGCCTATTTGTAAATTTTTTGTTCTCTGTCTCTCTTACCTTGAAAATGGGCAAGGGTGAGTAAGTGAGTGATTGGAACAGGCTGATGTGGTAAACCTGAAACGTAATGTCTTACACATAATCTGTTCGGGTAACATTTTTTCTGTAGACATAAGTTACAAAAAAAAAAAAAAAAAAAAAAAGAAAGAAAGAAAAAAAAAAAAAAAAAAAAAAAAAAAAAAAAAACTCAAACAGAGACGTGTAAGCAAACTAACGATATACGCATTGTAATTGTTACATGACACCATTTTTCCAACCAATGCTATATGAAATTTGAAAAAGCAATCAAACCTGCAATGGTTGGAAAAATGATGTCGTGTCACATTTACAATTCGTACGTCATTAGTTTGCTAACACACAGTAACACTGCAATATTAAACTTCCCGTTCACTAACGCGACCCTTAACACTTAGCTTTTTTTGTAAGATACGTGGGCAACGAATATTTGATTGGTTAAAGGTCCAAATTACAACTTTACCACTCGTAACAGACATCGTGAAAAAGACAAAGTTCTTTTTTTGTGTGTAATTTATGCCTAAACGTAAAATTGATATCCGAAATGTTTATGTGTAAGACATTACGCTTCAGTTTAACCATATCGGCCTGTTCCCGATATATATAAGTTTAGCACTCACCCACCTACTCACTCATCCACCCACGCGAGAGATAGAGAACAAAAGATATACAAATGGACAATGAACTAATGACTGAATTAATGCACGTATGCTTAAATGAACTAAGTAATAAATTAATAGTTATAAGTTAAGTTTGATAATTATTGTTACACTTACTCTCTTTTCTTGTTACATTATCAAGACAGTGTAAACAATTACGTTGATGAATGCGTAATAAATTGCATAATACAAATGTATGTATGTAGACCATTCAAACATGTGTTGCGTGTATCATTTTCTTCTCTTCTCTTACATGTAAAGGAACAATGCTTATTGCCAGAGTAATCGGGCTTCTGTAATATGCATGTGTAGTTTGGCAAAAGAATGAAATATTCTATGCAGACTCATTTTTTTATTCAACATTTCTGCTACGATAGGTGCATTACATTTTCTATTTAGCTTTTGAATGACTATTTCAAGACCACACAGCGTTCCCAAGATGCCAAATATTTCCCATTATATAAGTTGATGTGTTGGCTGCACTTACGACGAAAACATTACAAATGCAATATATAGACCATTCGGTTAATAAAAGGTACACAGAAGTATTTTCAAAATTTAGATAGACTAATGTTAGACAGTATTTTTCATTTGTGACAATATCAGTCCTTTGTATTGTCATAAATTCGGTCACATTCCATCGAACAAATTTATTAAATTTTGGACTAAGGGTACTTCCGGGAAAACAGAGATTATGTTTTAAGTAATTTCTAACAGTAAACTAAATTAATAAAAGGAAGCTCTCATCAATCGGTGCTGACTTACATATTCAGAGCCGGTTCGCATAATCGGGGCCCTCCTTGGTTTTTATCATGTTTCCGCTATTTCTTTTCAATTCTTTACCAGCAGCGATTATGGCAGTTCAAGATACTAATTCGTGCTTTTAGAACAGCAAACCTCTCTCTTATTAACTAATTCAGTGGCAATAACAGACTGAATCTAGGTTCTTCACGTATTATATCGGCTACGGTCAACCCACGACACAAATGATTCAGATAGTACTGTACACATTCCACGTCTTTCCGTAGGTAGAAAACACGTTGAGAGACTTGAGCATTGCTTGACATTCTCCTTTTTAGGAATATCGAAGACATAAGAACACATAATTACAAAGAATGACAAGCTTACCTGTTTTTCAGTTGTTTTTGAGCCAATTTCAGAACCGGAAGACCAATACAAGATTTTCTCGTCGGAGCCATTGGCTCTGAACATAAAGTTTCCTACCCGTGGAAGATGTCACCTTAAAGGTACAAATGTGAGAGAATACAACATGCAAAAGTCCGATATGAAAGGTGCTCAGATATATCTAACAGATCCTCATTAACATGGAGTATTGTTTTACACTGACACTTCAAAAATGAACCTGATGATTTCTTTACATGAAATGCGCTTCTAGCGTGAAGCCACTATCAAGTAGAAACAACATTGAGACAAAGCGGAAAGAAGGTATTTAATAAGCTCCGAATGTAAACCTGAACATGCGGATATCCAAAGAATTCTTAATGTGACGTTCAATTGTAATGATGGAGCTCTAAATCCTTTACAACACAATCCTAGGTTTTAACGACTATTTTATCAATGTCCCATAGTGTTCTCGACCCTGCCATCGACAAATACCATTTACTGCAAATGCTGTCAAACTGGACAAGTCTAAAAGTATCGTTTTGAAAAGAGTTAGGCCCAAATTCCTAAACATGGACGGAAAGACTCCAAAATCAAAATTGTACACTCTGTTGTAGTCAGAATAAGCCACAAAGTATAGACTATTTAATTATACAATGTTGTACACTAACGTTGGAAGTATTAGTCCGAACGCTTTGCCTACTTATTGATCAGTGCACGACATACATGTAGATCTGTGGCGTCATATCAATTCATCCGCAGAGTTGCAAAACCTCATTCATTATCATTGTATATGACTAATACGCAAATCGTGGCATGTTCTTAAAATGGGATGTGTAAATAACTATGACTAGTTAATCCTTGCTGCACTTTCCAGCAAAGCGTACATTCAGTTGTATGAGCACATGTATATTGAATTAATACGAGTTTGTTTTCTATAGAAAAACCTGTCGTGATGGCCACCTCTATGAAACAAGCAATCTGCATTAAACGTTTACCACACAAACCCAGATTTTAACATCTGCCTTTAAAACTCACCTCTATTGGAGAGGTCTGATGACCCCTCCAATTAGTCCGAACGCTTTGCCTACTTATAGATCTGTGGCGTCATATCAGTTTATACGCAGAGTTGCAAAACCTCATTCATTATTATTGCATATGACTAATACGCATTTCGTGGCATGTTCTTGAAATGGGATGCGTAAATAACTATGACTAGTTAATCCTTGCTGCACTTTCCAGCAAAACGTACATTCAGTTGTATAAAACCCATGTATGTTTTATTACTACGAGTATATTTTATATGGTAAAACCTGTCGTAATTGAAACGAACAATCTTTATCAACCCTTTACCACACAAACCTGAATTTTAATGATCATGAGGAGAGATTTTAAAAACAATTAAGGAATAGGCGAAAATGTTGGTCAGTGGCATTTTCTCCTATTACTGCATTTTTTTTTTTTTTTAGTATTTGTGTGAATTTCGAATTTTTCATCTGCAATTACTTTCAATAAGGAAGATTCAACAGGTTTTTGTTTAACCTGGTAAAACAAGTAGAAACTCAATTTTCAGATATGGCAAACAAACGAGTTTAAACGTACATATATCTGTACTGACCAAAAACCTGTCTTAAGGAGGCGCAGGTCTACCTTAAGCAAGCACATGCTAGTTCCTTCAGGTGCATGCCTTACTCTGAACCAAACGACAAAAAAAAAAAAAAAAAGACTTGTACAAATTGAAAGCATTTTCAAATAAAGAATTAAATGGGACTCAAATAATGAGACCCGTCTTCACAGTTGTAGAAAACGTAGGGAAAAATGAGAAAATGCTGGTTACTAACAGTTTCTCCTTTTTCGCTCAATGTTTTCAAAGGTATTTTTCTCACGGTCGTTAAAACAAAAGGATTGTTCGGAAATGCGTTTTATGGATCCACATTTACGTTTTTTTCTTTTTTAATTTTTGACATGAATGATTTCAAGCAACAGTACTACTTAAGTACCTATCTCTTTTGATGTGTTCCCCGTTTGATACTCAACAACTAGCCCAAGTTTGAAGTAAAATTACCAGAAACTGTCAACTTTTGGGGCGGACAAAGCACTCGATGACACGGCCATAACAATATCTCGATGCTTTCTTGCAGAACATTTCATCTATGAAATGATGAAAAGCCAATGTTTGGCATTATTCAGCGGGTCTTACCATCATCAAGATAGTCGTATTCATTTCTCCTTTCGAATTTGTCCAGAAAAAATGAAAGTGTTATTTCCGTTCAAGGTATGCAGTATTGAATTTAACAAATATACATGTATGCCGTTTTGGTATTTTGGTGTTTTTTGTCAACCGGACGAGGCACAGAAGTCTTCCATTACCCCTCTCTTTTCTTCCCAGTGGAAGGGAGATTCCCTACTTAAATGTGGTTTTGAGCCGCTTCCTATAAGTATTTCAGTCGTATTAAAGCGACAGACCATTTATTCTTGCCTTTCCCTTATTTCACTGTGTTCTACCCTTCTAAACCACGCAACCTTCGTGCGGTAACGAACCAGGCGTCCCTTTTAACAAATTTAACACTATAACAAAAGAGGCACAGATGATACCAACCAGGTAGACAAACTTATATGTGGGAGCAACGGACATAATATAAGTGCAGCAGATTCAAAGTCGAAACCCTTGTATGAAAAACCTATGTGCACTCTGGAGAGATATAGAGCCGTTCTGTCTTACCAGTAAATGAAGTATCTGTCCAATAGGGCCTGATCTGGGTGATTAACGTGAAGGCAGTGGTCGCCCTGAATCGCTCTACTGGCTAATTAGACAATCGAGCAATAATTTCTATAGTCTGTGGCCACTATCATCAAAAGTCTGTGATGCACAAACCTGGGCCCTTAATCACCAACCATCTTTTACTTTTGAAAGTAATCCAACTTCTGATTGCCTAAACCAAATGAAATCGTGTTCCTTTCAAATTCAGAAGTCTTGAGAATGAAACTAGGATTATTCTTTTAAAAAAATGGCCAGAGAATTATTACGCAGTAAAATTTTCTTTAAAACTGTTATGCAACAGAACGTAATTTCAAGAAGGTTAATATGGACAATTGTCAATTGAGAATCATAAATTGTATTGTGTATTTTTTTCAACTTGTGTTTAAATACTTACTAATTGAAATATTTATGTTTGTATGTTAATGACTTCTACGATCAAGGATTCCATATTTCAAAGATACTTGCGCCACTTTTCAAACGCTGAGAAATTAGGCTTTGCAAAAACATTCCTTAGCCCGAGGCAAGTCATAGTTAACACTGAAATATAAAAGTCTGCAGGTATTAGAAACCCTTTGATAACAAGAAAAACCTATAAAACCGTCTTTGATAAAAAATCTAATTGTTTATTCATTTGATTAACGGTCGCGACGATTTCATAATGTCTGATTGTTAGTTAAAACAACCGGCGGCAAATGCCTTATGTCCCGACACAGACAAACAATGACACTTTTAGCACCTTTTTGACACGAGTAAAGTCGGTCATCTCTTATCGACGAAAACGATCTCATTGGTCAAACTGCTCGATATCTTTATAACGAGAAATTTAATTGGATCCGATGTAAGACGGAAAATTTGCTTAAATTGTGCATGTTCGCAATGTAGGGCCATAAACTGCTTGCGAACTTGAGTCTACAGAAAATAAAGGTTTGGTTCTTACATCGGATCTTCTCTGCTTTGTTTAGGTAAGTCTTGTTTAATTTTTGGTCGTAGAAAACTCTCATTTATTTTTGTACAATAAAATTATGTTTTTCTGGCTACTGTGTAGAATTGTAGGGAATCGTGTAGCAAATGTACCACAATCAATGTTTTGTGAAGTTACTGTGTGAAAAATCTCTTAAAATGTAATTTGATGATTTGTCTGTCATGTCTGTAATAACGACATAATATGCTTGTGTTCAACTGAAAACATTGTGATCAAAGAAAATTTATGGATAATTAGCAATTTGAACTATTGGGTTTCAATTAGAAAACATTGTGGCAAACAAATTATTCTAGAAAACATTGTGGCAAACAAATTGTTCTAAAATAGATGTTTTGAAGTACAGATAGGGACAAAGGTTAAATTCAGTTTCAAGCCGACTTCCGAAAGACCAGACAGAATATGTTTAATGGAAACATTGCGGGAAAAACTAAGATCGTCATAGAGAGTCAAAACTTATTGTAAAATTAAATGTACTTTGTTCTTTGTTATGTAAAATCTGTTTTCACTGAAAAAATGCATATCGTACAATCAGACACATTGTGACAAAAGCACGTCAGTAGAAGCGAACTTTTAAGCTTGGATACTGAGGTCTTCGAAAAACTCGATTGGGTCCTTGTCTCGTTGTCGACTAAGATCACGCTGCAGACATTAGCCACCTGATCTTAGTCTTAATTCTTTCGTCACTGTGTTTCGATTGTTTGACTAAGAACATTTAAATATATATATATATATATATATATATATTTGAATTATTGTGAATAATAACATTATATTGAATATCTCAAGCAAATTGTAGAGAAACATTAATGCTCGTCTTCATTTTGGGCTCGTGACGATTTCTGTAGAACGAAATTGCCACGAGGCGAAATAGTGACGAGTAAAACAAAACGTCGTCTGCTATACATTAACTTTAGATCTATGTATTTGTATTAAATGTCATTTCCTAATTTTTAATCATATAAATACCATGTACGTCATAAGATATAAACTGCTTGCGAACTTGAGTCTACAGAAAATAAAGGTTTGGTTCTTACATCGGATCTTCTCTGCTTTGTTTAGAATTCCCCAGCGAGGCAGTATTAAACCCAGAATCCTTAGTGGATACGAACAACCAGCGTAACACGTGGTGGGTAGTGTGGTCGTCCCGTTCTCTCGATATAGCCGAGCGAGTGATCCGATGCCACTTTCATCAAAACCGTCGAACTATAATTTGAGGAGTGGAGAGCCAGGACCTGCACAGGCAGTGGAAACTTCGACAACAACGACAAGTGTCAGCTTTAGTGTGCCGGCGTCAAATTTAAACATGGCAGGTATGTTTCACCTCGATTCGTTTAGAGGGGATGGTACCCAAGATGTGGAGAGGTACGTAAAGAGGTTCGAGGAATACTGCCAGGCGACCGGACTGAAGGAGCAGCAGGCTATTGCCACTTTAGCTTGGCACCTGAACGGACTAGCTCGATTGTGGTATGAATCGTTGCCGGTAAGGCCAGAGTCCCTTGACCGTTTTAAAGGACTCCTTGTAGAAAAATTTAAGAAATCAAAATGTGCAAATTTAGACATGTATACAATGAGGCAATCCCCAGGTGAGACGACTGAGCAATTTCTTAATAGACTGGAACAAGCAACGTACACACAACGCATTCCCGACCAACTACAGGTACAAATAGCGTTAAAGGGCATGGAGAGCGCTATCGCAAATTCTTTGAGTGTACATGCGCCTCCAACATTAGCGGACTTGAGAACATTGTTGGACAGAATCAATTTACTAGGACCGTCTGAGGTACGTGAACATAGTGTAAATGTTAGTGCTGTAGAGAACTCTAAGTTAGACCATTTAATAGCTGCTGTTACTCAGCTTACAAACAGTTTTAACCAGAGGGATCATCGCCGCAATGACCGACGACGCTACAACAACAACAAAAACAACAAGCCACAAGATGACAACACAGGCTGCCCTCGATGCGGAGGTGAGTGTCTTGACCTTAATCATTGTAGAGCACGGGGCAAAACTTGTTTTAAATGTGGCTATTTGGACCATTTTGGAAATATGTGTCGCACTGCCAGAAAAAATTATAGAAAAGTTAGTGATGATTTAAAACATAATAAGTCACAATAGGGACTCGCGCCCGTCTGCGGGTCTTCTCTAGTAGATGGGCACAAGGCTAACAACGTAAAAATTTCACAATGTGCTAAAATTTCAAAAAATAACGGTGCTAAACAAACCTCATTTAAAAAATGTGCAAGAAAATCAGTTAAGAAAGTAAATGGTGCTCCAGTTTATTCAATTGACCCAAACTTTTCGGCAACTATGTCTAAAAATACTGTGCCGGTGACAGTTAATGGCAAAAAGACAAACGCCCTATGTGATACAGGTGCATCAATTTCATGCATGAGTAAAACCTTTTTTGACAAAGCTTTCAATGATGAATACACGAAATGTACGAAATCAAACATAAGCACAATTGTCGGAGTTGGTGGTACCCACCATGCTGTGCAAGGTGAAACCAATATCGACATTTGTTTTGGTTTTCTGACATTGAATGCAAAATTCTATATCATTGAAGATCTTCATCATTCGATTATTTTGGGTATCGATTTCATGGAAGAACACAGAGTAACTCTAGATATAGCTGCAAAGAAATTCATCATTGAAGGTTCAGCAAAGGTATGCACAATTACTACAGATGCAGGTGTTGCAAGGACTGTACGGTCCACTGCAATTGACCCACAATCTGAAGTAACTATCCCAGTAAAAATTTCAAAGGTAAAATCTGGAACTGAAGTATTATTAGAGCCTTTATCCTCTTTGTCTATCAAAAATATTATAGGCGCCAAAAGTTTAGTTATTGTGCGTAATCATAAAGCTGTAATGCGGGTACTCAATCCAACAAATAAAACAGTTTACCTTAAACCTAACAAAATTTTGGCGAACGTTGTTCTGATCGAACCAGCATCAGTCCTTTCAATTGACGAAAGAGCGGAAGAATGCGAAAATGAAAATACAGTCGGCCTTTCGGACTTACAAAATAAACCTAAAACTTGTCATACATCTTCTTTTGACCTTTCGGATTCTGATTTGAGTGCTGAGCAGAAAGAAAAACTTCTCCATCTTTTGGAAGAAAATGGAGATGTCTTTTCTGAAGGGTTACATGATCTTGGTTGTACCAATTTACAGACTCATAGAATTGAAACAGGTGATGCAGCACCAGTTAGGTTACCACCATATAAGCAAAATCCAAAGGTCAGGGAAGCAACTCGTGAGTGGGTAGAAAAAATGTTAGAAAACAAAATAATTGAACCTTCTATGTCTAACTGGCATTCGCCCGTAGTTTTGGTAAAGAAAGCTGACTCAGACGAATATCGATTTGCGGTTGATTACAGGAAACTGAATAAAATAAGCAAACCACAAGCATACCCTTTACCAAAATTGACAGACATTTTTGATGCAATAGGCGAATCGAATGCACAGTTTTTTTCGTCACTTGACTTAGGTAAAGCATTTTGGCAGGTGCCTTTAGACCCAGAGAGTAGAGAAAAGTCTTCATTTATTTGTGCAGAAGGAATTTTTTCTTTTAACAAAATGCCTTTCGGGTTAAATGGAGCTCCAGCAACGTTCCAATCACTGCTTATGAAGGTTTTAAGTGGTATTTCTTGGAAATTTGCATTGTGCTATGTTGATGACGTCATCATTTTTTCAGCATCTTTTGATGATCATTTAAAGCACTTGAATGATGTCTTTGAAAGATTGCGGAAAGCAGGTTTAAAGCTTTCTCCAAGTAAATGCCACTTTGCTAAAAAAAAGTTAACATACCTAGGTCATATCATTAGTAAAGAAGGAATACAGGCAGACAAGAAAAAGATAGAAAAGGTTAAAAATCTGAAATCTCCGAAAGACCAAAAAGGCGTAAAAAGTTTGCTAGGGTTAACAAATTATTACAAGAAATTCATAAAAGATTACAGCAAAATTTGTGCACCATTTTTTCAATTATTACAAAAGAATACAAAATTTGAATGGACTGACAAGTGTGAAGAGTCTCTGAATATTTTGAAAAATGCACTTTGTTCTGCACCGATTTTAGCGTTTCCTGATATGAATAGGCCTTTTATCCTGACATGCGATGCGTCTCGTTCCGGATTAGGATACATTTTAGGCCAGTTGGATGAAAGTGGGAAAGAAAGAGTGATAGAATACAGTGGTAGAGCATTACATGCAGCTGAAAAAAATTACTCAGTGTCAGAACTTGAATGTTTGGCTATTGTCTCAGGGATTAAGCAATTCAGCTCTTACCTTTCGACTGATATTCCTTTCACAATTATCACGGACCATCAAGCTTTGAAAGTTTTAAATTCTATTACCACATGTCAGAATGGTAGAATTGCAAGATGGGCTCTGTATTTACAAGGTTTTAGATACACGGTGCAATATCGAAAAGGTGAGTTAAATAATGCTGATGCTCTTTCAAGACTGACAAACAACACTGAGTTGGTAAACAATGTCTGTTGCCCACATCCAGCACAAGGTAAGTCTACATTCTCTTTTGACAACTGTACTGAATCAGACAAGGCATTGTCGGAAAATCAAAAAGAAAAAGATTCTGAGCTTTGTAGTGTGGAAGTAAGCAATCGAACTGCGGGTCAAAAGTTTTTAGAGGTCTGTTTCGAATATGATCAGCCTAAAACAGTCTTTAATCTAGACACGGACAGAGATTCTTCTTCAAAACAGATTGATAATACAAGTAGATTAATTGATTTACAAATGAACTGTCCAGATTTTAAAAACCTATATGAATATCTGAAAAATGGAAAACTCCCTGAAGATGAAAAAGAATGCAGGAAAGTAATGTATGATAAGGAATTTTACGAAATAGTTGATGGGATCTTAATCCACAAATACCAAAGTCGAGGCAAGAAAAAGCCTACAGAAGATAAATTTATAATACAAACTGCACTACCAAAAAGTCTCAGATTAAAGGTAATTGAAGAGTTTCATGACCATAATGGACATTTCGGGGTGAAGAAAACTTTTGCAGCTGTCCAGTTAAAGTATTACTGGCCTCGTATGTATCAAGAAATTGTTGATTTTGTAAAATCATGTGATACCTGTCAGCGAGCTAAACATAGTAGACATCAGGTAAGTACACCACTTAACCCTTTACCAGTAGTCAATGTTTTTGAAAGGATCCATTTGGATATTGTTGGACCTCTTCATAAAACAACGGATGGTTTTGAATATATACTTGTCTGTGTTGACAGTTTTTCAAGGTGGGTAGAAGCTTTTCCCTTACGTACACAATCTGCTTCAGAAATAGCTCGTGTTTTACATGACGAAATATTTTGCCGTTATGGTGCGCCATTGGCTATTGTAACAGATAGGGGTCAGAACTTCTTATCGAAATTAGTAAACGCTGTCTGTGAGGTTTACAATGTCACAAGGCATCGTACAGCAAGTTACAACCCTAAGGCCAATGGAAGCTGCGAACGCCAGAATGCTACACTCATACAGACATTGCGTATGTATATTGACAAAGATCAGTCAAATTGGAACTTATTTTTACCTACAGTTTTACAAGCTCTCAGATCTTCTCCGAATGTAGAAACATCTGGTTTCAGTGCATACAAAATGTTATTTGGTGGCGAAATGAGACTTCCTTTTGATATTGATCTCATTCCTAGAGAAACTTTAGGTCAAGATGCCAAGCAACATGTCCAACAGTTATTGGGCAGACTCAAGGTAATAAGGGACCTTGCAAGGCAGAATACTGAAACAACTCAGCAGGAATCAAAGGTGAGATATGATCTTAAAGCTAAACCTTCTGATTTTAGACTTCGGGAACAAGTGTTATTAAAAGTTCATAAGCATACCATTGGATTGACTCCAAAATTAGAAGACACGTGGAAGGGTCCATATTACATAAAAGAAAAGGTCTCAAGTGACACATATAGAATTTCTGATAGTAAAACGCACAAACAATTGAAGGCACCAGTAAATGCAAAGGATTTGAAAAGGTACAATGATCCAAGAAATTATCGCATTCCACCAAATATGAGCAGCAATGCTGGCAATGATACCGACGACCAATGGGTCGAAACTGACTCAGCAATGAGGCGTATTGTGGATAGTGGGATCGATCAATCACAAGAAAATGAGGTATGTAAAGATAAAGATGAAAAGTCAGATGAAAATTACGACAAGGATAAACAAGGTAAGAACCTTACAGATGGTATTTCGTATCAGGCTAATCGTATCTTGAGACAAAGAATACGAAATGGCCATAAAGAGTACCTTATTGAATGGTCCGATACCAATTCAAAGCCCACTTGGGAGGCTGATGAAGACGTAAGTGAAGAATTAAAAAGATTGTTTTACGTACGGCATACTAGATCAGGAAAAAGAAGAAAACGACCGTTTAAATTTTTTGATAAAAATAACAAAGATTAGAATTCATTTATTGGAGCTGTTGTAATTTCCGTAAAATAGCCTATAGTTAATTGTAAAATTGACATTTTTTTTTATCTAAGAGCACAAACATTTAATTCAAATAATTGAAATACTACTCAGGTGAAAACGTGCCGACTGGTTGCATTTGGAACAATGTCGCAGATGAACTTCGCATCTTTAGTTCAAAACTGTACGAGAGTGTTGACTGAGCGATAGCGAATGAGTGTAAGGTCTTTCTTATCTTCTTATTTCTCTGTTTTGACTAGGGATAGACAATGAACGATCGCATTGTCATGTGACTAGTTCTATCTTGTTCATTGTTTTTAGGGTTTCCGGTCTTCCTGGTGTTCGCCTGTCTGATGTTGTGTTCTGGATCGGTTATGGGAAAACAACAAGTACAGCGGTTAAACTACGGGGTAGTTTTCGAGCCCCAAGATCAATTGCAATTGGCGGGCGAAGTGTGGCTTCACACCTTTGAAATACCATTGCCAGAGGGCGTAGATTTACAAAACGCATTTGCTTGTAAAATGGAATCATGTAAAATTATATCGAATTTGCTGCAAGAAATTCGACAAATAAGGCAAAACACCAAAACTATGATCACTAGCACATTGGACTCGATTAAGAAATTAATTCCAGAACGACAATTAATAAACAGAAACAGACGTACACGCTCCGTTTTACCTTTCATTGGTGATATTTCGAGGTCAATTTTTGGCACAGCAACAGTTAAAGATGTAGAAAGAATGGCTAGGCATATTAATTCTCTTAATAGGATTTCAACCAAACTGATCAAAACCGTAGAACAACATGAAAATGACTTAAGTTCATTTATGACAGCTTCAGACGAAAGAATGAATAATATAGTTAAAGGCTTGCACGAAAATCAATTAGCAATTACACAGATTGAAGACCAACTTAATGTTTCACTAATGAATATGGAAAAAACCTTTTCAAAAATGAGCGGTTTTCTCTCGGAACAAATTGAAAAATCTAGGCAACTGGAATCACTTTTTGATGAACTTTTAGAGGGTGTTTATGATCTAGTGGAAGGAAAATTATCTCCCCATCTTATCAATGCAGATACAATGCTAAAAGCTTTACAAGATATTCAGTCCATTCTTGACAGGAAATTTCCAGGCTTTCACCTAGTATATAAAAATCCGTCTCTGATCTACCATTATGTCGGAACGATTTTCGCTAGGAAAGGCTCGTCCTTATACGTATCTGTCAAGTTTCCGATTTCACCCTTTCGACAACCATTAGATCTTTTTAAAGTTAAATCTTTTCCTATTCCAGTTAACGACAGCACTAATCATGCGACTCAATTATTAGACATACCTGATTATTTTGCAGTTACCAAAGATTTACAGTATTACACACTCTTTCAAAATGAAGAATTATTGATGTGTCAATCAAATAAACTTAAACAGTGTAATTTCCCAAAAATCTTAACACCAGCAGTCGAAACATCTTGTATGTTAGCCCTGTTTACAGAAAACAAAGCTCTTGTGAAAAAACTTTGCAATTTTAGATTTTTAACTAATCATGTATCCTCTAACGTTGTATTACTTTCCAAAACTTCAATTCTTGTATACGATGTCGATGTTCTTGAATGTGACTGTAAAACTGGCAAGACAATGAAAAAGGGTTGTAAATTTTGCAAAATGAACGTTCCATGCGAATGCTCTGTTTTAACATCCAATTCCTATCTTCCAGCTAGGCTTACTGACTGTCACAAAAATACTACTGAAAAGTTACATCCTGTTAATCTGGCATTGTTGCAAAACTTTTTCGAAGATGATTTGTTAAAAAATATTGGAAGTAACTCCCTTTTTAACACTCCACTACAAGTTGATATTCCAAAATTTTCTATTTATAATCATTCCATGAGCCAAGTCTTGGCTGATGACAATAAGGCACATTTAAACTTACAGAAAATGGCAAAATCAGCAAAGGATAATTCTATGATATTTTCAACACTCACAGATTCATTATTGTCAGGTGATATTTCTTTGGAAGAAACTGAATCTTTTAAAGATATATTACTTTATGTTACAACTGCTGTCGCCACATTCTGCATGTTTGCATTTATCTTTTTAGCATTAAAACTCAGAAAAGTCATGATAATTTTATCGGTTTTAAAATCAGCACAACAAGCTCATTCGTCTACAGTACCGTCATTCGTGTATACAACTCCAGCTTCTGTAGACCATTCTGAGGAATATTTTTGGGGTCAAATAAATTTCGAACTTGAACACTGGACACTTACTTTATGTATAATGAGTTTCCTCTTACTAATTGTTATTCTCGCAAACACCTGTAGACCAGTCCGCAATAAAACGCGATTGACTGTTGAAATTACAAATGGAAATACATCAGCTAAAATCACACTTAAAACTCTCACGCTGTGTCCCACCTACTGGAAAATCAAAATACCCCAATGTGTCGAACAAATTACTGTTGCTGGTCTTATGACTCCAATTGTCAAATTTGAATGGGATGAATTTCAGGTAATCAATAAATTAAGTAATCAAGAATTATATGTTGAAAAGTTGTACAAGGTAAACCCACTGATGGGAAAGAAAATCAGAAGAATTATGTCTACGACTTATTGTGTCTATTTTTTCATGGAACACCAGAAATTATATATCCCATTACAAAATTGGTAAAAATTTGTATTATCATAAAGTCCTGTGCTGTGCAAATTGTCAAGACACTTGCTTGAAACTTTGTATATTTTGTATAGTTAATTGTAATTTGTTTCAAACATATTGTATTTACAGACAATTGTCCATTACATCTTTATGTGTAAAAATAATCATATTTCGTTTACGTTGCAAGAATGTAATACATCCTCTCTTGTTTCAACTTTATTGGAATAAAGTAAAATTAGAGGAGGGGGTGGTATTACGCAGTAAAATTTTCTTTAAAACTGTTATGCAACAGAACGTAATTTCAAGAAGGTTAATATGGACAATTGTCAATTGAGAATCATAAATTGTATTGTGTATTTTTTTCAACTTGTGTTTAAATACTTACTAATTGAAATATTTATGTTTGTATGTTAATGACTTCTACGATCAAGGATTCCATATTTCAAAGATACTTGCGCCACTTTTCAAACGCTGAGAAATTAGGCTTTGCAAAAACATTCCTTAGCCCGAGGCAAGTCATAGTTAACACTGAAATATAAAAGTCTGCAGGTATTAGAAACCCTTTGATAACAAGAAAAACCTATAAAACCGTCTTTGATAAAAAATCTAATTGTTTATTCATTTGATTAACGGTCGCGACGATTTCATAATGTCTGATTGTTAGTTAAAACAACCGGCGGCAAATGCCTTATGTCCCGACACAGAAAATTTATGGATAATTAGCAATTTGAACTATTGGGTTTCAATTAGAAAACATTGTGGCAAACAAATTATTCTAGAAAACATTGTGGCAAACAAATTGTTCTAAAATAGATGTTTTGAAGTACAGATAGGGACAAAGGTTAAATTCAGTTTCAAGCCGACTTCCGAAAGACCAGACAGAATATGTTTAATGGAAACATTGCGGGAAAAACTAAGATCGTCATAGAGAGTCAAAACTTATTGTAAAATTAAATGTACTTTGTTCTTTGTTATGTAAAATCTGTTTTCACTGAAAAAATGCATATCGTACAATCAGACACATTGTGACAAAAGCACGTCAGTAGAAGCGAACTTTTAAGCTTGGATACTGAGGTCTTCGAAAAACTCGATTGGGTCCTTGTCTCGTTGTCGACTAAGATCACGCTGCAGACATTAGCCACCTGATCTTAGTCTTAATTCTTTCGTCACTGTGTTTCGATTGTTTGACTAAGAACATTTAAAAATATATATATATATATATATATATATTTGAATTATTGTGAATAATAACATTATATTGAATATCTCAAGCAAATTGTAGAGAAACATTAATGCTCGTCTTCATTTTGGGCTCGTGACGATTTCTGTAGAACGAAATTGCCACGAGGCGAAATAGTGACGAGTAAAACAAAACGTCGTCTGCTATACATTAACTTTAGATCTATGTATTTGTATTAAATGTCATTTCCTAATTTTTAATCATATAAATACCATGTACGTCATAAGATATAAACTGCTTGCGAACTTGAGTCTACAGAAAATAAAGGTTTGGTTCTTACATCGGATCTTCTCTGCTTTGTTTAGAATTCCCCAGCGAGGCAGTATTAAACCCAGAATCCTTAGTGGATACGAACAACCAGCGTAACAGAATACGGACTTTGAAATTAGGGAAAAAAAGTCCATTCGCTGATAATTCAATTCAAATATGAATGGATTCTGATCCCTAGCTTTTGACGAGAAGATTTCACGCAATCGTAAATATGTATGGAAAGTTCACGCCTATGACAACAAATAATTTATCGTTATGATAGTTTTTTTTATGTTTTTCATATCCTATCCAAATTTAGAAAAAAAAAAAAAAAAAAAACGTCTTTTCGACTATCAGTCATGCCGAATTGCAGAACTGAAATAATAATAATCATTATCATCATCATCATCATCATTTAAATTTTGGGGGAAAATTCTTTAGGTCTTTACAAAGATCTTAAATTTTCGTGCTATGAAGAAAATTGATCAATATGAACCAAAGGTGTTTTTTCTTCGCTAAAGAAAATCTACACATGGGAATGGAAGAACCATTTTCAAGTTTGGCGAGAAGTTTCAGAAAAAAAGTTAAAGTCACCACGCTGGCATGCAAGTCCCCACAACAGGCAAGTATGATAATTTTGGTGGCCTTTGGCTACTTGAGCTAAACTCTTGACCCAAGAAAACAACTCTGTTTAAATACTGTTGGGTTTTCATCACGATGTATATATCTCTTCAATACAGTGTCTAGATCATATCAATTACTACTTTATTTCACTGGACGAAATATTTCAGTAGAGCTTTGCTGAAAGACACCCCCTCTTTCGAAAAAAAAAAAAAAAAAAAGAAAATCGTGTGCTTGTGGTTAAAAAAAAAAAAAAAAAAATCAGAAAATAGTTACAAAGTTCACAACTTATTATGCCCCTGTACTGCATAGCTTTGGAAAACAACGAGGGAAAAGAAGCGAATACATTATCGCAAAAAGCAACTGATGCTTTTCCTACATGTCCATATGTGTAGTCGACAGAAAAATATACTCTCTATTCTTTTATTTTACTGTTGGTTTTATAATTCTTGAACAATACTGCACAAACGACACATTACATACACTAGAAGTAGAAGTAGCTTTTGTTCAAAGCCGCGGTGGGAGAAAAGAAATTGATTTTCACCGTTTAACCATCAGTCCTGTGTCTACAGAGCAAGTCGTAAACAGTAAGACGTAAGAAAAAGATGAATTTATTTGTAAAATTTAGGTTGTTCTTTCTCCACGACATTTTCAAATCCTATCAGAAAATTTCCAGGTATTGTACAAGTTTGAGATCTCCATCTGCAGATGCTTTCAATTTAGAGGAGCCTAATATTTGTTGCATGGGAAAGGCCTGTGCAGTTAATTAGTTATATGCTGGTTAAACATGGTAAGGAAGGCACTTCTGTAAGATCATCAGCAGACGACGAAATAGATTTTTAACAATTATAGGTTGTGCTTTTCTGAAGGGTAGGAAACATTGCTGAAAAGGAGAAAGTGTTGCATAATAGTAGCATTTTCTCCTTTCCGAACAATGTTTACCAAATTCGCTCACTCAAGGGTCATTAAAGCTTGAGACTTTTTAGCAAAGGGTTGATTTAGACAAAGCAAAAGAACCACCTTTGGAATAATAATGATAAAAGAAAACAAAGGCATGGCCTTTGTTTCAAACTTTTGATCACGCTTTAAGCAACTCATTTCTTCCGCTGATGAATTTTTTTCCCTTTTCCAGTAGGGCAATTTCGTTAAACATTATTTTAAAAAAAAAACAAAAAACGTTACTATTTTCCTTTACCACAATATTTTTACATTTATTCATAGATTGAACATCAGGTAACGCTGTTTACGTATATTTATAAGTATGTTTTTCAAATTTCGAACTTATTTCAGGGGTAAGAGAGCTGAAGTCACATTCTTTTCAAAGTTCCTGAACTAAGGAGAAACCTTTCATTCCTGAACTAAGAAGAAACGAGCTTCTTTAACAACACATTACAGACGTAACATTCTTTCAGAAATATATATAACTCACTGTTTTTATCTCTTTACCGGGACATAAAATTTTAGACTTATCGAAACCGAAAGTATTTAGATGCGACAAACTGAATTTAGCTCATTTGGTAGGACTTGTCTTTAAAAGGGTAGAAAACGTTCCATCAGCTTGTCCTCCCTTTTCCATAACATTTTCGATAGCTACTTCCTGAGACTCAAACTTAATAATAGATTGTTTGGGAAATAGTTGAAGTCTCCACAACGTGTAAATAATGACTGACAACCTTTTATAGTTTGTATATCATAGTTATGTCATATCATAATGATGTAAATCATTGCTACACACTCGCGAATAGTTTCTTTTCAAACAATGCCCATTTTCATTTTGAATGGAATCAGGAAAGCGCATACGTTAACCTTACTTTATCTCTAAGGTTTCACAGAAGCTGTGGAAAATCACAGAAGGACAAAAAAGGGAGAAAAGGACGGAACCTGATAACATTCACGAATTGATCGGTGTGTGGACGGAAGTTTTAAAAAGGTATTGTGTTACAGGTAAATTGTGTACTTAAACGTGTGCCGATAAGGCCAGTTTTACATACGCGTTAGCTAATTAAATTCTCTCATTATTTTAGTTTTCTGAATCAAAATAATAACACAATCTGGTTACCTATTACTAGTAAATTATTAATTAGATAATGAAACTGGTTTTGTAGAAAGGAGTCAACTTTACGAGGAAGCTAACATTCAATCAGACTGCAGAAATTCGAAGAAACTCCCTCAACAGGGATTGGCTTCAGCCTTGATTTAAGGTAAGATCGTTTTCATTATCTGACATGTAAGGTTGGTATCGTGTATAATTATGCTTACAAGTCCAGCATAACATTGATATTTGCAAATATAGGGAAATACTATATCAGAAGGAGTTTTAACCCTATGAGCGCCGATTAAACCCGATAGACATATTCAGTCTTGAAATCAGACCAATAGAATTGCAAATTTCAAGGTTGTTTTTGTCCAGAATGTCTCGGCAAAGCGGACAATGTAGATTAAACTTTAGTTCAGACTGCATGTTTTGTGCTGAGTGATCCTTATCTACTTTGGCGGCGACGGCAACTGTAGTTGTACAAGTCGTTTAGGGTTGTTTGGATATGATCACAGTAAGTTTGGTGAATTTAGTAACGGCGTTACTTAGCTTCCATGGCGAAATTAAATTCAGATTTAGTCAACATAATGACGATATGTCAATCTTTCACCAATGAATCCAATGTTTTATCTCGATTAAGGTAATACCTTGTTTTAAAGTGAATGCAAACTAGAAATTCTTTGCGGATCTATTTAAGAGTTTAGATAATGGCTTCCCTGTTTGGGATCCCGGAATGTTATTCGAAGTCTGTATTCAGGCACATTAACTAAGAACCAAACTTGTTCATGTTTTTGGTCACATGCCGAGGACAAACCAATAAGAACAATCTATTTCACGACTCGATGAATACAGTTGGAAAGAACCAAACCATTACCTATCATACCCCATATTTTCCCGCTGTGTCGTGTACAGACTTTAACCTTGAGCAGATTTTTGTGTAAGGGTCGAATCGTGTATACATAGTAATTACTTGCAAACATGGAGAATCGGTAAATCAGAGTTTAGATTTATCAATGAAGTAAATTAAGAATCAGTTGGTCAACACACTGTTCGTGGGTCAAAACTGTCACCAAACATTAATTTTGCATGTTTTTAGTCGATTAAGGTATTTTGGTTAAGGTGTTGAGTGCAGACTTTTACCGAGTGCAGATGATGTTTGTATAAAGGTAGCATCATGTATAGTTATACTTGCTAGACCTGCATTCTTCTTTTTTTTATATACATAGGGAATCGGTGTATAACATTTCGGAATTTTAAAGGAGTTTATGCTTGTTCGGATATGATAGTAGTGTTTAATCATTGGCAGTGGTGTTACGTAGTAAGCTACAAAGAGGAAGAAAATTAAGATTTAGAATACACAATGTTGGATGTCATTTTTTTAAATTAACAGCCCCATGCTTTAACAGCCTGTAGGGAAACCACTTTTGAAAACGGTGTGGGACAAAGAAAGAGAATTCTAATAACCATATGTAATAACCATAATTTACACCTTTTACACGATGTTACCGGACGTTTTAAAGAGGAATCTGATCATTTGAGACACAATTGATTTATCGTCCACAAATAATTTTAAATTGTGCAAGGTGAGAATTTTCAACATAATTAATTTCTTTTAAAACATCTATGGCTTACATTTCGGTCATAATATGTGTATTTTCCTTAATATAGTGCGATATACATGTATTCCATAAATTATAACAACCATTATATAACAAAATATCTTATGCAATTATTACTTTTTCTGATCAGTTGGCAGCATCAGACGCAATGGCTGAATGCCAAGAAGAATTATCACACGAGAAAATGTCTGATGAAGATAAAACAAAATCATGTGACTCTTGTAGCTTTCGAGATGTTTACAGCGCAGCGGACAAATACTGTCCTGTATGCGTCGAATACCTCTGTACATCTTGCGAAGACACACATCGTAGTTTTAAAGCTACACGTGCACATGAACTCGTACAGATTGGGAAATCACCAGGGGCTTCAGTAAGGATGAAAAAACCAGCCACAAAGGTTATGATTTGCGACATTCACCACAACGAAAGTGTAACAGAATTTTGTGAGACTCATAGCAAAGTGATCTGTCGTCCATGTAAACTGACAAAACACCGCCATTGTAACACAAAAGACCTCAGAAAAGCTGCAAAAGAAAGGCAAAATAGCTTTAAAGAATGTTTTGAGGATGTGGAAGTTCTGGCATCAGAGTTTGAGAAAATAGAATGTTCTAGACAGAGCGACAAAATGCAGATTCTTAAAATATCAAAAGATTTAAAGCAGGACGTTAAAAATATAAAGCAAGAAATCGTTTTTTGGGCAAATAAACTCGAAGAGGATGCGCTACAACAAATTGACAAGACTGAACATGAACTTGTATCTAATGTGAACAGTCATATTGCAGTGTTAGAAGAAATCAAACGCCAGTTACGAATGGCTAAAGCATCCCTAGAAAAATTAGACGATGATTGCCTGGTTGAAAATTTCATCCTGGTGACAAAAGCCCAGCAGCAGATTCAGGATGGGACCGAAGTGAAACAAGAAATAGAGAAAGAAATAAAACCTCTCACATTTAACTTCCGTAAGTCTGATACACTCTCAAGATTTCAATCAGAAATCTCTTCATTTGGAAGCATAGAGACAGAGGAGAGTTGTTCAATTGATTTCCAGGAAACTTCAAGCCTGAAAAAGTCATTAAAAAAAAAAATAAATAAATAAATAAATGGATTTTAATGGGGATAATCACAGCATTGAAGATTCCATGCCCATTGATATTGTGAAAAATGATATGGATCGACTTTGTAAAGAAACTTTTTGGATACATAAGCTGAAGACAATGAACCCAAACGGCTTAAATACTAAGCATTTATATGAAGTTTAATTGACATATACAAGCATTACTTTTCCTTTTGGGCATAGGAGCGCTAACCGTTTTTTCCTATTTCACATTTTTTTAAATGACTATTTTTTTTATATAGGAATTAAAGTATACTTATTATCCGGTTACGCGCTCTCCTTCACTTGTTACGTTTTTTTTTTTTGTACATTATAGATTCATTACAGGCAACACGTCTGTGCACACTTGTATTGACTTGTATTGCACCCTTAACTGTTTTTGGTGCCATCTCATTATGTTACGTAATCATATCTTTGCTTTATTATGGGGTTCATATATCGCCTGTTTGCCGTGGAGACCTCGTAACTACAGCTTGAATCAGGCTGCAGTTGCGATGTTTTTGCGGTGAATCTAAGTTATGCTTATTAATATGTCTTACTCATTTACGCTAAATTGCACGCTTTGTTATGCGTTTTTTTTTTTTTTTTTTTCCCGTTTATGACGTCACGTTTGTTTATAGCAATTTAATTTATTATGTACTCCTGAAGAAGGCAAATGCCGAAACGTCGTACAGTACATAAACTTTAAAATCTTAATACGTGTTGTTGTAGTTATTTAACCCTTTAAGCGTGAAAAAGAAAACTGATGTAGACATCCAGTCCAGAAAGATTACGGGCTGTGCCTTCATGCCGAATGGACAGTTAGTAATTTGTGATCATACAAACTACAGACTGAAAGTCTTGACATCTGACTTTGAGCTGCAAAGTGAACTCGCATGTGATTCTCAGATTCGAGATATTGCAGTTTTATCCTTAGATGAGGTTATTATTACTCAACTAGAATCGAAAGTCCTTAAGGTTCTGAACGTGTCGGGAGCTGTAAGAAAAGTGAGGTCGATATCTGTTGGTGAGCACTGTTGGGGTGTCGACTACGAAAATGACAGAATCTATGTCGGTTGTCATACAAATAATGGAAATGGAGGAAATATATATGTTCTTAAACTGGATGGTGTAGTTTTGAACAAATTACGGTTTGATGTGGGATATCCTTGCTATCTAGCCGTAAACGATTCCGAGGACAGAATCATAGTATGCACAGGTCTCATATCAAAAGTATTGTGTATAGATATGAGAGGTAATACTATCTTTACGTATTCAGACAGTCAGATAAACTGTTCTCTCGGTTTATTATTTGATTCGCATGACAATTTTATGGTGTGTGGACGAGAATCTAACAATATACATGTGGTGATGAAAGATGGAACCAAACGCAAAATTCTGCTTTCCTCCGATGTTGGTCTCGCATGTCCATATGCTCTTGCATACAGGTCGAGTGACAAGACTCTTGTTGTAGGACAGCGTGCAACAAAGCCTCTTACAGCCTTTGCAATCGATATTTAAGATCGACTTGTCGGTCTATTCCCCCGCTAATCGGATGTCGTGCTTAACGTAAAGAAAATATATTTGCATTACGAATATCAGACTGTAAGCCAATACATCTTTTAATTACCAATGTTCCTTTTACCTTAATCCTTCCACAGGCAAGTTATTAATATGGTGTGTAAATTACAAGTGTAAAGCTATACATGAGTCTGTATATTATACATCAGGGATGTCGAATTATGGAGAATTAGATTTATTTAGATTTTAGTTGGTACATAACGAATGAATTAAATAAGAAGTAAATTACCAATATCTGGAGATGTCACCGTTGATATGCAAATGTGAGAGGATACGACAAAGAACAGTAAGATATAAATGTCAAATTATAGATCTATCCAGCAGATCTTGTTTTATATGTCTAATGCAAAATCTATAGATATTGACTTATTACATGCATGAATAACGAGTGTCGTGGTAATCACTTATCTGTATACACAAAATAAATATTGAACTATGTAAAATTCAGTGGGTATATTACGAAAGCCGGGTAATACAAAAATACACATACAAGTGAATAACGAATGTCCAGCCCGAGATGTCACCGTTTAGGTACGATGGCTGCAGGATACAAATAGCAACGGGATATGCATATCGAGCTATAGATCTATCCAAATAGAGCTTCTTTACATGTTTGTGAAAAAACTGAACCTGTTAACTTTTCATGTAAAATGTAGATAAACTTGAAAACTGAAACTGTTAATTTCTTATGTGTAGTGTTTTTTTTTTTTTTTTCTTTCTTTCTTTTTACAAAATAGAGACAAAACAGATATGGACTCTAAGTGCAATTCATTGAAATTCAAAATTGAACTAACCGATGTTCAGAGAATAGGCCAAGGTTTGTACACTTTTTATGGTTAAAGCTTTATTTTTCGGGCCATAATCCCTGTACATGGCTAGAAAGTCTCAAAAAAGATATATTTGAAATCATATTACGATACAAATTGTCAGCAAAGACCATGATCAGATTTGACGCAGTCTGAACTGAATCTAAGCTTCACTTATAGTCACTAAAAGTTGCCTCCACTAGTCCGAAGACTTTCACTACTTGTTGATCTGTGACACAACAAAGATTTGTGTTGTGAAACCAATCACTCTGTTGAGTTGTAGAACATCATCTAATATCATGGTATGTGACCAAATGACATGAAATGTGAAGCGTATAAAGCCAATCCTTTATCGCCGTCCTTTTCTGCATTGAATGTATTTAACTGTATAAAAGTCTCTGTTTCAACAGACCTTGTTTTCAACAAGTATTCATGTCATAATCTTTTAGAAGTTTAATGGGTTAATTGGACTTTTTTAGCGGGAGGGGGGGGGGGGGTGTCTAGAGCAATAAGTCTAAATTTTCTTTTTAATGAAATCGAAATAGGTTATCTCCCTTGATTAATAACGCAAACTTATGATTGTTTTATACGGAATTACGGACATTTCGTACCATAACCATTTCGTACCATAATTTTACCATTTCGTACCATAATTTATACCATCCCGTAAATAACATAAGGCCCAAAGCATTGGTCTATTCCAAGTAAATATAATAAATACCACTTTTTGTCACATTAAATTACATGTTTGGTCATAGTATGAGAAGGTTCTACCCTGGTACGAAGTGGTAACGCTATGGTACGAAATGGTAAATTTATGGTACGAAATGGTAAATCTATGGTATGAAATGGTTATAAACGAAATGGTACGAAATGGTTATGGTACGAACTGACTGCATACCGTTTTATACAATGTACAGATGGCAGGCAAGTATGCTCTGTACAAATTTTTTTTTTTTCATTACTTTTTGTCACGAATCGTTGAAACTTTTGTAATTTGATGCAAAAATAAGAGACAATTTCCAATATTTGGAATAAAATAGCTCTTTGTTTTCCATTTATGAATAATAAAATATTTCTCATTTTTGTTGTAAATGTTGTAACCAGGAGAAAAGCAGGTGGTTCAATTGTTTACCTTATTTACATATGGTATTATTTTCATTGTTCTTCATTGTATTTAATCAGTTCGTTATTTATTTGTACACGTGGCATGTTAGGCAGAATGCCTTTGGTGATCAATAAAGTCAATATGATCCATGCTGTGGCAAAAAGGGGGATCAATGTATCTCCGTGATGCATTATACCTATCAAGCCATCACATAACTATGGATCCATAACAGCCACTTTTTTAACAACCGACTTTAATCATGAGGTAGACTGGTCCTTGGACATACAGAAAATTGACTAATAACGAAACGTTTCGGCCCAGGTCAGCCTGCGCGGACTGCGCAGGCTGACCTGAGTCGATACTTTTCGCAGATGCATTATGCCTCCTTTTCACATGGCTCATATATATTTTATAGGGTAAAATGTGTTTAAGTGGCCGCCTTTACGACTCAAGCAATCTCTATCAGACTCGTAGAAAACATACACGTTATAATGTATCTGTACTGAGCAATCCCTTTTTGAGCTTCCTTTACGTACTTGCTTTAGACAGAATTTCAGTGTTGTCCGAATTAAAAGCCTAAGCAGACGACAAAACAGATTAAATGTTACTCAAATAATGAGATTTGTTTTTTTTTTTAATGGTTAAATGGTTTAACTCTTATCCTGCTGAATTTAAAGAAATGAATTTTCCAAACCGATAGTTTAAACCCAAATTTTCTTATTGCAAAGATACTTTTGAAAGGAAAGATGTCTCCTTATCGGATGATGTAGATCCAAGATCAGACTGCACGTTCTGTGCAGTCTGATTTTGATCTACGCTGTCCGCAAAAGGTCCATAATTCGTGCTTAGCAGCCTAAGGGTTAAAACATAGAGGGGAAAAGGAGAAAACGCTGGTTACCAGCATTTTCTCTCTTTTTTTTTTTTTTTTCCTTAATGTTTTCCAAGACTTTTTTTTCTTTTTCCTTTCTTTTCCTTCGGGGTCCTTATAACAAGGGATTGTAAGGTAAAGAGTTAAAACTAGTAAGACTGCATTATTTTATGTATAAACAGTGTTTCAGTGTATAATGTATGTAGTTCTATCTATCACTAAGTGACAGAGGATTATTAGTGGACAAACTTGTACAAGGTTGCTTGAAATAAAAAAAAGGATTAACCCTTATTCTGCTAAATAAGTTTAATAAAACTTTCAAACCGATAGTAAGAACCAGAATAATTTTATTTCAAACTTATTTCTTGGAGAAAACTATTTCCTCAGCGGACAGTGTAGATCCAAGATCAGACTGCACGTTTTGTGCAGTCTGATCTTGATTTATACTGTCCGCAAAAGGTCAGTGGGTCGCGCTTAGCAGCTTTAGGGTTCATATTAAATTCTCGTGTGTTCTACGTCAGCACGAGTTTTACTCATTTACTACTGGGGACGACTTTTTGCGTCTTGCAGCATCTCATATTGGAAAACATTTTAGACAATTAATGATCTGACATTATTGAAGGGGGAAATTTCGCCTTAACCCACAGTGTACTTACTTTCTTGCTTACGTGTATTAAACACTACTAAATATTGATTTGCGATATTTTACAAGAATGATTGTAAGGTCACAAATGACACAAGTGGTCACAATAGTGTAGGCTCTCACGTGCTGAATTATGTTGGTCTACACTCGCGGCAAATCACATTTACATTCGAAAATGGTAGGGTATAGATCTATAGGATAATTGTCTGTTTCGGTGTATGATCGAAATTCCTTTCATCTCGTGAAAATATGGCCTTTGCTTTTCACGAGATAAAAGAAATTTCGATCATACACTGAAACAAACAATTGTCCTATTTCGTTTGCTCTTCACTCTTAAACTTGCTTTTCACGTCAAATTTTTTGCTCATCGTGAAAAATTTAAGCGAAATTTCACGGTGGCTAATCTACAAAACGGAGCCGCTGGGTCCGCCGCTAAAATGTTGTGTTGGTCTTCCAGGACACCTGTGGCTCCGAAGTTGTAGCTCGTAAACAACCCGTCTGTCAGGTAGGTGATCGGCATTTTCATTTATTTCTCTTCTTTGAATGGTATTAACAAGAAAAAAATGGAATGCTATTCGACCGCTAATATATTTTACCGTTGAAATACGCAAAGGAAACTGAGCAAAGCCCTCGGGATTGTCTGTGAAACGCTTTCTTCCGAGAGGAAACGTTCGGAAGGCGACACAAGACAGTTCTCTTAAACATATTGCTTATTGAAAAGACTGCTTATTGAAACTGTTTTGCTGAGCGTTGATGTTTTAATTCTGTCTAGGTGATAGATAAACAACCACAATGTCCACCGACGTGTCTCTGAGTAAAATCACAAAAAGTTTACTCAAAACTCATCTGGCTATGTTTATGTAGTGTGGCTCCGTTCATGTAGAATGACTTAATTTTAAATACATTTTAACATCCCCTCATTTACTTCTAGCTGCTACTTGGCCTTTATTATTGATACCCCACAATATTTTTATAGCATTCTTCCTTATGGTTCATGCAAAAGACAGGGTTGTTTAGTGAAAGATTAAGTCTCCGTAATGTGTATATATGATGCCTTCCAGTCTTTTTGAGTTTTACATCACAATAATTGTGCTCGTTATAAATACAAACTCGTGTATATTTTGATTTTCCACAATGGACCTACGCTGAAACAGATGTACAATAAATCGCATTTCTGTCAGAAAACAGGCGATATAGGAAGAAGACAAAATTTAATTGATTGACTGACTAACTGACTGATTGACTCACTCACTCACACACTCACGGACGGACGGACGGACGGATGGATGGATGGATTCACAAACCATGTATGAATAAAACCCAGTAGACTCTGGAGAAACATATGTGGCGATTCTATTTTACCAGTCTCTTCCCATTTGGGGCCTATTGTGTAAATAAAAACAATACAGCAATGACGGCTCTTGATGGCCCCACCGGCTAATAATACAAATGAACCATTAACGTAATTTCGATTTTGAACCAATATTGCCATATCATAACAAACTTGCATCTCACTTTTCTAGAACTGTCTCTGTTCGTAATGAGCACTAGATGGCCCATAAATTAGCTTGGTTAAATACTGGCTTAACATGGCAAAGAAGACTCTTCAGTTAGATCGTTATCATACGAAGTGTACGTGTATGTGTCCGTGAGATCGTGTGTAAACCTGTATACTCTTTATCTAAGTTTTAGCCAACAAGATGATAAATCTGTGAGTCATGTTCAACACTCTTGACACCGTCGAACCTGAGAAAAGAGGCTTTAAAGTAGTCGTGGTAACCAGCATTTTCACCTTTCCCTACAATGCTTCCCAACTTTTCAAGGTCAATTCAGATCCTTAACCCTTTACCACACGATCCCGACTTTTAACGACCCTGGGGAAGAAGCCTTTTGAAAAAATTGTGGGAAAAGAAGAAAATACTGGTAACCAGCATTTTTTTCCTTTTCCCACAATGTTTTCTACTCATCCCAAAACACATTTCATTTTTTGAGTCACTTTTATTTTGTCGTCTGCAGATGCTTTCAATTTGGACAGGTTTAAAATTTTTGTCGTTTGGTAAAGAGTTAAATGCACATTTTATATGTAGTCTTCAAACACTTTTACTGTAGTCTAGTCATTAATTTGTCATGTAGAAAACAATTAAACCTGGGTCCGTATTCACCAACCATTCTTAAGAATATGCTTAGTCTTATTCTCCAAGATTTTCTACATTTGAAAGTAACACAACTCCTGATTGGCTAAACCAAATGGTTTAGCCAATCAGGAGTTGTGTTACTTTCAAATGTAGAAAATTCTGAAGAACAAGACAAAGAACATTCTTAATAATGGTTGGTGAATACGGACCCTGGGGACTATGTAACTGAGGACAGTGACACATAGACGGGTCTTAAGTTTTGTTCTCCGGTGACAAATTGAAGCCAGCTACTATGGAAACCACCAGGCGCAGGTCGGGGTAGAAAAAAAAGAATAGTTACTCGGAAAGTCTCACAGATACCTTTTTGCATACAACTAAGTTGCACATAAACGGGTCTGACGTGGCTTTACACCCCATCACCTTTTACAGTCTCATGTCATTAGGTATCTGACGTGTTTCCTTCTAACTTCTTAACCAGAAGAGAAAAGCATTTTCACATGACAGATTGAATGCGGTTTAATGATGGGATTTGCCTTTTTGAAGGATTAAAAAAATGGGAAAAGGGGCATATGTTACTTACAAGCATTTTTTTTTTTTTTATTTCCTTCTCAAAGAATGTTTTCAAAATCTAATTCTCTGTAGCTGAAACGCAGTATATTTTGTTGAATGGGTAATAAATAACAGGAAAAAATATCGGAGTGGCTATTTACAGTTAACTGTAAATAGCCAAAAAACGTAAAATCGGCTATTTACAGTAAACTGTAAATAGCCATTTTAACGTTTTTTGGCTATTGACAGTAAACTGTAAATAGCCATTTTAACGTTTTTTGGCTATTACAGTCAACTGTAAATAGCCAATTCTACGTTTTTTGGCTATTTACAGTTAACTGTAAATAGCCTCTGCCAAAAAATATATCTTATGGTTAATTGTCGAAGAAAAAGATACCTAGTCGTCACTTATGAACAAGAAATTTAAAACTTTAATTTATAACCTCCCGCGGACTTTTTTTCCCCCTCTCATTTCATATCATGACGACCACTTTTGAAAACATAGTGGCAAAAGAAGAAATTGGTCGCGACTTTCAACCATTCATAAGAACATTTTTAGTCTTCTTCTCAAGAATTTTCATGAATTTGAAAGTAACAAAACTACTTATTGGCCAAACCAAACGGTTTAGCTATTCAGAAGTTGTGTTAATTTCAAAAACTATAATTGAACGTAGAATATCCTTAAGAATGGTTGGTGAATACGGGCCGAGATCAGAACATTTTCGACTCCTCAATATTTGCAGACGAGAAACTAAATGTGGCTAAAACGATCAGACTTGTCTTTAAAAGTGTAAAAAAATAATGTATAAGCATTTTCTCGTGAAGTGTAAGAATTTTCTCGTTTTTTCCAAAAACAATAATGAGCCATACTCTGGCAAAGGGGGGGGGGGGCTTAATGCATCTCCGTGATCCATGATACCAATCAAGCCATCAGTTAATTATGGGTCCATAATAACCACTTTTATTTAACAATCGACCGGATCCTGATGTAGTCTGGTCCTTGGACATACATGTACAGAAAACTGACCAATAGCGAAAAGTTGGACCTGAGTCAATACTTTTCGCAGATGCGCTAAGCCCCTTTTTCACAGAGCACAGCTCAACTATTTTGTTGGCCTTCTTCCTAAAGGGTCTTATAAACAAACGCACAAAGTTTTGCACACGGCTCTGCCAGAGATGCGTGTAAAGCAGTTCGACTCTCGGAAGGGCAGAGACAAGATTACCACAGTCCAGAAGACATCGCCGCTTTAAAAGGCTTGAACTCAACCGTGTCTCTTCTCGAATCTAAGATTTAATTATCAAAGCCATTGGGTCGTCGTAGACTTATGCGTTAGCAAAATGACCGTTTCATTTATGCCTGCAAGCGTGACCAATAACATGGTTGATCAGTTCATTTTCGGGTAAAGCAGGGTCCAATTAACCAAATACGGCACATATATATTTTTTTATAAATGATCCACAAGTGCGAGGGTGGCCATACTCATATTTATCATGTGACTGTTTGATTTCGGTAAGGAACCTTTTGTTTCATTTTCTATTTGAAAATGATAAATCATTTGAGAAAATGATAAATTATTTGAACATAACTTTATGTACCACTCAACGGAATAACAATGAATTACACTAGAGGTAACTTTTTATCAAAACTTGTTATCTCACGCCAGATTTTCAACCTACAATAAATGTACTGGGTGTATATTAATCGTTGAATACAGTACATAATTTGAGCCATGCTCTGGCAAAAAGGAGCTTAATGCATCTCCGTGATTCATTATATCAATCAATCAATCAAGTTTATTTGTTCAAATCATACATACATGATACACGAACAAAGAGTACAACTTGCATACATATAAAATTATAGAAAGTGACGGGGAAAAATAGGTTAGAAAAGTTAGGGGGGGGCCATAACCTTGGTCAGAATAAGAAATAGACTATAGGACATAATGTAAAAGGGCCTTTTTTATTTGATTGGTCAATTCGTTTTACACACAGTGACGTGGTTTCATTGATTAGGTTAGGTAAATAAACGAATGTGCACGTGATAAACAGTTTTTCTATGGAGTGATACTAGAATTTTGTAGACTGTAAAGTCCTTATAAATAGAGAGTTGTCGGATGTTTCAATGAAAATTTAATGGATTTTATGCTTATCAGTATAAGTACATGTTTGTCGATTAATTTCTATGTTTTTTGAACTTCGTATCCACTGAACATCCATTCGGTAGATAAGAAGTTCATTTAGCATTTTAAGAGTCATTCAAAACACTAGATCTAAATGGGTCTGTTTACACTACATGTATTTGTTTACTCTCTCTCTCTCTCTCCTCCTCCTCACTCGCACCCCACACACATACACAACTCAACACAACACATACATAACATAAATCACATGCAATTAACTGGACTGTGAAAATGTAGGTCATGATCAATCAGCACAAATGTGTAGACCGATCATTAACCACATCATCCACAGAATTTTGATATGATGTTAGCTAGCGCGGTCAATAGTTCATGACTGTAGAATAAGAATTTAAAGAGCACTAATGAATACAAAGAATATGAACCAAAAAGGTTAAATGTAGGAAGAATAAAACACTAACCTAAAGATGAACAGGAAATGACAATGTAGGAGGCTTTATATAGCTCAAGAACATAACAAATCATGTAGAGTGTGGGTAAGATCAGCGCATACTTAGGTACTGATTGATCCCAGTTCACACTCCACAATGGCTTAAGGTCTCCTTCTGCATCAGCAGCCTCATAGGTTGAAAATAGCAAATAATTTATGATCTAAAGATAAAGAGGACATTGCAAAGCTAAAGACAATGTTTTCAAAAGGCATAAAAAAAACAACAACAACACAAATCCTGTGGTCAAGAGTGTGGGTTAAGATCAGTGTGTACCCAAGTACTGACTGATCACAGTCCACACTCTACAATACTTAAAGGTCTCATTCTGCATCAGCAGCCTCGTAGGTTGGAAATAGCAAGATAATTCATGATCTAAAGATAAACAAGACATTGAAATGTTTAAGACTATGTGCTCAAAAACATAGCAAGTGTAGTAGAGTGTGGGTTAAGATCAGTGTGCACTTAAGTACTGACTGATCCTAGTCCACACTCTACCACACTTAAAGGTCTCATTCTGCATCAGCTGCCTCGTAGGTTGGAAATAGCAAAATAATTCATGATCTAAAGATAAACAAAACATTGAAATGCTTAAGACTATGTGCTCAAAAACATAGCAAGTATAGTAGAGTGTGGGTTAAGATCAGTGTGCACTTAATTACTGACTGATCCTAGTCCACACTCTACCACACTTAAAGGTCTCATTCTGCATCAGCAGCCTCATAGGTTAAACCTTACAAGTTAATTCATAATCTAATAAACAGGACATTTCAATATTGAAGGCTTTATGTACTCAGAAACGTAACAACTCTTGTAGAGTGCTGTTTAACATCAGTGTAAACTTTAGTACTGCCTGATCTCAGACTACACTCCACAGTGGTTGAATGTAGCGATGGCAATAAGTACTTACTAAAAATAAAAAATATTTATCATCATTTTGCAATAGCAATTATAACCTGTGTACATGATTACAGGTATGTTAAAAAAGACCTAATTTGAATGCATTCTTTTATTTTCTTGCATAATTATTTTTATAAACTTTGAAATATTAATCAGAATTTTGAGTGATTCATGTCTCATAAGCTCAATGAATTTGTACATGCTTGGATGTTTGAAATAGTACTTTTTAATGAAAGATTTTCTTGTTTTTTCAAAGTGGGGGCATATAAGAAGCATGTGCATTTCATCTCCAATGTCATTAAGATTACATAATGTACATTTTCTTTGGCTATATTCTATATTGTTCCATCTGCCAGTTTCTACTGGTAAATGATGATTTCCTGTTCTGAATTTATACCAATCAAGCCATCACAAAATTATTCATCCATGATAGCCACTTTTTTTAACAACCGACTTAATCATGAGGTAGAATAGTCCTTGGACATAGAGAAAATAGCGAAAGTTTCGGTTCAGGTCAGAGTTATGGATTTTGTGCGTTGCACTTGTCTTCAAATGGGATTTATCTGTATTTGCAGTTTCGATTCCATAAGTTGTATAATTTGGATAATATGCTCCGGCCAAAAATTACCGAAGACAGAGTAACATTTCTTGTGCACTGCACTTGTCCTCAATAGGATCTATCTGTATTTGAAGTAATGCTTTCATACTTTGAAAGTTATGCTCTGGACAAAAAAAAAAGGGGGGGAACAATAACTCCAAAAATAATACACAGTTATGGATCTTGTGTACGCTAAATGTGACCTACTGTATCTGTATCTGAAGTATTAAGTCAAGCACCCAAAATGTGAAATAACAAAGGCCAATTTAAAAAAAAAAGACAGAGTTACAGATCAGGTGCACTGCACTTGTCCTCAATGTGATCTATCTGTATAATTAAAAATTTTGAAGTCAACAGCTCTTATACCTTGAAAGTTATGCAGCAATATGCTCCGTACAAAAACCAAATATGTAAAAAAAGAGAATAATAATTCCAAAAATAATGAGGATAGAGTTATGAATTTTGTTCACTGCATTTGTTCTCAACATTATCTATTTGAATATGAAGTTTGAAATCAATAGCTTTTATACTTTGTGGGTTATGCTCCGGACAAAAATCTAATTTGTAAAGTAACTAAGGGTAATGACTCCAAATATAGTGAAGACATAGTTATGGTTCTTGTGCATTGCACTTGTCTTCAATGTGATCTATCTGCAAATGAAATGTAAAGTCAATACACTTCATGCTTTGGAAGTTATACACCAGACAAAAATCCAATTTGAAAAATAGCAAAGGGCAATTACCTCAAAATTATAAGGACAGAGTTATAGATCTTATGCACTGCACTTGTCTTTAACATGATCTATTTGTATATTTATGAAGCTTGAAGTCAATAGCTTTCATACTTTGGAAGATATACTCCAGACAAAAATCTAATTTGTAAAATAACTAAGAGAAATAACTCAAATGAAATGATGACACAGGTATGGTTCTTGTAAACTGCACTTCTCCTCAATGTCATCTATCTGCAAATGAAGTTTGAAGGCAATAGCTTTTATATTTTTTCAAGTTAGGCTCCGGACAAAAATCCCACCTGTAAATTAATAAAGGGCAGTAACTCCAAAGTTCAATGGACAGAGTTATGGTTCTTGTGTACTGCCCTTGGCCAAAATGTGATCTATCTGCCTATGCAGTTTTAAATTGATAGCTTTAATACTTTAGAAGTTATGCTCCGGATAAAAATCCAACCTGTGATATAACACACGGCAATAACTCCAAAAATGATACCGACAGAGTTATGGTTCTTATGCACTACACTTTTCCTCAGTGTGATCTATCAGCATAATTATGCAGTTGATAGCTTTTATATTTTGGAAGTAATACTCCGGAAAAAATCCAACATGTAAAATTACAAAGGGCAGTTACTCAAAATAATGATGAAAGAGTTATGGATCTTGTGCACTGCACTTCAACTCAATGTGATCTAGTTGCATATGACGTTTGAGGCCAATAGCTCTTGTACTTTGCAAGTTATGCCCCAGACAAAAATCCAACATGTAAAATAACGAAGGGCAGTAAAATAATAAGACATAAGTCCTAAAATAATGAGACAGAGTTATGGATCTTGTGCTCTGCACTTTTCCCTTAATGTGATCTATCTGCTTATGAAGTTTGAAGCTGAAAGATTTTACGCTTTGGAAGTTAGGTTCCGGAAAAAAATCTAACAGGTAAATCAAACAAAAGGCAATAGCTCCAAAAATAATGATGACAGAGGTGTGGATGTTATGCACTGCACTTCTCTTCAATGTGATCTATCTAAATACGAAGTTTGAAGTTGATAGCTTTTATACCTTGGAAGTTATGCTCCTGACAAAAGTCCAACATGTAAAATGACAAAAGCCAATAACTCCATGAATAATGACGACAGAGTTATGGATCTTGTGCACTGCAATTCTCCCCAGTGTGTTTCATCTGCATATGAAGTTTGAAGTTGATAACTTATATGCTTTGGAAGTCATGTTACGGACAAGATTTTGGCGGACGCACGGACGGACAAGGTGACTCCAGTTTACCTCCATAAACTATCGTTTGTGGGGGTATAATGATTTAAATGGCACGTCTACCGATAAAGGAGAACAATTGTGTCAACTTGCTTTGAAATCCATCCATAAATGTAGAGATTGTAGCTCGAACAAGCTCAATGTATGACAATTTTACCATTTAACCTTCAAGTGTGACTTTGACATTTGACCTACCAGAACACATGTTTCAAATGGCACTCCTGATTACAAAGAACAATTGTGCCAAATTATTTTGAAAGCCTACGACAAATGTAGGAACCCTACCTTGGACAAGCTATATGTATGACAATTTTATCATTTGACCTTAAAGTGTAACCTTGACCTTGGACCTACCAAAACAAATGTTTCAAATGACACTTCTATTAATAAAGGAGAACAATTGTGCCAAATTATTTTGAAATCCATCCACAAATGTAAAAGTTCTGGTCCGGACAAATTCGGACGGACGCACGGACGCACGCACGCACATACATCAAAGCTACATTGTGACTAAGTACTATGTCTCGCTCACCGCAAGCGGGCTCGACAAAAATGCTGTTAACCAGCATTTTCTCCCTTTTCAACAATGTTTCCTAAGGCAATCTTCTTCATGCTCTTTAAAACTCGGGATTATCGGTAAAGGGTTAGATAGATGTGAACTGTGTTTTGATACTATCACATGCTGACTAGTTTTTCATTCATATTAGATAAATAAATTTCCCTTCATTTCTGTCTTTATATAAAATAAAAGAAAACTTTTAAAAAGGATAAATCTTGTTACTAGATGAAAAGCCTTCAGCGCAAATCCAAAACTGTTTTGAAGACAGAAACATCTAATTGACGTGCCAAAGTCCAATTTCAATACAGATTGTTGCAGTCGTCGTTTTAACTCTAACGGACTTTGACCTCGATAAAGATTCTCCCCTCATCTTTCTGTGTGCAAATTTAGTCGAGAGCTGCCTTATGTGAAGGAAAATTGCACTCGTCAGCCCAACACGAGATTTCAATAAGTGAAAACATAAGGAATCAATTCTATTAGAGGTTTGTGTTTTTGATATTTTTATTCGGTTTTGAAAAGTGCCTATGGAGGCAGCCATATTGAACTGGTTCCATGCTTTGTTTTAACATCCACCTATATCTACTGTACTTTGATTACCAGATCGGGGTCCATAATAACTTTTTTATTTATTTGTGGAGATTTTTTTTTTTTTTATATTGCACTTTCATTGTTAGATGGATAAAAACACGGATCGTAGACATATCAACATTTTCCTTTCGAAAAAAAAAAAATGCATTTCGAATAATAACTCACGTGATCAAAAATTATCTGTCACAAATTTTCGAAGCCACCATTTTAAATATCTTACGCTGGAAAAGGTTAAGAGGCATTTTCAAGCTCTTTGACCCTAGAGCACCCTATGTGGTACTTGTGACCCCACTTATATTTTTGTTCTAGTATTGTATGGATTGTAGAAATATTGTTTTCCTTTCGCGATCGTATTTTTAAGACCAGCTAACTGTAACCAGGTCAATGTTGGGGGTGACAGATGTTTCGGTAACAGACGAGTTCGGTAAATTGGACTTACAGAGTAAATCGATTGGATGTTTCGGTAACAAGGTAATTATATAGTGGTAATGCACCGTGACGTTTTTCACACCAAATAAAGTCTTGGTTCTGATTCGTTCAATGTTTCTCTTTTTTCTTCCACACACTTTAAGACATAATATTTTTGTTATGTTTCTACTGTCATGCTGTACGTAAAATGATACCCGAATCAAAGTTGAGGTAACGAATAACAACACCCAATCCTAAACTTGAAACACGTTGTATCTCCTTTTAAATCAATGATTTATGATCCTTTCAATGTGAAAATATTTTCTTACTGAAAGACTTCCAAACCAGCCATTAACCCTTAGAGCGTCTGTCATTACTGCTGTTGCCATTGCGGCGGGTGCAGATCGAGATTAGAGTACACCAAACACGGAGTTTGATCTTTGATCTTCATTTGTCAATTTTGCAAGACATTCTGAACAAGAAAACCTTGACACTGCTAAAAATAGGTTTTATATCTGGAATGAAAATGACCCTTGGGTTTATTCGACGCTCTTAGATTTAAAATTATGGATAGTTAAATTTAGTTCAGAAACAGGTAATATAGGTAAAAATACTGTGGCAAAAGAAGAGAGTGAGCGCGAGAGATAGATAGTAGCAAATACTTTTTTTGACAAATACTTTTTTCAAACTGCACGAGCAGTGTGTGATCTAAACATGCCCAATCCCCATAACTTTTACATGCAGTCTGATCTGCAAGTTTCTTCTTGTCCATTGGTGTTTCAGGTTTTCATAATCTTTAAGATCTACAGGAAACTTCTTTATCTTGTTGGCAATGGGAGGTGTGAAGACAGGCTGTAAACGCGTCTATATACAATATACAGTACTCCCTTCGCTCTCAAATAGTACGCATATGATTTTTTTATGCAGTGTTGTATTGATGAACGCACTTTAAAACCAGCAGACGCCGATTTTTGTGCACCAGACCAGATTTGAAATCTGTGTGGAAAATGGAGAGGAACAATACAGAACAGATATCTTTTAGATGGGCACAAATGTTCATGGTCAAAATCACAAGAAGTATGCACGAAAGCATTATTGTCAAGGCCTCTCTCTCTATCTCTCACTCCCTCTCTTCATTTGCCACAATGTTTCAAATGTATTATCTTTATTTCTGATTCACGTTAATTATCCATAATTTTAACCTTTAGAGCATCGAAAAAAGTAAAGGCTATTTTTATTTTAGAAACAGAACAATATATATATTACAATATACGATCCCTGGTCTAATATTAGCTATTTCAAAGCAAAGTTGTCCTTCCTCATAATGTCTTAGAAAAGCTGGCAGCGTAAACCAACGATCAGACTGTTTTTTTTTTTTTTTTTTTTGCTTTGCAGTTTGATCTTTGTCTGAATCGGTCGCAAGGGCAACAAGAGTGAAAGGTATTCTGAGGGTAAATGGCTGGTTTGGAAGTTGACCAATTTGTTTCCGGAAGAAATTATTTTTCACACAGAAAACGTTGACAAGAATAGCGTCATTTTTAATAAAACAATTTTAAAAAACTTGAGGATTGGCTTAAAGTTGGAGTCTGTTATCTGTAGGACAATTAAGTAATACGGGTACAAGCTTAGGGCTGGGTTTTATCAGGGATCGTATATTATTCATTACATGAATCAGCTATGGGTGAAAAACGAAAATAAGATATGGTGATCAAAATTTACTAATTTCAGGTATTTATTTATACAGCATGGAAAGAACAACAAATATATTTACGTCAGAAAACGAGTGAGAATTGCAAATTAAAAGAAAAAACGTTTGCACAAACAGAAGCCATGGGTGTGAAAAACGTCACGGCACTATATTACTGCCTTGTTACCGAAACACCCAATCAATTTACTCTATAAGTCCAATTTACCGAACTCGTCTGTTACCGAAACATCCATAAATCAATGTTGGAGCGCCTAACATGACTGGTATCATACAACCCGTCTAGTCCATATAGATATAAGGACTTCATTCAAGTCTTTATTATATCTATAATAAAGAGGGGTTGTATGATACCAGACATATGTGTTGGAGTGTCAGATTTAGCACAATCCGATAACAGACTTTTCTTTCGTTAATGTAAAATCTTCCTGTTCAAAATCAGACGGTCGAGAGTTTTGATATTTCATGTGTAGTATCGCTACAATAACCTCTACCAAGTACTAGTATGTTCAAATGGTGGCCTTCGGGTCAAAAGTTGCCATATGCTCCCCTCCACCCAGATGTCACAAATTTGCGCATAGCCATATTTGTTGCACACTTTTCAAAATCTTCTATCAAATATCAGAAAGGCAACAGCTCTAACATTTCTATCTACCAATTGTGTCCAAATGATGTCCTGTGGATAAAGAAATGGCCCAGTCCATGGATAAGAAGTTTGCAAATAGCCTTCAATGATATGAAATTTAAAAATCTTGTCAAAAACCAGATGGCCCAGAGTTTAAATACAGTATCACCACTTGGACCTCTACGAAGATTGTGCAAGAGATGCGTATTAGGAAATAACCCAATGCATTGTGACCTGTTACAGAAACAACTAGTTTGCGGCGCCATTGATGTTCAGCATCAATATTTTCTTGTACAATGATTTTATATTTGTTCTAAATGATGACAAAAAAGTTTTTTTAGCTCCACTGGCCGAAGGCCAGCGGGCTTATGTCATGGCCCGGTGTCCGTCGTGCGTCCGTCCGTCCGTCCGTGCGTCCGTCCGTCCGTCCGTCCGTGCGTTAACTTTTATTTCAAACATCTTCTTCTCTGAAACTACCCATCCAATTTTCATGAAACTTCACAGAAATGATCCTGCCATGGTCCTCTTCAGAATTTCTTGAAAGAATTTGATTCCTTCAAAAACTCTGGTTGCCATGGCAGCAAAACTGAAAATTATTGGAAATCTTTAAAAATCTTCTTGTCTGAAACCATAAGGCATAGGGCTACCAAATTTGGCATGTAGCTTTATGTAGTAGACCTCTATCACGTTTCTTGAAATTATAGACCTGGGGTCAAAATTGGCTCTGCCCCAGGGGTCACAAGTTTTACATAGGCTTATATAGAGAAAACTTTAAAAATCTTCCTGTACCTAGCCATAAGGCATAGAGCTACCAAATTTGGCATGTAGCTTTATGTAGTAGACCTCTATCATGTTTCTTGAAATTATAGCCGTGGGGTCAAAACTGGCTCTGCCCCAGGGGTCACAAGTTTTACATAGGCTTATATAGAGAAAACTTTAAAAATCTTCCTGTACCTAGCCATAAGGCCTAGAGCTACCAAATTTTGCATTTAGCTTGATCTAGTTGGGGTCTACCGAAAGTGCCCAAATTATAGTCCTGGGGTCAATTTGGCCTCATGCTTGGGGGGAGGGGTTTCACAAGATTTACATAGGCTTACATAGGGAAAACTTTTAAATCTTGGTGTACATAAGGCTTAGGCTACCAAATTTTGCATAATTATAGCATTATCTAGTGGACAACTACAAAGAGGGCCCAAGTTACAGCCCTAGGATCAAGTTTGGCCCTGCACCAGGGATCACAAGTTTTACATGGGTTTATGGAGTGAAAAGTTCAGAAACCGTCTTGTTACTAGCCATAAGGCCAAGAACTCCCAAATTTGGCATATTATTCTTCTAATACACATATTCCCCATTTAGTTCGACTGTAGCCCTGGGGTCAAAGTTTTATAAGGGCTTATATAGTGAAGACTTCTCTTCATGGTTTATACTTATAAGCCAGTGGAGCGATACAGGGCCATCATGGCCTTTTTTTTTTTTTTTTTTTATAGCTTCTAACACAAAAGTAAATTAAGATTTAGTCCACACAATCCCGGTGTGTTGGTCATAGCCTATACGTAAGGGAAAATAATTGTATGTTATTGTATTACGAGAAGTGTTCAAATATGAATGCATCTAAGCACCTAAACTTTGATTCTTCGTAGGTTTTACTGAAATTTTTATTTTGTTCCCTCAAAGTATTCACCTCCAACAGATGTACAAAGTTTCAGTCTCGGAACCCAATCTTTGAAGGCATTTTTATAGTCTGTTTTAGGTATACTATGAAGACACTGGAATATTGCAGAGCCGAGGTGTTTGCGGTGGACAGATTTTCGACCTGAAAGGTACTTTTCTAGCTTTGGAAACAAAAAGACGTCACAAAGGGCAAGGGCGGGTGAATATGGACGGTGGGGGAGCACAACGGCTTTTTCTTGCTTCAGAAAGTCTTGCACCTCTTACAAAAGACAATGACTAAAACTGATGGTTTACACACGTTGAAATAGACTTGACAGAAAATGAATTCCAGAGTCTTCATAGTGTACCTACAAAAAACTATGAAAATGCCTTCAAAGACTGGATCCGGAGTCTGAAGCTTTGTACATCTGTTGGAGGTGAATACTTACTGTGATCGTTCTGACCGGAACCAAATACATTAGGCATAACGACGCATGCGCACTCACACTGTACTGTGATGTCAGTTTGACCTGTACCAAATATACTGTCATTCACGCTTGCTGGTTACCAGCATTTTCTCCTTTCCCCACAATGCTTTGTAAAGCCTTCTCTCTCAGGGTCGTTAAAAGTCGTAATTGTGTGTAAACGGTTAAATTGGTTAAAGGTACATGTATGAGTTATGTAATAAGGTTTGTACCTGTCAAGAATATTGCCATATGGTAAAGGCTCAAGATAGATCTAAATTTTGCAGGAAAAAAAATTGGGAAAGGAGAAAATTGTCTATTAAAGGCAACACTAATTTTGCTAGAAATGTACATTTTCTTCTTTCCCTAAATGTTTTCTGTCCCTAGAGATCAATACCATCTTCTAAACCCTATATATGGATAGTCATGGATAGATCAATAATGCAATATGCAATGCCACTGACAGAAATGACATTCTTAATTATTAATGATCAAGCACATTTGAGCAATTAAACCTTTGCCACACAATCCCAACTTTGAAAGACTCTGAGGGAAAAAGCTTTAGAAAATATGGTGGAAAAGGTAACAAGCAATTTCTCCAGACACCTGACACTTCGCACCTCGTACCGGGTCCCTCATACCTATTATGACTGGCAGGGTGGCTTTACCTCTACCCGGATTTTGTCAACCTTACATACATAATATTAAGTCTATTTGTAACAAAATTCTTGGCCCGCAATAGTTTGTGATCGTAGAAAACATAGTTTTTATTCAACGATCAAAATCTCGATCAGCCTATAGGAATAGCTGGTTGCTATGTAATATTATCACCTCCGAAAATAGCGTCCGCTTGTTGCTACGGGAAGTGACATCACGCCGACATACCCTATTAGATGCATATTCTAAGATCCAAATTGTCAGCGGTTTACAGTCAAGACGTACCCAACTCAAAACGTACCCAAGTGCGGTCAAATGAAATCACCGAAATCACTGGAATTACCACACAAATTAATTAAATAACCAATTGAATTTTTGGTCTTTTTCTGCTTAAAGTTGTTCGAAATCTTTCAAACCACACCGTAATTATCATAATTATTTAGTGCAATTTAATTTGTTAGACATCAACATAATTTATGTGGTGATTCCAGTGATTTCGGTGATTTCACTAAATCGTCTTACCCAACCCATTTGAAATGTACCCGATGTGAAGCCAAAATTTTCCCATGATTTTTATGGTGCATTTATCTTTGATCTGTAAATAAACACCACAGGCAATACCCAAAAAGGACCATATTTTTAAATACTTTTGATGTTGGTAAGTTGGCTGCTTTGGGTAATATTTCATCTTCTACTATTTATCACACAAAAAAAGACACTATACTGATAGAAAGTGTTCAGAGAAGAGTAACAAGAATGCCCTAAAAACACCTATCCTATTCTCAAATATTGAAAAAAAAGAAAACAAAAATAGGATTACAGACTGCCTACATCAACTTTTCTTTCCAAGCCATCGCTACTCTAAATTATAAATCTTCAAAGATGAAATTAACGACGTGCCAGAGGTGAAAGTTGCATTATGCTATAAAATAGAGTTTCTTTCAATGGTATCCGGGAAAAAAGTGTTGCAAGTTGAGAACTGTGTTTCACTGGCAAGGGTAACCATCAGGTGACCTTTATGGCTAAAATTCTCCTAAAATGGTTATGGTACACTGGAAATGGTTAGTTGATCTAATGTTGGTGATATAGTAGTTGAAGGATCATTTTGAGTTCCTGACTGTTACTTTGAATTAATTGGAGGTTGTTTTTATCCCTGCAATCATATGTTTTTTAATCAAGGTCTTTGGTTTTCAAACTGATATCTTTCTACAACAATACCAGAAAACACATGATGAAATGACTATTTTCACATATTAGTGATGTGTCACACCAAGAGAGTGGTCTGTTTCTGTAAAGGGGCCACACCTGTTTAAGTGATTAAACCCAATACCCCATGAAGGTACTTTGGCATTTGTCTGTTTTGATAACTGTTTAACCTGGCCAAGCCCTGGCAGCGCAGTCAGTAGGGTACAGGACTTGAGAACAGGGGATCGCTGGTTCAAATAGCCAGCTCGGCCAATTTCTTATGGAGTTGATGATAGGAGTGTAGGTAAAAAGCCCATCAGGTGAAAAGCTCACTAGGTAGAAAGCCCACCGGACAAAAGCCCACCGGTGAAAAGCCCACCAGCCTTAAACGAAAAGAGGACAAAAGCCCGGCAGTACTACAAAATTAATATATCTTATGTTTAAGTGAATTTATAATGTTTTGTTCATGCAATATTGTGAGTACACATACATGATTTTGAAATACTGACTTTATGAAGCATTTTTGTGAGTAAATAAAATTTATGAATTTTATCATTAATTGTATTATAAAAATAATACATTGTATATTGAATATTAAAAGGGTCTGTTTTTTGTTAAACTATAAAAACAAACACACACACACACACACACACACACACACACACACTTTTTTTTTTTTTTTTTTTAATGACTTTTTGCTTTATGTGCAACTTTCAAATTTTATTGATCGTGATAGAAAATCAAAATACAATAACATTGAAAACAAAAGAAAAGGAAGATCTTAAGGCTGAAGAATGCACCAGTTAAAGGAACTGAGTTTTAGTAAGTAAGCGTAGCTTTGTTTCTATCTTTCATGTTACATGTATCCAACTTATTAGCATGCAGATCATGATGATTACCTCCACACTTGTAGAATCTAAACCAACGAAAGGCAATTAAAGGTAAAATATATAATTGTCTTTTATAACCGAAAATCAAATGTTTCTCAGTAGGAATAATTACTAATTGTTTAGTAAATGGAGAAAATACTAATCATAAGTAATTCCTTCTTTTACCTACAATAATTTCTAATACAAGTTTCCTCTGCTTCACACAGGTCTTTTAAGGATCATGAGAAATAAGCTTTTAAACATTTTGATAGGAGAGAGTGGTACTTTTCAGTAACTCCTCCTTTTGCTACAATAATTCCTAATACAAATTTTCTCTGCTTAACAACCTGAAAAAGAAGCTTTGGAAACATTGTGATAATTGGAGAATATACTAATTAAAAGTAATTACTTCTTTTCCTACAATGATTTGTAATACAAGTTTCCTCTGGTTTACATAGTTTTTTTAAGACGCTGCTCTGTACAGTCTGATCTTGGATCTACACTGTCCGACAAGGAGATATTTTTCTCTAAAAGCTAGGCTTGAAAAAAAAAAAAAAAAAAAAAAAAACAGTTCTCAGGGGTTTTACTATCGGCTTGATTACCAACTCTCAACTCAACTCAAATAATTTTATTTTGGTATTTGTTGTATTAAATTTAGCAATCGTAAACCAATGGATATGTGAGTATTTTGATCTCAAATCACGATATTTTGGACAAAGACATAAAAACTGATATTCTGATTCTATTCTGTTATCATTACATAGTCTACAAAGTCGATTCTTTCCGTCAATATTTTGGACTCTTCCGGTTTCTATTGCAAGCTTATGCGAGGCAAGTCTAAAGCCTGTCAACGTTTTTCTTAGTTTTTCATCCCTTATATTTGGTAAATAATTTTAAAAATCATTTTAAAATTACAATAATGTTCTAGTTTAAAACAATTGCTGATAGCATTTTGCCATTCTTGTATAAAATTATCACGAAGTATTCTTTAAATATTTTTGAATACGAAATTAACAGTTTCTACGGCATTTCTTGTCCAAATATATGACAAGATATATTTTTATCTAAGCTTTATCTAAGTTTTCCTTTCCGACCAGTTATGACTAATTCTATTTGCAAATTGAATACTGCAATTTCATCAAATATTGTATGAATAAGTGACCTTCTATTATTTTTAATCTTCAAATAGTATTTAATTGATTTTTCGAGCGCCAGTACTGACATTGGATATCTTCCAAGTTCGCCATATACAGCATAGCTTGGGGTTTGAGATCTGTTGGGACTTTTTTAAATAAAGATAAAAGACTATTCATGGCTTTTAAAGCTTGATCATTTGGAGCATTACTGAACTTTGCCTTCTACCTGTTCTGAAGAATTTAACGCCTAAATAACAAAATCCATCAACAATTTCTAATTTTTCTACCGCAATAGACCAAACGAAGTTACAGATAGTTTTATGTTTTTCAAAAATGCAGACTTTGCTTTTCTTAACATTTATTTTCAGACCCCATTTCATGGTAAAATCATGTAGACTATTAAGTAGAAATTGTAAAGAATTCTTATCAGTGGAAAAATCAACCATGTCATCTGCAAACATTAACAGATATATGGATATACGGATAAAATATCTAGATCATCATATGTAAGATTGTTGAAGTCAAATACGCTGTTAATATCATTTACAAATAAAATGAATAAAATTGGTGAAAGCGGTTCTCCTTGCTTTAAACCGACTGAGGCATCGAAAAAATCAGACATTTTTTAATTATTTAATTATTTGTCACTTTAACACATGACGCAACTTTTGTATATATCGCTTTAGCAATTCTCACAAATTTGGAACTAAAGCCAGTTGAAATAAGTTTGTGTATCAGCATGTCCCGATTTATCGTATCGAAACACTTTTCATAGTTTATAAACGCGGAATAAAGTTTTTTTCTATTCTTTGCTAAACAGTTTTGTATAATATATTGTAAAATATAGTCAATTGTCCCTTTTTTTTTCTCTCTGAAACAAAACTGTAACTTTCACAAAATTTTTTTACTCTGTTTCTTAAACAAAGAGAAAAAAAAAGTTTTGCCATTGTATTCATAAGAGTAATTCCCCTGTAATTGCTAGGATTATCTTTCGAATCCTTTTTTATGCTTCTTTTGTATTGCTCGCTACAAATTAGTTTTTTTTTTTCCACAAGGTAGCCAAGGTAGTTCAGCTAGAATTGAAGTAAAAAGTTATGCAACAGATGATACAGAAGGAAAAAGAGGAGGTGGTTTTATTAGACATACTTTTGATCATATCAGACGATGTTCGGACTACAGCTTTGACTCTTTACCACATGACAAAATTTAAGACTTGTCCGAACTGAAACTAAACTTACTGAACAAGAAGAAGCTTAATTCATTACCTTCAAATATGACATTGACCTTGAAACCACTGAAGTGAATAATTCAGAGAGAGATACTTACTACTCATTGGGTAGAAAAGTTGTCAAAAATCTTATCATTTGACCATCAATTGTAAACTTTGACCTTTCGAAATTGGATCTACCTGAACAAATGATTCAAATGACTCTTCTACTGGTAAAGGAGAACATTTGTTTAAAATTATTTCTAAATCCATTGATAAATGTAGAAGTTGTAGCTCCGACAAGCTCTATGTATGTCAATTTTACCATTTGACCTTTAAGGGTGACCCTGACCTTTGACCTACCTGAACAAATATTTCAAATGGCACTTTTACTGGTATAGGAGAACAATTGTGCCAAATAATCTTTAAATGCATCCATAAATATAGAGATTTTGGCTCGGAGAGGCTCCATTTATGACAATATTATCATTTGACCTTCAAGTGTAACCTTGACCTTAGACCTACCTAAACAAAGAAGAACTGTTGCAGGCGGACGAATACCCCCACCTGGTGCCTTGTCACTTAATGACTGCTCCTTCCCAGACCAAAATTGTAAAATAACAAGGGGCAAATACTAGAAAAAAAAGCAGAAGACAGAGTTAGGGATCTAGTGCGCTGCACTTGTCCTCAATGTGATCTATCTGTATTTGCAGGTTCGGGTCAATAGCTTGTTTACTAAGGAAAATAAGCTCTGGACAAAAAATACCTAAGGGCAATAACTCCAAAAAATGTGGAGTAAGAGTAACATTCCTTGTGCCCTGAACTTTTCCCCAATGGGATCTATCTGCATTTGAAATATGATTTAAATAGTTTTAATACTTTGAAAGTTATGCTCTGGACAAAAAAAAAAGGGGGGGGGGGGTTTGAAGGCAATAGCTTTTATATTTTTGAAGTTATGCTCCGGACAAAAATCTTATTGTAAATTAACAAAGGGCAATAACTCAAAAGTACAACGGGCAGAGCTATGGATCTCGTTCACTGTTCTTGGCCAAAGTGTGATCTATCTGCAGGTACAGTTTGAAGTTGATAGCTTTAATACCTTTGAAATTATGCTTCGGATAAAAATCCAACATTGTACATGTATAATAACAAAGGCAAAAACTCCAAAAATACTATGAACAGAGTTATGGTTCTTGTGCACTGCACCTCTCCTCAATGTGATCTATCGGCATGTGAAGTTTGAAGTTGATAGCTTTTACATTTTTGAAGTAATAATCCGGACAAATATCCAACATGTACAATGACAAAGAGCAATTACTCAAAAATAATGAGGACAGAGTTAGGGCTCTTGTGCACTGCACTTTTCCTCAATGTTATCTATCCGCATATGAATTTTGAGGCCAATAGCTCTTATACTTTGAAAGCTATGCTCCAGACAAAAATCCAACATATAAAATAACAAAGGGCAATAATTCCTAAATTATGAGGACGGAGTTAAGGATCGTTTGCTCTGCATGTCTCTTTAATGTGATCTATCTGAATATGAAGTTTGAAGTTGATAGCATTTATACTTTGGAAGTTATGCGGAAGACAAAATCCAACGTGTACATGTAAATTAACAAAGGGCAGTAACTCCAAAAAATGATGAGAGCGTTATGGATCTTCAAATGTGGTCTATCTGCATCTAAAGTTTGAAGTTGAGAGCTTTTATACTTTGGAAGTTATGCTCAAGACAAAAGTCTAACATGTAAAATAACAAAAGGCAATAGCTCCATGAATAATGATGACTAAGTTATGGATCTTGTGCTCTGCACTTCTCCTCAATGTGATCTATGTGCATATGAAGTCGGTAGCTTTAATGCCTTGGAAGTTATGCCCCGGACAAAAATCAAACATGTAAAATTACAAAGGGCAATAACTCCATGAATAATGACGACAGATATATGGATCTTGTGCAATGCACTTCCCCTCAATGTGTTCCATCTGCATACGAAGTTTTAAGTTGATCTAGCTATTTTACTGTGGAAGTTCTGCTTCGGACAATATTTTAGCGGACACACGGACGGACATACAAAGCGACTCCAGTATACCCCCACAAAATATCATTTGTGGCGGTATAGTGATTCAGATGGCACGTCTACTGGTAAAGGAGAACAACTGTGCCAAATTATTTGAAATCCGTCAATAAATGTAGAATTTGTAGCTCGGACAATCTAAATGTATGACAATTTTATCATTTGACCTTCGAGTGTGACCTTGACGTTGGACCTACCAGAACAAATGGTTAAAATGACATTGTCTTTAACTCATGAAGGAGAACAATTGTGCCAAATTAATTTGAAAGCCATCCATAAATGTAGAAGTTGTATATCGGACAAGCTCTTTATCATTTGACCTTAAGTTGACCTTGACCTTGGACCTGCCAAAACAAATGTTTCAAATGGCACTTCAACTCATAAAGGAGAACAATAGTGGTACATTCTTTTGAAATCCATCCACAAAAGTAGAAGATGTAGCTCGGACAAGCTATATGTATGACAATTTTTTCATTTGATCTTAGTGTGACCTTGACCTTGGACCTACCAAAACAATTGTTTCAAATGGTACTTCTACACATACAGGATCTCTAACAAGTGTGCCAAATTATTTTGAAATCTATCAACAAAATATAAGAGTTCTGGTCCGGACAAATTCGGACGGACGGACCCACGCACTAACGCACGAACTGACCCCGAAGCGACATTGTGACAACTATTTCTAGCTCACCGCTCGAAAAAATGCTGTTAAACAGCATTTTCTCCTTTTTCAACAATGTTTCCTAAGGCAATCTTCTTCATAGTCGTTAAAACACGGGATTATTGGTAAAAGGTTAGGTAGGTGTAATGTGTTTTGATACGAGCACATGCTAACTAGTTTTTCATACACATTAGATAAATAACTTTCCCTTCATTTCTGTCTTTACATCAAATAAAAGATAACTTTTTAAAAGGATAAACCTTACTACTAAATGAAACGCCTTAAACGCAAATTCAACACTGTTTTGAAGACAGAAGCATCGAATTTGACGTGCCAAACTCCACTTTCAATACAGATTGTTGCAGTTGTCATTTTAACTCTAACGGACTTTGAACTCGATAAAGGGTCTTCCTCATGTTTCCGACGTGTCGTGTGCAAACTAAGTCGCCTGCTGCCTTTGGTGTAGTGAGATTGTACTCGTCAGCCCAACACCAGATTTCAATAAAACAAGACGTAAGGAATCAATTTTTCTAGAGGTTGGTGTTAAACAATGATTTTATGTTTGTTGTAAATGATTACATAAAAGGGATTTGTGTGTGTGTGTGTGTGTGTGTGTGTGTGTGTGTTACAGCTTCTAACACAAGAGTAAATCAAGATTTAGTCGACACAATTTCGGTGTTTTGATCATTATAATTATGTAAGCGAAAATAATTAATTGTTTTTGTATTCGCAAGCCAAACATGATTCTGTTATTTGCAAACATTGATCAATGCTACAAATCAATATATTCTGGGTTTATCTTGTATAACTGAAATAAGTTTTGAATGTATAGTCTGGTATTTTATCACTATAGACCAACATACAGTCTCGCAAATCGGAAGCTACAGTCACTCTGCACCCAAAATCAGTTACCTGCGGGAAACAAGTTTCAAGGCTCGCATAGGAATTCTATTCGATAGAAACTCATCAGATGTATATCATTTGCAAGCCAAACTATTTTTCTACTCTCATTTTCTGTGATCTAGGGCATAAAACCTGTGATATTTGCACAGGAAAGCAAAGCAGCTGCCAAATCACTGATTTTTGCCGCTAACAGCTGCTGTGGCAGCTAAACTTGCTTTCTATTTCTCTGAGGAGACTTTAAACCACTTTCAGATTATGCACACAGATCAAGAGATCATTCAACTTCACTCATACATATCAATAACATTAATCAGAATTTTTCCTTTTGAAATTAGTCAACTTTTATTGGGGAATTATCAAAAGGTTGACTTTACGATCAGCTGCATCTGTACACAATTGTTAGCCGCAAAGGTCGATGAAAAGTTTGTACGCCTAGCTATTATGGACCCATAATTATGTGATGGCTTGATTAGTATAATTCATCACGGAGATGCATGTAGCCCCCCTTTGCCAGAGCATGGCTCATATTTTTCATTTTGATTTGTTCTCTCTCTCTCTCTCGCTCTCTCAATAAAGCCACTTTTAAGTGATGGAACAGTTATGTGAAAAATGTAATCTTTAATAATTATATGAGACAAATCTTTTTGTATTTTAGTATTAAAACATTATCATTTAGTGAATATTATATGTACTATAGTGATCATTATTATAATAATCACTAAGAACCCCTTAATACTGGTCCTAACATTGAATTGTAAGGTATGATAGGAGATGGCCACGACTCCCATCATACCAGCTGACGTGGCAAACAAAAGTTAAAGAAAGAAAAAAAAAGATTCTAGTTGCCAAATTATACTTTGTGGGCTTGACCAAGCCATGGTCTAACCCAACATCTATTGTGCGTCACGCTCTCCGACCATCTTCTTCCAATGCTGAAGATTAAATACTAGTTGATGGTCATTTACAAGCTGCTGGGCGAGAACCATAATACTATACTGCACCTCTGGCACGTTGTCCATTTCCTCTTTGAAGATTTATAATTTACATGGAGTTGCGATGCTTTGAGAGAAACGTTGATGTAGGCAGTCTGAAACAGTACTCTTTGTAACTGATCGTCATTGACAACCAAGGTCGGCTTTTGGCTAGGTAATCCCAGAAACGCAGTACAAACTAACAAGAAATGCCATGATCATATGAACTACATAGAAACGCCATAAACGCTAAGCTAACTACAGATTAAAGGGGATGTTGTAGGATTGTACAACGAAGATTTACTCCCGAAAACAACCATGCTGACAACGCTGAAAGAGTGCAAAAATACTTATATAACTCCCATAGATGTAGTTAGAACGTAATATGCCCGCTGTGGCCCATGAGTTGTATGAATTTGTGCGTTCTCCATGTATGAATATGAAGTCGCATTGTAAAAATTCAAGATTAAACCTCACTTTTTAACCCTTTACCACACAATCCCGAGTTGTAACAGTCCTGTGGAGGTGGAGGAGAGCTTTTGAAGACATTGTGGGTAAAGGAGATAATGCTGGTAAACATTCCTTTTCAATCTTTTCGACAATCGAAATCGAAAAAAGATATGAAGTCAGAATTCACTCTGTGACACTTTTGAACATACAGTGTCTAACAAGTATCTAAGCAAGCACATATAAGATACTCTAAATGTGCTTGCTACAGACGGGTAATTGCTCGATATAGGTACATTTTAGCATGTTTTCTTCTCTATGAACCGAATATATCATTCTTTAAACTGTGACAGGTTTTTTGCCCGCTTGAGGGGGGGGGGGGTGACTTTTAAGACGGGTTTTTATCAGGAAACGTACTAATTCTTTCAGCACCGGACAAATTATCTGCTTTTGCGAATGTAGATCAATGTCACACTGCATGGATTGTGAAGTCTGATCAGGGATCTTTTAATTAGCTATTCTCAGAGACATTTCTGTATTTGTATAGAAAGGCGGACATCGTTTCATGTCACTTAAGGTTCAGCGACAGTTTAAATATTCAGTGTGTCACGAGTGTCATCAGACCTAGGCGGGGCTCTCAAGTGTATTGCCCACAGGCACTTGCACTCATACGACAAATTTAATGCCTGTTATAGAAATCGAACCAAAAGGGTAGAATTACGAATCCTATACCATCACCAATGAGTTACAAAGGACGCCACCTCTTTCTTTTTTTTTTTGGCAGAATACGCTTGTTGTACAAAGTTATTCTTTACCAAGTATGAAACTGATCTGTTCACTGCGATACTAGGTTAAGAAAAGTTAATCCCCATGCTGTACATATCATCTCTTTCGAAATTTAGAAATGGGGAAACTGACAGCTAATCGTACAGTAAATAATAAATTTTGGGCAGCTGATTGCAGTCAGCTTTTTGATAGTACCTCAATATTTTGCATTGCTGTGCGAAATTTGCAGGTTTAATGTCATAGATCGCAGTAAATGTGAGAAGAAAAATATCTTAGCTTTCAATTGATATACATCTGATGAGTTTCTGTGACTTAGAATTTCTTTGCGAGCCTGTTTTTAGCTCACCTGAGCACGTAGTGCTCAGGGTGAGCTATTGTGATCGATCACCGTCCGTCCGTCCGTCTGTATGTCCGTCCGTCCGTGAACAATTACTTAAAAAATCTTCTCCTCTGAAACCGGCGAACAGAATTCAATGAAACTTCACAGAAATGATCCTTAGGTGATGCACTTTCAGAATACTTCAAAGATTTGAATTCCATGAAGAACTCTGGTTGCCATGGCAACAAAAAGAAAAAAAACTTTAAAAAATCTTCTTGTCCCAAACTGTAAGGGTTAGAGCTTTCATATATGGTATGTAGCATCATCTAGTGACCCTCTACCAAAATACTTCAAATTATGGCCCTGGTGTGGAAATTGGTCCTATGTTGTAGGGTCTCGGATTTCACATAGAGATTAAGAAGGAAATCTTTAAAAATCTTCTTGTCCTAAATCCTAAGGGCTACAGCTTTCATATTTGGCATGTATCATCTAGTGGACCTCTACCGAAATACTTCAAATGATGGCCCTTGTATGGAAATTGGCCCTTTGTTGTGGGGTCACAGATTTTACATAGAGATAAAGAAGGAAATCTTTAAAAATCTTCTTGTCCCAACCCTTAAAGGCTAGAGCTCTCATAAAAAATCTTCTCCTTTGAAACCGACGAACAGATTTCAATGAAACTTCACTGAAATGATCCTTAGGTGATGCACTTTCAGAATACTTCAAAGATTTGAATTCCATGAAGAACTCTGGTTGCCATGGCAACCGAAAAAAAACTTTAAAAATCTTCTTGTCCCAAACTGTAAGGGCTAGAGCTTTCATATTTGGCATGTAGCATCATCTAGTGACCCTCTACCAAAATACTTCAAATTATGGCCCTTTTGTGGAAATTGGCCCTATGTTGTGGGGTATCGGATTTTACATAGCGATTAAGAAGGAAATCTTTAAAAATCTTCTTGTCCTAAGTCCTCTGGGCTACAGCTTTCATATTTGGAATGTAGCATCATCTAGTGGACCTCTACCGAAATACTTCAAATGATGGCCCTTGTGTGGAAATTGGCCCTTTGTTGTGGGGTCACGGATTTTATAGAGATAAAGAAGGAAATCTTTAAAAATCTTCTTGTCCCAAACCTTAAGGGCTAGAGCTCTCATGTATGGCATGTACAAAGATTATCCTGCCATAGTCCTGTTCAGAATTTTTGCAAACAGCTTCAATTCAGTAAAATCTCTGCTTGCCATGACAACAAAACTGAAAAAAAAAAAAAACTCTTGAAAATTGGTGAGAATGTTTGTCTTAGTGGTATCTCAGACTAATACAATAATTGGTCATGTTAGGTTAAAAACTAGGTCAAAAGGTCAAATGTTAAAAAAACTTGTTTACAATAGAAAATGGATTAATTTGGTCAAAAGACTCAGGTGAGCGACTTTAGGGCCATCATGGCCCTCTTGTTATAAAACTTATTTACCGCAGCTGTCTGATTTCGGGCAGTGACTGTGCACAGCTTCCGATTTGCGAGACTGTAAGTTGGCACAGTGTATATTTTCGCAATAAAGGCGGAAGTAAATTTGATTTCGGTTTACACAATGTCCGCGTGTCAAGTCTTTAACTATCCTGGGATATATATACTAGTATAGATGAAAAAGAATTCTTAAAACCATAATTGTCTCTTTTTCCAACGCTGTTATCGTGCCCCTCAAGAGAAAATCCGATCGTTTTAGGTACATTATCTTTGTCGTCTGCAAATACTTTCATTTGAGACAAGTCTTAAATTTTGTCGTCTACTGAAGGGTTACAAGGTTTTAAAACCAATTTATGCATATATATTTAACATTTTTTGAATCTGAGTTAGATTGCACTATTTGTCTACGGAAAGGCATTTTTGTCAGAATTTGAGATTTATGTATCCTTATATATTTATCAGAAAATACGTCCTGCGCAATGAAAGCGTTAGGTAATACACATCCTGGTATGATAAAGATGACAAATGAGCATGATTTAAGATATGAAACGTCCGTGTATAGGAAACTATAGATATTTTAAGAAAAAAAAAAAAAAACGCGTTTGTTACAGACAATATTTATATATTTCTTGTTTTGCATGTTTTGATAAATAGATGTTCGAAACGATCAAAACAAGCATTACCCTAGAAATATCTTGCTATAACTTCTATTTTTTTCTGTTCGGTTGGCAGCAGGAGACACAATGGCTGAGTGTCAAGAAGAAACACAAGAAAACGTGTCCGATGAAGACAAAACAAAGTTATGTGACTCCTGTAGCTTTCGCGGTGTTCGAAACCCAGCGGAAACATACTGTTCTGTATGTGCCGAATATCTCTGTGCATCTTGTGTAGAAATACATCGTAGTTTTAGAGCCACACGTGCACATGAACTCGTGCAGATTTTTGAATCATCAGATGCGTCATTTAGGATGAAAGGCCCGGTTACAAACGTTATGGTATGCGACATTCACCGATCTGGAAATATGGCAGAGTATTGTGTCACTCATGAAAAAGCCATATGCCGTCTTTGTAAAACGACCAAACATCGAAAGTGTGACACCAAAGATCTCGGGGAAGCCGCAGAAGAAAGGAAAAATAGCGTCAAGCATTTTATACAGGACATTAAGTTGTTGTTGGCAGACTTTGATGAAATAAATAATTCCAGACAAAGCGATAAAAGACAGCTTTTCGAAACAACAACGAGAATGGAAACAAACGTAAAAATGATACACGAGGAAATTATAAGTTGGGCAGAAAAACTCGAAAGGGAAGCTGTAAAAGAAATAGAAAAGACTAAAGAGAAAGTGGTTTCTAAAATTGACAGTCATATTGCAGTATCGGAGGACATGATAAACCAGTTAGTTTGGGTTAGAACTGCATTTGAAAGAACAGGTGGTGACGGCTCCGTTGAAGCGTTCGTCCTCAAGGAAAAAACTGAGCAGCAGATTCAGGAAGGAAGAGAATTGAAGCATGAAATACAAAGGGGGATAAGCCCTCTTACTTGTAACTTCTGCAAGTCGGACAAACTGTCAAGACTTTTGTCTGAAATTTCTTCATTTGGAACAATAGAAACAAGGGAGACTAGTTTAGTCGATTTCACAAAAAATTCAAAATTGACGAAGAAACACGATATCGCTGTCAAATCGGGATGGGTCACTGGCTGTGTATTCATGCCGAATGGACATTTAGTGGTTTGTGACGAAACAAACAAAACAGTGAAAGTCTTCGCAACTGATTTTATACTGAAAAGTTACCTGAAGTGTGATTCACGGGTTTGGGATATTGCAGTGCTATCTACAGATGAGGTTATTGTCTCTAGACCATACTTAGCGTGTCTGGACGTTCTGAATGTGTCGGGAACTGTAAGAATAGTGAAGTCGATATCTGTAGGACAGAAGTGTTGGGGTGTGGATATAAAGAAAGGCAACATCTATGCCACTTGTCATTTACAGGATGGGACACGAGGATATATAAAAGTTCTTACGCTTGATGGTGTGTGTATGAACACCTTTCCGATTGACGAAGGAAAGCCTTACTATCTAGCTGTAAATGATACCGAGGACAGAATTGTAGTATCTACAGATACCGCGTCAAAAGTATTGTGTTTCGATGTGAGAGGCAATGCCATCTTTACTAATTCAGACGATCAGATAAAGTCATCTCTGGGTTTATTCTTTGATTCGCATAACAATTTCATGGTATGTGGACGAGGATCGAACAATGTAAACGTGGTTCCGAAAGATGGAACTAAACACAAAATCCTGCTTTCCTCTGATGATGGCCTCTGTGAACCATATTGTCTTGCCTACAGGTCAGCTGATAAAACTCTTGTTGTAGGACAGCGCGCAACAATGTCTCTTACGGCCTTCTCAGTTGTAATTTAAGATGAGATTATCAGTCTATTTGTCATTCAATCGAATGTCGACATAACAGTAAATTTATGTAAACCATGTTCTGACAAGAAGGGGTTAACTTAAATGCATCTTCGTGATACATTATACCTAGCAAGTCATCACCACAAGTACTGATCTATAAAATCCATTTTGTCAAACAAAAAAGTGAATTATTTGGTGGAATGGTCCTTGAACACGCAGTAAACTTAACCCAAAGCAAGAACTTTCCACCAATGTCAGCCTGCGCAGGCTGACCTGGATCGATACCTTATGCAGATGCATTGATAATCCTTTTCACAGAGCATGGCTCATAAAATTGAAAACTGTTAGACTATACAGCATTGCATCTGTAAATTACGAAATAAATCTGCTTTCGTCCATATGATCTTTTTAACTCATGTACGTGTACATGCATTCCTTCCGCCAAGCCCCGTTAGTCGGTAGCGTACAGGACTTGAGAACAGCGGGTCGCTGGTTCGATCCCCGGCTCGGCGAATCTCTTTCCGAAGACTGATGATAGTCATTGCGACAGGATTCCTATCTCACCTCTGACCATTTTTTTGACAATGGTCATCTGGGAAAGCAGCCAGTGGTTTGCGTAGTACTGGTACAAGAAACTCCAGGAAAGCATGGATAGGTGCACTGGCCGCCGCAATTTAGCTGAAATAATGTTGAAAACGGCGTTAAACACCGTACAGTCAATCAATCAACATTTACTCCTTCAGATGAACTTTTGTGTCTAGAAACAGGCAATTTTCGTCAACATTGACGAACACTGACAACCGAATGAATCATAAGGGTAGTGTGGTCCATTGACAGGCAAAATATTACTCACAGCAAAAGGTTTGGACCAAGGTCAGCCTGCACGGACTGCAGGCTGACAGTGGTCGATACTTTTTGCCGACGCTTTAAACTCCCTTTTCACGTAGCATGGCTCAAATGAATTTCCTAACGTTTTCTTCAAACGGGCGAGGCATAAAAATTCTTTTTTCACCAATCTCGGAGAGTAGTTGTTTGCATCATCAAGGTGCTACTCTTTTTCAATACTATTTAAATTTTATCACGGTGAGAGACTACTTAATCGTGTTTTACATGGGTTTCACAGTTCTAAGCTGCAACTCTGCGATACGATGCCAAACCATACAAACAGTATCGAACCTATCATCGCGTTCCTGTCTGCAAATTCAATACCAAAACTACTGAGCCACAAAGGACTCCAGCCTGGGTAGACTTAGCTGTACAACAGCGAGTAACGATCCTAACCCTAACCTTTATCCTGCTGAATAAGTTAAATAGAACCTTCAACCCGATAGTAAAAACTCTGAAGACTGTTTTTTTTTTTTTTTTTTCAAACATAGCTTTTGGAAAAAAAAATCTCCTTTATCGGACAGTGTAGATCCAAGATCAGACTGCACGTTCTGTGCAGTCTGATCTTGATCTTCACTGTCCGCAAAAGGTCAGTGAGTAGCGCTAAGCAGCTTCAGGGTTAATGACTGGTATCTGAAACGAAACAAATGCTGGTGTTGTAGGTGTTTTTAACCCTTTACCAAACAAACCCGAATTTATAAGACCTTGAGGGCGAAAACTTATTAAAAACAGCACGGGAAAAGGAGAAAATGCATGGTATTTCTTATTTTCCCAGAATGTTTTCCTCCTTTTCAATGACAAATCTCATTTTTAGCCACTTTTTATTTGTTGTCTGCAAATGCTTTCAGTTGGTACAAGTGTATTTTTTTTATTCGTCTGCTAAAGAGTTAAACTCACAACCAGTGTATGAAAAGAACCCAGTGGACTATGCAGAGACAGACAGCGATTGTGTCTTACCAGTAAGCAGAGTGTCTTCCCGTTGGGGCATGTTGAGTAAATGAAAAGGAGAGTGCAACGATGGCTCTGTATCGCTCCACTTGCTAGTAATACAAATGGGCCATTGTAGTAATTTCCTTAGATATTGACGATCATTCATCAACAGCCTGCAGTTCGCTTGCAGAAGTGGAAGGGTTCCATTCACGGTTATAACAATTGATGAATGCGGAGCATTGACGTAAACTGTGTATTCGTGCCTTATTACTGATAAAAATATATAAACCATGTTCTAAACTGAGGGCTTTATGCATCTGCAAAGGTATATACCCAGGTCAGCCTGCACGGGCTGCGCAGGCTGACCTGGGTCGAAACGTTTTGCCTTTGGTCAAGTTTCTGCATGTCAAAAGTTAAGACTACCTAATGATTCAACAGGGATTTAATGTATCCATAATTATATGATCAGGTGCGCGTTATAATGCTTCACGGAGATACTTTTAAACTCCCTTTCACCAGAGGACGACTCATTTATATTCATGCAAGTATCATAGGCCGGAGGCTTTACTAGTGAATTAGAGTATATTGTATTGAAATGTATTGTATTATACTAAGTACGAATGAACTATGTTCTCTTCTTTTTGTCATAGAGATTTAAAAGATCTCACGATATTTATGTAGATAAGAAGACAATGACCACGGCGGCCACGATATTTTTAACTTACGGATCGAGATTCTATCCAGATTCGAGAGAGGTCCTCCTAAGGATCATTCATACCAAATTGCACGTAACTTCTTTTTATTTGAAAGGATGAAATATCAAGTTTTTTTTATCAATTTGTACAGTTTTACATTTTTTTTCGCCGTTGCAACCAGGTATCTTAAGATATTATTATTTTTCTTTTAAAGAAATTTTCAAGGGAACAGCGGTAGGGCCATTTTAAACTTTACAAGAAGTTTCAAAGAAGATTTAAAAAAAAAAAAAACACAAATTCGCAGACGGAAACGGTCAATGGCAAAACCTCGCTGGCTTTTGTCCAGTGGAGCTGAATATAATTAACCAAGGAAACAGTGCAGCTGACAGCATGTCTTTAAACATCCTTTGGTTTAGACACAACCCATAAACATCGGTACTTTTATATCAAAATTTTTTTCTAGATCGATTAAAGTACTACCAAATTTCACTTTTACAAATTTAGTTCAGAAATACGTCATCGTATGGCCTTGTACTTTACAGCTTTACAAAACATTGTGGCAATGAAAAAAAAAAAATTGCTCTAAAAATTGTTTTTGCGATAAGCAGATGTACCTTTAATTACAGTGAATTCAAAACAACTGAAACAGAGGATCTTACATGAGTGTTTATGTATTATCATTTTTATCAAATGAGTTGACAAAAATTATATGACGCGAGCCTTGGCGAGCGTCATATACAATTTAGTCAACGAGTTTGATAAGAATGATAATACATAAACACAAATGTGAGATTCTATTTATCACATAAAACAAATGACTGATAAATAAGTATCCTGCATCATCACCTTCAGCCTTTATACCGTTCACGGGTCCATGTTTACAATTGTAGTTCGGTTTCAAATGTGTTCATACACAAGTAAATAGCTCTTTGACATTTATACCGAAAGTACGAGGGTTGTTCGGGAAGTTCGTAGAATTTTGCTCTAAAATCCATATTATTTGTAATTTATAGGTAAATATCAAGGTATAAGTACTTAAACATACCGTGACTACATTTCCAAAAGATTATTCGAAAATATCAACAATAACCGAAAATAGCGGTAACCCTAGCAACACAATATCGGGATACCGGGGCAGTCCATTTCTTAACAATGTATAACATAGTATAACAGATTTTACATTGTATCTTTTATACTTTCTATTGGCATCAAAATGGCGCGAAAACGTCAATCGTTAACACAACGTCATGACGTCATTTCCTGCAAATTTCATAACGTTTTCGGTTCTTTCAAACGAGCTACACGATTTTGAAGGAGATATCAAAAAGTCGCTGACCGGAAGAGATGACGTCTACCGGCGACGTCGAATTGCGAAGTGTTGTGAAATTTTGTGTCGCGCTGGAAAAATCACCAACAGAAACGCTGAACATGATCAAATCTACAGGAAAATATAAAAAATGCAGCCCAGCTACTGTATATAAGTGGCATGCGCGTTTTAGAAGCGGACGTGATTCTATTGAGGACGATCCTAGATCTGGTCGGCCGGCCGTCGTAGTGTGTTCAGTTAGGGATCGAGTGAAAGACATGGTAAATTGTGATAGGAGAATTACTGTCAGGTCGATTGCAGATGAACTCGATGTTTCGGTATCCACGGTGCATGGGATATTAACAGATGAACTGGGCATGTCTAAAGTTAGTGCGCGTTGGGTGCCCCGATTGCTCAAGGAAAGTGAAAAAGAATGCCGGGTGCGATGTTCACAGGAGTTTCTTACCCGCTACGAAACAGAGGGAGACGCATTTTTAGACAGGATTATCACCACGAATGAGACCTGGCTGCACCACTTTGACCCGGAAACTAAGCGCATGTCATCGGTGTGGAAAACCCCGCGTACCCCTCCACCAAAAAAGGCTCGGGTCCAAAAAAGCGCAGGAAAACAGATGTTCGTTTACTTCATGGACCGGCACGGGATGCTATTACAGCACCGAATTCCAGAGGGCCAAACAGTCACAGCGGCATACTATTCTAAGGTAAATGATAAATAAATAAATAAATAAATAAATCTAAATAAATAAATAAATAAATCAAATAAATAACAAAAAATGAGATATTGATTTACGCAAACCTAATGAACCGTGCATTTCTTTCTTTAGGTTCTGAGGCGGGATCTCGTTAACGCGATACGGAAGAAACGGCCCCACTTGAACCATGACCAAGTAATACTACACCAGGATAATGCACCGGGACACCGAGCGGAATCTACACAGCTAGAGATCACTCTGCTGGGTTTTGAGGTCTTGAAGCACCCACCATACAGTCCTGACCTCGCCCCCATGGATTTTCGCGTGTTCCCGGAGCTCAAGGCACAGTTACGCGGAATACGGTTTGATTCAGCTGACGACCTTACTAAACAAGCCCAAGCAGTTGTGTCGTCATTTTCTGAAGAGTGGTATGTAGAAACGTACACTAAGTGGATAAGCAGGCATCGGAAATGCGTGGATCTTGCGGGTGACTATGTGGAGAAAGTGCGACGTTCGTTGGACTTAAATGACGCTTGAAGTTACTTATGACGTCGGCGAGCTCCGGGTATGACTTACATGCTGTTTTATTTCTGTTAGGAAAATTTTGCTATTTAAGATACTAGAAAAATACACAGGGAATGGATAGAATAAAATCTGAAATTTGTGCCCGTATATTCTATTTTATTAAACTGTGATTATAACTTGTCCTATAAAAAAATTCTACGAACTTCCAGAACAACCCTCGTATAATGAAACGGTTTCTAGAGGGGATAATTCCACCCATTAACAAAAAACTTCAGCTGCATTTCCTGGTTTTTATTACACATGAAAATAAAAATTTCCGCGCGTATACGCCTTTGCAACAATGACGTCATTTTTCCGCGAAGCGGCGTAGTAGTACAAATTCCGGCACGTGTTGTGGCTGGTTTCTCCGGCTTCACGCGCTCATGACTAAAAACTGATCAGAACCGGGACCCCAAAAAAACGATAATACACTAGCGTATTATCGAAAATAAGTCATGGGTTTAATACACTGCTTGGGGAGGCTTTATGTGATAAAATGTTTTCTTTCTATAAATTAAATTTCTTTTGTATGACCGATTTCTCCCTTTTCATCATGGTTTTCTACCCTACATATATCAGAGAACCCCTCTGTCCTTAGTACATATTTTGAATTTGTCATCTGTAGATGCGCTGAATTTGATTATGCCTAAAATTCGTTTTTTGGGAAAGAGTTTTGACAACATATTTTCCATATCATAGCGAAGCAACGTTTTCCTTTTATAGACCTGTTTATTCTCGTAATGAGCACTAGTTGGACTGTAAACTAAATGGGTTAAATACTGGCTTAACATGGTAAAGACGACACTTCTGTAAGGTCGTCATCATACGAAGTGTATGTATAAGTGTCAGTTAGATCGTCCGTAAACTCACTACCCGTATACTCTTCATCTAGGTCATAATCAACAAAATCATAAACACGTGAGTCATGTTTAACACCAGGATCATAAACACGTGAGTCATGTTCAACACCAGGTAACACTTTCGCAGTGTCAAAAACATCATAATCAGGGTCTCTGCCGCTAATAACCGTAGCGCTATGTCGTGAATGTTTAGAGTTGGCTGAACTATTCTCATTTGACTTAGTCGCAGATGATGCCGAGCCAGGATTGCTGGAATTACCAGGCAAACGTTTATGTTCTTCTGCTATATCTAGAATATTGACTTGTGCTTGATTGGCTTCAATGTTTAACACATCAACATTACCGATACCGTGTTTTTGTTTCGTCTTTTTGGCTAAAGCTTTGACCATACTTTGCTTCTGTTCTTGTTCCACGTTTAACACATTGCACTCCGTTAAACCCGAGTTTAAATTTAGTACATCAACTCTTCCATTCTGCCAAAAATGCTGAGGTAAACTACTTAGATATTGTTCGTGATAAGGCAGCTTTTGATGTTCAGTTTCAACGTTAAGTATATCGACACCAGCACTCTTAGTTTGATCAGTGCCAAGAGTCTTCAAATACCTCGAACTGTCACTGACCAAGCCAGCTTTATTCATGTTCAACATTTCTGATGTGGGTGGGGCCAGTATTTGTCCGGGTGTATGACCTTTAGCATGTAAAAATCTCGACCAACTCTGACCGTCACCAAATGCAATTCGTCCATTATTACCTATCTGACGTTTATGACTAGTCGCTGAGGAAACCCTGCTCCCTGGTTGGGACTGCGATTTTCGTACAGGAATATCGCGCTTTGAACCGTTTCTATGCAGTATATAATCACCTGAAAATGGTCTCTTTCTGTTTAATTCTTGGGTGTGTTTTTCTGGCAGTTTAACTTTGGTATTTGAGTATTTCAAATCCCTGATGTTAGGCTGGCTACCTTTACTCCCTCGACTCCCCTTACTGCCTCGACTTGATGCAGACCCCAGCCGGCCACTTCCCATGGGTTCTCTTTGCCCAGAATTCCTACTCCCCGTAGAATTTGCACGTGCCTGTTCAAATATTTCTGATACAAGTGGTCCTAACTCAGTTAAATTCTGTCCAATCTCTCCAGATTCCTGACAGTTTTCCTGCGTATGTACAGTTTTATTGCCCCCAATTTCAATATTATCATCGTCCTCTTGATAAAAACTGGTTTCAGTCATTTCCAGCCTGACCTCTCTCCTACGTCCTCTGCGAAAACTTCCACTAGGTGATGGATTAGCACCTTTCAAATTGGCAGTATTATTCACATTAGCACCATTAGAACTATTTCCTTTGTTTTCCACCAATGGTAACAAGGAACTGGCAGTAAACATTGAAAGATCAGGTACTTGTGGTGGAGGTAGTTCTAATTCAGAAATACTGTTAGTATTTCCCGTGGTAACAGAATCAGACAAGATATTTGACGATCCCATACTTGGGTTTTCATTTTGTCCATTCCTATGCGAACCAGCTTCGTTTCTTTGAGCAGAAACTTGGCTTAAATCTGATGAGTCACTTCTGTGTCTCCTCCTAATGCGTAACTGTCTATGTCTCCCCTCCTGAATAGCAGCCATAGTACTAGAAATTGGCTCTAGAATGGGCTGGATCTTATTGTGTCGTTTTCTCCTTCTTTTAATTCTCCTTCGTCTTCTTTCTTCCTCTCTAATGTCTCGTTCAATGTCACTCAATTTTTGACTCATACTTGATTCATATGTATCATGTCTTGATGATCTCGAGGAAGCACGTCTTGAGGAGCGCCGTGATCCCATAGATATATCTGTAACAGACACTACCATTGTGATTCTATAGCAAGTATAAGCAGATGTAAAGACATGGATATCATTTAACCATTTACCAAATATCCTGAGCTTTAATGACTGCGAGGGAGAGGGCTTTTAAAAACATTGTAAGAAAAAGAGAAAATGCTGGTACCAAGCATTTTCTCCTTCTTGCACATTATTTTCTTCCCTTTCACAGTCAAATCTTATCATTTGGGCAAAATTTACTTGACATCTACAAATGCTTTGAAACTGGAGGAGTAGTATTTTGTGATCTGCCAAAGAGCTACTCCAATAGTAGTATAACCTTCTCGAATTCACTGCAGCGTGTCATGTGGGCTCTCAAAAGAACTGTCTCTGTTACACAATTCTAGTGGGGTACCCATACCAAAGGTTTTTGATTTAAGTCTTTATCACACAATCCAGAGTTTTAATGACCCTGACAACAAGGCTATTGAAAATATTGCAGGAAAAGAAGAAAATGCTGGTAAACATCGTTTTCTTCTTTTCACACAATGTTTTCTGTGCTTTCTGATACAAATCCCATCATGTAAAGTACATCCAATTTTTCAACTGCAAATGCTTTGAATTTGGACGAGTCTAAATTTTACTCGTTTGGTAAAGAATTAAGTGAGAAATAATGTGTTCAAGATTTAAGATATCTCTTATTACGGTGAACCCCTGATTATTTTAAATTTAGAACCCTCTTCTTAAGAAATAAAAAAGGTTGCAAAATACAATTAATCTCTTACAATACACAAGCACCTTTAGAAGCGTGTAAAAAGGCACTATAATTCCTCCACACAACATTGTGTGATGTACACATGTACAAGAAAAATTTTGCCAAAAAAAGATCTAGATAACCCCCTTTAAAAGCAGTGTAAAACAAAACGAAACAAAAACTGCATAACAAACTATGCTTTCATTGTTGCAGCCAAGGACCAATATATCACATACCTGATTCTGACAATCTGTGCCTCACACCTTTCATGGGATACAGCATACCCTGTCGTCTGCGGACATGTTTTGGAACGGCGACTGCAAAACCTGATGACAGTGACTGCGAGCTCATGCTGCTTCTATCAAACCTCATCCCTATGAAAATCAAAACAAAGGATATTAACCTGAATCCTAGATACTTGTTACTGAAACAGACAAAAAAAGCATAATCGTGGAGGCTCTGGGAAAATGACAATCAAAACAACAATCATCAGCATCAGCCTTACATGTATGTAACCAAAATGGGAACAAAAAAACATAAGAGCTGGGGTAAAGCATCTTAAGAATATTCGCAGTTCACTGATTGGTACCAATCGACATCATCACTCAGCAGGTGCAAAAATCTTGGTTGGTCACAAGTTTTAACACATTCGTTAGTCTGCAATCGTATTAATTTATCTACCAACCAAAGGTAGGTATAAGTGTTTGAAAAATACTTTGGGGGCGTGAACCAAATTGGTGCCCACATGGGGAATCTTAAACTGGTTTTCATTTATTTTCAGTTTTACAGGCCACACTTAAAGATCATTTAGAAAAGTAAAATTAACATGTAAGCCGCTTCGTCTTAAAGGCCGCGCCCTTGAAAATTTCAACTTCTTTAACAGATAGGCCACAGCCTATTAACCGGAAAATGGGGTAACAGCTGATTGAATCATGAGACAGAATAGTCCTTTGACATGCAGAAAATTTACCAAGAGCAAAAAGTTTCGACCAACTCAGTCTGCACAGGTATTGACAGACGTCGATACTTTTTGTACACACATTTAACGCTCTTTCTGCAAAGCAAGACTGATAAATATTTCGACTACAAAGCTAATTTCGCCCAAATAGTTTTTGTGCAGTCTGATATGAATTTACACTCTGGTACAGGACTCGAAACCAGGGAGTTGCTGCTTTGAATCCCCTCCTCCTAGAATTTCTTTCCCAGGATTGTTGATAGTCATTGCAACAGGATTCATTTCTCTCTCATTATTTTGAGGGTTATGTAGGGAAGCAGCCAGTGGCTTGGTAAGAATATTGTGGGAAGAACTGATTTAAAAAAAAAAAAACTTCAGGAAAGCACGGATAGGTGCACTGTCCACTGCTATATAACTGAAATAACATTGAAAACAAAATTTAACACTATACAAAGAATCTACACTGTCTGCAAAGCAACATAATTTGCAACAAACTTACCCACTGGATCGTCATGTTCTGTACCATAACTAATAGATAGCCGTTCATTGTTTCTGTGCTTTCTACGTTTAAAGGATCGAGCCGTTAAGCGATGCTTGTGCACTTTCTGGGGTTTGTTCACAGGTTTCTTTAAAATTCTAAAACAAAGAAATTGATTCCAATTTACAGTAAAACCTGTCTTAGTGGCAAGCTTTGTTAAGCAAGCAACTTGTATTCAGCAACCGTGTGTCAAGTTCCTAGAGAAGAAAAATCTGTTTGCACATGTCTTAAGAAAACACATTGTCAGTGTCCCTTAGGTGCTCTCTAAATACAGGTTAAACTGTTCTCTAACCCTTTACCACAGTCCTGTGTTGTAAAGACCTTCAGGAACAGGCCTTTTGAAAATATTGTGGAAATTATAGAACATGCCGGTAACCATCATTCCTCCTTTTCCAAAAATGTTTAATACGCCATCTATTCCTTTCCCTCACAATCCCGCGTTTTAACAACCCCGAGAAAGAAGCCTTTCGACAACACTGTGGGAAGGGGAGAAAATGCTGGTGGTACCCTGTCTCCTTTTTGTTTTCTACCCTGTCAAAGACGAATTCCATCATTTGACCAACCTTTTGAAAACATTGTGGGAAAAGGAGAAAATGCTGGTAACCAGCATTTTCTCCTTTTCCCACAATGTTTCCTGTGCTTCCCAAAACGAAGTTCAAATTTTTGGTAACATTTATTTTGTCGTCTGCACATGCTTTCAATTTGGACCAGTCTAAAATTTTGTTGTTTGGTAAAGAGTTAAGGCCTTACCAATAGACAAAATTCTAGACTGGTCCAATTTGAATGCATTTTATTACACACAGCAAAATTAGTATGGATCAAATGATAAGATATATCTCTAGAAGAGGCTGAAAACATTGTTGGAAAAGAGTAACCAGCAATTTCTTCTTTTCCCAAGATTTTTTCCAAAGGCTTTTTCCCAGGGGCATTGAAACACTGGATTGTGTGGTATAGGATAGAAGGGTAATCTCACCTTCTGATCAATCTTTGCCAAGCTTCAATGGAAGCTCTCGTCCAAACCCAAGAGCTCATAGCAATTGCAGCAGCAAAAAAGGTGACAATGTGAAGAATTGCTGCCACAATATTTGGTCTTTTATCCAATTCACAAGGCCCTGAGGTCTGGTTGTTAAAATACTGCATTACAGTTACATTGGCTTGGCAACTGAAAGAAGATATTGAGCATTTTAAACCATTATTGTACAGGTAATAATTTTATATCCCTATAGAACCTTATTTTGTTAACCCTTTACCAGGTGAGAAAATTATAGACTTGTCCAAACTGAAAGCGATGTCAGATGACACATTAAATGAGGTTTAAATGATAAGAATTGCCCACAGAAGTGCAGAAAACATTTAGGAAAAGGAAGAAAATGCCACTAACTGGCATTTTCTCTTTTTCCCAAAATGTTTTCAAAAGCCTTCTTCCTCCGGGAAGTTAAAACTCAGAATTGTGTAGTAACGGGTCAATCCATTGTTGTATAAGCAATAACCTTGCTATGTCCCTATAGAGGCTTAGTTTGTTTAAAACATATGAAAACAAGAAATTGCTTGTGTTCAGCCACTAACCAATGGAAGTAAACCAGCGGTCTCCTACAACAGGTGGTCTTCTAAACCTATACATAAAGCTCTTTTAACCCTTTACCACAAATCCAAGTTAAAAAGACCCTCAGATGGATGTCTTTTGAAAATATTGTGTCCGAGTTAAAACAAACCTCAGATGGATGCCTTTGGAAAATACTGTGTCCGAGTTAAAACAACCCTCAGATGGATTCCTTTAGAAAATATTGTAGGAAAAGGAGAAAATGCTGGTAACCAGCATTTTCTCCTTTTCCCAAAATGTTTTCTCCGTTTTTAAAAGCAAATCCCATCGTTTAAGCCATATTCAATTTGTTGTCTACCTTTACTTTTGATTTGTGGTGTGCTAAAAAGTGAAAGCAAGATCAATTACGTCAATCTTAGAACTAATGTAAGCAATGGGTTGTTACAAAAAGGTTATATCTAAGACAGGGTTGCCTTATATAGCTGAACAACACATTTTTCACTTACTATGCATATCTTTTAAAGCTGTCTGCCCAGTCGCTCTCATTTGTAAATGTATAAATATGGACCCCTGTACTTATAAACACAAACACAAAGGCTAATACTGTAAATATACCTGAAGCGAAAGTTTAAAAAAATCAAATTACAAAATTAAAATATCTCTGTCTTTGAAAATAAATATAATTTACAGTATGAATGAGACCAACAGCATGGAAGTAGCAAATCAAACTGCTAAGTCCATTTGCTATAAATGCAAGTTTATTTTTGTATATTTTGGAAAAAAAGAATCTTTGCATGATGTTGGATAAAATTCCAAATTTTCAAATTCGCATTAGCCTGAATATTCAAGGTGTGCCTAGAATTAACCCATAACCCTTTACTTTAACAATTCTGTGCTTTAACCCTTTACCACACAGTCCCGACTTTTAACGACCCCGAAGAAAAATCCTTTTGAAAACTTCGTGGGAAAAGGAGAAAATGCTGGTAACCAGCATTTTCTCCTTTTCCCACAATATTTTTACCCTATCAAAGCCAGAAATCATCATTTGAGCTACTTTTAATTTGTTGTCTGCAAATGCTTTCAATTTGGACAAGTCTAAAATTTTGTCGTTTGGTAAAGAGTTAATAGCCCTGAAGAAGCAGAGTTTTAAAAGTACAGTAGGAAAAGGATGCAGAGCTGGTAAAGAGCATTTTCTCAGTTTTTCACAATGTTTTCTAACCCTCTAACCAATTTAACTCATGATCATTACAACAAAAGATTGTTTGGTACAGGTTTAAAGGACTTTAAAAAGGAAAAATGCCAGTTAACCCCTCACCCTCCTTACTTTAAGCTTTTGCAGGCTTGAAATAAAAAAAATAATGTGGTTCAATTAACAACCAGCAGTTTCACCTTTTCAAAAGATGTTTTCAAATACTTTTTTCCTTAGGATTGAAGAAAATGGGGATCATATTGTGAGGAACTAAGTGAATTTTGCTGATAGCCTAGAATACATGCAACCTCAAGTTAAAGCCTCTCTGTCTGCAATATTGTGAGATATACATGTATCTAACAAAACAGCCTTGAACATCAATTTGCAGAGTCATTTTATTAACTCTACACCACATAATCCCATGTTTTGACAACCTTAGGGATGAAGACTTTTGAAAACATGGTCACCACCATTTTTCTCCTTTTCCAACATTGTTTTCTTTCCTTAAAATAAAGATAAATTCCATAGTCTTGTTGTTTTGTTAAAAAAGGGAAATGAAAAGATTTAATTCATTGGTTTTGCTTTGTAAGGGTGAACTCGGCTTATCAGCATACAAAAATTACCAGTGTATGTAATAAAGATACACAGAAAATGCAGTCTAAATTTGGACCTACACTATCTGAACTATTTTGCAAGATGTTTCAGCAAAAACACATGAATTTGTACTATGTGGTTCTTTTGTTTTCTCTGTCTGAAGAAATCAATTCATTCTTTCAAAAGTGTAAGGATAATCCTATATGGTTTGACCCTTTACCATACAGTAGAAGTTTATGACAAGTTCAAATGATGCAAGTTGTCTATGATAAGGTCTGAAACATTGTGGGAAAAAGGGAGGCTGTTAAAGGCTATTAGCTAGCCATTTCTCCTTCTCCCACAATGCTTGCAAACATCTTATCCCTTAACTTTTTACCACACAAGAGAAAGGTAGACTTGTCCAAATTCAAAGCAATTGCAAAGGACAGTTTAAATGTGAACCAAATGATGAAATTCGTCCTTGATAGGACAGAAAACATTCAGGGAAAAGGCGAAAATGCTGATTACCAGCATTTTCTCCTTTTCCCAAACTGTTTTCAAAAAGGCTTCATCCTCAAGGTTGTTGAAAGTCAGGGTTTTCTGGTAAAAAGTTAAAAAGATTGCTGAACTATGTTTATTTAACTAGGGGTCTTTGAAAAATGGGACCCTTCTCCTCAGGGTCGTCATAAAAAGTATAAACCCTCATGGTTTAACTTACCAAGTCTGTAGATAGAGTCCCTTATTTTTGTCGTTGCTTTGTCACTTATAAATGGGGGTGTGTCCTTCCTCACCTTCAGTAAAGTATGCAGCCCTGATAAAAAAACAGTAATGCGCTAATGACTTCTTACCCTAAACATTTTTTGTTAAAATATAAATAACAAGTCATGTTTTCCTTCTTTTTTTTTTTTTTTTTTTTTGAGGGGGGGGGGCCATAGTGCCCGGTCTCCACAAAGAACAGTATTATACTGAATAAGTGTTTAACTCTTTAGCAAATGACAAAATTTTGAACAGGTACAAAATGAAAGCATTTGCAGACACCAAAATAAATGTACTTGAAAAATTGAAATTTGTTATGGGAAGGGTAGAAAACATGGTGGGAAAAGGAGAAATGTTGGTTACCAACATGTTCTCCTTTTCCCACAATGTTTTCAAAAGTTTTCTTTCTCAAGGTTGTCAAAAGTCGGGATTGTGTGGTAAAAGGTTAACTATTTACCGAATGATAAGATTTCAGACTCATCCAAATTGAAAGCAGTTGCAGATGACATATCAAATGTGGCCCAAATGATGATTTCTATTTTTGAAATAGTAGAAAACATTGCAGGAAAAGTTACCAGCATTTTCTCCTTTTCCCACAATGTTTTCTAAAGGTTCTTCCACATTGTCGTTCCAACTCAACACTGTGTTGTAAAGGGTTAATTATTTTTCAAACCAAAAATTTAAGACCGATTCATCTAAAAAGCATCAGTAGACGAAAACCTGAATGTGAAGCAATAAATGGCATTTGTCCAAGACAGTGTAGAAAACACTGAAGGAAAAGTAGAAAATGCTGGTTACCAGCATTTTTTTCCCACAATATTTCAAAAGGCCTTTCCCAAAGGGACAGTAACATTGTCTGGATTGTTTGGTAAGGGGTTAAGTGTTTACTAGATAATAAGATTAAAGACGGCCTCATACTGCAAGCATTTGCAAACAAGAAGTTCAATGTTAGTGCAATGATGAAATTTGCCATTCACAGGATAGAAAACATGGTGGGAAAGGGGAAAATACTGTTTACCAGCAGTTTCCTTGGGATCATTAAAACTTGGGTTTACATGTACATGGAAAATGTTAAACTCTTTACCAAACAACAAATTATAAGACTTGTCCAAATACACAGCTTTTGAGGACAACAAAATATATGTAAATCAAAAATGGAAATTTATATCTGAACGGTTAGGAAATATTGTGGGAAAAGGAGAAAATGCTGATGACCAGTATTTTCTCCTTTTCCCACAATGTTTTCTAAAGACTTCTTCCCCAGGGTCATTAGAACTTGGGTTTGTGTGGTAAAGGTACAGGGTGTTTCATAATATCTGCCACCATTTTATACATCAAAAACTTTAACATAAAAAAGAAATTGTGTTTTTACATTTAACCATGTTATTGTACATAGAATAAAGTTTTATTTGATATATAACATGTAGGTATTACCCTTGTAAATACACGCAGTTTCAAAATTCTTTAAAATGTCAATTTTATAGAATGTGTTCTAAATGACGTCCATTCTGGCCAATAACGACGTCGACTCTGTGCCGGAAATTTCGGATTACACATGCACATGTCTCACTGCTTATGATCTTCATTTCTCTCTTGATTGCAGTTTTAAGTTCAGTTGTGGTCTGTGGGGAGTGCTTATAGACCCTGTCTTTAAGGTATCCCCAGAGGAAAAAATCAAGTGGGCTTAAATCCGGGGAGTGTGGTGGCCACTCAATATCTGTTTTCAATGAAATGAAGTTATCACCAAAGGTCTTTTGTATCCAGTCAATCACATTTCTAGCTGTATGAGGAGTTGCACCATCCTGCTGGAACCATGTGGTGTTTATATCAATTCCCTTACGTCTCAAAGCTGGTAGAAATTTGTTTTTAAGAATATTTAAATAGCGGTCTTGATTTACAGTCTCCACAGTTCCATCCTCATCCTCAAAAAAAAAAGGGCCAATTATGCCCTCAGAACTTAATGCCGCCCACACTGTAACCTTCTCAGAGTGGAGAGGTTTTTCAATATAAAATTCTGGCTTTTCAGTTCCCCAAAATATGGAATTCTTCTTATTCACTTGTGCATTTAGATAAAAGTGGGCTTCATCCGAGAACCATATCTGTCCCACGATATCATCATTTTCCTTTACCCATCTTGCAAATGACAACCTGCTTTCGATATCTGTTGGTTTGAGGTGTTGCATAATAGAAATTTTATATGGAGTCAGTTTTAAATCATATTTTAGCATTCTGTAAACACTTGAATGGCTGGCAATGTTAGTAATATCTCCAAATACCATTCTAACAGATTTTCTTGGTGTTTCTGTGATCACCGCTTTAACCTGTTCAATTGTCGCTTCATTCCGCACGGACTTAGGGCGACCCAGATTATTGTGTCTCCCATCTTCAATTGAGCCCATAACTTCAAATCGCTTTACAATTCTATGTATCTGTTTTTTATCAAGTTTACCTACATCTGGATACCTTTTCTGCATAGTTCTAATCACTGTAATAGGTGATTTAGTTTCATAATATAATTTAACAATTTCTTTGCAGTGATCCTTAGTTGGCGCCATCTTGGAAAACTGACCACAGGAAATGACGTCATAAATGACGTTATGACATTGATGTTTTCCCATACTTTATTAGTCAAATAAAATTTTAATATATAAGCTTTCAAAGGGTGTACATATCATTGTTTTATCCTAATTAACTAAAAAGATATAAAACTTTGTAATGGTGGCAGATATTATGAAACACCCTGTATATGCAACACCCATAGCAGCAATGCTCTTCGACAGATCAAAATTCAATCCACAAATCTAAACTAAAGGACCACTGAAGGACCGTTTAGGCCGGTTTGTACACAATTCCAAAGTCTGGCTTTGAAGATGAGGATTCCTAGACTTTCATTTTCAACTCTTTACCACACAATCTTGGCTTCTAATGACCTTTAGACAGAAGACTTGAAAACATTGTGGGAAAAGCATAAAATGCTGGTAACCAGCATTTTCTCCTTTTCCTACAATGTTTTCTACTCTATCAAAGACAACTTCAACAATTTTAACCATCTTTAATTTGTCATCTGCATATGCTTTTAGTTTGGACAAGTCTAAGATTTTGTTGTGTGGTAAAGAGGTAACCTTTTACCACACAACAAAATTTTAGACTTGCCCATACTGAAAGCAATTAGGTGAATATGCCTTAAATGAAGAAATTTGTCTTTGAAAGGGCAGAAAACATTATAAGAATAGAAATAAATGCTGGTAACCAGCACTTTCTCCTTTTTCCTATGATGTCTTCAAAGGACTTTTCCCTAAGTGTTAAAAGTCTAGATAGTTTGGTAAAGGTTAAGGCACTTACCTCTGAAACAAAAGATGGATCCAACAACAAGAACCAGTCCAATCGGTGCCAAGACAAAACCAGTTCTGATCCAGCTATTAAAGTATCCTGGGAAACATACACCACTCACTGAGTCTCCATCAATCTACAAAAAGAAAATGCTAATTAAACAATCCCCTATTAAACAAATCCTAAGGAAGAAGGCTTCTGAAAACATTGTGGAAAAAGGAGGAAATGCTGATAACCACTATTTGCTCCTTTTCCCACATTGTTTTCTTCTCTTAAAAAGCAAAATTCCTGCATTTAAGGAAGTATTCTATTAATAGTCTGCATATGCTCAATAGCTGCCAAAAGAAAACAAAGCGGATGTTATAATGCATTTAAATTTAAATCACACCATTTAACTCTTTCACTACTAGCTCAAGAAATTCCACATTTTTTAGAAGTCTAAAAGAAGATTTCCACTGCTATTGAATATGAATTGCATCATAGTCTAGCATCTGGTAGCGGATGGTGTAGATCAACGATCAGACTGCACGTTTTGTGGAGTCTGATCTTGATCTACACCATCCGCAAAAGGTACTAATGTCGTCATCAGTAGTGAAAGAGTTAAAAGAATGAAAATATTTGTGACGATGACAATCTGTTTATGTACAGTGGGCCAAATTGTTGGTCACTGGCCAAAAAATTTAATTTCAAAACTAGATTACAAGTTGCCTATTTTTTGTTTACTTTTTGCCTCATTTTAAAACTCATTTTTCTGCCAGCGACTAACACTTGCACCAAACACTTAATAGCAGATTGTCACTCTCACAATATTTTTTCATACTTTTAAATAGTATGATTCAAATTTAATCACATTTTAACACCTGTTTTGGTTTTTTGGCCGCTGTTGGGCCTTTAAGAGTTAATACTAAAAACAACGCTAAAAAGCCTTTAAAACAATACTTTTGAGCCTTTGCCGGACAACTCTCTGTTTTGGAAAGTGATTTAAGCCATTCTCTGTGAAAAGGCAGTTCATGCATCTGCAAAAAGTCTTGCCCACAGCAGCCTGCCCAATTTGCGCAGGCTGACCTAGATCAAAATTTTTGCTATAAGTCAATTTTCTGAATGTTACAGGACCATTCTACCTAAGGATTCAGGCAGCTGTTAAGACAAAATGGGTTTCCTTGATACATAATAATGTGATGACTTAGTTGATATAGTACATCATGGCTCATTTCATCTGCACCTGAATGGCCATCTGGAGGGGGGGGGGGATTGTTTGTTTGCTTGTTTGTATGGTGTTAACAATATCAACTTTATCTCATTTATATTGCCAGTGTGGCTAACCATGCTTTCCTAGAGTTTCAACAAACCTAAAATTTGGAGGAAAGAGGAATTCCTGGCACAAGCATTTTCTTCATTTCCAACCTTTTTTTTCTATCCTTTTAAAAAGAAGTTTCAATTCTTGAGAAACATTTACTTTGCTGTCTGTAAATGCAAGCATTTTCTTCTTTTCCCACAATGTTTTCAAAAGCCTTCATTATCAGGGTCATTAAAATTGGGGAACTTTTGGTTTAGGGTAAATCACAATGATGATAGAAATTACCTCAGAAATGGAGAGTATGACAATGGTCATCACAAGGGGAAGACACCAGCTTATGATGTGAAAGTAGGCTGTTTTCTTTGACAGGTCATCTCTCACTGTGCCTATTGCCTTGAATGTAATGTCCCATGAATAAGCAAGCATCACAAACCAGGTGACACCAGCTATTGTGAAATAGTATACAAGGATAAAAACAATTGTACATGACGCAGACTCCCCTGACCTGAAATGACATAGTACCAGTCTGTAAGTTTTTTTTACATGTAGATAAAAAGTAAAACCTGTCACAGAGGCCAAGTGTATTTAGCAAGCAACCTCTAGTACTGAGTTCGCAAAGAAGGCAAATCCATTGAAATGTTCCTCTACTAACAAAGTACCTGTCCTCATGGAGAACACTTTCACTGTCCTTCCTGTGATTGCTTGATGGGGCCTATTAGGTTTTTATTCTGTAAGTCAAAATTTGTTGTAAAACAACCATAAATACAACTATATATATTTTTCTTTGCAATTCTATGACTTGTATGGTTACATAAGTAACTCCAACTATTTCTATTACAAAAGATTTGACATCATACTGATTTTAATATGAGTCCTCGCAATCGACTTGTGATGTTGATCATGTTACATTCCCACAGGCCTTAGTGAAACTCTGTTGCGAAATCAAAAACTACCTGAAGAGGCTACATCGTCCATTAAGATAATACCACTGAAAAATAGTTTTTCTTACTTTTGTCTTCTCTGATGATTAGCCAACTATCACCATACTTTATTCTGTGATGAATCATCTTTTAAGTTTGGTGAGATTATAAAAATCTGAATGGCCCCCTTTAACCCTTTACCACATAATCCCAAGTTCTAACAACCCTGAGGAAGAAGCCTGAAAAAAACAATGTGTGGAAAAAGGAGAAAATGCTGGTTGCCAGCATTTTCTCCTTTTTCTACAATGTTTTCTACCTTATCAAAGACAAATTTCATCATTTGACCCACATTTAAATTGTTGTCATTTCAATTGCTGTCAAGTACGTAACTTATCAGGTTAAGGTATTAAAAGCCTGGCTATCTATTCATGACAGGGTTTTATAGGCCTCAAAAACCATATAGTCAAAAACTTGTCCAAGTTAAAAGCATTTACAGACAACAAATTAAGTGTGTAACAGGGAAAATAGCTTTTTGAAAAGGTAGGAAACATTGTGGGAAAAGAGAAAATGGTGGTTACCAGCACTTTCTTCTTTTCCCACAATGTTTCATAAGCCTAACTTCTTGGGCTTGTTAAATCTCGGGTTGTAAGGTTGATTTCAAGTTAAATGCCTTTTAACACCCACACTGTATACTTTTGGGCACTACTGGGCCTTTAAGGAAAGATCTTTGTTTGGTAGTTCCGTGTTTAACAGCGTTTGCAGAAACTATTTCAGTCAAATCAAGATGTCAGTTCACCAATCCATGTGATCTTTTACCAGCACTGTGCGCAACACTCCTCCTAAGCCACAGGTTACTTTCTCACATTAACATTGTCGAAACACTCATTCCTCCTTCTCTCAAAATAGTTTGAACCCTGCTTCAGTCTTACCCTATCATCGGTTCCCCTTTCCTGACTGTCCCATCCTTCCTGCAGGTTATGTCCTCTCTGTCTATAAACTGGGCCATCCAGCCCAGACTCACAATGAAGAGACAGCCATTTATGAAGAACAGTATGACAGCTGGATACTTTCTTCCAACCTTCCAGTCAATGATGAACGTTAACTAGAAAATAAACAAAAGGGTTAATTATTTACTCAAAGAGAACCAACAACAATTTCAGTCGCTTTTGGCAGGCAGGGTAGATCAAGATCAGACTGGACAAACAAAGGTCTGATCACTGATCTTATCTACTTGGTTGACTGGTTAAATGTTGCTTTATGCTACTTACAACATTATTTCAGTCATATCACAGCATCAGCTCACTTAATCATGCAAGTGCTCTAATTCAACAGTACAAAGTCTAAGAGTCTGAAATAAAAATCCCAGAGCTTCAAGTGAGGATCAAACATGGGGCCTTCACCACTATACCAAGACAGACCCTGATGTGCAGTCTAATCTTTGACTTTGTTTAGACATTCTCCTCAAAACACCATCTTTAAATTGCAATTAGCTGGGTCTTAGTTCAACAATGAAAATGTCTCTTGGGTTTATTCAGCACTCTAAGGGTAAACCCTTTCATCACATTTGGCAAAATCAGAGCTCTTGCTGACTGCATAGATCAAGATCAGACTGTACAGGATATGCAGTCTGATCTTGGATCTATACTGTCCATATGTAAACTCAGGCCTATAAGATAAGAATCTATCTCAGTTTCAGTGGACTATTACAGCTGTTGAAATAGGTCAAGTTTATATATTTGTCCCTAGAAGTGTTAAAACACCTTTCTTGAAGATATGATACCCCATGGATTAATAATTTTTTCAATGACTAACCTAGAAAAACAGCAAAACATTGACACAAAAGTTAGTAATTTGCACTATGAACAGCACATCAATAAATACATTATCATGCCTAAACTATGATCATACTTAACATTTACCAAGCAGTCCTCTTTGAATGAACATGAATAAAAAGAGTCTTTTAAAAACATTTTTGGAACAGGATTACCTGATTACCAGCGACATATTAAAACTTTCTTCTTTTGCTATAAAATTCTGAAGGTAGACTGTGAGAGGAAGAAAATGCCTGCTAGTAATAATGGGTTATCATAAACATTTATTATACTTCAATGAACTTTTCCAACCTAAACAGTTTTATCAAAACAACAAAAGGCATGTTCAAATGAAATTTAACCTTTTACCACACAATCCTGAATTTCAACAACCCTGAAGAAGAAAGCTTTTGAAAACATTCCCATGTTTTCTACCCTATCAAAGACAGAACTCATCATTTGAGCTGTATTTAAGTTGTTGTTTGGAAATCCTTTCAGTTTGGTCTAGTCTAAAAATTTTGTCATTTAGTAAAGAGTTAAATGAACAGAAAAACTTAAAGAAAAAGAAACAATCAGAGTGCAAGCTTCAGCTGCTCATATTACAAAAAAATTGTATCTGCCAGAATATTTAAGCCATGCTCTGAAAAGGGGGTTTAATGCATCGGCAAAAAGTATTGACCTAATTCACCCTATGCAGTCCATGCAGGCTGACTTTGGCCCAAACTTTTTGCTGTTGGTCAGTTTTCTGCATGTCAAAGGACCAGTCTATCCGTGATTCAGCCAGTTGTCAGACAACATGGATTATGTTAATCCATAATCATGTGACTTTCTCAGGAAGATACACCATGGAGATGCATTAAACCCCCTTTTCACAGGCATGGCTGATTTTCTTTGGTCCACAGTGTAGATACATCACAAACCCACTGCATGCAGGTACAAACACTTGGCCGGAGTTGCTTTTTCAATGAAAATTTTAAGTAAACAAGAGGGCCATGATGGCCCTGGATGCTCACCTGATTCAATAGGCAAAATTCACTCAACTTACACAATTCAATTTCTGACGAACTGTCAGGTCAATTGAGCTTAAAATGTGGCCTCAAGAGCGTCCACAAGGAATTTCCGTAAGTTGACCTGGTGACCTAATTTCTCACCCCACATGACCTAATTTTTAACTCATCAAAAAATTTATTAAGACAAACATTCTGAACAGTTTTCAAGTTAATTGAGCAATAAATGTGGCCTCTAGAGTGCCCACAAAGTGTTTCTTAAATTTGACCCAGTAACCTAGTTTATGACCATAGCTGACCCAATTTCAAACTCACCCAATATTTCATCAAGACAAACATTCTGACCAACTTTCAAGTCAACTGAGCAAGAAATGTGACCTCTAGAGTGCCCTAAAGGTATTTCTTTAATTAGACCTAGTGACCTAGATTATGAGTCCAGGTGACCCAATTTTAAAGTCATCCTAGATTTCATCAAGACAAACATTTTGACCAATTTTCAAATCAACTGAACAATAAATGTGGCCTCTAGAGTGCACACAAGGTATTTCTTTAATTTGACCTAGTGACCTAATTTAAGACTCCACATGACCCAAATTCAGACTCATGTGAGATTTTATCAAGACAAACATTCTGAGCAATTTTCAAGTCAATTGAGCCAAAAATGTGGCCTCTAGAGTGCCCACGAGGTATTACTTTAATCTGAACTAGTGACCTAGTTTATGATCCCAAGTGACCCAAATCCAAACTCAAGATTTTATCAAGACAAACATTCTGACCAAATTTCAGGTCATTTGAGCAATGAATGTGGCCTCTAGAGTGCCCACAAGGTATTTCTTTAATTTGACCTAGTGACCTAGTTTATGACCCCCAGGTGACCCAATTTCGAACTGACTAAACATGTTGTGCTCAGGTGGGCTAACAAACTTAGAACAGTTCACTACATACCAAATAACAAAGCTCTATGCCTTCAAGGTTTAGAAAAGAAGAATTTTTAAGTTTTCCTTCTTTGTTCCTATGTTAGAACTTGTGACCCCCGGGGCAGGGCCAGTTTTGACCCCAGGGGCATCATATGAACAAGCTTGGTAGAGGTCCACTAGGAGATGCTACATACCAAATATCAAAGCTCTATGCCTTCTAGAATCAGAGGAGAAGATTTTTAAAGTTTTCCTTCTTTGTTCCTATGTTCAAAACTTGTGACCCCCAGGACGGGGCCAGTTTTGACCCCAGGGGCATCATATGAACAAAATTGGTAGAGGTCCACTAAGAGATGCTAGAGGCCAAATATCAAAGTTCCACACCTTCTAGTTTCAGAGAAGAAGAATTTTAAAGTTTTCCTTCTTTGTTTCTATGTTTGAACTTGTGACCCCCAGGGCAGGGCCAGTTTTGACCCCAGGGGCATCATATGAACAAACTTGGTAGAGGTCTACTAGGAGATGCTACATACCAAATATCAAAGCTCTACACCTCCTAGAATCAGAGAAGAAGATTTTTAAAGTTTTCCTTCTTTGTTCCTATGTTCAAAACTTGTGACCCCCGGGGCGGGGCCAGTTTTGACCCCAGGGGCATCATATGAACAAACTTGGTCGAGGTCCACTAGGAGATGCTAGATGCCAAATATCAAAGCTCCACGCCTTCCAGTTTCAGAGAAGAAGAATTTTAAAGTTTTCCTTCTTTGTTCCTATGTTCAAAACTTGTGACCCCCGGGGCAGGGCCAGTTTTGACCCCAGGGGCATCATATGAACAAACTTGGTAGAGGTCCACTAGGAGATGCTACATACCAAATATCAAAGCTCTACGCCTTCTAGAATCAGAGAAGAAGATTTTCAAAGATTTTCCTATTTTTTTTCCTTTCTGTTGCCATGGCAACCAGAGTTTTGGGTGGAATTCAATCTCTTGAACAACTTTGGTACAGCTTCACCCAAGGAACATCCCTGCCAAGTTTCATCAAGATTGGCCCAGCGGTTTAGGAGGAGGAGATGTTTAAAGGAATTGTGGACAGACGGACGACGCACAATGATCCATCACAATACCTCACCTTAGCACTTCGTGCTCAGGTGAGCTAAAAAGGGGCATAACTGTGTCAAAAATACTATATACTCTAAGTTTTTTTTTTCCTGCTGGTTTCAAATTCTGCATTTTTTTTTTTTAAACAGAGGTGTATTTCAATTTCTGCATGTCCAGTCTAAATATTTTAGGCATTTAATATCTGTGGCAGTGCAATTACAAGAATTACAGTTGACAAAAACCATTTTTTGTTTCTAGACTTGGATCCAGCTATGTAAAAATATCAGATGGATATCAACCAACAAATCACAACTGTATTGATCGACATTTCCTGATGGTCAATGCAATTCAATGAATATCGCTGTTACATAGCAGGACTGAGCACAGTGGTGTTTTATATATAGCCCTGTAACCATAGGTCGTCAATGTTTTTGATCCTGTATTGTCAACATATAAAATTGGACATTATAATCTGCATGTTCATTTCTGCAACTTTGTGTTGATTCACAAAGAAAAAATTAAATACCTGCAGAAAAAAAAAATTTATACAGTATTTTGCAGTTTCTTACTTAGTTTAGAATTCCAAGTCGAAAAGGGGCATAAAATTGTCAAAAATATTTTGCAGTTGCTCATTTAGTTTAAAACTCAAAGTAAAAAAAGGGGCAAAACTTTGTCAAAAAAAATTTGCAGTTTCTGATTCTGTTTAAAATTCTAAGTAAAAAGGGGGCATATTACTCTGTCAAAAATATTTTGAGGGTTTCCCCATAGCTCCAGATAGGAGGGCGTGATAGTATTCTAAATTCATTATTTCTCTTCCAAACCCTATGTTGTGGGTACTCATTAGAATTATCTCAATGAGACGATTCAAATGAATACCCATAACATAGGGTTTAGTGGAGAATGATTATTTTTAATTTTGAAATCAAAATCACTCCCTCTGTCTGGAGCTCTGGGTTCCCTGTCCCTCTGGTATGGGTTCCCCTTGACAGGAAACTACTAGCTAAGTTTGAAATACGAGTATTTCATAAAGGAGGTTCCAAAAGAAAACAAACACTGTACGGATGAAATGTCTATGCCATGATTAGAAAATGGCCACATACTTGTATTGTATTGTTTGTTCCTTCTGTCATGTGAAAGTTACCAGTTCATATATCTATCCATGAATTCCTTAGCCTGTATTCACCTACACATGGTTAAGCCAAACAGTAAATTTATACTTTCAAAATCTAGAATTAGACTAAAAATGCAATTTAAAATGGGCAGGTAGTATGGGCCAGGGCGTTTCTTCACCATTACATTGCACATTTAAACCACCAGCTGCTTTTCCCATGAAATAAAAGTCACACCAGAGTAAGTTGAAAATAAGGCTTAGATTAGAATGCATGTGCACAAATGCCAATATATGAACTGGTGGGGTGATGGGTACCATGGCGTCCAAACTAGAGAATGTGTATTATGATAAACAGCTGACCCAGATTACAAAAATATGAGCAATGCTCTGGTGAAAGGGTGCTTAATGCATCCCTGTAATGCATCATACCAATCAAATCATCACATAATTATGGATCCATAACAGCCAAATATTTTGAACAACCGACTTGATCATTTGGTAGACTGGTCCATTGACATACAGAAAATTGACCGATAGCAAAAAGTTTCGCCCAGGTCAGCCTGCGCGGAATGTGCAGGCTGACCTGGGTCGATACTTTAAGCCCCCTTTTCTCAGAACATGGCTCATATGTGTTCTGGCCCGTAGGAAGCATTTTCAGAGAAGGGGGTTGGTGCTAAAGAAAACTATGTGGCTGCAATATCAATCTGGTATATGCTTTATAAATCCCCCCATTTTTTTCTCTGGCATGAGATTGACTGAGAACAATGCTTAAGCTACCATTAGCGCATCCCCCCACCCCGCAGCCTTCCTCAACAACCTGTTCCTACAGCCCCTGTGTTAGAAGGTTATCAAATAATAGAAGCACTTACCTCATGTTAATTTCCTTTACATGGTTTGAGGAAGAAAGCAAAGCATTCCAAATGTTAGTAAAAGCATCTATTGTTATAATGCTACCATACAGTTACATCAAGCTAAAATACAAAAGCAAACATAGTTATGAATATTTACAATGTAGATCTGTAATGTATCCAGAAGTTCCAGCCCTTTCAACAGGTACAATCCTATCAAGAAAACATCACCTAACTTGAGTCTTCCCTGGGATTCTTCAAAACCAGGCTTCGGCATTGTGCTTCCTTGTCCATGGACAATCCCATATGACAGGTAACTGTTTTTATCCGTTTTTTGGTTTTATGTTTTTTGGGCACTTTCAACAACAGTTCATTTGTATCCCAGTACCACAGTACCATTTCATGTAGACTGGTGTTTCTTTTACTACAACTATACAAAACCCTTTTTCCAAGCAACTGTTTGCCTCCCACGTAAATAAAGTCGAAATGATGCTCAGTAATTGGGAAGGAATGAATCCTGTCTCAATGACTATAATGTCAGAGGTGTTTAATTTTAGGTTAGTAATATCTACATACATCATTCTATTTTCTGAATTAACCCTTTACTACACAATCCAGGGTTTTAACGACCCTTAGAAAGAAAGCTTCTGGAAACATTGTGGGGAAAGGAGAAAATACTGTTTACCAGCATTTTCTCCTTTTCCCACAATGTTTTCCAACCTATTATAGACAAATTCAATGATTTGAGTTACATTTAAAATGTCGTCTATAAATGCTTACAATTTGGACCAGTCTGCATTTTTGTTGTTTGGTAAGGTAAAGAGTTGACTTTTTACCAGTGGACAAAATTTTAGAGTTGCTGATACTGAAAGCATTTGCAGGCAACAGACAATGTGTGACTTAAATTATTGGATTTATTTCTGAAGGGGTAGAAAATATTGTGGGAAAAGGAGAAAATGCTGGTACCAGTATTTTTTCCTTTTCCAACAATATTTTCAAAGGTTTTCTTAGGGCCTTCAAAACCCAGGACTGTGTGGTAAATGGTCAAAAGTTACTGCCTACAAGCATTAGTAATATTATATGTATGTTACATAAAGATACAAATTTTCATTCCAAATATTATTAATAATTTATCATCCAGGACCATCATGGACTTCATGACGTAGTCACCCTCAGGCTGCTTATTTCAATGCAATGTACAGTCTGATCTTGATCAACACTGTCTGATGCTGTGAGATTTTCCATCGGAAAGAAATAGGATGAAATTGCAGTATATGGCTTTTTACTATTGGTTAAAAATCTTTTATTTATCTTTTTGCAATTTTAGGCTTAATTATAAGTATGGTTGTTCTATAGGAGTTAATTTATAAACTGGTTAAAGAATGTTTTGCCTTTTGCCATTTTCTTCTATATTACGCACTGACATACTCTGCATTATGGATGCTACGCCCTCGGTATGGCCATGGAATGCTTTGAGTAGGCATTCCCCTTGTGTAAAAGGCACATTCAGTGGACCTCCCAGGAGAAAATTTTTCAATTAACCCTTTACCACACAAACCTTTTTCAATTGATGAAAACATTGTTGGTAAAGGAGAAAATACTGGTAACCAGCATTTTCTCCTTTCCGACAATGTTTTCTACCCTATCAAAGATAGAAATCATCATTTAAGCTACAGTTACTTTCTTGTCTGCAAATACTTTCAATTTGGTCCAGAATTTGATCCTGTCTAAAATTTTGTCATTTGGTAAAGAGTTAAAGACATCTCTAGAAGTAATTCTAATGCATTTTGAGACCACTTTTGTTTGTGAAAAGGCAAAGGAGGAAAAATAAAGTGGTATGGCCAATACAACATTTGTGCAAAAATCAACTGAACAGCTGATGAGTGCCTTGTATTCTAAAATTTACAAAAATCTATTAAATTTTTTTCAGAAAGCAAAATTTCAGTTTTATATTATTCCCTTCATGTCGTAACAATTGCACACTTACTCTGTGTTATTCATGGATTTGACCAGTACAAGCCCAGGGCTCTAATGTGCCTCGCTCAAGAACAAACCAACTAAAAACCCAGTGCTCCTGGTGAGTATTGAACCCAGGACCTCTTTTAGTGCTTATAATTCTGATCAACCTATACATCGTATTCCAGCAAATTTACATGTATGTCAGGACATAGCAAAACCAGTGTCATAAAAAACCTCATACTGTTTGCAAACACCTTGTCATGAAATTTCAAGCAAGAGTATCAAAACTAAAAAATTTATGGCAACATGTTTGTCAAATTCTCACCATTTTATCCCTACCTAGTCCACTAGTCTTTACCACATATCTCAAAAGTTTCAACTTCCCTGGGGAAGGAGACTTTTGGTAACACTCTGGAAAAGGGAGAAAATACTAGCATTTTCCACCTTATCAAAGACAAATTTATAACATTATTTGAAATACATTAAATTTTTATCATTTGCAAACCCTTTCAACATGGACCAGCCTAAAATTTTCCTCTCTTGTGAAGTGTTAATTCTGTTCCAAGCCATCCAAAATTTTCACAACCCAGTGTGAGCAAACTTTTGAACTGTGGGAAAAGGAGAAAATTCTTGCAATGAGAATTTTTTATTCCACAATCTTTTCCACCCTGAGAGAACTTAATATCAGTTGTACAAATTCGAATTTGTATTTCCGCAGGCATTATGAATTTGGCAGAGTTAAAATCATACTTTCATACAAAGTAAACTTACCATGGTGAAAACCGTGCACAAAATGCAAACAGATCCCAACACTGCCACGAAGATATGAGCAGTTTGATGCTCTACATCGGAATAAAGTGGGTTTTGACACTGGATACCGCATCCCTGTATGTTCTCAAACCAAATGTCTTCATCTACAGTACGTATCAAAGGAGACACGCATTCTCCCTCGGTGTCAAAGGAAGAAGTCTCGTAGTGAGTTTGCTGTAATGAAGAAGGTGTTGTTTATGTTTTTCTTCGGTGTTTAATCCTTTACCACACAATCCTCCCCCAAAAAAGTGCTTTCAAAACATTGTGGGAAGGGAGAAAATGCTGGTGACCATTCTATCCTATCAATTCTTAATCACATTATTTAAATCCTGCAAAAGAGTGCTTTCAAAAACAGAAAGAAAAGGCTTTATCAACTCCAGATCACATTATCTAAACCACAATTGACCAACAGGCTGTGACTCATTGACCTTTTGCAGACAGCATAGACAAGATCAGACTGCACAAAACATCCAGCCTGATCTTTGATCTACACTGTCGGATAAGGAGATATCTATATATACCAAAAATAGCTCTGAATTAGGAAAATTTGGGTTTTTACTATTGATTTGAAAGTCTCACTTTAGTAATAATTTAGCAGGATAAGTGCCAATTTGTCATTTGTATAATATGCTTTCAATTCAGACCAGCCTAAAATTTTATCATCTGGTAAAGGGTTAAACAGTTTCCAAAATTAATTCAGTCATATAATAGTGGCTAGTGCACCTATCAAGGCAATAGAATCTCACTTGGTCTTGTGGGTATGTCACATGATCAGCTGCATACATGAATTATGTGGGATTGCATTCAATTGCATGCATTGCAAGTTTTGGTGATACCATACCTGGTCTCATAATAATAGATGGAGAAACCTTTTTAGATTTTTTGCTATGAACCGATTTAAATTGCTTTGTTAGCTCTTTACCACATGACAAAATTTTAAACTAGTCTATATTGAAGGCATTTGCAGACAACAATTTAAGAGACTGCTCTAATTATGAAGTTGTCTTTGAAAGTGTAGATTGGTTGGTTGTATGGTGCTAGTGCACTCATCCATGCTTTCCTGGAGTTTCTTTTACCAATACTACGCACAATATTCTTTCCAAGCCACTGGCTGCTTTCCTACATAACCATCGAAGAAACGATGGTCAGTGGTGAGAGAGGAATGAATCCTGTCACGAAGACTATCATCAATCCATCAATCCTCCTAAAGAAATTGGCCGAGCCGGGACCAAACCAGCGACCCCCTGTTCTCAAGTCCTGTACGCTATCAAATGAGTTACCAGGCTCGGCTTGAAAGTATAGAAAACATTGTGGGAAAAGGAGAAAATGCTGGTTACCACAATGTTTCAAAAGCCTTACTTCTCAGGGTTGTTAAAAGTCAGGATTGTGTGGTAAAGGGTCAAATACTGCTGAATAGATCTAATAAACTTTTCTCTGTAAATGTAAAGAAATTTGATGACTTGTGAGGTAAAAAGGTGCAAATTTGATATTCAAATAACTATTTGGTCTCTTTCCAATCTGTAAAATTCTAGTTTTATGAGATCAAGTGCGACATTATCAATTTTATATGAATATGATCCCACATCATTGACACACTGCTAATGATCACATGACATTGTCAGATCACATGACATTGGCAAAATCCTTTGGGAAAGTCTGACGCAAAACCTGCAAGTGCTTTAGGCAATGAAGCCCATAACAGAAATACCACTGTAAGATTTTTTTCCTCATTTGCCTAACCCTCTCTTCTTTACTGATGGTTACCAGCATTTTCTCCAACTCCAACAATGTTTTCAAGAGCCTTCTATGTTGGGGTCATTGATCACATGACATTGTCAGATCACATGACATTGGCAAAATCCTTTGGGAAAGTCTGACGCAAAACCTACAAGTGCTCTAGGCAATGAAGCCCATAACAGAAATACCACTGTAAGATTTTTTTTCCTCATTTGCCTAACCCTCTCTTCTTTACTGATGGTTACCAGCATTTTCTCCAACTCCCACAGTGTTTTCAAGAGCCTTCTATGTTAGGGTCATTTACCTTCAATCAGAAGGCGAGCTCTGATGTTCTTTTTTTTATTGTTTCTCCATTTGAGTGGAGAAACAAACAAAACATAACATCAGAGCTTGCCTTCGGATCGCAGGTTGGGGTTGTTAAAACTCAGGATTGTGTGGAGAAGGGTTAACTCTTAACCCCCCCCAACCCAAAAAAAAGAAATAATTAGACTGGTCCAAACTGAAAGCATTTGCACCTGACAGTTCAAATGTGGCTAAAATGTTGGAACTTGCTTTAAAACGGGTAGAAAAAATTGTGGGAAAAGGAAAAAATGCTGATTGCTTTATTCTCAGGGTCACTAAAACACCATTTGTTTAGTATCATTTGTAACAGTTTGCACAGATTATATAAGTCTAATTTTGCTGATATTAGCCGACTCAAGTCATTTGATATTAGGTTTCAATCGTGCAATAACCAGTTTGTTATTGATAATTTGTAATATTTAACTATAAGCTCATACCCCACATGATTCTGCAAAATACCACTGGTCACACTGTAAAATGGTTAGCCACTGACCATTGTATTCTTTAACCACCGCACAAGCTGACTGTATTCTCTCACAGAGCCCGTAATTTGGTCGCTCCACCTGTTTGCTGGATTCATCACATTTTGGCAAATATACTGAACACAAAAATGGCTGAACAACTGCCCAACACTCTGGTACTCCTTTCAATTGACTCCATATAGAGAGATGGTTCTCTACTTCTGACTGAGAAAGGTTAGTAAATATAGTAGATGTGTAACTGAAAGTGATTTTTGATGTCAGACAAAATGTAGCGTTAACTGGTTCACACGATGTTGTGTTGTGATAGCAAGGCTCGCCTGATGCATAATGGAGTGATATCATGGTTGCCATGGCAACAAATGCTGTAAACAGCATCATTGCCAAAGTCATCTTTCTGAAGGTTCTGTTCTGTGTAGTCTTGTATTCATCAAGTCATGTTGAAACAGTGAAAGACCTAGGTGGAAGAAAAGGAAATGACCACTTCACCACTTGAAAAACAGCATACATTTATCTTGAAGCATTTAATGAGGGTCCTACTAAATACCACAAAGACACTCTAAATAACACAAAGCCATACAAAGACACATAAAGACACACAAAAACATAGAAAAAGACAAAAGCAATATTAGTGTTTTAAGTTGTTTGCATACTGAGTACTGGTAAGCCTGAGCAGGAAAAGTTCGGATAGGTAATAGACTGGCCCCAATATGGTTTTAGCTGTGGACTGGAACATTAAGCCACATACCAACCAAAAAAAAACCCACCAACAAAACACACAAAGACATAGAAAAGAAGTGGCTTTTTATTGTTTTGGCTTGACGGTCTGTTTCCTTACCAAACTTTCCCTATGCAGGCTTAGACTTTCTACACAGATTACCAGTACTCAGTGCAGAATTTTTCACCAGTAACTGACAACTGCCTTTTTGAATCAGCAGGAGGAGAAAGATCTCTGCCTGAACCTTGCAGGCTCTTACCCATTAATGTGATTGCGTGAATTTGTGCATTTTTTAACCAAGCATAATGCAAACAACTCGAAACACTAATGACCCATGCTCTGCCAAAATGGGGCTTAATGCATCTCTGTGACGCATTATACCAAGCAAGACATCACAAAATTAGGATGAAATAAAATCAACTTAGTCTAACAACCGATCAGATTGACACTTAGGCAGATATTTTTGAGCGTCAAAAATGGACCATTTTGGATTTCCAAGCGTCAAAACTCAGGGTCCAAGGTCAAATGAGAACCCTACGAGACTCTAAATATTCTCAAAGTCTTTCTCTGACAATTCATCTTGATACAAATTAATTCTCATGAACAAGAGAAAGAGAAAGCTGGCAAGGGTCAATGGATGTCGATGCCGATTGGTACTTTAGATTTCTTCAATAATTACACTGTCTGACCCGAGATTGTCGAGACCAATGGCCTTCCTTCAGACTGTTTGTCAGTCTTAAACTTCCATGATTCATTGGATTTTGGCTTAATTTTGGACTCCAAAAAGCATCGATTTGTTTAGTATTTTTTGCATCTGACAGTTTCAGCTTTTTATTGTAGTTATAAGCCAATTATAGGACATCGTTTTACTTTACTTTCAACACCGCAGAAAAAGTCAGATGCCAAAAGACATTAATGGTTTCTATGTATTAGTTAACGTATCAATGAAAGTGTTGAATACAAAATGCTGGGATACAGTGTTATTCGTATTATACCGTGAGAATTCCGAGCAAAGAATAAATGCAAAATACGAAATCAGCCATCTATTGACGGTTTCCCATGAACTCGAAGGCGGATAACTCATTAAACAATGAAAACATTACTCTCCTTGGTCGTTTTTGCAGCCGATCTTTCGGTCTGGGAGAGGGCTTATTTACTAAATCTTAGTACAATACTTTGCATTACAGTGGGGAAATATGATCTCTTACTGGAAACTGACTTCTCAGGGGGAAACTGCATTTTTGGGGGAAAATTTGCCGAGGGGAAGACGCTGGCTATTGGAGTCAATTTCTTAGTAAAAAAAACCCTGTTGTGGGGGAGAGAAAATGCTGGTAACCAGCAAATGTTTCCTACTCTATCAAACATAGAAATTACCATTTAAGAAGCTATTATTAAATCGGTCATCTGCAAATGTCTTCAATTTGGTCCAGTCCATAGTTCTGTTGTTTGTTACAGAGTTAATTTATAGTTTGCAAATGCTATCAAAATGGACAAGTCTAAAGTTCTGTAATCTGATAAAGATTCAGGGGCTTTTTTCCTCAGAGTCAGACTGCGCAGTCTGACCTGAGTCAATACTTTTTGCAAATGCATTATGACCCCTTTTTTACAACGCATGGCTTTAATATTTCTCTTCCTTAGTTTCTATGTGTTCGTTGTCTTAGTGGCACCTTTGTGCATCTTTGTGTGTCTTTGTGGTATTGATAATGTCTTTGTGGCATCTAGTACAGTAGGACCGTTTTATGTGTCATTTTACACGCTATCCTTTTCACTGCAGTGTTTCGATTTCAAGATACATGTATGCCAAAGGGAGCAACTTGTTTTACCGAAATTCTCTCCTTCTTCCATTATGTTTTCTACCCTTTCTAAAATAAAAAATTCATCACGGTTTGAGTCAGGGTAAATCTGTCGTCTGCGAGTGCTTTAAATTTGGACAAGTCTAAAACTTTACTGTATCGTCTGTTTAAGAGTTTTTAAAAGCATGCTTAATTGAATTTTTTTTTTTTTTTTTTTCACGCGCCACATGACGTACCATACTAATCCCGTAAGTATAAAATTACTTTGATCTTTGACCCGTAGTTCAATATTTACAAAAGATAACGGTAATGCTTTAAAACAACAAAATACCTACATACACAAATCTAATACACATTTACTGCAATACACACAGAGAGGTCACGTGGTTCAACAAGTGTAAGTGCTTAAAGCTTTTTCTTTTTGTATCGCTGTCGTCTTCCAAAGGAATGAATTGTAAACTCTCTTCAAAATTTACCACAGCTCCGACAAAGACTGCCGTGAAATTGGATCTGTAGTTCTTGTCGGTTATTACAGCCCGACTGTTGTAATCGGCGTTGGGTAGACTCACGACCAGTTGCCCGGCTAGCTCAGTTGGTAGAGCTGCGGTACTAGTGTTCCGGGGGTCGTGGGTTCGAGTCCCGCGTCGGGCACACTTTTCTCCTCTGATTTACTTCATTGGCGACGAGGTCAATTGGTGAGCGCCTGTCAAATAACGTTTGACCAATATACATACATTGGGGAATGAATGGTCATTCTCCCCTCCCGAAGACACGTGTACACATACAGGGTACACAAAAATAAAAAAAAAAAACCCGACCCGATATCTGTGATATGTGATTTTTCATGAAATTTAATACCCCCCAAATTGTACGTGATTTTGGAGAAAAAAAAAATGAAAGTAACTATTTAAATCAAGATAGATAGATCTATCATTCAGATATTTCTGGGATGTATTCTGTTTGTCAGAGGGTTACCTCTTTTTGTATTTTCATATTACCCTCAAAGCCTGTAGCCAACACCACCTCCATCCTCGAGATATCACGCCCAGTCAGATTTTGTATCAGGTATTTCACTAGATCATGGTAATTCAATTATGTAACTGCATTGGTAGGATTTAAATATGTTTGATAGCTAACTTAAGAAAAATCCTTGTTAAAAACTGAAGTCTTTGTGATGTCAGAGGAATTGGTCACTGCTTGATTGATTGGCTTATTGACTGACTGATTGATTGATTGAATGAATGAATGGTAGTTATAACATTGAGCACTGCAAACTTATTTCAGTCATATCATGGCCATGGCTCTCTTATTCATCTAATAAATGTCTTGCAATCACCAGTTGTCCAGTTTGAGTGATGTTTTTTTTTTTCCTTGGCAGACTTTTGGACTTCAGCTGTCTTAAGTACCCGTTATTATGCAATTTCATCTTCCGGGGGGGAGGGGGGGATTGGGTAGCCCAGTCAGTATAGTAGGCCGAGTTTCAATCCCAAACTGGCAAAACAAATTTTCAAGATTAATGATGGTCATGGCGACAGGGTTCATTCCTATCTCATATGCAGCTGAACTTTGTATTGATGATGTTTAGGCGGCCAATCGCTTGAAACGTTAGTTATTCAAAATTTTGGCACAAGAAATTCCAGGAGCACATGATTGTATATAGATGCATCGAGTGCTGTACGTGATATGACTAGCAATAATATCAAAAATGGTAGTAAATGCCTTACAAAGAAACAAAACTGTAAGCAGTGGGTAAGGCAAAAATTCTGCAAGCTCGTTTTGGCTTGTATTAACACTTAACCAGATCATAAAACTGGAATATGTGGTATTTTAAGGGTAAAAAACAATGGGGCGGGGGGGGGGGGGAGAAATACTATTTTCTAACGCAATTCTCCTCAGTGTTGTTAACTCTTTATCAAACGACAAAATTCTAAACTTGTCCAAACTGAAAGCATTTGCAGACGACAAATTAAAATTAGCTCAAATGATGATTTCTGGCTTTGACTGGGTAAAAAACATTGTGGGAAAAGGAGAAAATGCTGGTTACCAGCATTTTCTCCTTTTCCCACAATGTTTTCAAAAGGCTTTTTCTCCAGGGTTGTTAAAAGTCAGGATTGAGTGGTAAAGGGTTAAAGCACAGTTTTATGGTAACGGGGTACCAGTAGTCTTTGGAGCCCTAATGAGAGTACATTTGAGCCATGCTCTGGCAAAAGAGGAGTTTAACTCTTTACCACACAATCCCGACTTTTAACGACCCTGAGGAAGAAGCCTTTTGAAAACATTGTGGGAAAAAGAGAAAATGCTGGTAACCAGCATTCTCTCCTTTTCCCACAATGTTTTCTACTCTTCCCAACACAAATTTCGATTTTCGAGTCACATTTATTTTGTCGTCTGCAAAAGCTTTCAATTTGGACTGGTCTAAACTTTTGTCGTTTGATAAAGAGTTAAACGTATCTCCCTGATGCATTATACCAAGCAAGTCACCACATATTGTGGATGCATAAAGATCATTTTGTCTAACAACTGACGGCCGATTCATGAGGTGACCTGGTCCTTTGAGCTGCAGAAAATTAACAAAAGCAAAAATTTTCACCCAGGTCAGCCTGTGCAGGCCGACTGGAGTTGATACTTTTTGCAGATGTATTAAAGCCTCTTTTCACAAAGCATGGCTCATATTAAACTGAGACCTTGCTCTTTGACATACCAGAATGAACAATTTGCAGGACACCTCTAAGAGTCCGGGAAAATGACCATACTAGTGCTAAATCAGTCTGAAATTCATGCATAAATGCATAAGGTACAGTCCAGTCAATGCAGAATGATTACAAGGTGATTTACGCCACTTTCAACATCATTTTAGTCATATCACAGAAACAGCTATTTATTTATAGTGTGATCTGAGTTTCACCAGTACTTGGCTAGGACTGAAGTGTTTTGCCTGCAGAAGTTCCTCCAAGAAAGCCAGTGCCTAAAGGGAGGATCAAATGTGCAACCTCCAGGTTACAAATCAACCACCTTTTCCATTCAGTCATGCAGGACACCTTGTCAAATACAGATGCTAGTAATCATGCAATGACTCAAATACACCAACCCTGAAGTTGTGAAGACTGTCTCACTTAAGACAACCCAGCTTCACAAAACCGAAGTTTTTTTGTTCGTTTATTTTCAATAATGAACATGCAACTTCTTGAATAAATTATAAGATAAAACATTCATTTGAAACAAGAGGGCCTATAATGGCCCTTAATTGCTCACCAGAGAACAATTTGTGACAATGCCCTCATCTGCATGGGACCAAATTATTAAACCTTGGACAATAACTTGGATATCTATGATAGAGGTGTCTGAAATCATACTATAAACCAAACATTACAATTCTTGACCAAATGGTTTGGAAGAAAAAGATTTTCCAAGTTTTATCTATAAAAGCTCATGCTAAAAGTTGTGACCCTTAGGGTGGGGGTCAATTTGACACAACGGCTATAATAAGTTGAATCCTGGTATAGTTCCAGTAGATGAAGCTATAGTTCAAGTAGATGAAGTTAAATACCAAATAATTCAGATCTGAGCTAAATGGTTTAACTCTTTACCAAACGACAAAATTTTAGACTAGTCCAAATTGAAAGAATTTGCAGACAACAAAATAAATGCTGCTCAAAAATTGAAATTTGTTTTGAGAAGGGTAGAAAACATTGTGGGAAAAGGAGAAAATGCTGGTTACCAGCATTTTCTCCTTTTCCCACAATGTTTTCAAAAGGCCTCTTTCTCAGGGTCGTTAAAACTTGGCATTGTGTGGTAAAGGGTTAAAACAAGAAGATATTCACAATATTAACTTTATGCAAACATGTGGACCCTGGGGGTGAGGGCCACTTTTTACTCAAAGGCTAAAATTTTAATTAACTGTTTAGTGATACACAAGATGAAAGTATGTGCCTAGTTAGGTAGCCTTAAGCCTTTAGATTTCTGACTAGAAGATTTTTCATGATCTGGATAATTTCCCCCTTTCCTGTGGCAACCAGAGTTCTGCATGAAATCAAACCTAGCAGTGCATTCTTTGAACACCTTTGAAAGGGCTCAACAAAAGGAACATACCTGTGCAGTTATGTAACAATCGCTTTTCTAGTATGGGAGATGTCTGCAGGTATTGTTGAAACACACTGATGCACAACACATTGATGCACAATATACGCGCTGACAGACGAAAATCATTGGCTGACCACAATAGCTCACCTTGAGCACTTTGTGCGCTGGTGAGCTAAAACTTGAAAAAACACTTTGAATTTACATTAAAAAACATTTAACTCTTTAGCACATGACAAAAATGTAGATTTGTCCAAATTCAAAGCATTTGCAGATGACAATTCAAATGTGGCTCATATGATGTAATTTGTCTTTGATAGGTTAGAAAACATTGTGGAAAAGGAGAAAATGCTGGTTACCAGCATTTTCTCCTTTTCCTACAATGTTTTCAAAAGGCTTCTTCCTCAGGGTCGTCAAAACTCGGGATTGTGTGGTAAAAGGTTAAATAGATAAGAACTGCAAAAAAAAAAAATCTAACTAATGAAATAATTTTGTTGACAATAATGAATTCCAATGATTACAGTTCTCAAATCTATATCAAGTCTGTTGCTATCATTAGTGGTCATCATATGATAAGGATATGATCTGGAAAGTAGCATGCTATGTCAATTTTTATCATGTTCATAGAAGAATCTTGCTGAAGTAGAGGAATTCTGTAAATGCCTACTCTCATAAACATATCAAGGCCTGTTACCATGGTAACATCTTCATGATTACAAAAACATGTTGACATAGTCTTAAGGCTACATATGAACAGGATCAGGGTTAAAAAAAAAGTCTTGTGTCATTTTTTATCACAATTATAAAAAACATTTACAGCAAGAATTCCATTGATTTCAAGTCTCAAATCTGTATCAAATTTTGTTGCTATAGCAACACCTCTCTGGTTATGTCAGCATGTCATCATAGGCTTTGTCTAATCATGATAAGGATGTGAAAATAGTATCTGGTGGGTTTTTTTTTTCTTATATCATGTTCAAACAAGAATTCTGCTGAAGCCAAATATCCTGTAGACTCCCATTCCAGTACAAAGTCGGCTGCTATGATAATATCTTCTTGATTACATAAACATGTCGTCATAGTCTGGCGGCTTCATATGATCAGGATCAGGGCTGGAAAATAATGGAGAAATTTATAAATGAGTCATGCTCTGTGAAGAGGGGGCTTCATGCATCTGTGAAAAGTATCAGGCTGATCAGAGCCGAAACTTTTCGCTATTGGTCAGACGGTCAATTTTCTGTACGTCAAACAACAAGTCTACCTTATGATTAAGTCAGTTGTTAGACAAAGTTGACTTTACATGTCGATGATTGTGTGATGACTGGCTCAGCATCATGCATCATGGAGATGCTTTAACCCTTTACCATACAATGCCGACTTTTAACGTCCTTAAGCAAGAACACTTTTGAAAACACTGCAGGAAAATGAGAAAATGCTGGTAACCAGCATTTTCTCCTTTTCCCCAAATGTTTTTTACCTCATCAGAGACAACTTCCACAATTTTAGCCACATTTAATTTGGTTTCTGCATATGCTTTGGGTTTGGGCTGGTGTAAAATTTTGTCATATGGTAAAGGGTTAGGCCCCGTTTTGCCAAAGCATGGCTCAAATTGTTTTAACCATTATCAATACATGTTCTAGCAAAGTTTTTTCATTCAAAAGGTAAACATCCAAAGCACAAGCAAAGGCTGGCGATGGTTTTGAGGAAGAATCTGATGAGATTAGCTCGTTTCGGAACAATCTTCATTTAGACCTACCGAAACTCAATACAAATTAAACTGAGATAAAGCATTTGAAGGAAAGTGGACTAAATATTCCCCAAAGTCTAGCATGGCCAAGTTAAAAGTTTTATCGTGAGGTAAAAAGTGTCATGTACATACCCGGGTCTTGAACCAGGGTGCGTTCCAGGAGGTCCAAAAGGGTCGAACCTTGCCCCTGGGGGTACAGCGCCTCTACAACAGAATATTTGAATACAATAAAACCTGTATGATCAACAACTTAGGTTTATTGGCCACATGTTTAACTCTCTACTGCTCAGTCCTGAGATTTAACCCTTTTCCATAGGCAACATTTTAGACTCTTCCATATTGATTGAATTTACAAACAACCATTCAAATGAACCATGCTCTGTGAAAAGGAGGCTTAATGCATCTGCGAAAAGTATAGACCCAGGTCAGCCTGCACTGTCCGCGCAGGCTGACCTCGGCCGAAACTTTTCGCTATTGATCAATTTTCTGCATGTCCAAGGACCAGTATATCTCATGACTCAGTTGGTTGTTACACATAACCGATTTTATGGGTCCCTAATTACGAGATGACTTCTTTGGTATAATGCATCACAGAGATGCATTAAGCCCCCTTTTGCCAAAGCATGGCTCAAATGTTTTTCAAATTATAGTATTTGTATTGGTAAAAAGCATTGTGGGAAACTGGTTACAAGCATTTTCTCCTTTTCCCACAACATTTTCGTAACCCTTCTTTACCAGGGTCGTTAAAACTTGTGATCCTGTGGTAGAGGGTTAAAACCCCTTGAGGAGGAAACTTTTGAAGACATTGTTGAAAAAGGGGAAAATGCTTGTAAGCAGCATTTTTTTCCTTTTCAACTCTTTTCAAACAAAAATTTCACTGTTTCATCCATATTTAATTTGTCGTCTGCAAGTTCTTTGCATTTGGAAAAGTCCAAAATTTTGTCATTTGGTAAAGAGTTAAAGCCAACAGTTTCAGCTCCCACTGGCCACTAAGACAGTGTCATTGGAAGTGGATTTATACCACTCAAAATGAGCAAGGCTCTGGCAAAAAGAGGTTAAATGCCTATTCTTAATGCTGTATACCAAGCAAGTTGTCGCACGAAAGGGATTGGTTTTGTCTACAAATCCATTGACATGCAGAAAACTTAACAATAGGAGAAGTTTTTGACCCAGTTTACCCTGTGTAGACTGCAAAAGCTTAACTCTTTACCACACAATCCCGACTTTTAACGACCCTGAGAAAGAAGCCTTTTGAAAACATTGTGGGAAAAGGAGAAAATGCTGGTAACCAGCATTTTCTCCTCTTCCCACAATGTTTTCTTCCCTTCCCAACACAAATTTCAATTCTTCAGCTCCATTTATTTTGTTGTCTGCAAAAGCTTTCAAAATGGACTGGTCTAAAATTTTGTTGTTTGGTAAAGAGTTAAATCGGCTGATGCTTTTCGCAGATGGATTAACCCTTTACCACACAATCTCGACTTTTAACGACCCTTAGAAAGAAGCCTTTTGAAAACATTGTGGGAAAAGGAGAAAATGCTGGTAACCAGCATTCTCTCCTTTTCCCACAATGTTTTCAACTCTTCCCAAAACAAGATTCAATTTTTGTGTCACACGTATTTTGTCATCTGCAAATGCTTTCAGTTTAGACCAGTCTAAAATTTTGTCGTTTGGTAAAGAGTTAAACCCACTGAGCATGGCTTATATATATATATGTACTAAGTAGATCAAGTCAAACAAAAAGAATACATTGAGGAAAGAAAAATGATTCTTCTTTCATGAAATCATTGTGGGAAAAGGAGATACTGCTGGTAACTATGCACTGAATATACTGGTACAACATGAAGTAAAAGATAAACAAAAAAGTTGTTCATAATTATTCCTTTGTCATAAAGGGGTGTGATATTTGTTTCTTTGAGAGAATTTCTTCTCTTTGAAGCTATGACTGAAAATTTTAAAGTGCTTAACACTCTACCAAACAACAAAGTTTTAGACTCAATCAAATTGAAAGCATTTGCAGACGACAAATTGAACATGGCTCAAAAGATGATTTATGTCTCTGAAAGGGTAGAAAACATTGTGGGAAAAGAAGAAAATGCTGGTTCCAGCATTTCCTCTTTTTTCCACAATGTTTTCAAAAGGCTTTTTTTCTCAAGATCGTTAAAAGTCAGGATTGTGTGGTAAAGGATTAAGGGGAGCTTATTCGGCTTTATGTCATAATTCCAAATTTCTCATAAAAATGCGATAAATACAACTGAATATACTTTTCTTTGCAATCATATAGACTGTATGATTAAATCCAGTGAAAAGATGCAATTTTTGGTGTTTAAATAACAGGATGATCATTTAGCAATCAGTAACCCTGTCTATCTTGAATACATTTGATACTGTACTTATACAGCAAAATCACAAAAATTTCCGTATCACAAAAATTTTTCCACTTATAAGTGGAAATTTTGCGATGTGGAAATTTTTGTGATTTTTGCAAAATAGAAGAATTCACAAACTTTTCTGTCCGCATATTTACCACAAGTATACCAACAAATAACAAGTGTCTTGAATATGCAATCATTTCCATTTAAGCAAAATGTCTGTAATCAGTAATTCTAATATTTTTCGACACACATATATATCCACCTATTCAGTATGATGTCACCATAATGATTTGAATATGAATTCTCATCATCGTGTGTTATTGATTATATGACACTCCCAAGAGTCTTTGCATACTCTGTCGTGAAACTGAAAACACCTGCATAGTAGATTAAGGTATTACCATTAAAAAATTGCGTTTGTCTTACTTTTGTCTTTCTGCTTTACTAATGATTTGTCAGCTATCACCTTGCTTAATTTGGTGATAAATCAGTTTTTAAGTTTGGTGAGATTATGAAAATCTGAATAGCTCTCTTTAAGCTTGCAAGGATCTGCTAGGAAAGTAGGTATTTACAGAAGAATATGAGGGTGATAAGGGCATTGTCCTCCATTCATCAACCACACCACTGATCATACTCAATATCTTTATGCATACTACTAAAACATACAAGTCAGAAAAAAAGGATACTTTTTTGTCAGTTTATTTGGTGTTGAACATAGTTTAGCTGTATACCATACAACAAAAGTTTATACTCGTCCAAATTGAAAGAATTTGCAGACAACAAAATAAAGGTGGCTGAAAAATCAAAATTTCTTTTGGATAAGGTAGAAAACATTGTGGAATAAGGAGAAAATGCTGATTACCAGCATTTTCTCCTTTTCCCAAAATGTTTTTACAAGGCCTCATTAAATAAAATAAAAAAATATAGAAAATGATCTATGATAATGTGTACGAGTTTCTTTTAAAATTCTTAATCAATGTATTGGCTTACACCTTCTTAAGCATGTTCACAAAATTTTACATCATTCAAGGCATATTGCAGTGGCAAGTTCTCCTATATACGCATTCAAGATGCATGTATAATACTGATGAAAATACTGACCGTGGCAATCTCGATGGAAGTCCAGCACTAGGATCCATTCCAAATCTTGGGCCACGCCCACCTCTCATTGGATCAAATAGCATACCGCCCCCTGACCCAAAGGGATCCAGGTCACCTCGACCCACTGAAAATGGATCATCTGGGTCATTCCTAAAAGTAGAAACAATCATAATCTGAATAAATCTCTAAATCTATTAGTCATTTACCAAACAAACCCTTTTTTTCAGAACCTAGTAGAAAACCCTTCTGAAAACATTGTGGGAAAAAGATAAAATGCTGGTAACCAGCATTTTCTTTCTCTCCCAAAATGTTTTCTAGCCTTTCAAAGATAAATACCATCATTTGATTTACATGATTTGTCGTTTGCAAAATGTTTTTAACACAGACAAGGCCACAATTTTTGTTGTTTGATAAAAGAATTAAGGATAAATTCTTTGACTGTTAACTCTGCTTCACACAACAAAAGTTTAGGCTTTTCCAAATTCAAGGCATTTGCAGATGAAATATGCAATGAGGCTTAACCCTTTACCAATCGACAAAATTTCAGATTGGTCCAGATCGAAAGTGTCTGCAGATGACAGATTAGATATGCCTTTAGAAACTGAATTTCCTCTTTTGAAAGGTAGAAAACATTGCGGAAAAAGGAAAAAATGCTAGTTACTAGCATTTTCTCCTTTTCCCACAATGTTTTCAAAAGCCTTCTTTGTCAGGGTTGTTAAAACTCAAGATTGTTTAGTCAGGGGTTCAATGATGAATTTGCATGTAAAAAGGGTAGAAAATATTGTGGGAAAAGGAAATATGATGGTCAATAGAACCTGTCTAAATTCAATGCATTTGCAGATGAAATTTAAACATGCCTTGAATGATGAAATTTGTACTTGAAAAGGTAGAATACATTATGGGAGAGGAGAAAATGCTGTTTACTAGAACTTGTCCAAATTCATAGCATTTGCAGACAAAAAAATTAAACATGCCTTGAATGATGAAATCTGTATTTGAAAGGGTAGAGTTTTTTTCACCTGTGCTTCCAACAGTTTTCTTTGCAAACCACTGGCTGCTTTTCCACATAACCATTATAGAAACAATGATTAGCGGCAAAAGAAGAATGACTGTCATTAATCCTTGGAGAAAAATTGGCTAACCCCTTGTATGTTACCCACTGTAATACAGGAGGTGGCTATCCTCAACAAGCAAGGAGTTAAAGTGACATACATGCAAATCTTCCTCACCATTCAGGATAAGGGTTTGGTGAAGGCCTTTGTCTTTGTGGCACTCGAAGTGGGTCATCATCCTCCAGGGTCGACCTCTGACCCCTTCTTGATGGTCCGGCTTTGGGGCTGGGAGGCTTGACCTCATTTAAAACTTCTTTTCCGAACATTCTGCAGAGCTCATCCACTCTTCTTAGAGCTCTGAAAGGACAAGTTTTTACAGCAACGATTATAACAAATGAGCAAGCAATTACTTTTCCAGTTGTCAAAGTCTTTATAAACATACATGTATTTTTTATGCTATTTTCTCCTTTTCCCACAATGCTTTCTACCATTTCAAACACAAATCCCATCATGTGACCTACTTTAATTAAGTAGTATGCACCTGCTTTCAATTCAGAAGAGACTAAAATTTTGTCGTCCTGTCTAGAAATAACTCTTTACCATAGGACAAGATTTGGGACTCAACCAAATTCAAAGCATTTGTAGATGACAAAATAAAAGTAGCTCAAGTGATGATTTCTGTCTTAGACTTGGTACGAAACAATTATGGGAAAAGGAGAAAATGCTGGTTACCAGCATTTTCTTCTTTTCCCACAATGTTCTCAAAAGCCCCCTACTTCAGGTTCATTAAAACTTGAATTTGTATTGTGAGGAGTTAATGAACAAAAATAAGAGAATTTACTTTTTATACGATGTAAAGTCATCAGTAGCGTATTCCTGGACCCTAATGTTGCACATGGCCACCTTCTCCTCACTGGCTTTCTGTAAGAAAAAATACCTTATAGATATTAAAGGTACATCTAAACTTGTTTTTATCCAGTTTTTAACCTATTTCATCTTCATCTTGTGTAACTATGATCATTTTTGTATCTTCATACCAAATGTTGCCCCTAACGGCTGCAAAGCTGCACAGATTACGACAGATAGAAAATGCATTTCATTTTTTGGCAGCCTTCAACAAAATCACAGTTGTCGTTTCCTGTTTTAAATGAGGACAAATCCATTGAGTTTTTCTATCCTTCACACTATATATATATTGGTAATTTATGTATGTTTACACAGCTGACAAAGTTGTGAGTCATTCTACACATTTTCAAGTTTTAACAGTGCTTTTTCCATCTGGCTGTAAGGGTGTATCTTGACTAAATGGTATAAATGTTTTCATTTAGGTTTTAGCAACCATGATGACCTTTTAAAAGCATAATCAGAAAAAAGAAGACAATGCTGGTAACAGGCATAACCTTCTTTTCTCCACAATCATTCCAATCCTTTAAAAGAAAAATCCCATCATTTGAGCCGTGTTTTGTCATCCAGAAATGCTTTAAATATTAACGGACCAGTCTGAAAGATTGTAATCTTGTAAAAAATTAATGGATATTTGATTTTTCTAGGACGTTTTGGTAAGAATATCCCCTAAAATACAGAGAGAGTTTATTAACCCCTTTACCAAACAATTCCCAGTTTAAGGACCCTGGGAATGAAGGCTTTTGAAAACATTGTTGGAAAAGGAGAAAATGCTGTTAACCAGCAATGTTTTCTACCCTATCAAAGATAGCTATAATCATTTAATGCATAATGAATTTGTGGTCTGCAAATAATTCCAATTAAGTTTATTCCAAAATTTTGTTGTTTGGCAAAGGGTTAACAGTTTTAACAGTGTGAAGGCATGCAAGGACACAGTGTTTCAGATGGACAATTTGAAATTTTTACATAGCCTCAATGACATTCTGAAAAACCTTACACTGAGAATCACTCCTTCTTTCAAAATCTTTAAAGTTTTCCCATTTGAAAATAAAAAAGACCCATGCTTTGTGCAAAGGGGGCTTAATGCATCTGCAAAATGTATTGACCCATATTGTCAGCCTTTGCAGAATGTGCAGATTGACACAAGTCAAAACTTTTTGCTATTTTTAAACTTTCTGCATGTCAAAGGACCAGTGTACCTCATGATTCAGTCAGTTGTTATACAAAATGGATATTATGGATCCATAATGTGATGACTTGCTAGGTATTATGCAGTATGGAGATGCATTAAACCTCATTTTGTCAGAGCATGGCTCAAATCAAAGTGAATGTCTATTGATGTCAAGGAAAAGATTTGCTCTTCAAATAGCAAAAATATAAACTGGGATGTTATTGATAAAGTATAAAAGCCTGGGGGATTGGGGGAAGACTGGTTGATGAAATGCCGTGAACACCCACATCCCCTGCATATTTCAGTAAATACCTTATTTCTGTGCAGAAACTTAGAGCTTGGCTCGGTTTGAATTCTCAGCTTATAATCCAAAGGGAGGAAATCCTCTAACGAAAGGAAAAATCACACCCCTGTACAAATATTTAACTTGAAACAAAAACTTTAACTCTTTACCAAATGACAATTTGTTTTACTTTTCCAAACTGAAATCATAAGCACATAACTTAAATGTAACTAAGATTGTTGGATTTGTCTTTGAAAGGGTTGAAAGCATTGTGGAGGAAAGTAGAAAATGCTGGTTACCAGCATTTTTTCCTTTCTCACGATGTTTTTGAAAGGCCTGTTCCCAAGTGTCATCAGAATCCGGCATGTTAGGTAAAGGGTTGAACAAAAGAACAGAAATGAAACAAGATCTCCAGTAACTTTACCTTTACTTTTTTCTGCAACATAGAATATTGAGTCTGAGATGATAGGAAACAAACACTGTTACAAATGTTGAACTAACCCTTGACTGCACAATCCCAAATTTCAATGTTCTTAATGAAGAAGGCTTTTGAAAACATTGTAGGAAAAGGAGAAAATGCTGGTAACCAGCATTTTCTCCTTTTCCTACAATGTTTTTCTATCATTTCATAAATGTGGGATCATATTCAAATAAGTATGATATATGGTATGATGATATATCTGGGTCTGTATTCACCAACCATTCTTAAGAACATTCTTAGTCTTATTCTCCAAGGTTTTCTAAATTTGAAAGTAACACAACTTCTGATTGGCTAAACCATCTGGTTTAGCCAATCAGAATCTGTGTTACTTTAAAATCTACAAAAATCTGGAGAACAAGACAAAGAACTTTCTTAAGAATGACTGGTGAATACAAGCCCAGATCTCATAAAATTAAGACTTAATTATCGATTGCAAAGCAACCAAATGATTGTTAACTCCAAATATGCACCTTTTTATTGCATGTAACCACCTAGTTTCTTTATCTTTATTGAGAAAAGTATATTTTGTTACTCATCAGTTTATATCAGACAACTCTAATCCAGAGCAAAAAGGATCTTCAAAGGTCTCTTTAACCCTTTACCACACAATCCTTAGTTTTAACGAGCCTGACAAAAACACGTTCTGAAAACATTGTGGGAAAAGCAGAAATGCTTGTAGGCAGCATTTTCACTTTTTCCCACAATGTTTTCTATAATCCGCTCATAGACAAATCCTACCTTTCAGCCACATTTGATTTCTCATCTGCAAGAGCTTTGGACAAATCTCAAATTTTGCCATTTGGTAAAGGATTAACTCCTTACCACATGACAAAATTTTAGACTTGTCCAAATTAAAAACATGTGCAGAAGACAAAATAATGTGACTCAAAAAAGTTGAAATTTGTTTTGGGAAGGGTAGAAAACATTGTGGGAAATGGAAAAAAATTGCCGGTTACCAGGATTTTCTCCTTTTCCCACAATGTTTTCAAGAACTTTTTTTCTCAGGGTTATTAAAAGTCAGGAATGTGTGGTATAGGGTAAAGCCTTTACAAAATGACAAAATTTTAGACTTGTCCAAATTGAAAGCATTTGCAGATGACAAATTGCAGGTAGCTCATAATTACAACAAGTTTAGTCCTTGATAGGGTAGAAAACATTGTGGGAAAAGGATAAAATGCTGGTTACCAGCATTTTCCCCTTTACCCACAATGTTTTCAAAAGCTTTCTTCCTCAGTGTCATTAAAAGTCAGGATTGTGTGGTAAAGGGTTAAAGTGCTAAATCAATAAACTGGACTTCCTCAATTGAGGTAATCAAACAACTTAATGGGTTATTTTGACAGATTGATTCACAAAATAGCTGACAGTAAAAGATCCCAGATCATACTGCATGTTCTGAGCAGAATGACCTATATCTATACTTCTAAAGGCAGTATGATTTTGATCAACATTTTCTATCTGTATAACTCAAGCTCTGCCTAAGGATTAACTATCCATGACACTACCTATTCTTTATCCCAGATAAACTTACCCAGAAATGAGCCAACAGGGTGTTGTCGACAGCAATGACTTTGAACACAAATACATCACTCGTAGACGAGCATCTGTAGCGTAAGAAATAGAGATCAGGTGTCGTGTTCCATCCTTCTGGTAACATCTCGCTCTCTTCTTCATGTTTAGTACTCTAAAAAAACAACAGCACAGAAGCTTTACAAAATAATCTCTTGACTTAAGGCTTTGAAGGATAAAGCTCTTGAAACTATTTTGGGAAAAGGGGGGGAAGGAGCAGGAGGGTGGCATATGATTTACGCCAATTGTAAAGCATTGAGGAATTCTGTCAGTGCATCTATCTATTTAGTTTGAAAAGGCATGCAGAAAAATGCAGTTGCAAAAAAGTCATTTTAATGATTTTCCAAAGAAAAATGACCTCACTTTATTACTCCATCTTGTAAAAGTTTTTCGCATACTACCTACTTCAGACTAGTTCTATAGGCATCAGTAAAATGTTATGTGCCTTTCACTTGAACTTGCAATCAGTTGTTTCACCACTACTTTGACTCAAAATAAGCCATCCCACAACAAAGTTACCCGAAAATAGACAAGAAAAGCATATCTCAAGTTATTTTCATTATTTAGGTGTCAATGACACAATGCTTTGTGTCAGTTTTGTGTAGGAGTACTAAAAGTATGTAAATTACCAAAAAGATTATACAATAGTAAACTTAACCCTTTACCACACAATCCCGACTTTTAACGACCCTTAGAAAGAAGCCCTTTGAAAACGTTGTGGGAAAAGGAGAAAATGCTGGTAACCAGTATTTTCTCCTTTTCCCACAATATTTTCTACCCCCCCCAACCAAATTTCATTTTTTAGTCACATTTATTTCGTCATCTGCAAATGGACCAGTCTTCAATTTTGTCATTTGGTAAGGAGTTAAGTTTTGAAAACTTAGTTGGTGTGCTTTAAAATTAATTAACCTCACCCACTCAATTTTTTCAATGTTACCAAAGTAGTACTAAATAAAAACAAACTTCTTTACCATTTAACTCTTTACCACATGATGAAAGTTTGGTCTGGAGACAGAGATGAGAAAAAAGGCTTGGTCATGATCATGCAGTGCATTATGCCTTTTCTTCTGTATTGCATTTGTATCACTTCTTTGAGAAACAAAAGGAACTATTCTACACAAACTACAAGTTAACATTTATTTAAATTGTCAAATTAGAAAATATCAAATTCATTACAAAAATACTACTTATGATCACTGAAAACCAGCCTTTACCAGGAAGGTAACTAGCAAGGCATTAACCATTTCTCTCATATGTATTCCCTTTAACACACCAGAAAGAGATGGCTTTGAAAACATTGTAGGAAAAGGTGAATTTGCTTGTAATGAGCTATTTCACCTTTTCCCACAATAATTTCTCTACTCCCTGTATATTAAACTTCCATTTCTTTCAGTTTTCAACTGATATCTGCAAGTTCTTACTATTTTGGACAGTCTCAAAGTGGTGTATCGGGCATCAGGATAATGGTTTAAAATGATAAAGTGAAAATTGAGTCTGTAGGAGTATGAATCTTAGAAATTTCTACCTCAAACCACCTTCTTTCCTCGAACATGAGCTGACAGTTATGTACAACATAATCTCAATATATATTGATAAACACTAAGGGCAACTGCAACTTAAGTATTTACTATAATTTAGGAACTTCAGTACGAACTAGTAGGTGCAAACAGCGTAATTGTTTTCATATAATATTTGTTAACGTAAACTGCAATTTAGAATTGCATGCATGCGATCATTTAGAAAAACAATTTTCTATATCTAAACACCAGTACCAATGGCTAAAGATCCATACACCTTGCAATATTCTTCAGATTTGTTCTACTTTCGTTTTCTACCATTTGCCGACGACTATAACAAGATGGCTGACCCCCCCTGCCAATTATCTCCCCTGGCAAGCACCCTGGTGAGAACAGGAGCTAAATTTTGGTATACAATGGTAAAAAGCAAATGCCAAGCGGTTAGTCATTGCCAATAAGAATACAACTTTCATAAAACACAAAATGTTTAGCATATATCAGGGTTCGAAATTAGCAGTAGCAAGAAGCAAATTTGCTACCTGAAAAACAAATTTTGCTACCTTGGCACAAAAGCAGTAGCAAAAGGTTGCTACCTGGTAATCCTGTCTGCTTGAAGTGTTTTGCCGATTTTGAATGAAACAATCTTCAATTTGTTAATTTAAAAATCTGTTAAAATGATCCTCCCAATCATCCCCATAGGTACAAAAACCTGCAAGCATAACTGAGTCAGCGTGCAGTCAAACGTGTCTGTGCTTGATGATGACTTAACACCTATATTTATGGCTAACTTCCAGGGAATCTTTGCTAATGTCCATTTGAAAACGGTCTGCATTATGACAAATGGGCGAAAACATGCAAGTATAAATGAACCACCTGAAACGGAAATTGCGAAAGAGCACATTCTCTACGCTCATGTCTTTTAAGACTTGCTGTTTTTACTTCTGTCAAGCATGGGCAAAGGCAGTAATTCAAGCATCATTCTATGAGTGCCAGGGAGGGCTGTTATTTGTCTGCCCCTCTTTGCTATCAGGAACGTTCCTTTTGCTACCTTATTCTAAGCCAAGTACTTGCTACCTGCAAAATATATTAATTTCTAACACTGATATACTGTTGTTTTTGACAAAAACACAAAATGGTAATTTTCTTTTGCAATTCTACCTATGATAAGTTCTAAATGGCAACCACATATGGTCATATATACGCTAAGTTTTGACTATGTTTTGCCCGTTTATGCAATTTTTATGTATTTTGAAAGCTCTGTAGTCTTTGTATAAATGCGTAAGAAATATACTATGCTCTCTGGTCAGATTTTATGAATAACACCCTTTGCGCAATAATTTAGTCTGCACATGTGCGGTTGTTGCTATTTGAAATTACAGTAAAACCTTGATATTTCCAGTCTCAAACATTCGAGAACCCCATATCATTCGAGGAATTTCCATAGTCCCGGCAAAAACTCCACTATATTGCACCAAAAGCAGATCAGTAATTTCGAGTCTCAATAATCTGAAAATTTGAACATGTGTGCTGGTCCCTGTCATCATTTTGCTTCTTTAAATTGATTGTGAATTCGAACACAATACTTTCTCTCCTCTCGAGTAATTGTTTTCACACCTGTTCTGTGCAAAAGATTTGGCGAGTCGGCCTGTGTACGGTGTGGTGTAAGTTTTACAGTTCATGACAATTACTACAGGGGATTCACACTACACAATAATTTGGGAAGAAATTGACATTTACTTGATGATGAGAGGTTAATGATGAGAAGCTGTGACGACCTCCCCATCTCATTTATGTTGTCTGACATTTAATCTTATAAACTTCACAAAAGTATTTTATTCCTGATTAAACACGTGATTTTATCTTCCGACTACAATTTTCTGTAGTATGTTCATACATCAACTGTTCAAAGTCATTGCTGACGCTAAGAAGACAGTTTGAAGCATTTGTGGTCAGACGATGTCTAATTTCTTATCCGTTTTCGTGTCTGTCTATTTATAGCATCAGGGTTTTCCCCAAGTCACCTCATCACAAAATAAAAAAAAAAGTCTGATCATATTTTTTCCCGTCTTATTATGGTGACATCTTGTTTGTGTGAATACCATTGGTTTATTTGCATATCACAGAAATTTTCCTGACTTTGACACTGACAGGTTAATGTTATTTTTTACGGGTGTGTAGATATCATGGTTCGTTCTTCTTTCATGGACATTGAAAAGCAACGTCGAACACAGAACCGCTTGTAAACGTTTACATGTATCGACACCAAAATCAACTTTTCCGTACATTCCTGAGTTTTAGTGAGAAGTAAATCGCACAATCTCTTTTTTTTTAAAAAAAAAACAAACTTTTGACATCTAGCCTGCTTTCATTCTTCTATCGTTTTCAACTTATTTCTAGTTGCATGTCGCCCTATTCAAGTATGTTTCAGGGAAACACCAGTATTAGAGGAAGTTATAAGTGTAAATTTTCAATTTTTTATTTTTTCTGCATAGTGCAGGCACCAAATTAGTATTACCTTCTGCCGTTTTCCCAGTAAGCAAATAAAAGTTTGAATACTTTCCTGTGGGGTGACATTTATTGGGGGCAAATGCAAAAAGCGAGATTTTACGATTTTGTAAAAACTACAGTACCGACCTTCCTGGAACAAAGGAGACTTAGAGTGATTAATTTCCAAGAACTCATATAATCGAAACACATGAATTTACAAAAAATAACCCACTCGATGTGATATTCTTTGAATGTTATGAAAAGAGGATCACAAATCCAGTTGTACTGCTTGAGGAAGTATACTTTGATTGTCGATCTTAAACGGAATGCAACTTTGTTTTCACTGATATTTTGGATAATTCGAGAACTGCGATAATTCGAGCATTTTGCTCGTCCCCTTGGGACTTTGAATTATTGAGGTTTTACTATATCTGCTAATGACAATATGTTATATACATAATTTCTGAACCTGTGTATTACAAAATATTCCCAGTTATCACATATTGCCAAATGGGCATAATCCGCAGAACTGCCCACCATGGATTTTGCTTGGCAATTTTCGAGGACATAACACAAGAAATTTACAGAATGAATTTTGAAATGGTGAATACACAAGTGCTGCTTATCACTATTTCCATATTCATTCAGTACATTTCTTGCGTTATTTCCCTCAAGCTGCCACGCAAATTCCATGATGAGGAGTTTCCCTGGTTATGCTACATATGGTCCATAACGGACATATACCACAGTCCCCCAACTCGGCAAAATAAAAAAGGAATGAAAGTGAAAGTAAGACCGAGAGTGCTGTGTCATTCCAATGATTCCCCTGCTGCAGAAAAAAAATCGATCTCAATAGATCAAAATCAGTAGAAACAGTCACCTTTTCCCCTACTCCAATACTTTTGTAGCCGGCTGCGATAATCTGCCAGTGTAAAACACTGACAATGCTATCTTGTGGCGTCTTGATATCATTTTTTATCGAATTGAACATCAATTCTAAACCTGGCGCCGCCATGTTTGATAAATTTACTCGGAGTTACTTCCCTTTGAAAACGGCTATTTCAACCTTCACATTCTGTCTGGCTCGAGTGACAAATTAGCTATAACTTGCAATGCGGTTAAGTGGCTGAATATTATTTGGCACATGTTTACATCAACTACTTAATCTTTTAGACACATGTGAACCATGCTATGGCAAAAGAGGGCTTAATGCATACCCATGATGCATCATAACAAGCAAGTCATCACATAATTAGGGACCCATGAAATCCATTACGTCTAACAGCCAACTGTATCATTAAGCTGGTCCTTTGACATACAGAAATTGACCAATAGCGAAAAGTTTCGACCTAGGTCAGTTTGGGCAGACTGCGCAGGCTGACCTGAGTCGATACTTTTCGCTGATGCCTTAACCCTTTCCCAAACAAGCCCTGTTTTCACGTGTCTGCAGCACAAGTCTGTGGGAAAAGGAAAAATTGCTCGTAACGAGCAATTTCTCCTTTTTTCCACAGTGTTTCCTACCCTTGATGAGAACTTTCTACCATTTTCATCAAATTTAATATTGTCGTCTGCAAACTCTTTCAATTTGGACCAGTCCAAATTTTGTCGTTTGGGAAAGGGTTAAGCCCCCGTTTTCACAGAGCATGGCTCATATACTTTGACCGAGACAGAATAATAATAATATAAGTAACTCTATTATCATGATATATATATATTTTTACTGGCAGCTATTCCTAATAAATGAGCCATGCACTTGGAAAAGAGGGGTTTATTGCATCTGCAAAAACTATCGACCAAGGCCAGCCTGCGTAGGTTGACCTGAATCGATCTTTTTTGTAATTGGTCAATTTTCTGCATAGGACCAGTGTGGGCCTACCTCATGATTTAGTCCGTTGTTAGATAAAATACATGAGTTTCATAATTGTTTGATAACTTGCTTGATAAAAATGCATCAAGGAGATGCATTATCTCTTTACCACACAATCCCGAATTTTAAAGACCCTGAAGAAGATGACTTCCGAAAACATTGTGGAAAAAGGAGAAATGCTGGTAACAAGCGTTTTCTCCTTTTCCCACAATGTTTTCAACCTTCCAAATTTCAAGTTTTGAGCCATATTTTAATTTATCGTCTGCAGATGTTTTGAAGTTGGACAAGTCTAAGATTTTGTTGTTTGGAAAAGAGGTTTAACCCTTTCCCAAACAAGCCCTGGTTTTCACGTGTCTGCAGTACAAGTCTTTTGAAAACACTGTGGAAAAAGGAGAAATTGCTCGTAATGAGCAATTTCTCTTTTTCCCACAGTGTTTTCTACCCTTTTTGATAACTTTCTGCCATTTTCATCAAATTTAAAATTGTCGTCTGCAAACTCTTTCAATTTGGACCAGTCCAAAATTTGTCGTTTGGGAAAGGGTTAAACCCCCTTTGGTCAGAGCATGGCTCTTGAAAACGTATTTTATCAACTACGTTTTGCCGATGTTTATGTCAGTGGAAAAGCAGCGGCGGTAGCTAGGGAAGAATATTTTGCAAAGTTTTTTTAAGAGAAATTCCAGGAAAGTGTGGATGAAGGTGCTGGCCGCCGCGATACCACTGAAATAAATTGAACACAGCGTCAAACACCATACAAACAAACCATCACGAATCTCAGCCAAGTTGTGTGTGTGTGTGTGTGTTGAGGTAAGGCACCATACCGGAATTTTTGGAACATTGCCTTTCATCGCCAAGGCTCGTACGGATTCGGCTAGGACTCGGGTCATTTTTGAGTCGCCTGGTTGCGTAGCAACCAGGCTCTCATTGTTATCATCCTGATCTATGGGGTGACGTAGGCATACCTCCGGCCTTGTACTGCTTCCTGGCCGAGTTCCGGTTTACGAGATAAAACATAGTTTTCTAATTATTCGGTAAACAACCTAGTTTCTGTCGTAAATAACTTACAATTGTGCCTTTGTGATAATGAATATGTCTACAAAGACTTAGCTTTTTAACGGTTTAAAACTTTGAAACAATCTTTTCGTCCACATGGGTACACGATATCCTATCGCTTACACAGACGTCATCTCTAAATATAGCGCATTATGTATATATCTAAAAATAGCCGTCGTGACCTAAACAAGTTTGCGGACACGATGAAAAATACTCTCCGACGACAAGCGTCTTTACCACGACACGCTTTTATTTGTGGACAGTTCTCAGTGAAAATGGTTCAATAATTACCCATTAGAAGTACATTCTAAATCTCACAATCTGTCCTTAATTGTTAAAAGTCTCATTACAATTCAACACTCAACTTATGGTCGGAAAGAGAAAGGCGATACCGAGTTGACATTGAAGATTTCAATGGAGATTTTTCCCAACAGTTGGCTATTTTTTTAAAACAAATTTATAACGACTTGGAATGGTTGCATTGCCTTCTTAAACATTCTTACACGTTGCTTCTTCAGGGCTTTTTATTCTAGACTTTAAATACTTAGCACACCCACATACTAGGTGCAAAGAGATCGTACATAGCGTATGTAATGCGCACGGTTCTAGGCTGTACCAAGTCATCGCTTAGCAGGTGCTTTCTGGAATGTAACTGTGCGACAAATATAGATCTTATAATCACGTGACATGTAACGTCATTTGCACCACGGAATTCTTTATAAATTTACATATTTACGAATCAATCGCTGTTCAAAGCGGCCCTTACTTTCAGCGTACACCGACCTAACGCTTTACCGATCCATGCAGAGAGAGTGTTTAAAGTATACTTTTTTTGATTAATTGTTTTTCGTTTTTAAAGAGGTGAATTTGTAAAAGTCTGCTGGTTTTTTTTTTTTTTTTTTAATGTGCGATTAACGTAGATCTAGTACTTATGAAACAACAATTTATTAGTGCGGGTGTCAGAATGCAAGGTGTTTTCGTAACTGCCAAAATCTGAATTCACACGGGAATTCGACTTGAAACTACGCAGTTCTAACACCAGCAATCTGAGAACTTGACTTTTTACTCCACTATTATATAGTTTTAGCAAAATGTGTAAGAATGAAGATATACATGTAAGTTAAGTCACCCAGATTCTGCGCTAGAAAAACATTTTTATCAAACTAGAACCATAAGTTTTGTCCACATTCCTTACAGGCATTATCAAGCTAGGGAGGAACTGTAAATATTGATTTAACTTAGACAGTTATTACGCCCCGTTGAATTTTGGGGTGGGGGGGGAGATATGGTTTTCATGTTGTCTGTCCGTCCGTCTGTTCGTCCGTCCGATCTTCCGTCCATTCAGACAGATATATTCTAAAATCATCGACGAAAGTTAATGAAACTTCATACATGTGGTCCTCATGATAGTCCGCCGATACACTTTTGTTTTTTTAAATGTAATGCCTTGTCATGGAAAAAGGGCGCTTGATGTCTTTCGGTTGTATTTTGTTTTTGTTTTTAAAGCGGTGTCATAGCAAAGGGGGTTTGATGTATATTTCCATTCTGGACCAATCTCTATAACTACTGGACAAAATTTTATGAAAATTCATATTTATATTGTTTATCACAAGCCACAGACAATCAGTATTTGTTTGTATTTAATGAAATTCCCTATCATGGAAAAAAGGGGCTTAATGTATATTTTCACCAATAACAGAAAAAGGTCATCTCCATGCAAAACAAAATACCTCTTATAATTATGTTGATATAAAAAAAAAGGTGCTTTTTTCGGAGGTGGATATCATTTCAACGAAATGACATGTTTTGTATTGATTGTACCTTTTGAAAATCATTTTTTAAATGAAGTCGCCTGGGGTAAGAGACTTTGAACTTTTTAAACCTGTTCCTTGTGCCTAAATTTTAATTCTCACCACATATATTTGTTTTAATGTAAATTTTAATATGTTTGTAATTTTAGGATGACAACTTAGAAATATGCTTGCATATAATACTGTCTTATAGTTGAGTTATTTTGTATCTCGAATGCGTTTAATAGATTTGAACAAAAAAGGGTGAAAACTTCTAACCCATTACCATCCAGGCGACTCTCAGGACTATCAGTCCTTTGATTTTTTCTAGTACATAACCTATCTGATATGGACATTCTTGGTACAGAACCGGACTATTTTAAAAGCAGCGAAAATCAAAATAAATATACGTTTACTCGCTAAAACCTACCTTGTACGATTCATCCAGCGATGGTTAGTTAGCACACAACCTATACACCGGCCATTTATAAGTACAGCTTGGATAAGCTTGATATGTATTTGAAAAAACGCCACTTAACGGAAGAAAATGTCGATCAGCAGCATAATCTTCCACTAGGGGTTCTCTGGTTCGAATCCTAAGCTTGTTCGATCAATGACGATTGATGATAGTCATTGCGACGGGATTCACTCCTCTCTCACGGCTGATCATTGTCTCGACGATGCTTGTTTGGAAATTTGTAAAGAACATGATCTCCTTTTCCCTTAATGCTTCCACATTCACTTTATATCTGGTCGTTAATCGCGGAAATCTGTGCCAAAGGGATAATCAAATGAGTACCGAGGAGTGATGACCAATAACAGACTGGACAGTCTTCCCAAAAGACATCCCTGGTCTAGATTAAGATAATGCATACGGTTTAACCCTATACCACACAATCCCGACTTTTAACGACCCCGAGAAAGAAGCCCTTTGAAAACATTGTGGGAAAAGGAGAAAATGCTGGTAACCAGCATTTTCTCCTGTTCCCGCAATGTTTTCTAGCCTTCCCAAAACAAGATTCAATTTTTCAATCACATTTATTTTGTCTTCTGCAAATGCTTTCAATTTGGACCGGTCTAAAATTATGTCGTTTGGTAAAGTGTTAATATTTTGCCAAGCATTCTATTCAAGGTAAGACATGATTGACAAGGTAGTTAAAGGTACAGTGAGTCTGTTATATTGGCACTCTCAAGAATTCGATACTATCAAAAGTTTCCAGTCCCTCTCAAAGACAAAAAACTTCATTTAAGTAACATTGTATATGTCCTCTGTAAATTCTTTCAGTTTGGACAAGTCTAGCTTTTTGTTTTCTGACCTAAAGAATGGGTGGTTCAATTCATTAACTTACTTCAGTAGGAAAGAGCATGACCTGATTAAGATAGGAAAATAATCTAGACCTGTCGGACAGTTCAGGGATCTGTAGATCAATAAATGACTAGGCCATTTACTCAGGAATTAGAAATAATAAAAGCAGAAGAATTAAAAACCTTCTTTATTTCTAGGCAGTTGTTGTTTACCGACTAACATAAACATTTCATTTTGAGAAAAAAATATTTTATTATTTTGTAAGATATCGGATAACAAATTTTATATCTCTCCTTCTCTCCTTCTGTCAATGATTTATGTTTATTTCACCCAATTATCTGCATACCTCCTCCATTACCGGAAGAACCAGATCCCCTGAAAGATAAAGAAATTTATGTTTGATCGTTTGATTGATTCTTTCAGTGATAGTACTTGATTAATGATATTTTTTTTTTCACTCACATGTACTTTATTTTGTTAATTATACATTATTTAAGTAGGTTATAATTATGTACATGGACGGCATTACACGTCGTTTTCAATGGAAACCAACTATATACGAGGACACGGCTCACTCATTCATATATTTTCTACGTTTTGCTGTTACTATGTAGATTTAGACTCTGCAAGGACTTGCCCAAGGACACTCCAACAAGATCAAACTAAAAGAAGCATGTTGGTAATGAATATGTTTCGGAAAGATGGACTTGAACATACTTTGTCAAACAAATGTGCCGGCCAAACCAAATGCAGTAATAAGATAAAATGGTGTCATCATATAGAACTTACGTTTTCTCACACAATGGATATCCAATTCTATCTGCACAAAATCCATCGTGCCAGCCAAAATCATACAAGCCGTTTAGAGCGAGGCAGTCCTCATGGTTGTCCGGGTCCGGATTGGGCTGATTTTTGCTGGAAGTAAATGTTAACCATGAACTCTTTATCAAACGACACAATTCTAGACTCGTCCAGATTGAAAGCATTTACACAAGAGTAACTAAATATGGATCAATGAATGAAATTGTGGGAAAGGGAAAAATGCTGCAAACTAGCATTTTTTTTTCATTTTCGCAAAACATTTTCAAAAGGTTTCCTCTCCAGGGTCGTTTAAAAGAGAGCTGTTTAGTGATGAGACCAAGAAAGATTTTTATTGTATTGACAAGGCAAGCTGTTGGTATAGATCCAAGATCAGACTGCACAGAACGTGCAGTTCTGTGCAGTCTGATCTTGATCTATGGCGACCGCAAAATTCCTTGTTTTCACCTATGGTGCTGAAAGGCATAAACCACTCACCTTGCATCCCACTCAGAATACGTCAATTCTTCATCTTTTGCTGTCCATTTCCAGATGCCTTCAATATCACGATCTGAGGCTCCAAGCCAAAATGCTGTGGAGTTTCGTTGCATGCTTTCTGGAATGGCGTGAACGGAAACGAACTTTTGTTTTTACCTATATGTTTCTCAGATCACTTATTCTCTTCCCTATTTTTTTTTTTTTTTTTTATGTCTTGAAAGCTGCAGAGAGAGAGAGAGAGAGAGAAGTTGCTCGGAGTGAGCAAGAATTTTCTACTTTCTGGTAAGCCTACATTGCTTCAAAAAGTATTCATGTATCAAAGACAAACTAATACATGTACATCGCTTGATAAATGATCCGCGCTCTGTGAAAAGGGGTTTGAATGCATCTGCGAAAAGTATCGACCAAGGTCAGCCTACGCATTCCGCACAGATTGACATAGGACGAGACTTTTGCTCCTAGTCAGTTTTCTGCCAAAATCCTGTAGAGTTTCGTTGCAATACAATACAATACAATACAATATTTTATTTGCGTAATTAGGCCTCTGGCCCACAATACATATATACATATAATACATCTGTAAACTTTTGTAATGTGCAAATCAAATCAATTCTATCAACTTTGTCACATATAAGGCTAATTTTTTTTATTGTTAAGGTGTTGCATGTTTTCCGGAATGGTGCAACCGGAAACATATGTTTGTGTTTACGTTTATTTATTACAGATCACTCATTCTATTCTGCAAACGACTTTTCTTCTGTCTTTTAAGAAGCAGATCACTTTTAAAAAAAATATGGCAAAGGGAGAAGTTACCCAAAGTGAACAATAAATTTATCTTTATGCTACGATGCTTCAAGAAGTATGCATTGCACAAAATGCACCAATAAACAAACTGCTTTATAAACTAAATAAATATTTCTAGCATTTTTAAGGACAAAAAAAACAAAAAAAAAAAGGGAAAAATGCCGAGCCCCTGTAGCGCAGTCGCTAGAGTACAGGAATTTAGAACTGTTGGGTCGCCGGTTCAAATCCCTAACTCAGCCGATTTCTTTCCGAGGACTGATGATATTCATTGCGATAGGATTCATTCCTCTCTCATCGCTGATCATCGTTTTGACAATGACAATGTGGGAAACCTGCCAGAGACTTGGTAAGAATAAATGTCTGAAGTACTGGTAAATGTAACTCCAGGAAAGCATGGACAGGTGCTCTAATCACCGCGATATAGCTGAAATAATGTTGAAAAAGGCGTTAAGCACAAAAAAAGCAATTATTTTGCCTTCAGGACTGTGAAAGAGTTAACTTTACCACACGACAACATTTTAGACTGGTCCAAATCGAGAACATTTGCATATAAAATGGTAAAAGTGGCAAACAAATGGGATTTGTCCGTAAAAAGTTAGAAAATATTGTGGGAAAAGGAGAAAATGCTGAGTACCGGCCTATAACCGGCGTTTTCTTCTTTTCCCACAATGCTTTCAAAAACTTTCTTCTCAAGGCCGTTAAACCTCGGAATTGTGAGTTAAAGAGTTAATGATATCTTTAGTACAGCTGATCATCGTTAATGTCGTCACTGCGTGGATCGGTAACCGGCTGCCGGTTTAGGTGACATCAAGATAATTATGGAGCTGTCCCGATAAGGCAAAATTTTGATAACAGGAAACGAAATTTATAATCCTACCCTTTTTGAAAAGCTTCCTTGCGTAATATTTCAGAAATTTGCTTTCATTTTCAGTCTCAATAACGACCAGGTCGCTGTTCTTTTGATTACAATAATTCTGAAAATAAAGGAATAATTCTAATCAACATAGCCTTTATGGTTAATGTTTTAAAAATGTCTAAATTAGGTAAATAAAGTAATAGATTAATAATATGATTTGAATTTATCAATGATTTTAAGCAGATGAACGAAATAAAAAGTTTAGATGGATAAATAATATGACAAATTAACAGTTAAGAAGATTAATTAATTAGGAATGAAACAAAAAGAATAAATAGACATATGGAACGACATAAAGTGAAAGCAGAAAAAAGTATACTTAGTGAATACACATTTCTTTCCAGTTTCATTTTCGCTGGACAAACAATTTTTGGAAATTGAAACAATTGTACAATGTTGAAACTCATCTCTAAATGCATCTAATATGCACCCGAAACCTTAGAAGCTGATTTCGAAATTATGATCGGTACTACATCTTAGAAATTATGACCAATACTACATCCAAATGTAAATACACACTGTATTGGTGTGACTCATTTGCATACTACGGGCCACATTTAAAGGGAGGGAAACCGCATGGACTGTAAAATTGTCCTTAGCGACCCAAAGGTCTACTTAACCACTGCCTCCGTCCAGTCTATTTTCTCTTCGTCATGAAACAAGTAACAAGAGCCTTGGAATGGCAGCCAGGCATCGGGACAGCAAGTGTCGTCGGCTGTAAAAGGGTGAGATTCGTGTTTAGCAACCATTTTAACCCTTAGGCTGATAAGCGCGACTTATTGATTTTCAGTCGACAATGTAGATCAAGATCAGACTGCACAGAACGTGCAGCCTGATCTTGGATCTACACTGTCCGAAACGGTGATTTTTTTTCAGCATCAAGAACTTCGTAATCGCAATCTTTCGGCTTATATTATTGACTGGAAATCTTCAGTCTATTTACCTAGCAGTTTAAGGGTTAAATACCATGATGTCTAACCGGAAACAATTCCCTAATAGAAGTCAGCTGAAACAGAAACATTCTGTCTAAGTCAATCAGATGTCCATTCTCAGAGTCTCTATTATAAATTACGAACTTAAGAGCGGTTGGTAGTAGGGACCACTTTTACGGCCAAATACGAGTATGGTATTGGTTATACATGTTTTCTTTTTTTAAACACATCAATATCTCATATAAAATGTTTGAGTTTCACATGCAAAAGAGGTCTTAGAATGCATTTGGATAACTTGTTATGATGTTCTAAATTTAACATCTACTCCAACACACTCAACCCACCCTTGTCTTTCGCCCACTCACACTCTAGTCGTTCGCCCATGTGTTGGCTGCGCATGTCAATATTCTTCAAAGATTTAACCTGTCTTCTATGACACATCACAGTCCTGTACGGGACAAATATTGATACGCGGTGCGTAAATTGCCGCTTAAAAAGTGCTGGCGAAAAATTTGGAATTAATAATAAGTCTGTGGAAAAATCAAGCCAGTTTCTCACGACAAATTTCTCAAAAAACAAAATGGTTTCAAACGGGGAAAATATATATATATTTTTTAAATACCAATTGCTTACTGCAAATCTGTGTAGACAGTTTCTAAATATATATACATGTACATGGGAAACCGGGATTTGTGCAACAAAATGAATACAAAAATAACGTGCCCGCCTTGCTTGGCTTATACCGGGGTTTTTGCCCAAGCTTTTTAGGGCTATGTTTATAAATTGCTGGTGCATAGCTTATATACTAGCTAACCATGGCTGGATGAATCGTACAAGATATGTTTTATTTTGAAATTGGTTGAATTGATTGCCGCCTTGAAAAGTAGTCCTGTTCTGTATCCAGAATGCCCATATCAGATAGGTATGTATTTGAAAAATGCCACCTAGCGGAACATAATGTTCGCTCATGTCTTGTGCTCCTCTGCAACTCGTTCTTCGCGTTGTATGGATTGAGTTGGCCTCGGTTGTTTCAGTCGATAAGATAGGGAACTGGGCCCGGTTTCACGAAAAAACTTAAGTCTGTTATTTTACTAAATTCTGCAAACAGAAATATTTTCCGACTTAAGTTGAGTTTGTTATTGCAGACGCATTTCACTAACATCAACGGACTTTAAAATATTCTCAAGTCCTGTGTTGACACAACATTTTGGACCCAACTCAGCAAAATAGTGGACTTAAGTCTGTTAATTGACTCAAGTCCATTTATTTTGCTTAGTTGAGTCTGAAACGTAGTGCCAACTCAGGATTTGAGAACGTTACTACGGTCTGTTAATGTTGCTGAAATGTATCTCAAATAAGAAACTCAACTTTACAACCTGGGACCGTTGGTAGATTTGAATAAAATATGAGACTTAAGTTTTTTCGTGAAACTGGGCCAAGGTAATCAAAAACTTGTAAGCCTAGTTTCTCAGCGTAATCAGACACTTTTCGACGATTATTGTGGTGCAACAGGTTTCGATCTCCCTTGCCGCCGATCAATGTTTTTGCGTTGTTTCTTTGGGAAAAACGGCCTGTGGCTTGGGGAGGACGTTGTGCATAGCAGAAGAGCTTGGACAGGTGCATTAGTCAACGTAATATACCTGAATTACTGTTGATAACGACCTAACATACCAAGCTATCGGCAATCTTAGAAACAATTTTGACGGTAAATGGCCCTAGGCCCACCGCTTTTCAACAGCAGACAAGGGCCCTGAACCTGTCGGTCCGTATTCCAGAACCGTTTCAAATTGCATTTTAAATGTTACAGTTGTGCAGCTTGTGATTGCGTGAACCAGATGGTTTAGCCGATCAGAAATTGCGTTACACTTAAATCTAGAATTACAGTAAAATGGTCGGTGAATATCGGCACTACCCGTACCCCAAGAAATGAAGAGACAGGGAGACAAGACAGGTAGACAGACAGACTAAGAGAGAGAGAGAGAGAGACAGATCTCCAAGATAGTCACTATACAATAATCTACCATTGATTATTCCAACACAAAACTGAAGAGTTAGAAGACCCAAGATATTCCAAACACCCATATTGAAATATCCTCTTTTCGTCCGTAACATCTATATAGATATGTAATTGAGTGTAGAAAGTCCGGACGATGGAGGTATTTTCGGTCAATCTTATCGGGCTAATTTAATCTTTGGGCTGCTAAGCGCGACTCGGGGCGCTTTTGCGGACAGTGCAGATCAAGATCAGACTGCGCAAAAACGTGCATTCTGACCTTTGATCTACACTGTCCGATATGGTACCTTCTTCTGGGTGAAACCAACTTTGAAACGTCACAATATTTTAGCTCTTACTTTTGAGTGGAAATTTTCGTTTCATTTATTTAGCAGTTAAACGGTTAACTCTATACCAAACGACAAAGTTTTGGACTGGATCAAACTGAAAGCATTTACAGACGACAAATTTAATGTTGATAAAATGATGATTTCTCTTTTTGATTGGGTAGAAAACATTGTGGGAAAAGGAGAAAATGCTGGTTACCAGCATTTTCTCCTTTACCTACAATGTTTTCAAAAGGTTTCTTCTCAGGGTCGTTAAAAGTCGGGATTGTGTGGTAAAGGGTTAATTAATGAATGCATAGAACACTATGCGCAAATTAACCATTATCCTACTAAATGATTTAAATAAAACTTTCAATTCGATAGTAAAAAACACGAATAATATCAGTAACTTTTTTTTTGGAAAGAAAAAAATCTCCTAATCGGACAGTGTAGATCAAAGATCAGACTGCACGTTCTGTGCAGTCTGGTCTTGATCTACACTGTCCGCAAAAGGTCAGTGAGTCGCGTCGTGCTTAGCAGTTTAACCCTTATCCTGCTAAATAAGTTAAATAAAACTTTCAAGCCAATAGTAAAAAACCCGAATAATATTATTTCAAACTTATTCTTTGGAGAAAAATCTCTCCTTATCTGGCAGTGTAGATCCAAGATCAGACTACACGTTCTGTGCAGTTTGATCTTGATCTGCACTGTTAGCAAAAGGTCAGAGAGTCGCGTAGCGCTTGCAGCTTAAGGTTTAAAATGCTTTCGCGAATAGGTTAGTCGCGTGGCGCTTGCAGCTTAAGGTTTAAAATGCTTTCGCGAATAGGCTAGTCGCGTGGCGCTTGCAGCTTAAGGTTTAAAATGCTTTCGCGAATAGATTAGATCAAGAACGGATTATGCTGAACTTGCATTCTTTTTCTTATAGTTCGATAAGAAAAGAGGCATGTTTTTTACATGTCGTTCTACCAGCTGATATCTAGATTCGCAAGGTAGAAAAATGAAGCATTTTAACCCTTTACTACACCATCCCGAGCATTGTCTCCTTTTCCCAAAACGTTTTCTACCCTTCCAAAGACAGGTTACACCCTTTGAGATATATTTAATTTGTTGTCTACAAATGCATTGGATTTGGACAAATTTTGTCGCTTACTACAGAGTTAATCCGTTTGAGCCATGTTCTGTGAAAAGGGGGCTTAATGCATCTGCGAATATATCGCCCCAGGCCACCCTGCGCAGTCCGCGCAGGCTGACCTGAGCAGAAACATTTCGCTATTGGTCAATTTTCAGTATTTCAAAGGACCAGTCTACCTTATGATACAGTCGGTTCTTAGACAAAATAATTTTTATGGATCCATAAATATTTCATGACTTGCTTGGTATAATTCATCACGAAGATGCATTAAGCCCACTTTTGCCAGAGCATGGCTCATTTGGAAAAGATCCCGTGTTTGTCCGACCATGTGATCGAAGGCGCCGTAAACATTGTTAGAAAAAGGGAATATTCTGGCAACCAACATTTTCTCCTGTCACCATACTAGTTTCCGATCCTTTCTGGAACAAATCCCATCCATTTAGCTACGTTTGTGCAGTCTGATCAACGTTTTCATTTTCTGGCGTTTTAATGCGTAGTAAACATCTAGATTTTGACACTCTTTTTTAAGCAAATTAATATTTGATAATTTGATGTCAATAAGACTTAAATCTTTGGCCTGATTGGCGCGGTGTTTAATGACATAAACCACACAGAAATAACAGAAAAATACCGTCACGTAAACTCAAACCAACAACTTCTGAATTACGAGCCTGCCCAAATACCACTGTGGGATACCAAAGATGTTTTGTTAACGTTATGCTTTATCAAATTACGAGTGGGATATTTGCCCAAACCTGTTTCTCATAAAATTAATAAGTAATATTTTTTTTTTTTTTTTTTTTATTGGTTCCGTAATGAAACTTTAAGGAACGGTTGGCCAGTAAATTGACAAGTTTAACATCACTCTTATTTCGAGCAACATTAATGTCTTTACTTCCAATTACTTAGTAATTAGATTTTTTTTTTAAATTTCCGTCCGACATGGTATCCAGTATTGAGTATATAATGGTTGTAACGTAAGGAAAGGGTAATACTGGCACACTGTAGATTATATATATATTGAATAAATTGATAAAAATTGAAAAAAAAAATGTAATAGATATCTTTTATAAACTTCACTTTTACTAAAAAATCAACTCTGTGTGTGCGTGTTTTTTTTTTTTTTTTTTTAATTTACTCAAAAGGTAGGTAATTCCTTATTACCTTTGTGACGAAAACAGGGGTGATTATTTAATTATAAATGATAATGTAAGGAAAACCAAACTGAAAAAATGTTGCTCGGCAAGGCAAATAATATCAAATATTTGAGGATACCATTTTTATAAACATAGCTGTTCCCCAGTTCCCAAGCCTCACCTCTAGGTTACAATATGTGACTGCACGTCCTAGCAACTATGCTATGAAACCACAATCAAAGTACTGGTTAGTCACCCAGTGTCCTTGTATAACGTTCACCCGACGACCTAGTTTCGTATACGCGTCAATCTGAGCGCGAATTATTGCGCTTTTGCGGACAGTTTTGGTCAAGATCAGACTGCACTGAACGTGAACACTATTCCGAAAAAACAAAACAAAACAAAAAATAACAGGGATGAGCTCTCAGTTACAGGGAATATTCGGATTTTCATGTACATGTAATTCAGTTTTACAGAGTAAGGTTGCAATATGAAAAACAAAAGCCCTTACATAGAGCTTACTTTCGAAACACTAATGAGGGTGAGAGCAAAGGGGCAAGCAATCGATTCTTTTTCAACCCTATTTCTCACATCATTCAGTTAACTGTCTTCAGTTTATTCTTCTGTGTACCTTATCATGAGTTGACTCTTTAGTCCTTATCATGCGAAATAAGTGGGAAAAAAAATCAAGCTGAGAGTAAAAACCCAAATAATGTTATTTCAAACGTAGTTTTTGGAGAAAAATATCTTCTTATCGGACAGTGTAGATCAAAGATCAGACTGCACGTTCTGTGCAGTCTGATCTTGATCTACACTGTCCGCAAGAGGTTAGTGAGTCGGGCTTAGCAGCTGAAGGGTTAACAAACAACGCTATGTTCACATGTGTCTGCAGAGGGAGCCTTTTGTAAACCTCAAGGGAAAAAGGGAAATTGCCTGTAACTAGCAATTTCTCCTATTCCCAGAATGTTTCCTAGCTTATGGAAGAACGCCAGTCTGTTTGTATTGTTATGACTTTCAAAGGTCAGTGAGACAAGCCAGACAACTTGGGAGAAAAAGCTAGGGCACTAGATGCAGACAAACAGACTTAGGAATCAATTTTCGACGAAACTGAGCCATGTCCTGGAGAAGGGGGCTTAATGCATCTCCGTGATGCATCATAACAAGCAAGTCATCACATAATATATGGATCCACAAAATCCATTTTGTATAACAGCCCACTGAATCATGAAGTACACTGGTGCTTTGACATGCAGAAAATTGACCAAAAGCAAAAAGTTTCGGCTCAGGTCAGCCTGCGCGGGTCGATAATTTTTGCAGATGCATTAAGCCCCCTTTTCACAGTGCATGGCTCAAACGCTTTGTAGCCTCTTCTGATATACCTAGACACTACACCCCAACACTTTGCCTAGCCTACCTCCTTTGAGTTAAGGGGTCCTGCATGTTTCAATAGTAAAGGCTGGTAAAGCACCAATCAACCATTGCATTTATTAAAGGGAGATAACCATGTCAGCAATAACAGTCCTAACTTCGAAATTTTTTACCAAAATTTCAGTTTGGAAGAATCAGATATTAATCGTTTGGCGAAAGGATTAATTGTATACATGTACGTATAAAGATCAGACTACGAAAAACATTCAGGGTAGGATGTAGGCATGTACACAATATCGAATGCGCTTTCTGATCAAGGCAGCATACGGCCTGTAGTTTCTGTATGATTCTTCTTACACGGGGAAGATATTTCACAGTATAAGTCAATTTTGGTTGAAGATCTATTTGTAACATATCACGCAGAAAAGTGATATATATGCAACTACTGCATGAATACTTTATAACAACTCTCTGTCTGTCTCTCTTTCTCTGTCTCTCTGTCTATCTCTCTCTCTAAACATTGAAATATTGTATGAATACTCTCTCTCTAAATCTTTGCTAAGCGAAAAAAAAAGCTTGTTTAAATTGAAAGCATTTGCAGACGACAAATTAGATGTGGCTAGAATGATGGAAGTTTTCTTTGAAAGGGTAGCAAACATTGTGGGAAAGGGAGAAAATGCTGGTAACCAGTATTTTCTTCCTTTCCCACAATGTTTTCAAAAGCTTTCTTAGTCTGGGTCGTTATTTAAAACTCGGGATTGCTGGCTATGTACATCGCTCGGTGGTAAAGGGAGAAAACTCGAATAAGTTGGTCTCCCTAGTTACCTTTCTTCCTTATGTGAGGCGTTCCAATTTAAGACCGGTGATCAACGAAACGTGACAGGGAAAGTTGAAAGAACGAATTTCCAGGACAGACTTTGAGGTTATAATGAGGGACGGTATGGTCAATTTTGTACTGATTTTGGATCCGATAGAATATGTTAGAGAAATCAAATATTCTGTTGTAATTTCATCTTAAATAGAATCACGAAATAGTTGTTAACTACACTTGTTTATTTGACCATAGACGTGTCGAACCATTTCGTGTTTATCGTCTATTTATAGATCGTATGTTGCATTGACGTCCGGTTATGAAAAATAATGAATTTGCCTCTGTTCTATAGTTTACTGTTTGATTCTTTGGTTTTAAACGTTTGTCTATCCACTATTGTATATTCCTTGCTAATTTTAGTCAAATTTTAATGCGTTACAGATTTATTTCTAATCGGGGATCATATGTGTATATATGATCCCTGTTCTAATCTAGATAATTGTATTTACAACCTAGTCTGTCATCTATAATCTTTGCCACCATTCTCGTTTGAGATTTTTTTCTCACATTACTGTGTTGAAACTCACTCCCGGTGATAGATTTATCGACGTATTCTGGCAATATACACCATAAAAAGACGTGACATATTAAGTGCCAGTTTTTCGCCCGGAAATGCAAGCAACATGGTGGACGTGATAAACAAATCGCACCAGGGTCAAGTGTCGCCTATGTCGTGTAATCAAACGTGCTGGGCATAATCTAGAGTAACCTTAACCCTTTTTAACCCTTTACCAAATAACAAAATTTTTGACACTTCGTTTCAAACTGAAACCAATTCGCAAGAGATAAATATGGCTCGGATTATTGGATTTTTCTTTTTTTTTGGAAGGATACAAAACATTGTGGGAAAAAGAGAAAAGCATTTTCTCCTTTTCCCACTTTGTTTTCTGAAGAGTTCTTTCCAAAGGTTCTTAACACTCGGGATTTTTTTTGGTAAAGAGTAATTTGTACTACTCGTCATCACACAGTTAATTGTCAAGTGTTTAATCCATTCGTCTGTCTGTCTGTCTGGTTGGCTGTCTGTCTCGTAACCTTGCGGTTCCGGGTTCGAGCTGGGTTTTTCGTGGGAGTGCCCTTGCGCAAGACACTTCAGAGCCCTAGCCTAGTACTGGTGAAACCCAGAATATACATAAATGTGTGAGCTGTCGCCGTGATATGACTGAAATAATGTTGGAAGCGGCGTAAAGCACCATTCAATCAATGGATGGATGGATGGATGGATCGATCGATCAACCAGTCAATTTTCAAACACAATAATTTCACAATTGAAATTTCTCACGAGTCTGGGTGACCTTATGTTGTTAGTGTATTTAAACTCCCCATTCCTCGGCAAAAAGTCACAGAGGCTCAGCTCTCAAGCCTAATGCATATTCCTCAATCCTTTCACTCTTTATCAAACGACAAAATGTTGGACTGGACCAAATTGAAAGCATATGCACACGACATTTTTAATGAAGCTCAAATGGTGATTTCTTTCTTTGATATTGAAGAAAACATTGTGGGAAAAGGAGAAAATGCTGGTAACCAATATTTTCTCCTTTTCTTACAATGTTTTCAAAAGCTTTCTCTTTCAGAGTCGTTAGAATACAGGATTGTGTGGTAAAGGTTTAAAAAGCCCTTTGGCATGAACTCGTGATACATTAACTGCCATTATCTTTATTTTCAGTTTATGAGAAAAAGACATATCAGCCATTCACTGTGAAAAGGTTGTTTAAACCATCTTTTAAAAGTATCGGTCAGGTTAGCTTGGCAACAAGGAACATAACTGAGTCTTTTCCAGTGAAAAGGCAGTTAAATGCATTTGCAAAAAAGTATGGATCCGCGTTAGCCTGCGCAGTCCGCGCAGGCTGACCCGGATCGAAACGTTTTGCTAGCAGTCACTTTTCTACATGTCAAAGAACCATTCCACCGCATGGTTCAGTCAGTTTTCAGATAAAATAGACCGATGTTATGTGACGACTTAATGGGTGTGATGTATGCATTAACCCCTAACCTGCTAAATAAAGGAAATACTAGTAAAACTTTTAAACCGATGGTAAAAACGCAAATGTTGCTATTTCAAAGGTATATTTTAGGGAAAAGTATTTCCGAATAGGACAGTGTAGATCCAAGACCAGACTGCAGGTTCTGGGTAGTCTGATCTCGATCTACACTGTCCGTCAAAGGTCACTCAGTCGCGCTTAGCAGCCTAAGGTTAAGTAAATTCAGCAGAAGTTGTTTAATTAATATGTCCTTTCAGGATCCCCAAGACATTAAAAACTAAAGGACTAACACCATAATGGACTCAGAAATCTCAAAGATTTGGGAGGAGGCGCTTCGTTACGTGGCCCCACTTCCGGTCCCACCAGGTGAGGCAACCAGCACTGTAACCAAACCATCAGTTAACACCGACATATCAAATCATTTCACAAACAACTATAATAACAACAGCAACAATAACAACAACTTGACTCAAAGAAGCCACTTACCTTTAACAATACACTCCAGTAACTCTCGTCACGAGATCTGTAGCAGCGACAATGCTGTGGAACAGTGTGCTGAATTAAACTCTGAACATATCGTGCACGTGACGCCAAGTGTCCATCAAAACCTCATTGAAACCATCTTTGTTAATAGTGCAATGGAAAATAATTTACCGACTAATAATAGCCTTTCTATAGCAAGTGCTAATAATGGCGGCATGGAAGATGGAGTTCAAGGACCTATAGAAATTATAAATACAGTAGGCCTTAGACAGGGGGATTTCTCAAACTGTGGATCGACTTTGAGTGAAATAAGCCAGGGAGATTCCGCAAACTTTAGATCAACTGTGAAACACAGCGCTATAGTGATACCTAGAGCTACAACAGATACCAGACATGATATCTCAGATGCTTTGACGGCTGGTCTGAAAATGATCCAGCAAGGTAATGAGTTGATAGCTAAAGCTCTAAAACTTTCAGGATCCAATTCAAATTTAGAAGGGGAGAGACCTCAAACATACGCCAACTTAGAGCCTATAAGTATGCCAAGCTCAGTTGAGAATATTTCAGGTATTGAAGAAAATGATGCCATAGACGGACAATCAGTGCAAAAACAATTGCCATTTGTTTCTCAAGAAACTTTAAATGCACAACCCAATCCAACATTGATCGAAGGACAGAGTACGTTACATGACCACGACAACAACGTGAAAGATTCAGAAAGCGCGGAGCCTAAAGTAAAAAGAAGACGAAGAAGAGAGAGGAATCCGGAGCCAACCCCAAGTGTACCGGTGTTGCCGCCATGTCGGATATGTGACGAGAAGTCATCTGGGTTTCATTATGGTGCTAACACGTGTGAGGCATGCAAGGTGAGTATGATTTTGGTCAGTTGAAGAAGTTGAACTACGCTCATAACCAGCGTTTATATATTAGCCATGCTTTGTGAAAAGGGGATTCAGTGCATCTACAGAAAGTATCGACTCCGGTAAGCCTGTGCAGTTCGCGCAGTCTGACTTGGATCGGAACTTTTTTCTAATGTTAAATTTTCTGCATTTCCAAGGACATTCAACCTCATGATTCGGTCGGCTGTTAGGTAAACTGCATTGGATGTATCTATACATGTAATTATGCGATGACGTGTAATTATGTAATGCATCATGAAGATTGAAGATTGACCAAATCGAGCAAGGCTCATATCGTAAAAGCCATATTTATTGACGCTTGAGTGAAATACAAGAGTATCCCCCCCCCCGGTCGTCATCTTTTAAAAACCTCTTACATTGTCTGATTTTCTGAACATTACTGAAGATGTTTACAACACTTTACAGTAAGATAAGTAAAACTCAGAATATTTTGACGCAGTTAAACTCCTTTACCAACATGTATTTTTGACAGAAAAATCAACGACAGCCGAGCGGTGGCACGCACCAATATTTTACAAACTGAAACACCCTTTTCTAGTCAGTGGATGCTTTCTCACATAAACATCATCAAATAATGTTCAGCGTTGAGTGTGGGATTAATCCTGCCCAGAGCTCCAGACAGAGGGAGTGATTTTGATTGCAAAATTGAAAATATTGATTGTTACCCACTAAACTCTATGTTATGTGTACTCATTAGAATCGTCTCATCGAGACGATTCTAATGAGTACCCACAACATAGGGTTTAGAAGTCACGAGAAATAATGGATTTAGAATACCACAACTTCCTCTTATCTGGAGCTCCGCTATCTCAATGACTGTTAGCAACCGTCAAAAAAAAAATACTTATTATTGCTAGTACGATCAAGTTATCTCATTTTGGGCACTCTTGTGCATATATGGTAAGAAAATGAACAGCTCTCGCGAGACAGCGCTTTATTATCGGAACCTACACGATGCCCGCAACATAGTCAAATCATTGACTAACCTATTAAGGGAAAAGAAAATGAGAAATGAAAGGCTTGATATATTTTTCAGACATTGCATTGCAATAGATTGTGCCTCCGTTAGTACAGATGGCTGCATTTGATTGTACTTCATAAATGATGCCATTAAATATTGTGTACGTGTCGTCCCGGTAGCAGGTCTAAACGCGCCTTTAACTTGAAGAGTTTCACTACGGGAAATAAAACGTATTTGTCTAAGCTTGAATTCTAAGTCTTGATCCCCGGATTACAAGCAGCGTACGTTACTGGCTGTGCTCCCGGGCAGCTCCTTATCCTGTACAGGACTGGAAGGATTACACCGTGACCACACAATTCCGTGTTTTTAACGAGACATAGGAGAAAAGCTTTTGAAAATAGAGTTGGTGAAAGGGATAAAAGCTGGTAACCAGCATTTTACCCTCTTCCCCTAATATGTTTTCTACCCATTCGAGGACAAATTCCATCAAATGAGTCACTTTTATGTTGTTCTGCGTGCAGCCTTGAATTTGGACGAGTCTAAAACTCTGTTGTCTGGTTAAGAGTAAAGGTAACATTTCATTATTTAGCCTCTACTTTACAGGGTTTCTTCCGTCGGACATTAAAGAAGGAAGAGCTTAACTTCCAGTGTAAATGTTCGGATAATGAGAAACTAGCCTGGAGCCAAGGCCCATACAAAAATGGTTGCCCGGCGTGTCGCTACGAACGTTGTATAAAGGTGGGAATGTCCAGAAATGGTAAGTCGTTAACCAGTGAATCGATCCAAAAGTTAAAATGTAAATATTTACCTAAAAAATAGACTCCTCCGCATCAACCCTTAAATCGCTTAATTAATGTTTTGGACCTCATTTAGGAAAAGCTGCGCGAAATTGTGCTATTTTTTCAATGTTGTTTCCAGTAGAAGATTAAACACAATAGCAGACAGTGTAGATCTAAGATCAGACTGCACGTTTTGTGCCATCTGATCTTGATCTACACTGTCTGCAAAAACAATTTCAGTCGGTTCCAGGGCTTTAAGGGTTAAAAACATTTGTCGACGACAAATCAAATTTGGCTCCTACGACGAGGTATGAGAATCCTCCAAACTGAAAGCATTTGTAGGCGAAGAGTCAAATATGGGACAAATGATAGGATATGTTTTTTCACAGGGTAGAATGCATTGTGGGAAAAGGAGGAAACTGATGGTTACGAGCATTTTCTCATTTTCATCCAGCGAAATATTCTACCCCCCCCCCCCCCCACCCCCCGCTCAAAAAATATGTTCTTTGAATAGAAGAAGAACGATTTAAATATTTATTACTTATTTCCCTGCAATAAGCATCTGTCGATACACTTTTAACAGATGTTCTGTATATTAGAATCGAAATGTTTTAACACTATTTTGTTTCAACAATTAAAATCTGTGGAAGTTAAGATGGGTAAATAAGCCTATACTCAATACAGAAATAGGATAAACAATCAACATATTTACATTATTTTTTTCAGCAATAAAGATCGGTAGATATACTCTGAACAGAAAGACAGAAAACATTAAGGAGGTGAAATCTCTCGAGGCCATTGATTCTGTTATAGAAAAGGCAATTTTCTCCTCTATGAATGTAGATGGTACATTGCCTGGAATAGACTCTCCGGCCTATGGTAAGGATACAATACTGAAAGCAGATAGCTTTTAATCCAGCGCAAGTATGGATAAAAGTTTGTTCTGTTGACTTAATATAAAAAGAAGGAACAGAATATATACAAAATAGAATATTGCAATTCAGTGTTTTGACGAAAAACTTTTATCAACAGAGTACATGTAAAGGGTGTTTCTAAACATTACTATCATCTACCCATGTGATTTTAAAATAATGGAATGTTATCAACTTGTTGAAGACACAATAGAATTGTATTTGTCAATTTCATATCAGATGTCCAATGTAATGTCAATGTGGGCATTTAAGTAACGCTAAGACTTTGTTAAAAAATTATTTTAGAAATGAGCAGGTTTATAAGTAGTTTATAGGTAGAACTGTATGTTTTGGGCAATAGAGAAACAATAATTATCGATCTTAAATCTACATCTTGATTCCACGGGGTATAGATAAAGGGATTATTTCTGGGATCTTATGTCACATTTCTATAGTGCTTCACCAAAACCAATGTTGTGGATACTTTTTAGAGTTGTCTCGTTTAGACAATTCCAATGCATATCCACAACAAGCGTTTTAGTGACGAAATAATATTTTTAGCAATTAAAAAACTTTGCTCATCTTAAACGTCCTATAATGTCCATTTAGGGTCTGATTTGAGCTCCCCCGAAGCCATGAGAATTGCAGATTCATCCCCCACGTTCATTGATTCACCTTCGTGTTCAGCGACAGTAGAACCTACGAGCGACTCCAAGTCAAGAGCGCCAACTTTGACAGTGCCGGTATAATTCTGATTTATTTATCCAAATTTTGATTATTGTTTTCACAGATTTATGTAATTATCATAATTGTGTGTGTGATACAGGACAGTTGTACAATCAGTAAATATATAGTCCTGTTGAAAATTTATAAGGTTGATATATATTTTCATTTAGAAATGATTTATACAAGTTTACTGAATTTTCAGTGATTATTTGATACATAATAATTTTAACCTCTGAAGTATAGTAAACAAAATTTTAATACATATTTTCTATACACATTTGAATAATTTCGATATATATTTTTATTTACAGCTGTTTATATTTACAGAACTTTTAGTAATTATTCGACATAATTTTAATCACTGATGTTTAAGAAAGAAATTTATAACACATATATACTAAACCTGTTGAATGATTTGATATTGATGTTGATGAGAGTCAGCCTGGTCGTCGTAGTTATGGGACGTCTGTTATACCTTGTCAGTGTCTGCAATCCATGTTTTCGTCTTATTTAGACGCTTCATTGATAACATTCTTTTCTGTTATGCATTTGTGTGGAAATGCACAAAAACGATAGCCTATGCCTCGTCAATGGATAATGATTATGAAGGTCCAAGTCTGGCCTTATTCTTACATACAACTTAGTCTTGCATGAAAGGCCCAAGTCCCTAAGCATGCCTCCGCTATGTGCATAGGAGTTTTGCATGAAACGCCCAAGTCCTTAAGCTCGTCTCGGCTCTGTGCTTAGGTTGTAATAATCAAATAAGAAAAAAATCAAATTATTGTAGTATATTACATGACACAAAAGTAGGGTTCAACATTTTCAACTTTAAGTCTTATCTGCTTCCTTAAACTATATACTTTTAGACATTACATTTAAATATAGGATTGCTTTTACAAAGTTAAGATGTTTTAACAATACGTTTGGCGTTCAAAAGTGGTCGCTATTGTGGTCGCTTCTTTTTCTTTTTTGTTTTAGAAAAGTTTTGTATTCAATGTTTTTATAGTCATAGTCCAGAGTTACTAGACTGTGAATAGCATACATCTTTCCACTGCACCCAGATTTAAAAAAAACAAGAACGTTTTTTCTCCAAAATTGTATCTCTAATAGTAGTCAAAATTACTTGGACAAGTTACTAAACTCTGAAAACCTGTTATGTTAAACAATGAAGCTAATTATGCCTATATGCGACAGAATGACAGCAGCTTTGAATACATTCCTATGTATTATTATTCATGAGCCGTCCTCTGCCAAAAGGGAGCTAAATGCATTTCCGTGATGTACGATAGGCAAGTCATTACAGTATTATGGAATCATAAAATCCATTTTGTATAACCGAGGTACACAGGTCCTTTGAGTTGCAGAAAATTGACAAATAGCGAAAACTTTCCGCACAGGTCAGCCTGTGCGGACTACGCAGGCAGACATGTGTGGACACTTTTTGCAGATGCGTAAAGCCCCCTTTTTACAGAGCATGACTTATTTCTAATTGTAATATGTGTCTATGTTTAATTGGATGGTTGCCTCTTCACTGCTGACAAAATGTTTGCAATTTTCGGATGTCTTAGTCCGGTATCTGCAATTAGTGCGCTGGCAAAGAATTCAAATGAATATGCATAAACATAGGATTCAGGGAAGAAACAGTTCTAAAGACGTAAAGTATCATTATGTTTTTGGGGATTGTCAATCAATCAATCTTTCAGGAAATTGAGAAAATAGTGCAAGAAGTGACAGAGGCTCACAAAAACGCAACGGTGATGGATCCAACTGTATTAAATAGATCAAAAGATGTCGTGGACAAGTTACACAGAAAGTATTTGGTAAGTCATAAATATGTCGCTGTGTAATGATAGAAAAAAATTAATCATTAATTCTGTATGCACCTAAGATTCGCTTGGTTTTAACAGTTAATTTATGTTCATTGATACTACAGTAAATATCCGCACTCGTAAAGATATCATGATATCACTTTTACAGTGATGATATCATTTTTTGGCAGAACTACTTTAATTTTTGTAAGACTTTAGAAGATGTACGATATGATTCATATTTTCATTTTGTAGATCACAACCTTGTTTTTTCAGGTAGATGAATAGTAAATGAATCTCTCGAACCTGAACCTTCTATCATTATACTTTAATATTTATGTATCTTAACCTCTTACTAAATGACAAAATTTAAAAGAATTTTCAGATGACTTCAAATGTAGTCAAAATTTTAAGCTTTGTCTTCTAATAGTAAAAAACATTGTGAGAAAAGGAGAAAATGCAGCTCATCAGCATTTTTTGCTTTTACCATAATGTTTTCAAAGACTTTTCTTCCTCCGGGTCCTTCAAGCATGGGATTGTGTCATTGTTGGTAAATGAATAGGAAAATATCGACATTGTTCATAAACTCTCGGTATACAGAAATGAGAAGTTAGTGAATCAAGTCAGGTTATGTTGACAGTCCCTATGTGATAAATTTAAGATAAGAAAGTATTTTATGTTATGTGTTCAAACTTAAATTCATTCAAAGCTGTATTAGGCAAGCAGTGTGCTTGTCTAGTACAGGTAAGTTTTTTTTTTTTGTGAACTCCATAAATTGCTTGCCTATTGCAGATAGCTTGCTTGACAGAGGCGGCTAAGTATGACAGATCTTACTGTACATCATACGTAATAGATATTTGCCCTGTTGCCTTTCAGGAAGATTATAACTTAAAAGAAACAGTTTTCGGCCACCTGAAGCCATTATCAAAAGACGAGTATAAAGAGTTTTTCAATGCTACCGGGATTGACATAGACGGGCGGCAAGCTGCATTGGAAGAGGCGCTACAGCATTTTACCAAGAAGATCGTGAAGTTTGTAGAATACTCCAAAACGATCCCAGGATTCAATGATCTTTCACTGCAGGACCAAACCAGCCTCATTAAGTGTAAGTAGAGTCCTGCCTGTATTAAGCAAGTACCTCAGGAACACTTAAGGTAATGCATTGGTAATAATGGCAACAGTAAGTCTGTTATAGAAGCATTGACAGAAACTTAATATAACTAAAATTCGAAACAGTTATATAAATTTAACCTTGCCACATTTAAGTCTGGCTTTCTGAAAGGTTGTTGCTTAAAATTAAATAACCGCTCTATTTTCATTATGGCAGTAGTAAGAAATTACCCCTATAAAAGACGCATTAAAATAAATTGATTTACATGAATATATAAAAAAAAAAAAAAAAGAAATGAACATAACAGTTGAAAAATAATAGAAAATATAAATGCTCTATTTCCGTTCGTTTATTTGATGAAATTTATACATATATATTTTTTTTAAACTGTGCTAGTAGCATTTTCTGTTCCTTTACTTTTATATCTTGCATTGGACATGTGCTTGCTTAGTGTCGGTTCATTTCAACATATTTGCCTCTACTTTGCAGTCCATATATACTTGCTTAATACAGGCTGCTCGCTTAACAGAGAAGACAGCTATGACGGATTTTAATTTGATTTAAAGCTAGTCAAACAAGATTTCGTTTTTGCCAAATTTGAAAATGATATTGTAGCAAAATTTATAATCTTTAGTTATATGTGTGCAATGGTGATCATTAAATCTTTACCAAATGGCAGATAAAAGACTCGTCTATACTGAAATCCATTGCACACAATAAGTAATGGGTAGCTCAGATGATGGACGTGTATTTGAAAGGGTGGACAAATGTGAAGCATTTGCCGGCAAACATGGATTATCCATTTGTGAAGCGATTTTCTCCTTTTTGCCAAAATCTTTTGAGAAGTGAATAGTTAGCCAGACAGGAATTGTGTTATTTTTTTTTATCTAGATTTAGACAAAGTATGCTGTTTTACATATTTGAGTTCTAATTCATATTTGCAGATTCCCGCCCAGAACAGATGGTCGTATCGAGTTATCGCGCCATGTTACGTAACACAAGCCCTGATCTACAAGTTTGCACCACGCCCTGGGGTAAAGAGATCCATCTACAAGATGTTGCCAGGATCATTCCAATGGAAGTGATGAAAGCGAGGTTCAGGTTTTGTGAGCGTTTGAGGGACCTTGACCTTAGTGTTGAAGAAGAAGCAATCCTTCGAGGGATTGTGATCACTTTTTCTGGTAAGCTGGGCGTACTGTGAACCCTTTTGTTTTTCTTCTCAAAATTCCTGTTATTGTTATCTAGAAATTCTAGTGGTTAGTTATTAAAGACCTGTCTCATGAATTTATCATACACGATTATATTGCTGCAATAAAACTAAACGAAGCAAGGTGCTGTCATTAAAAGTGAAGTATCTGCGTCTATTGCTTGTACTAAGATCATGGCCTCTTCACTCTTAGGCTACTTAGCACGACTCAAGGGCCTTTTGCGGACAGTATAGATCAAGATCAGACTGCACAGAACGTGCTGTCTGATCGTGGATCTGCGCTGTCCGATACGAAGATATTCCTCCGCTCCCCCGCCGAAAAACTTTGAAATAGCAACATTTGGGTTTTTACTATGGGCTTAAAAAGTTTAAACACTCTAAGGTAGATAGATAAAGTATCGTCAATAAACAACGATTCGGCAGCTCCGATAAGAATATAAATACTTCAAACACGCTGTGCCGACTTATCTAATCCAATTTGTAAGTAAAGGGAGGTAATACATGAATTGCCACAAAGTATCGATTACAATTACAAGTAACTTTGCCTTTTTGATCTAATTTCAGATCGTTGTGAGCTAGAGAACCCGGAGGCCGTTCAGGAAATTCAGTATAAACTGATCACATGTTTGGAACATCTGTTTAGTCGTCGGAAAGAAAAGCCGAAAAACCCACTATACAAAATACTCGATCTCCTCGTGCAGTTCCGTGAATTCTCGGAAATGGAATACAAGACGGCTAAAGAGCTCGTGTTTGATTGGCCTGTTGTATCAAACTATGCACTAATTAGAGATATCTTCTTGTAAATGCAATCAAAGTTTCATGCAATCGTTCAATCCACTCTTTAACTGTTATTTGGCAACTTCAATTGCTTTTGCTGACGCTGTAGATGAAGATAAGACGGCACAGAAGGTGCAATCTGATCTTGGACCTTTGATCTTGCCGTATTCGAGAAAGGCGCCTTTCATCTTTTTGCCCAACAACAAAATCTAAGACTTATTTAAATTGAAAACATATGCACTGAACAGATAGATGTGACTCAAACGTGAAAATTTTGTTTTTGAAAGGGTAGAAAACATTGCTGAAAAAGCAGTAAATACTGGTCACCTGCATTTCTCCTTTTTCCATAATACTTTCAAAAGCAGTCGTGTTTAGGCTCCTTAAAACTCGGGACTGTTTGGTAAGGGGTCAAGTCATCTGCTAAAAATTTGTTTGGGGAGGTAATGTACAAGTGTAGATCTAAGAACAGACTGTTCAGAATTTGCAGTCTGATCATAGGATCTACATTGTCAGAATGTTGTAAGAATATATATGTATGAAATTCCCATGCATTTGTACCATTTGAAATATTTAGCCTTTTACAAAAGCCAGTTGTTTTCGTGACTGGGTGGAAGAAAGATTCCAGGAACTTTGGAGAAAAAAACAAAAAATAGTGATTACTAGGTTCTTCTCCCTTTTCAACAATTATTTCCACCCTTTAAAGGACAAGTATGGTCATCTTGAGCCATACTTGGTTTGTTGTCTTTAGTTGCTTTGAATATGGAAAATTCTGACATCTGTCATCTGGTAGAAACTTAACTTCGCTTGGACCAGCAGAACGTGATGAATTTGTATCAGCAGAATTTATACAAGAAAAAGAAATAGTAATAAAAAGATAAGAATAACATTTTAAGGGTTTTCCTACTTCGCTTAATTCTGATAAAGCATTTATACAAAAATGTAAAGTTTAAGTTTAATTGTCAGTGGGAAAAAGGAGGTTTTGAATTTTGTTCATTTGTCTGTCAAAAGTCTGCGATGGGAACTGTAGTTAACTTGTTATTTATAGTTTTTCCATCGGTTCATATGTCCGAGGATGGCTTCAGTTGCAATATTTAGAAAAATGTTGGTAGAAAATCTTCTCCAGAGGACTGCAGACTATATGCAGTATAAGTATCTGTAGTTGTCTTTAATGCTGTAAGGGTTTTGGTGACTACCCTTTTCAGGGACCACATGTTCTACTCTATCGTAACAATTGTTTCTTTCCATAATATGAATAAATCTGGATTAGATTTTGCAATTGGATCTTCATCTGCCAGTTAAATGATTGAAAAAAATGAAAATGCTAATGAAAAATCTCTCAGAATTATTATCTCATAGCTGTAATGTTTGTCACTATGTACATTTGTTTTGATAGCATGTTGGCTGATCTTCAGTACATGATGGTAATAATGGCCCAAAAATGTAGTTTTCTAAAAATCAAGTCTAGAATAAGTGCATGCACCCACATGCAACTACATGAAAAACTGTGAAGTGAATTGTTGCTCATAAGCGTATCATCTAGACATTTGGTCAAAGATATCCTTACAGTTGTTGATTTCTGTTAAATGCTTCAAGACAAATCAACATCAGGTGAGCGATTCAGGGCAGGCGTTGTCCTCTTGTTTCGTCGTTAACTCTTTCAGCGCTAAATATATAAATTCTGCCTCTTGCGGTGGGTAAAAATACGATCCACTGAAACTCAGAAAGATTCTTGTCTTACAAGCTCGACTAAACAAGGGGATGGTATAGACTCAAGATCAGACTGCACAGAAAACGTGCTATCTGATATTGACTTGTGCCGTGTGCAAAAGCCCTCACCTATGACGCTGAAAGGGTTTATTGTATAAGGTGTTGCTTGGCTCTTTTTTGTAATTTTACATTTTAAGATTTTTTTCTTCGTATACCGGTTCTCTTTTCTTTTTGCAGACACATGATTATATGCTTTAAAGTCTATTTTGTTTTGTTATTACAATAAATTTTTTATAATGCTGATTTTTCATTTTTTTTTTTTTTGTTCATTTCCGCGTGAATCCCGAGCCTGTATGTACCATTTTATCAGATGATTCTTGGTGGCACTCTTAGTCCGATTCAGATTAATTTCATATAGTTCAGAATGAAACAATTTTTTATTTGCTAATACAAATGGGCCATGCTCTATGAAATAGGGGTTGAATGCATCCAAAGTGTATTGACCTTGGTCAGGCTGCGCAGTACACAATTATGTATGCATAATCATGTAATGATATTTAAGCCTCCTTTTGCCAGAGCATGGCTCAATTATCATCATCATTTTTGATTGTATTTTTAATCAATGTTTGTTAAAAACTGATTCATTTCACAAAATATACTTTTCACTTTAATATTTGAAAAAATGGACGGTTAGATCGGGTGAAAAGGTACAAATTTAGAGTTTGAATAACGACTTTTTCGCTTTCCAATCAGTAATTCCGGTTATTTATGAGAGTGAATTTGACGTCATCATACTTATTTGAATACGGCCCAACATAGTCGACACATGTTATTTTTCGTGCGACATGCCCACACACCTTTGCGTAATCTGAGGCGAAATCTAATCATGAATACTTTAAGAGGCTATCTTTTTTTTTTTAAGTTTGTTAAAATATACATGTACGTGTAAAATATCTGAATAGCCTCCCTGTTGTTTTGGTTGGAAAGCAGCCAGCGGCTTGGAAAGGAAGTTGTGCGAAGTGCTGGTAATAAAAACTCCAGCAGCGCATGGATATGTGCATACGCCACTGCGATATAACTGACACACACAAACAAACAAATCAATGTCGTCCGATGGATTTTCTTTCAAGAAAATGGAGCCTTAATTAATCTTTTTGTCCAGATGACATATATTAGACCGCTCCTTGCAGATGACAAATTAATTATAACCCAAATTATGTGATATGTCTATGAAAGGGTAGAAAATGTGTGAAAAGAAGAAAATCCTGGTTACCGTCATTTTTTTCTTTTCCCACGATATTTTTTAAAGGCTTTCTTACCCAGGATCGCTGAAACCATGGGTTTGGCAAGTGTTTTTAAAACTCTGGCTGTCAACTAATGAAATCGACCATTCTTTTCAAGACTTAGAAGAGTTAGAAATTCAATGCAGTTCAATGGGTTACTGGTTCGATTCCCAGCTCGCCAGTTTCTTTGCGAGGATCGATGATATTCATTGCGACAGGATTAATTTCTCTCCTATCACTGATCATTGTTTCGACCGATGGTTATATGGCAAAGCAGCCGTCGGCTTGAGAAGAATGTTGTGCGAAGCACTGGTAACAGAAACTCCAGGAATACGTGGATAGGTGCACTGATACATACCTAATGTTGAAAACGGCGTTAAACACCATACAATCAATCAGTACAATCACTGCATTTCAAAGATTAGTTTGGTCAAAGTTAGACATCATTAGAAGACGGATGAGATATATAGATCAGAGTGCACGTTCTATGCAGTCTGATCTTGATGTACATAGCTCACAAACGAACGTTTGAATCGTAGATGGCAGATAAAAGGTTAATTCTCTATGCACCTTAGGCGAAGACCGGTGATTCTGCAGACGGCTTAGAGCAAGATCAAACTGTACAAAACGCGCAGTCTGATCTTGGATCTTTACCGTCAGCTGGTAAAGTCAAGCCTATGCGCTACAATAAAATTTTTTCTTAGTTTCAGTTGATCGTATTTCAGGCGTGGAGTTTATATATTTTCCTTTAGCAAGTCAGGAACAATGTTTCATAAAACATTGTGGGGAAAATCGCTGGTAACCAGCATTTTCTCCTTTTCTCACAACGTTTCGTACCGTTTACAAGACCATCGTATGTGCCACCTTTAGTTTATCGTCTGCAAAAGCTTTGAATTTGGACAAATTTGAAATATTGTCGTTTGGTAAAGAGTCATAAGGAGCAATGATGTCAAGATTGTAATGCTTCCGTTTTCACAGCGCCGCGCTTAAGGAACTATTTCTATCCACAGGTAGACTTGCACTTTTCTTCGATCGTCTTTGATGTCTCGAGGTCGTCTAATTATGTTTCAGCGGCGCTGCGGGAAACTGTATTGTAATGTAGGCTACCAAGCAAGTCGTCACATATAAATGAGCCATGCTCTGCGAAAAGGGAGCTTAATGCATCTGCGAAAAGCATCGGCTCAGGTCAGCCTGCGCACTCCGCGCAGGCTGACCTGAGCCGAAACTTTTCGCTTTTGGTCAATTTTCCGTTTGTCAAAGGACCAGTCTACCTCATGATTCAGTCGGTTGTAAGACAAAATGGACATTATGAGTCCCTAACTTTGTGATGACTTGCTAGGTAGGCCTAATATGCATTACAGAGATGCATAAAGTCCCCTTTTGTCAGAGCATGGCTCAAATGGATCTGTTTTGTTAAAATACTGCTTGAATTATGAGGGAGAAAAATCTTTTGACATGCAGAAAATTGAGTCTACCACTAGCAAAAAAGTATCGTATCAGACCAGGCTGCGCGGATAGCGCAGGCTGACCCGAGTCGATAATTTTTGCAGATTGTTAATCCACCATTTCACAGAACATTCAATGCTCATTTTTATTCAGAACATTGAAATATTTGCAATATGAAGGGTTATTTTACAGAACACGCCATACATGTCATCGTCATATAGATGGTGAACTTATACAGCGGATTTCTTCTCTATGTCTACACGTATGTATGTGTATTGTGCATATTGATAGTCAATGTGTAAATTTATGTACACCTGTCACAGTGAAAAAGATAGGAAATACATATATAGTGTGTTTTACAGTGAAAATCATAAAGAAATATCTTATTGGTGTTAGAATTAAGCAAAATCGATTGGCTTTTAAAAACCGGTAGGTAAATCTTGATCTAGAAACCTGTCTGACTTAATCTAAAACTGCTGTAAATAGTGTTCAAATGTAATGTTAATCTACTTTCGTAAGCCTGCAGTCTGTAGATCTACAAGAATTTTAAAGACACTTAATTCCACCTGCATCTATCTGTCTGTCTGTCTCTATCTATCTGTCTGGCTGGCTGTCTGTCTGTCTGTCTGTCTGTCTGTCTCTTTCAGAGTCTGTTTCATCTGTGCTTTATTAGCAGACACCTTACTTAGTTACTCAATACCGATCGATAAAAGTTTAGACCGGTCCAAATTCAAAGCATTTGCAGACGACAAATTAAACTTGTCTCAAATGAGGGGATTTCTCTTTGAAAGTGTCGAAAACATTGTGGGAAAATGAAGGAACCAGCATAAATTTTTTCCTTTCCTGATTGTGTTTTTAAAAGCCTTTCTCCCTGGGGTCGTTTAATGAAAGTCTACAACTGGAACTTGTACACGTTTTTTTTTTTTAATGATCGACCGACTATTGCAGGAGTAGGCCCTAAAAGGTCATTTTTTTCCAGGTCATCTGAGCAAGAAATGATAAGTGTAGGTTGACCTTTGACCTTTTTTTGTGCGATGGGGGTGGGGGGTAGGTCAGACTTTGGGATTGTGGGATTATCCCAAGATCTTTCATTAAACTTGATTGAAGTACGTCTTTAGGTCGAAAATAGCCTCCGCCGTAAAATCAAATATTTGATATAGAACACTAACATAGTTATGAAGAATTTCATACTTTTACCCCTTAAAGCTACAAGGCATATAGTGTTTATATACTGTATGTAGCATCCTCTTGTGACCCTGTATGAAAGCTTTTCAAAGCTGGGGTCAAAGATGGTCCTTCTCTGGGGGTCACATGTTTCACCTAGACTGATATATACGTATACCAAGAGAAATTTATAACATGAAAGTCCTCTTATCTGAAACAATATGGCACAGATGATAAATATTTGTTTTGTAGCACGGTCTTCCTGTGTTTCAGACATCACATTTTTTTAATACTGTGTTGGTTTGTTCAGAGACTGCCCCACACTAGAGGTCACATGCTTTAATATTTATTTCTTAGAAATATGCAGTTGCTTAACCCTTTACCACACAATCCCGACTTTTAACGACCCTGGGAAAGAAGCCCTTTGAAAACATTGTGGGAAAAGGAGAAAATGCTGGTAACCAACATTTTCACCTTTTCCCACAATGTCTTCTACCCTTCCAAAAATTCATTTTTTGAGCCTTGTTTATTTTGTCGTGTGCAAATGCTCTCAATTTGGACTAGTGTAAAAATTGTTCGTTGGGTAAAGGGTTAAACAATTCCTAAACTAGGTTATCCATCCTTGCTTGGTAATGAGTATCGATACGTAGGGCGTGATGGTAACTTAACACTTATCCTGCTAAATAGATAGAGCAAAACTTTCAATTCGATTGTAAAAACCTAAATAATGTTATTTCAAACTTATATTTTGGAGCAAAAATATCTACTTATCGGACAGTGTAGATCCAAGATCAGACTGCACGTTCTGTGCAGTCTGATCTTGATCTACATTGTCCGCTAAAGGTCAGTGAGTCGCGCTTAGCTGCTTAAAGGTTAAGGTTTAGGAACAGAAAAGAACAGACATTTTATTTAGACGTATACATGGTACATTGTCTTGTCAGAATGTAAGATTTTCAATGAATGATGTCACATGTATATATACATATCAAAAGTGAAGTAACCAAACTGTGGAAAAAAGTGTTAACCTATAATTACCGATCAGAAGCAGAAATAATAGGAATTACATAAAATCCTACTCGACAAGAAACAATATGTATGAAGAGAAATAATATATTATAAACCAAATAGTCAACCATGAAGAAAAAGAGACGATGTAATTCTTCAAGTACCCTTGTTGCGAAACGCGCCTGAATAAGCTCTTGTGGTATGACAGTGTAGGACAAGATCAGGCCGCACTCAAAGTTCGGTCCGATCACAGGTCCACACTTTCCTATACTTTGGGTGCAGAGAGTGTAGGCCAAGATAAGGCCGAACTCAAAGTTCAGTCTGATCACAGGTCTGCACCTTCGAATACATTGGGGTTTTAAAAGTGAAAGTATTCTTAAAGACATAAATTCGGGTTTACAGTACATATATTATTGGAAAGAAAGACAAGGCTGTCTTATTAAAGGTATACATATAAAAAGATCAATTGTATATAAGATTTATTCATTTAACTCTCTTACAGATGACAATCTTTGCCTTCACCAAAGTGCAAGCATATGCAGACGACAAATTAAATGTTACTCAAAACATAAAAATTGTCTTTCATAGGGGAGAAATCGTTATGGGAACAGTAAAAAATGCCCGTTACTAATATTCTCTCCTTTTACCAAAATGAACTCAAAAGCCCTCTTTTCAGGGTTGTTGAAAGTCGGCATTTTACAATAAAAGGTTGAACAATATGAACTTTCAATGCATTAGTATGTAATACTATACTGTATTTCAACATTAAAGCCTCTTTAATAAAAATACACAACTTAATGAGGTCCAGTCTCTTTGAAGACTTTAACAATTGATGATACGTATAAACTGATGGGTGTGTGAAATAGTAGCGCTTTAGGTATTTTTTTCTTAGTTTACTATAAACATTAAAGATACAGATGAAATGATATTCATCTTCGATATCTAAATCTTCACAATACTGGCAATGTCGTTGTTCCCTCGTTACTCTGTTTCTGCCGTATCTGCCTGACTGCATTCTGAAATGATGAATCGATACCCTAAGACGTGTGAAATAAAACCGTCGTGGGATAAATTATAATGTCAAGGTAGTTCTCATATTGGGGCGTTACCAATTAAGTGCTGCTGATTTAAAACAAAATTCCCAGTATGATTAATACAACACCTAAATAATTAAAATTTTCCACGACTTCAATAACTTGATCATTTTATCCATTTCTCTTGTTCACGCAAACGGCCCTTCTTACGAAATACCATATTTTTTTGTCTTTTCTGTATTGACTTTAAGACCCCAGTAATCACAATAATCGTGTAAACGATTTAATTGACTTTGTACGTCTGCCGGCGACCCCCCCCCCCCCCAATCAATGCCATATCATCAGCAAGAAGTAGTAAAATAAAGGTTATATCATCAATAGTTAAATAGGAATTTGAATCCTTCATGAGAAGTAACCCCATATCTTCTATAAAAAAGGGAAAACAGCAATGGCGACATTACCTCCCCTTGTCACAAGCCTACAGCATAGTTAAAGAAATCGGAATACTAGGCGCATGATTTGATGCGAGACCTCACGTTGCTATACATTGTCACGTATAATTCTCAAAGTTTACCCTGAACTCCTGTTTAAACATTTTAAACCAAAGGCCATTTCTGTAAATTGTATCGAAGCATTTCATGTGGTCGATAAAAACTACATAGACTGAAGTGAATGTCAAGGTTGCTGCCACTAAAAATAGAGAAAAAAATAATTTGCGTTAACTTCAACTATCTTTGACTTAATGAAACTTAAGATGGTGATATAAGCACATGCATATATGCGTTTTACCGCTGAATTGAAGGTCATGTGGTTGTTACTTAAAATAAGAAAGAAACGTGGAATCTTTAGTAACTTCAACTTTCTTTGAGCAAAGATTATACAACTTTATGAAGATTTGTAATAGATCTTGATGTGTAGATTATGCAAATACCTTCAATTTAAGGTAGGCCCACGTGTAGCTGTAACTTAACATAGAGACAGTAGTATCCAAAAGTAAAAAAAGGAAAACATTTGCAATAAGAGTTACAACGTTTGATCTCAAACTTTGTATGGTTATATATATTGACACGCAGATTACATCAGCCAACCATTGTATAGATATGGCAAAAGTCAAGGTCACTGTCATTAGATGAGCCATGCTCTGTCAAAAGGGGGCTTAATGCATCTACGAAAAGTATCGATCCAGGTCAGCCTGCGCAGTTCGCGCAGGCTGACCTGAGCTGAAACTGTTTGCTATTGGTCAACTTTCTGTATGTTCGGTATGCGCAGTTCGCGCAGGCTGACCTGGGCTGAAACTTTTCGCTATTGGTCAATATTCTGTATGTTCAAGGACCAGTCTACTTCATGACTCAGTCGATTGTTAAAAGAAAGTGGCTGATATGGATCCAAAATTATGTGATTGCTTGATTGGTACAATGCATCACGAGGATCCATCAAGCCATCTTTTGCCAGACCATGGCTCAAATAACGAGAAAGTAGGATCTAAACTCATTTCGATATCGCTAGTGATTTGTATTTTACCTCCCAAAAGTGTAGATCTTGTAAACTGAAATGCGCGTTACAGGACAGTCATGCTGTCCTTGTTTCCAGCGGTGGACTTGATTTGATTTTTTTAGAGTACTCCGACTGCACCGGAGCAGCACGCTGAATCAATCACGAGTCGATCACGTACAAATTGTTCCTTTTTGTCCAGGATTCACAATTTTCAGCGACTTCATGGAAGCTCTGCACAAAGGTTTCCTTTCGTTTCATCGCCTATAGTGACTTCATTGGTGAAATTTCGTCGTTTCATACATTACATTCCTTTTCGGCACGAAAGATTCGTCCTACTTTTCCAATGCGATCTCGTAATCCTTCGCCCTGGAATACAAACGACTTAAATATGTGCCCCCCCCCCCCCCCCCCCCCCGTCTCCACATTGAGTAGATCGGTGCGCTAATATTATGTATCTCGTCCTCATCTTTGTTCAGCTTCGTGGTCATCCTAAAGCGAGAAAATCGTTGCTTCCAGTCAGGCCATTCCGCTGGATTACCAAAGTTAAAGTTTTCTGGAGGCAGAAACCCAGACATTTCTGAATTGTCTGTTGTCGGCACAAGTTCATCATTAATATAATTTCCCTTCTTACAGCATGTTTAATGGATGAAATGAGTTGAACAACGAAATATTCTGTGTTAGCTTTTGGTTTATTTGGTTTATCTGACTCAGGCAACCTGATTATAACAAACTGTAGACTCTCGTTATCTCACGTTCAGATGAAGTTACATGGAGTACTTTGGCTTTTTTTTTCCAATTAAAGATCAACAAACAGAATTTTTGATGGTACATGTATTTCCTATTTTGGCATGTATATATAGCTATGAGAGGAAATGGATCGGACTTCATGATCGGATTGGACCGGGTCGGACTTAATAACTGGATTGGACCAACTTTCTTCAATCTTCTATGGACCAACCAAAGTTTGTCTCTACCAAGGCCGCTTATTCCGCAATCGCTAGTCTGTCAGTACTTTCAGTACTTTGATTTTTTTTTTTACTTTTGCCTATCTCTGCTGTAAAATGCACTTGAAATCTACACTAGCTAGTGTATCTGGAAAAGTCATTAAAGAGACATTATCGTTGGATGCAAGAGTGGGTGCATTACTAATTTGTGCATGGCACTATATATCATTATATGACATTCTTCATCCATTTAATGCGTCTTATTATGCAAATCTACATATATATACGAATATATATCTAGTGTTATACACATTTTTCTGTCCTCTTTCAAGGTGAACTCGTTGAATTCTAGATGACAAAAGTAATCGCTGTGAAAATTTAACGCATTTCCACAAAAAAAGCGTGTCATAAATGATGTATTTTAATGGGTAGAAAACATCGTGGGAAAAGGAGAAAATGATGGTAACCAGCGTTTTCTCCTTTTCCCACAATGTTTGTTATGGTTTTCTTCCCAATGGACGTGTTTTATAGGGTCATATGATAAAGTGTTGATATAGAAAAATGAAAAGTAAAGTGACTTGATATTCATTTGATTTTTGGTTTCTTCGTTTGAATTAATACCGATTGCACACTTTTTTCGGTCGGAATGATTCCACTGTTCCTATTCAGACAGGTGGTGAGAGCAGAAACGTGACGCCATCAAGCACGGCCAGTGGCGTAGCGAGGCAAAATGCGTAACGTTGAAATTCCCGTGTACGCTTTTTGTTGAAAAAAAAAACTTAGGCTGTCGAACAGATTAAGACTATGCAGATACTTTTTCTGGTTAAAGACTGAAATCATGTACCAGCAAAGCCGATTTTTGAACTTCAGGAATGCCTAAATTCGTTTTCTTCCCGTGGAGCTTTGCTCCCTTCCCGAAACCCACCCACTTACACATTTGCGTCAATTCAGCAAATGCCCAGTTACGCCTCTGGCGTAGAGCGCGATCTTACAACCACCATCAAAGCTCAGCCTCGTCCTATCTAGGCTGTTTCCATTAGAATTACCTTCGTTCACATGTTCCTAAACATGGCGGCGCCCATGAATTTCTTTCAATCAACAGTCAACCACAACTGCAGTGAAGGTATTCACATTTATCAATCCGTCAGCAAAAACGTCCACTGAAATTGATACACACAAAAAATGACATAACAAACTGTTGCCAACCAACGTAAATGTGTTTAGAACTACATGTACTTCGATTGATAACTGTGAGTCAGGTATTTTTGGCGGAGACTTATGAATGCAAAAGCAGTTACGGAGTCCATTTCCGGCGAAGAAATGTAAGGTTAAGGTTCATATCACACTGTAATACAGCCGTGGGACTGCCGAATGGATCCTAAAATCATTCTGTCGCTGGTGTTTTATAACGATGACACTAGTACTTGTACAAAGTCACGCTTTCGATGCAGCAAAAGTAATCTCTCGTCGTCATTTACATGTAAATACTTTCAATTTACATTCAACTTGACTATTATTCATCTAAATAGGTGAAATGAAACTGTCAGAACGATGGTAGATATCCTAATTTTGCTATTTCAAAGTGATTTTTTGTAAATATCTCGCTATCGGACAGTGTAGAGCCAAGATCAGACTGCACGTTCTGTCGGCAAAAGGTCACTGAGACGCGCTTAGCAGTCTAAGGGTTAATACTTATTTGCACTTAAGTAAGGATAATGACAATGTATCAAATTAGCATTATTATTTTTATGGCGTGTATAACTCTATGATATTTCAGTTAATCTGCATCATTATCATTGACCTAAATCCTATGATGCAGATGATTTCAAACATTTCAACCTGACTTACGCGATTAGTTTCATAAGTTGTACATAAAAATGTATGAATCTTTGGTAAATATGATTTAAAATGAAGTAACAAAATAATATGGGGGATGCTCCGTGAAAAGGGGGTTTAATGCATCTGTTAAAAAAGTATCGACCCCATGTCAACCTGCCCAGGCTGACAAGAGTAGAAATCTTTTGCAATAGGTAAAATTTCTGCGTGACAAAGGACCCGTCCGCCTCATGTTTCAGTCGGTTGTTTGACGAAATGGATTTTATGAATCCATAGTTATGTGGTGTCTTGTTTTGTACGGTGCATTATGGAGATATATTTAAACCCTTTTGCCAGAGCTCGATTCATATACTTTTCTGAAAGTAGAAATACACAGACAACGACGCTTCAAAAGCAGACATAGACAAGTTGGCTTCTTTAAAAAAGAAGCCAGGAGAGGTCGGCATCAATGTCTTCAAATAGTTTATTGGCTTTTGATTTCAATAAATTTTGGTAGATGTAAACAAACAATTTAGGCATTAAATGAATGAGAAAAACATTTTTTTTTTTTCATTTTTGCTCGTGTAAAGGCGTAAAACAGTACATGTTCCACACTGTTATAATATTCTAGGAACAAGAGGCTTATAAGGACTAAAAACAGCTCTACTGGCATTTAAATACAGACTCGGGTTTTTACAGTTGTGGAGGTATAATGAAATTGAAAGCTGATATGAGCAAAGCTATTCTTTTTCATGTTAGTTTCCAAAAATACATGTGGTAAGCTCTGGACAAGCTCAAAATGCATTTTTTAAATTTAAGGGCAAAGAATTTCTGACCCAATAATCCGACGGTTTGCAAAAGAATCCAGCTCCCATGAATATCTATAAACTGTGTGGGTTTTGTGAAGATTGAAAGTAAAATGAAGGCTGTAAGCTGTTCACAAGCTAAAAAATGTTGTTGTTGTTGTTTCTTTAATTCAAGAGCATGTAATTTGTGGCTCCATGGCCCGATTTTGCTCAATTTTGAAAGGAACCAAGCTCTCATAAATATGTAACAAGGCGAGTTTGGTAAAGATTTGAAGAAATTGTAGGCCATATGCTATTAACATGCTCAGAAATGCATCTTTTTTCCAAAATTCAAGGACACAAAACTCAAGATGATGATTCAGTTTAGCTCATTTTCAAAAGGAACAAACCTCTAATGAATGTTTGTAATGTGTGCTCAGATAAGCCAAAATATTTTTGGAAAGGAGAAATCGTTCAATTAAAATTTGACACAATTTGCTAATTCCACTGAATAGGCAAGAATCTTACCTAATGACAATAAATAAAGGTGGCCTATACATAATACTAGTACCAGACATGTTAAAAATGAATATAACATTTTTTAATATTTTAACAAACAGCAATTTTTGGACTCTGCCAAACAGAAAAAGCATGCAGACGACAATTTAAACTTTGATGATTAATGTGGAAGATGGTGCTTTGATGTGATGGAAACCATTGTGACAAAAGGAGAAATTGTAGTGACTAGCAGCTTCTCCTCTTCCCACAGTATTCTGAAAAGTTGTCTGCTGCAGACATGTAAAATGAAGAGGTTGTTTGTCTAAACGTGAAAAAATTAAGAAAGTAGATAAATGAGCCATGCTCTGAGAAAAGGGCGCTTTATGCATCTGCAAAAAGTAGGCTATCGACCTATGTCAGCCTGCGCAATTCGCCCAAAACCAAAGGGCCAAGGACTCTTTTGAGGTGTAACCAGCATTTTCTCCTTTTCCCACAATGTTTTCTACCCTTCCCAAAACACATTTCAATTTTTCAATCACATTTATTTTGTCGTCTGCAAATGCTTTCAATTTGGACCAGTCTAAAATTTTGCCGTTCGGTAAAGAGTTAATTGCAGGCGATTATCATTTATTAGATCACGAGTCTCAGATGCACATTTCTGGTCGGTTGTCTTGACCCTTATCCTACTGAATGAATTAAATAAAACTTTGAAGACTATATTTAAAAAACCCGAATAATGTTATTTCAAACTTAATTTTTGGAGAACAATATCTCCTTATCGGACAGTATAGATCCAAGATCAGACTGCACGTTCTGTGCAGTCTGACCTTAATCTACACCTTAATTTACACTGTCCGCAAAAAGTTGGTGAGCTGTGCTTGGCAGCTTCAGCGTTAATGAAATCGTGAATATATTTTTTCTTACCCTTTCACAAACAACACGATTTTAGACTTCTCTAAATTGAGAGCACTTGCATACGAAAAAACTGAATTCGGCTCAGTAGATGAAATTTGTCAATGGAAGGGTAAAAACCATTATCGGAAAAGAAGGAAATTCTGATTACCAGCATTTTCTTTTTTTCCACAATGTTTTCGAAAGCCGTTTTCCTCAGGGTCTTTTAATGGTAAAGGGCTAAATCTGACTTTAAAGACCGCATTAGTTATTCGTTACGCGCATGGGCAAGCAGATAGGCTTCACCCTTCTATCAAGAATGTAGTCCAGTAAATTAATCTATTTCCCAAACAATGCATACGTGACCTACTTGTTTTTTCAAAAGCGTTGTGGCAAAAGGAGAAATTGCTCGTAAAGTTTCTCATGCATTCATGCATTGCTTTTATTTCATACTGATTATCAATATCTACTGATCTGAAAAACTGCAATTTAATGTCCATCTTGATTTTGGATGAAAGCTAAAGGCATACCCTACAACGAAAAGTAAATGAGCCATGCTCTGGGAAAAAGGGTTTAATGCATCTGCTAAAAGTATCGACCCAGGTAAGCCTACCCAGTCCGCGCAGGCTGACCTGGATCGAAAATTTTTGTTTACTCCAGGATTCAGTTCATTGTTATGCGCAATGGATTTCATGGATCCATAAGCAGAGCTCCAGATAAGAGGGAGTGATGGTATTCTAAATCCATTATTTCTCTTCCAAACCCTATGTTGTGGGTACTCATTAGAATCGTCTCGATGAGACGATTCTAATGAGTACCCATAACATAGAGTTTAGTTGAGAATAATTAATATTTTCAGTTCTATAATCAAAACCACTCTCTCTATCTACAGCTCTGCATAAGTATATGGTGACTTGCCCGTTGTAGCACATCACGGAGATGCATTAACCCTTAGAGCGCTGAATTTATGAAATAAACCTTTTCAGTGAAGAAAAACATCCGAAATATTGTCATTTCAACGTTGTTTTAGCCAGAAGTTGTATTGAAGTAGCTAACAGTGTAGATCAGTCTGATCTTGATCTACACTGTCAGCAAAAACAAGTTAAGTTGGTTCCAGCTCCTTTGCCAGAGGATGGCTTAGATATTTAACCCTTAAGCTGCTAATTACGACTCACTGACCCTTTCCGGACAGTGCATATCAAGATCAGACAACACTGTATAGACGTAAAGACTTTTTCAGCATTATCTGTTCTTCTAAGACATGAAGCAATTGCCATGAAGTATACACAAACTTTTGTATGACACATCAGACACACGCCCCCCAATTTTTATGTTAAGTAAGTCGAAATAGAGCACAAACACTACTAGGACAAATACAGTGAAGGCACCTAGCTGGAAATCATAAAACAGACAGACTTTCTGAGGCGTCCGACATTTTAATAGAATTGCTTGATGATGAGGATTTTGTAGGATTAAGTTCCCTCCTTGCTTTAAGCATATACGGTATGGACCATTAGAGAGATAGAATCGGATACATGGAGATCCGGGTACAAGCCTTTAGCTCTTCTTCGAATAGAACCCTTGGTTCGTTAACGTGCCCGGTGTAAAGCACCGATACACGCTAGGCTACCTCTGGGTTTCAAACAAGTTCACCTCTGGTTGGGTGGGAAACACGAAAGTGTCTCAGAAAAAGTCCTGGCTCGGCCGGGTATCGAACGCCGGACTTCAGGATTGATAGTCCAGCGTTTTACCGCTGCACCACCAGCTTCAGCTGATATACATGTACAAGCACACAAACACTTTATCTAGCCGATTCATTTGCATCTATTAAAGGGAGGTAATAAAGTTTACCATAATATTTTTTATTTTTCCTTTTCAGTTAACAGTGTATCTGTGCAATCATTTGAATGGCTTTGAATATTTTCAACTAACCATGTGTTGCCGAAGACTGATGAACTCCAACTCGCAGAATGACAACCGTTTTCGATACGAACTCTGGAAAGAGGAGTGTCGCAAAACGTTTGCAGCTACGAAAGTTTGAAAGTGGAGAAGTGATAAAGTTTTTTTTTTTTTAATGGCTGTTTACTGAAAAACGTCCGTGTGAAGGCCATCTACAAAACTTTTAAAATGTGAAGTTTTTAACCTTGTTTCATGAAAAAAAAAAAGAAAATGTGCAAATCAACTATGTAGCAAGTTTTCGAAAACTAGAAAGTAAAAAAAATGAAGTTTGAAATAATTAATGTAGTAATTAATTTTACTCGATGGGTGCGTGTAACGAAAATCAAGAAAAGTTGGAAATTAGGAAAGTAATGGTACCGGTAATGTTTTCAGGTAAGGCGTGGGTCTAGAACATTAAAAAAAAAACCTCAGACATTCTTAAATTTATGAACTGGAGAAGAGCAGGTGTGTTTTTCCTTATTTTTCAACCGACGTGTCACATTGATTTAGAGTGTGTAAAAGATGCATGACAACTTGATACAAATAAACACGAATATTTCTGAGAGCGATACTGGAAATATTTTGCTCCGATGATATCCATTACTTTGGATACAGCTGAGGGTCGTCTAGAAGACTTTGTACAGAAGTTAGGACCGGAAGTCGAGAACGTTGTGAATATATGTGAGACCAATAGACATGACAGTGTATTCACACAGGATCAACCTGACCCCACAACAGCAGTTAAACAAGAGGACAGTTTTGATGCTGGTTCTATACATAAAAAACTCACTTCAATTGTTGCGGGGTATGGCTAGGCTTTTTGTACATTCGGCTCTTACCAAAACAACAAAATGATTAGTTTGGTCCAAATTGAAAGCAGTTGCAGATGACAAAGAAAAGTAGACGTGGCATAAATGATGGCATTTGAACCAGCAAGGGTAGAAAACTTTGTCGGTAAAGGAGAAAATACTGGTTACCCATAATGATATCATAGTATTAGTTAGTGGAACCCTTAACTATATCATGATATCAATAACTTTAATCCAGAATGCTGTTATAATTATATGGAACACATAACCTTATCACGTTATCAATGGCTTTTACCAGTGACGATAACATTACATTTGTAACTGGAAATCACAATGATAACATGCGCTCTCAATTATTTTTACTCGTGACGATATCATCATGTTTATTGTTAGTTTTTTTTTAACTCAAATGATACTATGATATTCTTTATATCAGTGACTAGAATCCGTTAAGATCTCTTGATATTAATAACAGAAACCATACTATGATAGCAGTTGCTGGAACACGTGACGATATCGTGATATCAGTTCAAGCTCAGAACGATATCATTTTCATTAATGAAACCTTAAACCTATTTTCCTATTTTTTTACAGCACGAGCGTTTGAGATTGCGCGAAGCCCGTTTTTCGACTCTTACCAAAACAACTAAACGATAAGTTTGGTCCAAATTGAAAGCAGTTGCAGATGACAAAGGAAAGTAGACGAGGCATATTTGAACCAGGAAGGGTAGAAAACTTTGTCGGTAAAGGAGAAAATACTGGTTACCCATAATGATATCATAGTATTAGTTAGTGGAACCCTTAACTATATCATGATATCAATAACTTTAATCCAGAATGCTGTTATAATTATATGGAACACATAGCCTTATCGCGTTATCAATGGCTTTTTACCAATGACGATAACATTACATTTGTAACTGGAAATCACAATGATAACATGCGCTCTCAATTATTTTTACTCGTGACGATATCATCATGTTTATTGTTAGTTTTTTTTTAACTCAAATGATACTATGGTATTCTTTATATCAGTGACTAGAATCCGTTAAGATCTCTTGATATCAGTACCAGAAACCATACTATGATTGTAGTTGCTGGAACCCGTGACGATATCATGATATCAGTTCAAGCTCAGAACGATATCATTTTTATTAATGAAACCTTAAACCTATTTTCCTATTTTTTTTACAGCACGAGCGATTCAGATTGCGCGAAGCCCGTTTTTCGACGAAGGAGAAGGCGGAAAGAGGAAGGTTACTTACACGATCTGTATCTACCTCCGTGTAGAATATGCGGCGATCTGTCTTCCGGGTTTCATTATGGGGCAAACACGTGCGAGGCGTGCAAGGTAAAGTTTTGTGTCTTTAAATAGGGTTTTACGTTGGTCTCAACACTTAGACTGCGCTACTGGCAGCATTTTTGGGGACAGTGCAGACTGATCTTGGATCTACACTGTCCGTTATGGTGAGATTTTCCACTGTTTTAAAAAAGAAGTGTAAACTCGCAATATTTAGGTTTGTACGGTTGGTCACACACACCTGCTTATCCTGGATTTTAACCCCTATCCTGCCAAATAAAAGAGATGAAACTTTCAAACCAATAGTATAAACCCAATTTTTCCTATTTCAAAGGTAGTATATGGAGGAAATATATCCCCTTATCGGACTGTGTAGATCAAAGATCAGACTGCACGTTCTGTGCAGTCTGATCTTGATCTACACTGTCCCTAAAAAGGTCAGTGGGTCGCGATTAGCAGCTTAAGGGTTAAGGGTGAGGCTATGAAATGCGCTGTTTCTCTAAAGGTCAGCGGGATAAGTTGAGGTGATATAGTATGACGACGATAGTGTGTGGTTAGACCAAATGGGTTTTCAGTTCAATTTATGAGAAAACGCTTCCATAAATCTTTTGAACAATAGACTACATTGTAATCTCGGGATGCATGACGGTGTCGGGTCGATTCCAACGGCTGTCAAACGAAAATTACAAATAGCCTTTCAGATAAGACTTTAAAATTTACGTCCCGTGTGACGGTGCTGTACACGGGGCACGTTAAAAAAGAAACAGGCGTAACTTAGGATGGTTTTCGACCTATGAGACTCTCTCGCAGTCCCCCACAACATATAAATGACTAACAGCCGGCTCGGGGCGTTGTCCAACCGGTAAACCTCTGGCAATGATAAATAAACTAAATGTTGCGTTGTCCAAGAAGACGAACACTTGACCAATCAAGCTATCGTTTATCGATTTGTTATTTTTGATAGGGGTTTTTCCGCCGTACGTTGAAGAGAGAGAACAAAACGTATCGATGTAAGTGCACGTCAAGCGAGAAACTGAACCGGAAGCAAGGTCACGTGACTAATGGCTGTGCGTCCTGTAGATATAAACAATGTATGGCCGTGGGAATGTCAAAAGAAGGTAAATAAATTCATTGGTATTTTATCGCAATTTTAACTCTCTATCAAACGACAGAGTTTTAGCCTCTTCCAAATTCAAAGCATTTGAGCCTTTTTCAAAAGGAGATTTAATGCATCTCCTTGATGCTTTTACCAAGCAAGTCATCATATTGTAACGTATCCAGAAAATCCATTTTGCCTAACAATCAACTAAATCATGGAATAGAATAGTCCTTTGAAATTGACAAATAGCAAAAAAGGACCGACCCGGGTCAGCCTGTGCGAACTGCTCATGCTGACCCGGATTTGTCCTTTTTGCAGATGCATTAAATCCGCTTTTCACAGAGCATGACTTTTTTTTTTACGGCCAATAGATCACATGTTGCCGAATTGCTACGATTTTTATCTCTTAAGTCCTTTTCCAACTACGGTTTCGAATGCAAATTTTTTCTTTCAGGTAGTTAATCACGGGTTAGTGTAGTACAGGGTTAAGAGGGTGCCAAAAGGTTACTTAACTGCAAACCAAAGATCAACCGAACCTATTTACGCACTCATGAAAAGTTAGACAGGTTCCTTTTTCTAGAACTAGACAGCCTTGAGCGTTTGACACCAGGGTCCGTATTCACCAACCATTCTTAAGAATATTCTTATTCTCCAAGATTTCCTACATTTGAAAGTAACACGACTCCTGATTGGCTAAACCTTTTGGTTTAGCCAATCAGGAGTTGTGTTACTTTCAAATGTAGAAATTTCTGGAGACCAAGACAAAGAACTTTCTTAAGAATGGTTGGTGAATACGGACCCAGCATGCATTATTATCTTATCAAAGCCTGCATCAGTTTTGTTCCTCGTCGTCGTCCTCCTCCTCCTCCTCATCACCAAACGACTCAAATACACTTACCCGTAATCTGAAAACAATAATAAAAGTGTCTCAATAAAACCATCACCATCATCATCATCATCATCATCATCGTCGTCGTCGTTGTCGTCGTCGTCGTTATCGTCGTCGTCGTCATCATCATCATCATCTCTAGAATAAGCATGTACAGTAAATAGTTAATACGATGTTAAATATCAAATCAAAATTATTTTCAGCGATTAAGATTGGTCGCTATACTTCCGTTCACCGTACACAAAACATTACGGAGATAAAATCGCAGACAATCAGCCAAAGCCAAGAAGACCTGAAAGCTGAGACTACAAAAGATTCTGAGAGCAGTAGTCCGGGGTCCATTGTCGACACGACGTATCTAGGTTTGTTTGCTGGCTTTGTTTGTTTTGTTTGTATACATAGTAAAATTAGTGTTGCACCCCCTGTGTTTTTTACTGGGTTTGATTTTCTGACGTGAATGAGATAAAATTTGGTCGAAATTAAATTCGGCTGCTGCATACACAAACAGACTCGTCTTTTGCCCATAAAATGAACTGAACTGAGGTATCCCTTGACCTCATGGTAAGTGGGAATCTTTTGCCTAGATGTTGCTTTCAAATTTAAGAAAAACGAGAAGCGTTTAAGTTTGGTTAAAACAGGGAACTTAATGTCGAAACAAAACTTACGACAGGTTGAAAGTGACCTGCAGAGAATGGGCACACAAAATCAGGCAATATTGCGTACTTCCGCCCGGGGCATGCAAAACAGCTTGCAGTCTTTGTCTCACACCTCTCACGAGAGGTTGAAACAGCTCGATCAGTAGCTGCTGCCATGAGGTTAAGGGATACCTCAGTTCATTCCATTTCAGAGACAACAGACTTGTTTGTTCTTGTATACAGCAGCCAGATTCTAATTTCCAACCCATTTCATATCATTCACGCCATAAAATTAAACACGTTAAAAACACAGGAGGTGCAACACTAATTTTACTTTGTATATGTTTGATTCTTTGGTGTTTTAAGTAATATTTCGTTGCGAATTTAATGAGCAGTGTTCTGTGAAAATTGAGTTAAATGCACTTGCAAAAAGTATCGACTCTTGTCAGCCTGCGCAGTCCGCGCAGGCTGACCTGGGTCGAAACGTTTTGCTATATGTATGTTTTCTGCATGACAAAGGACCATTCTATCTCACGATCCAGTTGGTTGTTAAATAATAAAATATTTTTGATGGATCCATAACCATGTGACGACTTGCATGGTATAAGGCATTACGGAGATGTATTAAAACCCCTTTTCCCAGATTTTGTATTGGAGTTTAACGCCATTTTAAGGGCTCAGGTCATATCATGGTGGTCAGTGACGCATCCGTGCGACTTGTGAACCTTTTCCCAGAGCATGAATAAAACGCATTTAGCTCTTTTTACGGCTGGGGTACCGTTTCATCGGAAATGAAGAGATCTTTTTTAATATAGTTTAGTATTTCTTCTGTTTCCTGTTTTTGAAAGCTCTCCATTTTACACATTTTTTTCTAGGCACTGACTGCTTTCCAACATAAACAATAAGTAGTAAAAGGATTGAAAGTTAAGAGAAGAAATAATCCTGTAGCAATGACTCTCCTTCCAAAAGTTCGGTCGAGTTCGAACTCATTTGTAATCCGGAAACGCGAGTTCGAACCTCGCTAGCGGCGCAGGGAACCATATTTGGCAAGGCAGCACAGATTCCCAGCTATGTGCTGATAAAATGAAATGAAAACGTGATATGGTCGAGGTATGAAATACCCTTAGTATTACAAAACTTGAGTACGAAATGACGTGGGTAAGAAATGAACGGCGTACGAAATGACCTTGGTACGGAATGATGTGCGCACGACAGTGATCTTGGTAAGAAGTGGCAAATTACCGTCTGCAATGCTGTCGAATAGAAAAAAGGTTTAAAGTAGAATATCAAACTATTCAAGCAGTTATTCTAATCAGTAATAAACATTTCTGTTAAAGGACCATGTCTTAGCTCGCCTGAGGAGAGTTTGAAGCGCAGCGAACATACCCTGCTACTGAATATAGGAACGTCCGAAAGGCTGCGGATACAATTATCATCGGTATGTTGTTTGCGTTCTTCGGTCTTAATCCTCTACCAAACAGTCCTGTATTTTAACGACCTTTAGGAGAAGCGTCTTTCTTGAATACTGCGGGAAAAGAAGAAAGGGCTGTTAACCGGAATTGTCTCCATTTCTCACAATTTTTTCTTCCTTCACAAAGATAAAGCCCGTCATTTGAGCCATTTTTATTTGTCGTCTGCAAGTGCTCTTTTATTTTAGCAAGTCGAAAAATTTTGTCGTCAGATAAAGGGGTCAAATAGTACTTAAATTAAGATTTTTGTGAAAAAATTCTGATTTTAATATTTCTTTATATTTTCGTGTCGCCATGATATGAGAGAAATAATGTTGAAAGCGGCATACAACACCAAATGATCAAAATGTCATTCAATCAATCAATCAATCGTATGTTTTGCAGCTGCCGTCTTCCTACTTTTCTTGATAAAAGATATGAGCCATGCTCTGCAATAGGGGTTACCTATATGAGAAGGGCAGGTAACCCTTAACATTTTTTGGAAAGGTTATGCCCCTTTTTTGACTTAGATTTGAGCCGCGCTCTGTGAAAAGTGGGCTTACTGCATCTGCGAAAAGTATCGACCCAGGTCAGCCTGCGCAATCCGCGCAGGCTGACCTGGGCCGAAACATTTCGCTATAGGTCGATATTCTGCATGTCCAAGGACCAGTGTGCATGCACTTCATGAATCAGTCAGTTGTTATACAAAATGCATCTTATTGATTCATAATTATAGGATGACTTGCTTGGTTACATGGATCACCGAGATGCATTGAGCCCCCTTATGCCAGAGAATGGCTCATTTTTTCCTACTTAAAGAGTAACTGCAAGCAAACGTTTGCGTGCTCACGCGATGCTTTTGTTTCGTTTTATTGCAGAAAGAAATGGACGAAATAATCTGTCAGATACACGATGCGCATAATTCAACGTTATTCAGACGTGATAAACAGTCCAAGGAAGCGGTGCAGAAAAATCACGAGGAATATTTGGTAGGGGTCACTTTTAATTTTCTTGACAAATTCGTTTTAGGTAATTGTAGCAAAAAAAGATAATACCTTGGAATAAATGATGATGATGATGATGATGATGATGGAGAGTAAGAGGAAGAGGAAGGGGAAGAAGAAACAGAAAGGGAAGAGAATGAAGAAAATGGTTGTGGTGATGAAGGTGATGATGATGATGATGGTGGTGGTGGTGCTGGTGGTGGTGATGATGATGATGATGGTGATGATGATGATAACGATAATCTTCATTATTGTCATGAAGAAAAAGAAGAAGAAAACGACGACGACGAAGAAGAAGAAGAGAACAAAGAAAAAAGGTTGCAATATTGTTGTTGTTGTTGTTGATGATGATGATGATGATGATGATGATGATGATGAATCTTTTCTGATGATTATCTTCACCATCATGATTCTGATGATGACAATCATATTTCCTGTTTGAGAGTAAGTTTAAGTGTATTAGGGGTCGTTTATGGTCCTGTGATCAAGAAATACCGTTTCACTGCAGGAAATGCTCAAACTTAAGAAAGAGGTGTTCGGCGATCTAAATTCGCTAAGTAAAGACGAGTACCTTGGGTTTTACAACAGCACGGGAATCGACATAGACGGTCGATACAAGAATTTCCGTAATTTTATCGAGGACTTTCAGAATAAGATCAAACACATCATCCGCTTCTCAAAGTCCATACCCGGTTTTAAAGAACTAGCTCAAACTGACCAAATCAATCTCATTAAACGTAAGTATACCTTAAAACTTTTTGCCAAAACAATTCCATGATTTTTCGACCTTGAAGCAAAAGGCTTTTTAACTCTGTACCAAACGATATAATTTGGGAATGGACCAAAATAAAAGCATTTGCAGACGACAAATTGAATGTAGTGCAAACGATGATTTCTGTCTTTGATAAGATAGAAAACATTCAGGGAAAAGGAGAAAATGCTGGTAACCAGCATTTTTCTCCTTTTCCCACGATGTTTTCAAAAGCCTACTTCTTCAGTATCATTAAAGTATCGTTAAAAGTCGGAATTGTGTGGTAAATAGTTAAAAACTTGTGGCAAAAGGAGAAAACAATGGTATTTTCAGCTTAGTCTGTTCACATATTCAATTTTCGGAGGTGTTATTTCTTTGTGATGTACAATTTTCGTATCACACATTTATTCCGCGTCAGATGTTTTTTTCACGTCAGATTATTTTCATGTCAGATATTGAATGCCAGATGAATACTTATGTCAAATATTGCACTTCAGATTCCAGAGCCCATGTAATTCACGACCTTACATGTTTTATTTCATCTCAGATGTATAGTTCCTGTCAAATATAGCTGAGCCATGCTCTGGCAAAAGGGGGTTTAATGCATTTCGGTATTGCATCATACTAAACAAGTCATCACGTAATTATGGATCCATGAAATTGATTTAGAATTTAGTTTAACCATCGAGGGATCTGAAGGTAGAATGCTCCTTTGACATTCCGGAAATTTACAAGTAGCAGAAAGCATCGACCCTTGTCAGCCTGCGCGGATTGTGCAAGCTGACATGGTTAAAATACTTTTGCAGATGCATTAAGCCCCCTTTTAACAGAGCACAGCTCATATAATCTATTTTAGCACGTGCCTATAAACAAATTACTTTACAATATACTGGAAGTCTGTGTCTTATCAGCTACTTAATGTAAAACATTTTACACTGCATTTTATGTCAGATGCATTATTGCACAAAATTGTTATCATGTTTGAACTGATGTAAGTCACGCACATTGACGTTAATTTCATGGCGGTTTTATATTAAATGTTGTTGTTTTTTGAAACCAGGTTTTATGTCAGATGCATTTAACAAACAAGATAATTATCATGCAAGATTCCATAGCGGTTGTTGTTGAATAGCTTTTATGTCTATTTCGTGCGAGATGTATAGTTTATGTCATAAATTATGTATCCTTCAGTCAAAATATTTCAAATCAGATTTATATAAGATGCGTATTGCATACAAAGTATGATCACGTCAGATTCCGAAGCTGATCTTATTCAATTCAATACAATACATTTTACTCATTAATAAGGCCTCTGGCTTATAATACATGCATTAATATAGAAGATTTTACATACTTTAATGCCCCGCATTTATCAGTTCTAACAGTTTTGTCATATAAATTCCAAGCTTTGTTATTACATTAAAATTATCATCAGACAAAAGTAAAAGAAAAATCAATTGATGGGCGGCCATTGTACCAAGAAAATAAGTAATTAGTTCTGGGTCCGTATTCACCAACCATTCTTAAGAACATTCTTTGTCTTGTTCTCCAGAGTTTTCTACATTTGAAAGTAACACAACTCCCGATTGGCTAAACCAAACGGTTTAGCCAATCAGGAGTTGTGTTAATTTCAAATGTAGAAAATCTTGGAGAATAAAACTAAGATTATTCTCAAGAATGGTTGGTGAATACACACCCTGATCTCATCATATTGTTCACATATAAAAAATGCATGAAATTCATCTTCTACAATCGTTATGTTTCATTTTAAAAAGCAAACTGTACACATTCTTTCTTAACATTACAATGTCGTCCGTATTCAATGCTTAAATTATGGCTGGAGCAGCGAAAACGTGCAAGAGAGCGTTTATGAATTGGTGGCATATCTAACTCTAAATACCTTTCCACATGGAGCAAACTTTTAAATCACGAGCAATAATATTTCTTTCATGTCAGACATTGCATATTTCATTTTTTTTTTATATATCAGATGTTATGTTTATGCCATTTACATTATGATTTACATGTCATATTTTGAGTCAGTGTATACTGTAATTAAGACTATATTAGTATCATGTCAGATTTCAAAGCTGATCTTATTCACAAACTATCATTTCTATTTCATGTGAGACATTGTGTATTTTATGAAAATGTAATGTTTAATTCCAGATTATCTATTTTAGCCATGCTCTGTGAAAGGGGGCTTAATGCATCTGCAAAAAAGTCATGATCGACTCAGGTGAGCCTATGCATTCCACGCAGGCTGGCTTGGGTCGAAACTTTTTGCTTTTGATAAATTTTCTGCATGTACAAGGGCCATTCTACCTCATGATTCGGTTATTAGACAAAATGGGTTTTATGGATCCATAATTATGTGCTGAGTTGCTTGGAAAAATGCATTACGGAGATGCATTAAGCCCCCCTTTCCCAGATCACGACTCATTTATTATTCTATATCATTTACATTGTGTATTCCCTGCCATATTTTAAGTCGGATGTATCTTCTAATGAAGATATTATCCTGTCAGATTCCAGAGCTGAAACATTCATCGTATCCGGTTATCGTAATATCTGTAAACACGTAAATATGGAACTTGGAGTTTTTACCACACCATGGGACAGCCTCTCTCATTTTGCGGAAGGTCAAAATATCTATCCAATGAAATTAATGCGGAAGAAGGTGGAATACGCCCATCGACTAAACAACCTTGGATTGAATGATAAGGAGCAGGCCTTACTTCGAGCCATTGTGATGACTTTCTCAGGTGAGGAAAAAGAAACAAACTAGTTACTTTGTTTTTGTGTATGAGACGTTCTCTGCAAATATGAAGTTTATGTAGCGGCAGCCAGTGCACTATCAATGTGTACCTACAGTTTCTTTTACCTTTGGTCTCGATGTGATACAGCTATTACAACTTTCTTATCTTACACATACACATGTATATGGCGTGCAACACACGAAAAGGGGCCTTCGGACGTAGGCGTAAAAGTGTGTCGTCCCAGATCAGCCTGTGCAGTCTGTGACTAATCCGAGACGACACTTTCCGCTTTTGTGCGATTTTCTGTTTTACGAAAGTCTACTGTATGAAAAAATCTTATGTAGCTGTAAAGTGTCGTCTCGGATTAGCCTGCGCGAACTGCGCAGGCTAATCCGAGACGATACATTACGCAAATGTCCGAAGGTCTTATTTCACATGTTGCGGGCCATATGAGATAAGCAAATAGTGCCGTTATTTACTGAAGGTTTGTAGTCATACGAATTATTTTGAAAACATTATTGACACAGATTTCCAATTAAATTCAAAAGTTGATGATCATGACAAAGCTACGGTTTCTTTTTATATTTTTAGATTTAAAATCGAGCCGTTAAATGTACGCTTTTTTTTTCAAGAACTATTTTTCGTTGTTGTAGTACACACCTGTCAATGAAGCAAATAAATGTAAGACTCTTACGTGTAAATTTCAATACACATGTCCAATCTGTGCACTTATTCTATTCTAATTTAGGATGAGATGAAAAATACTGGCAAATGAATGACAAATGCAATCGTGCTTGGTAGGTAATCTAGTTAGAAACTTTGTCTTGTATGTACGGTTTTAGAGGGCGATTTTTTTAAAAATAAAAGTTGCCTGCAGTATTGAGTCCCCTTTTTGTGATAGTTCTTGGCCGTATTTTTATTAATTTCACACCATTTCTTACCCAACCGCAGACAGGTGCGAGCTCGAAGACCCAGTTACGGTTCAACAAATTCAAGACAAATTGATTGCTTGTTTACAACATACACTGAGAACACGTCCAACAGGATCCGGAAACTTGTTCTACAAAATTTCAGACATTTTAATCAGTTTTCGCGACTTCACTGAAATCGACAACACTGTGACAAAAGATTTACTTTTTGAGTATAAGACAGAGGATAATGTAGCTTGGGCAAAGGGCGTTGTTTTGTGACCAAAAAAGGAGCTTTCTTAACCTTTGGAATGCTGAATTATATGAACTAGACCTTTCCGATCTGACCAGAATGGTTATTTTACAAAATAGCAAACAGTGTAGATTCAAGATTAGACGCGCGTCCTGCATAGTCTAATCTTAATCTATGCTTTTCGCAAAAGCAAAATAGGTAGCACTTAGCGCTCCAAAGATTGAACCAGTGTTGTGGGTATTCATTCTACCGTCACCGAGAATTTGCTTTTTGAGTATAAAACAGGAGAATGTCATCTTGGTGAAGGCTGTTGGTTTTTTACTGTGGTGTGTTCCTGTAAAAACTATGTTGTGGACACTCGTTATACTGTCACCAGCACTTTAAGCTGGGCGACGGACGTTGTCTCGTGACGATATGATCTTCCTGCAAACCTATGTTGTGGGTATTCATTGCCCTGTCGGAAAGGATTCATTATTGAAGTATCAAACAGACGACCTCGCAAACTGTGTAAAGACGTTGTATTGTGCTCATATCTCTACGATATAGGGTGTGATAAATCTTCTCCAAACGACAAACTTTTAGACTGGTCCAAATTGGAAGCACTTGCAGACGACAAATCACAAGAAGCTGCAATCGAGGTTTTTGTCTATAATACGGTAGAAAACACTGTGACAAAAGGAGAAAATACTGCTTTTCAACATTTTCTCCTTTTCAAAGAAAATGCTGGTTACTCACATGTTCTCCTTTTCCCCACAATGCTTTCAAAAGTCATCAGAATAGTTAAAGCTCGGGATTGCTTGGTCAAGGGTTATGGGTTTTAGCTGCAACCATAATCTTAAACCTATGTTGTGGGTATTCATTACAATTTGTCTCATGGAGACACTTCAAATAAGTACCCATAACATAGTATTCAGACAAGAATAATGATTTTAGAAATACTTTACTCTCCCACCTCTGGAACTGATGTCACTGTTGTTTGGATATTAGTACACAACATAGCAACACAACAAAGACAGGAAACCTCAACAAATGTTTGAACACGTCCAACCTAATTCTGTCAGTGCTCAACACAATCAAACCGTTTTTTTGTGCTCAGCGTTTTCATAATTACACTCATTAAGACGAAATGTGTGTTCAACGCAAGTAGATGCTGACTCAACAGAGCCAAATGTGTGCTTATTACCACCACATGTGTGCTCAACACAGCTAGATACTGACTCTACACACAAGGCCAAGTTTGTGCTCATCGAAACCATGTCTGTGCTCATTACAATCAGATGGCTCAACACAGTCAAATTCGTGCTCACCGGAAGCATATTTGTGCTGAATATAGCCCATTTTCTGCTGAACACAGCAAAAAGTGTGCTCAAATGAATGGCTAACATACATTACGTTACTGTTACTATAGATCATTTTGGCAGTGCATGGTAGCCCAGTTGATAATGTACAGGGCTTGAAAGCAAGGGGTCGCTGGTTCGAATCCCCAGCTCAGCCAATTTCTTTCCAAGGATTGATGATAGTCATTGCATCAGGATTCATCTCTCTTTCACCGCTGACCATTAATGCGGAAAATCAGCCAGTGGCTTTGGAAGAAAAATATTGGTAAAGGAAACACTATGAAAGCATGGAAAGTTGCAATGGCTGCTGGTATATAACGGAAATAATGTTGAAATCGGCGTTAAGCACCATACAAACAAATATATGAGTCATGCTGTGTGAAAAGAGGGCTTAATACATCTGCAAAAAGTATCGACCCAGGTCGGCCTGCGCAGTCCGCGCAGGCTGACCTGGGCCGAAACTTTATGCTACTGGTCAATTTTCTACATGTCAAAGGGCCATTCTACCTCATAATTAACCCTTTACTGCACAATGACGCCTTTTGACGCCCCTGGGAAAGAAGCCTTTTGAAAACATTGTGGGAAAAGGAGAAAATGCTGGTAACCAGCATTTTCTCCTTTTCCCACAATGTTTTCAACCCAATCAAAGAAAAGTTGTACCATTTGAGCCACATTGAAATTGTCGTCTGCAAATGCTTTCAATTTGGACAAGGCTATAATTTTGTCGTCTGGTAAAGGGTTAAGAGAGATGTTGGACAACATGAATTTTGTCGATCCATGACTATGTGATGCTGTGCTGGGTATAACGCATAACGGAGATGCATTAAGCTCCCTTTTACCAGAGCATGGCTCATAGTGACAAATTATAAAACCTATTTTTTTTATACTATATACATGTATAATAACTTAGTCACGCTCTGTGAAAATATGGATTAAATTATGCATCCGCAAGAAGATCCATGTAGGCCTAAGCGGACTACGCAAGTGACCTAGGTCGATACTTTCTGCAGATGCATTAAACTCCCTTTTAATAGAGCATGGCTCATTCATGAATTTAGCATTTTACCAAGTAATCCATCCTTACACTGCTCAATATATGAAACCGGTGTATTTTATTATGTCTACTTCTGGTTGGCTGAATGAGTGAGTGAGTGAGTGAGCGAGTGAGTGGGTGGGTTAGTGAGTGAGTGAGTCAAAGAGAGAAAGAACGGAAGAACACAAGAACTTAGTTTAAACATATTTTATTGCCATCTATATACAAATCATACAACATACATAGTTTACACAAACAGAGATACAAATCAGGCAAAAGGGTCTGGCCACAAGTTCTCACAACTTAGATTCGGCCATTCCCTTTAAATAAGCTATGAGAGTCTTCTACAAGTCTAAAATTGTTATAAGTATTTATTTCTGTACTTTTCTCTCGAAAAAGAAGACAATTATGTTCCAGCTATGCAATAAATCATTTCAAGTGTTAGTTATTAAGAATTTACATGTTTAAGGATGGAGAAGTATAGAATACTTGGTTGTCAAGTCAGTTAAATGGACGAGAGTGATTGGAGACAGGGGTGGTAAAATGACTTACAGGCTATAAGACGTTTATGCAAATCTCTCTGAAGCTTTAATGTAGGATTGCACGGCGAGAAAAATAGTGGAATTGTCTTCTAATCTGAGATTTTCAGATCCAAAAAGTAATAAATTTTCATTTAAAGGATGAAAGCTGCGAAGTTCATGAAAAAGTTGTCGTCTCGGAATTGTGTACCGGGTGCACTGGAAAAAGTAGTGCTCAGCGTCTTCAATGGCGTATCCACAACTACAAGCGCAATCCGAGCAAATATGGTTGGAAAAGAGGCCATACTTCAGATCACTGCATTTGTTACGAATTCTTGTGTGAATTACGGATAATTTACGTTGACCAACAAAGAAATACTTTGGAACTACTGGTGCTGCTAATCTTCCTAGGATATAGGATTTGAATGATGATAAAGATTGTAAAGACTTCACATCGTCCGGAAGTTCGTTCCAAAGAGAAACTGCAGATGGTATGAATGATCTGGCCAATAATTCTGTTCGACAAGCAATCGAGTCGATTTGGTGAATATTGCGTAATGAGTAAATTGTTCTTGTGCTTACGTTTCTTGGGAAAATTTCATAAAGATAGTCAGGAGTTAAACCATTGATTATTTTGTAAATAAGAATGAGTTTTTGATATTTTCGCCTGTTCTCTAGGGTTAACCATCCAATTTCCTTATATATATTATTTATGGACGCAGATCTCGTTATACCTGTGACTATTCTGGCGGCCTCGATTTGGATTTTTTCGAGATTTTCTTTTTCGCGCTTGGTGCAGTTGTCCCAGACTACGGAGGCATATTCGAGGACAGGACGTAGGAACGAAACGTAAATTTGATTTAAGGAATCTCTTTTGAGTCTGAATTTCAGAGTTCTCATCATTCCAAGAAGTTTGGATGCGGATTGACAAAGATTATTAATGTGTGTTTTCCATTTTCCATTGCTGCTTAATGTTAGTCCTAAATGTTTATGGTTGTCAACGAAGCTGATTCTGACGTCATCAAAAATCAAATTTGGAAGCTGAACATTCCTGTTGTTAGAAAAGACCATTGCCACTGTTTTAGATGGATTAAAAGTAACCAGCCATTGTTTAGCCCAGTGTGAAATCATGATCAAATCGTGGTTTAAAATACCTTCGATGTCGGCTGTGAATGAAGCAGAACAAGCTAGGGAGGTGTCATCAGCGAATAGCCTAGATATACTTAGAAGATTTTCCGAAATATCATTTACATATACAAGAAAGAGCAATGGACCGAGAACAGAGCCCTGTGGAACGCCCGCATTTAGTGACCTTGACCTTGACCTGGACGTATTAACAATGACCGACTGGCTGCGACAAGATAGGTAATCTTTGAACCAGGAAAGGAGAGGCCCACTGATTCCTAGTTGATTTAATTTAAAAATCAGACCTCTGTGCCACACTCTGTCGAATGCTTTTGATATATCACAAAACACCATACATAAATTTTGCCTAGAATCCAGGGAAGAAACAACTTGGTGATATATCTCGAGCAACTGATGGACAGTTGAGTGACCTTTTAGAAAGCCAGATTGCTTATCATATAATAGGCGGTTAAAGTACAAGTAATTGTAAACATGCTTGTAAACACACCTTTCCATTAGCTTACCGACACAACTTAGCAGGGAAATGAGTCGATAATTACTAACTAAAGATTTGTCGCCCTTCTTAAATAAAGGGTTTACAATTGATTCTTTCCATTTATACGGAAACGTCCGTTCTTGAAGTGATTTATTAAATAATTTAGAAAGTGGTCTAGCAACACTCCTTTTGATATTCATCAGTAACTTATGGCTAATCAAATCATGACCTACTGCTTTATTCACGTTTAAAGTGCTAATGATACTCTCAATATCGTTACTAGAAATTTCAATGTTGTCAAGTCTGCTGTCAGTTTTCGATTCAAATTGTGGTAAAAATACTTGTGAATCATCGACAGTGGAGATAGATGAAAAATATTTGTTTAAACATTCTGCTTTTTCTTTGTCCGTGTAATGTAAGACTTCTCGATCGTTTTCGAAAGATTTTAGGATTGGTATTTTGTCGGAGGTTTTGTTCGAATTTACCAGTGATCTAAGATATTTCCAGTATTTCTGAGGACTGTTAACACGAGAATCAGACAGACATTCATCAAGGTGACTAAAGTAGCGTTGTTTAGCAAAACGTATTTGGTTGTTGACTCTGTTTCTCAGTACTTTGTATTTTTCCCAGTCGGAAGGTAGTCCTCGTTTTGTCACAGATTTTTTCTGTCTGTCACGTTTCCTGGTTAGTCGTCTTATGTCCGAGTCATACCAAGGTTTGTCGTTGGGTCTTATGGTGACTTCTTTTGAAGGAATACATCGAGACATCATATCAATTAATTTACTTGTAAAGCAGTCACATCCGTCATTTACGTCCAAAGTGTCTATAAATTCCCAGTTTTCCGTGTCAATTAGTCTATTTAGTTCATTAAAGTCAGCACGGTCGTAGTACCAAACTTTCCTTTTAGAAGATAATTGTGGGAGTGTATTGAATTTTAACAAAACTGTCGATGCTTTGTGATCGCTTATGTCTTTGTCAACGTCTAAAGTGTCCGCCTGAATTACTTTCGTAGGATCAGAAACTATTATAGGATCTATTAAGGTAGATGTATTTCTCGTGACGCGAGTAGGTTTTGTTATAACGTTAGTCAAGTTGTTTAGAGACATGATGTTTGATAATTTATTTTCGTTTGGGTTTAGTAAGTCTTGATTTAAATCTCCAACAACTATAACGTTTTCATTTGACTCATAAGCTCTTTCCAGTGTCACGTTGAAACGGTCCCAGAAGACCACTGGCATGTTTGGAGATCGGTAGACAATACAAAGAAGAAAAGTCATTGCTCGATAATTGACCTCGACCCAAACGGAGTGAACTGAGCGATTTTCTAAGTCAGGTCTTCTTTTGGAATATAGGCAGTTTGATACGTACACTAAAAGTCCACCAGAATGTGAAGTAAAGTCTTTTCTGTACATTGTACTGTCATGTGTGTCTATAGTCAAATCAGAGTCTGAAGTGTCAGCATCTAAATGACTTTCTGTAAAGCACATTATATCAAAATCAGACAAGAAGTTAGAGATATATTCAATCTTATTACGAATACTTCGTATGTTAAGGTGAACAATAGAAATACAATCATTATTGAGATTGAATGAATCGGGATGAGGACCAGGATTGGTCTCTATATCACCTGATAGAAAAAGTAACATATATAAAAAAGTGGAAATAAACTGGCCAACAATAACCTTAAAAAGTAGGTTCAAGTACACAGGACATCTACTTTGGAAACAGTAGAAATACTCGAAGCAATCGACTATGACCCTAAACAGGTTTATGATAAAACGTAAACGTCTTTTACAGCCTTGTGTCTTTGCGTAGAAATTTCCGATAGCCGCGCGCCAAACGTCTATATCGTTACCTATGGCGGATCAAAACTATTGAAGTCTGATAGACGCTTAACCATCGAAAAAGTCTGAATGGTGTTACCATCATTACTGACCACCCGAGGAAACCGACTGACAACCAAGGTTCTATAACTAAAAAGAGAAATGTGAACAAAAGTGAAACAGAATAAAAGATAGAAAATAATACAAATAGAACAAAAGATCAAAGATGGTAAAGAAAATATCAGCATTGGGGTTCGAAAAATTGACCAGGAGGTGATATTGTCAAAAAGTGTTGAAGTGTTGTATAAGTGCACATCATAGTACACCTAGATTCCAATGTATTCTGCGATTAAACAAGCGTTACAGTTTGGTTATTTCAATGTTTTCTTGTCCTTAGTTAAAAGAAGTACTAAACAGTATTAGAAGCAGAGTATATAACCAGTCTGATCAGCGAACAATGCGCTAAGCGAAATGAAACTACGATCATTATTGTTTCAGAAAAATTGTAGGTTAACTTATGTTTGAATAAACTTATGTTTGAATAATAACACAAGAACTCACGAAAGATGAATGAATGAACGAATGAATGAATGAATGAATTAGTGGTGCCTAGATTTATAATGTATTGTTTGTTAAATAAAATGAAACTTGTAAAATATAACGAATAGAGTTATTTGTCCAAAAGCTTTTTTACATTTTTACCAGTGCATGCCCAAACCGTTATCGGGCGCAAACTGACGTTTTCATTCTATAATCAAAGGACTCAAAGTCCTGGAAAGCGGTTTTGTGGAGTAGCATAAAGCTGTAATATGGTGTAATAAAAAAAGTAGCATCACATGCAACACATGTGCAGTCATTTCAAAATGGAGTTAGCAAGGGCAGGGAAAGTCAAAATTGTTCTGTCGAGCGGGTCGCGCAGTAACTGTTATTCTATTACTGTTTAAGGAATGGTAATTTGATTGGTCAATCTTATGGAGATTTTTTGCTGGTATTAGATTTCGTATAACATGTAGGACAGTATATATGGTAGTGACAAAATCGAGGTTTAGGTGTACTAGCTAAAACTGAAAGTAGAATGGGTACAGCGTAAGCGTGAATGACATTATATTTGGTTCAGGTGAAACCGGTATCATAGTACAGTGCGAGCGCGCATGCGTTGTTACGCATAGTGTACTTGGTTCCGGCCAAAACGATCATAGTAAGCGAATTTGCTATACAAATCCGCTAAAAAGTGATGGGAATAGACTAACGGTCGTTTTCATCTATAAAGGCATTTTAAAAATTCAAGAAAACTGAAACTATTTCTAAATTTGTTTAAATGCATATTTAGATAAATGATAAAATCTGAAAAATATACTAGGACGAAAAAGAAACGCCGGGTACATACACACAAGATACTGACATGTCCGGCGGTGTTGCGCCAAACAAGCAGGGTCATCGTTAAAAGGGGGTTATTTTTCCCTTAAACAGCATAGAAAATCATTGAAACTTCACCAACTGGTTCCATACAGACGAAATTTTATACAAAAAATGAATATAATAATGTAATATTACATTATATCCTTTAAAACTATGTTAATAGGTTACCCGGCGTTTCTTTTTCGTCCTAGTATATATATATGAGCAGAAAGAATTATTAGAACTTTTGCAAACATACTGAAACATCGATATCTGTATTGGATAGTGAAAACCCGTTTTAAAGTTTAGTTGACTATGAATAAACCTCGGTATTTCCAATCTCTAACTTATGCTGTAAAATGATTGAGGTGATCTTTCTAAAGGGGATGTTTCTCTTCAAATTTTACCAAGCCTCCTTTCCACATCCACCCCCTCCCCCCCCCCCCCCCCCCCGCGAATGAGGGGGGGGGGGGGGAAGAGGGAAATTGCTGATTATACGAGAGACAAGATCTTTAAATGCCACGATGTATTCATATAGTGATAGGTAATGAAAAGTTCGTGATATCAAAGTAATGAAACTCGTTTTTTGGTTCAATATAAAGAGCAATAATGAAGTGGTAACCGTGTCAGTAACAGCCTCATTTTTCTCACTGTTTTGAATATTGTTGAAAAGTGAAATTTTCAAATGGAGATGCTAATTTATCTCATCGCTGGGAAAGGAACAGTTGCTGCTAAAAATAGCGTGCCTGAAAATACCTGTAGACTGTACAGTAATGGGGTAGGGAGTAAGACAAAGAAAACTATTAACCCTTCGGCCGCTAAGCGCAACTCATGGGCCTCTTGCGGACAGTGTAGATCAAGATCAGACTGCACAGAATGTCCAGTCTGGTCTTTGATCTACACTGTCCGGTAAGGAGATTTCTTTTCCCTTCTCAACCAAAAAACTACCATTAAAATAGCAGAATTTGGGTTTTCACTGGCGGCTTGAAAGTTTCAGTTGGGTTATTCAGCAGGATAAGGGCTAAATTACCAAATAGTATACCAATAAAAAAAAGGCTTTTTTTTTTTACGGTGAAAGATCGAAATTTATTTCATCTCGTGAACATCATCGTTAATATTTTCACGAGTACATGCGCCGATGATGTTTACGAGATGAAATAAATTTCTATCTTTCATCCGAAAGAAACAAATGGTCTATTTATTTGATGCTTCTAAACCCTATTTTGTTGGAACTTTCATCAAAATCCGGTACAGTTGTTTTCGGTAATTCCCCGTGGTGTATCACCTTCACATAACGACGCATTACAAAATTACCTTAAGCGCGAAAAATATAGCGTAAATTAAGTCATTTTCCCTCCATCTGAATGGCAGGCGCCGATTACCTAAGGAACTAATGCTACTGTTTCCGCCTTCTATAATTGAAGAGTTAGAAAATATAAAATCGGTATTTTCACTGGTCGTAACCATGAAATATCAAACTATAATCCAACATTATTTCTCGATAAACTACCGAAAAGCATGGAATAAAGAACTATCTTAACCGGCAGGCTCTTATCGATCTTCGTATCAACTCTATCGGATTCGGACAGTTGAAACATGAGATACAACGCGTACCAGTTTAAGAATTATCCGCCATCATATCCATTTGATACGGGGTGTATAAGCGCCGAAGCTTATCGATTCACGGTAGCAACCCTTGCATATTGTCACAAACGGACCCTCTATTAACCCTTATCCTGCTACATAAGTTAAATAAAACTTTCAAGCCAATAGTAATGGCATTTCAAACTTTTTTTTTTAGGAAAAATATCCCCTTATCGGACAGTGTAGATTCAAGATCAGATTGCACGTTCTGTGCAGTCTGATCTTGATCTACACTGCCCGCAAAAGGCCAGTGACTCGCGCTTAGCAGCTAAAGGGTTAAGCCCGCAGAATAATATGTCTACATTTTTTACCATTCGCAAATTACTATTGATTCATTTGAGACTTACGTGAAGAAGTAGGTCAAAAGCTAGCTTATACAGCTACACCGCAAAATAAACGAAAGCAGATATATATATTAGCATCTAAATGGAGACTGGAAAACTCATACAATTTTGCGTGACCAGCCATATATTCAAGTCTGTTCAATCCAATTTCAGAGACAGATGTTTCAACATGTGGTAATTAAACCTTTAATTGACAATCTATGTGTTTTCGGTCCGTAGAACGCAGGCTTTTGAAAACAATCTGATAAAACGAGAAAATGCTGGTCACCATCCTTTCCAAAAAGAATTTCAAGTGTGGCAAATTCCATTTTTGAACCGCATTTAATTTGTCGTCTGCAAATGCTTTCAATATGATCAAGTCTTAAAATATGTCGTCTGGTAAAGAGTCAAACAGTGCTGTTGCTTTGCAACATATAATATAGGAGGCAAACTGAACAAGAATATCTTTAAAAAAGATAGACGGTATAAATTTGCTAGCAAATAGGTAGATTCCCTTAAAATAAACATGTCTACATTTTTTGACCAATCACAAATTTCTATTCATTCATCTGTTATCAGTACCAAAAAGTAGATCAAAAGCCAGTACATACAGCTACGCCGAAAAATAAAGGTTGTATTGTGCTTATTGTCTTTCAGTTTTCATTTTGAATGATGTTTTGCGCTGATCTCAACTCTACGCGTAATTATTTCACTACCAAATGTATTAACGGTTTCCAACATTATTTCTGTTATAGGTACTAGTATGCCGTGGCGACCAGTGTACCTATCCATGCTTTCCCGAAAATTCTCTTTACCTTTACTTCGTACAGTATCCTAGCTAAGCCACTGGCCGCTTTCACACATCATCATCTTTTAAAAAGTGATCTGCGGTCAAAGAGAGGAATGAAGCTTGGCGCAATGACTATCATCAATCCTCGGAAACAAATTGGCCAAGCCGGGGATTCGAACCACGGTTGCATGCCCTACAAGTTACCGACTGCGCTAAGCGGAAGCTGGGCCCCAAAATATATAAACTTGACCTTTTTCAACAGCTTAACATACAATTCACTGACACAAAAGCAGATTCTGAAAACAGCCCTATGTATACATTCCTTTATTGTTATCTTTCAGGCGGCTTGACTAACCAAGCCGACGGTATAGATTCAAGTTTTGTGCAGTCTGATCTTGATCTATGCCGTCCGCAAAAGTCTGTGTTTCCGCCTCTGTCGCTTAAAGTGTTAAAATGTAGGTAAATCGCACCGACAGTTCATTTATACATATTTTCTACTGGTTTCTCCCGTGCTAGATTGAGTCTGTTTTACTTTGCCAAAGAACCAAACCAATCAAATAGGAAAGACCAGGATACGTGAGCAGATGCCGAGATAAATCTGAAATCATGTTGAATGCAACATAAAACGCGATCTTGATAAACAAGCAAACAAACAATTAAACAAAACAAAAGAAACCTCATAAAATATAACACTTTCTTTGATTGTCATAGCGATAAGAAACAATACGAACAACCAACAAGAGGGCCATGAGGGCCCTGTATCGCTCGACTGGCTAACAAGTACAAACAATACAAACCAAACACTACAATTCTAGGCCAGATGGTTTCGAACAAGAAGACTTATAAAGTTTTCTCTACAAAAGCCCATATGAAAATTGTGACCCCAGGGCAAAGCCATTTCTTACCACAGCGCTATAATTACTTGAATCTTAGTAGAGATCCACAAAACAAAGTCACATGCCAAATAATATAGGTCTAGGCCGTTTGGTTAAAAACAAAAAGATTTTCAAAGTTTCCTCAATATTAAGCCCCTTAAAGTTTTCACTATATCAGCTTGTGATTTGTGGGGCAGGGCCAGTTTAAAACCCGAAGGCTAAAATTTGAACAATCTTGGTAGAAGTTCATTAGATTAACACATGGAAAATTTGGGAGCCCTAGGTCTTACGGTTTGGAACCAGAAGATTTTCAAAGTTTTCTCTATATAGTCCAATGTAAAAATTGAGACTGCCAAGGCGGGGCTAAATATGACCCCCCCAAGGCTATAATTTGGACGATCTTGGTAGAGTGGTACAGGCCTACTAGATTATGTTACATGCAAAATTTGGTGGCCGTAGGCCTTATGGCTAGGAGCAAGAAGATTTTAAAGTTTTCACAGTATAGGACCATGTAAAAATTATGACCCCCCCCGGGCGGGACTAATTTTGACCCCAGGGCTATAATTTGAAGAAACCTGGTAGAGGTCTTTTAGATGAAGCTACATGTCAAATCTGGTAGCCCTAGGCCTTATGGATAGGAATAAGAAGATTTTTAAGGTTTTCATCCTATAAGCTTATGTAAAATTTGTGACCCCCAAGGACGGGGTCAATTTTGACCCCAGGGCTAAAATTTGAAGGATCTTGGAAGAGATCTATTAGATGAAGCTATATGCTAAATTTGGTAGCCCTGGGCCTAATGGTTATGATCAAGAAGATTTCTTTTAAGTTTTCACTATATAAGCCCGTGCAAAAACTTGTGAACCCCGGGGCAGAGCCAATTTTGATCCCAGGGCTATAAAGTGAAGAAACTTGGTAAGGTCCATTAAATGAAGCTACATGCCAAATGTGGCATCCCTAGGCCTATATAAGACCATGTAAAACTTATGACCCCCCCCCCCCTCGGGCGGCAATAATTTTGACCCCAGGGCTATAATTTGAAGACACTTGGTAGAGGTCCATTAGATGAAGCTACATGCCAAATTTGGAAGCCCTAGGCCTTATGGATGAGAATGAGAAAATTCTTAAAGTTTTCATTTATAAGCCTATGTAAAATTTGTGACCCCAAGGACGGGGTCAATTTTGACCCCCAGGCTAAAATTTGAAGAATCTTGGTAAAGGTCTATTAGATGAAGCTACATTCAAAATTTAGTAGCCTTAGGCTCAATGGTTAGAAACAAGTGATATGAACAAGAAGATTTTTTTAAGTTTTCATGTAAGTCCATGTAAAACATGTACCCTCGGGGCAGAGCCAGTTTTGACCCAAGGGCTCCATTAGCTAACGCTACATGCCAAATTTGGTAGCCATAGGCCTAATGGTTAGGAACAAGAAGTTTTCACTATATAAGCACATGTAAAACTTGTGAACCCCGGGGCAGAGCCAATTTTGACCCCAGGGCTATAAATTGAAGAACTTGGTGGAGGTCCATTAACTGAAGCTACATGCCAAATTTGGTAGCCCTAGGTCTCATGGTTTTGGACAAGAAGATTTTCAGAGAGTTTCAATATTTTTCAGTTTTGTTGCCATGGCAACCAGCGTTTTTATAGGAATCATATTCTTTCAAAACATTTTGAAGAAGACCATGGCAGGATCATTTCTGTGAAATTTGGTCAAAATTGGATCAGTAGTTTCAGAGAAGAAGATGTTTGAAATAAAAGTTAACGCACGGACGCACGGACGCACGGTCGCACAGACGGAATTCGCCAAAACTATACCCCCTCGCCTTCAGCGGGGAATAATAATTTAATCATAATCTTGTTATACATAATATTTTCCATGCGACAAAATTTTAGACCCCCACCATGCATTTGCAGACAATAATTAATACGTGGAATAAAGCATAGAACTTTCTTTTTGGAGTGTAGAAAACATTGAGGGTAAAGAAGAAAATGCTCGTTTCCAGCATTTTCACGTTTTCTTTTTTCTTTTTTTTTTTTCAAAGAAAGTAAAGCTCGCTTTTTGATTAACTTCCACTATGTGTGTCTGCTAATGCTTTTGACTTGTCGAGTCTTAAATAATATCGTCTTGAAAAGAATAAATAATTTGATACAAAAGATATCTACCGGTACTACATTAAACACAAATGAACATGTACACACACTCAAAGAAAGTTACACAATTTGACTCCGATCAAGAAATTCTTTCACCAAATCATTCCCAGAATAATTTGGATATTCTAATAACGTGTTTCTTAACAGATTCGAATCTACGTCCGTATAATTTCGCACACACGTCAATATTTCGAACAGCTGACCAAGGCGCACTTGGGGTGATACTGTCGTCGTTTCCCTTTTGATCACGTACATCAAACACGTGACCAGTTTATTTTGAATCGTCTGAACTTTCTCCGGTTCTGTCAGTTTGCATCGATCTAAAAAAAAAAACAAACGAATATTACGCAGGTTGTTTTAACTCTTAACCAGCTACATATGTTAAATGAAACATTCAAGCCGATAGTCACAAGAGGACCAAGATAGCCGTGTATCGCTCCACTGGATACTAAGTACAAACCATACATACCAAACATTAAAATTTAGGCCAAATGATTTCAACCAAGATGAGTTACAGAAGCCTATGTGGAAGTTGTGAACTCACCATTCTACACTAGAAACATCAATACATTCTGATTAACGTTTTTATTTGAGCCATGCTCTTGCAAAAGGGGGTTTAATTCACCTCCGTGATGCATTATACCTGGCAAGACACCACATGGATCCATAAAATATGTTTTGTCTAAAACCGGATTGAATCGTCAGGTAGAATTGTCCTTGGAAAGTCAGAAGAAAATTTACCAAAGCTGACATCGGTCGATACTTTTTGCGGATGCATTAAACACCTGTTTTACAAATCATGGCTCATTCATTCAATTAATTCTGTTTTTCTAACAATAAGATTTTCAAAGATTTCGTAGCTGAATTTTTCCCCACAAATTATTATGCTTTGTTCCAGGATGAAAAATTATACAAATTTTGCTTTACATTGAGTATCAGAGAAGCATAAGTACAACCTAAATATGGCAATAAATCGAAAATCCTGAAACCTCAACATTCTCTTCCCGGAACAATAAAAATCATGCTGAAACAAAATACTGATCAGGGGAGATATATAGTTAAGCGATGCTCTGCAAAAAGGGGGCTTAATGCATCTCCGTAATGCACTATACGAAGCAAGTCATCAAACACTTATGGATCCATAATGGCCACTTGTTTCAACAACCGACTAAATCATGAGGTAGACTCGTCCTTGGACATACAGAAAATTGACCAATGGCGAAAAGTTTCGGCCCAGGTCAGCCTGCGCGGCCTGGGTCGATACATTTCGCAGATGCATTAAGCCTCCTTTTCACAGAGCATGACTCATTATATATAAGCGATTAAATTCTAGACTTGCTTCCCTTCGACCATCATAAAACCTACTAATGGCTTGTTATCAAGAGAAAACCGGTGAATGTAACTGCTTTTAATATTACTTCTCCAGCTACTACTACCACTAAAACGACAACAGCAACTACTACTTCCAACACTACTACTACTTCTACTACATGCCACCAAATAAAACAAGCATCAGCAGTGATGATACTTCAACCTTTCATGTGAAAGTAATGGCTATGACTATCACTTCTACTATTACTACTACGTAGAACTACTGATAACACCAACAACAACAACGAGAAACTAGAACTGTCACTAAGCGGACAAACATCCCCACCAGCACCTTGTTACTGAAGCAGCGCAATCAGAGAACGGAAATGTTTTTCAAACTAAGTTCACCTGTGACCTCGACTTTTGACCCATGAGACCCAAAAACAATAGGGCACCTACTTGGATTATGAGCAACACTTATATAAAGGTTCGGAATAATAGGTCAAACAGCTATTGAGTTAAAGCACGGAAACGATTTTCAAGGTTAACCTGTGACCTTGACCTTTGACCCATGTGACCAAAAACATCACGGTAGCTTCTCGGGTCATGAGCAATACTTGTATATAGTTTCAGGGTCCTAGGTCAAACAGCTGTTGAGTTAGAGCACGGAAACAATTTTCAAACAACGTTCACCCGTGACCTTGACCTTTGAACACAAACAATGGGGCACCTCCTTGAATCATAAACAACATTTGTATAAAGTTTCAGAGCCCTTGATTAAAGGACTTTTGAGTAAGAGCACGGAAACGAAAACAAGACAGACGGACGGACGGACATACGGGCAGACAGACAGACTTCGTAGGTGGGGGTTTAAATAGAGGATATTTGTTTTTTTGGTGAAAGATCGAAATTTATTTCATCGATTGAACATCATCGGTAAAAATAGTGACGCAGCCACGAGTGAAAATATTACCGATGATGTTCACAAGATGAAATAAATTTCAATCTATCACCGAGAAAAAAAAAAATTCTAATTATTTCATGTTTCTGACCCCTATTTTGTTGGAACTTTCATCAAAATCCAGGACATTTGTTTTCGGTAATTTCCCGTAACGTAACCCCTCACATAGCAACGCATTACAATATTACGCAACGCGCGAGAAATATAGCGTAAATTACGTCATATTTCCTCCATTTGAATGTACCTAGGTAACCAGTGCGCGGGAACTACTGTTTCCGCCTTCAATTGAAGAGTTAGAAAATATAAAATCGGTATTTTCACTGGTCATAACCATGAAATATCAAACCATTACACACCATTATTTCTCGATAAACTACCGGAAAGCATTAAATAATGATGATTATAATGGTTACCGGTTAACCCTTTACTGCACAATTCCAAGATTTAACGACCCTGAAAAAAAAAAGGCTTTTGAAAACATTGTTTGAAAAGGAGATGTTAGTAAGCAGCATTTTCTCCCTTTTCCACAATGTTTTCTACATACTCAAGGACAAATACTATCAATTGAAAAAAATTGAACTGTCGTCTTTAAATTACCTCAATATGGACAAGTCTAAAATTTTGCCGTGTGGTGAAGGGTTAAAGTACATGTACATCTTCTGACTGCTACAACTACTGCTACTATTACTATTGCCATTATTACTTCTACTACCACTTCATCTACTGCTACTGACATCATCATGATCATCATCACCTTGATCAATGTCACCATAATAACCATCATCATCAGCATAATCACCAACATCAGCAGCAGCAGCAGCAGCAGCAGCAGCAGCAGCAGCAGCAGCAGCAGCAGCAGCAACAACAACAACAACAACAACAACAACAACAACAACAACAACAACAACAACAACAACAACAACAACAACAACAACAACAACAACAACAACAACAACAACAACAACAACAACAACAACAACAACAACAACAACAACAACAACAACAACAACAACAACAACAACAACAACAACAAGTGGTTTTAAAGATTACCGGTAAAAGTAATTGTAATGCCTCGAAGAAGCGCCCCTTCTTCTTCCTTGATGTTTGCTTGCTCTATTTTCTTGCAGAGCTTGAAAAACTCGTCCATAAACCGCGGCGATACAACCGTTCCTAGTAGCTGAAGTGGGAGCGTGTAATTATTTTCGGCGTGCACCACCTTGTCACGTGTGTTCACCATTGGGACACCGCCCACCATTCCACACTCCGTCCTCGACACTGAAAATGTTCAAATGAACCATGCTCTGGGAAAAAGGGGGCTTACTGCGTCAGCGAAAAGTATCGACTCAGGTCAGCCTGCGCAGTCCGCGCAGGCTGACCTGGGCCGAAACTTTTTGCTATTGGTCAATTTTCTGTATATCCAAGGACAGGTCTACCTCATGAATAAGTCGGTTGTTAAAAATTGCAGCCATTATGAATCCAGAAATATATGATGACTTGCTTGGTATCATGGAGTATGGAGATGCATTAACCCCCTTTTGCCAGAGCATGGCTCAAATGTATTTAGCCCTTTACGAAACAACCCCTTGATTTGTCGACCCTGAAGAAGAAAGCTTCGGGAAACATTTAGGGAAAACATTTGGATATTGCATAACAGAGAAGGAAACATATTGAATGACAGAACAACTGTATGCCAGTATTGGCGGGTTGAATAAGAGTCTGGTTCTAAGCAGGGATCGCACATGATTTTCCTACAGTGTTTTCTATCATATCAAAGACAAACTCGATCATGTTTTCTGCATGTCCAAGGACCAGTGTACCTTATGATAGAGTCGATTATTAGACAAAAATGGATTTTATGGGTCCCTTATTGTGTAGTGACTTGCTTGGTATCATGGATCACGGAGATGCATTAAGCCCCCTTTTGCCACAGCATGGCTCATATATATGTACATGTAAGACCCCTGTTGTTAGGCTACCGCAGAGGTGATAATTAAATGTAGCAACATTTGATTCCTGTAACCATGTTATATTAAACCAACGGTATCCAATGACAACATTACGTCATTCAAAAGTGATAATTAAAAATTCATGTAACATTTTTACCAGATGAAAATAAGCAGACTTATAAAAATTGAAAGAATGTTTGCTGGCGACAATTTAAATGTGCCTAAAATATTGAGATTTGCCTTGAAAAGCGTAGTACACATTGCAGGGAATGGACAAATACTGCTTTCCAACATCTTTTTCCCTTTTTTCTTTAAAAATCTTTTCAAAAGCTTTCTTCTTTAGGGTCATATAACACTGGATAATGTGGTAACGATTTAATTAAATCTTTCAGCACTAAATACAAGAGCCATGCTTTGAAAAAAGGGGACTTAATGCATCTCCTTGATGCATTGTACCCAGCAAAACACCATAAATTCCATAGCGATCCACAGAGATCCATAAAATCCACTTTGTCGAACACTTTGTCGAACAGCCGACGGAACTATGAGGTACACTGGTCCTTTGACATGCAGAAAATTGACCAATAACAAAAGGTTTCGACCCAGGTCAGCCTGCGCGGACTGCGCAGGCTGACCTGGGTCGATACTTTTTGCAGATGCATTAAACCCCCTTTTCATAGTGCATTGCCCACTTATGAATTCAAACTTTTTCGGCGGCAGCAGATACAATCAGGCAGATCTTTGTCTTGACTTAGGTAGACAAGCTGACAGTATAGATTCAGATGAGACTATACCTTTAGTGCAGTCTGATCTTGATCTATACCGTCAGTAAAAGCCCCTGTGTTTGCTTATGATGCAGAAATGATAATATTTTGTGTGCCACGGCATGTAAGTCAGACTCCTTATTCTTTCTATTATCATTTTGGTTTCCAGAGTAGTAAAACGTGTAGTATTCAAACAGAGACAATCCAAGTAACAGGTTTTATGGCTAAAACCAAAAAAAAAAATAGAAAGAAAGAAAAGACGACGAAATGGGAAAAAAAGAAAGAAAGGGAGAAAAGAAATACAGACAGAATGAGAGAAATACAGACAGAATGAAAGAAAGAAAGAATAGTAACAATTGCTTTTTCAGTGAAAGTCGAAAAAGGTGTATAATTGCATCAAAATATATTTTGGCGGTTACTATCCTTTCTGGTAAGGGTGTCTTCAAAAATTAACAACACTTCAAGTTTGAAGTAAATATTTCCAGTACTGACAGAAATGTCACAAAAAAAAGTGTTTTAACCTTTACAGCGCCTTTCACGACTATTGTTGCCTTTGCGGACAGTGTAGGTAGAAGATCAGACTGCACATTAATCTGCGCTCTAAAGGTTAACTTGAAGTATAGGGTCTGTGATACATACAATATATAGAGCTACAGTGAAAAATCAAAGCGTTGAAAGCACTGGTGTGGCATTTTTTTCCAGGCAACCATTGTGTGGAATTAATAATTAAACAAAAACACAACAGAAATATTATATAAATATTTGCTTGTAAGTCAACCTACTTATCAAATCGATACCTTTCTCAGAAAGCAGTTGTAAATAATATTAACTCTTATCCCGTTTATCATGACCAAGGATGTCTTTTGTGGCCAGTGAAGGTAAAAAAAAACTGCATATCTGTGTAATCTTATCTTTATCTGCACTGTTTGCTTATAACCAACAACCCTGTAACTAGGAATGAACTGGTCAAAAAGTAGGAATGAAAAGACAGCAGAATTTATTTAGCTGCATAGGAGTTAAAAACCAATTATTGCCTTTCAGACAGTCACCACTATACATGTACATTTTATTTCTATTTCTCCTTCCTTGGCCTCTGTAAGGCAGTCAGTAGCAACTCAGACTTGTAATCCATGGAGCCCCAGCTTGCACTGGTTTGAACACTGGCTCTGTCAATTCCTTTTGACAACTGATGAAAGTCGGTGCAACCAAATTCAATCTTCTCTCACCACTGGACTTATAAAACTACGTGAGGTAGCAGTTGGTCGCTTCGGAAGGATGTTGCGTACTGGTGAGGAATTGTTAGGAAAACATTGGTAGGTGTACTGACTGCCGCAAAATACTGAAATGTTGTTGAGAATGGCATTTAACCCCTATTCCTAAATGTGTATATATCAAGATAACTTCAAGGCTATGAGCGGGTAGAGCTATTTTCAACGAAAAAAGAAGTATTTCCACGATCGATGACCAAATTCAGTTTATCTTAATACGCCATTTTCAATTATATAACTGAGTGTTACCGAAACACTCATTTGTCCGAGAAAAATTGAGCTTAATTGGGTTCACCTCCTTCAGTTTTGCACAAACTTTGAAACATGATTTTCAAAATGCGGTATTGAAATGCCACAAAATGTAACAGCACGATTGGTTATATGCTTACTGGAGATACACATGTAGTGGTCAGATACTTCCCTTGGTATCTTTCAAACGGTGGATAGGTTCTAATTAGGGCATTACCTAGTTATTATTCTAAATTAGCTTGTTTGGTTTACCTTTGATTAGTGCAGTTTGGTAATCATTATACAGTTCCTTGAATCTAGGTACAATCTAGTAAAACGTTCAACCCAATTCCCCCTACACCCCCTACCCTAAAAAGAAAAAAAAAAAAAACATCATAATCGATGCTAGGTTTTTTGTTGCAATAGTTTTACATCTTACTTACATGTACAGCTGCTAAAATAAAGGTTTCAATATTCATAAAAAATTCTTCAGATTTTTAATTCTAAATTGTAAAACTAACTATCGGACTGGCTGAGACCTTCTATCGTAGTCATGTGGTTAGACTTGATATTCAGGCTTAAGAATTTTCTCCGAAAAAGAACACCCAATTGTTTCTCCGTCCTTTCAGCGCTTTGATTTACCTTTGATGAGAGCGGCTTGGTCGTCCATGCATAGATCCTTGAATCCGGGAACACACTTCGCAAATTTGACGATCTCGACTATCTTGCATTCGAAAAATCGAATAAGGTGCTCCAGTAACACAACTTTTCGGGCATCCTCTTCGGAAACATTTCCATCCGGATTGTGCTCCTTTTTACTCTCCTGGAAGGAAGGAATAAACTGAAATCGTGTTTTTGTTGCTTAGATAAACTTTTCATTGATATCAAGGAAAAACCGCACTTGTTTATAAATAAGTATTTCTTATGATTATAAATAAGTCCTCCCACAAATGCCGACTTTATCGCGTAAACAAGAAGTGTATTTTTTCAACGTTACATGGCTATATTTCCCTTACTGATAGATTTTTTTCCAAATCTATAGGGTTCAAGCTATTGATGAGATAAAAAAACTGCGCAAGTTTTACGAAAACCAAAACACAAATGCTGACTTTATCGCGTAAACAAGAAAAAGAGTAATGGGCGGACAGACAGATTGGCGTTCAGACAGAAGAGCTAAAAACCTAACGGATGCTAGCATTTTCTCTTTTTCCCATGTTTCCATCCTTTCGCAGAAAATCTTCGTCAGATGCATCCCTAGAGCTATGTTCAATATGTTGTCTTTCAAATGCAGAGTTATGTGGGAAAGCAGCCAGTGGCTTGGAAAGAATATTGTGCGGAGTACTGGTAAAAGAAACTCCAGAACAGCACTGATAGGTGCACTGGCCGCAGCGATATAACTGAAATAATGTTGAAAATGGCGTTAAACACCATACAATCAATCAATGAATGAATGAATCAATCAAATGCATTCTTTATAGCGAAATCTAAAATCTTGAAGTCTGGCAAGAATTTAAATAAAGTAAAACCTAACTGAGACAAAAAAAATATCCGAGGAAGCTTTATAAAATTTACCACCATAATCAATCTCCAGATCATGATGTCTATACTATTTTTGTCCATCATGAACTAGGTTAGGGGGTCAGGATATTTCTGTCCGTAAAGAAGTGGTGATCTTTCTTGGGCATGATGAACTATTTTAGCTACTCTAACCTTTTCTTTAATGGTGAAAACTCAGACTTGTCCAAAAAAAAAAAAAAAAAACATTTGCAGACCCCAAATGAAATGTGGCACACTTGATGAGATTTATATCGGAATGGGTACAAAACATTGTTGGAAAAGAAGAAAATGCTAGTTACCAGCATTTTTTCTCTTCCTACACAATATTTCAAGCTCCTTCTTTATCAGGGTTGTGAAAAGAAAACAAGGGACAGTTTTGAAAAAGGTTTTCTTGGAAGGGTGAGGGGGTGGGGGCCTCGCTTTCAATTAACTATGTACCAAACAACAAAATTTTGAAATGGACCAAATTGAAAGCATTTGCAGACGACAAAATAATTGTAGTTCAACTGATGATTTCTGTTGTTGATGGGGTAGAAAACATTGTGGGAAAAGGAGAAAATGCTGGTTACCAGCATTTTCTCCTTTTCCCACAATGTTTTCAAAAGACTTCTTCTTCAAGGTCGCTAAAACTCGGGATTGTGTGGTAAAGAGTTAAAACAAAACAAAACAAAACAAAACAAAAATACACCATGGCATAAATTAAGCTCGAAGGGACTGTGTGACTGACTAAACAGTCCTTGCCCATTAACCAGGACAACCAAACCAACAGACAATGAAATATTAAACATTTTGCTGATGTCAGTAATTTGTATTTTGTCAGTAACTTGTCAAAATACAGGCAGATTGCATACAGGAAAGGGTTGTGACAGACTGACAGACTGAATAATTGAACTTACGTTTATTTATCGTCCCACAGGTTGCCCATATGAGCAACGCCCCCCCCCCCCCCCCCATAGTTTTGTTACGGGCGATAGTGCAAGATACAGGACGACGAAACCCGTCCTAAGTTAAGCCTGGTTCTTTAACGTGCTCGGTGTATAGCACCGTCACACGGTACCTCGGTTTAACTCTCATTCGAAAGACTATTAGTAATTTTAGATAACCAGCCGTGGAGCTCAAACCCACAACCTCAAATGACCCAAGATTTGATGTTTACAAGTCCTACGCTATACCACTTGAGCTATGCGGGCAGGTCACGTGTGACAGACTGCATTGCAGTACAAACTGATAAAGCTTAGGCTGAATCTAGATCAAGTAGACTATTGTTTCCCGTAATATTGTCGATATGAAATTTTGTTGAATTTTCCAATTCAGCGACCATGAATTTGTTGATTTTCCGTTTCCAAATGGTATTTTTGGGAGGTAAAAAATTAATCAGATCTTATTACCGAAGTGCATGAAAAAGAAAACAAAAAAGACACTTAACCCTTTACCACACAATCCCGGGTTTTCACGACCCTGAGAAAGAAGCCTTTTGAAAACTTTGTTGGGAAAGGAGAAAATGCTGGTAACCAGCATTTTCTCCTTTTCCCACAATGTTTTCTACCCTACCCAGAACAAATTTCAGTGTTAGAGTCACATTTATTTTGTCGTCTGCACATGCTTTCAATTTGGACGAGTCTAAAAATTTGTCGTTTGTTAAAGAGTTAATAGGACGGGAGTCGATCGTTGAGAAGTACACAGGTATCATACCGAGTGCGAAGGGTGTCGAGCTAATCGAAAATCCCCGGAGCCCGTATTCATAAAAATTCTTAAGTTAAGTATGACTAAACTTTAGGTATCATGCCTTACCAGGTATAATACTTAAGTTGGAATTCACAAACCTACCTAAGTATGATAACTAGCTAAGTATAATGCGTAAATTTAGGCATAATGTATAACTTTCCCGGCCGGTCGTTATTAGGGTATTATATATGATTTCAAACACAACCATGTAAGTTTTTGTGGTTTTGAGTAGAGCCAACACACAGAACAGTGACAAGTTCACTGTCTAGACGAGTATTAGACCTCCACAGTCCGAGCACTGAAGGGAAGTTTCCATTAGCAATAGCGAAAAGGAAACCCTCGGTAGGTCACGGTTCCTCTATATTTTGGGGTCAAGCTCATTTCCCACAGCATCAATTATTTGCAGCATCGTTTCACGATCGATCCTATATACTTTTGTAATAATTCTAATTCATTGTATCTATCCGAAGGATTCATGCGATAGCGAAAAACTATTTCTCTACCAATAGCACGCCGTCTTACGAACTCCCCTTGCACCGCTAGCATTAACCCTTATCCTGCTAAATAAGCCGGTGGTAAAAACCCGAATGTTGCTATTTCAAAGTTTTTTTAGGGGAAACATATCTCTTTATCGGACAGTGTAGATCCAACATCAGACTGCACATTCTGTGATCTTGATCTACACTGTCCGCAAAATGTCCCTAAGTCGGGCTCAGCAGCCTAAAGGTTAATGCAGCCATACTGCTCAAATAGTTGTTCGAGAATGCCTGTGAATGACCAACTGTCATAGGTACGACTGCCCAAAAGGTGTCTCAAATAGAAGTGCCAGTTTTAGCAATACACATTAGGTAAGTATTATAATGAATTCCACTTAGGTATTATTCTTGAGTTAGGTAGCAACACAGGTATCATGTTTTAACTTAAGTATGTTTATGAATACGAGCCCAGGGCTATAAATTTAAGAATCTCGGTAGAGGTACATTAGATGAAGCTACATGCCAAATTTGGTAGTACTAGGCCTTATAGACAAGACTTTCAAAGATTTTCAAATAGTTTCAGTTTTGTTGCCATGGCAACCAGAGTTTATAAAAAAATCAAATTCTTTCAGGAAATTCTGAAAAGGATCATGGCAAGATCATTTCTGTGAAGTTTGGTCGAACTTGGATCAGTAGTTTCAGAGAGGAAGATGTCACAAGTTTTACATGGGCTTATCTACATGTACATGTAGTTATAACTTTCAAAATCTTCTCATTCCTAACCATAAAGTCTAGGGCCTCCAAATTTTGCATGTAACATAATCTAGTATGCCTCAACCAGCATTGTCCAAATTATTGCCATGGGGTGAAATTTAGCCCCGCCCTGGTAGTCACAATTTTTACATTTGCGGGCGGGCAGGCAGGCAGACAAGGAGAACATTTTGAAAAATGTTTTCTCTTTTTCACACAGTGTTTTCATAACGGGACAGTTCGGGAAAAAGTCACACGTATTTCTCTTCCAACGGTTTCAAACGCGTTCCTCTCTTAAGTAGTAAAAACATGCCCGCCCGGGTAGTTCAGTGGTTAGCGTATCTGATTCGTGACCTGGCGGTTGTGAGTTCGATACTCGGTTGAGGCAAACTTTCTTTCCGGCGACCTTTAGCATCTCACCTCTGATTCATGTGGGAAAAGAAAGTAGTCAGTGACTTGGAAAGAAAGTTGTGTCAGTACTGGTGTGAGAAAGCCAGGAAACATATGCGTAGGTGCACTGACCGCCGTGATATGACTTAACCTGTTAAAATGGCGATAAACTCTCATTCAATCAAAGTAAAAATACGTGATTGTTTGATTAACCCTTATCCTGCTAAATAACTAAAATGAAACTTTCAAACCGATAGTATAAACCCCATTTTTCGTCTTTCAAAGGTATTTTTGCAGGGAAGATATCTCCATATCGGACAATGTAGATCCAAGATCAGACTGCACGTTCTGTGCAGTCTGATCTTGACCTACGCTGTCCGCAAAAGGTCCGTGAGTCACGCTTAGCAGCTTACGGGTCAAAACGTTAGTGGTCTTACAAACAGAACAAAACAAATATGAAGTAGCGTAGAGTACCATATAGGACGCAAGTTTTCGTTGGTATTCCTCTGGATTAATGGACGGAACTACATTTTTAAAGTTCTTTTGAGCACGAAGAAGTGTTGCCAAGATGGACTCGATTTCCATGTCATCTGCAATACAAATTGTTAATAACTTTATTAGTTAAGTGTTTATTGCCGTTTTATACACGATTTTCAAGGGGCTAAAACTCGTGTAGGCCTATGTGCTTTTCTGGTATTTCCAATATATTGAGCATTGATTTCTTCCAGACTACTGTCTCTTTTCCCACATAACTATCGTGGAAACAATGTTGAGCGGTTAGAGAGGAATTAATTCTGTAGCTATGGCTTTCATTATTCCTCTAAGGGAATTTTTTCTGTCAGGGCTGGGACTTGAACAAGTGACATCTGGGTTTCAAGCTCTCTATTTTGCAAACTAGGCTACCGGGATGCAAGAACGAAAGTATTACAGTAAATGGTATTTTTTTATCGAACGATCCCGTTTTAACGCCACTCAGTTGCCAGCATTTTCTGCCTTTCTCAAGCATGTTTTCAAAAAGACTTTTTTTCTACGAGTCGTAAAAACGCAGGGTTGTTTGATAAAGAATTTAGCACGAGCCATGCTCTGTGAAAAGGGGATTAAGGCATCTGCAAAATGTATCGACCCAGGTCAGCCTGCGCAACCCGCGCAGGCTGACCTCGGTCGAAACATTTTGCTATTAGACAATTTTCTGCAAGTTAAAGGACTGTTAACCTTATAAATCATTTGGTTGCTAGATAAAATGAATTTCACGAATTTATAATTATGTGATGACTAGCTTGGTATAATACATCACGGAGACGCGTTAACCCCCCCCCCCCTCCCCCTTTTGCCGGCTCATATAGTGTGGCACTATTAAGCTAAGACAAATTATACTTCGGTAAAATCCAACCCATTTACGTGAAGACCCGTTTTATGTGGTTTCACCAGGGTCAGAAAGGAAATTGGAGCAGTAGAAATAGTAAACCAGTCAGTCCGTAAAACGAGCGTTGCCGAAGTATGGTTGACGGAGAATCCCGATGTCTCAGTAAAACTCTTTTCCAAACGGCAAAGTAAAGGTCTTGCCTAAATTGAAAGCATTTGCAGACGACAAATCAACTGTAACTAAAACCATGAAATTTTCCTTTCAGATTGTTGTAGATTGTTCAGTGAGTAGGAAACATTGTGGAAAAAGGTGAAAAATACTGGATACCAGCATGTTCTCCTTTTCTCACGATGTTTTCAAAAGCCTTCTCCGTGACAGCCGCTAAAAGTCGGATAAAGAATTAAATCTTTTAAACACAATTCCCATCTATAATAATAATGATATGATGATGATGATGATTATTATTATTATTATAATAAACCGAATGCAAACACAAACATACAGCAAGGATAATCATTTGGGTTAAAATATGGCGGCATAGAACGGCATTCGCTTACCAGATGATATTCGCGAATATTTCCGTGAAAACGATGGTAAAAGATGGTAGTTCTTTGACACCATGTTAAACAAATTCATCACTTCAATAAAAATTGTTTACAGAGCAACTCTCTCTACTTTCTGTCCTAGTTTACCTATTTCTCCAATATCAACGATATCCCTCTTCTCCTCCACGTCTTGGCTAACATCGTCTTTTTCTAATACTGGGTGTTCTATGAGATCTGTTTGGTAAACGAAAACAACAACAACCATGATACAGATATAGTCTTTTTAGAGTAAAAGTAAGTTTTTACAGTTGCAATATAAAAACTGTCTTTTCTTAACCTCTTACCTCATGACAAAATCTTAGACTTGTCTTTATTGAAAGCAGTAGCAGATGGCAAATTCAACATGGCTCAAGCCAGGGAATACGTTTAACAATTTAATTCATCTTTTACACGAGATGTTTATGTTTCCAAAAATAGACACAAAATGGCTGCCAAACACAATAACTTTCGTTAGTTTTTTTTTTCTTTGAGATTTCCATGTTATAAACGACTTCTACTAGCGCTTTAAGCAGTGCAACGTTTAATAATTCGTCTTTAATCAAGTGTGTCACTAAATATAAATCTCAGTTTGCTACAATACAGGTTAACTCTTTACCAAATGACAAAATTTTAGACTAGTCCAAACTGAAAGCATGAGCAGACGACAATTTAAACAAGGGTCAAATAATGAAATTTGTCTTTGATAAGGTAGAAAACGTTGTGGGAAAAGGGAAAAAATGCTGGTTACCAGCATTTTCCCCTTTTTCCACAATGTTTTCAAAAGGCTTTTTTCTCATGGTCGTTAAAAGTCGGGATTGTGTGGTAAAGATCTAAACCGACGAAACTGAAAGTCCATACAGCGCTGTATGTTTTCTCCCGAAGATTCACGATGGACCTGAGACGGTACGGTAAACAATAAACGTCCAAATATGAAAAGAACACCGTAAACTTCTCATTATTGGCACTAGTGAACGGGATACTGACAAGGAAATCTGCACGGTTGTAACATGTGTTATTCAAGAGCAGCAATAGATCTACATTTAATAGGACAGATGGCAATATAGACGACAAACAAGAGGGCCATGATGGCCCTGTATCGCTCCACTGGCTTATAAATATAAACCACGAAGAAAAGTCTTCACTATATAAGCCCTTATAAAACTTTGACCTCATGGCTACAGTCTGACTAAATGGGGAATATTGTATTAGAAGAATAACATGCCAAATGTGGGAGTTCTTGGCCTTATGGCTGGTAACAAGATGGTTTCTGAACTTTTCACTCCATAAACCCATGTAAAACTTGTGATCCCTGGTACAGGGCCAAACTTGATCCTAGAGCGGTAACTTGGGCCCTCTTTGTAACTGTCCACTAAATAATGCTATAATTATATGCAAAATTTGGTAGCCTAAGCCTTATGGCTATGTACACCAAGATTTAAAAGTTTTCCCTATGTAAGCCTATGTAAATCTTGTGAACCCCCCCCCTCCAAGTATGAGGCCAAATTGACCCCAGGACTATACTTTGGACACTTTTGGTAGACTCCAACTAGATCAAGCTAAATGCCAAATTTGGTAGCTCTAGGCCTTATGGTTTCAGACAAGAAGATATTTAAAGTTTTCTCTATATAAGCCTATGTATAAAACTTGTGACCCCTGGGGAAGAGCCAATTTTGACCCCAGGGCTATAATTTCAAGAAACATGATAGAGGTCTACTACATAAAGCTACATGCCAAATTTGGTAGCCCTATGCCTTATGGTTTCAGACAAGAAGATTTTTAAAGTTTTCTCTATATAAGCCTATGTAAAACTTGTGACCCCTGGGGAAGAGCCAATTTTGACCCCAGGGCTATAATTTCATGAAACATGATAGAGGTCTACTACATAAAGCTACATGCAAAATTTGGTAGCCCTATGCCTTATGGTTTCAGACAAGAAGATTTTTAAAGTTTTCTCTATATAAGCCTATGTAAAACTTGTGACCCCTGGGGCAGAGCCAATTTTGACCCCAGGGCTATAATTTGAAGGAACTTGATAGAGGTCTACTACATAAAGCTACATGCCAAATTTGGTAGCCCTATGCCTTATGGTTTCAGACAAGAAGATTTTTAAAGATTTCCAATATTTTTCAGTTTTGTTGCCATGGCAACCAGAGTTTTTGAAGGAATCAAATTCTTTCAAGAAATTCTGAAGAGGACCATGTCAGGATCATTTCTGTGAAGTTTCGTGAAAATCGGATGGGTAGTTTCAGAGAAGAAGATGTTTGAAATAAAAGTTAACGCACGGACGGACGGACGGACGGACGGACGCACGACGCACGACACCGGGCCATGACATAAGCCCGCTGGCCTTCGGCCAGTGGAGCTAAAAACTCTTGGAAACATGAGCACCGCATGCGGGTGCCAGCGCTCGTTTGCAGTTACCTTTCCCTGTTGTATAGGTTCTCCTTTTGATAGTTAAGTCTTTACCAGACGACAAAATTTTGTTCTCAACCAAATTATTGAAAGCATTTGCAAAACAACAGATTAAAAGTAGCTCAACTAATGATTTCTGTCTTTGATTGGGTAGAAAACATTGTGAGAAAAGGAGAAAATGCTGGTTGCCAGCATTTTCTCCTTTTCCCACAATGTTTTCAAAAGGCTTTTTCTCCAGGGTCGTTAAAACTCGTCATTGTGTGGTAAAGGGTTCACAACTAGTCCAAGTCTGAAGCAAACACTTTCAGTAATGACTGAAATATCATAGAATGTTGAAGTTTTCAAAATTTCAAATTTCAAAAAAAGGGCATAACAATGTCAAATACTTTAATTGTTACCTGCCCCTGTTGTATTGGTTCACTTTTTAATAGTTAATAATTTGTCCGAGTTTGAAGTTAAAATCTTCAGCAATGACGGGGATGTTATAAAATGTTGAAGTTTTTGAACGATGACGACGCAGACGACGAAGCAGACGATGCCAGGGCTATGCCTGTACCTCGACGTTTTCTTCGAGAACAGCCGGGCTAAAAAACGATGCAAATTTTTGGAACTTCTACTTCTACAACAATCTGAAAGCATTCTGTGAGCATATCGACGAAAACCAAAACAACAGTTTTGAAATTATTGTGGAATGATATTGTTGTGATTTAAACCAAATTATGGTCATATTGTATGACTAATTTGGTATAAAACAATCGTTACAAACAACGATATGAACCATGCTCTGCGAAAAGGTAGTTCAGCCTTGTGGCGCAGTCCGCGCAGGCTGACCTAAACATAAACGTTTTACTGTTGGACAATTTTGTGCATGACAAAGGACCAGTCAGCTTAATGATTCCGTCATTTGATAGAAAAAATGGATTTTATGGCTCCATAATGTGATGACTTGCTTGGTATAATGCGTCACCTAGATACATTAAACCTTCTTTTGTCATATCATTTCAGGTTAATTTCGGAACTATTGTTTTGTTTGGACCAGTATGTAAACAGATTGCCATAAGCATTGTTGTATACCAGTAGACCATCAGGTTGAGGGGTACATTTTGAGAGGAATATGTAAAGTAACTGTTGACTTACACTCTGAATTGTTGTCTACAGATGATAAACTATCATACAATGGACGGTGTTCACTGATTGTCGACTTGGTATGATGAACGTCAAATGACTGTGTTGAGCAGGTTGGGAATTCTCCATGATGGGACGAAAAATGAACATTGGAATGTGTATTTGTCTCCAGATAACGTTTAGGGTAACTTCCCTCTCTACTTTGAGGGGATGCCATATTGGACTGCATGTTACTGTTCCCGCTGGTTTGCACAGTTATTGCTTCAAAAGGATTCGTTAACTTATCCACTTCACTTTTATTGGAAAGTGCATCTTTTGTATCGTTTGAAAAGCGATATCCATCTACAGAACTCATGTTGTCTTCCGTCTGTGCCTTGTCTATAAATCTTTGATACTCTTTTTCCAATCCCGCTGACCTTCTTATAGCATCATCAATAGCATTGTGTTTCAAAGCGATTTGATGAGTTTCATCAAATTCACTTTGGACATTATCTATGCTTTCATAATTATCATATGGACTACTTAATGATGTCTGATTGTCCGCAGTCACTGTGAGTTTGCAAGTCTTATCGAAGTTTGGATCTCTTTCCATTTTCTGACCTAAGGAACCGTTTGTAACATACTCATCTAAAGAAATAGTGCCTTGTAGTGCTATACTATCGCTCTGAGAATGATTAATGTCTATTTCACCTACACTGGACAAAGATGCTAATTCCCCAGTGGCATTGCTCATTCGACAGTTACCTTGTGATGACACAGATGTATCGGTTCGCCTGTCTCCCATATTCTGGGCGTCACAGAATGCAGAATGCGAAGTCTGAACCTCGGATGTTGTCTCATTACTTCTACAGTCGTTTTGTTTGATGTTCGGTACATTGTCTGTGATTTCTGTCACGTGGTCATCTTGAGCATCGTCCTCGCTAAAACTGTCATCAGACAAACCCCAATCAGATATGTCTAACAAAGGTTTTGCTCGCAATTTACGCAGTCGCCGCGAGTTGTGTTTCACGACAGGGCTGCCAGGCTCGTTAATGTCCATTAACTGAGATATGATTTTATGTCGTCGCACATATGGCGAGTGAGTTGGATATGTTCGCTTGGAGAGGCGAATCCTTTCTGATACTCTCTGATGATGAATTGAAACTGCATCCCTGTGGCTGGAAGGCAAAGACAGACCCGAACCTTTTCTAATTGCTTCCGTATGGGGTTGTGTACGTTGTGCGGATAAATGTGCGTCTTCTCGAAGAATACGGTCGATCAGTCCGTCAAATATGTCCCAGAAGCAGGATTGGGGTCCTTCGCTGCCAGCTGAAGACGGTCTCGGCTTCGGGTCTTCCATTATGGCTTCATCATTGAACACACTTTTTTCTTGGAAAAAAAAAGAGACTTTTTTTCAATATTTGTTATCGTCAGTGCTGTTTAACGCTTTTTCCAACATTATTTCAGTTATATCACGGCGGCCAGTCCATCTTTCCATGCTTTCCTAAAATGCAAATGCTTTCGATGAAGGCAAGTCCAAAATTCTGTCGCCACTCGTCTGGTAAAAAGTTTAAAGATACATCCTTACAGCCAGAGAGTGAAAAACGCTGCTAAAATTTGATAGACTGTAGAATGGTCCAGAATTTAGTCAGCTGTGTAAATATGAATAAATCGCCAATATAAATGTTGCAAGGAAAAAAATATGTATCTCAGAAATCTTCGATTTAAAACCGAAAACGTAACAAGTGATTTTTTACGGCCTACAGAAAATGAAATGCGTTTTCGATCGGATGTAATCTATGCAACCTTGCAAACGTCAGGGGCAACATTTGGCATGAAGATACAAGAACTATTATAGTTTGATAACATAAAGATGAAATGGGTGAAAAAAAAGGGGGGGGGGTGAAAACGAGTAGAGATGTATCTTTAAGGTCGACTGAAGGACTAAAAAAAAATATCAAAGTGACTTAGATCTACATGTAAATCTATTTGTGCGACTTTGCCAACTAGCTCTAGCTTGCTCTATGCGTTTTTTTTTTTTTTATACATGCATAATAGTTCAAATACATGTACACAATTATACATGTATATGAACCATGCTCTGCGAAAAGTATCGACTCCGCGCAGGCTGACCTGAGCCGAAAGTTTTCGTTATATTGGTCAATTTTTGTATGTCAAAGGACCAGTCTACCTCATGATTTAGTCGGCTGTTAGACAAAACGGGCTTTGTGGATCCATGATCATGACTTGCTTGGTATCATGCATCACGGAGGTGTGTTAAGCCCCCTATTGCCAAAGCATGGTTCACATATGAATACATGTACATCCATACGAAAAAATACAGATCCCCCCCCACACACACACCACTTTGCATATCTTTCAACTCTTTACCCCACGACACCGAGTTTTAACGACCCTGGTGAACTGTGATTTTGAAAACAATCTGGAAAAAGGAGAAAAAAAAAAACCTGGTGACCAGCATTTCTCCTTTTCCCACGATGTTTTCTACATTTAAAAAATAGAAGAGCTAGATCTAATGATCTGGGCTACATTTAATTGTTCGTTTGTGAGTGCTTGTAATCAGGGATCGTATATTACATCGTATTATACGATCCCTGATTTAATATAGGCAAGACTAAAATTTGTCGTTAGACAACGGGTTAATGTCTTAATTCTACTGCCATTTTTATTTGCAAAAGGTAGGTATTGCACAGTGTAGATTCAGATCCAACATCAAAATGAAGTTTCTGAGCAGTCCGCTCTTTATATAGATACTGCATTTAAAACTTTCTGTGGAGCTGAGTGTAACATATGTGTTACACTTCCACACACACAAAAACAAAAAGAAGTGGTACGCCTAATTTAGAAGTCATTAACGGAGGGTGTAGATCTAGATCAGACAAATAGGCAGTCTGATCTTGATCTATACCATTCGCTATCTAATCTAAAAGCAATGTTTTTTTTAAGTTGCAGTAGAAAAAAAACCTTTAAGATCTGGGAAGAAAGTCGAACTTCATTAGATCTAGCTGGCAGCGAAAAAAAAAACTTTATTCAAAGCAGCTTGCAAGGTCTATCTACAAGAGAAAAGTAACAAGAAAGGATAGATAAAAATTTCAAAGTTTTAAACTTACCGTCAATTAATGCAACAAATATCCCTTACTCCTCGTCAAAAATCATTCTCCTTTATCCTTTGATCATTGGAAGGCTGTAAAATCGGTTACAGACACGTCTGGCTGGTCATGCATATTTATTGCAAGTCGTTGCAGGTGATAAATTAGGACAAAGGTTGGGTCTATTTTTAGACACAGACGAAAACATTTGTGTAAACACGAGTGACATCGGAAGTCGATAAGAGAGGAGATCTAAGTTTTTCGACCGAGTACATGAAATCGACAGAAAATTAAAACCGTGTTCGTACTTCAAATATACGTGAAATGAATAAAGGGACTGTGGACAAACAGCTAATATTGTTTGACCGATGTTTGACCCCGGTGTCGCGAAACGGGATTAAAAGAGCTGGAGACTACAGTACTGGATTGGACTTGCTAAATACACAAATAAAATCATAAAAAGTAAGTGGGCATATGAAACTGTATCATGTGATTCGAATCGTAACAGCTATAGCTATGTAACAGACGACAAAATTTTAGACTCGGCCACATTTAAAACATTTGTAGACGACAAACTAAATAATAGGTTTTTGAAAATGTAGTTCCAACTCCTTTTTTTCATAGGGGAAGGGGAAGGAGGAAATGAAAGTAGATCTACCACCATTTTTTATACATTTTCCCACACTATTTTCTGGTATTTCATTCATTGAGGTTGAGTAAAGACGAGCTAATTGGTACAGGGTAGTTTCAGAGCTGGGACAATAACGTAATTTACACCCTTACGTAATTATATCATGTTGATAAAATCTAACACTTCACCACGCGACAAAATTTTAGACTTGTCCAAGTAGATCTAGAAAGCAGTTGCAGATGACAAAATGAATGTAGTTCAAATGACGATTTTGTCTTTGATAGAGTAGAAAACATTGTGGGAAAAGGAGAAAATGCTGGTTACCAGCATTTTCTCCTTTTTCCCACAATGTTTCCAAAAGGGTCTTTTTCAGGGTCGTTAAATAAATAAAAAAAAAAAAGAAGGTCTATTAAAGTGACTGAATTGTGTTGCCATTTGAGATCTAATATAAATAGATCTACTGGTTTTTAAGATCAGAACTAAAAAAGTCATTGTAATCTACATAGATCTAGACTAGGGTATGGACAAAAAGCTGGATAGATGTGTAGCCTATGACAGTTTAAACGAAGTTCTTAACCCATATCCTGCGAGTCTATACAAGTTAAATAAAACCTTCAAGCAGATCGTGAAAACCCGAATAATGTTATTTCAAACTTATTAAAAAAAAAAATTTCCTTAATAAGACAGTACATGTTGTGTTTAGTCAAATCTTGATCTACACTGTCCGCAAAAGGTCAGCGAGTCGCGCTTAGCAACTTAAGGGTTGAAACAGGTTTAAAAATGTTATTTTTAGACATCTACATCATACATGTACATGTGACTAAAGCGTCATGTAACATTTACACCCAAACTGTTGCAAGTCGAACCATAATCATTAACCCTTTCCCAAACAAGCCCTGGTTTTCACGTGTCTGCAGTACAAGTCTTTTGAAAACACTGTGGGAAAAGGAGAAATTGCTCGTAACGAGCAATTTCTCCTTTTCCCTCATTGTTTTCTACGCTTTTTGACAACTTTATGCCATTTTCATCAAATTTAAAATTGTCGTCTGCAAACTCTGAATTTGGACCAGTCCAAAATTTGTCATTTGGGAAAGGGTTAATCAGCTCCGCCGTGGTTTTAGACAGACCTCGGATGATCCATAGTGTAAACACAATATCTCTGTATTCCTACCAAGTATTACAGGATACAGTATGGGGAGATACACAAACAGAATGTAAAGTACATGTATATCTACATGTAATTAACTTTGAAATGAAAAGGAATAAAAAAAAAATAAATAGCGTCCTTTTCAGAGCGTTCACTCTAGAATGGTGCTCTGTCGAAGAATAAGCATGGGGGGGGGGGGGGGTGGAAATCGAGAAACAGTGGCAACAAGGCAACAATGGAAATATATAAACAGGGGGTGATAAGTAGCCAGACTGAGACTTCCAGCAAAGGCATTTCAAAACAAGGGGAGAAGGGTGGGAACTGGGAAATATTGTAGTCTAAAGAATGATAGATGGAACATTGGCAGATAGGAAGACCTGGGTGGGGGAGGGAAAATAAACAGAAACGAAAGTGACAACGTTAGGTATAATCGCAGACACATTATGCTTGTACGTTGGGATACAGCAAAATAGATAAACGTACACATGCTAAAAAAAGTAAAAGGGAAAGAAAAGGAGACAAAAATAAAAATGCATAAGTGTAAACCCCAAAATTAGGCTGCTAAGCGCGACTCAAGGACCTTTTGCGGACAATGTAGATTAAGATCAAACTGCACAGAACGTGATATTTTTCTGAACTGCACGAGATATTTTTCCCCTAATATTGAATTAACATTATTTGGGTTTTTACTGGCAGATTGAAAGTTTCATTTAACTCACTTAGCTGGTAAAGGGTTTTTACATACATAAATACGGTAACATTATCGCAAACGAAGAAGTAGCTCTCACCGAATAACTTCTCTATCCACCACAGAGCTAACAAAAGTCCTCCACTATACGACTGGGAAAGGTTGTCTGCAGGAAGGAACGAACGAAACAAATAGTTATACATGCAGAACCGAGAAGACACTGTTATAAATGGAGAATTTGCAAGCCGCATTAAAGTCCTCCCTTGCCAAAGTGCCTTCAAAAACTGGCCCATGAATTCCGTATGTTGTTTTTTTTTTTTCAATGTTAGTAAAGTATTCGATAAAGTCTGGCATAAAGGGCTTTTGTTTAAGTTACACCACGCTGGGGTACAAGGTTGACATATAGAGTGGTTTACCAATTATCTTTCAAATAGATATCAAAGGGTTGTCCTTAATGGAAGCTACTTTGATTTATGTATTTTAAAAGCAGGTGTCCCTCAGGGGTCTATATTAGGTCCATTATTATTTCTAGTTTATATTAACGGCATAGTCGCTAACTTGGAGATAAATATAAACCTCTTTGCAATACTAGAAATTGATAACCCTGATTCATGTAGGGCTAAACTGCAGTCTGATATAAATAATTTTAAATTCATCCCTCTAAAATCTGAATCGTTAGTTATTACATGCAAAAATAACAAAAATACCAAACGTCCAAAGTCACAAGCATTTAGGCATATTCATATCTGACGAAGGCACATCATGGGATTGCCAAATCAAAAATTAATTGGATAAGGCTTGGAGTAGGATGAATATCATGCGCAGTCTTAAACGTCGTTTAGATAGGAAATCGCTTCAAACTACATATTTTTCCTTTATTCGCCCCCTGAAGACTGTCAGTTTTATTACGGGGTTAGTGCAAGATACAGGACGAAACCCAGCCTAAGTCACGCCTGGTTCTTTAACATGCTCGGTGTATAGTACCGTCACAAGGGACCTCGGTTTAACGTCTCATCCGAAACTATCAGTATTTTTAGATGGCCAACCGTGGGTCTCGAACCCACAACTCAAGTCACTACAAGTCACTGGATCCCATTCAAGCTTTATATTCAAATACTACAACACGTTGAAATAGTTTATTGTAATTTGCATATAATAAAGCTAAATACATTTTCAGATACATGTTGAAAGAAAAATGGAAAACGGTCCGCAAGCTACACAAACAACAGCGAATTCAGTTGTGACAACACAGCCTGCTGAAAATGGATTCGCTAACAGTTTTGTTCAAACTAAGCAACCCATATCTAATCCGGACATTATATCCCAGCCTGTTGACAACGGATGCATCGATCCAGGGGAGGTATGGCTCAGTAACGGGATTCATGCCGACCCCAGGAAAACCAACGGTCATCCGAACAAAAAAGAAAATAAACAGAAGAATGAGAAAAAGAACAAGTATACAGTGGATTCTATAGTTTCCAGTCACAAACATAAAAAACGAAGTATATACTCGGATTATAATCCTGACCCCATTCTAGATGATTCCGGGTGTGATCTACTTGGACTGCTTTGTTGTGTCTCGTGTTGTTCATGTGACTGTGACGCCGGGGATGGCTGTTGTGGTGACGGTTGCGATATAGACTTGAACTGTTGTGATTAGACCGCGGTGTTCTCTTGTGCCCAGTATTCATAAACTCTTTACCAAACGACAAAATTTTAGATTTATCCAAATTGAAAGCATTTGCAGACGATAAAATCAATGTTACTGAAAAATTTAAATTTGTTTTGGGAACGATAGAAAACATTGTTGGAAAAGGAGAAAATGCTGGTTACCAGCATTATCTCCTTTTCCCACAATGTTTTCAAAAAGACTTTTTCTTGAGGGTCGTTAAAACTCAGAATTGTGTGGTAAAGGGCTAAATAATGCGCGGTTTTCAGAGGTAGGTTGGTAATCATTAATTTGTTTTTTTTTTCCTACAATTCTTCCCAAACTTTCATTCTCAGGATCATTTAACACGTTTATCAAGCAGGGTCGTTTGATAACAGACAAATCCTGTCATTCAAACCTAGATTTAATTTGACGCTTGCAAATGCTTTCAATTCGAAAGAATCTGAAATTTTATCATTCGGAAAAGAGGTAGCCCTTTACCACACGATCCCGCTTAACGACCCGAGGAAGAAGGCTTTTGAAAGTACTTTAGGAAAAGGAGAACATTCTGATAACCAGCATTTTCTCCTTTTACCTACGTTGCTTTCTATCGTGTGAAATAGGAATTTCATGGTGGGAACAACAGTCAGGTTTTCGCTTGCAGATGCTTTCATTTTGGACAAGGCAGTAATTTTGTCCTTCCATTTATGTCAATTTTTGTGGTTGATGGCGAAAAACTCTGTAGTTTAAGTCAATATAATATTCTGATTCTGATTCTGGTAAAGACGTAATGTCTTTTGAATGCCAGCCAGACCACAATCTGTTGATTGCTGTAAATAAGGCTAGAGGGGTAAACTATCTCCAAGAGAATGACCAATCAAATTGATGAATGAGCCATGCTCTGTGAAAAGGGGGCTTAATGCATAGGCCAAAAAGTACCTGCTTAGGCTGACATGGGCCAAAATTTTTGCTATCTCAAGATTTTCTACATGTCAAAAGATCAGTTTACCCTTATGGTTTAGTCAGTTATTACACATAATGGATTTTAGGGGATCAGTAATGATGTGATGACGACTGCTTGGTACCATGCATCACGGAGATGCTTTAACTCTTTCGGCGCCAAATAAATCAACTCGACCTCTTTGGACGGCTGTTAATACAACCCATTGAGACTCAGAAGTTTTTTTTATCATATAGGCTTGACTAAACAAGCGGATGGTATAGATCAAAGATCAGACTGCACGTTCTGTGCAGTCTGATCTTGATCTATGCCATCCGCAAAAGTCCCTGTTTTCGCCTATGGCGCTGAAAGGGTTAACTCTTTACCAGACAACAAAATTGTAGCCTTGTCCAAATTGAAAGCACTTGCAGACGACAAATAAATGTGACTCAAAAAGTGAAATTTGATTTGGGAAAGGTAGAAAACATTGTGGGAAAAGGAGAAAATGCTGGTTACCAGCATTTTATCCTTTTTCCCACATTGTTTTCAAAAGGCTTCTTGTTCAAGGTCGTTAAAGCCCTTGATTGTGTGGTAAAGAGTTAAGTCCCTTTCACATCGCATGGCTCATTTGTGTAGAAATTGCTGACTTTTTACCTAATAGCCCTATATTATCAGCTGGTTTTTCATTATTAACCCTTATCCTGCTATATAAATGAAGAAAAACTTTAAAACTGATAGTAAAAACCACAATTTTGCTTTTTCAAAGGTTTATTTTTGGAAAAGATACCTCCTTATCGGACAGTGTAGATCAAAGATCAGAATGCACCTTCTGTGCAGTCTGATCTTGATCCACACTGTCCACAAAGGTCCTTGAGTCGCGCTTAGCAGCGTAAGGGTTAACTTTATGCTGGACAACAAAATCCTAAACTTGTCCAAAGTGAAAGCAGTGACAGACGACAAATGAAATATTGTTCAAATGATAAAATTCGTCAAGGAAAGGGCATGAAACGTTGTGATAAAAAGAGAAAAATGCTGGTTACTAGGATTTTCTCCAATTTCCACCTTTTTCTTTTCAAAGCTGTTGTAAAGACGCGGGATTGTGTGGTAAAGGTACAACACAGATCAATTTTTAAAGGAAATGTTATTCATGACCCAGAGATCGTCATGAGTACTGGCTTTAGGAGCTGATTGCAGGGGAGTGCAAATGGGCAAGGGACTGCCCAGTCCCACCTAGCAAATGTGAAGTTAAGGAGATACGTGAATGATTGAGCTGTTACCCTGATATATCCTAAATAATGTTGAAAGCAGTGGTAAACATCTTGCAAATTTTTCAGAGGGTTTGGTAAAAAACAAGGTGCCAGAAATGTTTTTGTATTCAAACTTCTTTGTTAAATACCTGTAAATGTGGCCGTTAATTTCATGATAGTGATAGATGTTTGTTACTTGATAAATTGATACATTTCAGCCACGCTCTGTGAAAAAGGGAGTTAATGCATCTCCGTGAAGCATGATACCAAGAAAGAGATTACAGTATTATACATCCCTAAAATCCGTTTTGTATAACAACCTACTGAATCATGAGGTACGCTAGTCCTTTGACATGCAGAAAATAATTGATCGAAAGCAAAAAGTTTCAGCCCAGGTCAGCGTGCGCGAACAGCGCAGGCTGACCTGGGTTGATACTTTTTGCAGATGCATAAAGCCCCGTTTCCACAGAGTATGGCTCATTTTTTCTTTTTTTTTTTTTCAAGTAGAAATGCATTCCTTCCTCAAGACAAAGAAAACATTTTTCATGGGTCGATATATCGGTATGTAAATGAGCCATGGTCTGGAAAAAGGGAGTTTACTGAATCTCTGTAATGCATTATACCAAGCAAGTCGTCATTTAACCCTTTCCCAAACGACAAATTTTGGACTGGTCTAAATTGAAAGAGTTTGCAGACGACAATTTTAAATTTGATGAAAATGGCAGACAGTTCTCAAAAAGGGTAGAAAACACTGTGGGAAAAGGAGAAATTGCTCGTTACGAGCAATTTCTCCTTTTCCCACAGTGTTTTCAAAAGACTTGTACTGCAGACACGTGAAAACCAGGGCTTGTTTGGGAAAGGGTTAACTATGGATCCATAAAATTCGTTTTGTCTAAAAACTGACTGAATCATGAGGTAGAATGGTCTTAGGCTATGCAGAAAATAGACAAATAGCAAACAGTTTCAACCCATGTCAGCCTGCGCGGAATGCGCAGGCTGACATGGGTCGAAACTGTTTGCAGATGCATTAAATCCCATTTCCACAGAGCATGGCTCAAATATATGTATATGATTATTAAGTAAAGCGACAAACTTTACATTTATTTGCGAATGAATATTCAGTAGAAATAAGCCGGTGAAAAAAGAAGTTTTTTACTTCTGTTTTGTAGTTCTAGATTTTCTGTTTAGAAAGGTACATGTACATCCGTGCTCAGTGCTTATTAGCTCGGCTTTTTCCGAAGAAATGTCGAGGTATTGTCATAGCCCTGGTATTGTCGATGTCGTCATCATTGTCTGTATTATCGTGCAAAAACTTTGATATTTTATTATGTCTCTGTCATTACTAAAGATACAGTACCTACGTCGAAGTTGGACTAGTTGTTAAGTATGAAAAGTGGAACCCGTACTACAGGAGTAGGTAACCATCAACATATTTTTGACACTGTTATGCGCCTTTTCCGACGTAGAATTTTCAAAAATTGACATTTTATAACATCTTTGTCATTACTAAAGATGTTTACACCAAACTTGGACTAGTTATTGAGTATCAAAATGGGAACCCATACAACCGGGGCATGTAACCAGCAATGTATATTTGACACAGTTACGCCCCTTTTTTCGACGTAAAATTTTCACTAAAGCAAGTGCAGCTGAGCGTTGGCACCCGCATGCGGTGCTTTAGTTTTAATATCGACCCTGACACAAAAGTACTTGAGATCATGTATGCAAATGTCTTATATTAGGTACGCATAATCTTATGTTTTATCTTTCTTTCACAAGTTATAACTTGTACACTATACAATTTTGATGTTTCTATGTATGTTACTTTTTTAGAGGCCTATTTGTTAAAATGTTCATTTGTTGTATTTTTTTCATTTAAATATTTTTTTAATCGGATTTTGTAGACATGAAAATTCATACTTTCTGCAACCAAATCTCTGAAAAGTTTTATAAGAAGACAAAGTTATCTCTGAATTTTTTTTTACGGAGATAAAGTTATTCTAAGCATTAATACATTTTGCCAAAACTCTTTAACCCTTGACTAAACAGTCCCAAGTTTTGACGTCCTTCAGAATAAAGGCTTTTGAAGACATTGTTAGAAAAGGAGAAAATGTTTCTTAGATTGCACCATGTTTTTCTGTCAATTCAAAAGCATGTCCCATCATTTGAGCCACAGTTAATTTGTAGTCTGCGATTTTTTTCAATTCGGGTAAGTTTAATTCAGTTTTGTCGTTTGGCAAAGTGTTAGCTAGCAATCCGGTGTATGTATCTATTCTGAAGGAAAATGACTTTTACCACATTTTCTCTCACTTCCAGTTGAATTTTGTCACTTTCGAGCTTAGCGTCTGCGAATATTTTTAACCCTTCACCACACAATCCTGACTTTTAATGACCCGAAAAGCGAAGGCCCTTTGAAAACATTCTATCAAAGACAGAAATCATCATGTTAGCAACATTTAATTTGTCGTCTGCAAATACTTTCAGTTTGGTCCAGTCCAAATTTCGTCGTTTCGTAGAATGTCAGTTTTGACAAGCCTTGAATTTTGTCAACTGGTAGTGAGTTAATCATACGAGTTGCGCTCTGGCAAAGGGGGCTTAATGCATCTCCGTGATGGATGATACCAAGCAAGTCGTCACGTTATTAAGGATCCATAAAATCCATTTTGTCGAACAACTGTCTAAATCATGAGGTAGAATGGTCCCTTGACATACAAAAAAATTGACCAATAGCGAAAAGTTTCGACTCAAGTCAGCCTGCGCTGACTGCGCAGGCTGACTTGAGTGGATACTTTTCACAGATGAATTAAGCCCCCTTTTCACAGAGCATGTCTTATATATATATATATAGAGAGAGAGAGAGAGAGAGAATATTTGTTTATTTCGGTGAAAGATCGAAATTTATTTCATCGAGTGAACATCATCGGTAATATTTTCACTCGTGGCGCAAAAAAACAAATATTCTCTTTATTTCATGCTTCTAACGCCTTTTTTTTGTCGAGACTTCCATAAAATCATGAAATCGGGTCATGAAATTCTCACTGATCGTACCCGTGTAATATCGAAAAATATTTTCACCGCTATTTCTCGATATCCTACCGGAAAGCATGAAATAAATATATATATATATAATCTCAATTCATTTGATTGGTCGGCTGTAATGGATCACGGAGATGCATTAAGCCTCCTTTTTGTCAGAGTGTGGCTCATATGTCTACATCTTTAATAAACTTGCACATTACTTTTTTATTCGAGTCTCAAATACCAAGAAGTAGGACAAAAGCCAGCATATACAGCTGCCTCCCAAAAAAGAGTGGTTCCAGGTATGCGTTCGAAGAGTATAAAGGGAGATCACTCAAGTGGAGTGTAATTGTTATTTTGTTTTTTCATGTGATCCACTGGGTTTTTCGTGGGAGTGTCCTTGGGCATGACATTTCAGAGCCCTAGCCTGGTACTAGTGTAACCCAGGAAATACATGAATTTGTGAGCTGTCATCGTGATATGACCGAAAAAATGATGAAAGCGGCGTAAAACAACATTCCATCAATTCAATCAGTTGTTTTTTCATGTGATATCTTTTTTGAAATCCAAACCATGTTTTCATGTATTACGCGGATGTGTTATGTTACATATGATGTTTAATTGCCTTTGTTTACTTTCATGATCAATATAAATTTAGCGCGGCTCTGGCAAAAGGGGGCTTAATGCATCTCCGCGATGCATTACGCCAAACAAGTCTTCATATAATTTTGGATCTATAAAATCCATTTTGTCTAACACGTGACTGAACCATGAGGTAGAATGGTCCTGTGACATGCAGAAAATTGACCAATAAAAAAATATTTCGACCCATGTCAGTCTGCGCGGACTGCAAAGACTGACGTGTGTCAATACTTATTGCAGATGCATTAAACCCCCTTTTCACAGAGCATGGCTCAATATAATTATTCATCATTCGAATGTAAAATGCAGGGTATTTTTATTCGCCTTTGCGGACAATGTACATTCGGGATAAGGGGACGCGTGTTATGAGCAGTTACAATACAAGTGCTGTTACACTTGTTATAAGATTATCAATGGGCTTCTGTTATCGTAAGCATGTTGGACATACAATCGATTGTATGGTGCATCTGTAGAACAAAGTTAAGTTTCAAACTATCTATTTTACACCGATTGTGAACTTTCAAACAGATAGTAAAAACCCAGTATTGCTTTTTCCAAAAGAATATTTTGGGAAAAGACATGTCCTTACCGGACAGTGTACATCCAGGATCAGACTGCACGTTCTTTGCAGTCTGATCTTGATCTACACTGTCCGCAAAAGGTCCTTGAGTGCCGCCTAGTAGCCTAAGAGTTAACCAGTACCCACGCCGCGATTTTGGTAAATCCAAAGGTTGACACCACGCATCACGGGATTCAAACCCAGAACCTTTGGTGTAAGAGGCCGGCACTCTACCACTACATCGTATGCGATTTTGGATGAAAGATCTTAAGTTATTTAATTTACGTATATGGTCAAATTTTCTTCACTGTACGGCCGTTCATAGAACGCACACAGGCCCATTATTCACCAACCATTCTGATCAAAGAACTTTTCATTTCATAGAGTTTCTATATTAGGACAACTGCCTGCGTTTTGTTTTTCGTCCTGTCTTTGTCCAAAGTAAAATCAATATTCATTAGATATATTTATATTTGCATAAATTAGTATATGGATCACGAAATATTAATGTGTTAATGTGTATACATGTAATATGTAAGTTAATGAGGGGGAGGGGACGGGGTTCCTTTTCACAAAATGTCATAAAATTCGCAGTTTTGTATGGATATATTTTTATATGTGAATGTACACGTTCCATGTGATTTGATGTAAAAATAAATTATATACTGCCAGGATTTATAATTGTTACATCATTTTTCAAGAATACATGTATATTACCATAAAACCTTTTTGCCTAGAGGACTTTTTTTCAACCCCTAGGGCGCTAAGCGCGACTTAGTGACCTTTTGCGGACATTGTAGATCAAGGTCAGACTACACAGAACCTGCAGTCTGATCTTGAATCTACACTGTCCGATAGGAGTTATCTTTCCCAAGAGCATAAATCTGGAATAACAAAACTTGGGTTTTTACTATTGTCTTGAATGTTTCATATCACTTATTTAGCTGGATAAGGGTTAAAAAGATAAACGGAGAAGGAGCAATATTTTTGTAACAAGCCATTGCCAAGCAGTTATTGGTTCTTTTTCCACAATGTCTCTAAGTTCTTTCAGATAAGACATTGTCTTCACCCTGTAATTCTTTCAGCCCCAAACATTTGATTCACCTTTACCACACAGTGCCGAATTTTAACGACCCCGAGAAAGAACGCTTTTGAAAACATTGTGGAAAAAGGAGAAAATGCTGGTAACCAGCATTTTCTCTTTTATCCACGTTTTTACCCTTCCAAAAAACAAATTTCGATTATTAAGTCACATATATTTTGTCGTCTGCAAATGCTTTCAATTTTGACATATCTAAAATTTTGTCACTTTGTATAGGTTTCAGTCGATGTCTTTCGACGTCTGAAAATCTGAGCCATTGAAACTCAGGTGGATTTTCAAAATTAGCGAGGACAAAATCACAATAAATGTAGATCTAAAATCAGGATGCATTTTTCACGTCTTGCAGAAAACCATTTTTAACAACATAATGAACGGCATGTCATTTTTCTCGCAATGCATACACGTGCATTAATGACGTATTGTATTTTTTTTTCCAGACGACACAACTTTAGACTTGTGAAAATCGAAAGTGCTTGGCAACAACAATTTGCAGAGCTCCAGATAGTGGGAGTGATTATGATGTCAAAATTGAAAATATTAACCAGTCTTTACTAAACCCTATGTTATTGGTACTCATTAGAATCATCTCATCGAGACGATTCTAATGAGTACCCACAACATAGGGTTTGGAAGAGAAATAATGGGTTTAGAATACTATCACTCTCTTTTATCTGGAGGTCAGATTTAAATATGGCTTAAATGATGGAATTTATTTTTAAAGGTTAGCAAACAGTGTGGGAAAATGGAGCAAATTCTGGTAAGCAGTATTTGCACAGGTCGTTTAAACACGGAATTGTTTGGTAAAACCGTAAATCTTATTTCATCTTCATTATTCATATTTTACAACACTACAAGAAAGTCGCCTGTGCGAGCCCGATTGAGGAGTCGGTTGCGTACAGAACTTGAGACTAGGTGGTCGCCTGTTCGAATCCACAGCTCGACCTATTTTTTCCGATGACTGAGGATAGTCATTGCGACTGACCTCACACCGCTGATTATTGTTTCGATCATGATTATGTGGGAAAGCATCCAGTGACTTGGGAAGAATATTATGCAAAGTACTCGTAAAAGAAGTTTTAGAAAAGCATGGATAGGTGCACTATCACTGAGAAATTGTTGCAGTCGGCGTTTAGAACCACACAAACACTCAAAGTTGCCCTCTGCCAACTAGTTTTAGAAGGGTAATCAGTCAAATGGAAGTGTCCGCAATTTTGGATTGACAGCTGTTGGATTCATCATCCTCCAGACATTTAGGAGAAGTTATATGGAAGCACTGACATCGACTCGAGTCTCGATCTCTCGCTTTCGCCATTTCCTCCAGACTTAAATCTTGACCGGAACTAATGGCGTCCTCAGAGTCACTACCTCGCACACCGGTTGAGGACATGTGATATTTAATATGGCGACGATTGGAGGAGTTTTTGTTGCCTTTTCCGTCAGCGAAATATCGAGTTTTCGTGCGGTTTCCTGGGTTATCTTTCACATCTTGACCCAGACTGTTCCTTTTGGTGATGAATTCGTGGTGTTCAGAACAGGATTTTGTGTCGATCGGATGTATACAATGAGAAGATGTCCGATTACCATGGCCGTTTCTGTTCCCGGTACCGATTTCGGAGAATCTTACAGATGACCTTGGTAGCTTTGACGTCATTGTTGAGTTACCGTAGTAACTTGAGTAAGTTCGTGTAATGTGTTTGTTGGGAGAGGAATATCTACAAAATATTTTCAAAAATACACGGCGGAATTTAGTGCTCATGAACGAGTAAATGATGAAATTTACCGATGCGTTTAAAAGTATCAAGAAATTCACCACATTTCCAGCAATCCTTAATGAGTTTCGTTGCCATGATTGCAAAGATTCATCCCCAAGGTCAATGTATATATAATATCCAAGCAAAATCGCATTTGGCGTCTGACAAATTAGAAAAATAACAACAACTCCTATCAGCATTGCCGTGATTCGTTGTTGTTCATGATGGCGTCGTGACGTCTCACTTGGCGGTTGTGACGTTACACACGTCATCCGGCGCCGTATTTTCATTGCTTCCAGAACAGAACGAATCAGCAGACCGTTGAACGAGCCCAACAATACAAGTGGTAAAAAAGTGAAAAATATTATCAGAAAATAGTGGTAACCAATTCTGTAAAAGTTCGTATTTGCAAACTCTGTGTCAACTATCGTAACCACGGTTATGTTGTTTTTGATTATTTTCTCAGTTCTCCACTCCAGGAATTCCAAAGACGTGCAGGCACTAACAACTAATACAACAACAAGGGAGATAATTCTGGCACGTTTGGGGGTGCAGATTATTCTCCCTTTCATTGGATAACGGACAGCGATGAGTCGCTCGAATGAAAATGTCAAGGTTAGATAGACAGAAACGTTTGAACACATGTCTGCGAAAACTCGCCCTACCGGAAACCAGTACTTGAATAAATCCGAGTTTTTAATGGACTGATAATGGTTCCAACTGAGAGTAAAACTAAACACCAAATAAAGTAGGTCAAATATTGAAAGTGCAGCCAAATAACAGTTTGTTGATGATATCATTGAACGCTGAACGAGAACAGTTATACTCATTATATTTCCAAACACTCCAATGAAAGTTGTGATAGGCACTAAAACTTTCTGAACGACGAACCGGGTCATTTGTAGCTGAAAGTCCTTGTTTTGCGTGGCATCTATCAATTTCTCCGTCTGATTGGTAGAAATATCCGCGACGGCACTGTTGACGTCATCGTCAACTACTATGCCAAGGGCTGTAGAGATGTTGAGCTCCATTTTTAAATCTATTTTTTCAGTCCATTTTTCTCATACATGCGATTCTGGTATTCTTTTGGCTGAAAAAAGAAGAAAAGTTAATGGGTTGAGAGGCTGATAGATAGATAGATAGATAGATAGATAGACAGACAGACAGACAGACAGACAGACAGACAGACAGATAGATAGATAGATAGATAGATAGATAGACAGACAGACAGACAGACAGACAGACAGACAGATAGATAAATGGATAGATTTCTTATATTGTCAAAGAGTATATTTGAACCATGCTCTTGCAAAAGGAGGTTTAACGCATCTCAATAATGCATTATACCAAGCGAGTCATCGGATAATAATGGATCCATAAAATCCATTGTGTCTAACATCCAAATGAATCATGAGGTGGACTGGTCCTTTGACCTGCAGAAAACTGGCCAATAGCAACGAATTTCGGCCCAGGTCAGCCTTGACGGACTGCACGGGTCTAACATGAGTCGATACTTTTCGCAGACACATTACGCCCCCTTTTTACACAGCATGGCTCATATGCATTGATAGGTAAATCATTTCCCTTGAAAAATAGGTACTCCTCAAAAAATAAGACAAATACCAAACAGAAAATAACTAACGAAGACCTTTCCTTCTATAAGAGAAGATGCAAAGACAGGAAAAAGTGTTCCTTGTATTTACTTCCTTAGTTGACTATTTTCCTACCGACAAAATTTTACACCTGTCCAAATTGAAAGCATTTGCAGACGACAACTTATAGGTGGTTAAAATGACACCATTGTCCTTGATAGGGCAGAAAACATTGTGGAAACAGGAGAAAATGCTAGTTACCAGCATTTTCTCCTGTTACCACAGTGTTTTCGAAAGTCTTCTTTATCAGGGTCTTTTAACTCTGAATTGTATGGCAAAGGGTTTAACTGATTAATTTTTCTCTACCAGAATCCTCTCCATTCAATATATTTGAGCCATGCTCTGGCAAAAGGGGCTTAATGCATCTCCGTGATGCATTGTATCAATCAAGCCATCACGTAATTATGGATCCATTATAGCCACTTTTTTCAACAACCGACTAAATCACGGAGTAGACTGGTCCTTGGACATACAGAAAATTGACCAATAGCGAACTGCGCAGACTGACTTAGGCCGATACTTTTCGCAGACGCATTAAGCCCCCTTTTCACAGAGCTTGGCTCATATCAAATTCGCCACACATTATCGTTCAACTAGTTGGTAAATGAATCAAACTCTGTAATCATCTTTTAACACTCGGGCTTTACACCCGTCTAAAGTAATGAATCACAAATTGACAACTGAGCCAAGAAGAAATTAACCAATAGTTTCCACTGGTAATATTTTCGCGTCATTAAATTTTCGCGTTATGTTTTTTTTTCATGCACGCTTTCGCTAAGATTGATGTTCGCGATTCAGAGGTGGTAATTTCCTCTGCGGGTATGAAGTTGTCTTAAACTGCTTCTATGAAATGTGTATAAACTTGATATAAAAAGTAAAGCTATAGGTAATGAAAATGATTGGACAGGTGGAAACAAAGCAATGCTTTCCGCTGACCTGTAGTATTTTCGCGACGTGGAATTTTTGCGGTTTTCCCTACGCATTTTCGGGAAGAGTGATACTCGCGAGTTAGAAATATGTAATCACATGAAAAGAAAGGGTTACATATAGATAAAAATAAGATAAATAGAGATAACTTAAATGACATACGAGCGATTCTCACTCTTTTCAGCAACACCTTTTTTTTATGACTGAATTACTGGAAGAAAAAAGCCTCAGTCTTCTGACACAAACACTATAGAGCTGTTTTTGTCATTGCGATTATTGTTTTTGTTGTGTTTATATAAAAACACAAAATAAAGAAGAAATAAACTTTTTTTCTTTTAACCCTTTACCACACAATCCCGACTTTTAACGACCATGAAGAAAGTGCCTTTTGAAAACATTGTAGGAAAAGGAGAAAATGCTGGTAACCAGCATTTTCTCCTTTTCCCACAATGTTTTCTACCCTTCCCAAATCAAATATAACGTTCTGAGCAACAGTTCATTTGTCGTCTGCAAATGCTTTCAATTTGGACCAGTCTAAAATTTTGTTGTTTGGTAAAGAGTAACTCCTGACCAAACGACAAAATTTTAGACTAGTTCAAATTGAAAGCATTTGCAGACGACAAAATAAATGTGGCTGAAAAATTGAAATTTGTTTTGAGAAGGGTAGAAAACATTGTGGGAAAAGGAGAAAATGCTGGTTACCAGCATTTTCTCCTTTTCCTACAATGTTTTCAAAAGGCTTCATTCTAAGGGTCGTTGAATGTCGGGATTGTTTGGTAAAGGGTTAAAGTGGAAGCTCTAAGGAGGTTTTGTACCTTGCAAAATATCTGATTTTGAAAATCATCCGATGATATTTTTCCGTCTTTATACCAAAGCCGAACTTGGAGAAGTTTTAACAGAACCTGAGACATTAAAACATTTTTCAAGCCAATGATTTGCCCAATAAGCAGCAACTTTGACAGTTTCTTATAGCCCTTTTAGCAAACAACCGCTGGGGAAAAATGATACTTTGAAAACATTTACAATCCTTTCAAAGACAAGATCCATAATCTTAGCTACACTTAATATGTCTGCATTTTTTGTTTTTGTTTTTTAAATTGAGCAAGTCCGAAATTTTGTCTTCTGGGAAAAGGCTAAAATACGAGCGTTTATCTACAGCAGTTAGGGGTACCGTACTGCAAATCACAGGTACATTTCCGGTCGTTGTGGTTTTAATCTCCGGTCTCCAAAAATATCACTTCCGGATTGCGTGTTGCGCTAATCTCTCTCCGATTTATACATCAATCTTACCGTATGCACAAACAGTTATTGATAAACTTACAAGCTTTCCAGATTTCCTGACAGGAAAAATGAAAAAAAAAAAAAAGAGAGAGAAGGGAGTCTGTGAAGACAGCAAATTCAAAACCATTCGAATTGGCATACTTTCGAATACAAAGGTTCATTCGAAGAGTCCATTTAAAAAAAAAAAAAAATGAATAGATAGAAATAAAAAGTTAAAAATAGAAAATGAATATATTAAAATAATTAAATAAATAGAATCTAAAAGAATGGTAAAGTAGTACATGTACTTTTGATTACTCCTGCTGTTTCGTCTTCAAAAACAGGACCGTGGATAGACAGCATGCAATTGCCTAATTGTGACATGTACATACTTGTATTTATTTGTCGGGTGTGAAGAACTTTTCACCATTATTTCAGCCATATCGCAGCAGTCATGCTCCTTTCCATGCAATGCTGTATTCTCTTTTACATGTGACAACACTCTATCCAAGCTTCTGGCTACTTTCCAGCGGCAAGAGAGGAATGAATCCCGTCGCACTATCACCAGTCTTCGCAGAGAATTTTGCCGAGGTTGGATTTGTCCCCTGGAATACAAGCCTTATACGTTTCGAATGATCTGCCAGGGTTGGCTTGATAGGTGCACTGGCCACCGAGACATAATCGAAATAGTCTCGAGAAGGTGCTAAACACCAAAGGAACAAACTGTACGCAAGAAGGGAAACAACTTTGTTCGGCAGTGTCATCTCCCCATTTCCTGTGCTTCAAACGTTTAACCTTATCATTGCCGACTATAAAAACTCGACCTCTTTCAACGGCTGCAAATGAGCCATGCTCTGGCAAAAGGGGGTTTAATGCATTTCCGTATGCATTATACTATGCAAGTGCTCACATAGTTACCACAATCCATTTTGTCGAATAACCGACTGATTCCTGAGTTAGAATGGACCTTGGGTCATGAAGACAATTAATAAATAGCATGTTGACTCAGGCGATGACCGAGCAGGCTGACCTGAATCGATATTTCTTGCAGATGCCTTAAACTCCCTTTTTCACAGAGCACGGCTTATATAAACTTGACCTCTTTCAATAGCTGAAAGTACAATCCACTGAAAGTCAGAAATATTTGAGCCATGCTTTGGCAAAAGGGGGCTTAATGCATCTCCAAGATGCATGAGACCAATCAAGTCATCACAGTAGTAAAACATCCCTAACATCCGATTTGTGTAACAACCTACTGAATAATAAGGTAGACTGGTCCTTTGACATACAGAAAATTGACCTATAGCGAAAAGTTTCGGCCCAGGTCAGCCTGCGTGGACTCGCGCGGGCTGACCTGGGGCGATACTTTTTCACAGATACATTAAGCCCCTTTTCGCAGAGCATGGATCATTTTTATCTGTTATTCTTGAGTAACTTCTTCAAGCTTAACTCTTCAATACACGACAAAATATTAGACTGGTCCAAATTATTTTTTTTGCAGACGACATGTTAAATTCAGTTGAGATGATGGTAAATTGTCGGTGAAAGAGTAGAAAGCCTTGAGAAAATGCTGGTTACCAGCTACAGACTGAGCTACGGAGCTCGGCTGGAAGGGTTTGTAAATAGCAATTAAAGCTTTCAACCCTCTAGATCTAGCACGTGGCAGAATTTAAGACCAGTTTAAATCCAAAGCACTTGTGTACGAAAAATAAAACGTCGCTCAGATAAAAAAAAAATGTATGTGAAAGTCTAAAAAGAAAGAAAACATTGTGGAAAAAGGAGAAAATGCTGGTTAACAGCATTTTCTCCTTTTCCCACAATTTTTCCAGAGACATTTTTCCACAGGGTCGCTAAAACACAACATTATTATTATTTATTTATTTATTTATTTATTTTTTTTGTTTTCGGATATGCTACTTCAAAAAAAAAAAAGACGAAAATTAAAGCGCAGGTTTCAAAGAAAATTGGAATAAACGTCAAATAAACAACAATTTAGTTCGAACAGAAAACGACATGCTTCATAATACTGTGTCCGCCCCTAATTTTTTATTGAGAAAATTTCCGAAGAATGCGCTGTAAGCTTTATTTATTATATTCCTACTAATTTTCCGGCTGCAATTTATGCATCGCACGCGGATAAAATCAGCCGAGACGAAATAAATCGGTATGTACTATCTTCACAGTGTCAAGAAGTGCAGTCGATAGCCTACAGGACTTGAAACAAGGTGATCGAATCCTCATCTCGGTCAGTTTCTTTCCGAGGATTGATAATAGTCATTGTGACAGGATTCATACCTCTCTCATCACTCATCATTGTTTCGACTACGGTTCATGTTGGAAAGCCGCCAGTGGCTTAGGAAGAATATTGTTCGAAGTACTGGTAAGAGGAACTCTACGAAAGCATAGATAGGTGCTTTGGCCGCCACTGAAATAATCTCAGCCCTTGAGCTGCTAATCGCGACTCACTGACCTTTTGCGGACAGTGTAGATTAATATCAGACTGCACAGAACGTGCAGTCTGATCTTTGATCTACACTGTCCGATACGGTGTTTTCTTTCCAGTAAAGTCAACTTTGAAACTGCAATGTTTGGGCTTTTAGTATTAAGTAAGAAATTTGCGTCCCATTTATTCAGCAGCTTAAGTGTTAACAACAGCGTTAAATACCATACAATCAATCAATCACACTGTCAAATACGATCCTACAATATGATATGATAAACGTAACCCGTGCAGGGACTGCTCTCAGCTTAGTTTCCCATTTGACTGGCAAAAATGCTACGTTATAAAATTCAATCGCCGTTCATACGAAAAAAAAAAAATATTGCCCACTAAACTAGTATTTGAGCCATGCTCTGTGGAAAGGGGGTCCAATGCAGGTCAGCCTGCATAGCCACTTTCTTGGTATACTGCATCACGAAGATGCATTAACTCTTATCCTGCTGAATAACTTAAATGAAACTTTCAAGCCGATGGCAAAAACCAATATGTTGGCATTTCAAAGTTATGGAGAATTGGAAAATATCTCCTTATCGGACAGTGTAGATCCGAGATCAGACTGCACATTCTGTGCAGTCTGATCTTGATCCACACTGTCCGCTAAAGGTCCGTGGGTCGCGATTAGCAGCCTAAGGGTTAAAAAAAACCCTTTTCCAGATCTACGATCATTTGTGTTCGTTCCTTCCCGTTTCCGAATAATATTGCCAATAATTGCCCTATTTTGTTAATTAAACTTTTAGCTTGATAACAAAATAGAATTGAGCCATGCTCTGTGAAAAGAGGGCTTAATGCATCTGCGAAAAGTATCGACTCAGGTCACCCTGCGCAGTTCGCGCAGGTTGACCTGAGCCGAAACTTTTCCCTATTGGTCAATTTTCTGTATGTCAAAGGACCAGTGTACCTCACGCTTCAGTTGGTTGTTATACAAAACAGATTTTCGGGATGTATAATACTGTGATGACTTGCTTGGTATCAGGCATCACGGAGGTGCGTTAATCCCCCCTTTTACAGAGCATGGCTCAGTTATATTATGCTGTAGTAACTTTCCCGGTGCTTGTATTTGCTTCTCTTTGTGAAGGAAAATTTTAACAAGTCGCCAGCCCTTTCCAGGCAGCTCGAATCAAATACAAGCACCAGGGAAGTTACTCCATCATATAATAATCTGTATGTACTTTAGCTGTACATGTCCGCTAGCGGTCAACAGTAAACAATTCTTTCCTCACAATGTTTCCATAAGCTTTCCTTTTTTGGAGTCGTTAAAACAGGGGAGCATTAATTTATTAAAGGCTCTAAAACAGAAAAGCGGACCACACATTTGGCCCTTTTAGATAGAATCCCGAGTTTTAATGACCCTGAGAAAGAAGGCTTTTGGAAACATTGTGGAAAAAGGAGAAACATGCTGGTAACCAGCATTTTCTCCATTTCCCACAACGTTTTCTATCCCATCAAGGGCAAATTTCGTCATTTGGCCACCTTTAATTTGTCGTTTGCAAATGCTTTCAATTTTGAACGGCCATAAAATTTGTCTTCTGGTAAAGGGTTAATACAGCTCATCAATCCATGCATCTCTATAAATTCTCCTCATTTATCAAAGACGACTTACGCAAGGCAGTCTGTTATTAATTTCTTTGTGGGCTCTTAGCCTTATGAAGGTTTTATTCAAGCTAATTTATGGGCGACAAAATATCTTCATAGCGTATTTTTTATTTCTTAGTGTGACCCGGCACTTGAATTTTTCACATATAAGAGTACAGTAAGCGTGACAAACACGGTTGCTTTGACAACTAACATTAATCTTGATACAAAATGTTATCGTCATTTCTTTCAATCAAAATATAAATTTCGTATTTTTAAGACATTGGCTTGCTTCTGATCTCTATTAACCGTGCTTGAATTTTCTGCATTGCGAATTAAAAAGAGAGAGAGAGAGAGAGAGAGAGAGAGAGAGAGAAATTCTTTTTCTCAATATTCCGGCTAAAGCCTTTTTTCAAGATTTTTGAAGTATTTTTAAAATGTCTTGAAAAACACAATAGTACAAATATTGAGAAAACAGAGTGATTTAAATCACAATGTTTTATTTATTCTAAGAGGAATTTACAGAGTCATTGTATTAAACATTTCTGAGCAGTTAACATCAGTATACAGTTACAGACATTTTTCATTAAAAAAATCTCATTCCCTAACGGTTCTTTACATTAGGGTTGCTCATTTTATATAAAACAAACGTATTTAACTGTTTGTAAAACCAACAAATTAAATGTATTTTAAACGAACAAATTTGAACAAATTTGAGTCGATCATGTCTGAAGTTAAAGAACAAATTTTACTATGTTAAAAACCAACTGATCTGAATGTATATATAAAACGAACAAACTTGATAATGAATTAAACGAACACATTAAAATGTATATCAAACGAACACATTTCGCTGTATTTCAAACGAACAAATTTGGATTTACATAAAACGAACAAATTTGAATATATATGTAAGGCGATCAAATTTGAACTTATTTCAATCGAACAGATTTGAATGTATCTGAAACAAACAACGTTGAATATGACAAACGATTTAAATGTATATAAACTCTCCGTAGTGTTTTAGTTGATTTGGAGTAAAACCGTATGCCTATATTCGTTTCGGCGATGTTAATGTTGGACAGAAGCACCTTACTTGGAAAGAGTGTTGTACGAAGTACCAGTTAAAGAAAGCCAGGGGAAAGCATAGATAGGTGCATAAAAGGGATCGGCTATACAGATATCCAGCCTTGAAATTTACAATAAGTGCAACACTTGAAATACTTGGTTAAAAGGCATTCTAGAAACCTAGATATACTACAATTTAAAACAAAGAGCAAGGAGAATTCGTTTCGTAGGCGAACTTTGGAAATGCCTAGAAAAATCCTATTACCATTGGTTTGACAGAAGCATTTGTGATTGAATACTCGATATGACCTTTCAGAAAATAAACTATCTATACTGATGTACTCATCACTTTGAGTCCTGTGGATCTGGGTTACGTATGCCACGTCAACGTTTTTATCGATATAGTGATCATGGCATTTCTGACAGAACTGGTTTTATTCAGTTACAGTATCTACAAACAGTATTTTGCTTGGAGATGAGTGGTGCTCCGACAAAAGGGGTTTAATGCATCTCCGTGATGAAGCATACCAAACAAGACATCACATAACTATGACTCTATAAATTCCATTTTGTCTAACAGCCGACTGAATCATGAAGTAGAATGGTCCTTGGACATGCAGAAAATTTACCAATAGCAAAAAAGTTTCGACCCATGTCAGCCTGCGCGGACTGCGCAGGCTGACATGAGTCGATACTTTTTGCAGATACAACGACCCCCCTCCCCCACCCCTTTTTTTCCACAGAGTATGGTTCAGATGTATTTGGTTTTCGTTTATTCTCACACTGACAAAATTATCATGTTTGTCATTTTCTACGGCTGAACACACAATAACGGATCATTAGAGAATGATTTGGTCATACTTAACCCTTTACCAAACGACAAAATTCTAGACTGGTCCAAACTGAAAGCATTTGCAGATGACAAATTAAACGTGTACCAAATGATGAAATTTGTCATTGATAGGTTAGAAAACATTGTGGGAAAAGGAGAAAATGTTGGTTACCAGCATTTTCTCCTTTTCCCACAATGTTTTCAAAAGGCCCTTTTCTCAGGGCAGTTAAAAGTCGGGATTGTGTGGTAAAGGGTTAAGAATAGGGTAGTTCGAGGATCAGATCAAAGCCCAGGCTTGTATACCCTTCTGGATTATGCACAAGGTTTGTTAACAAGGGGTCGTATTATCGACTCTCTGCTCGGCCAAGCCTTTTTGAGAAATGATTGGTAGCCTTAAGATAGAATCTGTCATTAAGCTGGTTTTTGAGATAAAACCTCATCTAAAGATTCTAAAAAAAAAAAGAGGAGCATCTGGAGAGCTTAATAACATTTTGATGAATTGAATGAGATTTGTACCTCAAAAACCAACGAATGACAGATTCTTTTTATCGCATAATGATGTTGCACGATATCTTTCTATTCTTCTCATCTTTTTTTTCTTTTTTACCACATAACGATATTTCATCTATTGACCAGATTATGAAATAATATACATTCACACGCAAAATTTCCAAGAATAAAGGCCTCATTCACCTCTCTGAGAAAATTACGTCACGCATGGCGTCATCAAATGCTGATCTTAAATGTGTGTAAGACAGAAAACTCATAAATAGAGGATATTTGTTTTTTTCGGTGAAAGATCGAAATTTATTTCATCGGGTGAACATCATCGGTAATATTTTCACGAGTGGTGCAGCCACGAGTGAAAATATTACCGATGATGTTCACGCGATAAAATAAATTTCGATCTTTCGCCGAAAAAAACAAATATTCTATTTATTTCATGCTTCTAACGCCTTTTTTTGTCGAGACTTCCATAAAAAAAAAAATCGGTATTCTCACTGGTCGTACCCGTGTAATATCGAAAAATATTTTCACCGCTATTTCTCGATATCCTACCGGAAAGCATCAAATAATTGGGTATATTACACTGTAAACAAAGAAGGTTATGTGATAAAACATAAAATATTGAATGGTTGATAAATACGGACCGTAATTATGCTGAAATCTACATCGAATAGCAAAGTGAAAATGTCTCATTGGCAAGCTTCTAAGGACAAAACAGTGCCAGAGAGCTTTTTTATCTTAACTGCTTTGATCTTTGATTTACATGAGCATTGTGATCGAGAGCAAGATACGGCCTTTCAGAAAATAGACAATCTATATCAATTGATGTATTCATGACTGTGGACTTTCTAGGCCGAATATATGGTACGCTTTGTTAAAGTTTTGACGATATTATCATGACACTTGTGACAGGACTGGTTTAACCAATACCAAAGATTCATTAAAGACGCTGAAGAATAAAGCTTTTGAAAAACATTGTAGAAAAAACGACAAAATGCTGGTAACCAGCATTTTCTCCTTTTTCCACAATGTTTTCTACCGTTGCAAAGCTGAATTCTGTCATCTGGGTCACAAATGATAAATTGCTACATGTATATGTATTTCATGAATGCAAATGATTATCCCTTTCAGCGCCATAGGCGAAAACAGGGACTTTTGCGGACGGCATAGATCAAGATCAGACTGCACAGAACGTGCAGTCTGATCTTTGATCTATGCCCTCCGCTTGTTTGGTCAAGCCTATAGGATATAAATCTTCCGGAGACTCAGTGGATTGTATCTACAGCCATCAAAAGAAGCCAAGTTTGCTTATTCGGCGCCCAAAGAGTTATATAATGTTGTTGTTTGGTAAAGATTTAATTCAGTGTGTGTATCTGCCTTTTCCTTTTGAGCCTTTAGGCTGCTACCCACGAATCAGAATACTTATGCATAGTAGTTCTGCATGCAAGTCTTGCACTATCAACTTAAGCACCCATTGTCGCTGTCGGTATTGCCGACAGGTATACAAAATATAAAACAGAAGGTAGTCTTGTACATGCTATTCCGTACATGGTATATTTCTAGATACTTCTCTGTAACCCTTTCCCAAACAAGCCCTGATTTTCACGTGTCTGCAGTACAAGTCTTTTGAAAACACTGTAGGAAAAGGAGAAATTGCTCATAACGAGCAATTTCTCCTTTTCCCACAGTGTTTTCTACCCTTTTTGATAACTTTCTGCCATTTGCATCAAATTTAAAATTGTCGTCTGCAAACTCTTTCAATTTGGACCAGTCTAAAATGTGTCGTTTGGGAAAGGAATAAATATAGCAAAAATTACTGCTCTCGCGGCTTCACATCTGAATTCACAGTAATAATGTATTTTTGAAATTTTAAACCGTGAGTTCACAATATTGATGCCATTACATTACAGGTATCATGACGGTGACTAGATTAAAGCATTGACACAATGGCAGTGACGCATAAAGCTATTTACATCATGAACCTGATTGCAGAACAAGATTGACGTCATGAATGTTAATGCATAACAATATTGACATCATGAGGTGACTTTATTACAGGATTGACGACATGAACATGACATGTGACTGTCTAACATGTTGACGTCATAAATGTGACTGAATAATAGTGTCGACGCTATTAATGTAATTTCAGAACGATGAACTTTTAAAACTGCATAACAATATTGACATCATGAACGTAACTGCATAACAATGTTAACCTCAACAATGTGTCTTTATCCCGCCCAAGTACATGAGTCGAAGTGTAAATCAAAGCGTTGAAAACACTGGTGTGGCATTTGTCAAGAGAGCCATTGTGTGGAATTAATAATTTGAAAAATAAAGAACAGAAATAGTTTCAAAATATTCGCTTGAAAGTCAACCTACTACATAGTCATGCAAAATAGCCCTGGGACGAATAAGTCCAGGAACGAACTGGTTTTGGGACGAACAAGCACGGTATCTGTGTATCATTACGCCACTATAGAAGGCCATAGCGGATCAAGTTATTTTCGATAAAAAAGGAAGTATTTCCACGCTCGATGGCCTTATCCAATTCATTGTAATAGGCCATTTTCAATTTCGTATCTGAGTGCAATCGAAACACTTATTTGTCTCAGAAAAAATGATTTTAATTGGGTTTACTACCTTCGGTTTTGCACAAACTACGTTACATGATTTTCAAAATGCCGTATTGAACTCATAGTGGCATTCTCTTCGACAAATGCCACAAAAATCTAATTTTGACTGATTCTAGAATGTACGAAATCAAATTCGAAAATGGTCTGTGTTGAAGTAAGATCAAGACAAATATTAACCCCTGGGCTGCTAAGCGCGACTCACTGACCTTTAGCGGACATTGTAGATCAAGATCAGACTGCACAGAACGTGCAGTCTGATATTGGATCTACACTATCCGATAAGGAGATATTTTTTCTCCAAATCACAAGATTGAAATAGCATTGTCCGGGTTTTTACTGTCGGCCGGAAAATTTCATTTCCCTTATTCAGCAGGATAAGGGTTAAATACCGAAATTCAATCAGTTTAACCGCTAGCTCGCCACTCAGGCCTCGATCGCCCCGAGAAAATCTACGCCAGTTTCAGTCAATTGCGGTCTTAATTTGATCTGTAAGTTAAGAAAATAAAGAACATTTTTTTCGCAACAAACCTGGGTTTTCTTTTCTAAAAAATTTAAAGAAAAGAATAAAGGCGCGTAACACAACTGGGTGCGTGTTTAGTTCGATGAAATTTAATGACCATCTAACGACCTTTTCTCTCTGTGCCAAGCGCATTAATTTGTCTCATCCAGCTTTTTAAATAAATAATAATTCAAGCTTCTAAAAAGATGAGATGGGAGTGGAAAAAAACTGACTAGAAGGCAGGAGACGATTTTAATGGGCTTCAAATTCCTTTCGTATTTAAACGAATGACGAATGTAATGGCATTTTATTTTATGAAATTGGAAGAAATCACACCTAATGTCATCGGTATTTAAAGGAATGTCAAGTATCATGACAAGTTTTTCTTCCCCATGAAACTGAAACAAATCACGTATCTAAGCCATGAATAAAAAACCTCATAAAATGTTCAATCACCTCACGTTCAAAACTGACAACCTCATTTGTATTTAAACGATGCCATTGTAAAATAATAGTACTATTATCGGAAGCTTTCTTTGAGCCTTCTTTTAAGGAATAGCTATCAAGGGTTACACGACAAAAGTTACAGTTTATATTATATTTTCCATAAGGAATACAAACTGAACTTTCTGTGTCATATGTGTGCTCCCGAAATTAATGAACAACCACTGCTGCACTGTGTCTAATAATACTATACAGGAAGGAATCAAATGAATTGATTCCTTTGTCTTCTCCTGTCCTGTAGAAATTAGTAGAAACCAGTAGAAGACCTACTCAGTGACTTCCATCTCTCTCCTCCAAGTATAATGGTTCACTGAACCGCAAATTACATTTAACATGTAGCAAATAATTATAGTACATAATATTATACAATTTCAATCAACCATTCTTGTCATTACATTTATTACAGAGTGAACTGTCAAACACTTAAGTGTTAGTGACGGTCAGGCTGTAAATCGTTTTGCCTATATATGAGCCATGCTCATTTAAAAGGGGGCTTAATGCATCTGCAAAATGTATCGACCCGGGCTGAAACTTTCTGCTCTTGGTAAATTTTCTCTGCGGAATGCAACTCTGAAATTGTATCAGCACAAAATGAATTGATCTCAAACGTGGAGTCAATATTACTGCCACATTATTTTTAATTCTATTCGATAAGATTGAAATCGTTGCGATGTTCTGGAGACTTTAAGATCATTATTGCTTAATGTTTACAAAATCGTTCGATCAGCACTGAGGGAACATCATTCGGAACCACAGATTTTGTTCCATTCAAACGCATCATATTATGCAGCCATTACGTTTAATTCCCGAGAAAGAGTGGTTTTTCAAGATATCCAGTGTTTGAGTAATCAAAGTATCAATACAGGCCATAATATCAGTTTTCAAAATGACGTTTATTAGTAGTTTCACCATTTCAAGGAAGTCCGTCTGAAAGGTTCGACTCGCGGAAATGTCATAAAATTGTGTGGTTTCAGCGCTTAATTACTTCTTATTTTTTTCGCAAAACAAATACAAAGGACGCATACTCCGTGAAAAGGGAGCTTAATGCATCTGCAAAAAGTATCGACCCATGTCAGCCTGCGCAGTCCGCGCAGGCTGACATGGGTTGAAACTCTTTGCTATGTGATTAATGTCTTATCCGATCGCGTGGAACATTTATATTGTCAGTGAAAATAATTTTGTAATGATGACGATGTATGTTGTACAAGTCTGTTGAATAAACATGTCTGTCTATCTGTCTGTCTGTCTGTCTGTCTGTTAGCTGTCTGTCTGTCTGTCTGTCTGCTAAATTGTAAATTTTCTACACGTCCAAGGACCATTCTAGCTCCAGATTCAGTCAATCGCTCGACTAAATTGGTTTTATGGATCCATAATTATGTAATAATTTAATTGGTATATTGCATCACAGGGATGTATTAATCCCCCTTTTGCTAGAGCATAGCCCATTAACAAAGAAAATCAGAATGGTAACCCTAAAGCTGCTGAGTGCGGCTCACTGGACTTTTGCGGACAGTGCAGATCAAGATCAGACTGCACAGAACGTGCAGTCTGATCTTGGATCTACACTGTCCGATAACGAGCTATTTTTCTCCAGCAAATAAGAAATAACATTATAAGGGGTTTCCCTATTGGCTTAAAAGTTTTACTTAACTCTTTACCACACACTCCCGAGTTTTAACGAACCTACAAAAGGCTTTTGAAAACATTGTGGGAAAAGGAGAAAATGCTGGTAACCAGCATTTTCTCCTTTTCCTACAATGTTTTATACTCCATCAAAGAGAAAAATCCTCATTTCAACAACATTTAACATGTCGTTTGCAAATGCTTTTAATTTGGTCAGGTTAAGTAAGTGTTAACTTACTTAGCGGAAGAAGGGTTAAATTCGGTGCACTATCTCAGAAACTCATTTCATGCCTTGCTTCGTCTATCGACACACAGAGCTCATTCACGGTTGATAATGATGGGGTCCGAGTTAAAAGACCAGCTATGCCAGTTTTTTCCCCTCAATTTTACAGTAGACACCATTCCAGCCACGACTTCTTCCTTAACACTTTGAGAAAAAAAAAATCGATTTTTTTTTTGTCTAGCGTTGCAAGAGAAAAGAAATCATTTTTTTTTTGTCTAACGTTGCAAGAGGAAAATGAATCCCACTATAGTGACTTTCCGAGGTCCTGCGTGGCTCAGTAGTAAGGTTTAGGATTCGTCACCCCGTGTTCAATCATCAGTCAATGCGTTGGGCTTTTTTGTGAGATTGCTCTTGGACAAGACACTTTAGAGCCCTAGCCTACTATTTGTGAAACCCACCACCTTCATACATAAATGACTTTTCGCCGTGATATGGCTGAAATAATGTTGACAGCGGCGTAAAGCAGCACTAAATCAAGAAATGAAATTTATCATCCCATTTTAGAACCATCCTGTGTTTTACGATCCTTAAGAAAATAAGCTTTAGAAAACCTAGTGGAAAAAGGAGGAAATGTTGGTAACCAGCATTTTCTTCCTTTCCCACAATGACTTTTTTCATCCAGAGAACTTCAGCTCATTAACATCAGTTTTCCAAACTGTCGTTTGCAGCAAGCCCATGGCTTGGAAGGGTGGACAATGTTTCGCATAATCAAAGGGAAGAGATTATGTCAAGTCTAGGTTCTTATTACCAAGTCCTTGATGACTAGCTCTGTCAGTGTGTTAGCATTGATCTAACGAGGCTCACCTTGATTCCCTTTCCGTTTATGATGGGATAGCCATTATAGCGTAACAAGAGAAAAATGCAATCTGAACACGGGAAAATGACAATTTCCTTGACAGCTCAGTTGATAGAGTCGCTGAAATATGACTTTGAAAGTCGTGGGTTCAAATCCCAGGGGATGCAAACTATTTTTACTACAGTCAAGTGTAAGCACTCGCGGCCCTATGATTTTTCCTTACAAAATATCATTTTCTCCTCCCCCTTCCCCTCGCCCCCTCACACACTCACACAAAGGTGAACATCTACTTAAATGTTCCTCTAGAGTGCCAGGCATCAGAATAATAGACCTGGCAATCAGAATGCATACGAGTGAGACTTATCCCCAAGTCAAGTTTAGCTTAGAATGAGTCTTGAATCCATTATTTTCCCATACCCTCCCTTGTTTTCCCTGTAATACGTCCGTTACGAATTTTCTTACATTGTACACGTTTGAGGTATGCATTGTGTGACGCCATATTTGACGGTGAAGTCAAATGACTTCTTCTAAGCCCCCGCACTGAATGATAAATTTTGCCATTTCCCGTCAATCTTTAAGAGAAGTAAATTACATGTCGAGAGTAAGACGGTGTAATAGTTTATCGCTTCACCGCTCACTTCCGAGCTTTAACGACCCTCAGAAAGAAGGCTTTTGAAAACAATGTGGGAAAAGGAGAATATGCTGGTAACCAGCATTTTCTCCTTTTCCCACATTGTTTTCTACCCTCTCAAAGGTAAATTCAATCAGCTGAGTCATATTTAAATTTTCATCTGCAAATGTTTTTCATTTGGGTGCTTTTATAAATTTCTCTTCTGATATAGAGTTAATGACGTCTTTATTTTTTTTATAATTAAGAGCTTTGGGCTAAAGAAAGGATGGGAAAAAGCATTTGTTCACAAAGAAGTCTGTATGTAGTTTATTCAAGCGATAACCTTTTTCAACGCAGCTGTATAAACTGCTTATGGCATACTTCTTAGTATTAGTCTCGAATCAACAAATGGCAGTTCGTGATTGGTCAAATATGTGGATATGCTTGCGGGCCTATATTTGCGGGCCCATTTATGACACCAGCGTACAAGGGCTGCCACCGTTACTGGATACCCCGCTTATTGACACATATCAGACAAATGGATATGACAGGGAATCATCTTTATCTTGTACAAATTGGAAATTTGGTATTTGTATGCGTTATCTTGTAAACCATTACTGTTTAATCTATATGTATTTTCAGACACACCTTTCTTAGCAGTATTTCTTCCTTTTTCTTGAGTTGAATTAAAATCTAGTCTTGAAAAATAAATTGGATTTCATAGATCAATTATTATGTGATGACTTGCTTGATATAATTCATCACGGGAATGCATTAAGCCCCCTTTCCTGGAGGGCCTCTCATTTATATTTCGACATATCTGTCGGCGTCTTTTTTTTTTTCCCCTTTCCGAGGATTGATGAGGATGATATAGATAGGATTCATTCTCTTCTTACCGCTGAGCATCGTTTAGACGATGTTTATGTGGGAAAGTAGCCAGCGGCTTGGAATGAATCTTGTGCAAAGCACTGGTAGAAGCAGCCCCAGGAAAGTACCGGCCACCGCGAGGCGAAAATTTGGTAATTTAAGTAGAGATCAAGATCATATTTGTAACTGCAAATTAAAACGTAAGAGCCGTGCTCTGTGAAAAGGGGGCTTAATGCATCTGCGAAAAGTATCGACCCAGTTCAGCCTGCGCAGTCCGCGCAGGCTGACCTGGGCCGAAACTTTTCGCTACTGGTCATTTTTTTTGTATGTCAAGGTAGCAGTCTACCTCATGATTTAGACAGTTTTTCGACAAAATGGATTTTATGGATCCATAATAACATGTCGACTTACTTGGTATCACCCCCGTCAAGGAGATGCACTAACCCTTTCCCACACAATCACGGGTTTTAACGACCCTGAGAAAGAAAGTATTTTGAAAACATTGTGGGAAATGGAGAAAATGCTGGTAACCAGCATTTTCTCCTTTTCCCACAATGTTTTCTACCCTATCAAAGACAGAAATCATAATTTCAGCTACATATAAAATTGTAGTCTGCAACTGCTTTCAATTTGAGGCAGTCTGAAATTTTGTCGTTCGGTAAAGAGTTAAGCCTCCTTTTGACAGAGCACGGCTCATAAATATTTGAGTTACCCAGAAAAGATATCTGACAGACGAAAAAATAGGTATACATGTATCTCATTCCGAGAACTTGACCCATTTATCACAAGATTTCGCGATATGGCGTAGGTCGCCAATACAAATAAAAAATGAACACTGAATATTGATTTTTCAGAACGGAAAAGAAACTCAAATTATCTAATTATTTTTTTTTTTGTTACGCAATGTTCCACAAAAAAATTAGCACTTCCATTTCCGTGAGGCAAACGGCTGCGTTTGTTTTCACCAATAATTTTAGATTGTATTGATCGTCTTATTTTAAATCCGGAAACAAACGCAACTTTTGATTGGCTAAACCAAAAGGTTTAGTAGTTTTGGTTCAGCCAATCAGAAATTGCGTTACTTTGAAGAATCGAAAATTCAAAAGTGAGAAAACATGTGTTTGTTGCCAGGGTTAATTACAACAAAAATATTAAAAAAAAATATGTGCTTCTTACTGGGGTTTAATGCATTACAAATGTGAAAACATGTGCTTGTTGTTTTGGTTTATTGCACAAAAAATATGAAGACACATGCTTGTTGGGTGCGTTTAACGTATCATAAATGTGAAAACATGTGCTTGTTGCCGGGAAAACATGCAGTTATTACCGGGATTGATGCATAGAAATGTGAAAACATGTGGTTGTTGCAGGAATTCATTGCATTAAAAATCTGAAAAATATGTGCCTATAACCGGGGATAAATGTATCAAAAAAGTGAAGATATGTACTTGTTACCTGGGTTTAATGCATAAAAAAAATGTGAAAACATGCCTGTCTGTTTGTCCGTCTGTCCGCCCCTCTGTCTGTCTTTCTTGCACTGCCTGCCGGCCTGTGTCTCACTTCCTCTCTCTCTCTCTCTCTCTCTCTCTCTCTGGCGTGTAAACGTCCTTTGGCAATGCATTCCTGAGCCCTAGACTAATGCTTATGAAACCTAAGAAACACATTAATATCGAGCTGTAGCCGTGTAATTACTGAAATACTGCTGATCATCATGAGCTGAAAGCACCAAGTAATCGTATACCATACATCCTGCGTTTTAACGATGCCGAGGAGGAAGACTTTTGAACAAGAAATGTGGGAAATGGAGAAAATGCTGGTAACCAGCATTTTCTCCTTTTCCCACAATTTTTCCTGCCGTTCCAAAAGCAAATACCTTCATATGAGCAACATAGATTTTATTGCCTGCCAATGGTCTTAGTTTGGATAGGTCTAGAATTTGTTATAATCATTTAACCCTTTACCACACAATCCCGACTTTTAACGACCCTGAGAAAGAAGCCTTTTGAAAACATTGTGGGAAAAGGAGAAAATGCTGGTAACCAGCATTTTCTCCTTTTCCCACAATGTTTTCTATCCAACCAAAAAGAGAAATCATCATTTTAGCAACATTAAATTTGTCGTCTGCAAATGCTTTCAATTTGGTCCAGTCCAAAATTTTGTCGTTTGGTAAAGAGTTAACCATTTACCACATAACCCCGAGTTTTAACGACCTTTAAGAAAAAGGGTTTCGAAAAAAAAAAAAAAAAAAGGGGGGGGGGGAAAGGAGAAAATGCTGGTAACCAACACCTTTTCCTTTTCCCACAATGTTTTCTACCCTCCAACAAACAAGTTTCGATGTTTGAGTCATATCTATTTTGTCGTCTGCAAATGCTCTCAATTTAGACAAGTCTATAATTTTGTCTTTTAGTAAAGAATTAAAACATGGGTGATCGATCACTTACTTCACTTCTGTCAATATTAGACTCATTTTTAGAAGACTGATTAGCCTAGTTAGGTCTTACACAGTTTCAGATCAAATTCAACCTGGCATGAAACAGCAACGATCTAATCAATTACAAAAACTACATGTAATTGGAAAATCTATTCTGATGCAGATACCTTAATACTGACAAGCCAAGCCCCCGTGGCTCAGTCGGTAGCGTACAGGACTTGAGAACAGGAGGTCGCTAGCTCGATCCCCGGCTTGGCAAATTTCTTTCCGAGAATTGATGATAGTCATCGCGACAGGATTCTATCCTCTGTCACCGCTGACCATTGTTTCGACGATGGTTATGTGGGAAAGCAGCCAGTGGATTGGAAAGAATATTGTGTGGAGTACTGGTAAAAGAAACTCTAGGAAAGCATGGATAGGTGCACTGGCCGCCGCGATATAACTGAAATAATGTTGAAAACAGTGTTAAACACCATACAATCAATCAATCTTAATTCTGACATATGATGATATTGAGCCTAGGTCGGTGCTTACAAAACCTTTTTCATGCTTAACTCAGCTGAGCAGGAAAATATCAGAACTGTCTAGAATTCATATGATAGGCCTACACTTAACAAAGCGTCTTCAACTTTACAAACTTCTTTTTTCCGTATTCTTACTTAACCCTTTACCAGACGACAAAATTTTAGAATTGTCCAAATTCAAAGCATTTGCAGACGACAAGGTAAATGTGACTCAAAAATTGAATTATATTTTGGGAAGGATAGAAAACATTGTGGGAAAAGGAGAAAATGCTGGTTACCAGCATTTTCTCCTTTCCCCACAATGTTTTCATAAGGTCTCTGTCTCAGGGTCGTAAAAAGGCGGCATTGTACGGCAAAGGGTTAAGAGACGTCTTTATTTTTAATTGTCGAAGCACTAATGAAAATGAAAGTTTTGAGCACAAACTCAGTTGTGCAAGAACTAAAGTTTTATAAGCACGGGTAGCGCAGTCGGTTAATTTCAGAACTTGAAACCAGGGAGTCGCTGGTTCCAATGTCCAGCTCGGCCAATTGTTAGTCATTGCGACAGGATTCATTCCTCTCCTACCCCTGATCTTTGTTTCCACGATTGTTATGGGGGCAAAGGAGCCAGTGGCTTGAGAAAAATACTGGTCAAAGAAACTCCAGGCAAGGCGGTATATAATTGCAATAATGTTGAAAACGGCGTTTGACACAAAACAAACAAAAAACAAACAAACAGGCAAATAACGATCATTAGGGTTTCAACATCTTACTACTACGAGAAGAACTGGAATACCACAAGAATGAAAGTATGTTTGTAAAATATTGAAAATGGACATGAATTAAGTTTGTTGGTAGCTAGACTTTTCTTCTTTTCCCACAATGTTTTCTTTCATTTCAAAGACATATCCCATCATTAGATCAACATTGAATGTGTCGTGTTAAAGAGCTTCTATTATTGACCAGTGTTAACCCTTAAGCTGCTGAGTGCGACTCACAGACTTTCTGCGGACAGTGTAGATCAAGATCAGACTGCACAGAACGTGCAGTCTGATCTTGCATCTACCCTGTCCGGTAAGGATATATTTTTCCCCGAAAAATAACTTTGAAATACCAAAATTTGAGGTTTTACTATCGACTTGAAGGTATCAATTAACTTATTCAGCAGGCTAAGGGCAAATTACAGAGCCACGATCTGACAAAAGGGACCTTCATACATCTCCGTGGTGCATTATACCAAGCAAGTCATCACATGATCATGGATCCATAGCAGAGCTCCAGATAGAAGGAGTGATTTTGATTTCAAAATTGAAAATATTAATCACTCTCCAATAAACTCTATTTTATGGGTATTCATTAGAATCGTCTCATTGAGACAATTCTAATGAGTACCCACAATATAGGGTTTGGAGGAGAAATAATGGATTTAGAATACTGTCACTCCCTTTTATCTGGAGGTCTGATCCATAGGATACATTTTGTTTAACAATATGTTGAATCTGCAGCTACTTTGTTTCTGTGACATGCAGAATATTGACCAATAGCGAAAAGTATCGACCCAGGTCAGCCTGCGCAGTCCGCGCAGGCTGACCTGGGTCGATACTTTTCGCAGATGCATTAAGCCCCCTTTTCACAAAGCATGTCTCATATATAAACGATATCGAGACAAGTCTTTATGACTTGATAGCGGATAATTGCATCTTATTTCCCAATCTTGAGAAAGCAATTTATCACGAACACACGGTTTACGTACTCTGTAGGCTTAATTTAGCGTTCTTTTGAATCCACTATATAATATCTAAATCGTTTTTGGGCATCTGTATGGACTTTCCTTTAAATGGCGAGGAAATAAAACGAACTTTGCAAGATGGTTGGGGCGGGGGGGGGGGGGGGACATTAAGAGAGACACACAGAGACACAAACAAGTGAAGATGGATAGAAGGTGAAACAGAGCTACAAAGAATGGAGAGAAAGACAGTTATTGTCTTAATAAAAAATATTCTGAGCAGCTCTGTGCCCGTGGTTGAGAGAGACACACACAAACGCAAAAAACATACAGACTTTGTGCAGGACAGCTATCTACCGTTTGAATTTGAGACAGAAAGACAGACAGACGGACGGAGGGACGGAAGCAAGGGAAGACGGACGGAAGGACGGAGGGACGGACGGAGGGGCGGACGGAGGGACAGACGGGCTTGCAGGCGAGCGGAGGGACGGACAGACAGACAGACAGACAGACAGACAGGCAGACAGACAGACAGACAGACAGAATTTGTAAAGGATCAGTATCTAGAGAATTGTACTTTACCAGTTCTAGGTCGTCTACAGATAAAAAGAGCCAGTAGGCAGAGCAAAAAACAACAACCCATTATCCCTTGACCGAAAAGACTTCCGACTGACGGAGCTAAGGTTATTAGAGTCATGTTCTATGAAAAAAAGGTTAAATGCATCTGCAAAGAGTACCGACCTAGGTCAGCCTGCGCAGTCTGTGTCGAAACTCTGCTATTAGCCAATTTTCTGCATGTTGAAGGACTTTCTTCTAAGTCAGGGTCCATATTCACCAACCATTCTTAAGAACGTTCTCAGACTTATTCTTCAAGATTTTCCAAGTTTGAAAGTAACACAACTTCTGATTGGCTAAACCAAATGGTTTAGCCAATCATAAGGTGTGTTACTTTCAAATTTGGAAAATTTTGGAGAACAAGACCGAGAATATTCTTATGAATGGTTGGTGAATACGGACCCAGGATTCAGTCGGTTGCTACACACAACGGGTTTTATGGATCCATAATTATATGATGACTTGCTTAGTATAATGCTTCTTGGAGATGAATTAGATATAAACCCCGTTTTGCCAGGGCATATCTCATTTCAATTCGTGAAAAAGGACAAACAATCAAAGAAAGGAAAGCTACGTTTTTACATTTTACAGAAGGTAATGTTACAGTCAAGAGCTAAATTACCGATTATGTTGGATAATGTTGGAATGTATCAGCCACGTAGGCGTAAAAGAGTTGTATTTGTAGAGCAATGGGTCAAATATAACCATAATTTATTGCTGCATTGCGTAGGCTTAGACCTGCGATAGATGACACAATACAAAGTTCTGACAAAAAGAGAACCGCTTGAAAAGATATATTTTTTTTTATATCTATTACATTATCTTTATACAGAACTAATCAGACAGACATGTAATAGGAAAGGATTTATTTGTAACAAGCGATTTGCTCTTTTCTATCAATGTTTTAACTCTGTTCGCTGCTTGGCAGGAGAAAGACAGGAGGACTATGAATTCATATATGAACGGTGATGCGGTAAACCTACTCAGTTGTAAAATTCACTTACAACGGTCCACAAAGTAGGCGGAAAGATTTGTGAGGCAAAAACATTGCAGACAATCTAATTGTATATCGCCGAAAGATATGAATGTTAATTAAAACAAATATCGTTAGCCTAGAGTTTTCGATGATATTTCTAGGCATATGCTTTGTTTGTTTGCCGATTAACGCCGTTTTCCAAATTATTTCAGTTATATCACAGAGGCCCTCGCAGATATTAATGCGTTTCTGCAGTTTCTGTTGCTAGTGTTTCGTACGATAATTGTCGACACACTGTTCACCGGTGAAAGAGGAAAGAATCCTTTACCAACGGTTTTCAGTAATTCCCAGAAAGACATTTCCCTGGCTTACATTTAAGCCATCGACTCGAAGTCGTCTTGATGTGAATATGGTTATTTTCACGCCGTAACCAGAAATTCAGTATCATACTTAACCGAGTCTTTACTTCCTTTTTGCAACATTTTCAATATACTTCACAGGTACATTGATTAAACGCCTTTTACCACTATGTTTTCACAAGCCCTTCTCTCCGGGGTCGTTACAGCTCGGGATTGTTAGGTAAAGGCATAAACAACTCCTATGCAAATGAGCGGTGCTGTAGGAAAAGGGACTTTTATACATATTCGTAATGGGTAGTAAAAAGCAAGTTGCTGCTTAAAAAAGATCCTTCTTGTCTAAAATTCCTCTGAATCGTGAGGTAGAATGGTCTTTTGAAATGCAGAAAATTTACAGACAGCTACCCGGACAGCGTAGGCTGACATGGCTAAATACTTTTTGCAGATGCATTGAAAGGAGCATACCCCAAATATACTGTTATCGTCATTAACTCTTTCGCTGTCAGCTAAATTGTTTCGACTTTTGTCAAGGTCTAAAAGTTTATTTTCGTTACGAAGGAAGTCGACTCTGGTCAAAGACTAACATCAGGTAGCGGACGGTGTAGATCAGAGATCAGACTGCACATTTTGTGCAGTCTGATCTTGATCTACACCGTCCGCAAAAGCTATCCAGGGCGACATTGGCAGAGAAAGAGTTAAGGTGGCGGAGAGTTCAGACAAAAAATTAGACACACTGTTTTTGCGGGCTGATCTTTTTTTACGCTGTCCATTTAAAAAAATCATCGTCAACAACAACAACAACCTATCAGGTTTCTGCCCATGACGATGGAAAGGCTAAAATGCAAACAGGAAATTACAAAATGGCGTGACTGCACGAACCATTTAGAGGATTGCACGAGCATTATGGGAAGAACAAAATAGATTATACTGAGTCACATTTTGAAGTATTCTAGAGAGCCAGAATAAATTCAAGATCAGACTCTACGTTTTGTGCGGTCTGATGCATGATAGCAAGCAAGTCATCACAGTATTATACATCCCAATATTTGTGTCTGAAATGGGCCGGCAAATAAACCCGCAGAATAAACATCCCAGCAATTTTTACCAATAACAAATTACACGGAATTTACTCCAGACTAATATCAGGAAGTAGGTCAAAAGCCAGCTTAATTCTTTACCATAAATCGACGAGTTTTAACGCCTTTGGGAAAGGAGTAAATGCTAGTAAGCAGCATTTTCTCCTTTTCCCACGATGTTTTCCAACCTTTCAGAAACAACTCCTATCATTTGAGTCACATTTAATTTGTCGTCTGCAAATGCTTTGAATCTGGGCCAATCTAAACTGCTGTCATCTGGAAAAGAGTTAATATACAGCTACGAAAATAAACGAAACGTACATTGCAAATGGCGTCTCTTCACGGGCCATTAACAAAGAATATAATATTCCAGCAAGAATGAAAGATTTTATATATATATATAAATAGCTACGTGTATGTTAAACCCATAACATTGTCTGGGCATCGAACATCAAGGTCAACCATCCATTCGAAATAATATTCCCTGTCTATTTCTGCATTTAGAAAGGAACACCATTTCTGATTGGCCAGACCATTTAGTTTAGCCAACCAGAAATTGTATTACTTTGTATTCTCTTTATCTTTTTTAATAGAATTTTTCACTGATCTTAACCCTTAAGCTGCTAGGTGCGACTCACTGTCCTTTAGTCGACAGTGGAGACAAAGATCAGACTGCACAGAATGTGCAGTCTGATCTTGAATTTACACAGTCCGATGAGGAGTATATCTTTCCTCCAAAAATAACCTTGAATAGGAAACGTTTGGCTCTTACTATCAGCTTGAAAGTTTCATTTAACTTATTCAGCAGGATAAGCGTTAATCCACACAATCCGCACAAAGCACTTGTAAAAGCGACCAGTGTAACCCTCAGTGCTAATAGAGTTGACTGCAGTTCCTTTTTCTGTGAAAATTTGAAAAAGAGGCATAACTGTGTCAAAAATCTTATGAACACAAAACAATAGGCTGAATCTGGAGGTACTCTGGTTCTGTGAAATACAGATAATTGACCAATAGCGAAAACTTTCGGCCCAGGTCAGCATGCGCGGACTGCGCAGGCAGACCTGGATCGATACTTTTCGCAGATGCATCAAGCCCCCTTTTCACAAAGCATGTCATATACATAAAAGATTTGCGGCTTCTTTCTCTGCGAAAATTTGAAAAAAAGGGCCTAACTGTGTCAAACATGATTTGTTGCTGCTTTTTCTGTGAAAATTTGAAAAAATTGCGGCCAGACTATGTCAAAAAAAAGTGCAATCATTTTTTCTAGGCTAATTTGGAGTCGAAAGAGGGCCATTACTGGGTCAAAAATATTTCGCAGTTTGGTTTCAGTGGTAATGTTAAGTCGGAAAAGGGCTATAATTGTGTTACAAAAATGCGGTTGAATCAGTTCATGACCGTTTTAAACAGGGGCATAACTGTGTCAAAAGAAAAGGAATCGCTGTTACTTTTTTGTTAATATTCTTAGTCGAACGAGGAGCGTCAAATCAGTTACTGTGTCGAAAATATTTGAGTCGTGCTCTATGAAAAGGGGGCATAATGCATCTGCAAAAAGTATCGACCCAGGTCAGCCTGCGCGGTCCGCGCAGGCTGACCTGGGTCGATACTGTTTGCAGTTGGTAAATTTTTTGCATGTCAAAGACCCAGTGTACCTCATGATTCTTTCGGTTGTTAGACAAAGTGGATTTAAACGATCCAGAATTATATGACGACTTGTTTGGTATGGTGCATTACGGAGACGCATTAAGTCCTCTTTTACCAGAGTATGGCACACTTTGACGTTGGATTTTAGTCAAATTATTCAGGGGGCATAACTGTGTACACTTTATTTCGCAGGTTTGTTTTGGTGAAAATTTCAAGTCGAAAATGTGGTTGTTATTTTAATTAAAATTTGAAAAAAGGGGCATACTGTGTTTACAAAAATGTTGTGGTTACTTTTTTGTGTGTAAATTCTAAGTCGAAAGAGGTCTATATCAATTGCTGTGTCAAAAGTTATTTGCGGTTGCCTTTTTAGTTTAAATTTCTAAGTCGAAAAAGGGGCATAACTGTGCTAAAATACTTTGAGAGTTACCTGGCCTTCTTGTATGGGCTACTCTTTAGATAGTCAGTAACCACCCAAGTATGAAGAGAATACGAGTATCTTCAGAACTGGCGGATATATCAGAAAATGCCAATGTTACATTAGAAAATGTCAAACATTTTGCACGGACGATGACGACGACGTGGACGATGACTATTTGACCGTGTTAATACCTGGGCCCGTATTCACCAACCATTCTTAAATTTGAAAATAACACATCTTCTGATTGGCTAAACCATTTGGTTTAGCCAATCAGAAGTTGTGTTACATTCAAATCTAGAAATTCTTGGAGAATAAGACAAAGAATGCTCTTAAGAATGGTTGGTGAATACGGGCCCTGGACATTTTCTTCGAAAGCAGTCAAGCTGAAAACGTCGACTTAACGGTTGGGTTGAATTTTCTTTATTTCAGCCACGCTCTGGTAAAATGAGATTTAATGCCATGGCGTGATGCCTTATACCAAGCAAGTCATCACATAATAATGGATCAAAATATTCAGTTTGTTTAGCAATCGACTGAACCATGAGATAGACTGGTCTTTGGACATGTAGAAAATTATTCAGATAGTAACAGGTTTCGACCCAGGTCAGCATACGCGGACTTCGCAGGCCGGGACGAGTCGTTATTATTTGCGGATGCATCAAGCTCCCTTTTCACAGAGCATGGGTCATTTATCTGCACCATCGGTTGCCCGAATGGGCGAAGTCCCACAGGAGACTATTAGTTAGGTTTGAGTTGGGATACTGCAAGATACAGAACGAAATCCATCCTAAGTTAAACCTGATTCTTTAACGTGCTCGGTGGAAAGCACCGTTACGCGGGACCTAGTTTAACCCTTGGGCTGCTAAGCGCGACTCAAAGACATTTTGCAGACAGTTCAATCACTGACCTATTGCGGACAGTGTAGATCAAGATCAAACTGCGCAGAACGTGCAGTCTGGTCTTGGATCTACACTGTCCGACAAGGAGATATCTTTCCCCCGAAATACTTTTGAAACAGCATAATTTTGGTTTTTACTATCGGCTTGAAAGTTTGATTCCATATTTTTAGCAGGATAAGGGTTAAGGTTTCGCCATAAAGACTATAATTAACTTTTTTGGTTGGCTAGCTTTTGGGATCAAACCAGAACCGCCAAGCGTACAGAGGATGGTAGCTTACAAGTCTAACATTCTTCCACAGTTTTATACCTTAGAATGTTAGTATTGTAGGAATTGTACTATGGGCCGGTGGCCGAGTATTACGTAATAAAGTATATTGAAAAAAAAAATTGAGCTATTCGAGCTGACAAAACTAACATCTGGTTCGCGGCCATATAGGGTCAAAACCCAGACGAGTCCTTACAATTCCAGACAAATCAAGACAAGTTAATACAAGTAATTAAGTCGAGTAACCGCCTTAATTGATTCAATAACACCAGACAATCTTGTCGCCTGCTCTGTGAATTACAACCAATTCACCGGTCTCGTGGCAATCTATCAGCCCATTTACGGTAATGCTAACGTCCCCATAATGAAATAACTTTATTTTCTGTCACTCTATTAGTGCTTAGCCCCTTTTTATCGAACAATCTTGCTTTCTTAACGAGTCTGAGAAATTTTAGAAAACATTGTGGGAATAGGAGAAAATCCTGGTTACCAGCATTTTCTCCTTTTTCCACAATGTTTTCTACAATATAGAAGACGACTCTTATCAGTTGTGTTTCCAAATACCAAATAATCCCATTATTTTAACGATCATGAGAAAGACAGCTCTCGAAAACATTGTGGGGAAAAAAAAGAATAAGCTTTAAATTTACAATTCATTTCTTTCTTTTCATTGTTTCCTGGAACTTTCATTGGTTTCTTCGTTTGCTCAGACGTTAAAAAGCGCCAGTAGAAGGGGTGTTTGAAAAGTACTCCTAAAAGTGTCATAATATATACAGTAATGACCTACAAATTCTCAAACATGTAGAATTTCGAATGAAGACATTTTAATATTTTTTGTTTATCACATAACTTCGATCCCGTCTATTCAGTGCGATATAACAATAACAAATTTTCTTTTATTTCATGCTTTCCGGTAGTTTATCGAGAAATACTTGTGGATTATGGTTTGATATTTCATGGTTACGACCAGTGAAAAATACCGATTACATATTTTCTAACTCTTAAACAGCAGGTAAACAGCGCGTGCCGTTCAATCAGAGGGAAATATGACGTAATTTACGCGCATTTACCTTATATTTCTCGCGCTGTACGCAATATTGTAATGCATTGTTATGCGAGTGGGGTACGCCACGGGGAATTACCGATATAACTATATTGGATTATGATGAAATGCCCAACAAAAAAGGGGTTAGAAGCATGAATTAAATAGATTTTTTTTTTTTCGGTGAAAGATCAAAATTTATTTCATCTCGTGAACATCATCGGCAATATTTTCACTCGTGGCTGCGCCACTCGTGATAATATTACCGATGATGTTCACTCGATGAAATAAATTTCGATCTTTCACCGAAAGAAAACAAACATCCACTATATCATACATACTTATAAAGTAAGCACTCTGCGGCGTCATATATGAGGTCACTTTGTACTATTTTTATAGTTTTAAGAGAGTCGGGTTTTACAAATTGAAATTCTGAAGCTGGCTTTTATGGTTTGAATATTCTTACCCATAATTTGTGAGATTATATAATAAAAACATATCTGACATTCGTAGACTCGTTTAATGAAAATAGGATCTGACAAAAGTTTGCGTTTGAGATAAAATTTTATTAAACGAGCCTGTGAAAAAATAATATAGAACGAGCCTTTGGCGAGCACCCATTTATGCCTATTGTCTACTTTTGTAGACATTCTCTTTTTCGTCCTCAGGCTGATAACTACTTGTGTGTATTCATGAAAGTTTATGTCCAGTCTCATGATAAACCTTTGATAAGTCCTAATTAGCGGTAATATTTGAGAAAATACAGATGGCTAGAAGACAAACTTGATTTTTCTCATGGAGAGTGGGGATTTTTGCCGCCAAGCCTTGGTAAATGTCAAACAGAAAAAGGTGAAGCATTTTGTTCATGTTTATTCAATAAAGCTGTTTCCTTTCTCAGAATATTTTCATTATTGAACCTCTCAAATCCATCTTTGTTGATATAGCATGTTTCAGAATTAAACTTAGATTTAGTAATTACTGTATAGAGATTTATCTACAAAAGTAGACAATATGAACGAGAGGGTACGTCTACTTTTACTTGCAGTAACTATGTTACTTCATTTTTCTCTTGGGAAATTCAAGGTAAATGAAGTGATTTCAATGCTGGCAGAAGAGAGTGAGTTTACAAGAGCAGACATAATTGTAATAGGACAATTATTCCAGTTACTAAAGTGAAGTATGTTACAATTAATGAACATTGTTGCATCTTATATATGTACATATTATATAGGCAACTTTATTATTTTAGGCCAACAGAGACAGTTCAGACACATCAAGTACGTGAAGATGTCCCCGTTGCAAGCTCTTCAATGACTATGACATACCAAAAAGGTGCTGACAGATTCATTTGGCATCATCCATGCTCAGATACAGACAGGCTTTTCCAAACTGTAGATGGGATATTCAATTTGTTCCTTGATGATGATGTGATTGAAATGATAGTTCCAGAAACCATTAGATATGCTGGCTCCTAAGGATATCATTCCTGTGTGACATTACCACAAGAGATTATTCATGGCAACTTTGTTGATACACGTATCTGGTCATGGCTAGGTTACATGAGGATGGCTTTACTGGAGCCCTGATGAAAATGTCTGCAAGGACATGATACTGAATGCTATCACAAGAAATCGGTTGGATATGTTGGTCAGATGCTTCTAACTTAGTGACAGAGCAAGCCTAGATGAAACTGGTAAGTTCAGCAAGGTTGGGCAACAAACGTGGAACCCATACATACTAGTCAGTCATCTCCTCTGGACTTGCTGAGGATAAGACGAGCCCTAGCAACGGTGTTCCTAGCCTAAGGTGGAGTGCGAATTTATACGCACTGGCAGACCAAGGGTTCTGGAAGGGGCCCTAAAAAAAAGGAGTACATGACAACACAAGTTTAGATAATGCATCACTATGCAACATCATCTACTGAAGTAAGATATATACACTTTGTCCGAGAAAATGTCGAATGGGATGTTCTAAATGTGACGTTGGCATTCACCGGACATGTTTTTAGGAATTTCACCTAATATAGACTGGTCAACTTTTGATATTTGTTTAAAATGACTAAAAGTCACAATGTAGATCATACTACATAAACTTGATTTTGCTACATTTATAGTTGTGATAATTATGAGAAAATAATTTTGTTGTATTATGTTACTAAAGTCACAAGTTTTTAGTATTGTATAGATATTTAAATAACCAGAAAGGTTTCAGGGGGATTAATGTGGGCTAAAATATAATCTGTGTGCGTGTCAGCGGTGTTGCTGGATGTAATTTGACTTTTAAGAAAGAATATAATAATTACTTACCTGTGCCCATTTACACCTATTGTCTACTTTTGTAGACAAAATTCAAAAATGCTTTATTTACAAAATTATTTCTCTATTGATGAAAACTAACTCACAAATTTTGACGAAAATCATGAAATATAAAAATTCCGGCTAAATGGGATAATAACCTTTTTTTTTGACTAGTTTGATAAAAATTTATCTTAAACGCAACGAATGTCATATTCGTTTTATCACATACCTTTATTTCAAGAATTACTTGAAAAATCGTTAGATCTCTATAAGAGACCTTGAGCCATGCTCTGACAAAAGGGGGGCTAAATGCATCTTTGTGATGCATTATACCAATCAAGCCATCACATAATTATGGATCTATAATTGCCACTTTTTTGACAACCGACTCAATCATTACTTAGATTGGTTCTTGGACATACAGAAAAATGACCAATAGCGAAAAGTTTCGGCGCAGGTCCGCCTGCTCGGACTGCGCAGGCTGACCTGGTCGATACTTTTCGTAGATGCATTAAGTCCCTTTTCACAAAGCACGGCTCAATAATGAATGAATGAGACCAACTCACAGCCTTAACAGAAGTATGGCCTATAATTATTTGATCTTAAATCTGAAAATAACATAAACCACAGCTCTACCAAAAACACCAATTTCTCGATTGAACTGACAAGAAAATTTATGTTGGATATGGTTTTGGAAATAACGTGGAAGAATATAAGGTTTTAACACATGACCTCAGATAATGCTCGTGTATGACTTCACATTATCTTATCTAAAATGTGTGTAAAGTTATCAAAATATCTTGCCTTCTATCGATCCTGCGGATAAAAGGCTTTTGAAAACATTGCAGGAAAAGGAGAAAAGACAAGGCTTTGAATATGAAACATTAACAGGAATTACCGATTTTTTTTTTGTAATTTTACTTTAAAATTTCCTGTTCCGATAGCTAACAGTATGGACGTTATTGCATAACAAGGAATCAATATATGAGCCAAGCTCTGTGAAAAGGGGGTTTAATCCATTTGCAAAAAGTATTGACCCAGGTCACCCTGCGCAGTCCGTGCAGGCTGACCTAGGTCGAAAATTTTCGCTATTGGTCAATTTTCTTTCAAGGACCATTTTACCTCATGATTAATTGGGTTGTTAAAAGGTTTCTATTATTGATATATAATTATGTGGTGGTTTGCTTGGTATTATGCATTACGGAGATGCATTTAACCCCCGTTTGCCAGAGCATGGCTCATATAGTTAACACAATAAGATATCAGCTGTCCTGATGGCTCAGATGTTAGAGTCACTGACAACGGTTTTGAAGGTCATGGGTTTGAGTCACACTGGTGGCAATCTGTTTTTCAGCATGTTTTCCTCACTTAGAGTAAACATTCACGTTCTTATGATTTTTTCTTACGAAATAAAACTCTCTCCCGCCACGCCCCCAGTCCAAAAAAGGCGTCAAAATTTGGTTTAGTGCCCCTTTAATTCTTAACAAAATGACAAAATTTTAGACTAGTCCAAACTGAAAGCATTTGCAGACGAGAAAAGGATGAAATGCTGGTTATCAGCATTTTATCTTTTTTTTTTTTCACAATGTTTTTGTATCTCTTTCAAGGTCGTTAAAACTAGGAATTGTATGGTACAATTCATTAATTCAGCACTCTACGGGGTTAACTCTTGCAGCCCCAAATATTATGTAATCTCGACTTCTTTCAGCACAGAAAATACAGTCCGTTAAAACTCAGAAAGATTTTTTTTATCTTATAGGCTTGACTAAACAAGCGGCATAGATCCAAGATCAGACTGCACGTTCTGGACAATCTGATCTTGATCTATACCGTTCGCAAGAGCCCCTGTTTTTGCCTATGGCACCGAAAGGATCTATGGTCAGTGCGTCTCCTGTTGTATCGATATACCATAAAAATTAATGGTATCTAATTCTATGGGATTATTTCTGGACAGGGACATATAAAAAACGACCAATTTGTAAACTCTTTACCAGACGACAATTTTCCAGACTTGTCCAAAATTGAAAACATTTGCAGACGACAAAGTTAATGTGGCTGGCTTGATGGGATTTGTCTCTTTGGAAAAGGAAAAAAATAAAACGATTATGGGAAATTGAGAAAAATGCTGGTTATCAGCATTTTCTCCTTTTCCTATAACGTGTTCAATAGCCCTTTCAGCCGGGGTCATGAAAAAAACTGGGTTGATTTGTAAAGGCTTAACTCTTCGACAGCTAGGTAAATAGAAATGGGCCGCGCTCTGCCAAATGGGGGTTTAACCCTTATCCTGCTAAATAAAAGCAATGAAACTTTCAAGCAGATAGTAAAAACTAAAATTTTCCTGTATCAAAGATATTTTTAGAGGAAAGATATCTCCTAATCGGGCAGCGTAGATCTAAGATCAGACTGCACGTTCTGTGCAGTCTGATCTAGATCTACGCTGTCCGCAAAGGTCTAGCAGCCTAAGGGTTAATGCATCTCCGTAATGCATTGTCCAAAGCAAAACTTCACATAATTATGGATCAATAAAATCCATTTTGTCTAACAACCGACTGAATCATCGGGTACAATGGTCCCTTGTCATGCAGAAAATTGACCAACTGCACAAAGTTTCGACCCCTGTCAGACATTGGTCGATACTTTTTTTCCCAGATGCATTAAGACCCCGATCCACAGAGCAAGACTCAACTATCTTTTGTCCATAGAAGGAAAACCTACTTGTGCCGATATCAATGGACCGAAACTTACCTCGATGTTTGATTGTATGGTATACAGCACCGTTTTCAACATAATTTCATTTATTTTGCAGTGCTACGCGGAGTTTCTTTTTATCAGTGCATCGCACAATGTTATTACCAAGCCAATGGATCCTTGAAATCCCACATAAACATTACAAAGATCAGCGGTGAGAGAAGAATGAATCCCGTCGCCATGATTGTCATCAATCCTCGGAATTGATTGATTGATTGATTGATTGTATGGTGTTTAACGCCGTTTTCAACATTATTTCATTTATATCGCGGCGGCCAGTGCACCTATCCATGCTTTCCTGGAGTTTCTTTTACAAGTACTACGCACAATATTCTTTCCAAGCCACTGGCTGCTTTCCCACATAACCATAGTCTAAACAATGTTCAGCGGTGAGAGGGGAATGAAACCTGTCGCAATGACTATCAATCAATCCTCGGAAAGATATTTGGCCTAGCTAGGGATTAGAACCAGCGACCAGTACGTTACCGACGGAGCTAATGAGGCCGGTAGTTTTCTTTTAAAGTATTGTACAATGTAGATCTAAAGATCAGACTGCACTTTGTGTGAAGTCTGATTAAGACTGATCTACTCCACCCGCAAAAGCACCTAATACTTGACCCTAGCTCTCTGAGAGTTTAGCCCTTTATCACACAATCTTGTGACTTAACGACCCAGGGGAACAAAGCTTCTAAAAACTTCGTGGGAAAAGAAGAAAATGCTGGTTACCAGCATTTTTTCCTTTTCCAACAATATTTTCCACTCCATCAAAGACAGATCTCATCATTTGCGCCACATCTGAATTGTGTTCTGCAAATGTTTTCAATTTGGAAAAGTCTGCAATTTTGTCGTCTGCTAAGAGTTATAGCTATGCCCTGGCAAAAGAAGGCTTAATGCATCTCCGTGATCCACGATACCAAACAAGCCATCACATAATCATGGATCTATAATGGCCATTTTTTTAAAATTTTTTTTTAACAACCGGCTTCATTATGGGGTAGACTGGTCGTTGGACATACAAATAATGTGCCAATAGCGAAAAAATTCGGTCCAGGTCAGCCTGCGCAGAATGCGCAGGCTGACCTGTGTCCATACTTTTTCACAGATGCATAAAACCCCCTTTTCACAGAGCATGGCTCACTTCTCTTGATAATAGAAATAGATACAGTCTAGACGTCCATTGTTGAAGTCTTTCTGACCACAATATCAAAGTGTTCTTTATACGTATTTACACAGAAGGCTATCGTGTTTTATTCAGAGTAAAGGAAAGCACAATTGATTCGATTTCCTCAAAGATATTGTGTTCAATACTCTATAGAAGATGGGCAATTTCTCATTTTACCACCTTGCCCTTGAAAGACCATAAATGATACAAAAACCTCGTTTGAAACAACAAAAATATATTCACAAAAGAGAGACTAGGAAAGAGACACTGGAATATGAATACTGAAACCTGAAACTGTTTTGTGGTTCAATATGAATAGAAATAGTAAAAAAAAAAGGGACATCGCCCACAATTGTCTCTTTTTCCCCATGATTGTGCATATTAGTTGAAAAAAAAAAAAGTTTTCAGTTAGATCTGTTTATATATGAACCATGCTCTAGTAAAGGGGGGGGGGGGGAGGCTTAATGCATAATACGTAATACATAATACCAAGCAAGTCATCACATAACTAGGGATCCGTAAGATCCATTGTGTCTAACAACGACTGTATCGTAAGGTAGGCTGGTCCTTTGACATACAGAAAACTGACCAATAGCGAAAAGTTTCGGCCCAGGTCAGCCTGCGCGGACTGCGCAGGCTGACCTGGGTCGATACTTTTCGCAGATGCATGAAGTTCCCTTTTTCACAGAGCATGGCTTATATATATTGGTGTCATGAACGAACCCTTAAATACATGTAGGCCCAAAAAGGTTCCAAAGAGGTCCGCGGAATAAACATGTTTAAATTTTTGACCAATCGCAATCAAGTCTTTGTTCATTCGAGACTAATGCCAAGAAATATATCAAAAGCCAGCTCACACAGTTACGCCTAAGAAAGGATTTTGTGTTTTTATTCTAAAGAAATATTAAAAAAAAAAAACGCCATTAAATCGATTTCCTTTCAGATACTATGCAGAAACTATGCTCTATACTTTACAGAAATAGAGAAATTGTTCCTTTTCCCACCATGCCCTCAGAAAAGTACAGTATAGAAAAGTCTTGTTCTTTATTGCTTTTAGAATTAATCGATAGATTTAACCCTTTACCGCAAAATCACGAGCAGTAACGACAGTGATGAAAAGGGCTTTTGAAAACAATATGGGAAAAGGAGAAAAGGCTGGGATCAACATTCCCCTTTCCCACAATAATTTCCACCGTTTCAAGACAAGATCCATAATTCAAAGGTACATCTAAATTGTCGTCTACAAATGCTTTCAATTTGGACAAGTCTACATTTTTGTCACGTGGAAAAGAATTAGCAAAACAGATCAAAGCATTGTAACTTTCATGATGATTTTGTCAAAATATTAAAAAAAGAAAAGATTGCGGTCAGTTTAGGATCAAGACCAGTCTGCAATTTCTGTGTAGTCTTATCTTTATCAACAAAATCGGCAAAATGTGGTAAGATCTTGTATGACCTTATTCTATATTGTCTAACAACAAATACGAAGATGACAACAACAACGATAAGACCAACAACAACAACAACAACAAAACCGACGACATCAACTAAAACAGCATAAACGACAACGACGACTTCGGCGGCAACAGTAACAACAACAAGAACAACACCTCAACTTGGCATTTGCTTCCTTACGGCCATTATCACCTGTCAGGAGTTCCTGGTTCGATTCTGATTGGCTGCGTTGATCATGAGAATTTAAACCCGGGCAAGGCACGGTAAAGGTTCAGCATAGTACTATAAAAACACTGGAATAGCATGATTGAGCTGTGACCTTGTTTCGTTTTTTTTTTCTATCGTAAATGGCATAAACGCCAACCATACTAGCAGAAATGTGGGAAAAAAAAGTTGTTCTCCCATCGCAAAACCAGTTGTAGCATAATCATCTTTAAGTATGAAATAAATGCTTTATTGACCATTAAAGCAAATAATTACGTTTAACTCGTTCACTGCCAATGTCTCCTTGGATAGCTTTTGCAGTCTGAACCTGGCTCCACACCGTTCGCTACCTGATGCTAAACTTTGACCAAAATCGTCTTCATTTTCAATCAAAAATACTCTTGGACCCCTGAGAAGTGTAGACTTTATTTAGTTAGCTGCGAAAGAGTTAATGTCCAGCACAATGAAAGCAATACTCGTCGATTATTGTAACAGGAAGGTTCTTTCATCCAAATATACTCAGGTGATGGTTTTGATGACGATATAAATCAAGATCAGACTGCACAGAATGTTCAGTCTGATGTTGATATAGATTTTATCTTGGTTAAATTATATCTTTTGCCAACCATTCCGTTTTTTTTTTTTTTGTTTTCGAAAACATTGTTGGAACAGGTGAAAATGCTGGTGGTAACCAGCACTTTCTGCTTGGAAAACCTCACGACATCGGGCAGTGTAGATCTAAGATCAGACTGCAGGTTCTTTCCTGTGCAGTATGATTCTGATCTACACTGTCCACAAACCGCATAGAGCCTCGTTTATCCGCATTAAGAGTTAAAACGTTGCAGCACGTACGGTTTGTATATTGAGCCCCCTCTAATGTTTTTATGTTTTCTTCGTATCAGTGGAAATTCGTAACTGACTGCTGCCAAATCAATAATGTTTAATTATTCATTTTGTTTGAACGTTAAATTGCATTTTCAATGCTAAAACTGTGTCTAATTGGGAGCGAAGCTGTAACGAATGAAAAATTGCTTTAAGCCTTTGAGCGGAAGATAAGTACGGTAGCATAGAACAAACATAAAAAGAAAAAAAAAATTTGTTTCTTTCAAACCGACGTAATTTGTCACTTTATCATATGTCCTTCCTTGTTTTCAGTGTAAATCAGCAAATGAAATGTTTCTTTTATCGCATAATATCGCATTATTTTATCACATAATTCTGGCTTGTAATCTACATGTACTTCTTGGTGTTAGTTTCGAATGAATAAAATTATAATTTGCGCTTTGTCAAAAATGTGAACGTGTTTATTCTGTGTACATCTGCAGGCCTTTGGCGGGCCTACGTGTAGGCCTATTTGCGGGACCTTGTAAGACACCAACAAGCAAGAGTTCCTACATGTACCTTCAATAAATATCCCAGCGTGCGTTTTCATACATTAGTAAATATATATGATAAGGGAAAAATCTTTTCTTATACTAATCTATAATTTCATACATTTCTTATGCGTTACCATATAAACCGACTCTGTATAGTTTACATGTACATGTATTTTCGGACACACCACGTTTACCAGCACCTACTCCTTTTCCTCCTGGTCTTAAAATATATTTGAGCCATGCTCTATGAAAAGGCGGCGTAATGCATGTGCGAAAACTATCGACCCATGACAGCCTATGCAGTCCGCGCAGACTGATATAAGTCGAAACTTTTTGCTGTTTGTAAATTTTCTGCTTGTCCAAGGACCACTCTGTCTTGTGATTCGGTCGGTTGTTTGACAATATCGGTTTTATGGAATCATTTTTTTTTTTTTGAAAATAAATCTTTTTTTTTTTGACCCAACAAAATTAAAAAAGTGCCATGTAAATAAATTGCATCCCAAAAATACAATATACCAGTAAACATCCAACAAAATACTGTACTTAATCATCAAAAAAGAAATGGAGTGAAAGATTGATTGAATTATTCAGCAACTTTTTTTCTTCTCCCAGCAGATAATAAAATCAATGTAAAAGAAGATGAAATCGCTCAAAATAGGCAAGCTTTAACCCTTTACCACACAATTCCGAGCTTTAACGACTCTGGAAGAGAAGCCTTTTGAAAACACTGGTTTTATGGAATCATAGTCGTGTAATTACTATTTGCTTGGTATAATGCATCACGGAGATACATTAGGTACCCTTTTTCCGGAGCATTTCTCACATCTACTTGAACATTTTACTTCTCAACAATAGGCAAAACAACAGTTGCTGATGTGCTTAGCGTCAATTATTTCTCCTCATGCTGATCCACAAAAGAGTTTCAATACTCATATTCCAGTGCCTATTGCGTTGTCTATATAATTGAACCATGCTCTGTGAAAACGAGGCTTGATGCATCTACGAAAAGTATCGACTCAGGTCAGCCTGCGCTGTCCGCGCAGGCTGACCTGGGCCGATACTTTTCGATACTGGTCAATTTTCTGTATGTATAAGGACCAGTCTACATGTACATCATGATTCAGTCAGTCGTTAAAAAAAGTGGCTATGATAGATCCATAATTATGTGATGGCTTGATTGATACAATGCATCATGGAGATGCAGTAAGCCTCCTTTTGCCAGAGCATGACTCATATTTTTTTTTTTTTAGATCTTTCTTGTTACAATTTCCTCAGGTCTTTGAAGTGGATATACACTGTCTGGAACCCATCGCATCTCTACATGTTCTAAAGTTCAAGTCATTCTCTGGTCAGAGCATCTTATCAAAACCTTACAAAATATCTGAAAGCGTAGGTTTTCAAATAAGACTGCACATTTGATGTATTCTAGGCTTTATCTACACTGTGCACTTGAAAGAATAAATTATTCACTTTTGGAGTCATAGGTTTTTCACCAAGATGTATTTGAGTTCTAAAAGATGTAATTTGTGTTAACCCCCTCATATCCCCATAAAGATTAGAGATGGTAACATTTCAAAAATGGCGAAAGAAAGTACCAAGATGATTGAAAATTCAGGGCTGCATCAGACCAGAATGTTTCAGTAGAGCGGACAGGTGTAGATCAAAGATCAGATTGCACGATTGGTTGATTTTGCTCCCGATCTACGTTTGCTGCAAAAGCAATTTTTTTTGAAAAGTGACAAGCAATCTAGGTTGGAGGGATTTAAGATTACACCAATTTCAGTCAGACGGCGTTTTTATTATAATTCTGCAGACAAATGCAACTTTGGCATGCAAATATACAATACGAGTTAAGTGATATAGACATAAAAACCGGTTGATTCCTTTCCAGGAATAGGTTAACTGCTCAATTGGTTTGTTTGTCCGTATTGCGTTTAAAGGCCGGGGGACACTCAAAATTTTATAATCTTACTACACTTAGAAAAATTATTCATCTCCGAATTAAGTAAAGCGATAGTTGGCACACTGTCATTAAAAACAAAAGACAAATGTAAGAAAACAATAGTTTTCAGCGTTATTTCCTTAATGGGTTAAGAACCCATTAAAATATTTTTAGATTTCGTGCCAAGATTTCGCAAGGATTTGCAGGAAAATCACGTGATCATTTACGCGCTTCGATCGAGTGGAATTGTATTCAAATAGGCACGATGACGTCAAATTTGATCTAAAGAACGGAGTTACCGATTTCAAAGCGACCACCACATTAATTGGACGCCAAATTTGCACATTTTTACAAAATGAAATCGTCCAGTTTCTGAATGTTTGCAGAGAAAAGTATATTTTGTGGTATTAATTATTGTTTGACAATAAACTTTAATTCGCAGTAAAAAAAAAAGACCTAAAAGGCCCCTTTAAAGCTGTTTCATTTGTATCGCGGCAGTCAGAGTACCCATCCATGGCTGTCTGGGATTTCCTTTTCTAATACCCCACTCGGTATACTTTCCAAGCTCCTGGCTGATTTCCCAGATAATAGAATCGAAGCAATGGTCAGCCGTTCGGGAGGAACGTATTCTGTCTCACTGATAGTACTAATCAGTTCTTGGAAAGAAATCGGCCGGGACACAGGATTGTTTGGTAAAGGATTAAACACCTTGAATAAATAAAATGATTGATAAACAAACCTGTTTTCTACATGTAGTTTAGAGTAAACAATATTATTTATAACCTGCAACAGCTTGGTTACGGATCTGAGTACTAAACACAACACACGTTGCGTAACCCTTAAGCTGCTAATCGCGACTCACCGGCCTTTTGCGGACAATGTAGATCAAGATCAGACTGCACAGAACGTGCAGTCTGATCTTGGATCTACACTGTCCGATACGGTATTTTCTTTCCGGTGAAATCAACTCGGAAAATGTTTGAGCTTCTACTATTGGGTGGAAATTTTCGTTTCATTTATTCAGCAGCTTAAGTGTTAACTATCACAGAGAGATATGCACCAAAACGCATCACTGAAAGAGCTAGCTGAACAGAAACAAGAATTAGCTTATAAAATATATACAGACGGCGTAAGAGGTACTGGAATGAATTTAAGACTCTTTTGTGATTAAATATGAAGGAAAATAATGAATAGTAAATATGCCACTAAATGCTTCTTTTCCCTCTTTGCTTTGCATATTGTTGAAATTTTTAATTAGATATGAGCCATGCTCTGTGAAGAGGATTTGTAGTACATCTGCAAACAATATTGACCCAGGTCAGCCTGTGCAATCCGCACAGGCTGACCCGTTTCGATATCTTTTGCTTGTAGTATATTTTCTGCATGTCAAAAGACCATCTTACCTTAGCATTCAGCCGTTTGTTAGACAAAATGGATTTTATGAAACCATTATTATATGATGACTTGCTTGATATAATGCATCACAGAGATGCATGAAACCCCATTTTTTCCACAGCATTTCACATACATTTTTCAAGCATAGAATTTATATCAGTACAATAGAGGCAGGTAACTACCAAAATATTTTTGGCAAAGTAATCAGTTATGCCCCTTTTTCGACTCAGAACTTTTAGCTCGGCTGTTTTTAGGTACATGGTATTTTCAGAGCCCTAGTGTCATCATCTTCGTCGTTTGTGACGTAGTCATGCAAAATCTTTGACATTGTACAATATCTTTGTTATTACTGAAGATGTTTACTTCAAACTTGGACAAGTTGCTAACTATCAAAAGGGAAACATGAACAATAAGGATAAATAACTATCAAGTTATGCCCTTTTTAATCTTTGTGTTTTCACTAAAAATCAACCTAGCATTGGCGCCCGAATGCAGGCGTCTTTTTATTTGTTGCCATAGAAACCAAAATGCAAAAATAAAAAGAAATGCCTAAACGATTGTCTTCTCAGGCATGAAATCATGCTCTGTGATATCAGCCTTTAAAGACTTTGTGTTTTTCCTTGTCAAAGGACATGGCTACTATTTCAAGTTATCGACTGAGTGTGGTAAAATGAAAGAAAAATATGATTCATCGATCGGTCTTTGTGGAATTTTTGCACTTCCCAGAAATGTTCCCTGGACTTGTCCTCTATCAGCAATTTTTGCAGGCTGCTCATTTTAGTGTGTTACCATGATTTGTTGCCAATGCAAAGTAAAGGAAGAAAATAGGAAACAGAAAATCCTTTGATAATTATCACCTTTCAATCTATAGAGACCATGAGGCCAAGGCTTTACAAAAATTCTCATTATATTGGCCTTTACAATTTTATGTTTTCCCATTCTCTTGTCAACTCCACAGACTGTCAGTGTGAGACATGTCGATATTTTTGTTAATCTGTACAAATGTGATAGCAGTTTTTAAGCCTGTACAAATGCGATAGCAAGTTTAAGCTTCTGGGCCTCATCTTCCCACCGCCTTCAGCGCCTTCAGCGCTTTGATTTCCATAGATTTAAAATCAAGAGGCAGTTCGTCAGCTTCCTTGGAACTATTTTTTACCCGAATGTGAATTCCTGTCAAAGTAGTGAGTAAGTCTCATACATAAATACGAGCCATGCTCTGGAAAAAGGGGGCTTAATGTTTCTCTTAATACATCTCCGTGATACATGATACCAAGCATGTCATTACATACTTATAGATCCATAAAATCCATTTTGACTGATTTAGGAGGTACACTGATCCTTGGACATGCAGAAAATTGACCAGTAGCGAAAAGTTTCGGCTCAGGTCAGCGCGGACTGCGTAGGCTGACCTGGGTCGATACTTTCGCAGATGCATTAAGCCCACTTTTCACAGAGCACGGTTCTTATGTTTGTTCGCAAAAAAACACTTTACATAATACAAGCAGTTCCTAAAATATAGTTACTATGTATGTGATAAAAAATCTGCCATTCTTTGCCTGTTGAGATAAAATTCTATTAAACTCGTCAAGAAAAAAAAAACAACTGTTGTTCAAGTTGCCAACAGCTTTCTTAATAGCAATCTTTCTCGACTCGGTTGATAAAATTTCACCTCAAGCACCAACTTTTGTAAGATACTATATATCTCAAACACCAAGCCAGTGTATGTCAGATCCTAAAAAGCTCAAACACCAACTTTTGTCAAATCCTACATATCCTCAAATGAGACGGAAATTTACTTGTAAACCTCGAAACAAAGTCGGTTTTTTTTCAGTCTGTAGCCAAAGAGTTTTTTCTTAAACATCTGAAGTTAATTCCGCTAATTGAGTAATTAGGCAAGAAAAAACAGTTCAAGTGGTGTCAAGAATTTTCTTTTGTTTAGAAATACTCTTCAACTCTTTACCAAAACATCAACATTTAGACTTGTCACAACTGAAAGCTTTGGCAGCCCAAATATTGAACTAGACTCTAATGGTGAATAATATCTTTCATAGGGTAGAACATATTGAGAGAGAAGGAAAAATTGCTTGTGACCAGCATTTTTCCTTTTTCCCCACAGTGTTTTCAAATGCTGTCTTCGTCAGGTTCGTTAAAACACGGGGCCACGTGGTTAAGTGTTAAGGACTTCTAAATTAACCTTTTATTTAATAGACTTCATGTTTTACATGACCCTGATCCGACACCGAACGCTCTGTCGGTAACGTGCATGGTTTGAAGCCAAGAAGGCGCTGGTTCGAATCCTTTCCGAGGATTGATGACAGTCATAGCGGCTGAATGTATTCCTTTCTCACCGCTAATGACCTGTTTTACAATGGTTATATTATAAAAAGCAGCCAGTGGCATGGGAAGAATAATGTGTGAAGTAACGGTAAAAGAATTTCCAAGAAAGCATGGATAGGTGCACTGTCCGCGGCGATATAACTGAAATGAGGTTGAAAACAAACGGACAAAAGACATAGGGACAAAACGAACATACGGATCAAAAAACATACGGACAAATAAAAGGTACGCACAAACAAACATGATAATCATGAAAAAGGCTTTTACCCTTTGACTGCTAAGCGCGACTTAATGACCTTTTGCGAACAGTGTAGATCAAGATCATACTGCACAGAACGTGCAGTCTGACCTTGGATCTACACTGTCCGATAAGGAGATATTTTTCTCCAAGAAATACCCCTAAAATGATAAAATTTGGGTTTATACTATCGGCTTGAAAGTTTCATTTTATTTATTCAGCAGCTTGAGGGTGTATAAACAAGCAAAGTTTGTGGAATGCTTTCATATTACTAGCTCACTATATTAGTTCATTGCAAGTTTTATGATATATTTGTATGTCTTAATTATACAGTACTTAAATGAATTGAGTGTTTTTTTTTGTAAATGACTTGAAGAACTGCCCTAACTAAGGATGGCACTTGGTACATTATTCGTCTCCTAACCCGTAACCCTTTACTAAACCATCTCGTGTCTTAAAGACCCTGAGAAAGAAGGCTTTTGAAACATTGTGGGAAAAGGAGAAAATGCTGATTAACAACAGTTCCTCCTTTTCCTACAATGTTATTTTTCCCTTTACAAGACAAACCCTATCATTCGAGACAGGATTAGTTAATTTGTGGTCTTCAGATATTTTTAACCCATAAGCTGCTCACTGACCTTTTGCGGACAGCGTAGGTCAATATCAGACTGCACAGAATGTGCAGTCTGTTCTTGGATCTACACTGTCCGATAAGGAGACATATCTCCATTTAAAATACCTTTGAAAGAGGAATATTTGGGGTTTTACTGTCGGCTTGAAAGTTTCATTTCGTTTATTTAGCAGTATAAGGGTTAATACAGACCAGCCAAAATTTTGTAATCTGGTAAAGAGCTATCCTTTTTGAATTCAACCTCTTTTGACGGCTGAGAAGAAAACAAGTCACAGAAACCTAGTAAGAATTTTATGTTACAGGCGTGACCAAACAAGCTGACGGTATAGATCAAAGATCAGATCCCAAGTTCTGTGCAGTCTGATCTTGTCTATGCCGTCCGCAAAAGCCCCTGTTTTCAATATGAGTTAAACTGCTTAAATTCAATTCACCTTTACAGTCAACCAATCAGCCGATTGTTAAAACACAAATATTGCTATTTATAAGTTCTTTTCAGAGGGAAAATCTCAATGTATTTGTCAGTGTAGATCAAAGATCAGAATGCACATTCTTGGATCTACAGTGTCCGCAAAGGTGTATTGAGTCCCTCTCAGCAACCCAAAAAGTTAAGGGGTCTCGAGCACTTATCATTATCAGATTATCATTTCTCTTATGTTTATAGGCAGTGTTCTTCCTTATTCTTTAGAGTTACATGCTGTTCTAATTATATATTTCGGGTACAGTACTTTCTTTTTTCCTTCACAAAGTGCTGATTTGAAAACTCGTCAGTTGGTTACCTTTAAAACATAAAACATTGTGCAAAATGGAAAATTACTCGTTACATTTTGCCACAACGTTTTCACTTGTCTTCGTCTATGATCTCTCTATGATCTCTGTGATGTTTTCGTCCTGATCTTGTAAATTGTTTGTCGGCTATCCATACTTTACACTGATGCTTTCACTGTATTCTCTTGCTAATTTCTCTTGGGAGGAAATGAATGAAAACTGAAAACAGTTTACATCCAATATAAATTATGTAAGAGTGGGCAGCTTATCGGTATAATTTAACAACAATATTTTGTCGTCTGGTGAGCGTTAAACAATTTTAATTTTAGGTGCGAAACAATGCTTAAACAAATCTTTTAACCTATTCATTTATTACATAACGGCAATTTCACGTACCAATGTTTCGAATTATAGCATAATCATTCTGTGTTTTTGATTTAGATTATTCCTCCAAAAAAGCTTTATTTGCGACGTCAAATGGTGCGTCGGGACCGTGGCCATTCCCCGTCGCACCTCACAGAAATGTGTAAGTGTCTTTAAAAATAGACATTATTAGTAAAAGGAGACATTCTTTGAAGAGTAAGAAAACAGCAAGGCTAGATTAAAAGATGACCATTCTAGTATCACAAACAATCCCACCAGTTCTCTTTGTTATGATGTCTTACCACTTGGAGAGATAGATTGTTCAAATGAACTTTTGAGTCAGGCAAAAAAAGACTAAGACATCGAAGGTCAAAGGTTATTCCATCAAAGCACTTCAAAAATTAACCACGGGTACGATAAATTAGGCAATTAACTCTCAGTATTTGGTCTGTATAAATCGCACATACAACGCTTTATCATTCTACATGGTCTCAGTGGGATACACAAAGCTCGTGGGATTGTCTCTACGTTTTCTATTCTATTTATAGTCGACATAGAGTATATCCAAATTCAGAACCCCGAGATCCGTGAAGTCAAATACCGAATCACGCTCACTCAGCAAAATTTTTAAACCACCACATTTGTTTCTCCTACAAATTTTACTAATTGATAGACAGGTAAAAGGAAACAAATTTTAACGTGTTTCTTGAAGTAAGCTATGGTATTGTAATGAAAAGATTCTCGATTCTGCCAACAGGAGGCCATCCTCGTTGACCCAGTTCCGATGTATTCCGTAAACAACATTCATCGCTCCTGGGTTATCTCGCGTATGTTTTCTCGTTCTCGTGAATTAATCATGAGGCATTTTGATTGGTAATCTTAGTTTTTCAGTGAGAAAATTTAATCTATTTTTATCAACCATATGCCATCATTCCTATTTTTACCTCGTCTACAATCAGTCAAATCGATGAATGTAGTTTACGGAATACATCCGAACTGGGTCAACGTCACCCCTGCTACATACCCCTATGGACTGCGACAGTACGCTGTATTTCTGAATATTGCCTTTGTATACAATGATTTGTAATATCTGCCCTGGGTGGTCGTAAGGCAAATACCACGGAAGGAAGGCCCACCGGCGGCCGCCATATTCGTTGATAATGATGTGGGTTTTACCCGGTTTATTCATAGTAACGGAAGAAATGTGATTATCCTCCACTACAAGAGAGTATCATTATATCATCCACAATTCGATTGGCTATTGATTGTAATTCGCTATCTTATGGATATTCACACCTGGGTTAACGAGGGTGTAAGAGGCATGCCTTTTTGAAAAGAGGGAAAGCACATGCGCATGCGTGGTGTCTATCAGCCAAAACAGGTCAAAAAGAGAAGCTCAAATTTCTGATATTTTGTCAGCAGTAAGTAAAATCATGAAAATTATTTTCTGCTCCAACATACGAGAAAAAGAACATGGAGTTTTCAAGAATATGATTTTTCATTTTTTTGAATGTTGACTGAATGGGTATTAGATAAGCTACCATAACTAGAACAAGTCAATTGAATCTTTTCAGACTTATGCCGATGTATGTTTTTACACCGATCATTTATTCTGCAAAAGATAAAACCAAATGAAGTGTCTTCTTTTTTCTGGCCGGTGATACAAACAAAAGGTCTACGTGGAATTGCAGCTTAAAAGTGGCGATTTAGAAGTTTTACTGAGTGTATATAACACTGACGTGATATCGTTCTTGAATTATATCAGGTATCTCTTTGTCTCGATCTAATTTCGGTGATCTTCAGATACCATTAGTGCGAGCATAAAGAAGGTGGGCTTATCAGTGAAAGGGGAAAATCACGAAAAGAAGAGGTAGGATTTTTTCTTTTTGTATATGTTTGCCTAAAGTTCATATTAATTGAGCCATGCTCTGGCAAAAGGGGGCGTAATGCATCTGCGAAAAGTATCGACCCAGGTCAGCCTGTGCTGGTCAATTTTCTGTATGCCCAAGGACCAGTTTACCTAATGATGAAGTCGGGTGTTTAAAAAAAAAAAAAAAAAAAGTGGCTATTATGGATCCATGATTATGCGGTGGCTTTCTTGGTACCATGGATCATGCAGATGCATTACGTCCCCGTATGCCAGAGCATGGCTCATTATATGATTATTGTTCTACGATTGCTGATGATTATGATGGCTAATGAAAGTTGATGATGAAGATGACAATAATGATGTCGCTTGAAGAAAAATGAATATTAAAACTGGAAGCCGGCAACTTTGATTCTAGACTAAATTTTTCATTCTTGTTTAATTTTCTTCCAGCGACTGGAACTTTAACGGACTGTCCAGTAACACATTTTCGGGGTCATAATGTTATGGATCCATACTTTGGAATGGTATGAAGTGAATTTGCTTGCAATTTGGTTCCCAAATTGTTTACTTTTGGTTGTCTGTGGGTGATAAAAAGGAACGCACTTGTTGTATATTTTCGTATTTCTAAAAATAGTTTTGAAATGAGTGACATATCTATGTATAGATAATGGCTGGGGAATTTTTACGAAAGAAGTGGAGGGCCATTTTTGACGCCAATGATATAAACAAGGATGGAGTTATAACTATGGAGGACGCTAATTTATTTGCGTACGTATCTTTGTTTAACCTTGTACCAGATGAGAATCTTTTAGACCCATCCATATTGATGCTTGTTTGCATGGTGTTTAACACCTATTTTCAAACCTTATTTCAGTTATATCGCTGCGGTCAGTGTACCTTTCTTGAGTTTCTTTCACCAGTACTTTGAACAATATTTTTTCCAAGCCACCAGCTGCTTTCCCATATCACAATCGTCGAAAAAATGGTCAGCGGTGAGAGAGGAATTTATCCTGTTGCAATGCCTATCATCAGTTCTTGGACAGAAATTGGCACAACAGGAGACTGGAACCAGCGACCCCCCCCCCCCCCCCACCATCTCAAGTCCGATACGCTGCCAACTGCAATGACGGACTCGGCCGTCTTGAAAACATTTGCAGACGATAATTTCAGCACAGCTCGAATGGTGGGATATTTTCTAAATTAGAGTAGAAAACTTTGTGGGAAATGGAGAAAATGCTGGTTACCATTGTTTTTAAAAGTTAGCTTTCTCAAGGTTTTCAAGACTCGGGACTGTATGGTAAAGGGCACACCCTTATCCTTCCGACTTAAAATTATTGAATGTTACTGAATTATATTTCGATAAGTTTATCACCATTGGACTAGGTTCACAAGACCGAAACTTCTGACACACCTTCGTTAACCCAGGTGTAAAGTATTCATCAGGGACATTCAATTACGAAACCTTCGTTTCTATGAATATTCATAAGATTGCGAATTATACCCAATAGCCAATCGAATTGTCGATAACACAACGATACTCTCTTGTAGTGGAGAATAATCACATTTCTTCCGTTACTATGAATAAACCGGGTAAAACCCACATCATTGTCAACGAATATGGCGGCCGCTGGTGGGCCTTCCTTCTGTGGTATTTTCCTTACAACAGTCCAGGGCAGACATTACAAATCCTTGTATACAAATGCATATATTCAGAAATACAGCGTGCTGTTGCAAACCTTAGGGGTATGTAGCAGGGGGAGATCTGCTATATATGCGCGAATAACTGTACAAAATCGTGAATTTGAAAACTGACATCCTGTTAAAACGACAAAAATGTCAACACGATGTGCAGGTTTATTTCTAACCAAAGCTGCTAGGGCTTTAAGCTGGAACTCTTTCGGGGTGACCCCGAATGTTTTTTGTAAACTTTTGTCAATGATGTTCACGGCCATAGTCATATTTAAAGTATCGTCAAGCTTGATCTGAAACAAGCGATTTGATTGGTTGTAGACGAGGTAAAAATAGAAATGATTGCATATGGTTGATAAAAATAGACTAAATTTTCTTACTGAAAAACTGAGATTACCAATCAAAATGCCTTATGAATAATGCATGAGAGCGAGATAACCCAGGGGCGATGAACGTTTACGGAATACATCGGAACTGAGGCTGCTTCCTACAGAGCAGCAGAGAGTGTAAAGCAACCTTAGACTGGACAACTTGGTCCAATTCTCAAGAGTTTTCTAAATTTTATAGTATCGAAAAATCTGATTTGCTGAAACGAATGGTTTAGCTAATCAGAAATTGCTGTACATATCCAAATCTAGAGTTAGACTAAGAATGTGGTAAATTCAGAATGGTCAGTGAACATTCCCCTAATATTGGATATACCGTGTCCGATACGTTGAGATTTTTACGGCGAAAACAGCTTTGAAATTGCGATATTTAATTTATTTTTTAATTTTGGATGAAACTGAAATGTTTATAATACTCATTTATCAGTTTACGGGTTAATATGTTTGAGCCCTCCTTTGTTAAAAGGATGCTTAATGCATCTACAAAAGGTATCAACCCATGTCAGCCTGCGCAGTCCGCACAGGCTGGCATGATTCGAAACATTTTGCTACATGTATTTATGAATCTTGTACATGTCCAAGGACCATTCTACCCCTATACCCAGGCAATTGCCAGGCTTAATGGATTTTATGGATCCATAATTATGTGATGTCTTGCTTGGTATCTTGCATTACGGAGATGCATTAAGTCCCCTATTGCTAGAGCATGGCTCATTTTTTGTCCTGTTGAGGCACCAGCTTTTTTCAAAAGCGTAGATGTATTTGCTGGCTCTTCTTAGAATTGATATACCGGAATAAATAGAAGAGTACTTTGTGACTAGTAAAAAAAAATGTGGATATGTTTACTCGGCGGGACCCTGCAGGCTTAGTGTCGGGTACATTTATGACACCAATATACAAGCGCTGCGACAGCTTATCGATACCCCTATGCGCTTATACTTATCATAGTAAATGAATATGAAAGGGAATAATTCTTTTCTTGTACTGATTGGTAAATTAATACCTTTTAAGCATTACTCTAAAACCCATTATCGTATGTTTTACATCTATTTTCAGACAAGTCATTTTTGGTTTCAAATGCACCTCTTCCAACGATGAGGAAAAGCATTAATTGCTGGCAAGGCAGCTTTTTATTTTCTCGTTATGTTTCAATATTCATATTCCAGTATCTCCGACGCTGTATATCTTCTTTTTTAAAATTAAATAGGAATCGATTTAGTATGGCCCATACGATGCCGGAAGACAGAGCTGCGCAACTGAAAGTGGACTTCCAGGCATTCTGGGATGCCATGTTTGTACATGGTCAAGATAAGGTGGAACCAGAAGAGTTCGTAGAGAAGATGGCGGAGGAATACGAGGACAACAAAGAGGCCTTCGGCCAGAGGATGCACAGGATATTGACAGATTGCATTGATCTGTTTGATGCCAATAATGACGGGCTAATTTCGAACGATGAGTACATTGTTGCATTGAGATCCTGGGGAATAGATAATTTCGACGCTGATTTCATAGCGGACTTCACGCAGTTCAGACCAGGCTATGTCGATAAGGCATTATTTAGAGATGCCTGGGTGGCTTATTTTACCAACAACGATAGAGAAAAGGTTGACCTGGAAACCCCAGTTGCGCGTGCTTTACAAATAATTTAACTGGACTTTTCTGTGTATATTGTACAAATGATTAGATTGGCCAGTATTACGTCCTTAACACGCAGTTTGATTGGCTCTTATTGTTTCCAATTTTACCTTTTCGTTTAAACTTTTGACGAAATAAGCCTGATATTTCGCAAATTGAAAAAAGAAAGGTTTTATAACTCTTATGGTGCTAATAACTCGTTTAGTTGCTATTGCAGTCAATACACATTAAGATCAGACAGAAAAAAAAAAATGTGTTCTTTCTGACCTTGAATCTCTTCCATCTACTCCTTGATTCTAGTGTACAACCAAGTAATTTCTCCATTCGCTGTTGATTGTTTTCAAATAAAAAAAAAAAACTGAAATTGTCCGGAACAGATGTAATTACGAATACATCGGTGTGCCCTATTCGGCAAATCTCTGGTGATCCGTTGATCAAATTCGTCGACTAGATAATGATGGGTGATATGCGCCCACACGATACATTTCTTCACCGGAAACACACGCTTAAGATTGTAAAGCTTCACTTAAAAAAGAAACACGAGTCACAGTTTTCTGTGGAAATCTTTCTAAATATATTTCCGTTGACAAACAGTTTTTACATTCAATTTTTAACGTGGTCTGTCAGTTCGTAGGCAGATTTTATCGACTGGTTGATCGATGTAAATAACTTCACCTCCATGTTTAAGATTATGTGACTGACAGTATTTCAAAATGGATCCCAGATACGGACAAGGTTAGATGTTGTTACGGAATCGGCCAAGTTGTGACGACTACGTCAACAACCACAGTCGGCCTTTTTCGTACATAATCGGGATAATCGACTTGCCGTGGCGTATTCTTTAAACGATTGTCACGATCATCAGAGTCGCAACAAAGCTTATGAGACAAGCCAGACGAATACGACAAAAGCGACTAGCAAGGGGACTTAACTCTACCAAACAAACAAAATTTAGACTTATCCAAATTGAAAGCATTTGCAGACGACAAATTCAGTGTGGCCCAAATGATAGATTTGTATTTGAAGGTGTAGAAAACATTGTGGGAAAAGGAGAAAATGTTGGTTGCCAGCATTTTCTCTTTTTCTCAAAATGTTTTCAAAAACTTTCCTTTTGAGGTTCGTTAAAACTCGGGAATGTAAGACTGAGACAGCCCATGTTTTCAAAGAAATGTTTGTTTGACTTGAATTAATTTATCGTCGCCACCGGTTGCCCATAATGATGCCCCGAGAACGCTGTTGATCCCTTTGTGTTGTGGGGATTATTGCAAGATACAGGCCGAAAACCATCCTAAGTATAGCGCTGTAACACGGGACCTAGATTTTAAAGTCCTATCCGAAAGACAATTAGTAATTTTTGTTGGCTTGGAGGGGGAATCGAAATCACAACCCCAAGAATGACTAGACTACAAATTCTGTGCTCTACCCTTGAGCTTACCCGGACGACCGGAAAAAGAAATGATAATTAAAAAACGACTGATTTATTGATTTTCCGTTTTTCATCGTCACTGCCGAGTGCCTTAATGGGCGACAAAACCACCTCACACACACACACACACCCAGAGGTCTGTTAGTTGTGTTACAGGGAACAGTGCAAGATACAATACAGCTAACCAGACGAATATGACATAGCTGGTGGACTACGGGAAGATAAAACGTCATAGCTCAAATGACAATTTTCGTCTTTGATGGTGTAGAAAACATTCTGGGAAAATCCGTACCAAAGCTTCATTTCTTAGGGTCGTTAGAACTCGGAAAAGTATGGAAAAGGAAATAAAACTATATGCTAGAGAATTTGATGTTTTGACTTGAATCATAGGCCACCGACAATCTATTGGTCTATCACTGAATACCGAAATTTTGTTGCTCGATCATCAGGACACCGTTACTAAAAATAACGCAATAGTGCATTGCCCCTGTATCGTATATGGCAATGTTTACATACGGAGGGGATGCAGTAAAATAGCTATTCTTAGCATCAGTGTTCGATAATCAACTAATGAAACTTTTGGTGTTCCGTGAAAAACAAACAGATGTTCAAATGCCTGTGCTTGAATCAATCACATGAACTTAACCTAGTCAAATCTTTAAGTTTGGCTTTCTTTCAATATTTTTATAAGTATATAGCCACTACATTTTTTCTTAAAAAGGTAGAAAGAAATTACCTCTGTTTAAAAACGACTAGACTAACAATTTTAAATGAATATAGAAAATATGAAATGTCGGTTGAAAATAAGTAAAATGCTGTATTTGCTATCATTAATTCATGAAAATATAATTATACATGTACATATGGGCGGCGCTATAGTGAAAAAGGGCTTTGATGCACCTACATGATGAACCACGACAAGCAAATTATCACTTAATTATGGATCCATGAAATCCATTTGGTCTAACAATCGACTGGATCTGGAGGTAAAATAATCCTTGGACATTCAGGAAATTTACAAGTGGCAAATATTTCGACTCATGTCAGCCAGCGCAGACTGTACAGGCTTACATGGGTCGATACTTTTTTGAAGGTGCCTTAATCCCCCTTTTCACAGAGCATGGTTCATGTATATTTATATTTCTTTTTTTTTTTAAACTAAATTAATAGCATTACCCATGAAACTATCGGGCTGTGAAGACTCAAAATAAATAAAGGGTTTTTTTTTTATTATTTCGTAGTTTTTGTCAGGATTTTTAAAGATCCTCGGGAAATCCGAGGTCCTCGGACATTCGAGACTCGGACTCTTGAGGTCTTACTGTAATTTCATTCAGCCATAATCACAAGTTAACGATATTGGACAATCACCACGGGATCTATTAACCTGGCGACTACATACCTGTTTTTGATTTAAGGTTTTAAAGGTGCTGTATCAAATATATAGCGCATAGTAGACTTTGAGAACGCCGAGCCCCGGAAGCCCAGTCGGTAATGTACAGAGCTTGAAACCCTGAGCTCGCTGATTGAAATCCGCTTCATTGTTAATTTCTTTCCGAGGACTGATGATATTCATTGCGACAGGATTCATTCCACTGTCGACACTGGTCGTTGTTAAGATGATCGTTAATGTCGGAAAGCGGCTTTGGAAGAATATTGTGCTCTGTGCTGGTCATAGGATCCCTCGAGAGCTTGGACAGGTGCACTTCCCACCGCGATTAAACTCAAATAGTCTCAATATGGTGCTAAGCTCCATATGGACAAACGAACGAGCGCACGCACGCACGCACAAACGAACGAACGAACGAACGAACCTGACGAAAAAGATTTTGAAAATCTTAACAAATCTTGTAAGCTTTTATATTACTAAACACGGATTGAGAGCAAGTTTTATTTTTGCATTTGTTATGCAAGGCCTAAGTAAATTCCAGTGTTTTTTTCTTGGTAAAAATCTCAAAGAAATGCCCTTGCTAAGGATGGCACCTAGTATTTTATCATTACGAGTATTTATCCCTTATTATTTCATGCTTTACGGTAGTTTATCGAGAAATGATGGTGAATCATGGTTTGATATTTCATGGTTACGACCAGTGAAAACACCGATTTATTTTTTATTTTTTAACTCTTCAATTGAAGGCGGAAACAGTAATTCCCGCGCACTAGCCAAGCCCCCGTAGCTCAGTCGGTAGCGTACAGGACTTGAGAACTGGAGGTCGCTGGTTCGATCCCCGGCTTGGCCAATTTCTTTCCGAGGATTGATGATAGTCATCGCGACAGGATTCATTCCTCTCTCACCGCTGACCATTGTTTCGACGATGGTTATGTGGGAAAGCAGCCAGTGGCTTGGAAAGAATATTGTACGGAGTACTGGTAAATATAACTCCAGGAAAGCATGGATAGCTGCATTGGCCGCCGTGATAAAACTGAAATAATGTTGAAAACGGCGTTAAACACTATACAATCAATCAATCGATCCCGCGCACTAGTTACCTAGGTAATAAGCGCGTGCCATTCAAATGGAGGGAAATAAGACATAATTTTCGCTGTGCTTCTCGCGCTTTACGTAGTATTGTTATGCGTTGTTATGTAAGGGAGGTACGCAACGGGGAATTACCGAAAACAATAGTACCGGATTTTGATGAAAGTCACAACAAAATACGGGGTAGGAGCAAATAAATAGATTTTTTTTTCGGTGAAAGATCAAAAGTTATTTCATCTCGTGAACATCATAGGTAATATTTTCACTCGTGGTTGTGAAAAGAGATATAATGCATCTGCAAAAGCTATCGGCCCCGTCAGCCTGCCGAGACTGCGCAGGCTGATCTGGGCCGAAACATTTTGCTTTTGATAAATTTCTCTGCATTTTCAAGAATCATTCTACCTCAGGATGGAGCCGTTTGTTGGACAAAATAGCTGTCATGAATCTACAATTTTATGATGGCTGGCTTGATATAATGCACTACAGAGGTGCATTAAACTGTTTTTGCCAAAGTACCACTCAGTTTGTTCATCTCTTATACTTGCAGGTTTCATTTTTCCTCATCCTGCAGAGTTACATATTCTTCTAATTACATGAGCCATGCTCTGGCAAAAGGGGCTTAATGCATCTCCGTGATGTATTATCCTAAGCAAATCATCATATAATCATGGATCCAAAAAAGGTTTTTTTTTTTTTAATCGACTTAATCATGAGGTAAACAGGTCCTTGGACATACAGAAAATTAACCGATAGCGAAAAGTTTCGGCCCAGGTCAACCTGCGCAGTCCGCGCAGGCTGACCTGGGTCGATACTTTGCGCAGATGCATTAAGCCCCCTTTTCACAGAGCATGGCTCATATGCTTTGGATAAATTACTTTGGCTTTTCTCCACATACTGCTCATTTGACGAATCCTCTTATGACAACTTTAACTCTTTACCACATGACAAAATTTTACAATTTTACGCGTGTCCAAATTCAAAGCATTTGCAGACGACAAATCAAGGGTGGCTCAAACAATAAAGCTAGCCTTTATTTGAGCAGAAACCATTGTGGGAAATGGAGAAAATGCTGGTTACCAGCATTTTCTCCTTTTCCCACAATGTTTGCAAAAGCTTTCTTTCTCAATGTCGTTAAAACTCGGGGTTGTGTGGTGGAGGGTCGAAAATATTGTGGCAGATGCAAAAATGCTCGTGTCGAGGATTTTTCTCCATTTACCATAATGTTTTCACTTATATTCGTGTATTGTATCTAAATCCTAATTAACTTGTAACATAATTCCCGGTCATGCGTTCTTTGTAATAATGTTTGCAACGTCTCCTCTCGCAAATTTGTTTCGTAGGATAACGTCTAAATAAAAAAAAAACGCAAAGCCTGCATTAGATGACAGTGGGCCAAGATTGAAAAAAAAAGGAAAAAAATATATCTAAGCTATACTTTGATGGTGATATTGTCTCACCTGATAACGGTAAAATAATTTTGCTTTTAGGTGCAGTAGGTATGAAACAGCACTTAAATAACCTATAAAATCATTACAAGAGGAAATATTCATATACGGTATATATGGACCGTGTTCTGTGAAAAGGGGTCTTAGTATGTCTGCGAAAAGTATCGACTCAGTTCAGCCTGCGCAATCCACGCCGAAACTTTCCGCTACTGGTCAATTTTCTGTATGTCTACCAGTCTACCTCATCATTCAGTCGGTTATTGAAAAAAGTGGCTATTATGGATCCATAATTATTTGATGGCTTGATAGGTACAATGCGTCAAAGGGATTCATTAAACCCCCTTTTGCCAGAACATGGCTCATATATACGTATTATCATGTTGTGGTAACTCTCCGAAGACTTATATTTGCTTAGAGCTCTGTCGGAAAAATTGACTTCTCTCGAGAGGTCGAGTGAGAGTTTAGAGTTTTCACTTGTACAGTAAGAAGAAAGCGAGAATACAAAGCTAAAAGCTGCTACATTATACAAGCGTAATACTCCTCTTATTATTTACGTACAAAAAAAAATACGGTGGCACAAAAGTGACATGGAAGATATATTTTATACTACGTGCGCACGTAATAGTTATTACGTGCGCACGTATTAGTTAATACGTGCGCACGTATTAGCTACTGCGTGCGCACGCACAAAGTTTCCCTTTCTGACAGCATGACTACATATAGTTTGGAGGTATGAACGAACTTTTTCAGACAGTCAGACATTAGCAAACATAATGTACCCAGATTAGACTGCTCCTTTAAGGGGCAGTCGGATCTGGGTCCACAAAGTTTGCCATTCTGACAGCATGACTACATATAGTTTGGAGGCATGAACGAACTTTTTCAGACAGACAGACATGACCAAACATAATGTACCCAGATTAGACTGCTCCTTCAAGGGGCTGTCGGATCTGGGTCCACAATGCTTGCCATTGTGACTACATATAGGTTGGAGGCATGAACGAACATTTTCAGACAATCAGACATGACCAAACATAATGTACCCAGATTAGACTGCTCCTTCAAGGGGCTGTCGGATCTGGGTCCACAATGCTTGCCATTGTGACTACATATAGGTTGGAGGCATGAACGAACTTTTTCAGACAGTCAGACATGACCAAACATAATGTACCCAGATCAGACTGCTCCTTCAAGGGGCAGTCGGATCTGGGTCCACAATGCTTGCCATTCTGACTACATATAGAGGCATGAACGAACTTTTTCAGACAGTCAGACATGACCAAACATAATGGACCCAGATCAGATTGCTCCTTCAAGGGGCAGTCGGATCTGGGTCCACAATGCTTGCCATTCTAACTACATATAGAGGCATGAACGAACTTTTTCAGACAGTCAGACATGACCAAACATAATGGACCCAGATCAGACTGCTCTTTCAAGGGGCAGTCGGATCCGGGTCCACAATGTTTGCCATTCTGATTACATATAGTTTGGAGGCATGAACGAACTTTTTCAGACAGTCAGACATTATGGTCCCAGATCTCAGTGGGGCCAAAAAGTCTCTAGCGCATGAAATGCATGTAGTCCTTTTATCCTTAGGCTAACGTGACAGGACGTAATATAGATATTTTTTGTTAAAAGTGATCCTTACCCAACAATTCAACCAACCCTTACTGTATTAATAATTTTATAACATATAAAAGGTGTTTCGGGGTGGTTTGGGATGTCTTGGGGTGGTTTGGGGTGTTTTGGGGTGGTTTGGGGTAATTCGATGGACCGTAGGCTAGAGTATTAATAGTTACTGTACCGTACCAAGGTACAGATACTTAAAATAATCGCAGTATGCCTAAACGATTTAAGAAATAATAGCTCTACTTGATTTTTTACTTGGGTGTCAGATGTATGCACATCTGTTGCCGTGTTGGACCAATGTAATTTTGCCCTTCCCTCGCAACAATATGGCTTCTGTTCCTTATAAACTGATTGGTCGATTATTACGTGCGCACGTATTAGTTAATACGTGCGCACGTATTAGTTAATACGTGCGCACGTATTAGTTAATACGTGCGCACGTATTAGCTACTGCGTGCGCACGTAATACTATTGCGTGCGCACGTATTAGTTAATACGTGCGCACGTATTAGCTAATACGTGCGCACGCAATAGTATTACGTGCGCACGTATTAGTTATTACGTGCGCACGCAGTAGCTAGTACGTGCGCACGCAGTAGCTAATACGTGCGCACGTATTAACTAATACGTGCGCACGTAATAACTATTACGTGCGCACGTAGTATAAAATATATCTTCCATGTCACTTTTGTGCCACCGTAAAAAAACGATTAAAACTGCATTTATAGACGATTTCATTCAAAAACGACGGTATGTTATTAAAACATATACTGGTTAAGAGAGAGCTAGTTTTTTTCTTCGCTGAATGGCGGATAAATATTATGGCGTAACTGTTTGGCAAATCAAATCAAGAACCGAACTGAAAGTAGTCCGCACGCAGGTGATGCCATTAATATTCCCTAGTTCGGTCCGGTTTTGCTTATCGGTATAGTTTAACAGCAATATTTTGTCGTCTGGTTAGCGTCAAAAAATTTAATTTTAGGTGCAAAACAATGCTTAAATAAATCTTTTAATCTATTCAATTATTACATAACGACAATTTCACATACAAATGTTTCGAAATACAGCATAATCATTCTGTGTTTTTGATTTAGATTTTTCCCCAAAAAAGCTTTATTTGCCAGGTCAAATGGTGCGTCGGGACCGTGGCCATTCCCCGTCGCACCTCACAGAAATGTGTAACTTTCTTTGAAAATAGGCATTGTTAATAACAGGAGACATTCTTTGACGAGCAAGAAAACACCAAGGCTAGATTAAATGATGACCATTCTAGTATCACAAACAATTCCATCGGTTCTCTTTGCTCTGATATCTTACCACTTGGAGACCTAGATTATTCGAATGAACTTTTGAGTCAGGCAAAAAAAGACTAAGACATCGAAAGGTCAAAGGTTACTTCAAAAATTAACCACGGGTACGATAAATTAGGCAATCAACGCTCAGTATTTGGTCTGTATAAATCGCACATACAACGCTTTATCATTCTACATGGTCTCAGTCGGAACACAAAGCTCGTGGGATTGTCTCTACGTTTTCTATTCTATTTATAGTCGACATAGTGTTTATCCAAATTCAGAACCCCGAGTTCCGTGAAATCTGATAACGATTGATGCTCACTCAGCAAATTTTTAAAACACCACATTTGTTTCACCTACAAATTTGACCAATCAATAAGTAAAAATGTAAAATTTTAACATGTCTCTTGACGTAAGCCATGATATTGCAATGAAAAGGTTCTCGATTCTGCCAACAGGAGGCACACCTTTTTGAACAGAGGGAAAGCACATGCGCATGTGTGGTGGCTATCGGCCAAAACAGGTCAAAAAGAGAAGCTCAAATTTCTGATATTTAGTCAGCAGTAAGTAAAAACACAAAAATTATTTTCTGCACAAACATATAATCCGAGAAAAAGAGCATGACGTTTTCAAGAATATGATTTTTCATTTTTTTTCAATGTTGACTGAATGAATATTAGATAAGCTCCTATAACTAGAACAAGTCAATTGAATTTTTTCAGACTTATGCTGAGGTATGTTTTTACACTGATCATTTATTCTGCAAAAGATGAAACCGAATGAAGTGCTCTTTTCTGGCCGGTGATACAGAAAAAACCGAGAATTACAGCTTAAAAGTGGCGAAGTTTTGTTGAGTGTATATAACACTGACGTGAAATCGTTGTTGAATTATATCAGATATCTCTTTGTCTGGATCTAGTTTTGGTGATCTTCAGATACTATTTATGCGAGCATAAAGAATGTGGGCTTATCAGTGAAAGGGAAAATTCACGAAAAGAAGAGGTAAATTTTCTTTTTATATGTGTTTATCAAAAAACAATTGCCCGGAGTTCATATTATTTTAGCCACGCTCTGGCAGAAGGGGGCTTAATGCATCTGCGAAAAGTATCGACCCAGGTCAGCCATAGCAGTCCGCGTAGGCTGACCTGGGTCGATACTTTCCGGCATTGCCCACTTTTTTGTGACCAAGGACCAGTCTACCTCACAATTAAATTGGTTGTTTAAAAAAAGTGGCTATTGTAGATTCATAATTATGTGGTGGCTTTCTTGGTAACATGGATCACGGAGATGCACTATGTCCCCTTTTGCCAGAGCATGGCTCATTTATATGATTATTGTATTACGATTGCTGATGATTACGATAGTACGATGGTGAAAACGCGATATTATATCGCACTTTCATCATTGCACTATCGTATTGTCGCGTTTTCACCATCGTAGTATCGCGTTATCGTCATCGTACTGTCGCGTTTTCATCATCGTAGTTTCGTGATTTCGCATTATCATCATCGTACTATCGAGTATCGCGTTTTAAATTAACACATTTGAAGGCGATGGCCCTAACGGTATTCCGTACTCTTTTAGTATATTTCGGTGTTTCTAAAAATATAATGAGTGACATATCTATTCATAGAAAATGGCTGGAGAATTTTTACGAAAGAAGTGGTGGGCCATTTTTGACGCCAATGATATAAACAAGGATGGGGTTATAACTATGGAGGACGCTAATTTATTTGCGTACGTATCTTTGTTTAACCTTGTACCAGATGACAGTCTTTTAGACCCATCCATATTGATGTTTGTTTGCATAGCGTTTAACGTCATTTTTCCACATTATTTCAGTTATATCGCGGTGGCCAGTGTACCTTTCCAGGAGTTTCTTTCGTCAGTTCTTTGCACAATATTCTTCCCAAGTCACCAGTTGCTTTCTCACATGATAATGATCAGCGGCGAGAAAGGAACTTATCCTGTCGCAATTACTATCATCAATACTCTGAAAGAAATTGGCAGAGCTTGGGATTAGAACCAGCGACCATCCTTCCCCCATCTCAAGTCCTATACGCTACCAACAGCGCTACGGGACTCGGACCTCTTGAAGGCACTTGCAGACGACAATTTCAATTCGGCTCGAATGATTGGATGTTTTCTAAATTAGAGTAGAAAACTTTCTGAGAAACAGAGAAAATGCTGGTTACCAGCATATTCTCCTTTTCCTACGATGTTTTCAAAAGTTAGCTTTCTCAAGGTTTTCAAGACTCGGGACTGTATGGTAAAGGGTACACCCTTATCCTTCCGACTTAAAATTATTGAATGTTACTGAATTATATTTCGATAAGTTTATCACCATTGGACTAGGTTCACAAGACCGAAACTTCTGACAGAGCAGCAGAGAGCGTAAAACAACCTTAGGCTGAACGAGTTAGTCCAGTTCTCAAGACTTTTCTGAATTTTATAGTAACGCAAAATCTGATTTGCTGAAACAAATGGTTTGGTCAATCAGAAATTGCGTTACATATCCAAATCTAGAGTTAGACTAAGAATGCAATTTCGAATGGTCGGTGGACATGGCCCCTAGTCTTTTTGTTATTTATAAATCTTATGCATGTCCAGGCACCGTTCTACCCCTATATCCCGGCAATTGCCAGACTAAATGGATTTTATGGATCCACAATCATGTTATGTTTTGTTTGGTATCATGAATTAAGTCCCCTTTTGCCAGAGCATAGGTCATTTTTTCCCTGTCGAGGCACTACTTTTTTGTAGTATCTGAATATGCTGACTTTTGAAATACTTCGTAGAATTGATATTAAATGAATAGAAAAATTACTTCATGACTGGTAAAAAAATGTAAATATGTGTACTCGGCGGGCCACTGCAGGCTTAGTTTCGGGTACATTTATGACACTAATTGACAGGCGTTGCGACTGCTAAACGATACCCCTTTGCGCTTATTCACATCATAGCAAATGACAATGACAGGAAATAATCCTTTTCTTGTACTTATTGGAAACTTAATATCTTTTAAGCGTTACCTTATAACCCATTATTGTATGTTTATATGTATTTTCAAACAGATCATTTTAGTTGCAAATGCATCACTTCCAACGATGAGAAAAAAGGAATAATCGCTGGCTACGTGTAGGCAGCTTTTCATTTTATCATTATATTTCAATATTCTCGGACGTTGTATACCCTTTTTTTGGAATTAAATAGGAATCGATTTAGTATGGCCCATACGATGCCGGAAGACAGAGCTGCGCAACTCAAAGAGGACTTCCAGGCATTCTGGGATGCCATGTTTGTTCATGGTCAAGATAAGGTGGAACCAAAAGAGTTCGTAGAGAAGATGGCGCAGGAATACGAAGACAACAGAGAGGCCTTTGGCCAAAGGATGCACAAGATATTGACAGATTGCGCTGATCTGTTTGATGCCAATAATGACGGGCTAATTTCGAACGATGAGTACCTAGTTGCATTGAGATCCTGGGGAATAGATAAGTTCGACGTTGATTTCATGGCGGACTTCAAGCAGTTCAGACCAGGCTATGTTGATAAGGCATTATTTAGAGATGCCTGGGTGGCTTATTTTACCGACAACGATAGAGAAAAGGTTGACCTGGAAACCCAGTCGTGCGTGCTTTACAAATAATTTGATTGGACCTTCCTGTGTATGTTGTACTTTACAAATGATTAGATCGGCCAGTATTTCGTCCTTTACGAGTGATTTGATTGGCTGTTATTGTTTCCAATTTTACCTTTTCGTTTAAACTTACCAAATAAGCTTGATATTTCACCATTTGGAAAAAGCATAAATACTTTTATGCTGCCAAGAACTCTTTCAGTTGTTGTTGCAGTCAATACACATCAAGATCAGACAGAAAAAAAATGTACTTTCTGACCTTGGATCTCTTTCATCAATTACTTGATTCTAGTGTATAACCAAGTAATTTCTCCATTCACTGTTTGATTGTTTTCAATACTCAAAAATAAAAAATGGAAAAAAAAAAATCAACAGACTAAAATCGTCTGGAACAAATGTAATTACGCGTACATCGAGTCAACATTTTCTATCGAAATCTTTCTAAATACCTTTCCGTTGACAAACAGTGCGTACATTCAATTTTCAACGTGTTCTATCAATTCCTTTGGCAGATTTCACCAACAGATTGATAGATGTGAATAACTTCATCGTGGTTGTTGATATCGTTGTTTATCGATTTACATGGGCGCTGCCATGCTTAAGATCATGTGACTGACATATTTCGGTACTTCAAAATGGATCCTTGATACGGATGACGTTAGATGTAGGTACGGAATCGGCCGAGTTGTGACGACTGCGGCATACCGCAACATAATCGGGATGATCGACTTTCCATGGCTTATTCTGTAAATAATTTTCACAACCATCAGAGTCGCAACAAGCCAATATGAAACAAGCCAGACGAATACGACACAAGCGACTAGCAAGGGGACTTAACTCCTTACGAAACAACAAATTTTAGACTTATCCAAATTGAAAGCATTTGCAGACGACAAATTCAGTGTGGCCCAAATGATGGATTTGTATTTGAAAGGGCAGAAAACATTGTGGGAAAAGAGGAAAATGCTGGTTACCAGCATTTTCTCCTTTTTCCAAAATGTTTTCAAAACCCTTCCTTTCCAGGGTCGTTAAAACTCGGGAATGTAAGACTGAGATACCCTATGTTTTCAAAGAAATGCTTGTTTGACTTAAATTTATTTATCTCGCCGCCGGTTGTCCATATAGGCGACACTCCGAGAACGCTGTTGCTCCTTTTTTGTTGTGGGGACTGGTGCAAGATACAGGCTTGACTTACCCGGCCGACAGAAAAAAAGAAATGATAATAAATAACGACTGATTTGTTGAGTTTCCGTTTTTCATCGTCACGCACGCCTTTCCCCCCCCCCCGTTACCCCCCACACACCCAGAAAACTGTTAGTTATGTTACGGGGAACAGTGCAAGATACAATACAGCCAAACGAGACGAATATGGCAAAGCCGACTAGCTGGAGGACTTAATGAAGATAAAATGTCGTAGCTCAAATGACAATTTTTGTCTTTTATGGTGTGGAAAAAATTGTTGGATTTTTTTCCCAAAGCTTTCTTTCTTAGGGTCGTAAAAACTCAGGATAGTATGGAAAAGGATTAAAATTATATGCTGGAGAGTTTAATGTTGTAATTTGAATCATGGGCCACTAAAAATCTATTGGTCTATCACTGAATACCGAAATTTTGTTGCTCGATCATCACGACACCGTTACTAAAAATAACACAATAGCGCATTGCCCCTGTGTCGTATATGGTAATATTTACATTCGATACGGAGGGGATGCAGTAAAATAGCTATTTTTAGTATCAGTGTTCGATAATCCACTAACGAAACTTTTGGTGTTCCGTGACAGACCAAAAGACGTTCAAAGGCCTGTGCTTGAATCAATCAAATTAACTTAACCTAGTCAAATCTTTAAGTTTGCCTTTCTTTAAATATTTTTATAAGTATATAACCGCTACATTTTCCTTACAAAGGTAGAAAGAAATTACCTCCCTTTGAAAATGATTAGAATTACAAGTTTAAATGAATTTAGAAAATAAAATTTCGGTTGAAAATAGGTAAAATGCAGTATATTTGATCATTAATTCGATAAAAATATATATGAGTAGCGCTCTGGCAAATGGGGGTTTAATGCACCTACATGATGAACCATGACAAAGCAAGTCTTCAACAATCAATTCGATCTGGAGGTAGAATGGTCCTTGGACATGCAGGAAATTTACAGTTAGCAAATATTTCGACCCCATGTCAGCCAGCGCAATCACAGTTTAACGATACATATTGGACACTCACCACGGGATCTATATACCTGGCGACCACAATACTTGTTTTTAATTTCAGGTTTTAAAGGTGCTGTATCAAATATATGGTGTATAGTAAACTTTGAGAACGCCGAGCCCCCGAAGCCCAGTCGGTAACGTACAGAGTTTGAAACCCTGGGGTCGCTGATTGAAATATGCACCACGGTTAATTTCTATCCGAGGACTGATGATATTCATTGCGACAGGATTCATTCCTCTCTCGACACTGATCGTTGTTACTACGGTCGCCATTGTAGGAAAACAGCCAGTGGCACTGGAAGAATATTGTACTGTGTACTGGTGAAAGGATCTTTAGGAAAGCTTGGATAGGTGCACATGCCAACGCGATAAAACTTAAATAATCTTGAAATGGCGTTAAATTCCATATGGACAAACAAACAAACGAACGAACGAACGAACGAACAAACGAACGATCGAACGAACGAACGAACGAACGAACGAGCGAGCGAAATGGCGAGAGAACGAACGAACCAACGAACGAAAAATATGACCCTGAGGAAATAGATTTTGAAAATATGAACAAATCTTGTCGATTGCTTTTATTCTACTAGAACACGGATTCACAGTTTTATGTTTTTCCTTTATTATGCAATGCTTAAGTAAATTAAGTATTTTTTGGTAAAGTCTAAAAAGATGCCCTTGCTCAGGATGGCACTTAGTATTTTATCATTATTTATCCCTTAGATCTCATATAGATTCAGCGCCGATAGGCTATGTAAACTTTACCTCTTTCGACGGCTGGAAATACCTCCCCGGGAATCACACAGATTTTTATCTTACAGACTTGACTACCCAAGCTGACCTAATAGATCCAAGATCAGACTGAATTTTATGTGCAGTCTGATCTTGATCTATGACGTAAAAAAAAAAAAAAAAAACAGCTGTTTTCGCCGGCGGCGCTGAAAGGGTTAGACTGCTTAAAGATCAATTAATATTTCTAAAAAGAGAAAATCATTTCCAGCATTTAAAATTAAAAAAAAAAACATTTAAAGATCAATTAATATTTCTTTAAAAAAACAAAACAAAAAACATTTCCAGCAAAGTTCTTTTCGCTGGGAAAATATCCTCGTATCGGGCAGTGCAGATCAAGATCAGACTGCACATTCTTTGTCTGCAAAGACGAATGGAGTCCTTCATAGTAACCCTTAAAGTTAAGGATTGCAAATATTTGTTAACATATGAGCCTTATTCTCTGTAAAGAGATAATGCATCTGAAAAAGGTATCGGATCAGGTCCACCTGGCGCAGGCTGATCTGGGCCGAAACGTTTTGCTTTTGATCAATTTTTCTGCATTTTCAAGAATCATTCTACCTCAGGATGGAGCCGTTTGTTGGACAAAATAGCTTTTATGGGTCTACAATTTTATTTATCACTAGCTTGATAAAATGCACCCCGGAGATGCATTAAAGACTCTTTTGACAGAGCGCCACCCAGTTTGTTCATCTCTAATGCTTGCAGGTCGTATTTTCCCTCATCCTGCAGAGTTACATATGCTTCTAATTATATGAGCCGTGCTGTGGCAAATGCATCTCCGTAAATCATCACATAATCATGGATTAAAAAAAATCCACTTTAAAAAAAATCGACTTACTCACGAGGTACATGTAAAGTGGTCTTTCGACATACAGAAAATTGACCAATAGCGAAAAGTTTCGGCCCAGGTCAGCCTGCGCGGACTGCACAGGCTGACCTGGGTCGATACTTTTCGCAGACGCATTAAGCCCCCTTTTCACAGAGCATGGCAAAAATTGTGTTAGATTTTGGTATGTCTTAAATTAGCGTTGATATGATAGGTCTACGTCTATATCTAATTATAGAAAATGGCAGGAGAGTTTCTACGAAAGAAGTGGAAAGCTATTTTTGAAGCCAACGATGTAGACAAAGACGGGGTTATAACGTTAGATGATGCAAACGTATTTGCGTACGTATGCTTGCTTATAATTTGCTCACCATATCTTGATGTAAGCAAAAACTTTGAGGGAGATTTTATGAGCGAAACTAAGGTTTAAAGGGGGCTATTCAGATTTTTGTAATTTCGCCAAATTTCAAAAATGATTCATCGCTGAATTAAGTAAGGCGATAGCAAACAATAACTAAACAAGAACTACAAATGTGTGAAAAAAAAATCAGTGTTATATTAATGACTCATTACCAAATGGTTTAATGTTTAAGACTTGTCCGAATTGAGGGGAACTGAAGACGATATAGACGATATGGCTTTAACCCTTATCCTGCTACATAAATTAAATAAAACCTTTAATCCGACAGCTAAAACTCAAATAATGTTATTTCAAACTTACTTTTTGGAGAAAAAAATCTCCTTATCGGACAGTGTAGATAAAAGACCAGACTGAATGTTCTGTGCAGTCTAAACTTGATCTTCACTGTCCGCAAAAGGTCAGTGAGTCGAGCTTAGCAGCTTAATAGTGACCGATGGGATTTAACTTTAACAGAGCTTATTAGAAAACATTGTGGGAAAAGGAGAAAATGCTGGTTACCAGCATTTTCTCCTTTTCCCCCAATGTTTTCAAAAGCTGTCTTTGTCAGGGTCATCAAAAGTCAGAATTGTCTGCAAAAGTGTTAAGGGGCTATGTAGCCTCTTAAAATTTTTAGATTTCGGGTCAGAACTGCTTAAAGGTTTGTGAGATATTACGTGATCCATGACACGTACCCATAATGCGAGATCGTATTCAAACAATTAAAATGACGTCTTAGTTGATGTCATGATAATATACGGAGTTACCTATTCCAAAGAGGCTAACCCGATATTTGAACGCCAAATTTGCTCTTTGTTACTCTATGCAACAGTCTCTAGAGATTCTTCACGTTTGCAAGGAAAAAAAAAAGAAAAAACTATATATATATATATATATATATATATATATGGGGGGGGGGGGGGTTATCAGTGTTTAGATAAAACTACAAAGAAAAAAGAATATTAATTCGCATCATGAAAATACCAAAAGTTCTCTTTAATGCGTAAATAGACATGAAAGAAATTTTTAACATCTACGCTGTCCGATACGTTAAAGATTTCCACCGTAAAGAACCCTAAAATTGAAATATCATTAATGTTCCATTTTTGGCATGTAATGTCACGCTATCGAAATCTTTTAACAGTTCGAGAATTAACCGGACCTCTTCTTACAAAATTCTATCGTTTATCACATAACCTCCCTTGTTTACAACATATCTATTACGAATTTCCTTATCTTACACATGTTTGAGATAGATTACGATTTTATGATGTCATGTGACGTTACTATTTAAAGCACTGTATTTCAAACCAATGGTTTCAAATCACGGCAGAACCAATATTCTGAGAGATCTAATCAATAATACATTTATGTATTTTTTGGGAAACATGTATGTTATAAAACTCGTCCAGAAAACCATTATTAGGCTCAAAAGGTCGCGTAAAAACAGCTTTGAGACTCCCTTCATAATTTTTTTTTCAAACATTAGCTTAAGCCAGATCTTATATTTCTTTTGAATTCCAACAGGGAACGGTTTAGTTTGAGCCATGCTCTGCCGGAAGACAGAGCTGCGCAACTTATAGCGGACTTCCGGGCAATCTGGGATGCCATGTTTGTACATGGTCAAGACAAAATGGAACCAGAAGATTCTATCGTTTATCACATAACCTCCCTTGTTTACAACATATCTATTACGAATTTCCTTATCTTACACATGTTTGAGATACGATTACGATTTTATGATGTCATCTGACATTACTGTTTAAAGCATTGTATTTCAAACCAACAGTTTCAAATTACGGTAGAACCAATATTCGGAGAGATCTCATCAATAACACATGTGTGTATTTTTTGGGATATAGTAAAGTCATAAAAAGAATCTGACATTCGTTGACTTTAGAAATACAATGTTATAAAACTCGTCCAGAAAATCGTTATTAGGCTCAAAAGGTCGCGTAAAAACAGTTTTGAGACTCCCTTCATAAAATTTTATTTCAAACACTAGCTTAAGCCAGATCTTATATTTCTTTTCAATTTTAACAGGGAACGGTTTAGTTTGAGCCATGCTCTGCCGGAAGACAGAGCTGCGCAACTTAAAGCGGACTTCCGGGCAATCTGGGATGCCATGTTTGTACATGGTCAAGACAAAATGGAACCAGAAGAGTTCGTAGAGAAGATGGCAGAGGAATACGAAAACGACCAGGAGGCCTTTAAGCAAAGAATGCACGGGTTAGTGACGAAATGCGTTGATCTGTTCGATGTCAATAATGATGGGCTAATTTCGAAGGATGAGTATATGGTCGCACTGAGGGCCTGGGGCATAGATGAATTCGACGCCGACTTTATGGGGAACTTTGAGCAATTCAGACCTGGCTACGTCGATAAGGCATTGTATAGGGATACCTGGCTAAATTATTTTATCAACAACGATAGCACCAAGGTCGACGTGGAAACTCCGGTCGTGAGTGCTTTACAGGTGACTTGAATGGACCTGCCTGCGTACTGAACATTACATATGTTTTGATTAGGTAGCGTCAACCTTTAGAAATGATCTGATTGGCTTTAAACGCTTGCTTCCGGTTTTACCTTTTCCTTAAAACCTTTGACCAAATAAACTGGTGTTTTACACAATGATAGAAGAACGCTTTTAAAAACACTATGGGAAAAGGAGGAAATGCTGCTTACCAGCGTTTTCTTCTTTTCTAGCAAATTCTTATACTCTTCATAACACAAAACCTGTTATATGAATCTCATCTAATCTTTCATCTGATATACGGTGAGTTTAAAATTTTGACGTTTGGTCAGGAGTAAACCTTTATTGCGCCAAGAACTATTTCAGTTGCTAAGTACTGTAGTGAATACAGATAAAGATCAGGCTGCGCCTCTCTACCATTCACGGCTTGATTGTAACGTACAAACATAATTTCTCCCATGTAATTTATTTATTTTTTTTTTACCCTTTGAAAATAAACGATTTCTGAGAGCATAGTTGTCCAGTACATCTATCAGTACATCGGCAAAGTTCGGCAGTCGCTTTCGACCCATTACGTACATAGCCGTGATGATCGACTTATCTCGGGATGCTCGCATAGGAGAGCACACGACAAGCAAGACCAAGACAGGGAAAGAGCATAGCTGGTGCACTTACGCCTTATCAAATGACAAATTCTTTCACTGGGCCAAATCGAAGGCTTTTGCAGACGACAAATTACAAATTTTATACATGATTCGAAAATTGAAACTTGGCTTTGGAAGGTTAGAAAACATTTTGGGGAAAAGAGAAAGAGCGGACTATCACTGTTTTATCGTTCTCCTTCAAAGTCTACATAAACCATCTCTTCAGGTATGTTATATAGTATGTATTTGATTAATGCAGGGTCAATGCAGACAGACTGAGGCATTGATTGATTGATTTGTGGGTTTATAGGGCCCCTCCGTACTCTAGGTATACTTGATATGGACCCCAGAATGCAACCCATCATCCCGTCAAAATGTAATTTAGATTTATCGAACAGGTTTTTTTTTTTTTCAAGTTTCATGGGAGTTCTTTTCCCCGAAATCGAGTTCTAAAGTCTAAATTTTGGTCCCAAAGGTTATGTGTACCGACGCCAATTCTGCAGAAAAACGGTGTACATAGGAATGCTGATTGTTGTGTTGTTATAGTTGGAATCTGATCCAACTATCAAATGACGTGAGACTAAACTGTCTATTGCGTGAGGATATACTAGAAATAACGATCCACTTTTACAGTTTCCCCTTGAAAAAGTTTGATGCTACTGCTGTTTCCATTCAAGATTACAAGCTTACTGTATAATGTACATGAGAAAACAAACAAGAACATTTAAGCCTGACCTCGTAAATAATATATATTTGTATACACCTGGTTCTCCAATCCCACCACCTCAAACATAATTATTGTACAATTTATTTATCTCTTTTTATTATTCTTTTTCATTGTTGACTAGAATATACTTCATTGGTTGAATCTACATGTACATTTTTAAAAGATTATTACATCCTATTGCACCAACTACACTGCTGGCATACAAAAGCCCGACTTTCTTTTTAATTTCTCAGACTGAGGCATCTGTTATTCCAACACTATCTTTTTTAGCCACTGCTAATGTACCTACACAAACACACCGTCATTTTGCCGTTAGCCTATGCCATTTGCATAAATCAAGGGGAGGTAATTATGCTAGCCATATCACCTCCCCTCTTTGACGAAGTCATCGCTTTGTTGACGTAAAGCCTTTCTCGGCTTTCAATTAAGAAGTCGTCCCAAACAATATAGTACCGTTTTGGCATGAGGTGTTGACATGTGCTTTTAGACATTTATGTGTCCATCCCGGATGCGGTTATATATTTCAATCCCGTCTTATTCCATTGATGAAAGGGAGGTAAATATTCTGTATGACGAGATGTAAATGTCATCTTTAGTCTTTTGATTATAGTTTCTGTCAAAATGGGTGATTTTTAACAGACAGGAAATTTGATTTTTTTTTTTTTCGAGTCTTGAGAAAAATCGACCCCACCTGTATAGTACACCCACACATGCTTATTACTATGTGCTATTACCAGGCTGGTCACCTAAAATTACTTCTAGTCTTTCGGATGAGACGTTAAATCGAGGTCCCGTGTGACCGTGCTATACACTAAGCACGTTAAAGAACTAGACCTAACTTAGGATGGGTTTCGTCCTGTATCGCAAACTATCTCCGGTAACAAACCTAACAGTCGTCTTGGGGTGTTGCCAATACAGGAAATCAGTGGCAACGATGAAGAAACGAAAATCAAACATAGGTATAAAGTTTATGCTGTGTTAGGTAAGGCATTTATAATGAGGAACCACTATGTCTGTTAAAATGACATCTTTCCATATTTTTGAAGTTTAGAACAACTACGTAAACTTGATTGTGCAACATTTTTCCGCTTGGCTTTCTTTAAATTATTGTTTGAATTTAAATAATCGCTCTATTTTCACTACAAAGTCATAAATGAAATAAATCTGCCTGGAAAAAAATTCCAGAAAAAGATTGAAAAGTTAATTAAAATCAATGAGAAAAAAGAAAAGCAACGGTTTTAATTAAGCAAAAATATTATTACTCCCTTTCAGTTAAATAATTTAATCAGATGCTCTTGAGCCATGCTCTGTGAAAATTCTACTTCCAAATCCAGTCGAATGTTAGACTAGATGGATTTATGGATCCATGATTATGTGATGTCTTGCTTGGTATAATACACCACAGAGATGAATTAAACCACCCTTTGCTAGAGAATGGCTCATTTTGTTTGTTGTTCCTTTTTTTTTTAATTAATGACCATTTCACATGCCTTACCTTTTTAAGTACAAGATGTAAGTATGTATGTAAAGATAAGTGCGGTCGGTATTATTCATAGAAAAAAAAAGACAGAAAAGGCTGGAACACAATTTACTGTCCGTCAAAAATCACTCATTTTGACAGTGACTATGATTAAAATTCTTCAAATGACATTTTCGGTTCGCCATAATCACACTGGCTACTCGTCATGTGAATTATGTGCTTTTTAAGACACAATACCCATTTCAATCCCTATCCTGCTAATCAATTAAGTGAAATGAAACTTTCAAACTAATAGTAAAAATTAGACTTTGCTATTTCGAACGTATTTTGGGGGGAAAGATAACTCCTTATCGAACAGTGTAGATGCAAGATCAGACTGCACGTTCTGTGCAGTCTGATCTTGATCTACCACTGTTCGCGAAAGGTCATTGAGTCGCGCTTAAGATCTAAAGGGTTTAAAGCTCACACGTTACCTGTATAAGGAGTAAAGATGAAAAAAAAACCTCGCAACATGGCGTATTAATACACACAAGTGTAGGTGTACAGATAGATGCAGTCGATATTTCTCTGAGGGGGAAAAAAAGACACAAAAGGCTGTGGCACAATTTACTGTCTGTTAAAAATCACCCATTTTGACGGAGACTATAATAAAAATTCTTAAAAATGACATTTTTACTCCGCCATAAAGTAGTTCTGACGACAGATGTATTTCTGGGTGGAACTTAAATTGTTTCCTCCTTCTGATCAGTTTTAGACATAAATCGACTAGTTACAGATTTTTTTTGACACTTTTACGATTTCATGAGAGGAGCAAAAAACACAAAGCAGACAATATTGGAATGATAGGGATAGTATTATGTGCCCTAAAGGTTTAACACTTTCCTAAGCGAAAATGGGAAATTTTTCGGACCGTATAGATCAAGATCAGACTGCACAAAACTTACAGTCTGATCCTGGAATTATATAGTCCCCTTGTTTTGCCAAACATATAAAATGAAAAGAAATCCGAGCTTTAGTGGGTTCAGCCGTCGAAAAATGTACAAATTCATATGAGCCATGCTCTCTGAAAAGGGGGTTTAATGCATCTGCACACAGTATCGACCTTTGTCAGCCTGCGCAATCAGTGTAGGCTGGCGTTGGTCAAAAAATCTTGCTATTTGTAAAATTTCTGCATGCCGAGGACCATTCTACCTCACGATTTAGTCACTGTTAAACAAAATTGATGTTATGGATCACTAACTATGCGACGACTTCCTTGGTTTTATGCAACACCGGGATTTATCTAACCCCTTTTTTAAATGGTAGTTTGCACCCTTTCAACATTATTTCAGACATATCATGGCAACAGCTCTCATGCATGTCCTATGTCACTATTACTCTGGAACTGAAGTGTGTTTCCCAAGGCCACTACAACGAAAAACCCAGTGCTTCGAGCGACGATCGAACCTGGGAATCCTACACACTACCACTGAGCCAGCAGAACCCCTTTTATCAATCAGAAAACTATTCATTTGATTCCGCTCTAAGTACGACAACGGTCTTTAACACGTGACCGTAATGTATAACTGTCAATCATCCCGAGTAATCAAAATACACCTTTAAAGTCTGAAAATTATCGCTATCGAAGGTTCTCTCTCAGCTCGAACTAAAGCAATGCTTGCATGATCCAAAAAGTAAAAAAAAACAGTTGATAAGTCCATCATTGCATATAACCTTTTAGAACAAATGAAGATAGTTTCAGCACGATAAGTGGTCGCAAGGTATGGGCCCGAAAATTCGAAAAGTAAAAAACATCGACCACACACACATTTGTGCGAACAGGCATTCTCTCCACTTTATTTTCTTACAGAATCAGAAAATAGTTAATAAACTAGTAGTCGTTCTGATATTAAGATGTCTTTCTCAAAGAGACAGCAGGTCAATTTCGACAGTTTTGTATTTCTCCGAGGGTAAGGAACAACTTTCTTCCACTATGGCTAGTTATCTTATTAATCACCACCCAACCCCGAGTTATACAAACACTGAAACTTAAAGCCAAATGGCTATAATTGAAATGGTACTTACTCGGCCCAAAAGGTTGCAATAAGGTGGATAAGCAAAACAACGAAATCACTCTATCCATATATCACCGTTTAAAATGAGGAAAAAAATGTATAGTCAGGTTCACCATGTAAGAATTTTTACTTTCGCTGGAATTTTGTGGAGAGTATGAAAGTTATACATTTTTGGAAACCTTATAGTATAAGAAATCAGAAAAAAACAATGTTTCCATTTACTCCCAGTCCTATGGGGCCGCCATCTTGGATTTTTCAAAATGGCTGCCGGAAAAAAAAAAAGTTTTTCTCAATATCTTGACTTCTAAGTAACCCAGAGCTTTTATTTTGACAGCTAAACCAGTGGAGCGATACAGGGCTATCATGGCCTTCGCGTATTCATTTATTTTGATGTCATTGAACTGACCCTGGCCCTAAAAATGGTAGTTTAGCTGTCAAAATAAAGATTCTATGCTTTTTTAGAAGCTGAAATAATTTCGAAAGTATATTTCATGGCAGCAATTTTGAAAAATCCAAGATGGCGGCCATTACAGTGCTCGGAGCAAATGGAAACATTGTTTTCCTTATTGCTTGTACTATAAGACTTCCAAAAAATGTATAACTTTCATACTCTCCACGAAATTCTGGCGAAAGCACATAGTGAACCCAACTACTAGTTACAGCTCATGGTATTTAATGTTACAGATGCAGACAACGAATCAGTTGTGATGGCTGATATTCCTCCTCCAAGGATTCGAAATTCGTAAAAAAAAAACAGAAAAGGTTTACTCCTCAACTAAGATAAGTTCTTTCTAAATCTCCCCAGGGTTCGAAAACCAGAAACCTATGACCAGAAACGTACCTTAGTTGAAAGCTGTCAGAGCTAATGAAATAGCTTCAATTCTCTAAAAAAAACCTTTTTTAGTTATAGATATGAGCTATGCTCTGGCAAAAGGGGGCTCTTAATGCCTCCCCGTGATCCATGATACTAAATAAGCCATCACATAGGATTATTTATGGATCCATAATAGCCACTTTTTATTAACAAGTGACTTGATCATGAGGAAGACTGGTCCTTGGACATATAGAAAATTGACCAGTGGCGAAAAGTTTCGGCCAAGGTCAGCCTGCGCGGACTGCGCAGGCTGACCTGGATCGATACTTTTCGCAGATGCATTAAGCTCCCTTTTCACAGAGCATGATTCATATCTAAATGTATATGAACAAATGATGATAAATAATAAAATCTCCATTTCTTCAGAAAATAGTCCCAGTACTTATAGCAGGTAAGAATTATGTAGTCCGACAACAAATCAGTCTCTCAAGCTGAAATTCCTCCGCGTGGGAGAAATTTCGTAAAGAAGAGTATCCTTTTCAACTATATATAATACTTACTTTCAAAATAATCACTGGGTTCCAATGCGGGAAACCTTTTGTTAGAAACGTACCTTTGAAGGCTCTGTCTGTGCCAAGAAAAATGCCTAAAACTGAATTTCAAATAATCTCTTTGACAATACATAAGAGTCATGATCTGTGAAAAGGGGCTTAATAAATCTGCAAAAAGTATTGACCCAGGTTAGCCTGCGCAGTCCGCGCAGACTGACCTTTGTCGAAACTGTTTGCTTTTGGTAAATAATTCTCTGCATGTCCAAGGACCATTCTGACCTCAGGATTCAGTCGGTTGTTCGACAAACTGAATTTCATGGCTGCATCATTGTCCAATGGCTTGCTTTGTATAATGCATCACGGATATGCATTAACCCTTTACCGCGAAATGCCGCCTTTTAACGACCCCTGAGAAAGGAGCCTTTTGAAAACAATGAGAGAAAAGGAGAAAATGCTGGTAACCAGCATTTTCTCCTTTTCCCACAATGTTTTCTACCCTATCAAAGAAAAATTGCACCATTTGAGCCACATTGAAATTGTCGTCTGCAAATGCTTTGAATTTGGACGGGTCTAAAATTTTGTCGTCTGGTGAAAGGCTAAACCCTCCTTTTGCCAGAGCACAGGTCATATTTATGGCAACAAAATCATAATGATTACCCCCTCCGATATAACATTCCAGTTTGGGGAAAAAATAGTCCCTGTGCCCCAAGAAAATAAGTTGTTAACATTCTAGAAATCTCTTACGTAATCCGACAAAAAAAAATCAGTCTCGACAACTGATATTCCTCCGCGGATAAAGAATTTGTCATAAAGAATCTTTAACGACGGGTTATTATGTTAGATCTTTACCCCCGGGTTCAAACACAGGACACCTATATAACGGGAAACGAACCTATATTGAAAATAATGATGACAGCTAAGTTACAGAATTGTCGCCGAGAGAAATGTTGCACTCCGACGATAATTATGTGGGCAGAATGGTATTTTCTACCGGTATATTGAACTCTTTACCAAAGGACAAAATTTTAAACTCAGGCATACTGAAAGCTAGCAGTACACTTACATGTACCTGTATTTTCAAAGTTTTTTTTTTCTATTTTCAGTACATGTACTTGCCACAAAATGTCTTTCCAAGCCAATGGCTGCTTTCTGACAAAGACATCGTCGGAACCTTTCAGTAATAAGAGAGGTATGAATCATACATGATGCGACATGTCGCAATGACTATCAACAACTCTCCGCCGAGCTCCGGTGGCGAAGTCGGTAGCATACAGGACTTGAGACCAGTAGGTCGCTGGTTCAAATCCCTAGCTCGGCCAATGTCTTTCCAAAGATTGATGGTAATCATTGCGACAGGACGCATTCCTCTTTCACCGCTGATCATTGTTTCGACGATGGTAATACGGGTTATTGAAAGCAGCCAGTGACTTGGGAAGAATATTGTGCGAAGTACTGGTAAAAAGATGTTCCGGGAAAGCATGGTCAGGTGTCCTGGCCGCTGTGATATAACTGAAAAAATGTTGAAAACGGCGTTCAACAACATACGATCTATCAATCAATCGATCAATCAGTTATCCTTGGAAAGAGTCTGGCCAAGCCAGGAATCGAACCAGTGACATTGGCTTTCAAACAATATACGTTACTGACTAAGCCACCCCTCTCGATCAATATTAGATGAAACTATTTGAGCGATGCGCTGACAAAAGGGGGTTTAATGTATCTCCGTTTTTGTACTTTTACAGTTATCACTTAATTATAAATCCATGGAATCCATTTTGCCTAATAAACCGCGGAATCCTGAGAGAGTATGATCCTTTGACAAAAAAAAAAAAAAAAAAATGCCTAAAGCAAAACCTATTGACCAAGGACAGCCTACGCGGCTCACTCGGTAGCGTACAGGACTTGAGAACAGGAGGTCGCTGGTTCGATCCCCGGCTGGGCCAATTTCTTTCCGAGGATTAATGATAGTCATTGCGACAGGATTCATTCCTCCCTCACCGCTGAGCATTGTTTCGACGATGGTTATGTGGGAAAGCAACCAGTGGCTTGGAAAGGATATTGTGCGGAGTACTGGTAAAAGAAACTCTAGGAAAGCATGGATAGGTGCATTGGCCGCCGTGATATAACTGAAATAATGTTAAAAACGGCGTTAAACACGTGCTAACGTCTTAACCCCCATAAGAGACAGCCATTCCCAAACTGTATCGCTCAGGATCAGCCCCTTTGGCAGGCTAGTCTGATCCCGAGCCCCACAGCCAATTAATTACTTGATTGTATGGTGTTTAACGCCGTTTTCAACATTATTTCAGTTATATCACGGCGGCAGGGCACCTAGCCATGCTTTCCTAGAGTTTCATTTACCAGTACTCCGCACAATATTCTTTCCAAGCCACTGGTTGCTTCACCACATAACCATCGTCGAAACAATGGTCAGTGGTGAGGGAGGAATGAATCCTGTCGCGATGACTATCATTAATCCTCGGAAAGATATTAGCAAAGCCGGGGATCGAACCAGCGACCTCCTCTTCTCAAGTCCTGTGCGCTACCGACCGAGCTACGGGGGCTGGGCTACCCCACAGCCAACAGCGACTGTCGCTTTGTTCCATAACGTTTGGAAGCGGTTTTTTTTTTTGCTTCGTAAATTTACCATGTATGCTGAGGCTTAAGATCAGTCCGTTCATTAGGATGGTCTGATCCTGCGCCCAAATTCATCCGCGACTGTTTCGAATCAGCCTTAAAGATAGGATATAAGCAGACATTTACAGTATTTTCAATTATTCTGTCTTTCCAGTGCTGATTGGTGTAGTTAAACGTGGACATTTAGATTGAAGCGAACTACAAACAGCATGGGAAAGGGATAGATGGATGGAACGGGCATTTTCTTTCAAACAATGTCTTCTTCTGTTGGAGAAACAAATCTAACCAACTGAGCCATACTTGATTTTCGTCTGTGGACGCTCGCAACTTGGACAAGACCAAAATTTTCTCGTCCGTTAGCAAAATGTCTTCGTTTAACTAATTGTAAACTTTTTAATTCATGCAAGAGAGTGTCTTGCAAAAATGTCTGTATCATGGGCCAGTGGCCTATATTTCTGTATAAAAACAATTCAATAACTAAGATTTTCATTGCTTGTAAGGTGTTAAACGCCGTTTTCAATGTCATTTCAGTTCTACAGCGGCGGCCAGTGTACCCGATCCATGATGTCCTGGAGTTTCTTTTACCAGTACTTTGCACAATATTCTACCGGGCGAATTTCATTTGCGGAAAAACGAAGTCAATTGCATATCAAAAGCGGAAAAACTACCCTTTCATTAGCGTACATAAATTTAAGCCATGCTCGGGCAAAAGCGGGTTTAATGCATCTCCGTAATGCATAATAGCAAGCAAGTCATACCATAATTAGGGATTCATTATATCCAGTACGTCTAACAACCGACTGTATCATAAGGTAGACTGATCCTCTGACATACAGAAAATTGACCAATAGCGAACAGTTTTGGCCCAGGTAAGCCTGAATGGACGGCGCAGGCTGACTTGGGTGGATACTCTTGGCAGATGAATTAAGCCCCTTTTTCACAGAGCATGTCTCATTCAATGGTTCATTATTTCAAAACTGCTTGAATACATCAAGATAGTAGGCTACAGATTCAGCACCAGAAACAGATATATGACAGTTGTGCTGTGAAAATTGGGTGATAGTAACATAACCACCGTTATAAATTGATAAAAATGTGCTTTTAACCCTTAGGCTGCTAATCGCGACCCACGGACCTTTTGCGGACAATGTAGATCAAGATCAGACTGCACAGAACGTGCAGTCTGATCTTGGATCTACACAGTCCGATAAGGAGATATTTCCCCAACCTCCATAACTTTGAAATACCAACATATCGGTTTTGACCATCGGCTTGAAAGTTTCATTTAAGTTACTTAGCACGATAAGGGTTAACATTGTTTGTACAATGTGCATTTACAGATACACGCTTTTACCTCTCTGTATGACAAGTGTATATGGTTTTATAAAAGTGTTTTATCGTTTTATGCCATATAAACATTGTCTTGCTAAAAATCCTACTACCAACACCTCTGGGAGCAAGGAGCAACGACGTAAGAGGTACTAATGTCCCAAAATTTCAACAAACGATGTATAATTATATATTTCCACAGATGACAACTTTTTCGTTCCCGCAAATGATGGGAAAAAAATCCTCAAATAGATCTATTCCGTTTTCCGCAAATGAAAATCTCCGATTCTTCCCAAGCCACTGGCTGCTTTACCACATAAGCATACCAAAGAAATAAGAAAGAGAAGTATAAGGAAAGAGTATACGTTTAAAGATATTTCCTTAACTCTTTACCACAGTCCCGTTGTTTAGCGACCCCGAGGAAAAGGCCTTTTGAAAGCATGGTATGAGAAAGAGAAAATGCTAATAACCAGTATTTTCTCCTTTTTCCACAATGTTTTCTTCTTTTTCCAAGACGGATCTAATCATCTGAGCCACATTTAATTTGTCGTCTGCAAATGCCTCCAGTTTGAACCAAGTCTAACATTTTGTCGTCCGATAAAGAGTTAAAGACCTACAAAGTCTCAAAGGGTTTTTTAGAATTCGCACCAAAATTTCGCACATTATCAATTACTCTTTACTAAGCGACAAACTTTTAGACTTATCCAAATTGAAAGCATTTGCAGATGATAAATTAGATATGGCTCATATGGTGAGATTTGTCGGTAAAAGGACAGAAAACATTATGGGAAAAGGATAAAATGTTGTCCACAAGCATTTTCTTCTTTTCCTTCAATGTTCTCAAAAGGCCTCTTTCTCAGGGTCGTTGAAACTCGGGATTGTGTAGTACAGAGATAACACGTCTATTATATAGGGTGGTATTTAAATAGGTATCACGACGTCATGTCGTGGTATATATTCACCAATCTTCTTTGTTTCATTCCAAGTCTAGATTTAGATTTAGAAAGTAACGCAACTTCTGCTTGGCTGAACCATTTGGTTTAACCAATCATAATTAGTGTTACTTTCAAATTCAGAATATTCTTGAGGATAAGACTAAGGATGTTGTTAAGAACGATTGGTGAATACTAATCCTAGTCTCATGAAAAATTACTAATTCCGAATGCAAAACGGCCGTCTCGTTATTAAAAAGCCAAGATTGGTACCTTTTCAACCAAACGTAACCTTTCAAACTACAGAGAAAAAATTGTAATCAATAATATTTATCACAGTTTCACACACAAACACAAAAACCATACGACTCACGGAAAAGTTTCTAAAGAGGTACCTCAAAGCGATTTTTACCGTGACTTTTATGGTTCGGAAGCTAACAAAAACATCGGGGAGAGGGGAGAGAAAAAAAAAAAAAAACATATGATCCATGCTCTGGCAAAAGGGGGCTTAATGCATCTCTGTAAATATACCAAGCAAGACATCACATGATTATGGATCATAAAATCCATTTTGTACAACAACTGACATGAGGTAGACTGGTCCTTTGACATACAGAAATTTGACCAGTAGCGAAAAGTTTCGGCCCATGTCAGACTGCGCGGACTGACCAGGGTCGATACTTTTGGCAGATGCAATAAGCCCCCTTTTCACAGAGCATAGCTCATATATACTGACTAAAATCTGAATTCTTTCTTATCAAAGGGCCTGTAAAGAATTTTTGTCGTAAAAAAAAAAACGTTAAAACACTAATGAATACTAGTTCACAGATTTTTCCCTGTAAGCGCAAAGAAACTGGAAGGCAAAATTCAGGAAAAAGGTTCGATTTTCGCACACGGGATCATGGATTATATTGCAGTCGGGAACTCAGTCTGTTTTTATGGGGCGACGCTAGGTGTTTATAAAACTTTTATTATGCCTCTCTCGGCTGAGCATTAAATTTTAAAATTACATAGAACTGATTTGATACACGTTAGAGAGTAACTTTTTAACTTTGGATTGTTCTTTTGCCTTCTTCTAAATAAATAAAAAGCCTTTGTTTCTCACTGTCTTACCTGAAGAAACACTAATGACATTTTTGCACAATTTCACTCGAGCATAAACTCAAGTTTTATAAACACTGGTCCTTACCTATTTTATTACGATCCCACACAACGGACGAGTGATATTGTATATGCGACATTCCTTCAAGCCTTTACGATATTCTGACGCGCAATCTAAAAATATATACATTAAGAGGCTACGCATCACTTTAAGGAAATACCATTGTAATTTCTTTATCACTTCTTATTTATTGATGATTTGCAATATGCAGTTTGTTGGCTTTTGAAATTCTTTGAAACAATATTTGTTGTTAGTATTTTGTTATGCTTTCGAAAATCTGAATAGATCCCTTTAAATCTCAGGCTTGAACATAAGTGAGAACCAATCTTAGATCAGTAAACCTTTGCTAAGAAATAATTATGAGTCATGCTCTGTGAAAAGAGGGCTTAATGCATTTCCGTGATGCATGATACCAACCAAGTCATCACATGATCATGGATCCATAAAGTTCATTTTGTCTAACAACCGACTGAATCACTAGGTAGAATGTCCTTTGACATACAGAAAAATGACCAATAAGTGAAAAGTTTCGGCGCAGGTCAGCCTGCACGGACTGCCCAGGCTGACCTGGGATGATACCTTTCTTAGATGTATTGAGCCCCTTTTCACAGAGCATGGCTCTTACCTTTTTGTCAATAATGAGAAATATTCGTGCCCAAGTTATAACGGCTCTATTTAGAATAGTAAATTTCTAACGACACTTTACATTGCTGAGAACAAGCTTAGCTGCATTTTTGCGGACAGTGTAAATCAAAACCAGACCACACAGAACGTGCAGACCTATACTATCCAAGTTTTTGTTTCTATTTTTATCATTGTTACTTTTGTTTTGCTAAAAACACCACTGACACTAAAACGTTTACTTGTTTGATTTCATATTGTAACAAAAAATCCCATGCATGAACTCTGTATTAAAAAGAAAAAAATCACAGTAAATCATGGCTAAGTTGCCGCTTGCGGGCTGTGTAAATCAAGATTGGACAGAATAGAACGTGCAATCTGATCTTAGATCCACATTGATCTTTACAAAGTCATCTTCACTAGCAGCGGAAACCTACATGAACAATTCGGTGCCAAAGGTTAAAACGGGGTCTTTTTTAGGGAACGCCTTGATCATGATAAGGTATAAAAGGGGTTTGATTGACTGTATAGTATTTAACACCTTTTTCAACACTATTTTAGTAATGTCACGGCAGCCAGTGCACCCATCAATGTTGTCTTGGGGTTTCTATTACCAGCACTTTGCACAATATTCTTCCCTAGCCACTTGCTGTTCTCCCACATAGACATCGTCAAAACAATGATCGGCGGTGAAAGAGGAAGCAATCCTGTCGCAGTGACTATCATCAGTGAAATTGGCCGGGCTAGGAATTCGAACCAGGGACCCCATTGGTGATGGGGAACAGGTATTTCAGATATAAAGGTATTTGCTTGAAGATGGTATTACAGAATTTAAGAAAAAAAAAAAAAAAAAACCCATGAATTTGATACAGAAGCATTAATTTTGCAGAAATTGCGATAATTTCACCGCGGAACATTCTTTCAAATTAAGCTTTTCTTTCAATTATCATACACAATTACATAATCTATCTATTTTCGTCACGAGGGAAACAACTTTTTTTTAACTTCACTTTTGTGAAAATATATTAGAATAATTCGCTAAAATGGATTGAGAATAATTCATAGATTAAAAATAGAAATGGATCCATAATTATGTGATTCTATAATTATGTGCTGAATGGCCTGATTATAATGCATCACGAAGATGCATTAAGCCCCCTTTTGCTAAAGCATGGCTCAAATACAATTGCTCTTTTTTCTGGTCATTCATCGGGGAAAAAAAAAACAGAAGTCTAACACTGTGCTAGAAGCAACACCCATATCTGACTTTGAGACCAAAAATAATCGAATTTGTACTTTAGGCAGCGAAAAATAAAAAAAAAAAGTTAACAAGAAATAATTACGTCATGCTTTGTGAAAAGGGACTTTAATGCATCTGCAAGAAATATCGACTCAGGTCAGCCTGCGCAGTCCGCGCAGGCTGACCTGTGTCGAAACTTTTTACTTCGGTAATTTTCTACATGTTAAAGGACTGCTCTAACTCACGAGTAAATCTGTTTTTGACAAGATGGGTCCATGTTACGCAACGGTGTGCTTTGTATAGCGCACTACGATGTACTTAAATCCCTTTTTGCCTGAGCGCAGCTCTATTATTGGTGCCTGGGAATATCATGGTGTGTCATGGTAATAGAAATAATGGTTATGTCGTAATAACGTAAACTAGTTTCCCAGACCTTATCAGAAGGCATGCAATTATAACAGAATATATTTATTACGGTCAATGTCTTCTTACAGAGATGTATAATTATCTATATTTCTCTGTCTGTCTCTGTCTTTCTGTCTATCTCTCTTCTCTCGCTTTATTCTTCAGTCTCTCCTTCTCTCTCTCTCTCTCTCCCTATCTCTCTTCCTGTCTCTTTATCTCTCTCTTCGTGTCTTTCTTCATCTCTGTCCGCCCCTCCCTCTCTGTCTGTCTGTCTGTCTCTCTCTTTCTCTGTCTGTCTGTCTGTCTCTCTCTCTCTCTCTGTCTCTCTCCCCGTCTCTCTCTCTCTCTCTCTCTTTCTCTCTCTCTCTCATATGGATCTAACCATTAAACTGTTAACTGCAACTCAACACACTTTTGTTGGAATATTGGATCAAGATCAGACTACAAAAGACGTCCAGTCTGAACTTGCATCTACAATGTCTAGTTATATTGATCCAAAATAGAAACGAATAAGTGACAGGGTTCAACGGCTGCTAATAAGCAATGGAATTTTCAAAAAGTTATGTGGTATAGTAAAACACAACTTAATATAGAAAACAATACATTCAATTATATCAAGTTCATAAGATAATTCTTGAATTGGATCTATATCGTTCCATTTATGCATTAATCTAACAGAGAAATAAATAAATAAAGAAAGAAAGAAAGAAAGAAAAAAAAAAGAAAGAAAAGAAAAGAAAGAAAGAAAGAAAGTAAGAAAGAAAGAAAGAAAGAAAGAAAGAAAGAAAGAAAGAAAGAAAGAAAGAAAGAAAGAATTTGATTTATGTATCAACAGAAAGAAACTATAAGGCTAGAAATAAACACGTATCAGGAACTGAAACTGCTATAAAAAACAACTGAAAAATTCCAGCCAATAAAAATTCTTACAACTTTTAGTATTTGAACCACATTTTTTTTGTCGTTTGGAAATGCTTTGAATTAAGAAAAGTCCAAAAATTAGTCGCTTAGGAAAATGTTCAGAAATGTAACAAACAAAAGTTTCGAATTTAACGGCAAAACAAAAACAATTCGATTATACATTACTTCTACGCACCTTTTTTAATATACTGATGCTCTCCCTTAGGTTATAACACTGCAGATCTCAGGGAATCGGAGACAGCAGCAACTAAAGACATCATATCCGAAATGTTGGAAATCAATTTGTGAACCGCGGTGCTTCCCCAGCGAGACGTCTTCAATGACAGAACAAAATGCGTCTAGCACTACCCCGACGTTTTTCTTCTGTTCAGTGACACTGTCCTGCCTTTACAAGCCTTTCCTCGTATGAGTATATATGAGCCATGCTCTGTGAAAAGGAGGCTTAATGCATCTGCGAGAAGTATCGACCCAGGTCAGCCTGCGCAGTCCGCGCAGGCTGACCTGGGCCGAAACTTTTCGCTGTTGTTCAATTATTTATATGTCCAAAGATCAGTAGTCGGTTGTTAAAAAGAAAATGGCTCTTATGGATTCATAATCATGTGATGGCATGCTTGGTATCATGCATCACGGAGGTACATTAAGCCCCCTTTTCACAGCGCATGGCTCATACATGATCTGATATGAGTTGGCATTTCAGATAAGATCATATTAAACAAGTCTAGAAAATGTTATTAAAAGAGCCTCTGGCAAGCTTCATAATTATTTGTAGACGAGTTGAATAAAATTTTACTTCCAGTGCCAACCAAGGTCAGATTCTTTCCATCACATTACGATACCGCACGTATTACGGTTCAGAATATGCATTCGATCCCCGGCTTGGCCAATTTCTGTCCGAGGATTGATGATAGTCATTGCGACAGGATTCATTCCTCTCTCACCGCTGACCTTCGTTTCGACGATGGTTATGTGGGAAAGCAGCCAGTGGCTTGGAAAGAATATTGTGCGGAGTACTGGTAAAAGAAATTCCAGAAAAGCATGGATAGGTGCACTGGCCGCCGCGATATAACTGAAATAATGTTGAAAACGGTGTTAAACACCATACAATCAATCAATCAATCAGAATATGCAAAACTTTATTTGCACATGTCGGAATTCCCATGACTAAAAACCCGATTTACTTCTCTGACAACTTTATAACGATGACGTCACATATGATGTCAAATAATACACATATTTGAGCCATGCTCTGGCAAAAGCGGGCTTAATGAATCTCCGTAATGCATCATACCAAGCAATTCATCACATGATCAGGGATCCGTAAAATACGCTAGGTCTAACAACCGACTATATCATAAGGTAGACTGGTCCTTTGACATACAAAAAATCGACCAATAGGAGGCTGACCTGGGTCGATAGTTTTCGCAGATGCATTAAGCCCCCTTTCAAGAGAGCATGGCTCATATATAAATTTACTTATCTCAAACGTGTGGAAGATGAATTTGCATCTGGAATATCGGATACGAGCAGCCGAGGCTTTGGGCATACAATTGAGCCACTCTCTGGCAACAGGAGGTTTAATGCGTGTCTGTGATTAACTGTACCAAGGAAGTCATCACATAATCATGGATCGATAAAATCTATTTTGGTCCGACAACCGACTGGATCATGATGTCGTATGGTCTTTGAATATAATGTACAGAATATTTACATATAGGAAAAAGTTTCGACTTGTATCAGCCTGCGAAGGCTGTGCACATGGGTCGATACTTTTTTTGCAGAGGCATAAAACCCCTTTTCACAGCGCGTGGCTCAATTCTATGTATAACATTTATGACGGCACTCTCTTTAAATCGATAATAGAAAATGACCAGTTTCTATATGGCGTGCAACACACGAAAAGGGGCTAGCCTGGCATTCAGGCCCTGCATTTGAGTCATTCTAATAAACAAGGTACACAACTATTGTAAACCCTCCGGAATATGTGTTGTTACTTGCTCTTTATCTGAAATACAGGTTAAATCAGACCATAAGAACATTCTATGAGTGTATTTGCTTTGCAGTCTTTTTTGTGTTTTATTTTATGAAAATGCTCTATTTAACAGACTGATACCAGTCTAGAAAAGGGGCCTTCGGACAATTGCATAAAGTGTTGTCCCTGATTAGCCTGCGCAGTCCGCGCAGGCTAATCCGAGACAACACTTTACGACTACATGAGGTTTTTTTCATACAGTAGACTTTCGTGAAATAGAAAATCGCACAAAAACGGGAAGTGTCTTCTCGGATTAGTCACAGACTGCACAGGCTGATCTGGGAAGACACACTTTTACGCATATGTCCGAAGGCCCCTTTTCGTGTGTTGCACCCCATATCATCGTTTAATTTGAAATATTGACTTGTAGAGATTTGCCTTTGGTTACATTCATGATAGTCCTGAACCGGAAGTACAGACCGAACCTTGGCGGATCCTAAGTACTCAATTTTGAGTCAAATTAACTCAAGTCCTTTTGGCTAAAGTACTGGTCGAAGGTTTCTCCCAGTGAAAAGCAACCAGTCGGCCGGGATAAAAGAAATGTTTTAATCTAAACAAGAACCATCTTTAAAAAATAGACGATGTAAACATGCCCGCAGATAGGCCTGCTGCACCTGCAAAATAAACATGTGCACAATTTTTTGCTAACTTTTCACACCCCTTATAATGTATTAATTTGATCATATGAATGGCAAGTAGTGGGTCAAGAGCCAGTGCATTCAGCTGCGCCGAAAAAGCCTGTAAAGCAGATTCATCACACGCCGTTTTTTCTCCGTATTACCCTTGTTAGTGGCCGGTAACGGAGTGCTGACGATATAATATCACCATATTTCCGGATGATGCCGACAAAAACCGCGGTGTGACCCGATTAGTCGCCATCGGTATGCCGAAGATTCTGGATTGAAGGGTCTATGCAGTCTAATCTTGATATACGAATAGTGTGCTTCTTAAATACATCTCATACTTTTCCTACACGCGCCAAACTCTAAGGTTAAGGCTTTCGTGGGAAATGAACAATAGAGAGACAGAATAGAAAAAAACAGCGCGCTGGGAAAAGGGAGTTTTAATACATCTCGGTAATGCATTATACCACGTCATCACATATTCGTTGGCCCTTAAAATCCCCCATTTTTTTTGTCTAACAACCGATCGGAGGTAGTATTAGACACGCATTAAATTTAGGATTAACAAAAAATTTCGACTCATGTCAGCCTGTGCGGACTACGCGGGCTGACATGAGTCGGAACATTTTGCAGATGCATTAAACCTCCTTTTCATAAAGCATGGCTCGGATGTATAAAAGATAAGATTTCAACCTTGAACAGATAGGAATATAGACCCTCTCCCTTCCTGACAAGTTACGATTCTGTTCACTTAGATCGCTGGGAGTGTTATTCCGACCCGTGTCTGCGTGAGTACCGTTTCTACTTTGTGGACTTATGAAATAAGAGCCATGCTCTGACAAAAGGGGTTTAATGCATCTCCATATCTCTGTGATGCATCATACAAATAGTCATCGCATAATTATGGATCCATAGTAGCCACTTTTTTTTTTCCTTAAACAACCGACTTAATCATGAGGTAACCTGGTCTTTGGGCATACAGAAAATTGACCAATAGCGAAACGTTTCGGCCCAGGTCAGCTTGCGCGGACTGCGCAGGCTGACCTAGGTCGATACTTTTTGCAGATGTTTTAAGCCCTCTTTTCACAGAGCATGGCTCATAAATCATACAGGGGCCCGTATTCCGCAGCCATTCTAAATACCATTTCTAGTCTGTTTTTTTTTTTTTATAAATTTTACAAAGTTACAACAATTCTAATCGGTCTAATCATATAGTTAATCCGACCGGTAATTGCATTTTTCTTTTAAAATTTAGAAAGCGGGTTAAAAAAAAGGGGGGGGGGGGATACCAAGACAACAATTTACATGTAGTATGGTTAGTGAATACGGATCGTACAAAACCCGGTAGCGAAGTCGTTAGCGAACAGGACTTGGAACCAGGTGGTCGCTGGTTCGAATCTCTGGCTTGCCAATTCCTTTTGGAGGGTTGATGATAGTCACTGCGAAGGACTCATTCTTTTCTCACCGCTGATAATGTTTCATACTTATGTTTAAGATACTTACAAGGGAAAGCAGCGAGTAACTTGGGGAGAATATCATGTACTCCAGGAAAGCATGATAGGTGCACTGACTTTTGCGATGTCATTTACATAATGTCGAAAAACGCCATTAAAGCCATACACGCAAGTTAAGTTACGTTGGTATGCTTCTTCGGGTGAGAGAGGTTTTGTTTCAAAATTTGAATTGATGCTTGATTGCTATTTCCCAAGTATGATCTACTAGTTAAGTATAGAGTTTTCCGTCACTTCCAACTTTTGTCTTCTCGTTATAGCAAGGCAACAGTTCAGAAACAGTGAGTATTCTAAATGCCTTCCGCACAACGAGTTTTCAGTGTTGATGAATATGATTCTTTAAGCCATTTGGTAAGTAGAGATCTACTCTGTGTTTCGAAAAAGCATATTGGGTCACACTTAGCAGCCTAAAGGCTGAGTCAGACACGAATACTAAACCATTGCAATCTCAAAGCCACTTTTGTCGACATATTTAACAAAATATCGGACGTCGCAAATCAAGGATCAGACTGCACATTCTAGGTCGGTAATCACCAATTATTTCAAACTGTACTCCATTTCTAAATCTGAATAATTTTGTTAGTTTCGAAAGAATGAAATATCTGATTTGGTCAGCCAAATTTGAGCAGCTTTTCCAATCAGAAAATGTGTACGATTGCGCCATAGGATTTGAAACTTTACATGTTTTCTTCGTCGATCCCGTAGTAGTGATATAATGCTGGATAGACCACCCTTTTACAGCTCATATTCGACCTTGACCGCCGCCATCTTTGATTACTCGGATTCCGCAATTGTAATGTCCTCGACTGAGGTCCTCATGGGGACATGATGTCAAGACTAAATAATAACTTTATGGAACGTCTGTGCTTTTTTGACATGTTTCATTATATATTTCCTCTTGAAAATCAAATAAAATTTGATGGTATGAGAATCTGGGTGAAATCCAGGGATCTAGGTGCTGATCAAGTTTTGACTTTTTTTTTTGTCATTTATGACCTGTGGGTAATCTAGCTAGATTGTCAGCACGATCTTTTACACTTCTGTAGACTTACAAGTGCATTAGGCAAACTGAATTTCGTACTGTTTCCTTATCTACGGAGTTAAATGATATGCAAGTCTTTAATATTCTCACAATCTTCCGAAACCTCCGTGGCGTTCAAATTTTGAAAACTTTATCTTTTACATACATAAGTGTAAAAGACAATCGCAAATAGCATTAACACGTTTCATTATTATTATTATTTCTTTTATTCTATGCCCAACTACAAATATACATTATCATGACCTCGTGTCACAAGCAGACTTATGTCGCTGATATCAAGTTGTCGGATGTTGATTCTCAAGATCATGGCAGATGTCGATTGTCAAGGTCGAACATGAACATTAAAAAAGAAATCTGGCCAGCATATTTTGCACTTCTCACCAACAAAAAAATAAGTCCTGGTGATGTTATCCACTTGAAAAAATTAACATCTAATAAAAATCTAGCTTTGACGTTTCCTCGTAAGCAAAGTTGTTTTCATATTCAGGTATGTTTTTCATATCAGTGCAGTCACTGCAAAAACTTCTACTACATCCATATATTATTTTTTATGTATTACAGAATAAAAAGAGGATTTTCTTGTTTTGTTTTTTATGAAAGATTGAAATTTATTTCATCGAGTGAACATCATCAGTAATATTTTCACGAATGGTGTAGCCACGAGTGAAAATATTACCGATGATGTTCACAAGGTGAACTAAATTTCGATCTTTCACCGAAAAAACCAAAATTTAATATTCTATTTATTTCATGCTTCTAAACCCTATTTTGTTGGAACTTTCATCAAAATCCAGTACTGTTGTTTTCGGTAATTCCCCATGGAGTACCCCCTCCCCCTCACATAACAGCCCCCCTTTGAATGGCATGCGCTGACTACCTAGGTAATTAGTGTGTGGGAACTACGGTTTCCACCTTCATTTGAAGAGTTAGGAAATGTAAAATCGTTTTTTGCACCGGTCGTAACCATGAAATATCAAACCGTAATCCACCATTATTTCTCGATAAACTACCGAAAAGCATGAAATAATTATGTCTATTTCTTTTTTGATGAATATTTATTGATAGTTTACCAGACGATAACATTTTAGAATCTCCGATAGTCCAAAAATTTCCGGACGACAAACTAAAAGTTGTTGAAATGCTTTTCCGTGATATGGGAGAAAATACATTTACGGTTACAATCATATTCCTCATTTTCTACACTGTTTTTAAATGTCTTCAGGGATAAAATCGTAAAACGTGGTATGGTTTCAAAAGAGGGTTAATGAAATGGTTACATGTATGCAGAAGATGCACAGATGACAGTCCATGTGTATATACTGTAAGATAAGAGACAACCATGAAAAGAATTGCAGAGAGTGTGATGACGTCAAATGTACGAATGAACTAAAGCATGGCACAGTTGGATTTCGTCGATAATTTCTTCATGTTACTGGAAGTGTATATAGTTGGTTTCTATGGTTTCTAAGGACAGCCAATGAAAATAATTTCAGTGCATGCGAATATGAAAAACTATAATTTGACCTGTTATGAAAGTTGTTACAAGTTATCGATAACCTCTTCATAATATGGTTGGAAATGGATGGTCTTAACCGTGAAAAATAACTAACGAAAGGAATGGCACAGAATTTGGTTATGTAACATAGTGAAGTATCTTCCAATGTATATTACAAAACTAATGAGGGTAGTACAAGATGAGGTTAAGGGTACAAAAGTTTTGCAAAATGTTTATCTGTAGTGTTGTATTTAGACCACAGGATATAATACATTGATTTTGTTGCGCTCTTGTGGGCGGTGTAGATCCAGGACCAGGCTATATTTCTTCTGTTTATGCGGTATTATCTTGATGGAAGTCAAACTAAAGAGGTAATCATGTGTTGTACAGATCTGAGATTAGACTATATTTGGTGCAGCCTGATCCCGATGTATGCCAAACACAGAGGATAATTATGTTTTTGTTTTATAGCGACATATGTCATATAATTCTTGAAATATTGTATTGATGGTGGTATAGACTAGGGATCAGCCTGATCTTTATGTATGCCAAACACGGGGGATACTTATGTGTTTGTCTTATAATGTCATACAAGTCATACTTTTTCTTTAAATATTGTATTGTACCTTTGTGGTAGTGTAGATCAGGGATTTGACCGCATTTAATTCGGCCTGATCTAGTTGTATGCCAAACACGGGGGATACTTATGTTTTTGTCTTAAAGTGACACAGGAGTTGTTTTATTCCTTAAATATGCTTAATACCTCTGTGGTGGTGAAGATCAGGGATTGGACCAAATTTGTGCTGCCTGATCTTGATGATCTTGATTTATACCAAACATGAAACATATTCATGTATTCATGTTTTTGTCTTTTAGTATGTGACATATGGGCCATATTGTTCATTAAATATGGCATTGTATCTTTGTGGTGGTGTACATCAGGGACTGAATTGCATTTTGTGCAGCTTAATCATGATGTTAACCAAACACGGAAGATATCTATGCTTTTGTCTTATCGTGAAATACGGGTCATATTGCTCTTTCGACGTCAATGTATTAATTATACATTCGTTCTGTGTAGATCAGGAATCAGACTGTATTTATGCAGCCTCACGTTGATGTCTGCCAAGCACGGTGAATATTCATATTTTGTCTTATTGTGACATATGAGGGATATTATGCTTTATGTAGAATTTTCTTTATATGATATTCATGCATGTTTTTTTTTTTTTTTTTTTTGGTCGCAAGAGAAATGTTAAAAAATAAATAAATAAATAAATAAGAGAAGTAATCAAAACTACTTCCTGTGGTAAAAATATTGAAAGATATTAATGAGTCGTACTTAACAGTACTGGACTGTTTACAGACAGAGCTATTTTTGTTTTCTCTATCTTTGTTATCCAGATCAATATTCTTTACAATTAGCTATAAAAAGTAAACACATAGGCTCTTTACGTTTAATATGTGGATGTGTCAATGTAGATTCTATATATTTGTAGTGGCAATATCCGCATTAGATTACAGATATATGTTGCAGTTTGATATATTATAAGCACTCCTAAAATTGTAAATATGGCTTTCTCACAAACAAATTACAGGATAGCGTAGCTCTAAGATCAGGCGATATTTTTTATGCGATCCGATTCCGATCTATACTATCTGCAACAGTTCCTGCGGTTGTTCGTAACATTAGCAAAAGTATTTTTGTAGTTGAAAGAGAAAGTTACCTTAGAGTATTTTTTGTTCAATGTTTTTGGGTAAGATTTACAAGAAATATTCATTGCATAAATTTCTCTACGTGTTTTATGACGTAACCAAACAAGCCCTTATTTTAACGTCCTCGAGCGAAAGGGTTTTGAAAACATTGTGAGAAAATAAAAATTGCTAAAAACCAACATTTTTTTTCTTTTTCTCTCATTTTTTTCAATCCTATTTCAGTCGAATCACTTATTTTTTGTTGTCTACAAATGATTTAAATTTTTTTTTTTTTTTTTTTTTTTTTTTTTGGTTAATCGTGAGTGAAAATAACAGATAAATTAACTTCAATTAAATCATAAAAGGAACTTTCAACACAATTTCCAGGAAATTTAGCCCGATTATCTCACTAAATATTGGATATTCCGCTTGTAACAACTTAAATTATTGCGTGCAAGTCTTTTCATGACAGGGTTTAGAAAACTGCAACTTTTTGATTAACAGTCTAATGAAACGACTTAGAGAAATACATGGTCCTTAAGTAACCTTGGGTAAATAAGAATTCACCGATCAATGTTTCAGGAAGAACTTTCAAAGAGTGTCCTGATGAATGGATCACCTTTCACGGATCATGTTACCTATTTGCCAAAGTACAGCTCAACTTCAGCGCTTCTCAGGTATTTATTCAATGCATTTAGTTGATCTTTGTTCGTGCAGCTAACTCAAATGCTTCCTCTGTGTCTTGATACCTGGGCTGCCTTTCACTTAACTGCGTATTTTTACGCAAATTATTTGCAATTGTATATACACACATACGATCCCTGCTTTACCAAAGGTATAGGCTGCCGTAAAGTTATGCAAATATTTAAATAAATCGTAAAATTATGCAGTTTAGTAAAACTTGTTTTCAGACTTGATGCTTGCTTACTAAAACTTCGTGAGCAAATTTCGTCGGTATGCTGTTTAGTGAAAGGCAGCCTTGACATGTCTTTGTTTTATGTGAAACGACGACTTGTATGATCAAGATCAAATCAAACAGGAATTTGGCATAAAGCACCATCTTAAAATGTAACAAAAGCTCCAAAAGCGGTAGTCGCTTTTTCACAATTTCGTTTATAGCGAATGGGTGACCAACGTAACATTACAATGTAATGCTACACAAAAAATGCCTCCGACCAGTTCCTTTGCTATCAACTACAAACATAGTATTATTGCAGTAACTTGTTACACAAGTCTTTGAGCAGGTTTAACATAGTTTGCAATACTACGATCTGTGATTCTAAAGCAAAAACTGTTTTGTTCAAGTCCCAATGAAGTGACAGAATCAAAGAACAGTTATTAGTTGTTATTAAGACCAAGTATTAACCCTCAGGCTGCTAAGCACGACTCAAGACCAACCGTTCTTAATTTCACTTTAATTCTAGATTTAGAAAGTAACAAAACTTGCGATTGACTAAACCAAATGGTTAAGCTAATCAGAAGTTGTGTTACTTTCTAAGTCTAGAATTGTGTTACTTTCAGATTTAGACAAAAAGTCTAACCAAATTATTAAGAATGGTTGGTGAATATGCACTTTTTGCGGACAGTGTAGATCAAGATCAGGCCACACAGAGCTTGCAATCTGATCTTGGATCTTCACTGTCCGATAAGGAGATATTTTCCCAAGAAAATAACTTTGAAACAACAATATTTGGGTTTTTATTATCGGCTTGAAAGTTTCATTTAATTTATTGTTATGGGTTAAATGCCTTATCGCTTGTTCTTATTTCTACGCGTCTATGACAGAAAACTGTCAAAGAATATATTGCCACTTTCTGGCACTTAAGTGCTAAGTTTTTAATAGGATCGAGCTTCATATTGACAGAGTAATGTTTTGAAATACATAGAGCAACATCATTATGCTTTTTCATTACATACAATGAAGACAGAACGATCATTCGTTTACAAAATCAAATATTTGATAAAGTATCCGGATTAATTCACCCTTGAAATAGCATTTTCTACAAATTGAAGCAGTATTAAGATTAAATACTCTGTTGCAAAAAAAAGTGTGCATTCTTTTTAAATAAATGTCTTCGCTTCCACAATGCGCATCGATGTGAAATTTACAACCTTGTTTGCACGAAATATCGTGCTAATTATTTAGTATTAATCATGCATGGATTTCCGATTTGAAGTTGATAAATTTCATGAATTTAGCGAGTATGTAGATTTGCACGATCTGTTCGTGCTGCACTCGGAAAATGAACCGGACAGTAAACACGTACATTGTCACTTTCGTTGTGCCTTTTGTGAGAGGAAAAACCCATATAGTAACAGATCAATGCTTTGCTATAATGCCAAAATTAAATGAAAATTAACGACTTAAAGCATGAATGATACTTGCTTACGGTGATAATGGCAGTTACGTCAGTAGGATGCTCGGCTGCTATAGGAATACTGTTATGCATCTGCGTGAGCGTTTTCAGCAAAGTAGTCGGGTTGCATTCCGCCTCGGCAGACCGACCTCAAGCGACTTATCTCAGAACGGACAACGTCATTAAGTTGAAGCATGTGCGAGAACGCTTTGAAACGGTCTCAAGTAACTATGATGGTCGGGTGCAGGTTTACAGAATGAGAGAACGTTTTGCAAACTCCTGGGAGGGAAAAATTGTTGATAGTAGTGTTCTGGAAAGGGTTGGAATTATGGTGGGAAAGAAACTAATCTTATTGTTGTTCAGGATCATATCTTAATGCTCAGGGAAAAGCGAATCAGATTCTGCGAACTGAAGTTGTTCCATCTCTGCAGACACGCACATGCCATTCTCATGTATTATGCACGCCCACATGTAGCTCGCATCACTCAACAAATTCATCAATCTAAAACGTATAGCCTTTTTCCGCGCTCTCGCCAAATATAAACCCTGCTGACATTTCATCAGACTGAAACAAATGAAACTTGTTGCTAATAACGACTGTATAGACATTTGAAATATATAACAATGAAAAGGAAACGACCAGCATCATCAAGGGTAAACTTGTATTATTTCTAAACTTGTATTAATTCAAAGGTCTATACCAGCAGTAAGCTGAATAAATAATTTGATAACGACGAATAGATACTAAAAGCAAGCCGTATGGGCGTCCGGATACGTATCGCCATCATAAATTTTATGTTTAAAACTTGTAATGGAATAGCTTGTACAAAATTGAAATGTTTATTCCATTCATTTGTAGCTTTTCTGTTGGCAACGCGGTGGCCATCTCGCACACATCAGCTCAAAAAAGGAAAACACATTTGTTCAGTCTGTGTGTAACCTTTTAAAGGGTAAGATTTTTTTTTTTTTCAGTATTTCAAAACAGAATGTTTCTGAAGATCGCTATTCTTGGGTCGTTCTTTTGCGTACAAGAAAACACAAAATTCAGGATGAAATTCAGGTCTTTTTATTAGACCTGATATAAGGTTATTTTCCTTTTTGTTGTTCGTTGTTTAAGTCACGTCCAATCCTTCCCTTCATAGTTTCCTTTGGCAAAGTCGGACGTTGATTTTATCTTTTTAAACAATAAATTTTGGTACTTTAAACACTGCTATCCTTGGATTCCTTACTTTTTTGGTAAGGTAAAAGCCTGACGTATCATGAATAGAACATGGCATGTCTTTTTTCAATCCTATTTTATACAACCCTTCTCTGAAACGCACTTTTCATGTACTGAGAAATATTCCGAAATAAACTGTGTTGTAGTGTTGAAAGCAGTGTGACTGATTTAGTTTGATTATCTCTTCAGCCAGATATCACTGGATTGGATTAACAGGTGGTAAGAGTGAGGGAAAATTAAGATGGACAGACGATAACGGACAAATTACTTTTTCTGATTGGAGTCCTGCACATTCAAGCCATGTATACGGAAGTAACTGCATTGTACTTATGCCAGTTTACAATTATAGTTGGGCTGATTTTGTATGCTCGATCCCCGCCTATCCTATCTGCGAAAAAAGGTATTTGGCTTGGCTTTTTTGTTTTTGTTATAGTTTTGTATATTAGGATGTGTAGATCTTCTACGTATCGATCGGTCAGGAGGTATAGTTTCTTTGAGGAAGGAATTGTAAAGTGCAAGTCTATTCGTGAAAAAGTAGGCTGCTGCCGTGAAGTAAATGTTGAAAACGGCGTTTAAACCTTCTCTACAACAACAACAACAACAACAGCAAAACTTGTTTCGCAGACTTTAAAAAAGCGCACGGTTTGATTATTTATTTATTTATTTATTTATTTATTTGTAAACAAAAACTCTTTATTTCTTTCAGGGCAGTTGCGAAACCGCAACCAGTTGGCTGAAAACTGGAGGATGAAATGAATAATTGAAAAATAATCTGATTAAACAGGAGAAAACACAATCACAGTTCAATCTTTTTTTTTTTTACAAGTAGCTATGTCCGTAAAAGAATAACAAACTCCAAACCATAATACTGTTCTATCAGTAGCAACAATATTGAAATGGACATAAAACAACCTTTTTCCTGGCAAAGATAGCACCAATTTTAGCAGTTTAGATTAAGACCAGGCTATGCATATTGTACCGTCTAATCTTGATCTGTGGCTTGGAAAAATATTTGTGTCAGTACTGGTTTTAGAAAGCTAAGAAACACACGCGTAGGTTCACTTACCGCCGTAATATGGCATAAGCTGTTAAAACGGCGTTAAACTCAAATACAAACAATCAAGCAAAGTAACATTGATATGCTTTGTCAGATATTTGGTGAAAACATTCTGATCGAAAAGGGTCTTAATTCTTTCGCTGCCATAGGCGACCACAAACTCTCGACAGACGATGTAGATTAAGATCTGACTGCACACTACGTGAAGTCTTTCATCTACATCGTCAACTTCTGTATCCCGTATTATTATTTTAGAAAATAAAGAAAATAAAATTATCATTTTTTTTTTAATTTTAAACCTTGGAAAACAATTCTGTAATTGGCGACCAAAGAAACCTTTTTGTGTGTATCAAGACAAGATTCCATAGAACGTGCAGTCTGATCTTGGATCTACAATGTCCCCTACTCTTTTCCACATTATGGTTAAGAAAAAAAAAATCTAAATCTCAAATTCTCAGTTTAAAGTCTAATGGTGTTTCAAACCTTGTAAATGGTTCAATACTAATTTATGGCGAGCACAAGTTAAGCTACTTCTTAAACTACTCTATGAAAATGATTTCAAGCCAATACTACAGATCTCTACCATAGCGATGTCAAAATTCCTTCACCAACAGATCTCTCTGTTTCACACAGTGTAGGCCAAAGATCAGACTAGAAGTTCTCTGCAGTCTGATCTTAATTTACACTGCCTGCTAAAGCGTATTTAGTCGTGCTCTACAGATACTGAATATTGCAATATCTGGTTGTTTTATAGACTAAATAGATTCAATCCCGTAGTTTGTAGAGGTAAGCATAAAGTAAACAATAATTGCTGATGGTATGACGCCGGCAAGTTTCTTACGAGAGAGGTGACTTAATAACTTGACATTGCTGTTCATCAGGATCTGAACTGGTCCCCCTGTTGTTTATACATTTTTTTTTTTAATTTCTTTGGGATCTATTTTGTCCCACATAAAGGAACATGGTCTACCACCCAAAAGGGCTTTTTTTTTTCACTGTGATATTTCAAGGGTAGTTTTGCTCTAGGTGGAATGGCGAAAAACGCAATAGGTTGTCAGAATGGAAAACATTTCCAGACGAAAAGATAAGATATAATATAAGTCAAATGTTTAAATTTCATTTTTTGAAGGGTAGAAAACATTGCTGAAAAAAGAAAAACTGCGGTTACCAGCATTTTCTCTTTTTCCCACAGTGTTTTCAAAAGTCCTCTTCTTTAGGGTCGTTATAACTCGGGATTGTTTGGTAAAGGATTGGATAGGATCCATAGCTAAACTTGTCTGCGACCATAGGCCATTTCAGTCGCTTTTGTAGGCAATGTGGGCAATTGAAGGTCATTTAGGTCGCGTTGTAGGCAATGTAGGCGATCATAGGCCATTTAAGTCGCTTTTGTAGGCAATGTAGATTAATATTTATAAGATTATGCCATTTGAGTCACTTTTGTAGGCAATGTAGGCGATCATAGGCCGTTCAAGTCGCTTTTGTAGGCAATGTAGATTAATATAAGATTGTGCCATTTGAGTCACTTTTGTAGGCAATGTAGGCGATCATAGGCCATTTAAGTCGCTTTTGTAGGCAATGTAGGTAATCATAGGCCATTTAAGTCGCTTTTGTAGGCAGTGTATATCAATTTTAGACTGCACTTAAAGTGCAGTCTGATCAAGCTCTGTGCTGTTAGATTTTATATACTCTAACCAAAATAATACAAGAGCATCACATGCGCTTATCAGCCCTCGACTACAGTTGCTTTTTGATTAAAACTACGGGGTCGAAAAGGGACATAGCTGTGTCAAAATGTTTTAAAGTTACCCGTCCCTTTTTTTATGGGTTCCCATCTTGATTGTTTACGCCTAGCCAAAGTGTGAAGTAAACCTTTTCGGGAATGACGTTTATCACTGAACCGTGTTTACGCCTTTTTTCAACATTATTTGAGCCATACTCTGGCAAAAGGTGACTTAACCCTTTCCCAAACAAGCCCTGGTTTTCACGTGTCTGCAGTACAAGTCTTTTGAAAACACTGTGGGAAAAGGAGAAATTGCTCGTAACGAGCAATTTCTCCTTTTCCCACAGTGTTTTCTACCTTTTTTGAGAACTTCCTGCTATTTTCATCAAATTTAAAATTGTCGTCTGCAAACTTTTCAATTTGGACCAGTCAAAAATTTATCGTTTGGGAAAGGGTTAATACATCCCCGTGGTCCATGATACCAAGGACGTCACTGCATAATTATGGATCCATAAAGTCCATTTAGTCTAACAACTGTCTGTATCATGAGGTACACTGCTTGTTAGACATGCAGAAAAAAATTACCAAATGGAAAAAGTTTCAGCCCAGGTCAGCCTGTGCGGACTGCACAGGCTGACCTGGGTCGATACTCTTTGCAGATGCATTAAACCCCTTTTTAACAGAGCACGGTTCATTTCATTCTCATAACTTTGACTGCTCACTAATTCATGTATGTACTTTATTTCACCAGTACTAGCCATGGGCCCTGAAGTGCCTTCCCTAAAGAAAGTCCCACGAGAATTTAGTGTTTCAATTAAGGTTCGAACCTGTAGCATCAAGGTTACGAATTCTCCACTTTTCCACTGAGCCCCGCCTTGCATGTTTAGTAATAAGAGAGAATTATAAGAAATTGTACAAGTTTTCGTTCGTCGACGACAACACAGAGGTCGGACAATAACTCGGGTGCCCTCGAAAACAGCCGAATCGAAACAGTGTCTCGAAAAGGGAACACTCAAGCTTGTTTCAAAACGACAAAATTTTAGACTTGTCCAAATTCAAAGTATTTGCAGACGACAAAATAAATGTGACTCAAAAACTGAAATTTGTTTTTTGCAAGGATAGGAAACATTGTGGGAAAAGGAGAAAATGCTGGTCACCAGCATCTTCTCCTTTTCCCACATTGTTTTTAAAAGGACTCGTTCTCGGGGTCGTTAGAAGTAGGGATTGTGCGGTAAAGAGTTAACCCTTTACCACACAATGCCGTGTTTTAACGAACCTGAGGAAAGAGCCTTTTGACTAGATTGTAGGAAAGGAAAAAAACTGCAGGTAACCAGCATTTTCTCCTTTCCCACAAAGTTTTCTACCCTTTCACATGCAAATGGCATCATTTAAACTACATTTATGTTAGTCGTTTGCAAATGCTTCCAATATGCACAGGTCAGAAATGTTGTCGTTTGGTAAAGTATTCATTCTTTACCATACAACAAAATTTTAGACCAGACTAAATTAAAAGCGTTTGCAGACGACAAATAAAAGGGGGCATAAACGAGAGTATCTATCTTTGAGATCATTAAAAACAATGTGGGAAAAGAAGAAAATGCTGGTTACCAGCATTTTCTTCTTTTCCCACAATGTTTTCAAAAGCCTTCTACCTCAGGGTCGTTAAAACTCGGATTTGTGTCGTAAAGTGTGAACAGACTAAACATAATTTTCTATTTCATTTAATTCGCCCCCAAAGCTCAAAAGAAACACTCCTTTGTTTTGTGATAATTGCGAAACAAAGACCAAACACAATCAAATGATGCCATAAAAATGTATATCTGAACTACAAAACACGAATGGGTCCCTGAAGCGATGTTTACCCTTATCTTTCTCAGTAAGTTGAATAAAACTTTTCAAGCGGATAGTAAAACAACCCGAATAATGTTATTTCAAACTTGACTTTTTGGAGAAAAAGAATCTACTTATTGGATTGTGTAGATCCAAGATCAGACTGCACCTTCTGTGCAGTCTGATCTTGGATCTACACTGGCCGCAAAAGATCGGTGTGTCGCGCTCAGCAGCTTAGGGGTTTAAAAGTCTTAATTTTTTCCAGACTACCGACTTATCTTTCAAGAAAAACACGTGTCAGCATTTTCCAAAACCTCGCGAGAATTGTTAAATCTCGCATGTACATGCACTGTATATATGAAATAAATATTGGAAGTGTTCTTTAACAAAGCACTTCAGATGCCCAGCTCCGTTTTGGCTTAGCAAGGGACATATTAGTAAGTGAACAGTCGCCTTGATACAACCACACTGATGAAAAGACCTTAAACCCCACTGAAGCCGATGCTGATTAATTTTTGGTGGTTCGAACCCTAACCCAACGATTTTTTTTTTTCCCCTGACTATTGATCACAGTCATTGCGTCAAGCTTCACACCTGTTTCGACGTTGATCATTGTTTCGACGATGGTTATATGGGCAAGATGTTACTGGCTTGGGAAGGATATTGTGCGAAGCACTGGTAAAAAAGCAACGCCAGGGTTCGTATTCACAAACTATTCTGAAGAACAAATGGTTTAGTCAATCAGAAGTTGCGTGACTTTCAAATTTAGAAAATTTCAGTGACTACGTAAGACTGAGAACTTTCTGAAGAATGGTTGGGGAATACGAACCAAGAAAAGCATTGACAAGTGCACTGGCCGTCGCGCTATAACTGAAATGATGTTGAAAAATGGCGTTAAACATCATACAAACAAACAAATCTCCACTTTCAAAGATGTTTTGACATATATTCATGACTTGCTACCGTAGTTTTTGTTTCTTTGTTTCATACCTGCTGACGTTGCTGCTACAGCTATTGCTGCTACTGCTGCTGCTGCTGCTGCTGATGATGATGATGATGATGATGATCATCATCATCATCAATTCCCTGTTTAATCTAAATTAATGTCTGTTTTAATTGGAGAGGTCATCAGACCTCTCCAACAGTGGTGAGTTTAAAAGGCAGACTGCCACAGAAATCGCCGTCTAAATCCATTTGTTTTTGCGAAATTCTTCTGATACACAGTCTATTTCGTCATGGTTTTATAAACAAACCGAAATAAAAAAACTGAAATAGTTATTTTTTATATGACGGATTTCCAAAAAGATTTATTATACTATATTGATTGTAATGATCTCTCCAATAAATGCAATTTTTCATTTAACAAATAAATCTGAGAAAAGAGAACAAATTTCGTTAAAAAAAAAAGAGAAAGAACACCGCGGGAAAAGATCACGTGACTTGATACTATCTTAAGAATTCGTACCCTGGAGAACTCGTACCCTAATCTCGAAAGCACGAGTTCTCTGGAGAACTCGTACCCCACAAATATATATAAATAGGTTGCTCAGTATGTTTTCAAGTTCTATTTTTCAAAACTGACAAGACTCTTGCATTTTTCTCAGTTTTATACAAAAATTCTATGGATTTATAATGATATAGATTTGATGAAATAACACACAGAGTTGCCTCTGTTATGCGGGATTCCGAGAATCCCATGAAAATCAACTTATGAGCGGAAAAAAAATCCTGCCTCTTCGCCCTACGAACCGCACACCTCAAATGAGTCCGTGGTCCTTTGGTTTTGGGCGGATTGCGCAGGCTGACATGGGTCGATACTTTTTGCAGATGCATTAAGTCCCCTTTTCTCAGAGCATGGCTCATTTATCTACTTTCTTAATTTTTAACGTTTAGACAAACAACCTTTTCATTTTACATGTCTGCAGCTGACAACTTTTCAACATATTGTGGGAAGTGGAGAAGCTGCTAGTCACTGCAGTTTCTTCCTTTGTCACAATGGTTTCCATCGCATCAAAGCACCATCTTCCACATAAATTACCAAAGTTTGAATTGTCGTCCTTTTGAAAAAGAGCCAAATGGGTCATCATCTTAAGTTTTTTGTCCTTGAATTTTGAAAAAAAAAAAAAAAAAAATGCATTTCTGAGCATGTTAATAGCATATGGCCTACAATTCCTAGAATATTATAACAATGTGGAACATGTACTGTTTTGTGCCTTTACACCAGCAAAATTGAAAAAAAAAAAAGATTTTTTTTTCTCATTCATTTAATTCCTAACTTGTTTGTTTACATCTACCAAATTATATTGAAATCAAAAGCTAATAAACTATTTGAAAACATTGATGCCGACCTCTCCTGGCTTCTTTTTTAAAGAAGCCAACTTGTCTTAGTTTTTGTGACCTTTGGCTGAACAAAATCGTTTCTTTTTATAGAAGGGACTTAAACGAACAATATTGATAAGCACTGCAAGATTTGTTTCCCTTACAAAAAACAAATAAGGTCCAGGCCAGAGCAATATCTATACAAATTCTTTATAAAATTAGACTTGTAAGTAAGTAACTGTTTCATTATAGTGACATGTGTATAAGTCGCAAATCAAAAACACAAATAAAGAAATGTCACGTTTCCTGAGTAACGGTGGTTATCAATAATTTAGAAATTCAGATGGATGGATGGATGGATGGATGGATGGAAAGGCAGATGTATAGATTGGAAATCTACAACTGAATATATAAGATCATAATTATCGGTCCCAGTAATAACATGTTACAGCACACAACTTTCAAAGACGTCAAAATTGAAAGCATTTGCAGACAACAAAGCAAATGTGACTCAAATGGCAGGGTTTTCCTTTTTCTTTGCAAAGGTAGAAAATATTGTGGGAATAGGATTAAATACTGGATATCACCATTTTCTCCTTTCACCACAATGTTTTTCAAAGGCATTTTTTTTCTCAAGGTCGTTTAAACATGGGATTTCGTGGTAAAGATTAACCCGTATAGCACAGTTTAAACCGGTCAGACATGTTTCAGTCATAAAATAAGACCTGGATAATTTCAGCTATACTCCGGCAAAACGAGGTTTAATGCATTTCTGTGATGTATTATATCATGCAAGTCATCACATAATTATAGAACCTTGAAAGCAAAAAGTTTCCTTTTTCCAAAATGTTTTCATCTTTTCAAAGACAGAAATAGTTTTTGAGCTACGTTGAATTTTCCGCTTGCAAATACTTTAAATTTCAACAGATCTCAAATTTCATTGTTCGGTAAATAATATTTCACTTATATCACGGCGACAGCCGACTTCTTGATGTGTTTATCTTGACTTGACTTGAAACAGTAAACATGAAAAAAAACCCGCATTACCCCTTAGGCTGCTGAGCAAGACTCTGACCTTTTGAGGACAGTGTAGATCAAGATCAGACTGCACAGAACGTGCAGTCTGATCTTGGATCTACACTGTCCGATAAGGAGATATTTTTCCCCCGAAACTACCTTTTAAATCGTAATATTATTGGTTTTTATACCGACTTGAAAGTTTCATTTCAGTTATTTAGCAGGTTATGGGTTAATGATTATTTATCGTTGAGCCCAGTTGCTTAGTCAGTAAACGCACAAGGCTTGAAACCAGAGGATCGCTGGTTCGAATCCTCGACCTATTTCTTTCCCGTGATTGTCATTACAACAAGATTCATTCATCTCTCATCGCTTAGCATTGTTTGGACGGTGGTTATGCTGGAAAGCAGCAAGTGGCTTTAGAAGAATATCGTGCAAAGTACTTATAAAATAAACTCCGGGAAACTAGGCGCATTGGCCGCCATGATATGACTGAAATGATGTTGAAAACGGCGTTAACACCATACCAACAAACTTTACAACCAACAATCGTATTCTATCTGGTTCTGTTGTATATTTCTTGGATACAACCACAACTTTCAGCGCAATTCGTATTATCCTTCGTATTACCCGAGAGTACATTCTCACAGTTTGCATCGTCAAACGTACTTTCTTGCGACGAACGACAACTCCTCCGATCATTTGCAGGGGACTTGTATCCGGTCGAGGTTTCTGAGTGTATTTTTGTGGACTGGTTCTCGTGTTCAACAGGAACTTTCACTTTGGTTTCCGTTCTCATGTATTTATCCACTTCTAACGCACAATCCTGTCTGCCAATTTCGTAAAATATATCTTGTAAACTGGCAAGGGTTTTACCCCTATTTTCAAAGACATCTAGAAGTTTTTCTGTGGGACTTTCGACCTCTTTCAAGGCCGGTATACACTTATCTAGTCCAATTTTTTCAGCGAAATCTCGCCAGTCCGGGCTAAACATGTGTTTGGCATCTAAAAGAATTTTAAGCTGCTTTCTCAAAGCATGAGGAATTACGCGGTATTTTATGTCTGATCCCACATCGAATCTATCGTCCCTCGGCAATTTCGCCATCACCACAACTTTAAGCGAAGAATTGCTACCTGTATCTGCTGGCACACTTCTGCCACCCGGTTCATTTGACCTAATAGAATAACAAGGGTTGACGTCGTTCGATTGACAAGGCTTACGTTCCGTATAATCTGACCTACTTCCATGACCTTGATCCGACACCGTATTGTCTGGATTTATATCAATGACTATTTCTCCAATATGGTGACGTGAACATATGGACTCTCGGCTTGCTTTCGGGGTCACGTTGTCTTCGCATATCTGTATGATTACTTTTTCTCCGTCATCCTCACGGGTATTCTGGTACGTGAACAGGTGAACGTTCATTTCCATCGCAAAGGATGGATGACTCCGCCCACCGGAAGTGTCATGTGGCAGGCGACGGAAGCAAAGAGAAATATGCGGACACTGGCCATGCCATATCTTTAAAAAGGAGATTTTCTCGATGTTGTCTGACTCTACTAGCTCCCATTGCTCGGATATATACCTGGAAAATAAAAAAACTACATTATATAAGACATTTATGTAGTTAGAGCTAGAAAAGGCTTAAATTGTTTTGCAGATAGTGAAGGCCAAGATCAGACTGCCCATGACTTGCAGTTTGATCTAGGATCTTCACTGCCTGCTAGTTTGTTACATACTCTAGCCAAAACAACTTTGACACAGCAATGGTTCGGTTGTTTTCTCACTTGGGTGGTAGGTGGTAGGTCTGTTTCATCAAAGGCCCAGTGGGGGCCAAAAGTAAACAGTACCGAAGTTAAAATGCATTTATATTTTGAGTTTAACCATTTAAAAGTTAGGGCCAGTACCATTCCAAAAACAAATGAGCCATGCTCAGTGAAGAAGGAGGCTTAATGCATTTGCAGAAAGCATAGACCTGCGTAGTCCGCGCAGGCTGACCTGGGCCGAAACTTTTTTGTCTTCGGTCAATTTTCTGTATGTCAAAGGACCAGTGTACCTAATTATTCCGCAGGTTGTTATAAAAACGGATTTTTTGAATGTATAACACTGTGATGACTTGCTTAATGCCATGTATCGCGTAAATGTATTAAGTCCCGTTTTGTCAGAGCATGCTCAAATTTCAATATTTGAATAGCCTAACGTTTATTTACTGTCCCCAAAATGCTCTCGATTTGGACAAGTCTGAAATAATGTAGTTTGAAAAAGAGTTGAAGATTAACTCTACTCCATCTGGCGAGCCCGCTAGCGCAGTCGGCAGCTTACAGGAGGTCACTGGTTCGAAATCCTATCTCGATCAATTTCTTTCGAAGAACTGATAATTATCATTTCGACAGCATTCATTCCTCTCTCATCGCTGATAATTGTATCCACGATAGTTGTGGAAAAGTGACCAGTGGCTTGGAAAGAATGTTGTGCATTGTTAGGTGCACTGGCTGCCGCGATTCAACAGGGAAAATGCAAAAATAATTAACATACCTTGTTATGGCGAACATATCTAGAGAGTTGCCATCAAACAGAAAGACTTTCTCTGGACAGATCATTTTCCCGCCAAAATTGGCCTCATTTTGAATTGCCCACTGTAAGGCGCAAGGTGTCTTGTTGAGGAAATATACACGGATCTGTAAAAAGATAACAATAAACGTGTCAAAAAATATAATGCACGGAATCTTGGGACAGTTTTCATCAACCATTGTAAACGGCATTCTTAATATTATATTAAAGTTTTCTACATTTCAAAGAAAAGCAATATATGATTGGCTAAAACCAAAAAGGCCGCGGTCTGGCAAAAGGGGGCTTAATGCATTTGCGAAAAAGTATCGATCCAGGTTAGCCCACGCGGTCCGCGCCGGCTTACCTGGGTCAAAACATTTTGCTTTTGGTAAATTTTCTGCATGTGAAAGGACCAGTATATGGAGGGGAATATCCGCCAAAATTCAATGGGTCTAGACGACAATCTTACTTGTGAACATTAGATGTCTATTCGTCTTCTTTCTTACATCTTACATTCATATTGCATCTCATGTGTCATTATTACTAGTGCATACTGTTTGGTGCTAATTGCCTGCATCATTATTATAACTTGATCATATTTACTATTGTGTTTTTGTTGATTATGAATGATTAATTCTTCCTGATTACTTCCTACTGCGTCATTGCATTTGTCTTTTTTCTAAGTGCTTGCTGCATGTTTCTAGTAGCATTTTACTTCCTTCTAAATACATGTTATATTTGTTATACTTCCTTCTCCAGTACTGAAACTTTCCTAATTGCAGACGAGAAGCATAATGGGTGACAAATGTTTCGGCAACAGACAAGTTCGGTAAATTGGACTTATAAAAGTACATCTATCCTATGTTTCGGTAACAAGGTAATTATATAGTGTTTAACCCTTTACCACATAATCCCGCGTTTTAACAACCTCGAAGAAGAAGCCTTTTGAAAACACTAGTAACCAGCATTTTCTCCTTTTCCCACAATGTTTTCTACCTATCAAAGACAACTTCCATCATTAGAGCCACATTTGAATTGTCGTCTGCAAATGCTTTCAATTTGGACAAGTCTATTTTTTTGTCTTGTGGTAAAGAGTTAATGCACCGTGATGTTTTTCACACCAAGTAAAGTCTTGGCTCTCATTTGTTCAAGGTTCTTTTTTCCACACGCTTTCAGACATAATAATTTTGTTATGTTGTTATGTTGCTCCTGCCATGCTGTATGTAAAATAATATACCTGAAATCACTATCACATCTTACTTTCGATATTCCAACCATATAGTTGAGGTGATGAATAATACCCAGTCCTAACCTTGCACCCGATGTATCTTCCTTTAAAATGTTTTTATGAATATTTCAGTGCGAAAATATTTTCTTCCTTAACCCTTTACCAGACGACAAAATTTTAGCCTTGTCGAAATTGAAAGCATTTGCAAACGAAATTTCAATGTGGCTCAAATGTTGCAGTTTTCTATTGATAAGGTAGAAAACATTGTGGCAAAAGGAGAAAATGCTGGTTACCAGCATTTTCTCCTTTTCCCACAATGTTTTCAAAAGGCTTCTTTCCTAGGGGCGTTAAAAGGCAGCATTGTGCGGTAAAGGGTTAAAGACTTCCAAACCAGCCATTAACCCTAAGAGCGCCTGTCACTACTTCAGTTGCCTTTGTGGCCAGTGCAGATCAAGATCACACTACGCCAAACACCGAGTCTAAGCTTTGATCTTCACATGCTCCTTTTCGAAAGCATTATGAACAGAAAAAACCTTGAAATCGCTAAAATTAAGGTTTTATTTCTACAATGAAAATGGCAGTTAAGTTTGTTCGAAGCTCTTAGAGTTAAACTTATGGATAATTCAATTGTTTCCAGAAAGATGGCTAATACAGAAAAAAATATTGTGGCAAATGAAGAAAGGGGGTGAGAGAGAGAGATAGATAGATAGTGACATATACTCTTTTGACAAATACTTTTTTCAAACAGCATGAGCAGTGTGTGATCTGAATATGCCCTATCCCCTTAACTTTTATGTGTGCAGTCTGATCTGCGAATTTCTCCTCGTCTATTAATGTTTCAGGGACCTAAAAATGAGTTTTAGCGTTTTTGTTTTTAATTTTTCGTCACAAATTCTAAATAGCCACCTTCAAACCCAGGTTAATCTCTAAGATCTATGGGGATCTTCTTTATCTTGTTTGTAATGGGAGGTATGAAAACAGGCTGTTAAAGAATTTGCGTTTATTTATCGGCGCCACCGGTTTCCCATATGGGCGACGGCCCCTGAAGGCTATTAGTTATATTACAGGGATAGTCCAAGATACACGACGAAACCTATCATAAGTTACGCCTGGTTCTTAAACGTGCTCGGTGTATAGCACCGTCACACGAAACTTCGGTTTAACGTCTCATCTGAAAAAACTGTTAGTAATTTCAGATGGTTAGCCGAGGGAATCTAACCCACACCCTCAAGTGTCCCGACACATGACATTTACTAGTCCTACGCACTACCACATGAGCTATACAGGCTGGTATAGGCTGTTAAAGACACATGTCTATACATGTATATAGTATACAATACTTGTTTGCTCTCGTCCGTGTTGTATTGATGAATACACTTTAAAACCTGCGGACGACGACTTGTGTGCACCAGACCAGATTTAAAAGCATTGTGGGGGCAGGAGAGGAACAAAACAGAACATTTTTTCTAGACAAGCACAATGTACATAGAAGTATGCAACAAAGCATTGTCGAGGCCTCTCTCTCTCTCTCTCTCTCTCTCTCTCTTCATTTGCTACAATGTTCACCTGTAATATCTTTATTAATTCGCACTGATTAGCCATAATTTTAACCCTTAGAGCATCGAATAAACCAAACGGCCATTTTCATTTTAGAAAAATAACATCTACTATAAATGATTTCAAGGTTGTCCTTATTCATAATGTATTAGAAAAATAGACAGAGTAAATCTACGATCAGTCTCCATGTTTTGTGTAGTCTGATCTTGATCTGAATTGGCTGCAAGGGTGAAATGTGCTCTAAGAGTAAATGGCTGGTTTGCAAGCCGGCCATTTTGTTCCCAAAAGAAAACATTTTCACACAGGAAATGTTAACAAAGCCAGTGCCTTTTTGTTAAAACATATTTATAAACTTAAAATTGGCTTAAGCTGGGAGTCTGTTATCTGTAGGACGATTACAATGGGTACAGGTTTAGGATTGTGTATTATTGATTAAATCAACTAAGGGTGAAAGGGTGTAAAACTGAAAATAAGATGGTGATCAGAATTTATCAACTTCAGGCATTTATAAACAGCATGAAAGGTACAACATAACAAATATTATTATGTCAGAAAACGAGCGGCAATTGCAAAAAAAAAAAAGGTTTGCACAGAAAGCTATGTACTGGGTGTGAGAAACATCAGGACATTGCCTTGTTACAGAACATCCAATTATTTGTAAGTCCAATTTACCGAACTTGTCTGTTACCGAATAATGTATATGAAAGCACCATCTGGTATCATAATAGGACTTGTCGTATTCGTGTAAATGCCATTCTTGTTAGTGCATACTTCGTTCGCCTTAATTCAGCTACCTGTCATAGCTTCAATTTAATATCACAAAAGCCCATAGTTTTTGCCAGAATATGCATAAACAAGAATGTAGCACTTTAAAAAGCTATACAGACATGGGAAATGGGAAAAAATCAGGATAAGGAAGTAAGATGGATGAAATCATAATGTCAAAAGGGGCATAATGAACAGAAACACACGCTACTAAATAACAATTTTATGGCATACAAGTGGAAGAAGAAAAATGGAATTAGCATCAAGCAAAATGCACTAGTAATAATGAAACATGAAATGTTATATGCATGTTAGATGTAAGAAAGAGGACAAATAGACATCTATGTTCTTAAATAAGAATGTCATCTAGACACATAGAGTTTTGGCGGATATTCCCCTCCATACCAGTATACCTCGTGATTCAGTAGGTTGTTAGACAAAATAGATTTTATGGATCCATGATCATGTGATGTCTTGCTAGGTACAATGCATTACGAAGATGAATTGAGCCCCCTTTTGCCAGGGCATGGCTCAAACGATATAGCCAGTCAGAAATTGTGCTACTTTCTAAACTGGGTATTTATTAGACTAAGAGCGCAGTTTAACATAAGTGGTAAATACGAGCCATGATCCGGCCACCGACTTTTCGACCTAAGTGGAAGTAGAAAACCGGGAATTTGGCAAAATTAATGCGCATCATCATGAATCAAGTTATAAGGGTAGTTAAAACTCGGGATTGTTTGGTCAAGATTAAATTAGCCCAAAACAGCTGACAAAATATTGCTTGTAAACTATACTTGACATTGTAATGGCATGATATCGACACAATATCGCTGATAAACTATACTTGACATTAGAACGTTAGGATATCCTAGTAACGAAGTCGGACGTTATAAACCTGTTTCAAAGGGTGTGGTGAGAGCAGGAAGGACAAAAGCTGTAGTCTTTTTTTTGTCACAGATTTTCAACTTATTTTAACTCTTTACCACGCAATCCCGTGTTTTAACGACCTTGAAAGAGAAGGCTTTCGAAAACAGTGTGGGAAAAGGAGAAAATGCTGGTAACCAGCATTTTCTCCTTTTTCCACAATGTTTTCTACCATATTAAAGACAGAAATCACTATTCGAGCTACATCTAATTTTTCGTCTGCAAATGCTCTCAATTTGGTTCTGTCCAAAATTTTTACTCTTTGGTAAAGAGTTCACTCTTCATCAAACGACATTTTTTTTATAATTGCCCAAATTGAAAGCATTTGGATACGAATTAAATATAGCTTAATTGAAGATTCCTGTATTTGGTAGGGTAGAAAACAATGTGGGAAAAAGAGAAAATGCTGGTTACAAGCATTTTCTACTTTTCCCACGATGTTTCCAAACGCCTTCTCTTTCAGGGTCGTTAAAACTGGAAATTGTGTGGTATAGGGTTGACGGTAAAAGCCCACTACCGGCCAAAAGAAAACACTAAGAAAGAAGGTTGATTCATATTGCACGCATATTTAAAGACCCATAAGACACAAACATTTCTGGAGTCGGAATTCAGATAAATTTAATTCATACCGCTGAAAAGTGTGAATATTGTTATGAGTATTGCAGTGTGTTTTAAGCAGAAAAATAAATCTAGAATGAAGATATCAACTTAATATTTTGCCAGCGACTTGAACTGTCAACCGGGAGTGCACTGCAACGAATAAGGTTAGGGTCATGATAATAGCCATACTTTTAGATGGTATGAATTACGGTTGTCTGCATTCTGAATTCTGAAATGTTTACTTTTGGAAGTTGGAAGGGCTTGGCTTTTAAAATAAAATAGGCAATGTTCTATGGAAAGGGGGTTTAATGAATCTGCAAAAAAGTATTGGCCAGGTCAATTCTTACAAACATGAAAGTTCGCAACAAATGCATAGCTCAAATACAAACCGCCCCGGCCGGGATTCGAACCCGTGCGGCAAATATCCTCGTTCAGCGAGGTTTAAAAGACCAATACACTAACCCCTGAGCTAAAGAGAACTCTTCCCAACGCAGTTTTCAGGTATTTATTTATACGGGAAGATGCTATGCTGTAAGGAAGGAGTGATCTCCCGTAACACACCCCTCTTAAGAGAAGTCATCATTCGATGACTGAAACAGTAATTCCATTATCTAGACAACAAATGGCTCAATGGCGCAATGGCCAATAATGGGCAGACAACAAATGGCTCAAAGGCCAATCCCGGACGAGCCCCAATCTTACGAACATGAAAGTTCGCAACAAATGCATAGCTCAAATACAAACCGCCCCGACTGGGATTCGAACCCGTGCGGCAAATATCTTCGGTTTTTTTTTTTTTTTTTTAGGTTTGAAAGACCAATACACTAACCCCTGAGCTAAAGAGGACTCTCCCTAAAGCAGTTGTCAAGTATTGATTTTATAAGGGAAGAAGCTATGTCGTTAGAAAGGAGTGATCTCCTGTAACACACCCCCTCTTGAGAGAAGTCATCATTTTGATGACGGAAAGCCATATTAGGCAGGAAGTCTATTTCTTAGATAACAAATGGCTCAGTGGTCAATAACTGGCAATTTTGTAGACAACAAATGGCTCAAGGCCAATCCCGGACGAGCCCCCATCTTACGAACATGAAAGTTCGCAAAAATGCATAGCTCAAATATAAACCTCTTCGGCTGGGATTCGAACCCGTGCGGCAAATATCCTCGTTTGTTGAGGCTTAAAAGACGAATACACTAACCACTGAGCTAAAGAGAATTTTCCCCAACGCAGTTGTCAGGTATTGATTTTATACGGAAAGAAGCTATGCTCTAAGAAAGGAGTGATCTCCCGTAACACAGTCCTCGCAGGCTGAACTGTGTTGAAAACGTTTTGCTTTCGGTAAATTTTCTGCATGCCCAATGACCATTCTACCTCACAGATCTGGTGGTCGTTAGAAAAAAAGGATTTTATGATTTTATGGACCCATAATTATGTGATAACTTGCTTTGTAAAATCACGGAGAAGCCTTAAGCCCATTTTGCCAGAGAATGGCTGAATTTCATTCGAAACCGATAGTCTTGTCAGAAGAAAAACCAATACTTTTGGCATTTATAAGGCATTTTCGACCTGAATATCACTTCAAATGTAGAATAGTGTTGATTAGTGATCTGACTGCATTATTAATGCAGTCTAATCTCTATCTACACTATCTGCAAGAATTTTAGAGAACTTTTTTAATATGGCCCGCAACATGCGAAATGAGACCTTGTGACATTTGCGTAAAATGTCGTCTCGGATTAGCCTGCGCAGTTCGCGCAGGCTAATCCGAGACGGCACTTTACGACTACACAAGACATTTTCATTCAGTAGACTTTCGTTAAACAGAAAATCACATAAGAACGGAAAGAGTCGTCTCGGATTAGTCAATACGGACTGCACAGGCTGATCTGGGACGTCACACTTACGCATATGTCCGAAAGCCCCTTTTCGTGTGTTGCACGCCATATATGAGTGGCGTTCTGGTAAAAGGGGGTTCAATTCATCATCGTAATGCATTATAATACCAAGCAAGTCATCCTTTTATTACGGATCCATAAAATTCATTCAGTCTAAAAAACTAACTGAATCATGCGATTGAAAGGTCCTTCGGCATGCAGAAAAATTAATAAAAAAAAACCATTCGACCCATGTCGGCCTGCACAGACTGCTCAAGCTGATATGGGTCGATACTTTTTGCATGTGTTTTATTTGAGCCCCCTTATCACAGACCATGATCTCATACGTGTAAATGAAACCTATAGTTTGTAGCAACTGTAGCGTTGTTTTTACAGTCAGTTTTACAATCACTTTTACAATCAGTTCTCTCAAACAATCGGTAATGGGCCTATTGTCTCCTTTTCCGGCAATGTTTTCAGAGACTTGATTTTTAGGGGTTGTAAAAACTGGGGAGTGTTTGGTAAAAGCTCTGTGTAGTAATTACCTGGTGATGATTGATATCTTTTCGTAGCGGACAGGCAAACGCGGCAATCTGTAACCATTTCTTTCCGATTTGATCCTCTATTGGGGCTTGTACACAGGTATAAAGGGTAAAAGTGTCTATTTTTAGCTGGCATTCATCAGGTGTTATGTAGCAGGGACTGTTTACCTCGTTTTGATCGTAGAGAACACCCCAGTTCTTTTGCACATGCAGTTCAGTCTCACTGCGCATGATCCGGACATGACGTGTGTTGTAAGAACAATGGCGAAAAACAAGAGTACATGGTTTTTTAAGCTTTAAGCCATGGGGCCCGACATAAACTACTGGGCTAACTAAACTTTCCTTTTCTGTCATATTTGGATTGTCAGTCAAGTCCCAGTTTAATACTAGAAAGATTATTTGCTTTTCCCCTAGTTTTATTGCACCTTGCGGAACCCTCAGGGAAATTCCCATGTTATCTAAAATTAGAACATCGCCTGTATGATTCACTAAATGTGTGACACTTACTACAAGCTTTCGACAGATTGTTTGTGTAACACTTCTATCCGTAAGCTTGTATAGATCACGAATTTCCATTCCATTTTCCATAGAATAGTTCGATTCACTTTCTGCCTGGTCACTATCTTCTTGAAAGATCGGATTGCGAATACCAGTATAAGGACCTGAGTTCTGAACGTGCTGTCTTTCATTGGAGTAAGGCACATGGAAATAACCTAGGTTACATATAGGTGACTGGTCTCTCATTCTATGTACATGTAAGTCATGGTTTGGTTGAAATGCTCTACATCCCTGTTGATTCACGCATATGCAATCAGCTGAATGGTATGGTGGCGGATACGGGTTTTGAACCTGGCGATTGTAAGTTTCATCATTTACTGGTATATCATTATCATCACCATCATCATCACGGTGGTAACGTCTTTTCCTGCAGTGTTTTATTATATATAAGATAAGAAGCATAACTAAAACTGTTCCCAGAAAAACACACGCGCTGACTGGAATCATAAGCCGTTCCTGAGGATAGTTGAATGACGATCTATGGGTGTTGTTGACTGTAGGTGGAATCTTGTCAGTTCCTCTGGCTGGCTCGAGCCTGCCGTTGCCTGAATGTAACCCCATATCGTCGTGCTCACGCATGCAGGTCTCTGAACGGTTTTACTTTTAATTCAAGTAAGTGTTTCACAAAAGAATGGTCTAAATCCATCGTTGCGCAGGTTTTTTAATTTTCTTTAACTCTTTCAGCACTGAATATATAAACTCGACTTCTTTCCACTGCTGAAAATTACAATCCAGTCTAACTCAGATGTCATTTTATCATCAAGGATTGACTAAACACGTGGAGGGTTAAACTAGATCAGACTGCACATTCTGTGCATCGTGATCTTGTTCTTTGCAGTCCTCCTATAGCAACATAAATGTTGAAAATATTTGTTTGGTGGTAACTTGGAGGTTGTTCTCCGTGCATTGTTCGATGGCTGTGTTTCAAGTTGAAAAAGAGAAGTTCATTTTGATGAAGTTAAAAAAAAAAGCCGGATGTATCGCTGTGTTTTAAGTATTTATCTTTCTATTTTCTAGGCAAAGTACAGTCTTTTAAGAGATACCATCTGTTTATTGTGGTTCTTCGACTTTGTCTGTCCTCCTTTAATCAATAGTGCTGTAAAAAGAGGGAAACAATAATAAATATATACACGAGCCTCGATCTGGCAAAAGGGGGCTTAACGTATATCTGTGATGCGTGATACTAAATAAGACATCACATGATAATGGATCTATAAAGTCCATTTTGTCTAACAACCGACTGAATCATGTAGCAAACTGGTCCTTTGACATACAGAAGATTGACCAATAGCGAAGAGTTTCGGCCCAGGTCAGCCTGCGCAGACTGCGCAGGCTGACCTGGGTCGATACTATTTGCAGATGCATTAAGCCCCCTTTTTCACAGAGCATATTATCTGTTTTATTTTTTTTTCGATTGATGATCGACTGACTGACTCTCAACATTATTTAAGTCATAAATATTACGGCGGAGGCTCACATATTCATGTATGTCCTAGATTTCAACGGTACTAGGCTAGGGCTCTGAGTTGTCTTATCAAGGACACTCCATCGACAGGTTTCGTGTTTTTCTTATCTAATTTTGTTAAAAAAAAAACAAAAAAAAAAAACAGCATATGAGCCATGCCCTGTTAAAACGGGGCTTAATGCATCTGCGCAAAGTATCGTACGCTGACCTTGGCCGAAACTTTTCGCTATTGGTCAATTTTCTGTATGTTTAAGGACCAGGGTATCTCATGATTTAGCCTATTATTAAAAAAGTGGCTTTATGGATCCGAAATTTTTTGATGACTTGCTCGGTATTGTGCAATACGGAGACGCATTAAGCCCGCTTTTGGCCAGAGTATGGCTCATGTTAAAGAAAATGATGTCCTAGTTCTGCATAATAATAACACCACCACCAACAACAACAACAGCAGTAGCTGCATTACCCTCCATAAACCCTTTAAACGTCAGCTTTCGCAGACGCCATAGATCAAAAACAGACTTCGTACAAAGTGAAGTCTAATCTTGGATCTATACCTTCCACCTTTAAGTCGAGCCTCTCAGATAAAAATCTTTTTCTGGTTTTCAGTGGATTGTATTTTTCAGCCGTTGAAAGAGATTGAGTGTAATGATTTTATTTCATGCTTTTCGGTAGTTTGTCGAGAAAATAATGGTGGATTATGGTTTGATATTTCTTGGCTACGAGCATTAAAAATACCGATTTTATATCTTCTAATTCCCGGGCACTAGTTACCTAGGTAATCAGTGCGGGAAATAGAGGGAAATATGACGTAATTTACGCTATATTTCACGCGCTTTTCGTAATATTGTAATGCGTTGTTGGGGGGGGGGGGGGGGATTACCGAAAACAACTGTACTGGACTTTGATGAAATTCCAACAAAATAGGGGTAGAAGCATGGAATAAATAGAATATTTGTTTTTGTTTTTTTTTTCGGTGCAAGACCGAAATTTATTTCATCTCATGAACATCATCGGTAATATATATAAATAAATAAATTCAATCTTTCACCGAAAAAAAAATAATCCTCTATATGTTTGGCACAGAAACAGTCAATCAGTTCCTGAATTCAAGTAATTAAGAAAGTATTTTTACGAGTAAAATGAGCCATGATCTGGCAAAAGGGGATTTAATGCATCTCGGTGATGCATTATATAACAACGAAGTCATTAAATGACTGTTGATTCATAAAATCTAGTTCATCTCTCAACCGGCTGAATCCTGGGGTAGTATGATCCTTGGAAATGCAGAACATTTACGAAAAGCAAAAAGTATCGACCCAGGTCAGCCTGTACTTTTTGCCGATACATTAGGCCCCTTTTTACAGGATATGACTCAAATATTTTCTATTGATGTGAGCACATTCTCCGTTGGTTTATTGGCTTTCTAAACTTTTATTGCACAGGCGCAACTGTATTTTATCAAGAGGTCCTGCATGGCTTAGCTGAGCGGTATAAGGTATGCTACCGGAAGAACCCAGGCTCGAATCTCACTGGAAGCATTGGGTTTTTCGTTAGAGCGCCCTTGAGCAATACACTTCTTAGTCCTAGCCTAGTACTGGTGAAACCTGGGACGTACATAAATGGACGCGGTAACGGCGTGATATGACTGAAATATTGTTGAAAGTGGAGTAAAACATTATTGAATCGTCCGTGTGTCCGTCCTTTAGTCAGTCAGTCAGTCAGTCAGTCAGGAATATCTTATCTTGGTAAACACTATATAAAAACACAAGTCAATCCTTTGCCAAGGGATAATGACCCGAGGAAGACACCTTCTGAAAACATTATGGGAAAAAAAAGAAAATGCTGGTAACCAGCATTTTCTTTTTTTCCCACCATGTTTTCTACCCTTTTGAAGGCAAAATATATCATATAAGCGACACGTAATTTGATTTGTCGTCTCCAACGGCTTTCGATTTAGACCGATCTTAAAGTTTGTTGCCATGTAAAGAGTAAAGCCCACCTGTCTGTATCCACTTCTAAAGCCATTATAACTCATCCGGCCAATAGTATTAGGTATCATTGTTGGTGTTGTTTACCCTCGGTATCATGCTTACCTTAGGTATCATGTTTACCTCTTGTTTTATAGCAGTCCTATTTGTAGATGTCAAACATGATTGGTCGCAATGTACTACCCCATTTTTACGTCTTTCTGATTCCTACATAGTTTGCGTAAAGGGTACCAGTCTATGAAGTTTTTTTTTTTATCTCTCTGCTTTATGATTGGTCGATTAGAGGGTGAATTTTGAGTGTTCCCCAATAAATCACGACTTCGTTCCTGCGTAGACGGCGTGGAAGTAAGGCATCCCTAAAGTGACATTCCACGCACATTTTTGTCTGTAAAATCTCAAAAAATGTGTATCACTCTGGCGAAGGGGATTTAAAGCATTTAAGCCATGCTCTGTGAAAGGGGCGCTTAATGCATCTGCGAAAAGTATCGACCCAGGACAGCCTGCGCAGTCCGCGCAGGCTGACCCGGGCCGAAACTTTTCGCTATTAGTCAATTTTCTGCATGTCAAAGGACCAGTCTACCTCATCATTCAGTCGGTTATTATACAAAATGGATTCTATGGATTGATAATTATATGATGATTTGTTTGGTACAATGCATCATGGAGATGCATTAAGCACCCTTTTGTCAGAGTATGGTCCATTTACATTTTGCATTATATGAAGAGAATCGTTCTATAATACGGATCACTTTTGATTACGAATCGGCTGAATCCTTTGCTAGATTGATTGTTGATCGATTGTTTGGAGTTTAACGCCGTTTTTCAACATTATTTCACGGCGGCCAGAGGACCTATCCATGCTTTCCTGAAGTTTTTTTTCCTGAAAACAGGAGGTCCCTGGTTCGATCCCCGGCTTGGCCAATTTCTTTCCGAGGATTATTGATAGTCATTGCGACAGGAGTCATTCCTCTCTCACCGCTGACCATTCTTTCGACGATGGTTATGTGGGAAAGCATCCAGTGGCTTGGAAAGAATATTGTGCGGAGTACTGGTAAAAGAAACTCATGAAAGCATGGATAGGTGCACTGGCCGCCGTGATATAACTGAAATAATGTTGAAAACGGCGTTAAACACCATACAATCAATCAATCAATCAATGCTAGAGGTTAACGAGACCAAAGGTCGGGCGAGATGTCAAAATTTTCTTACGTAGCGAGAAGTAAATATAAGTACCAGCAAGATTACTGCAAAATAACATTTCTTTCATTATTATGCATACATCTTTCAATGACAAAATTTTTCAATCATTGACATTTTATGCGAAAACGGTAAACAAATTACAGTAAATGGTGCAGTGGCTAGTAACTTCGTCTTTATGAATGGCGAATGAATATCAGAGCGTAAAATTTTGACAATCAAAGTTGCAAACAAATACCTCGTGAAATACGTCATACTTCCATATTTGGAACCGTATTTGACAATGTATATCCTGCTTGTTTGTCTGTCGTGTGTGATATTTATTCCGCGTGTGAGACATGTATTTGAACCGGAAAACTTTCAGGTATATAATAAAAACCTTTATTTCCTAAATACGAAATAAAGTTCCTCCATACTAAATAATCATTTTGAAGTCGCAAAAGAATATTTTGTAAATACAGAGTGATATTTTCATCTACATTATATTTTGTCCATACGAAATAATGTTTTGTAAAAACCGAGTGATTTTCATAATTTTTGTTTAAAAAAAAAAAAAAGTGAGCGGTGCTCTGACAAAATCGGATATAATGCATCTCTGTGATGCTTTATACCCAGCAAGTCATCACACGATCATGGATTCATAAAATTCAGTTTTTATAACAACCGACTGAATCATAAGGTACACTGCTCCTTTGGCAGGCAGAAAATTGACCAGTAACAAAAGGTTTCGACCCATGTCAGCCTGCTCAAACTGCGCAGGCTAACCTTTTGCAGATGCATTAAGCCCACTTTTTCATAGGGCATCGCCCAATTGTATGTGGAATGTCACTTTAGGGGCTCCGTAGTAGGTCTACCAGTCCATGATTTTTTTTTTATCTTTCGTTTTTTGATAGGTGGACTACTTATCTGCAGATAGACAGGGATTATATCTAGGCCGGGAACGTCTTAATAGTTGAATAACGACGCAAATATTCAGTGAAACCAGCCCCTCTTTTTAACCCTTAGGCTGCTAAGGGCCTTTTTTCGGACATAGTAGATCAAGATCAGACTGCACAGAACGTGCAGCCTGATCTTAGATCTACACTGTCCGATCTAGAGATATTTTCCTTCTAAAATACCTTTGAACTGGCAAGAACTTTGGATTTTACTATCGGCTTGAAAGTGTTAATTCACTTATTTAGCAGGATGAGGGTTAAAGGACAGTGTTCGGTTCGCACGTTTTTTTTTTTTAAACCTTGACAAAAAAGACTGATAATATCTATTGTCATGAAAGATGACTCTAAATTAAAACAAAGATAGAAATACATGTACAAAACAGGACGAATTTCCGAGGTTTTATTTTCGTGTATATTTACGGTTAACTTCCCGATCTCGTTTGTTAACCGGATACAGGAACACGTTCAATACCTGTTGGTCCCCTTTCTGTCGGTAAAGTCACTGACCATGCTTTTGAAGGTCATGGGTTCGAGTTCAACCCGAGGTTTACCCGCTCCCCAACAGTTTTTTGGTTGTTGCTGCTGTTGTTGGTTTTGTTGCTGATGTTGTTTTTTCCAACTATAATTTTTCCTTACAATGAAATTATCAAATTGTGGTTCAAAATCTGGTTTAATGTCCTTTTAAAGGCCCATTAGCGGTCAAAAGTAAACATACGGGTGGGAAAAAGCATGCAAATCTAATTCATATTTTCCCACAATGTTTTTAAAAGTCTTCCTTCCCATGGTTGTTAGCCTTTTATCAAACTATCCCATGTTTTAAATACCCCCGAGTAAGAAACCTTTTGAAAACAATTTTGCAAAAGGAGAAAATGCCCCAACCAGCATTTTCTCCTTTTCCCACAATGTTTTCTACCCTTCGAAGGCAAACTTCGATTTTTAAGTCACATTTATGGGTCGTCTGCAAATGCTCTCAATTTGGACAAGTCCAAAATTTTATCTTCTGGTAAACTTTAAAACTCGAGATTCCGCGGTAAAGGGATGAAACCAATAACTTAGAAAACCCGAGTCTAAAATTTTGTCGTTAGATAGAGAGTTAACCCTTTAGCTGCGAAACGCGACAAACTGACCTTTTGCGGCCACTGTAGATCAAGATCAGACTGCACAGAACGTGCAGTCTAATCTTGGATCTACACTGTATATAGCGGTGAGCAGATATATTTCTTCCCCCCCCCCCCAAAAAAAAAAAGTTTGAAATAACATTATTCGGGTTTTTATTATCGGATTGAAAGTTTTATTTAACTTTTTTAGCAGGATAAGGGTTAACCCTTAGAATGCTGAATTTATAAAATATATCTTTTCATTGAAGAAAAACATCTGAAACATTGTCATTTCAAAGTTGTTTTAGCCAGAAGGTGTAATGAAGTAGCTGACAGTGTAGATCAAAGATCAGACTGCACGTTCTGTGCAGTCTGATCTTGATCTATGCTGTCAGCAAAAACAACTTAAGTTGGTTCCAGCGCTCTAAGGGTTAAATGTGCGTCTATTCAACTTACACTCCTTACAGGACTACAGTGTTCAGGCCTGCCTTAACACTTATCCCGCTAAGTAAGTTAAATCAAACTTTCAAGACGATAGTAAAAAACCCAAACAATGTTGTTTCAAACTTATATTTTGGAGAACAATATCTCCGTAACGGACAGTGTAGATCTAAGATCAGACTGCACGTCCTGTGCAGTCTGATCTTGATCTACACTATCCGCTAAAGGTCAGTAAGTCGTATTTGGCAGCCAAAGGGTTAAGTGTAAGAATTTCAAGCCGGCAAGAATAATTGTAGCTCAAATAATTGGATTTGCTTTTGAGAGAGTCGAAAATAGTGTTGGAAAAGGAGAAAAGACGTTTCACAAGTAATTTCTCCTTCTCTTACGATGCTTCCATACAGTTACTTGATTACTTGATATAGGTAATTAAAAGGGATGTTAACAAAGTCGTATACTGCATGGAGTACTGCCCGCTCGCTCTTTCTCCCTCTTCCACCCTCTCTCTCTCTCTCTCTCTCTCTCTTTCTCTCTCTCTCTCTCTCTCTCTCTCTCTCTCTCTTTCTCTCTCTCTCTCCTTCTCTCTCTCTCTCTCTCTCTCTCTCAATCACTTTTAAAAGATCCAAAGAAATACTTACCCCTATCTTTATTTTATATTCACCTTTATTTCTCCATTCTTATACTATGCTGCACGTTTGAACACCTTTTGACAGGAGAGTTTCACAATTTTATCAACCAGGAAGTTGGACAAATCGGAACAGAAAAAAAAATGCATTCACGTGATTAAGTAGTGCCCTTTGTAAACACTGAACTCTTTTTTCGTGGAAGGGCAGAAAACTTTGTGGGAAGTGAAAAAAATACTAGCATTATCTCCTTTTCCCCATAGTGTTACAATTTTTTTTTTTCTTTTCGGTCGTTAAAACTCGGAATGGTTTAGTAAACGGTTCATCTGATGTGCACTTAAATTCTGGTTGATGTATTTCATGCGACTGAAAAAAAAAAACTCATATGAACCCTGCTCTATGAAACGGGGGCTTAAGCATCTGCAAAAATTATTGACCCAGGTCACCCTGCGCATGTCCCGCTCTATTTATAGCCTATTTCTTTGTTAAGGAAACACGACATTCGTGACTTCGGGTATGAAGAATTTTATGTCATACTTTGAGATATTTATAGACCCGTTTCGTATTGGCCAAATTGGATTGGATTACCTCCCTTTGATTTGATTGAATTTGAATGCTAAGGGGAAATTTCTGTCAAAAAGTTTAGAAAGGGTTCAGTTTATGTGTTCTTTTTGCTTCTTACATATGTTGTAAAGTGCTGATATCTTAAACTTGATGCAGAAGTTTCTAAAAATTCTAATTTTTAGAATTTTCTGTGTAACAGACAGGCAATTTGGCATGGTATGTTAAAAAATTGTGACAAATGTGACATTTTGAACAGAAATGGAACCTGAGACAGGCAAAACAGTGCTTTTGCAACTGAACAAGTACCTGAGGTAAGATTTAAGTCCAGAAAGGGAACAGAAAACTAGCCTGACTTTGTAAAAGTGAAGTTCAAGTGATTCTCCTTAGACTTGTCTGTGAGCTTAAATTGCCAGGAAAATAGGGTGAAATATGTTTATTTGCATAAGGGTTAACAATCCATGTAAAATGAGTTCTGTACAATTGAGCCTCATTTGGATGGTTTAGATCAGTCAGTATCAAGGTATGTTACTTGTTTAAACTGTTTTTTGGCATGTGTGAACAATTTCATCATTGCCTTAAGGCACATGTAAACAGTTTGTTTCGAATTGGCCATGGTCAAAATTAGAAATAATGGAGAAAGGTTAGTTTTGAATGCAATTTTGATAAGAAGAGTACTCATTACACCCATGAATTGTGTAAGATTATTGAAAAAAAGCATTTAGTTTGTCTTCAAAACAGGAGGTCATGACTTTCCTTCTTTGTTCCATTAGTTTTGACCCCAAATGCGAAAGTGAGGCTTCATGGAATTAGTGGCTAGCCTTAGCCGCAAAAATAATGGTGGACTGATACCGTGAAAGATTGCGAAAAATCGGCATGGTAACGTGCTATTTTTTATTCTACCCCCAATTTATGTATTGTTTTGAGTTTCAATTTAGCTTAGCATTTTCAGGCTAGCCTCAGGGGTTTGGATTTTGTGAATTTTGGAAAATAGGCTAAAATGGCTTATTTTGGCAGTTTTTTTCCGACCATGCCACTTGCCTGTATAGGTCAGTAATTTCACTATTTCACAAGTTGAACATGATTTCTTGATAAAATCTTAAGAATTAGGATTATGCTGTTGCATTTAATCGCTCTTTATCATTTCAGGTTGATACTTCAGACCTCTTATTGAAGGAATTGTGTTTGGCGTGTGCTTGGTCGACAGAAGGTTAGCCAAGAACTGTGATCAGGAGCCTTCAGTTAACAACGAACCCTTCATTTAGGTACTCCACAACATTGCAGCCTTCAAACAAAAAATATGTAGGCTGATCCATATTGAAAGTATCTGCAGACCATCAATAAATGTGGCTGAAACGATAAATTGGTATCTTATAGGGTAGAAGCTATTTGTGGAAAAAGGTGAAAATGCTGGCTACCAGCATGCTCTATGAAAAGGAGGCTTAATGCATCTGCAAAAAGCTGGTTACCCGCATATTCTCCTTTACCCACAGTGTTTTCTTCGATATAAGATAGAAGTTCCATGATTTCAGCCATATTGAATTTGTCGACTGCTCCAGAATGTTCTCCTTATCCCACAATGTTTGCAAAAGCTCTATTCCCTAGGGTCGTTAAAACACGGCATTGTTCGGTAAAGGGTTGAATACTGGACTTTTGTACTTCGACAAATCTCTTTCAGTGGATAAAGTTGATCAGTCACTCAGACCAACCCTTAACTTGCAAAATAATTGAAATCAATGGTAAAATCCCAAGTTTTGCGATTTTAAAGGTAATCTGGAGGAAAAGTATCTTATTACCAGACATTGTAGACCCACGATCAGACTGCACGTTCTTTGAAGTCTGATCTTGATTTACACTGTCCGCAAAATGTCGTCGAGTCGCGCTTGGCAGCCTAAGACTTAACACTGGCACGTAAATAAAAGGCATCATAAACATTCTATTGCATAATTAACTGCAAAACCTCAGTGCAAAAGTTGTAATTTCCAAAGTAACGTTTGTCTTCTGATGCTCCGAATGAGCTATGCTCTATAAAAAGGGGGCTGAATGCATCTGCTAAAAAGTATCGACCAAGGTCAGCCTGCGCAGTCTGTGAAGCCTGACCTGGGTCGAGACTTGGCACGGGGCAATTTTCTACATGTCCAAGGAACATTCCACCTCATTATTCGGCCGGTTGTCAGACATAATAGATTTTATTCCATGATTTATACTCACCTGATGGAAATATACGATAGGATAATATTCCGCGTATTAACTCTCGATCCGCGAAATAAACATTACCAACAAGCGTCTATCAATCCTGATACTACATCATACTCTCAGTAGACGCTGTTAGTATTCAGTTTTATTTCCGGCGTGAAAACGTTAACATCTCTGTTTGCTTGGCTCGTGGTTTTTATTTTCTACCACGTTTTTGGAGAAATAATTCTACTCTATTGTGGAATGGCGGAAAACCATTCTTGTTCCGGTGTAATGCAGAGAAATGACCCTCCCCTACAAAATGACCCGTGCTGCTGATGCTGATACTACTACTACTATTACTACCATTACTACTACTACTACTACTACTACTACTCTTACTTCTACTACCCCCTTTTTGCCTTAACATTGTTATTGCTGCTGATGCTGCTGATTTTTCTGCTACTACTATCTCTCTACGGTCTGGGGTCATTTCTCTACGTAGAATAATGATCCGGGTCATTCCTCTACGTAGTGAAATGACCCATGGGTCATTTTGTAGGGGAGGGTCATTTCTCTGCATTACACAGGCAATGAGTCGGACAATGCTGAATCTTCGGTTTCGGTCGTTAATGAAGAGGTGAAAACTCAGCCTTCGAAATCGTCGAAACGTTCTAGAACACCATGTGCTCCGAAAAAGGACTTGGATTTATTGTCTTCTAAAGTGGACAAAATCTTTGAATACTTCGAAAATATGTCGGATACGGCTGTGGAAGACAGGCAGAGACCCACAGACATGGATAGTCATAAGGACACTGCTGTTGGGCATAGACCTAGAGACAGTACTACTGACGAGTCACACAGAGTGCAGGTTGCATCCACCAGGCACACACAGGCCTACAGTCAGTATGACCCTGATGATGTGTTGTCTATACAACCAGGGCAGCGGGAGGTTGTTTCCCTGTTAGGCTCAGATGACGATAACAAGTCCAACAGATCTGAGGACTGTGATATTGAGACAGACAGGTTCATGAAGTATTCGGCAAACACCAAAAGGCTTTTGGCTGATATGTTTGGTGACGATGCAGTCACGAAGCCGACTAAGAGTTTAGCAGGCATCACATTGGATGACACACAAATCGCTGTCATTTAGGAGTCTTGGCGTTCAGAGGATCCAAATAGACTCACTGCTTTTAAGGAGTCGTATAGGACAGCCTTTCCTATTTCAGAGAAAGACGAAGACTTGTTGGAGGTACCTAAGTCTTGATGATATAATTGATCACTTGTTGCTAAAGCGCTATGGTTCTAAGGCTTGAGCATTATCTTCTTTACACTCACAACCCTTTAAGAGTATAGAAAAACTCGCCTATCAGGGTTAGATGTCAGCGAGAATGGGACTGATCATCAATATTTACATTCAGCAGGCACTAGGCAATTTATTATCCTTGTTGCAGGAGAAAGACACTAAAATAGATCAGTGCATTCAGTGTGTTAGAGACACTTTTGCTATGAGTACTAAGATGCTAGATGTGGGTCTTTTCATCATTTGGTGAGACGTAGGACAGCTATGGCTGACACTGGCTTACATGACTTCAAAGATCTTAAGACAGCTGTTTGGACTTTACCACTTCCTTATACTGGTGTGTTTGGAGAAGGATTTGATAAGAAATTGAAGGATAGACAAGAATTAAACAAGCAAATTGGTGATTTACTTCCAGAAATGGGTCGTAAAAGAAAGAACTTTCCTTCAGAAAGTAAACAAACGTCGAAACGTCCACGTTTAGTGAAGAGAAACCCTATGTCAATAATTATCAACAGAGGAAGCCACAATACAGCCGTAATTCCTCTTACACAATTCCAAAACGTACTGCACCCTCGGCTACAGTGACGTCTAAGTCGACACCGGTAAGTACTTTTCGTTTTCAAATTTCAATCAAAATGACTTCATGATGTTGAAACCAGAGATACCTGTGGGAGGTCGTCTGAAATATTTTTATCAAAACTGGGAAGAAATAACCTAGGACCAGTGGGTGTTAGACACAGTTCGTTGGGGTTACAAACTGGAATTCATATCAAAACCAGCATTTCAAGGGATAAAAGAAACCAAAGTAACCATAGAAAAGTTGTCTTTTATACAGCAGGAGGTAAAAGAATTATTACAGAAAGGGGCCATACAAACAGTGCTTCAGGATCAGATCAACACAGGTTTCTACAGTACACTTTCCTTAGTCCCAAAGAAAACAGGGTGTTTAAGACCTGCCATAAATTTAAGACCCCTAAACAGGTATCTCAAACGTCAACATTTCAAAATGGATTGCATGAAATCAGTTCTAAATCTAGTTCAGTTGGGAGATTTTGCAGTGTCAATAGATCTCAAAGTTGCCTATCTTCTCATCCCAATATTTCCAAGTTATCGGAAATATCTGCGTTTCTGCGTAGACGCGATCTTCTACGGGTGGGTGGCGCTGCCTTTCGGTCCCACGTCGGCACCCCGGGTCTTCACGAAATTAATCTCTGTAGTGGCAGCCCACATACGAAAGCAGGGCTTAAGACTAGCAGTTTACTTGGACGATTGGCTCGCACTTCAAGGATTGGAACTAGTACTACAAGAACATCTATTGGCATTGCTGAATCTTTTGATGGAACTAGGTTTCATAGTAAATGCAAAGAAATCTCAGCTTATTCCGACTCGGTCGATAACTTACATAGGCGGGGTATTCAATCTGAAGCTAGGTCTTGTATCTCCAACTCTGGAGAGACAACAAAAGATTTTCTCTTCTATTCAGATAATTCTGGTGAAAGAGGCTGCAACTGCTTTAGAATACCTTCAGTTATTAGGCCTAATGGCATCATGCATCGAACTAGTCCCATTTGCAAGACTTCATATGAGACCCATTCAATTGCATCTTCTGTACTTCTGGAAACCAAGTTCCAGAGACACAGGAGCTCTTATTCCATGCACACCACATCTGCAAGATCACTTGAAATGGTGGTTACAGGGAGTAAACATGTCTCAGGGCAAATCTTTTCTACCTTGAGTAGCAAACAAGGTCATTCAAACAGATGCCTCACTCACTGGGTGGGGGGGCTGTTTACATAACAAAATAGTTCAAGGTCGTTGGTCTCAGAATCAAACCAAACAACACATAAACTGTTTGGAAATGGAAGCTGTTCGTTTGACTCTAATGCATTTTCTGACAGAGCTTTCGGGTCAAAAAGTACTGGTGAGATCAGACAACATGACTGTAGTGCAGTATATAAACAAACAGGGCGGAACAAGATCCCCTTCTCCTTGTTGTCAAGCATGGGAAGTATGGTAACTTGCAATCAAGAACAAAATTTCATTGAAAGCTGCTCACATAGCAGGCAAACTGAATATTTTGCCAGACCATTCAAGTCGGTTTCAGATCAAACCCACAGAATGGACTTTGAACCAGAATGTAATTCAGAGACTATTCTGTCGGTGGGGATTTCCGAACATAGACGTATTTGCGTCGAAACACAACCACAAAGCTCCAGTATTTTGTTCTTGGATTCCATGTCAGGAGGCATTTGCAATAAATGCTCTGAGCATCTCATGGGAAAGGATATTTGCATATGCATTTCCCCCAATTTGTCTTCTTCAAAAAGTACTTCAACACATGAGAAAATTTCAGTGCAAACTGATTTTGATAGCCCCATTCTGGCCACGTCGCCCTTGGTTTCCGGAACTGTTACAAATGTCAGTGAAGGAACCAGTGCAGATCCCAGTATCTCCCTGGCTTCTTCAACAGCCCAGGACACAAATATTCCATCCACATCCGGCGGTATTCAGCCCCACTGAATGGATGTTATCAACAGACAGTTCAGAGCAAAGGGCTTTTCTAAAAAGGTTACCAAATTACTTACAGCAAGTTGGAGATCAGGTACCAAAAAGACTATACTTCCAAATTCAGGAAATTTAGTAGCTGGTGTGCTGAAAGGGAAGTTGATAAGTTTTTCAGCATCTTTAGTTGATTGTGCTGAATTCTTATCTTCTTTATTTTCAGAAGGGTTACAATAGAGAACAATAGCAGGTTACATGTCTATGCTATCTGCCGTTCTACCTCCAATAGGCAATGTACCAGTTGGTCAGCACCCTTATATCATAAGGCTTTTGAGAGGTGTTTTTAACTCTAGACCACCTGTTCCTAAGTTATTACCTGAATGGGACTTGCAAAAGGTTCTTAAAGCTATCCAAAGGTATCCTTTTGAGCCTTTGAGTAAAACTTCTCTGAAATATGTTACTCAAAAGACTGTTTTTCTTACAGCCATTACGACGTTCAGGCGGGTCGGAGACCTACAAACACTGAGATTAGGAGAAGGATCAGTCACGATACAGTCGAAGGGAGTTACTTTTCTACTTCATGGACTTTCGAAACAAGACAGACCAGGTCACATATCATGCAAGATTTTTGTTTCAGCATATACTCAAAACAAGTTACTAGACCCCAAAAGAGCCTTAGCCATATATTTGAGAAAGACTGAAAAGTTTCGTGATAAGGAGGGTAAAGATGAAACATCCTTATTTCTCACTATAAATGAACCACATAGGAAAGCTTCGGCAAGGACACTAGCAACCTGTATCGTGAAAACCATTCAAGAGGCTTATGGGGACTCATCAAAGAAGTGCAAAGCACATTAAACAAGAGCAATCGGGCCTTCTTGGGCTCTCTTCAGTGGAGCATCAATTAGAGCTATTATGGATGCTGCAGACTGGTCGCGGGAAAGTACCTTTCTTTGATTTTATCTACGTGACATTAATGATTAGACTAATATGTTAAGAGAGGTACATACAAACTAAGTTCAGAAAACAGGAAGTTTTATTTACCGGCGGATCGGCTGGGATTATCTTTGTGAATCAAGTTACAGAAATGACTATAATGTATATAGATATACAAGTAATGGGGAAATAATATGGTTTGATCTGTTGTTACTTATTGCTCAAGCAGAGAGAAACCAATTGTATAAGAAGATTGTCACTCAAGTAGAGGAGACCGATTATTGTTGGATAGATACATGACCTCAGCCATAGGTAAGACTGCTTTGTAATCTATCCTATCGTATATTTCCATCAGGTGAGTATAAATCATGGAATAAAATTGTAAATTTGGAAACATGTTAAAATTTTATGAATGGATTTATACTTGATGGACTACCGCCCACCTCCCCTCATGTATCTGTTTAAGGGTGGGTTAACATTTTCACTTCTATAATACTGAATACTAACAGCGTCTACTGAGAGTATGATGTAGTATCAGGATTGATAGACGCTTGTTGGTAATGTTTATTTCGCGGATCGAGAGTTAATATGCGGAATAATATCCTATCGTATATTTCCATCAGGTGAGTATAAATCCATTCATAAAATTTTAACTTGTTACCAAATTTTACAATTTTTTTCGATACCTAATTATGTGATGACTTGCTTGGTATCATGCATCACGGAGATGTATCAAACCCTATTTTTCCAGAGCATGGCTCAAATATGAAACATCATAGAACATGCAGTCTGGCCTTGTTTCTAGACTGTCCGCTATTTTTTTCTCCAAAAATTACCTTCGGCAAAAACACCTTCGAAAATGCAACGTTTTAGCCTCTTGTCGTCACTGATTCTATTTTCCTACTAAAGCTATATATGGCGTGCAACACACGAAAGGAGGCCTTCGGACATATACGTCGAAGTGTGCCCTCCCAGATCAGCCTGTGCAGTCTGTGACTAATCCGAGACGACACTTCCCGTTTTTGTTCGATTTTCTGTTGCACGAAAGTCTACTGTATGAAAAAATCTTATGTAGTCGTAAAGTGCTGTCCCGGATTAGCCTGCGCGGACTGCGCAGGCTAATCGGGGACAACACTTTACGCAATTGTCCGTAGGCCCCTTTTCGTGTGTTGCACGCCATATTATACGTACGTATATAAGATTTTCTTTTCTGGTTCATACATTCTTTGTTGAACCCTTCAAGAGCCGACTGGACGAAAAGAGGTGAGTCATGCTCTGGCAAAAGGAGGTTTAATGGATCTCAATGATGCATGATACCAAGCAAGTTATCGTATAATTATAGATTCCTATTCGTTCTGTACAACTAGACTGAATCCTGAAGTAGAATGGTCCTTGGACATGCAGAAAATTTACTACCAGCAAAAAGTTTCAAGACACAGATCAGCCTGTCCGGACTGCGCAGGCTGACTTAACCCTTTCCCAGATGACAAATTTTAGACCCTTCCAAACTGGAAGAGTTTGCAGACGACAATTTTAAATTTGATAAAAACGACAGAAAATTCTCAAAAAGGGTAGAAGACACTGTGGGAAAAGGAGAAATTGCTCGTTACGAGCAATTTCTCCTTTTCCCACAGTGTTTTCAAACGACTTCTATTGCAGACACGTAAAAACCAGGGCTTGTTTGGGAAAGGGTTAAGTAGATAATTTTTGTAGATGCTTTAAATCCCATTTTCATGGAGCATGGTTCATATATTTCGTTGTCTTACCTTTGTTGAACCTTTCAAAGCCAACAAGGTAAAAAGCAGGTGTGCCATGCTCTTGTAAAAGGGGGCTTAATGCATCTCCGTTATGCACAATATCAAGCAAGACTTTACACGAAAACAATTATGTCTAACAACCGACTGTATCATAAGGTAGACTTTTCCTTTGACAGACATAAAAAAAAAAATGACCGATAGCGAAAAGTTTCGGCCCAGGTAAGTCTGCGCGGACTGTGCAGGCTGAGCTGAATCGATACTTTTCGCAGATGAATTTAGCCCCCTTTGCACAGAGCATGGCTCACGTATTTTTCCGGGTGGCAGGAATGAAGACCAGATTGCTTTCTGTGCTGTAGTCTGATCATGGATATAAATCGTCTGGTTGTTTAGTCGGGCCAATAACAGAAGTACCTGTCTGAGTTTCTGTGGATTGAGTTTATATCGAATAATTCTATTAGATAAAGATGCCATTTCACTTAAAGTAAATTTAATTTGCCTTGTGACTTAAAGTAAAGTTGCTATACTACTTTAACGTATCAATCAAATATTGCTATTTAAAGATACAGCATCCATATTACTTGAAATACAGATGCCATATTACCTTGAGGTACATAGGACAGATTACTAAAGGTATTACTTTAAGGTAAAAATGGCATATTTCTAGAGGTACAGATGTCATATTACTTTTAAAAGGTGCAGGGATCATAATTGGCCCGCAACATGCGAAATGAGATCTTCGGACATTTGCGTAAACTGTCGATCCGGATTAGCCTGCGCAGTCCGCGCAGGCTAATCCGAGACGGCACTTTACGACTTCATAAGATTTTTTCATACAGTAGACTTTCGTGAAACAGAAAATCGCACAAAAACTGGAGGTGTCGTCTTGGATTAGCCACAGACTGCACGGGCTGATCTGGGACGACATACTTTTACGCGTATGTCCGAAGGCCATTTTTCGTGTGTTGCACTCCAGTTATTATTAAGGTACATAAGACATATTACTAATTTTAACAGATGTCATTTTGCTTAAAGGTAAAAATGGCCTAATGGCATATTACAAAAGGTAAGTATGCCATATTACTTAACCCTCTTCCACACAGTTTTGAGTTTTAACGACCTTGGGGACATTGTAGGATAAGTAAAAATGCATTTTCTCCTTTCTACAAAATATTTTCTTCCCTTTTAAAGATAAATTCATCTTTTGAGCCATATTTAAATTTGTCGTCTTTTTATGCATTTGATTTGGACAAGTCATCTTTGTTTGGTAAAGAGTTAAGGTACAAATGCCATATAACTTAAGAAGCCTATGTTATATAACTTACTGTATTTTTATGATAATCAGTAAAGAATCCAAACTCCACAAGCTCATAAGATGGCACAAATGTAATTGACTATCAACTGCAAGGTAAGTGCCAAGTCGAAAGCTCGAATGTTTTTATACATACGCCACTACCTTGACATGTTTAAGCTCGCACGAAATATATTGCTGACCCTCCCTGAATCAACCTTTGTCCAAAAATTAATCCTTGGGAGGAAGTCTTTTGAACACATTTCAGAAAAAGGAAAAAAAATTCTGGTAATCGGCAGTTTCTCCTTTTCCTATAATATTTTCTACATTGTTTGGGACAAAACGTAACAATTAAGTTACGCTTTAAAATACGATATGCCGACGCTTTCAATTTAGAGAAGTCTAAATTTTTAGTCGTTTAGCTGTAAAGAGTTTTAAAAATCCGACTTAGCAAAATCAGAAACGTTTAGAAACTTGTCGTTATAACTATGACGTTATTTTTTCCCTATTTATAGACCCAACATTATTACCTTATTTCGAAATCGATAAGTTAAATATAGCAACAGGGGATTTCAGCCTGTATTGATGAAGGTGTCGGATTGGTGATAGAATAAGGTTTAAATGATACCTCATCAACCTTTTACCCTTTCAGCGCTTCCGGCGAAAAAAAAAAAGTGGCTTTTGCGGACGGTATAACTCAAGATCAGACGGCACAGAACGTGCAGTCTGATTTTGGATCTATACTGTCCACTTGTACTGTCAAGCCAGTTAAGATCAAAATCTATCTGGGACCAGGGTTTCCGTGGACTGTGTTTTCAGCCATCGATAGAGGTTCGAGTTTATATAATTGTGCCGCGCTCTGTGAAAAGGGGGTTTAATGCACCCACGAAAAGTATCGACTCAGGTCAGCCTACGCAGTCCGCGCAGGCTGACCCGGAAGAAACTTTTCGCTATTTTTCAATTTTCTGTATATCAAAGGACCAGTCTACCTCAAGATTTAGACAGTTGTTCGACACAATGGATTTCATGGATCCATGGTCACACGACGACTTACTTGGAAAGTAGACGGAGCTACCGATTTTCACCGGAGCAACACGTTATTTAACGCCTACAAAGAAATGAAATGGGTCATGCTCTGTGAAAAGGGGCCTTAATGCACCTGCAAAAAGTATCGATTCAGGTCAGCCTGCACAGTCCGCGCAGGCTGATCTGCATGAAACTGTTTGTTTTGGGTAAATTGTCTGCATGTCCAAGGACCATTCTACCTAATGATTCATTTGGATGTTAAACAAAAGGGATTTTAAGGACAATAATTATGTGCTGGCTATAATTCTTTAAGGAGATGCTTTAAGTCCCCTTTTGCCAAAGCATGGCTGAGATATTTTTGTAGTATTTATTATCATTTAGTTAAAAAAGAAAAAAAAAAAGTTCTGATGTACAACAAAGAATCTAAATAGGCCACTGTGTCATGCATTCACACATGCTGGGGACATTTGCACGACCACAAATGTCGAATTTCTCAGACTCTTATCATTGAAAATTTAACACTTTACTAAAAGACGAAATTCATGGCTTGTCTTTATTGACAGCATTTGCAGACGACAAAATAAGTGGTAGTTAAAATGACTGGACTTGTCTATTGAAAGGTAGAAAACGTTGTGGGAAAAGAAAATAATACTCGTTCCTAGCTACTTTGTCCTGTTTTTGTCTGTGTTTTCGACAAATATATTTCGTTAGCATTGTAATACACAGAAGTAAAGGAATGCGTACGAGTGTGTGTTACCTGCATAACGTTCACAGAAGACGATGGGACCGGTTCTGTGTTATATTTGGCTCTTTTTCATGTCGTTTAACAACGGATTTGGGTTCTTATTGCTATCAGAAGCCCCCCGGAGGATTACCAAGGTGTTGAATGTTCAGAATGGCGGCCCCTGGGGTACCTGGGATAGTCCCGAGTTTTGCCCCACGGGAACATTCGCGATGGGATACAGTCTAAAGGTAAGGTGGGATGTAATGAGTGCATGGCAGGCTGGGAGACTGGTGCAAATATTTGAGCCGTGCTATGTGAAAAGTTTTATTTTTCTTTTTTATACACATCTGCAAAAAAATATCGACCCAGATCAGACTTCACTATTCGTGCTGGCCGACCTGTATCGACACTTTTTGCTTTTGGTAAATTTTCTGTATGTTCAAAGATCAGGATCTACCCAGGATTCAGAGGTTCTTAGAAGCTCAAACAGTATTTCTAAATATAGCAATATCGATAATCGATACGCTGTGTTACATCGATTAAAGCTAAAGTCACATACAAATCGGCGGTGCCGACATGTCGGCGGTTCCCCAACTTTTTTGGCCGATCGGTAGTAAATAGCGACAGACCGACGTCGGTGTTTGTCAGGGGAATCTATTTGTCTAGCGGTCACATAAAAGCGACGCCCCGGCGGAGGCTATTTCCTTTGATCGGCGATTAGGCAGCATTTGTATGACCGAACAGTCGGTGATCAAACGTTGATATGCCGCTGATACGCCGGCGTGTTGTTGCCGGCGCCCGGCCGATTCTTGCCGGCGCCCGGCTGATCAAAGAAACGTCGGCGTAGCATCAAAGAGTAGTCTGCGATTGTACACCGAGCTACGGCCGGGCTACTGCCGATCACATGTTTGTCCAGGCCCGCCCAAAGTTAATATAAAGGGGGCAGACTCCGGGATATTTTCGCAGAGTTTGGAAGTACATGGATGACCGGGGACGCCGCTCGTTCAGCTCTCCTTCCTCCCTTGCCGCCGCAAGCGATGCTATCAGCATCTGGCCTTGTTGAAGAAGGGCGTACTGTGCCCTCAGGACCGCCAGCCTTCTCCTTCTTCTTTCACGTAATGGCATGATGACTTGAGCTTCTACACTAGAATGCAGTCGGAAAACTTTTCAGATATTACCATGGCTACCAGTATATTATACCCACGGAAAACACTGCCGATGTCGGAATTAGTTGCCGGCTACTCAACGATACGTCGTGAAGTAATCAGCGAGTAATCTGCGAGAGATCAATGATTAGTCGATGGGAACACGCCGATATGCATGTCATCGGCCGGGATCTGGCCGGGCGCCTGCAGTGCATTGAAAGAGGCCCGGCGAGGTGTCTACGACAAGTCTCCGATAATTGACGGCGGAGAAAACGTCGGAAAAAGGTCAAAAACGTCGGCGATGTGTACAAAGTCGGCCCTAGTCCGTCAGATGGTCGGCAGTGTCCCGGCCGATCGCCGGCGATTAGTCACTGAGGCTTTACCGACTTCTCCAAAACCCAAAAATTCCACCGATTGATCGGGAGATTTTAACTTGGAGGTAAATTCGGCCGACACCTCGCCGATCATAAAAAAACGCTGTTTTTGTCGGCCGAGGCGCCGATCAATCGACGACGTATCTCCGATTAATCTCCGAAATTATCCTCTATACTACCAAAAACCCGTCGGTACCCCATCGCCGGCGCATCGGAGCGGTTATGTGACTTAGCTTTAATAAGCAATATCGATACTTCAAACACTCTATACCAACGTCTAAACATAGCAAATATCCGTACTTCTTATGCACTATACGATCGTCAAAATATAGCAATATTCATACTTCGTGTGCTTTATACCATCATTTAAAAATAGCAATATCGATACACCATACGCTGTATACCGTCTTGTAATTATACACTGTCCATATTTCATACGTGGTATACAATCGTCTAAATATACAATATTCATATTTCGTACGCTGTATACCGTCGTTTAGATATAGAATATCCGTACATTATACGCTGTATACCGTTGTATAATGTAGCAAAATCAATACTTTATACGCTCTATACCATCATTTAACTACAGCAAGTTCGATACTTCATATTTTATACTTCATACGCTGTATACCGTCGTCTAAATATACAATACCCATACATCTTACGCTTAATACCGTCGTCTGAATATACAATATCCATACATCATACGCACTATACCGTAGTCTAGATATAAAATATCCACCCTTCATACACTCTGTACCAGTGTCAAAATATAGTAATATCGATACTTCATACGCTCTAAAGCATCGTATAAATATAGCAATATCGACACTTCATACGCTATACCCTATCGTCTAGATATAGGAATATCGATACCTTACACACTCTTAACCATCGTCTAAATATAGTAATATAGATACTTCATACACTCTATACCATCGTCCAAATATAGCACTATCGACAGTCCATACGCTCTATCCAATCGTTTAAATATAGCAATATCGACACTTCATACGCTATATTCAATCGTTTAAATATAGCAATATCGACACTTTATACACTCTATACCATCGTCTAAATATAGCACTATCGACACTTCACACGCTGTATCTCATCGTCGAAATATAGGAATATCGATACTTCACACACTCTTTACCATCGTATAAATTTAGCAATATCGATACTTCATACATTTACCATCGTCGAAATATACATGTAGTAATATTGATACTTCATATACTGTATACCATCGTCTAAATATAGCAATATACATATATAGCAATATCGATACTTCATACAATCTATACTATCGTTTTAATATAGCAATATCAATGCTTCATAGACTATATAACATCGTTTAACTATAGCAATATAGATTCTTCATACATCTATGCCATTGTATAAATATAGCTATATCGATACCTCATATATTCTCATATATGTTAATATAGCGATATCGATACTTCATACGCTCTATCCCATCGTCAAAATATAGCAATATCGATACTTCATACACTTCATACCATCGTCTAAATATAGCAATATACATATATAGCAATATCGATACTTCAAACACTCTATATCATCGTCTGAATATAGCAATATCGATTCTTCATAGGCTCTATACCATCGTGTGAATATGGCAATGTAGATATTTAATATACTCTATACCATCGTGTAAATATAGAGATATCCATCGATACCTTATACGTTATATGCCTACGTCCTACCATAACAATATCTATATATAGATATTCGGAATATTATATTGTAGTGACCTTCCTGGTGCTTGTAATGAATTCGAGCAACGTGAGAAAATTTGATATCGCGCAAGACCGACGGTTCAGCTTGATGCCGAAATTTTCTTACGCAGAGAGAAGTAAATACAAACAGCAGGAAAGTTACTACAACATAATATTCCGTTTATCATATACCTACCACTTTCAAAGACAAAATTTTCCAACTACTGACATTTCATTCGATAATGGTGAACGGAATAAAAGAAATAATGGTAAACTGGTCAGTAACTTTGTTTTTATAAATGATGAATATTGTAGAACAATATTTTGACCAATCAAATCGCGAATCAATACATACGTATTCTACGTCATCATACCATATTTGGAACCATTTTTCACATTGTGTAGATACGGATTTTTTTTCTGTCGTGTGTGTTATTTTATCCGCGGTCAACGCGTGTATTTGAGCCGGAAAGTTTTCAGATATATAATAGATAGCAAAATCGATACTTCATACGCTCTTTACCGTCGTCTTAGTATGAAAATATCGATACTTCATACGCTCTATACCCTCGTTTAAATATAGCAATATCCATCCTTCACATCTTCTATAGTGTCGTTTACATACGGCAATATCGACACATCATACGCTCTATATCGCCGTCCAAATCAATCAAAATCGAAACTTCATACGCTCTTTATCGTTGTCATAAAGTAGTATCTATACTCGATTGCTCTTTATCGTCGTCTAAAAATAGCAATATCGATAGTTCATTGATTTACGCCCTATATCTTTGTCTAAATATAGCAATAAAGACGCTTCATATGCTCTAACCGTCGTCTAAATATAGCGACATCATATATCGTAGGCTCCTTATCATTGTTTAAACATAGCAATAGTGATAATCTGGGCTCTGAATTTATACAGTCAAGCATGCTTGAATTTTAAATAGATAAATAAGCGTTTGAACCGATTTCGGAGTCAAGACCGTCTTTACCAGCATTTGAAGTTCTATTTTACATTCGAATCGTAGCGCATTTCTTATATGGCTAAAGCATTGGTTCAACCAATCAGAAATTAGGCTGTTTTTGAATATAAAAGAATTATTTAAAATTCGACTCGGAATTTTATTGAAAATAAAATACAGAATTATTATTATTGTTATTATTATTATTATTATTATGTAATTAGTAGTGGTAAAAGTTTTAGTTGTAGTATTAGTAGTAGCAGTGGTAGCGGTAGCAGCAGTAGTAATAGTAGTAGCAGTAGTAGTAGTAATAGAAGTTTTAGCAGTAGTAGAAATTACTGTAGTTTTGGTTGTAGTAGAGGTAGTGGTGGTGGTAGTTGTAGTATTCGGCGGATACACGACAATCTAGCTGAAGATTTGTATTTCCGAAGCAGAGAATGTTATCTTGTAGATCGAAGGTCGCCAGCAAGATCATGACGATACCTCTCTGAATGGTGTTAAATTACACTGTGCTTTTATTGATTCCGATGGCTTTGGTGGTGACGTCACTTCTGCTGTAGGCCCCTGGGGTGTGTGGAGTGTAGATTTAAAATGTGGTAAAAACGCCAATGGTCAAGTTAAATTCCTTACTTCATTTGTGATGCAGGTTGAACAGAGACAGGTAATACACTATACTGGTCCGCAATATTCCAAAGTTGGTTTTACCGAATGCATTTGAGTCATGTTCTCTGAAAAGCGAGTTTAATACATCTGAGAAATATCGACCCATGTCAAACTGCGCAGTCCGCACAGGCTAACATTTGTCGAAACTTTTTGCTATTTGTAAATTTTCTGCATATCAAAGGACAGTACTACATAATGATGTAGTCGGTTGTTCGACACAATTTTATTCAAGGATCCATGATTATGTCATTACTTGCTTGGTATAATTACATGCATTTGAAGCTCTATTGGTCCATCACGGAACACGGAAATTTTCCTTTGTTGATCATCGAATACTAATTAAATACCATTTTAACGCATCGCCTGTATATCACGGGATACTGAAATTTTCATCGACACCGTTACTAAAAATAGCACATTGGTGGCTGCCCCTTTATCCTTTTATTACTTTAGATGATAAAGAGGCAGCTGCTAAAATGCTATTTACATTAACGGTGTCCGATAATATCCCGTGACAGACCAATGGCCTATGGTAAAAAAAGTATCCAAGAGCAGGCTCAATTGCAGATTCCAGATCCAACGTTACTGCAAATGGGGTTCGTCTTGAAAAGGGCAGAAAACCCAGTGAAAATAGGTAAAAACCCTAGTTCACCAGAATTCTCACCTTTTCCTATAAAGTTTCTAAAAGGTTCTACCCCATTTCACAAGCTTCCCCGATTGACTGTGAAAATGTCTAATCCAGTCGAATGGCTAACTTTAGAATGAAGAAAATAGAGCAACATTTAGAACTGTTTGTAAATAATAACCCAGGAAATCCTGAGACCACTCTTGCTCGCGGCTTCTGTCAAGAAGAAACGTCCTTAAGCAAGGCAATTTAGAACCCAAGTCAGCAGCAACTGTCTAATCTAGGAAAGGCATGAATATGTCAAGAGCGTAATCTGGGGTTCAGAATCATTATGCACGCTAAATCCAGAGTGCTATTTTACCCTGTTGTTGCTAAGCTCGACGCAGTGCGGACCAGATGTGCAGTCTGTTCTTGATCTGCACTGTCTGATACAGTAAGATTTTCCATAGAAGAGAAATAAGGAGAAATCGTAAAAGTTGGCTTTTTACTATCGGTTGGATATTTTCATTCTTTCTTTACATTGTAAGCTTAATTGTGAAGATGGATTTGTTCTAGAAAGTAATAAAAGAATGATTTGACTGTTCCCATTTTGTTCTCCCATACGCACTTGTGTATTGTGCGTAATGCACGCTACGCCTTTGTATGTGATCTATGACTAACAGGAAGTTCCTTCGCACGTTTTAACAGGGCAATGGTGACGACACGGCAGCCAATTTCGTAAAATTCAAATGTAGAGACTACTTTGACAACAGCAACACTGAGGAGGAACTGTCACATGGTACGGGTTTCTGGGGTAATTACGGGCAATGGAGTGAAAGTTGTCCACCATACTCGGCGATCTGTGGAATTAAAACCAAGGTTGAGGGACCTTTGGGCGTGATAAAGGATGACACAGCCTTGAATGATGTAGAAGTGTACTGTTGTGATGAATAAAGTTTTGTTTGTTTGCTTGTTTGTTCGTTCGTTCGTCATTCGTTCGTAAGAGTTGTTTTGTTTGTTTGTTTGTTTTTTGTTTGTTTTTTTAACGCCGTTTTCAGCATTTCTTTAAGGTAGATATGTCGATTTACTAAATGAACAGATGCAATATTACTATAGGTACATAACTATGCCATGTTACTCAAGGTACATGTGCATTATCATTTAAGGTACAGATGTCATATGAATTAGGGTACACATGCCATATTACTTTATGTATGTTTCTAATATAAGTATCGAATCCAAAACAACTAGTACATGAGATGGTAGAAATGCAACAGTCCATCATCTGCATGGCAAGTACGAAGTCGAGGTCTCGACAACCTGATTTTTTTTTTTTTGCTTTTAAATATGAGCCATGCTCTCTGAATAGGGGCTAATTGCATCTGCAAAAAAAAAAAGAAAAAAAGTATCGACCAAGGTCAGCCTGCGCAGTCTGCGCAGGCTGACCTCGGTCCAAACTTTTTGCTATTTGTCAATTTTCTGCAGGTCAAAGGACTGGCTTACCTTTTGATTCAGTCAGTTGTTGTACAGTCAGTTGTTGTACAAAATGGTTCTTATAGATTCATAATTAAATGATGACTTGCATGGTATCATACATCACGGAGATGCATTAACCCACGCCCCCACCCCCCCCCCCCCCTTACGATGCCTGTGCATGGCTCATATATACCACTGAATTGACACGTTTTCACCTGTACCAAACAACAACAAGAAAATGGACTTAAAGCATTTACAGAAAAGAAAAAAATTAAAGTGGCTCAAATGGTAGAAATTATTCTTAAAAGCGTAGAAAACATTGTTGGAAAAGGAGAAAATGCTGTTCACCAGCATTTTCTCCTATTCCAACAATGTTTTCAGAAGACCTCTACCTCCTGTCGTTAAAACTAGGGATTGTGCGATAAAGGGTTCGAAATATATAGCCGACTGCCTCGATTAAACCTTTACCACACAATCTCTACTTCCAAAGACCTTATGAAATAAGACATCTGATAACATTGGTGGGATAGAGAAAACGCTTGTAACCAGCAATGCTGTCTAACCGTTTAATGGCAAATCTTATCATTTCACCCATCATTGTTTTGTGGCCTACAGATGCTTTCAAAAAGGAAAAGTCTAAAATTATGTCGTGTTGTAAAGATTTAACCCTTTACCACACGATAAAATTTTACAGTTGTCCAAATTCAAAGCATTTACAGATGACAAACCAGATATGGCTCATACAGTGAGATTTGTCGGTAAAAGGACAGAAAACATTGAAGGAAAAGGAGAAAATGCTAATAGCCAGCATTTTCTCCTTTTCCCACAATGTTTTCAAAAGGCCTGTTCCTCAGGTTCGTTAAACTGGGGATTGTGTGGTAAAGGGTTAAATCTTTACCAAACAATCCCTAGCTGTTTTTTTTTTTTTTTCGGTCCCCTGGGAGGCAGACTTTTAAAAACATTGTATGAAAAGGATAAGTTTACTTGCTTGTATTGGAGTTTAATGCCGTTTAACAGTTGAGATCATATCACGGCGGTCAGTGCACCTATGCATGTGTTTTCTGTCTTTCTCATACCAGTACTCACACAACTTTCTTCCAAAGCCACTGACTACTTTTCTCACATGCATCAGAAGTGAGAGGCCAAAAATCGCCGGAAAGAAAGTTTAGATCATATCACGGCGGTCAGTGCACCTATGCATGTGTTTTCTGTCTTTCTCATACCAGTACTCACACAACTTTCTTCCAAAGCCACTGACTACTTTTCTCACATGCATCAGAAGTGAGAGGCCAAAAATCGCCGGAAAGAAAGTTTACATCAACAGGGTTTCGAATCCGCAACAACCAGGTCACGAGTCTGATACACTAACCACTGAACGAGTCGGGCGGGCCTATGAGAAGGAGAAAATGATGATTACCACAATTTCTACTATATTTTTTCCCTTTATGGGCAAATCCTAATATCTTAGCCATATTTTATGTCATATGCATAATGGTTTCAAGTTAGCGTGTAAGCACAGATCGAGATCACGCTGCACAGAACAGGCAGTTTGATCTCGGATCTACACTTCTCCGTTTGGGTGAATTAATTTTGACGTCGAAAACACGTTTAATATTGCATTATTGCACAAAATGTAAGTTTCCGGGCCGGTATAAGTAACAGGGAAAAACCGGGCGTTAACGGGAGAAAACGTGTATAAATCAGTAAAATCAAGCGCCGTTAACGCCCGGCTTTGTACTGTCAATATCCCCAAACCGAGCCTACCTTGTAAACAATGTACGCTGAACGTTTGTTCTTGTTATACATCCCAGACTCCGACCAACTAAGCTGTAGGAACTTGCACCATATTAGATCCTTATTATGGCTTGTCTTAGATGATTTTAGTACACCACAAACGAAATCTTACCCAATATCTCAGTATTATCGACATATGAGCAAAAAATCAATCGTAATGCACTCTACATCCCACCAACTTTCCTAACGTGGTCAGCAATTCCTTCACTTGATATATCCCTTTGACGTCTTTCAGTTACAGAAATTTCATATCGACTCATTTATCCTAGTTGTAATAGATCCAAAAAATGTGCAAGTTAATCCCACCAAAGTCTGCTATGCATTAAATATCATTAGAAGTGAATTACAGCGAGAGTCCAAAACAGTGGCACAGGACTATGGCCCCTCACTACGCATAACAAAAATTTCATCGTCGAATTACGGTTTTGACCGGTACAAGTCCGGTACATTTTAAGTTCGTTTCTTTGCATTTCTATGGAAATATTTTTTGCTTTCGTTGCAAATTATTGCTAAAATACATTTATATTTATGCAATAATAGCGTTAATTCACGTTTTTTCGGTTGTTCACATTCGCAGAGGCCCTGAAAATAGTTTAACATCCTCGTACTTCGCACTCGGGCGTTAAACCATTTTTGGGGCCTCTGCGAATGTCAACGACTTCAAAAACGTGAATTAACCATATATTAAATCCTTATTATGGCTTGTCTTAGATGATTTTAGTACACCACAAACGAAATCTTACCCAATATCTCAGTATTATCGACATATGAGCAAAAAATCAATCGTAATGCACTCTACATTCCACCCACTTTCCTAATGTGGTCGGCAATTCCTTCGCTTGATATATCCCTTTGACATCTTTCAGTTACAGAAATTTCATATCCACTCATTTATCTTAGTTGTAATAGATCCAAAAAATGTGAAAGTTAATCCCACCAGTCTTCTATCATTAGAAGTGAATTACAGCGACAGTCCAAAACAGTGGCACAGGACTATGGCCCTCCTCTACGCATAACAAAAATTTCATCGTCGAATTCCGGTTTTGACCGGTACAAGTCCGGTACATTTCAAGTCCGCTTCTTTGCACTTCTGTGTTTTTTTTTTTGCAAATTACACGTATTGCTAAAATACATTTATTTTATGCAATAATAGCGTTAATTCACGTTTTTTCACGCTTCGCACTCGGGCGTAAGACCATTTTTTGGGCCTCTGCGAATGTTAATGACCTCAAAAACATGAATTAACCCTATAATAGTTGGAATTCTTCCAGCTTACAGAGAAAAATATATGAGCCATGCTCTGGCAAAAGGAGTTTATATGCATCCTTTTGATGCATAATACCAGGCAAGTCATCACATAATTATGGATCTATAAAATCAATTGACTACAACAACCGACTGAACCATTAAGTACACTGGTCCTTTGACATCCAGAAAATTAAACAATAGCGAAAAGTTTCGGCCCAGGTCAGCCTGCGCGGACTGCGCAGGCTGACCTGGGTCGATACTTTTCGCAGATGCATTAAGCCCCCTTTTCACAGAGCATGAATCATATTTATTTTATAAAATGTATTTAAAAATTGAGCTACTCTTAGGCAAAAGGGGATTCAATGCATCTCCGTGGCACATGGCACCAAGCAAGTCGTCACAGACGAGCAATCATGAATTCATAATATCCCTTTTTCGTCTAACAACAGTTTGAATGCTGGGGTAAAGTGGTCCTTGGACAGGAAGAAAAGTGACCAAAAAGCAAAACATTTCGACACGGGTCAGCCTTCGCGGACTGCGCGGGCTGACCTGGTCGATACTTTTTGCAGATACATTGAACCTCATTTTCACAGAGCATGTCTCAGTTTTATTTTATATAAATTGTACTTATTGGTGCTATATAAAAATAACTCTTTTCACAGCAGCGAAATCTAGATAGGCTATCGTCTCATGTATTCACACATAATGACAACGTTTTTTGACAAATTTGCATGAAAACAAATGTCGAATTTCTCACACTTATCTTTATGGATTTAGTACTCTACCAGAAGATATAATCTGTGTCTGGTCCATGTTGAAAGCATTTGCGGACGACCGGTCTAATTTGGCTTATGTAAAGAGACTTGTGCTTATAGAAGGTTGAAACACGATGCAATCGGTTATAAGCTGTATTTGGCTTTTGTTTCTGTTGCTCAGCAACGGTTTTGGGTTCGTGGTGTTGCCCGAATACCCACGGAGGGTCATCAAGGTGCTGAATGTAAAAAATGGCGGCCCCTGGGGCAACTGGCACAGTCCCCAATTTTGCCCTACGGGAACATTCGCGATGGGATACAGTCTTAAGGTAAGATGGGATAACTGGAGTGAGTGAGTCAGTCAGTCAGTCAGTGGGCTAGCAGGCGGGCGGGCGACAATAACACAAATGTACGCTCCGCCCTATGGGCTTATAACTCACTGAAGTCACTGGTACTGTTGAAACAAGGTATATAATTATTAACATTAAATCACAAGGTGAGGAATCGTTCAAGCCACATTTAACATGTAGCCTGGAAACGCTCTCAAATTCGGTAAGTCTAAAATTTTGTCGTTTTGGAAAAGAGTTCAAGCATGTGCGAAAAACATCGACGCCGGTGAACCTGCGTAGTGCACACGGGCTGACAAGGGCCTTTTGCTATTTGTAAAGTTTCTGCATGTCAAAGGATCATACAACCTTATGATTCGGCCGGCTTTTTGACAAAATGGACCCAAATTATGCGGCGAATTCCTTGGCACTATTTACAGAGATGGCTTAACCCTTTGCAACATAATCCCGAGTTTTTACGACCTTGAAGAAGAAAACTTTTGCAAACCTTGTGGGAAAAGGAGAAAATGCTGGTAACCAGCATTTTCTCCTTTTCCCACAATGTTTTCTATCCTTTCTGGTACAAATCCCATCGTTTGAGTATCAATTTATTTGTCGTCAGTAAGTGCTTTGGATTTGGACCAGTCAAAAATTGTGTGGTTTGGTAAAGAGTTTAACCTCATTTTTCCAGAGCGCTGCTTGGATCTACTGTATGTATCAAATACTTGGCTCTGCTCTGGTCTGAGAGTAGATTTTTACAAAAAATGAGTAATGCCCTGGCAAATCGGGGTTTAATGCGTCTCCGTGATGCATTATACCGATCACCTCTTAAAATGGTTATGGATGCTAAAATTCATTTGGACTTTCAACCGGTTGTATCCTGAGGTAAGATGGCCCTTGGGCATGCAGAAAATTTACCAAAAGCAAAAAAATAAATCGACACACGTCAGCCTGCGCAGGCTGACCTGATTCGATACTTTTTTGCTGGTGCAAGCTCCCTTTTCACAGAGCATAGATAGAATAGCTGTTTGATTGTATGGTGTTTAACGCCATTTTCAACATTATTTCAGTTATATCGCAGCGACCGGTGCACCCATCCGTGCTTTTCTGGAGTTTTTTTTTACCAGTACTACGTACAATATTCTTTGCAAACCACTGGCTGCTTTCCCACATAACCATTGTCGAAACAGTGATCAGCAGTGAGAGAAGAGTGGATCCTGTCGCAATTACTATCATCAATCCTCGAAAAGAAACTGGTAGAGCTGGGGTTCGGACCACCGACCCCCCCCCCCCCCGTTCTCAAGTCATGTGCGCGACCAACTGAGCTGCCGGGGCTTGGTAAATAACTGTTTGAATCTTAACTCTTGTAGATCGAAGGTGACCAGCACAGTGGTGACGATACCGCTCTGAATGCTGTGAAGTTGCACTGTGGTTTTATTGATTCCGGTGGATATGGTGGTGACGTCACTTCCGCTATGGGCCCCTGGGGTTCGTGGAGTGTAGATCTAAAGTGTTCAACAAATAGCCTTGGACAAATCAAATTTCTTACTTCATTTGTGATGCAGGTCGAACCGGAACAGGTTGGCAATTCTCTTACTCGTTTTTCCAGATGACAAAATTTAAGACTTGTTCATACAAAATGCATTTTAGTCATGTTCTTGCAAAAGGGAGTTTAATGCATCCATCACCTTGATACGTTATACCAAGCAAGTCATTACATAACTATGTAGGGACGTAGCTACATGTATCTGTAGGCAAAAACGTAGCTGCGTACACTTTGCAAAAAGAAGAACAAGAAAAGAAAGACAACTTTGCAAAAAAAAAAAAAACGTAACCTGAGGCCACCAAATAGCCTCTACAATTAAAAAATGATCTGGAGGAGGTCTCAGACCCTCCTGTTAAATGCTCTCCTCCATCTCGGCGCGCTGCACCTCGGGTATTACTTTTCTTTACATTACTTTACACTTTCGGTTTTTGTTTGCGTGTACTTTATTTTGGTTCAGCTATGCCCTTGCTATGGCTCTTTAAAATATATTTTGTCTAACAACCGATCAGATCGTGAAGAAGTATGGTCCTGGGAGATGTAGGAATTTTACAAATGGCAGCCTGACTGATATCAGTTTCAGCGCAGCCTTAGTCTACGTGCTCAGATTATAGACAAGAGAGCCACGATAGCCTTGTATCAATCCACTGGCTAATATGTACTAACCAAACACACCAAACATTACAATTCTAGGCCGTTTTTAACAAGAAGACTGATGAAGTTTCTCTATAAATGTCCATATGAAAATTGTGACCCCAGGACTAGTCATTTTTTTTACCTATAATTACAATTTCAAGCTACAATTATGAGCTACGATTGATCGAATCCTTGTGGAGGTCAACAAGACACATCCACATACCACATAAGCTGTATGGTTATAAACAAGATTTTCAACGTTTCCTTAATAATATATGAGATGGTTTATTTTGATTTGAAAAATGGCTAAATGTTTAGCAAATTCAGAAGAGATCCACTAAATGAAGCTTTATACCAAATTTTGGTAGCCCTAGGCCTTACAGCTAGGAACAAGAAGATTTTTAAAGTTTTCACTATGAAAGCCCTTGTGAAACTTTTGACCCCCGGGACAGGGCCAATTTTGACCCAAGGGCTACAGTTTGTACAATCTTAGTAGAGGTACATTCGGTCAAGCTATATACAAAATTTGTTAGCCCTAGGCCATATGGTGTAGAACCAGGGGATTTTTAAAGTTTCCCAATTCAAGCACATGTAAAACTTGTGACCTCTGGGGCGAGACCAATTTTAGCCCCAGCGCTATAATTTGAAGAATCTTAGCAGAAGTCTATTAGATGGAGCTAAATTCCAATTTTGGTAGCCCTAGGCCAAATGATTCAGAACCAGAAGATTTTTAAAGTTTTCCCTATAGAAGCCAATATAAAAATTGTGACTCACGGGGCGGGGCCAATTTTGGCACCAGGGCTATAATTTGAAGAATCTGAGTAAACGTCCATCAGATAAAGCTACATACTAATTTTGGTAGCCCTAGAAGACCATCTGGTTAAGAACAAGAAGGTTTTTAAAGTTTTCCCTATATAAGCCAAAGTAAAACTTGTGACCCCCGGGGCGGGGCCAATTGTGGCCCCAGGCCTATAATTCAACGAATTAAGTAGAGGACCATTAGATGAAGCTAAAGGCCAAATTTGGTCGCCCAAGGCCTTATGGTTATGGACAAGAAGGTTTTTAAAGTTTTCTCGATATAAGTCCATGTAAAACTTGTGACCCTCGGGGTGGTGCCAGTTTTGACCTCAGTGAATCTGGTAGAGGTCTATTTGATGAAGCTACATGCCAAATCCGGTAGGTCTAGGCCTTATGGTTTCTGACAAGAAGATTTTTAAACATTTTTCAGTTTTGTTGCAATGGCAACCAGAGTTTTAACTGGAATCAAATTCTTTGAAAGAATTCTAAAGATGGCCGTGACAGGATCATTTAGGTGAAGTTTCGACAAAATGGCTATTTTCAGAGAAGAAAAAGTTTGAAAAAAGTTAACGCACGCACGGACGGACGAAGGTACGATGGACACCGGACCATGACATAAGCCCGCTGGGCTTCGGCCAGTGGAGCTAAAAACAACGATGAAAACTATAACAAGTCAGTTTCTCTCCATACACAAACTACACATTCACTGTAATGATGACAGTAAGTTCGATAGTCATCCAAGTCAAAATAAATGATAAACAAATGAGCCATGCTCTAGCAAAAGGGGTTTTATGCATTTCCATGACACATTGCACCAAGAAAGTTATCACATAATTACGGATCAGTAAAACCAATTTTGGATCGAAACCGACCGAATCCTGAGGTCGAAAGGTCCTTTGACAAGCAGAAAATTTACAAATAGCAAAAAGTTTCGACCCATGTCAGCCTGCGCACACTGCGCAGGCTGACATGGATCGATACTTTTGGCAAGTACATTAAACCCCCTCTTCACAGAGCATACCTCATTTGCAGACGACAGATCTGATGTGGCTGTCCTGATGAGACATCGTCTTGTAAAGGGTAAAACACTGGTGAAAAAGGAGAGACACTGGTTAACAAGCATTCGTTCCTTTTCCTACAAAGTGTCCAAAAGCCTTTTGCTCCAGGTTGTTGGAAAATGTTGTTTTGAAAGTCCAAAATCAACTATCCTGATTGGCAGAGAATCGAATATCGAGCCTTGGAATTTAGAAAACAAAGCAATGATTGTATAGAATGTTATCAGATGACTTCCCTTATTTTCAGTGTAATACAACTGTTACGAACTTTCTTATTTTACACGCGTTTGGTGTAAAAAAAGTAGTGCCATGTTCGGTTTAAACTGTGTAATCAAACGCCTCATTTCTAAAACATTGCTAGCATAGATTTCTCTGTGAAATTAACTTAATAATCTTGACAAAGCTACAAATTTTATCAACATTAGATTCATTACAAAATCTTTACATGTATTATGTAAGTTTCTCTGGAACTATTTTTCGCTCGTGATGTACACACCTGTCAAAGAAGCGAACTGGCTTCAGGTAAATTTCAATACACATGTACATGTAGGCCTACGTTTTAAATTAACACATCATGAACTAAAATTCTTGAGAAACTACTATGGGATGAAAACAATACCCGAAATTCATTTGTTAAATGTTATTAGACTTGTCGACGAAGACACGTACAGCTCGCCAAAGGCTCGCTTGATAACATTTTTCCTTAGATTCGTTCAACCCTTTCAGAGCCATAGGCGAAAACACAGTCTTTTGCGGACGGCATTGATCAAGGATCAGAGTGCACGTTCTGTGCCGTCCGCTTGTTTTGTCAAGCCTATGAGGTAAAAATCTTTCTCAGTTTCAATGGATGGTATTTCAAGCCGTCGGAAAAGACAAGGCTATATATTTGGGGCTGAAAGAGGAAAAAAAGGTTTTATCTCAGATACGAACTAATGTCAGATCCTATATGGCCCGCAACATGCGAAATGAGACCTTCGGACATTTGCGTAAAGTGTCGTCCCGAATTAGCCTGCGCAATCCGCGCAGGCTAATCCGAGACGGCACTTTACGACTACATAAGATTTTTTCATACAGTAGACTTTCGTGAAACAGAAAATCGCACAAAAACGGGAAGTGTCATCTCGGATTAGTCACAGACTGCACAGGCTGATCTGGGACGACACACTTTTACGCGTATGTCCGAAGGCCCTTTTTCGTGTGTTGCACGCCATTAATATTGGTGAATAGGGTCCATGACATTTTTTTTGTTTGTATTGGAATTTAACGAAGTTTTAATTACACGTGTGTTTCCTGGCTTTCTCACACCAGTACTGACACAACTTTCTTTCCAAGTTACTGACTACTTTTCTCACATGCATCTGTGGCGAGACGCGAAAAATCACAGGAAAGAAAGTTTGCCTCTACGGGTATCGAACCCGCAACCATCAAGTCACTTGTCAGATACGCTAGCCTCTGAGGTACTCAGGCGGGCTACGGTCCAAAGAAGTCCCGAGGTTGGTTTTTTCTATTATGAAGTTAATCACGTGGGAATGGCCCTCGGCAAAGCACTGCTGAGTCCCAGCCTGAAATCTTGGAAAGCAATGAAAAGGGTCGACGTGTCACTTTTAGAAATTTCGTTTGCATTTACAAACAGGGCCGCGGTGACGACACGGCGGCTAATTTCGTGAAATTCAAATGTCGAGATTTTGAGACAAGCAACACGGAGGTCGAACTGTCACGTGGTTCCGGTATATGGGGTAACTACGGAAAATGGAGCGCAAGCTGTCCTTTATATTCAGCGATCTGCGGAATTCGAACCAAGGTCGAGCTGCCACTTGACGGGGATGACACCGCCTTGAATGAAATTGAACTGTACTGTTGTGATGAATAAAGAGTAAGAGCTTAGTTTGTTTAACGAGTTTGAGTTTTACTCCACTTTCAAGGTATTGTCAGTAGTGTCAGTACAAAAGCTGTGGGTTTAACCGGCATAATCATCATCATCACTCGAGAGAGGGCTATGTATAGATAGAAAAAGAAACGGATGGATGGACGAAAAGGTAGATAAAATAGATAAGATAGATAAGATGGATGATAGATTAGATAGACGTAGCCAGACCTGGCTGGCTACGTAGATAGATAGAGAGAGAGAGAGAGAGAGATAGATCGAACAAGCTGAAATATGATTCATCAAGAAATCACGAGAGATTAATCTGTGAAACATCCATTTTATGGCCCTCAATAATTACCTCCCTTATATATACACATAGCCACCAATACGCAAACTCTCTATATATATCTGTATCCCTTTCGTTCTCTCTTTCGCTATATAATTATATATCTCTCTTTGACCATTTTTTTTTTTTTTTTTGCAAAGGGTCTTTGCTCATGAATTTTGTAGATTTATTTGGCTTTCTTTGAATGAAGGATGCACTAGATAATTATACGAAAAAGATTATGTGATCGAATACGAATTGAATTTTCTAATCATTCATTACCAAATTATATTCAATTGCTTCAGTAATTATCTCCCTTATGTAGACTCTCTCTCTCTCTCTCTCTCTCTCTTAGTACGAGTTGGAACCTTCGAGCTTTGAGCTAGAAACTTCGATCCGGGCTGTATGTCGAGGGTGGGGAAAGTGCGAGCGCGGGAGGGGGAGGATGTGGGGGGGGGGGGGAGGAGGAAGTGGTATTGGTTTGGAACGATGAAATAAAAACCAACTACCATTATTATCATAAAATATTACATTACCAATAAATCTACACTTCTTATAATGAACTGTAACGTATGATGGGAGATGGTCACGACTCCCACGTTGACATTGCAATTAAAACTTAAGGAAAATAAATTAATAAATATCAACTTAGAAAAAGGTTATGTGTTCAAAGATTTATTAGTTTTCTCATCATTTATTACCACATCTAAATCGGGACCTCAGAATATTACAAAAGAAAAAGCACATTTACAATAATAGCATCAAAATTTGATTTTAATCTAGTTACATACTAAGTCACTCGATCACTGTACATAGTAATACTCAATTTAATTGGATAACGTTAAAAATTAAACTGTGTTAAACACATGAATTAAAAAAAGAACCTATATAACTCTGAGCAATGCTGTGTGAAAAGAGAGTTTAATGCATCTGTAAAAAGTTTTGACCTAGGTCAGCCTGCGTAGTCTGCGCAGGCCGACCTGGGTCAAAACAGTTTACTAATATATATATATGTGTGTGTGTGTGTGTGTGTGTGTGTGTGTGTGTGTGTGTGTGTGTTTTATGTTTTTTGTATTATATTAAATATTTTGGCCAACGGCATTCATGGAGAAAGGAAAACGTAATTTCCTTTGCAGTTTGCACAAATCATGCGAGCGACGTAACTTTACTTCGGTTGGATAAATTACGGTTTCTACTCATGAAAAAAAAAGATAGACCAGAATCTTGAAAAAAAGAAAATATTTAATGAATGTGCCATAATTTAGTTCAATTACCTACGGACTTTTCCCTCTCTGTTTTTAAAAATAGAAGGAAAAAGCATGAGCTGAAACTGTTTACATCCCGATGTCTCAGACGTAACACCCGTATTGTTTACTTTTGGCAACTATTGTGCCTCTAGAAGAAAGCCAAAATATGGATCGGTTACGTTTTGTGTAATTGTTCCGAATTTCAATAGTGCCTCATTTTTAAGAAAATGTTTTTGAGCCAACCTCTGGCTAGCTTAATAAAAGGCTACCTTATGGCATTTTTTGTTAACGAGTTTAATAGAAATTTACCTCAAAAGCCAACGAATATAAGATTATTTCTATCACATAACTGTATCTATGGAATTATAGTTCATGATGTGCTAAGATACAGATCTGCATTTACATGTGTATATTGAAATGTACATGAAACCTGTTCGCTTCTTCGACAGGCGTGTACATCACGGACGAAAATAATCCCAAGAAACATTTATACAATTATTCTGTTTTATTTTGCTACAGATGATAAACTCCACGGTTCTGTCACTATCATTAAAGCTGACAGTTAATTTTACCGAAAAATTGGGTTAGCAATGTTTTAGAAAGTAAGACGTATGATTACAGAGCTTTGACCAAATACGGGACTATTTGCTTTCCTCAAACGTATGTAAGATAAGAAAATTCACCAAGACTATATTACATTTAAAATAAAGGAAGTTACGTGATAAAAGCTGTTTCTCATTACCCATGCCTTGGCTGAAACCTTAACCTGCTAAATAATTTAGATAAAACTTTCAAGTCGATAGTAAAAGCGTGAGTGTTGTTATTTCAAAGTTATTTTGTTGCGAAAAATATCTCCTTATCAGACCGTGTGGATCAAAGATCAGACTACACGTTCTGGGCAGTCTGATCTTGATCCACATTGTCCGCAAATGGTCATTGAGCAGCATAAGGGTTAAACAAGCGTAATAATATTGCTTTTCAAATATACATATAAACACATAACACAGACAAAAATTTTACACAAACACACACACGTTTTGTGTATTACATCGCTGAACGTATTGCACTGGTGAAATACTTTGATAATTATAACAATAAGAAATAAAATAATTGCTCGGAGTTTCACGCATTTTCACCATGTTTGTCATAGATAGATGAGCCATACTATGTGAAAAGGGGGGATAATGCATTTGCAAAAAGCATCGATTCAGGTCAGCCTGGCAATTCAATGCATGTCAAAGGGCCAGTCTGTCTCGTGATTCCGTTGGCGTTTTGACAAAACGGATTTTATGGATACATAGTTATATGATGACTTGCATGGTACAATGCATCACAGAGATACATTAAGCTCCTTTTTGCCAGAGCATGGCTCATATATTTCATACTCATAAGCGTTTCCCACATGTCTATCTTGTTATACAAAAATAGCAGTTGTGAAGAAGTGCGAATATGACTGCGTGGATTGTGTGTTAAACACTTTTCAACAGCCATTCAGTCATATCTCGGCGACAGCTCACTTATTGATGTCTTTCATGGCTTTCATGTGTAAATAGCCGCAAGTTTCCTGCAATGATAAGATGTATGGAATCATTTATACTTCGTCACCAATATACAAGTGTTGCAATCGATAGACGATACGCCCTGGCCGAAAAACTTGCGCCTTATTGCAACTTTCACTCAATAACGACCACATGTGAACATTGTCAATAAAAGATCTGCGCACGCAGACCGGAACTTCTTGTCACAAAATCCGTAAATGATTGGATTGGCCATGTTATTTATTACAAATGTCCGCAGGAAAATATTATAAACAGCGATTTTTTCGGGTGAAAGGTCATCGATAAAATCGGGGTTCAAGGTCTGTAAAACCATCAAAGTCAAGTGTGGGATAAAGGACAAAATAAACACAATTGTGATTATAAATAGCATCAGTGTCACTTGTTTAGTGCGCAGACTCGGTCCAATCGATTTGTCGCTACGGGACGAATCGAGCCTCGTTTTGTTTCCATTTTTGGTAGGCGTTGCGGGAGATGAGGACCGCGACTTTTCTCTTATCTTTATTTTTTTGACTAGGTCACCATACGGGTCTTGATGAGGGGTCACGTCATCCAGGGACTTCGCTGGGGAGGATTCCCGCGAATATTTGTCTCGTAAGTTTGACCTCTCGTGATTTTTCCCGTTTGTTTCATGATTGAAGACTTCGTCTTCTTCTTTGATTTTGTCAAACGATGAGTTTTCTGCAAGTAAATAGAAGGATCGCATAAATTTACATAAATAACTGAGCCATGCTCTGTGAACAAATGGCTTAATGCATCTGCAAAAAGTTTCGATTAATGTAAGCCTGCGCAGTCCGCGCAGGCTAACATTAATCGAAACTTTTTGCTGTTAGTCATTTCTCTGCATGTCCAAGGACATTCTACTCCATGATTCAGTCGATTGTACAACAAAATGGATTTTATTGATCCATTATAATGTGACGATTTGCTTGGTATCATGCATCACGGAGATGCATCAAATCCCTTTTTCCAAAGCATAGCTCAAATACTTGTTAAAGCGTTTGAACAGATCAAATATATTTCAGTCTTATAGAAGTATCATAACGTATCATACCGTAAAATGATACAAGCCCACTTGTTCATACTTTTACTTAGTTTTAAAGACACTTAGCGTAGGTTCAGCAATGACATGCCCATGGGAACTCCAACTTAAATCAGCGTCGACCATAAGGCTTAACCAAGAGCCTCCAAATTATGAATCCGCCGCCTACGCCTAAGAGCCATGCAGAACCTACCCTTATTAAGCCTTTACCACACAATCCCGAGTTTTAACGAGCCTGAATTATAAAACTTTTGTAAACATTGTGGGAAAAGGAGAAAATGCTGGTAAGTCAATGACGATTAACGACAATACTGTGATTACGCGTGACAAAGTGTGATTACGTCACACTTCACCTTTGTCGCGTTGGACATTGGCTGAAAAAAATCCTACTTTGGTGAATTATTAACGAAGCATTTCATCAGTTCCGTAACGTAACTTTGTGGAATTTTTGACCAATGAAATGGCACGTTTAAGCCTTATCTTACAATGATTTTTACCCTTTAAAAGACATGTCCAGTTTGACAAACATTTAAGTTGTTCGTCTGCAAATGCTTTCAGTTGTGACTTGTTTAACCCTTTACCAAATGACCAAATTGTGGACTTTACCAAATTGAAAGCATTTGCAGACGACAAATCAAATGTTGCTTAAATGGTGATTTCTGTCTTTGATAGGGTAGAAAACATTGTGGGTAAAGGAGAAAATGCCGGTTACCAGCATTTTCTCTTTTCCAACAATGTTTTTAAATGCCTTCTCTTTCAGGGTCGTTAAAAGCCGGGATTGTGTGGTAAAAGGTTAAATGTCGTTTTATTTTTGTACAGAGATAATTAGGATCAAAACGAATTTTCAGCTGGTCAGATTTGAAACAGCTAGGACTGGCATGTAAAAGGAGAGACTAACGTGGGGGCAGGACCGATGACAAGAGGTTCTACTAGTTTTAGTTTCTAAGGATAAAAGAGTCTCCGTGGCGAACATGGGTAAATGGCCGTTCTGGCGCCAGGGAAATATCTACTATAGATGACCGATCGCCGACAAGCCGTTATTGAATATGGAAATATCGAATATCTTTAATATACAAGTATATCTGCGCGGAATTACTTTTTCCGGTTCTAATGAAAAAATCTTTCCAATCTTCCCCTATCCCTCCTTTTCATGATTATTTTTTCCGTTACAATGTTTTACCCTTTACTAAACAATCCCGCACTACACAGCACTAAGATAGAAGAATTTTGAAAACATTGCGAGAAAAGGAGAAAATGCTTGTATCAAGCATTTTTTCCTTTTACCAGCATTTTCTAAATAACCGATTTTTTAGAAAACTCATATCATCCAATCCGTATTATTAACCCTTATCCTGCTAAATAACTGAAATGAAACTTTCAAGCCGATAGTAAAAACCAAAATGTTGGTATTTAAAAGGTACTTGGGTCGGGGGAAACATCTCCTTATCGGACAATGTAGATTCAAGATCAGCCTGCACGTTCTGTGCAGCCTGATCTTCATCTACACCGTTCGCATAAGGTCAGTGAGTCGCCCATAGCAACCTATGGTTTAAGTGGCCTGCGAATACTTTTGATATAGGCAGCCTTAAGATACAATATCTACGGTCATACTAATAAGAATAATGACAACGACGACGACAAAGAAGAAGAAGAAGAACAAAGCAACAAGAAGAAGATAATGATGATGGTGATGATGACGAAGAAGAAGAAAAAGAAAAAAGAAGAAGAATGGGGAAGAAGAAGAACGAAGAAGGAAAAAGGAGAAGTAGAAAAAAGAGGATTGAGGAGGAAGAGGTGGAGGAGGGGGGAGAGGGAGGAAGGGAGGGAGGGAGAGGAGGAGGAGGAGGGAAGGGACGAAAGAAGGAAGGAAGGAAGAAAGGAAGGAAGGAAGGAAGGAAAGGGAGAAAAAAGCGGAAGGTTAAGAAGAAGAAGAAGAATGGCATAACTGATAATGCACGGCGCATGTTGTTTACATGTTGCGTGTGTTATATGTTATAATTCAATTTTTATCTTTCGAACCCACTAATTCTTAAGTTAAGAGCCAAGCATTTACATTCGATAAGAAAAAAACGATTTTATGAGAAAATATGATCAAAGAGCCATGCTCTGAAAAAAGAGGGTCTAATGCATCTCCGTGATGCATGATACCAAGCAAGTCATTTCGTTATCACGGATCCATAAAAATCCATTTCATACAACAACCGTCTGAAGTATGTGGTACACTGATCCTTTGACATGCAGAAATTTGAAAAAAAAAAAAATCCCATTTGCGCAGGCTGACCTGGGTCAATACTTTTTGCAGGTGCATTAAGCTCCCTTTTCACAGAGCATGGCTCAAAAGTTTGACACTGAAAGAATTAAGAGAACAGATGCAAGATTGTACCATTCGCCCTAGAAATTATTTTATCACTAGAATGATAACCCAAAGCGAAGAAAAATATTTAACAACAGGACTGCGTCTTTCCCAGGAACATATGCATGTCATGCAATTTCTGCTCAATGTCGGTTCGAAATATGTTTATTTATTTACAGATTAAATGCAGCTTTTAGCAATAATGGTCTCACGCCACCGAATTTTTGCTAAATTGACAATCATTATTGCGAACATCCCAATTTTTCACTCGCCGTTGCTCTTCCATCGGCAAACTAAAGGCTGTTTTTCGGTATTCTATAAGTTACGAGTCCGAAGGCCTACACAAAAAGGGTTTCAAATATGGCAAATATAAGCCCAAATAACAACCCAACGTATACAAAGCAAGTATAAAATGCATTTGAATTTAAATCATACCATTAAAAAGTATGAAAATCATTGTGAAGGTGACAATGTATAACTGAACGGTCGATCTAAGTGTAAGTAGCAGGCAGAAAAATGAATTTTAAAAGGTCGAAAGATGTCAGGTCACTCCATCTTTTGTTTACTTTTCCCATGGTTTTTAGATTCATTTCTCTGCCAGCGACTAACACTAGGACCGACACCACAACAACAATTTGTCATCTTCACAACCATTTCAATACTCTTAAAAGGTATAATTGAGCTTTAGCCTATAGCGTTTTTTTTTTTTTGCTACATCTACCCTAGAAAAGTCACAGAGAAAAGGAGCTCTTAATTATCCCGGCAAAACCTATTTTCGTCCACCTGCCGATATGTTCAAGCGGCATCCCTAACGGGCAAATTCAATTAATTTCTTTAATGAAGCATGCTTTCTATCGATCAAGATCTAACGAATTATCGACAAAAGTGATTAACCTAACCTCGTGTTTATCCATCAAGAGACGCCACATTGGAAACGGTCAAATATGATGGCCCTGAAGACACACAAACTAAATTCGTCCATATGTGGTTACTATACTGTTCGAGAAAGTAAAGTACCAAATAACACATTTTCATCAAGCCGGAGAAAACTTACGGTTCAATGGCAGTAGGTAGTGGGATCACAAATGGGACACAAGAATGTATCATACGTTTGAATAACCCTAACGCTATTGAGCAGAAAGACAAATAAACCCACCTGATCTATATTTAATGATTCCTGTTCAGGAATGTGAAATTTGTTAGTAAAAATGGTTTAAATCAACCTTACAAACTTTTCAGCTGGAACCAATTAAATCTCAACTAGCTAAAAATTGATGACTAACACAACTTCTTTTGCTGCGGCCGTATTAGAGTATCTTTGAAAACTGATTTTTCGCCGAAGGAAGTGGATTCCAAAGTTTTGGTTTTGGAACTGACGATCGGAACCTGTGTTCACAAACCATTCTATACTGCATTCTTAGTCTAGCTCTAAATTTAGAAAGTAACCCACTTTTGAATGGCTATAACAACTGCGTTTAGCCAGTAAGAAATTGTGTTATTTTGAAATTTGCACAAAGTAATTTGATACTTGATTGACCGAAAGCATTGGATTCAGCCAATCAGATATTGAATTATTTTGAAATTTGAACAGTAACGCAATTTCTGATTGGCTGAGCCAAATTGTTTAGCCGATCAGATATTGTCTTACTTTGAAATTTGGACAAGTTCTTGGGAATAAGACTACGAATGCAATTGATGCTATGTTAGGTGAATACACGCCATGCAATCTTTCGGACTATCCGCCCGTTAACTCTAGCTGCTAAGCGGGATTCACTGACATTTTGCGGACAATGTAGGTAAGATCAGACGGCACAGAATGTGATGTCTGATCTTTAATCTTCACTGTACGATTCGGTGTTTTCTTTCCGCTGGAATCAACATTGAAATCGCAATATTTGGTTTTTTACTATTGCGTTGAAATTATCGTTTCATTTATTTAGCAGTTTAAGGGTTAACATAAATTTTGAAAGGCTGATAAGTTAACTATTTACCATACGACACTATTCTATACTGATCCAAATTGAAAGCCTCTTCAGACGACAAATTAAATGTGGCTCAAATGATTGGATTAGTTTCTGAAAGATTAGAAAACATTGCGGGAAAAGGAGGAAATGCTGGTAACCAGCATTTCCTCCTTTTCCCACAATGTTTTCATAAGTGCTATTGTCCATGGTCGTTAAAACTTGAAAGTGTGTGGTAATGGCTTCAGTAAGTCCCACAGGGCGAGTATTCAATGGGGCATGAATCCTAGGTTGGAGAAATTCTCAGGAATAAATGACAGCCATTTAGTTAGGATGCACTCCTATCCTATCACTGAACATTTTTTCGACCATGTTTATGAAGGTGATCGCCCAGGGTCTTGGATTTGTTGGCTTGTATTGGAGTTTATCGCCCTTTTAACAGCTTAGATCATATCAAAGCAGTCAGTGCATCTACTCATATGTTTTCTGGCTTTCTCACACCAGTGCTGACACAACTTTCTTTTCAAGCCACTGGCTATTTTCTCACATGCATCAGAGGTGAGAGGAAAAAATCGCCATAAAGAAGATTTACCTCAGTCGGATATCAAACCCGCGACCACCAAGTCACGAGTCAGATACGTTAACCACTGAGCTACGTAGCTGGGACCCAGGGTCTTGGAAATTATGGTTTGCACAGTAGGCCCGCTGGTAGAAGGAATCACGAGGGTTGGTATTTATCAACCATTTCTAATAACATTCTCTGGCCAGCATTCACAGACTATTCTTAATAACGTTTTTAGTCTTATTCTTCAAAATTTCCCATATTTGAAAGTAACACAACTTCTGATTGGCTAAACCATTCGGTTTGGTACAACCAGAGGCTGTGTTAGTTTCAAATTTTGAAAGTTCTGGAGAATGCGACGAAGAATGCCCTTAAGAATGGTTGGTGAATACAGACCCATGGTCTAGTTCTCAAGAATTTTCTAATGCTGAACGTCATTTTTGATTGGCCAAACCAAATGGTTAACCCAATAAAATTATTAGTACTTTTTGTTCCGTCTAAAATTAGACTAAAATTCAACTTATAATTCTTGATGAATATGGGCCTAGGAGGGCAGTAAGATACATGTATATACACATATCGTCGTGATATAACCAACTCTCGATGGAAACATTGGGAGTACACGAACTACCACAGAAACAAGGAATGGAAAAGACCAATGAACTTTGTGCCATTCCTTTTGTTTTGACTGTTGAGTATGTTTATTGCTTGGCCCTCATGCCATTCCAAAAGCCAACATACGCCAATGTCAGAGTAGTTTTTTTTTCCGAGTTTATTGTTTATTTGCTCGGTGTTTACAGCTGTTTTCAAGATCAGTTATATCATGGCGGACAGTGTACCTATCCCTGCATTCCTCGAGTTTATTGAACAGAACTACTCAAAACACTTCTCTCCAAGCCCAATTAAACGACGAAGAATCACAAGGGGGGGGGGGGGGGGGGGGCGCGATTCCTATAATCCAATCTGTCGAAAACGGCGTACGACAACAAACACATTACGATTACATAAGGGTCTAATGAACTTAGAACCATTCGCTTTGCTTTGACCTTTAAATACGTTCTGTTTTGAACTTTTAATACGTGTATTGTTAAGTTCCGTTGCCATTCCAATATGCCATGAAAGTCCATATGGTTTTCAGATTGTTATTCTCCAAGTCTCCAAGTTTAAGACTATACCAAACAATCCCATGTTTTTACGACCCTGAGGAGGAAGGTCTTTGAAAACAACATGGGAAAAGGAGAAAATGCTGTCAACCAGCATTTTCTCCTTTCCCGAAAACATTTCTCTAATCTTCCAAGGACAAATTCTATATAATAAGCCACATGAAATTGATCGTCCGGAAATGCTTTCAATTTGGAGAAGTAAAATACTTTATGAGGTAAAGAGTTAACACCTTGTTGTGAGTAATGTTCTTTTCGAAAAAAATGAAAAAAAAAAGAACTTTAACAAAGTGGCATGATAGAAAATAATTAAACCCTCATCCTGCTAAATAACTCAGATGAAACTTTCAACGCGGCCTTAAAAACCCAAACTTTGTTATTTCAAAGCTACCGGTACTCTTTTGGAAAATAAATCTCTATATCGGACAGTGTAGATCAAAGAGCAGACTGCACGTTCTGTGTAGTCGGATCTTGATCTACACTGTCCGCAAAAGGTCATTGAGTCGCGCTTAGCAGCCTAAGAGTTAAAAGTCAGGCAACCATTTTTATTGATATATAAACATTGTGGTAAAAGGAGAATTGCTGGCACTTTTTGTTAAGAATTTGCACATATTCCCCGGGAATTTTCAAAACGCCAGCTTGATCCAACGGCAGGGTAACTATGACTTTCACCTTTTCCCGCAATCTTTTCTAGCATTTCTAATGCAACGCTCATTACTTGAGCCGCGTTTGTTTTATTGTCTGCAAACGCCGGTTACCAGCACTTTGTTTTCACATAATGTTTTCAAAAGTTTTGTTTTTTAGAGTCGTCAAAACACTGATTTTTGGTAAAAGGGTTAAACTGTGATACTACCAAATAAGGTCATTTTTCTGGAGTTGGGAGATATCGTTGCAATTTCCACTAACAAGACCCCAAACAAGTGTATGCCACCATTACAGAAAGAGGACGAACTTGTTTTAATTAGGTTCATTGGTTTCTGCCCTTCGACCTATCCCCGAGACAACGACCTAACGAAGCATAAGGAACGCGTCTTATAGACGGGGGAGCTTTTTCTTAGTACAGAAGCATCACTGAAACAAAATATATGCCAAATGCAGGCGCGTATCCAGGCGGACGCCTGGAAGCACGAGTTTCAACATTAACCATCAAAGCATCAAATGAACGAAATGCGCTTTCTCTATCAGGAAAAGAGACCAAATCATCTCGATTTCAAATTTTCTTTTGCCAGAAATAAAAACCTGAATAGCGGACAATGTAGATTAAAGATCTGACTACACGTTCTGTGCATTCTGATCTTGATCTACATCGGCCCAAAAATGCAGCTTGATCTTGACGCACATTATCTGAAATATCTAAGCCACACTCTGGCAAAAGGGGGCTCACTGCAACTCCGTGATCCATGAGACCAGTCCAGCCATTACATGATTATGGATCCATATTAGCCCCTTCTTTTCATAACTGACTGATTCATGAGATAGACTGGTCCTTGGACCAACAGAGAAAGATTTCGGCCCAGGTAAGCATGCTCGGATTGCGCAGGCTGATCTGGGTCGATACTTTTCGCAGATGTATTAAGCCCCCAGTAGTAGGGTTTTTACCACTTTGGAAACATTTCCTCTATTATGCCCCCTTACACCCACACAATACATCAATATAACAATAAACATCAATATAACAATTTTATGTAACATTAACATGCTCATAAAATTAACATGAAATGTATTAACAAGCCAATCTAATTAAGGCTAGCAAACAAAACGGCGAAACTTTTTTAAGAACATCTTTTACTTAAGTTAAAAAAAAAAAAAACCAACGCATCAGCTAACCAGCTAACCAGCTAACCAACGCATCAGCTAACCAGCTAACCAGCTAACCAACGCATCAGCTAACCAACGCATCAGCTAACCAGCTAACCAACGCATCAGCTAACCAACGCATCAGCTAACCAGCTAACCAACGCATCAGCTAACCAACGCATCAGCTAACCAGCTAACCAACGCATCAGCTAACCAGCTAACCAACGCATCAGCTAACCAACGCATCAGCTAACCAACGCATCAGCTAACCAGCTAAAGCCTAACGAAGGCCCACATGCAAGCTAACCAACGCAATGGCTAACCAGTTTATGAGTTTGTGGGTGGCTTAAGTTATTAATTAAAAAAATAAAAAAAAATTAAATTTAATTTTTTTAATATACTATTAAATATTAAAAAATTGAATTTAAATGTAAAAAAAAAAGCAGACAAAATATATAGGAAGATGAGTAATACATATGAACCTATAGATAAACATGAAAAAAAGTACCATGATGAGTACTTACGTAAAAAACAAATACTTAAAGATGTATGTGATGAACCGGAAAAAGATAGAGAAACCGAACTAGAAGAAATAGATGAACGCATGCATGATAGACTAGATCAAGCAATACATGGAGTAAAAGATAAACTAATATCAGTCATTACTCAATTTTTTGATAATTTAGATTATCAATTAGATGCAGAGTTAGATGAAGCTATGGAAAATTAAGATGAAGATGAAAAAATAAATGACAAACCTTTATGGAAAATAGAATATGAAAAAGAAAGTATTGTTGATGCCTTTGTTGATGAACTTGATTACTTTATAGTTGAACTAATAAAAGATACTTTAAGTAAGCTAAATTGGTCATAAAAAAATTTAAAAAATTAAAAAATGATTTAAGTAAAAAATTTATGAAGATAAAAATAATAATGGAAGAAGAAAAAATTAAAAGGTATCTACCACCATTAAAATATTCAATTACACATTACCCACAAAAATATATTCCATTTAAATTAAGAAAGGAGGATTTTTTGCGTTTTGACTGGCAATTAAAAGAAGTTTCCAATCTTAAAGAAAAATATGAAAAATTAAAAAGAGGAATAAACTATAATACAGGTAAAAAAATACAATATGGAAAAGAAACCTATATTAAACTTTTACAAGAATTAAAAAATTATGTTTTTTTACTTAACACAAAAGAAAAATATAGAAATACTTTAACAAAAGAAGATTTAGAGACAATTGAAAAAATAAATGAAGAAGTAGACATCATTAATAACTTAATATCAGATTATAATGAAAAAAGAGGTGAGCTATGTAAAAAAATGCAAGAATTGACAAATTGGAGAGAATATACAATTTTTGAAAATAAAAAATATGGTCTTTTTAATGAATCTTACAACAACCTCCATCATGAAAATGATTGTTTAGGTAGATTTGAAAGAAAACTAAAAGAAAACCTATTATTTAATAATATAATGAATTATATTACAGGAAGAAATATTGATGAAAACTATGTTTTAGCATGTTTAACATGTGGTAAAATTAAAAAATAAATTTTTATTTGTTTTACCAACAAATAAAAATATTTTAATTTTTAATATTTTTTTCTATGTCTCGATGACCCCAAGCAAGTGTATGAATTCCATCAGGTAAAATAAACCTTTTATTATCATTTGCACTTAATGCTATTTTATTAATTTCTTCTGTATAAATTTGGTGCTTATAACTTCTTATATTTGTCATAGTTCTATGATGAATATCATTTTTTTCTAAACAATTCAGATAATCCTGATGTGTGATACCCTTCTTAATTACATTTTTCTTAATTCCCTTACATTTTTTATTTTCATTTTTATTAGTTCTTTCACATTCTTCGCATGTTCTACTACCTTCTAAGCTTTTTGTTAACTTATTACATTCCACACAATAATTTTCATCGCACATTTTAATACTATACATTTTTGGTTTTAGACCGATGCACTCTTCTATTTCCTCTCCATTTGTTTCATCCTTAAACATTCCAATAACCTTTTTATTTATACCAACTGGAATACCTGAAGGAAGCTCATTAAAATTATCATGCAGTTCTTCAGGAACATCTAAATCAACTTCTAAAAAACAGGGATGTCGTTTCCAGTTGTTTAATTCCTTTTCTGTCATCCATTTAAATCCACCAATTGGAAGCTTCTGGCTCATTGCCCAACCATACAAGTTATTAGCATCTAAATATTTACAAAATACTGAAGGTTTCTGTAAATTAAACTTTTTACCTAAATATTTATTATTAGCTTTTATATGTCTTTTAAGAATCATTGAAATCCCACCCCTAATTCCCCTTTCGATAAATTGAATTTTATTTTTATCTATAATTAGTTTTAACTTAACACCAGTTAACTTTAATGCCGCATCCCAAGCTAAACCAGGTGCAGTAAAATACCAGACAGGGTCTAATTCATAAACTTTAAAACAAACTTCTCTAAAACTTTCAAACACATCAGCTAAAAGAAGAACATCCGTTTTTAAATATAAATCATGATATTCACCAAGAGTTTTAATTTTAAATGTTTTCCATACCTTTTTTGCATGTTCATAATCTTCTTCTGAAATTCCTTTTCCAGCAAGTTTTGAATAAAATGCTTCTATAGGTGGCAATTGTGTTTCATTTAATCTTTCTAAAGAATCAATATATTCATATGGATAAACCCCCTTTCTACGAAGAAGATCAAACTCTTCTTTTCTTGGGAAATACTTTTTTAGGTTTTTGAATTGATCAATATTTAAATTTTCTGCTAGTTTTGCTAAACTTGTACCCATAAATTTAAAACTATCTAAAAACCTTATATCCTTATAAATATCTTTTGTTTTATTTTTATTTTCCCACTGATCTACAAAAGTCTTTTTTGTAAAGCTTATATATTTTTCCTCATTATTTGGAATTACATTAATTTCCCCCTCACTAACACCAAGATTTTTAACAAACAAATGAGCATCATATCCAGACAAATTATGAAAGAAAACAGGGAGAAAGTTTGGTTTACGAAATTTAAGATTACATTTATTATGTGCTGCTCCTCTATATCTACCACTAAAATGACAGTGGTCTCTTACTTTTTTCCATCTATCTTCATCTTTTTCCTTTTTCTTTTCTTTTTTTTCCTCTTCTTCCACTCCATCTTCTTCATCGCTTTCCTCTTCTTCGTCGCTTTTTTCTTCCTCCCCAAACTTTATATTACAAAGATAACAAGTATCTGCCTTATTAAAATCTTTTACATCCTCCGCAGTAAGTATCATATCTTTTTTTGGTAATTTAAAAATCTCTTTGGTCAGACTTTCTATTTCTTCCACAAACTTTTCATCTGCTTTTTCTCCTCGATATAGTAACAATCTAGACTTAAAAACATTTTCATCAAAACTTTTTAAAAAGAAAGCATAGCCTGTTGGGACATGCATATGAATTTTTGTTGTTGAACTTTTACTTGGGTCTGGTTTTGCATGTTGTATTGGTACAAGCGCCGTTTCAAAATCACCATAAACAGCAAAAGGATGCCATTGTGTTTTAACCCAGTTTTTAAACATTAGTATACTTTCTTTTTTTGAAGGCATTTTAATTCTTACAGCATCTTCATCATAACAATACTCTCGATGATCTTCTAAAACTCTTTCACTTGTAAAATGTCCTAAACAACTCCAACAAAAAGAAAGTTTATGTTTACCTTTAGATATTTTTGCTCTTAATAGTGCACTTGGGCTTTTTACTAAAACATAATGGCTATTTTTATCTTCATCTTTTATTAACAAAAGAACCACTAAATGTTTTCTACCAAAAGTTTCTTTTCTTTGCCTTCTAAGGGGATATAAACCATCTTTCTCATCATAACCTATAACAACGATAGAAAAATCCGGATTTTGATTTTCAAATTTATTAATATCACACAATTTAACAGGACATTCTATTCCTTTCATATTTAATTCTTTTATTTGTTCTTTTAATTTTTTATCAACTATTTGTGGATTTTCTTTTTTTTTGGTATTCCACTCTTTTTACACAATATTGAAAGCAATTGTGATCATCTTTGTTTTGAATATTAATTAATCCATTCCTATTATTTTTTTTAGCTAATCCTGTGCGTAAAGGTATCCATGAACCAGCTTGCCCTTCCCATGATGCTCTATTTTCTACAACATACAATTTTAAGCTTATAACCTCTTCAAAAACCCATCCACTTCCTGATCGTAAAAAAGATGCAAAATTTTCCATAATTTGTTCTACCATTCCATCATATATTTCATTTATATCATTTTCCCTTGTAATAATTTCATGATGTGAAGAAAGTCTAACTTCTGCATATTCGATACCGTGCGGTCTTACCCTTGAAAATAAACATAAAAGTTCTAGCTTTACCTTTGTATTTCTATTGTTTCTTAAAAAACTTGTTATGCTTTCTTTACTTACTTCTAAAAAATCAACTGCCCCCCCCCCCCCCCCCCATCCTGCTACTCCATCTATAACATGCTGTGTTGTAAATTCTCCAAATGCCGACGCTTCTTGCCTTAATTCAATGTTTGGCATTTCTCTTCTTGGCAAGTCTTCTTCTACATTTTCTAAAACTTCGTTTAAAACTTGTGGAATCTGCTCTTCTGGAACATTGCCAGTTAACCAATTAGTAAAATTAGATACTCTTCTTCTAACACTCTGGGGAATTGCTGCTGAGACAACCCTTTGAGCACCGCTATATAAATTAGATGTAATCACTTGACTAGCATCTACCAGTCTATTGATAAATCTTCGTGAAAAAGAATTCATCGCTATAATTTTTAAATAAATAAAATTTCCTTAAGTCAAAATTTTATTATTTTTAAAAATAATAAAATTAAAGAATATCAATTTTATATTTACCATTCCACACTTTACCATTCCAGTTTTCAATCGTTTGAGGGCATCGATCAATAAACTTACTTGCCTTGTAAATTGACGGAAATTCATTCACCTCTTCAGTTTCAACATCCTTTAAGGTAACCCTCTTTGGGTTTTTTGCAATATCCTTTAATCTATCATAATTAGGAATTTTTTTTAAATATTTTTTATTTTCTTCCTCTTCAGGATATAACCCATGTTCCTTTAAAACATCAATATACTTTTTCTTGTTCCAATAGGAATACCACTTAATATTATTATCTGTTAATATCTTTTTAAAGTCAGCAACCTTTTTCATTTTTATTTAAGTAAAATTTACTTAATATACTACACTCATTTTATTTCCATCACTCTGAAAGTTAATTAATCTATCACTAAGTAAAACTGCATATGCTTCAGTATTAACAGGTGGATTTGCACCAAATGTTGCTTTAACATGAATATCAGTAACAGAATACTTTAGCCTTTCACTTTGTTTAGATAAATCAAACACATACAAAGGAAAGAGAGTTTTATAATCTGAAGGAGTAATATTAGGGTTTGATACCAATTCATCCATGTTAAAAAACTTTTTTCTAAACAAAGCAGCTTCACTATATATTCTACTAAATAGATTAGTGGAAAAATTTATAAAATGATCGAAAGCAGGGTATTTTTTTTAACCTAACATTACATATATATTATTTACATTTAAGTTATCAAATATAGCAGGGTTTTGATCTTGATCATTACTTTTACCTGATTGAAAACCTACAATTAAGAAACGTGGCACCTCAGGAGATGATCTAGATGATAACCTCCAAGTAAAACCTGTTGTTCGTGGAACTGTAATAGAGTCGCATTGTATCATTCTATACCCAACTGGGAATTTTTCTTTCTTCTCAATAAATTTAAAAAGTTCTAACTTGTTACCATCTTCAGGCTCTACATGAGGCATAAACCAAGATACTTTATCTAATCTAACTTTACCAGGGTCATTTAATACTGGTGGACCAGCTTGTCTTGGTGCTTTATAAATTGCATCTTCATTATTGCTTCTTGTTAAGGTTAGTGTTTGTTTCATACCATATAAAACTTTGTTGTAATCTTCACAAAAACCAAATATATGTTTCAATGGTATCCTAAAACTAAATAATCCTTTATTTCTATCTAATATATTATGATCATCTTTACCTAAAATATAATCTCTTCTAATTTTAAAACCTACATTATCATTCTCAGCATCTATAGTAGTATCTTTATACCACAATTGATTTAGCCCCTGTGATTTAGAAAAGTCATCAGGGTATTTTAACAGCCCTAGCATTGTAGTAGTTTGACCAGGATAATTAATGCTTTCTATCTCTTGTCCACTAAGTTGATATCTAATATTTTTAAACAAATACATTAAACCATTATTTGTTAAGGTTACCAAATCACCAGCATTAGTTGAATCATATGCAGTTCCATCTTCTTTTACTAATCCACCATTAATTTCTAAATATGACTCAGAAGGATGATAAAAAATATCTTGAGTTTCTATATCAATCCTAATATTTCCCCCAGGATTGTTTAAATTAGTCCCTGTAATAGGTAGATACTCATAATATTCATATTCATTAATACTATCATCTTTTAAAATCGGTGCTTTAATATTTAAAATATCCATTTTATTATATACAATTATAATTTTTAAGTCAAAATTATAATTGTTTTATTATTCTGCCCATAGTTGAGGGAATGACCTGTTTTCATCATCTACATACACACCCTTAAGTTTAATATTTTTAAGTTTTTCTATTGAATGGGTTTTTTTCATTTTAGGATAAATTCTATTTCCGTAAAGAATGGTTACCTTAGGCATACCATTTTTTTCTAAATATTGATTTACATCTTCTTCAAATTCCTTAATGATATCAGCTTTTTCAGGTGATAATTTAAAAACAGCTTTATTATAGTTATATTTTGTATTACTACTATCTATTACTTCACAATCTTCATCAAGTTTAAAATTTGCAAAAAGGATACTAACCCTTTTTGTATTGTATTTTTCATAACGCGTTAAATTAAATTTTAGATTTGGCATTCTTTTTTATTTAATGTAATAATTTACTTAACTTAAATTTCATAATACTTTAACTCCGGAACCCTTATTACTATTTAACTTCTTAACTAAATCTTGAATAGCAATTGCACTACCATCTATTAAGGTATTAACATTTTGTGTTGCAGGTTGAGTTGTTGTAGTAGGCTTTTGTGTATATTTTTCTATAATCTTTTTAGATTTTGGTGTTAAAGCCTTTTGAACTAACTTTTTACCTGCATCAATTGCTGCCGTCTTTCCAACCTCTAATGCTTTCTTTGCTCCTTCCTTAGCCACACTCTTACCAACATCAACTGCTGAAGATGCAATTTGTTTAGCTGCGCTGCTTGTAAAGAGTTTTGTAAGAAAATTAACAAAGCTATCAAATATTCCTGCTCCTCCATAAGCATAATTTCTTTTAAATCCTCTCTTTTGTGATGTAATCATTTTTATAGTATAGACATTATTTTTTTATAAGTTTTTGTATCTAATATACGCTGTCTTTTTAATTCATCACAAATACTTACAAGCTCATTTCTTACACCTGTATGACCAGCTCCTTTACTTGCCATTAAGAGGTCAAATCTTTCTAATAGTGCGTTAGGGTCAGATGGGATAATGGTAATTCCATCACCAGTTGCTGCTTTTGCTTTTTTTTTAACACTTCTCCAAAGAGGTTCAATCAGTTTCTTCCATTTCTCCCCCCTGTTGCTTTTTGGGTGAGGGTCGTTTGGGTTATTACCACGGTACATAACATTGGTAGTCTTTAATATTTCATCATACATAACTTCATCATTTACACTACACTCTTCTCTAGAAGGGGGATTTTTAGATGTAATAAGTTTCCATAATCCATCTGTTGATGAGTATTTCTTACCATCAATAATAATATATTCACCATCGTAATCAACCATTGTATCACCCATATAATAATAATCACCAATTTTTTCAATACCAAATGTTTCATCCATTTTTCCTTTATTAAAACTTAACATTTTATTATATATTTTATCTAATTTTGTAAGCCCTTCATAATCCTCTTCAGGTTTTAATTGTTGTTGAGGAAACTCTTTAGGTAATTATTCAATCCCCTCTTTAATAGGTTTAAGCCCTTCTGTAATCTCCTTTGTTGAAGCTTTTTGTGTTTCTGTAATAAGTCTAAAAAACTTAGAAAGGTCTGTTTGTAATTCAATGTCTCCTGTTTTTTCTGCAAGTTGGTTATCACGAATTCTTTTCATTGTTGCAAGATATTCTTTTACTGTTTGTTCCCTTTTTAAAGGGTCTTTTATCTTCAAAAATGACATTTTTTTAAAGTAAAAAATTATTTTAATTTGTGTTATCTATCTCACATGTGCAAGAACATTTAAACTTGGGTGGTTTTAGTTTTATTCTTAATGGCTTCCATTGTTTCTTTCTACTAGTCTGCGGAATTCCTCTCGTGCTTCTATTCTCCCCTTCTCTATTAAACTCTCCTGTTCCTCTAGCTTGCTTTTTTTCTTCGACTTACTCCTAATTTCTTCCTTCATTGACTTGTATTTTTCCAATTCATCCATAATTAGAGTAAATTCTGAATGGTCAATTTCATTATCTGTTATTGCTTTTGATATATGTGTAAGTAGTGTATTTAACTTTGAATCTGCTAACATTTTAATCTGAAGATGTTTTCCTGATTTTGTTCTGCTTCTTCTAACCAAAAACTTATCTACTAATGCTACTAAACCAACAGCTAAAGCACATCCTTCTAGGGCTAACGTAGCAGGTATCGCTACCACAGTTGAGAGTAAAGCAATTCCACCTGCACCTGCACCTAATGCTAAAACAGTTAGTCCAGCTTCTACATTATCCGCAGTCTTACTAATCTTTAAATACTTTTTACATAACTGTTCTCTTGTCTTAACTTCATTTTCCAGAAATGTTTGAATTTCTGATATCTTTTGTAGCCTAAAAGACTGACCATTATCTCCTACTGATAATGATGGCGCATTTGGTATATTTCGTGCTTCTGGTAAAACTGGATAATTTTTTTCTTTTAGTTCCATTTTATTAATTACAACTATTTTTTTAAATAGAATAGTAAAGACGACACAAAAATTCACCTTCATTAATTTTTACTAACTTTTTTGAGTTGTTTGTAATTGATGTAACCATGTCATCCACTTCTTCTAATGAAACTTCATTTGTAATAGATATTTGATTAAGTTTTAGATTATAAGATAGAGAAACTAAAACAAAACCTTTACTCATATTAAATCCCATACCTAAAGCTATTGTTCTTGTTTGTCCTCCTTCTAATACTAACGGTTGTTGAGTAAAAATATTCCATGAAACAGGATTAACTTTTTTAGCTGGGTATTTAACTTCTACAGGTTTCCAAAAAATAGTTTTTCGTTGAACTATTTTAGGTTTTCCATTTCCAAATTTATGCACATTCATATTTTTAAATTTATAATATTGCTCCTAATATAGGAATATTAGCAAATGGGCTATTAGGTCCTAAAAGAAGACCTTTTCCATCATAAATTTTTCCACCTTTTTTTTAAATACAATCCATCACCAACGGTACCTAATCCTTTACCTTTTGCTGGGCCAAGATATAAACCTTCACCATCAGTTTCTACTTGACAGACGCAACCACCTTTCTTAAGATACAAACCATTACCCATTGCTTTTTGAACGCCTGAAGAGGCTAGCCCAGATAGTGCGCCAACCCCCAAAGCAGGCAAAACGGTTCTTGCTAATGTAGGTAGAACTGATGAAGCTAAACCGGCCAACAAAGGTAAAAATCCACCTTCTACTTTCATATTATGTTTAAGTTGTTTAGTCGACATTCTAAACGTTCCCTTTCCACCTTTATAAGCTTTAGCAAGTTTATTTACTTGAGATTTGGTTAATGCTATTACATCTTTGCCATGTATATCTTCATGTTTTAAACGAATACTTGCTGGGCTTTTGTTTTTAAAAGAATGTAAATTTTTTTCCTTTTGCCCATCTGATATATTTATTTTAGCGTTAATATAGTTTGTCATTTTTTATATTTATCTTGCTTCTCTTATATGAAATCTAATTGTTAAATTTTCTCCTCTAAGATTGAGTAGTGTTCCATCTTGATCTGTAATTGATACATTGAGATTATGTATTTCATTTAATGTTAATGGAAGGTAAACTAAATTAACTGGATTTTCTATTATTTTATACCCTGGTGATACATTTGGAAAAAAACTATAAATTGTGTTTCTTTGTAAACCGTTAACATAACTACCTGAAATTAAATCTATATTAACTAGTAAGCTGTTAATACTAAGTATATTTACTACATTTTCTGATTCAAGAAATCCTTGTGTATATTTAGCACGAGTGAATCCTAATACTTTTGCAATAGAATTTTGTTGGTTAAAATCTACCTGATAACCATTTTCTAAAAAAAGAACAGACTTTAAAGTATTAGTGTTTGCTGAGATGTTAATATAATATTCTTCATTAACTGCATCATAATGACCTTTTTTTCTCATTTCTTGTTGAATAAAATCATTAATATCAACTAAATCATAGCTACCTTCAGGTATTTTTATTTTAACCCATGTTGTACCATTGTCTGGCGAATAAACTAAAATGTTATTGCTTGCATCAATATTAGGAAATGAATAATAAGTTTCAAGATTAACCAAAGCTATTTCATATTCTTTATCCTTTTCTAATAGAAGTGGAGGAGTAAATCTTGTTTTAAACTCTGTTTTGTTGTCGCTTACGATAATTTGAAATGATGTTTTATGGTCAGTGTTTTTTACTATCTTTTCAAGTAATTCTGCTTCCATTTTTTATATTTAGTAAAAACATATTTTAAAACAAAAAATATATTTTTAATAGTAATCTTTGTAATCTCTTGGTATATAAAAGTTATCAAAACCAAATCTATATTTTCCATCATTACGGTTCTTAGTTAAATCAATTACTACAAAACCATGAGGTCTTTCCCAACAGTTTTTACAAAAATTGATAAACTCTGTTTTAGTCATATCATCCCCCACATGATCACTATAAATATGATTAAGATTTTTTAAGTCTTGTCTAAACAAGCATATTAAGTTAGCATTTTCTCTAATAGTTTGACGGGGTAATCTAAAATAGTTTTGTGCCAGATAAAAACAATCGGCATTACTATGTCTACCCCTTACATAATAGTTTTCGCACTTGTTTTGTCTTTCTAAAAGTAAGTCATTAAATATCATTAAGTTTTTATTTGACGCATTTAAATCTCTTGGATCAGGAACATCACTTGCATATTCATAAAATTCACAATTGATATCAGATTTTTCCTTAATTGTTTTTGCCCATTCTTCAACTAATGCAGTAGGTGAAATATCACGGTTTTGAACTTCATCTTTAAGTGAAAACAACCTTAATATGTATTCTTTGGTATTTTTTCTTCAAAAGCTTTTTTAAGTATACGATATTCTGGCTGAAACAAACTTTTACCAAAAACGCATAAGTTGTCATAATCTAACCAATCAGGTCTTAACAAAAGATTAAGTAAAAGTGTAGTTTTACCACATCCTGATTTACCTACTATTAAACCTCTGATACTCCTTGGTAAAAGGGGGTGATTAAATCTTCTTGCTAACGCTTCATTCCAAGATAAATTAACAATATCCATTTTATATTGAATTTTTTATTTTAATATAAAAAAAATGTATTGCGTTAAATGTAAAAAGAAAACTGATACTACAGATATAGAATGTGTAGTAAGTAAAAATGGTAAAAAAATGGTGCGAGGAAAATGTGTTAATTGTGGTACAGTGAAAACACAATTTATTAAACAAAAAGAAGGTGGATCGTTGTTAAAAAAAGCAATCAATAACTTGCCTGTTGAAATGCATTTACCTGGTCATAACTTTACTGGTCCTGGTACCAAGTTAAAGAAAAGATTAAATCCTGATTTAACACCTAAAGAATGGTCAAAGCCTGTAAATCGTGTTGATAAAGCAGCATATCATCATGATTTATGTTATCTAGAGCATAATGATACTAAAACACGTAATGATGTGTGTGATGCTAATATGCTTAAAGAGTTAAAAGGTATCTATAATCCTACTATTAAGGAAAGAATGGAAAGAGGATTGGTTTCCTCTTTGATAGGAACCAAGAAAAGATTTGGTATGGGAACGAGTAAAAAAAAAATTTAGAAAATATAACGCTAGCAGAAGAATTACATAAACCTGTAAAAAGAAAATTTAAGAAAAGGAGAGTTAGAGTAAATGGTATTGATAGAATATGGGCTGCAGATTTAGTAGATATGCAAGCATTTCCTAAATTAAATCGTGGAGTAAAATTTCTTCTTGCTGTCATTGACATCTTTTCAAAATATGGATGGTTAATACCATTAAAGGATAAAACAGGAAAATCTGTTTCTGTTGCATTGAAGAGTATTTTTAAGGAAAGAAAACCTGAGAAAATATGGGTAGATAAAGGTAAAGAGTTTTATAACAAAGATGTTAAAGACTTGATTGAATTGTATTCTACTGAAAATGAGGAAAAATCAAGCGTTGTTGAAAGATGGATTAGAACAATGAAAGAAAAAATGTGGAAGTATTTCTCTGCTCACTCAACAAATGTTTATATTGATGTATTACAAGACCTTGTTAAAGAATATAACAACACAAAACATTCTTCTATTAAGATGACACCAACTGAAGCAAGTAAGAAGAAGAATGAAAATAAAGTTTGGATAACATTGTATCCTGATTATAATCAAGTAAGGGAGAATATTAAACCAAAGTTTTCTGTTGGAGATAAAGTACGGATAAGTAAAAAGAAAAAAACTTTTGAAAAAGGTTATACCACAAGATGGACTGAAGAGGTTTTTACAGTTTCAGAAGTAAAACATACATCACCTATAACGTATAAGATTAAAGATTTAAATGATGAAGAAATAAAAGGTAGTTTTTATGAACCTGAACTACAAAAAACAAGTCAAGAGGTGTATAGGATAGAAAAGGTTATTAAAAAGGGAAGAAAGAAATCTCTTGTAAAGTGGAAAGGTTATTCTAATGAGTTTAATTCATGGGTTGATAATAGTGCTATTGTAAATATTTAAATATATAAAAATGAAAAATATTTTAATAGATAATATAACTTTACCAAATAAACTTTTAAGCAATTTTGAACTTGGGGATGCCGCAAAAAAAATTAAAAATAAAAAATTTTAAAGGTATATTTTTAAGAGATACCTTACCTAAAAAAGTAAGAAATAAAGAATGTGGCATATTAAATCTTGATGACGCTGGTGGACCTGGTACTCATTGGGTTGCGTGGTTTAAGGATGGTAAAACTAAAATTTATTTGGATAGTTATGGTATACAACCTCCTCTTGAAATTATAGATTATTTAAAAAGTCCAATACACTACAATACAGACCAATTACAAAATGCAGGGGAAGTATTTTGTGGTCATTTATGTTTGTATATTCTTAAAGAATTGTGCTTGGGTAACAAATTTCAAGATATTTTAAATAAACTTTTTTAGTAATATTTAAAAAATGCCTGTTGATAAATTTGGAAGAATGGATGAAGTTAAAACAAGTGGTGATGATGTGTCACTTGCTTACATAAGTAATAATTTTTTACGTAAAGATGGAACAACGCCTGTTGCTGGTTCTATAAATATGAATGGTAATACATTAACACGGGTTAGTAATCCAGTAAATCCACAGGATGTTGCAACTAAGAGTTATGTTGATGCAAACTCCGGGTTGCTAGATGAAAATGGAGGATACAATGTGCAAGGATATTTAAACATGAATTATAATGTTATAAAAAATGTTAAAGACCCGGCAGAATCTGGTGAAGTTGCTACTAAAAATTATGTTGATAATACTAGCCGAGCAATAGTTAAACAACAAGATGGTACTTTTTCTGCTGTTGCAGATATAAATATGCGGGGGTATTCTTTAACAAATGTTATAGAACCTGCAGAACCACAAGATGTTGCAACTAAAAGATATGTAGATGTTGCTAATCGAGCCTTTGTTTATGGTCCTGGTGGTTACATAGCAGGAGGGGACGTTTCTATGGGTGGAAGGAGAATTAACAACGTTGGTACGCCTATAGAAGATAGTCAAGCAGTAAATAAGTTTTATGTAGATGCTGTTGTTGAGGTAGCTACTGCGGGTGAAAGGGCTTTAACAAAAAACCAAGATGAGTCTTTTTCAGCAGCTGGTAAAATAGTTATGAATGGCCACCCAATTACTGGGCTGCCAAATCCTATAGATCGTGATGCTGCTGCTAATAAAAATTATGTTGATAATGGTGGTGCCATTGTAAAAAATCCTGATGGAAGTTTTACAGCAATATCTGATGTAGATTTTCAAGGTTTTTCTATAAAAAATGTTGGGTCACCTGTAGAAGAAAGAGATTTAGCAACAAAATCTTATGTGGATAAAAAAAGTATCACTTCCTTCTCTTATAGGCCCAAAACCTATTATAAGTGTGTGTGCTGAGGAACAAGGAGAATTAACAGATAGTAATTATGAGTTTTCCTTTGGTAATGGAAACACGGGAAGGAGTCATGCAATAGGGGGTTATTGTTTGGCTGCTCCTGGTAGAATTACAAGAGGGTCTTTAATGCTTGTTAAAGGTCATAGGTTTTTGCGAGAAGAGGCAAAAGTTAATTTAGTAATAAACGGAGTTGAACAGGTTGATTACTCCATAATAAAAAGTGCTAACGAAAAATGTGGTTGTGTAGTTTTTCCCCAACCTTTAGAAGTAAATCAATGTGATGTTATAAACTTTATAACAAGGTCAAATAATCCAGATACAAAATTTGCATATTTAACAATATTGATAGAATTGGACTTGTAAAAAATATTTAACCTGGTAAAAAGGTTAAATATTTATATAATATATTTTCTTGTTGATGTTATATTACACATGGGGCATTTACTAGAATATTTGTTTTTCTCATCACAGCTCTCACAAATACATATATGTCTACAGTTGTTAAATAGTACATTACTTTTAGCTTCTAAACATATGGCACACTTGTTTTCTAAAAAAGTTTTATCTGGTTTTCGTTCTAATAAATCTAAAATGTCTTCTTCAATAGTTTCATTTTCCTCATCAACTGGGGCAGGATGTGTTACTTCTCCAAAAGAAAAAGTAAGTCTTTCATCTAATCTTGGGAAAAAATTATTAAGCAGTCCTTCATCAGACTCAAAGTGAATATATGGATAGTAATCAACATTTCTATGATTAAAAGGATTATGATTTTCAAAATAATGAAACATAGAAACAATATCTTCTTCACACTTTTCTAAAAAATGTTCTTCATTAACGCTAAAATCAAATCTAACAATATACAAAGATAAGTGATCAATACTAACAATATCATCATTATTATTTTTTTCAAATACTTTATAGCAAAAATGCATGTGACGTATTTCACCTGGATGTTCGTGTTTTATACGACTATACTCGTAATAAATATGTGGTAGATAGCGATCATAATCTTCATGATAAACTATGCCACTTAATTCATCAACTGGTAAAAATATTTGTCTGTTATCTTCGTAAGATGGGTGATAAGAGCTTCTTTTTTTATTATCAACAGCTAAACTAATGATATCTTTTACATCATCTAGACAATAAAAATTGTCTCTAGCATCAATATATTTTTCTAATACTTTAAATACTGGTTTACTCATTTTTATAATACATCAGTGAACGACATTAAGTTAAATTCAATTTTTATTTCTTGTCAATAGAAATAAAAATTTTTATTTTTTTTTAAAAAATTATTTTCTATTTCTAAAAAAAATATAATAATCTTGAGGAGTAATCAGCCATATTCTACTATAATAGACAGCATAACCCTTGTCTGTTTTTACAATATCTGCTCTTTCACTAAAACCAGGAATGCCTTTAAAGCACATTCTTTCACATATTTTTATAAAATTAGGATTACTTTGTTCTAAAATCATTATTTTAGAATATATTTTTTAATAACTTTAAAAGTTAAATTCGATTTTTTATTTCTTGTCAATAGAAATAAAAATTTTTTTTTTCTTAATAATATGTTCCGATTCTCTTTCTAATTGTTTTAATTTTCCACATTCCATAAATAGAAAATATTTGCTCAGCTATTGATATCAAGGCTCTTTTTTCATTTGTTTTCTTAATTTCTCTATACTTTTCTAAAATATAAGTAATAATAATTTTTTTCATTTCTTCATTTCTATTTTCTCTTTTATCTTTCTTTTCATCAATACAAGTTAAAATTTTTTCTAAAGTTTTATTACTAATTTCACTTTCATTAATATTTTTAATTAATTTTTTAACTTGATCATGAAGACCACTTTTTATTTCATCTATAGAAAAAGTACTTAAGCCTGTGCTTATTCTAGCAAAGCATTTTTTATAATCTGTAAATGCTCTTGCTTTTTTTCCTTTAGTCATTCTTATAATATATCGATGAATAAAATTAACTTAAATTCAAATTTTTTTAATATGTTTACTTTTTTTAAAAAAATGAGTAAACATATTATATAAAATGAGTTAAATAACAATTTATCTTAAAGACCAAAATCCCAGATGTTGAGAGTAAAGGGAAACCCACAATGATGTTATTTATGGGTTATATAAAAAATAAAATTTTTATATAACCTGTTATAGAAATAAAAATTATTTTTTATAATAAATCAATAAAAAAGATTTTCCTCAAACAATGTTGGTAAGTAAACTTTAAGTTTTTCTATAAATTTTTCAGCTGCATTTCTTTTTTCATACTCTAATTTCCATAATGCTTTATTTTCTTGCTCTTTTGTAACATCAACTATACATCTATATATTTCTTCTTCACACTCACGAAAAATTTTATCTATTTCTGATGATGCAGTCCTTTCTATATCTTCTAAATCACCTATAACATCAAAAAATACGCGGTCATTAATTTCACAAAGATCTGTTTCTCTTTTTTCCTGATAAGATAAGTTTTCATATTCTTCATCTATGCTTTTTCTTTCAAAAGAGGCTTGTCTTTGTAAAATAAATTTTTCAAAAAAGGTTTTTTCCTCTTCTGTTTGAGGTTTATAAGTATTAATTTGATCATTCATCTTTGTCGAACTCATGGTTCTATTATGTTGCTGGATTTTTTACATTTAAATTCAATTTTTTAATATTTAATAGTATATTAAAAAAATTAAATTTAAATTTTTTTTATTTTTTTAATTAATAACTTAAGCCACCCACAAACTCATAAACTGGTTAGCCATTGCGTTGGTTAGCTTGCATGTGGGCCTTCGTTAGGCTTTAGCTGGTTAGCTGATGCGTTGGTTAGCTGATGCGTTGGTTAGCTGGTTAGCTGATGCGTTGGTTAGCTGGTTAGCTGATGCGTTGGTTAGCTGATGCGTTGGTTAGCTGGTTAGCTGATGCGTTGGTTAGCTGATGCGTTGGTTAGCTGGTTAGCTGATGCGTTGGTTAGCTGATGCGTTGGTTAGCTGGTTAGCTGATGCGTTGGTTAGCTGGTTAGCTGGTTAGCTGATGCGTTGGTTAGCTGGTTAGTTGGTTAGCTGATGCGTTTTTTTTTTTTTTTTTTTTTTTTTTTTATAAATTTAACTTAAGTAAAAAATGTTCTTAAAAAAGTTTCGCCGTTTTGTTTGCTAGCCTTAATTAGATTGGCTTGTTAATACATTTTATGTTAATTTTATGAGCATGTTAATGTTACATAAAATTGTTATATTGATGTTTATTGTTATATTGATGTATTGTGTGGGTGTGAGGGGGCATAATAGAGGAAATGTTTCCAAAGTGGTAAAAACCCTACTACTGCCCCCTACTCACAGAGCATGGCACATGTACAAAGTTGTGCTTGGCTCTTTGAGGTGCTACTATCTAGATCGATTTTGCATGAGGAAAAGCAACGAAAGAACCAAAGAAAGGAGAAGAAAAGTAAATTTAGAATAAATTGGGGTTCATCTTTAATACATTCCTGGCTTCATGCATGTCTGACGCCGAATGACTAAGAATGTTCTTAAGAATGGATGGTTAATACGGACCCGGATTGCATTTTTTTTTTTTTTCAATTAGATCTACCGGTATATCTTTTTATCCCATAACCTTCCTTGTTTTCCGTATAATACAGGCATTACTAATTTTCTGATCAATTTTCTATGGATATTACCCCGCGAGCATCTTTATCATGGTTTTGCATCTTCTGATCTATTATTTGTGAAATACCGTCATGTGATAAAAAGAATCTGACATTCGTCGGCTTTTGAGATAAAATCTTTTTAAACTCGGCAAGAAAAAAATATATATATATATTAAGCTCACCAAAGGCTCGCTTAACAACAATAACATTTTTTCCTAGGATCGTTTAATAAAATTTCACCTCAAACGCCAACTCGTGTCAGATCCTATATATTTGTAATGTCTCAAAAAGCATCTTCAGTTGACTTCCCTATGACCAGAAAATCTTACCGTTTGCCAGAATAAGAAATAACCCTTTATAAGATGACAACATTGAATACCCGTCCAATTCGAAAACATTTACAGAAGAAAAATGAAATAGTTGGTTGGTTGTATTGGGGTTTAACGCCACTTTAACAGCTAAGGTCATATCATGGCGGTCGGTGACGCACATGTGTTTCCTGGCTTTCTCACACCAGTACTAACACAACTTTCTTTCCAAAGCCACCGACTACTTTTCTCACATGCTTCAGCAGAGGTGAGAGGCGAAAATACGCCGGAAAGAAAGTTCGCCTCAACTGGGTATCGAACTCACAACCACCAGGTCATGAGTCCGACACGCTCACCACTGAGCCACCCAGGCGGGCAAAATGAAATAGTACTCAAATGATAGGTTTGTCTTTAAAAGAGTTGAAAACTTTCTGAGAAAGGGAGACCAGCATTTTTGCCTTTTCTAAAAAAAAAATGGTTCAAAAGCTTTTTCCCTCGGGGTCATCAAAACTTTGGATTGTTTGGAAAAGGGTTAAAAGAAACCCTTTTGGATTTGTTGATTGATTATGTGGTGTTTTACGCCGTTTTCAGCATTATTTCAGTTATATTACGGCGACCAGTGCATCTACCAATGCTTTTCTTTGAGTTTCTTTTACCAGTACTTCTCACAATATTCTTCCCAAGATATTGGCTGCTTTCCCACATAACCAACGTCGAAACAATGATCAGAGAAGAATGAAGCCTGTAGCAATGGCTATCATCAGTCCTCGGAAAGAAATTGGCCGAGCTGGTGCTTCAAACCGGCGATTCCCTGTTCTAAAGTCCAGCGTGGTACAGAATGCGCAAGCTAAAGCCTTTTACAGTTACTTACCTTTGACGGGCTCATTATTGTAAGACTTTCTGGAGTGTGTATTCTCTCGGATAAATTGATGATGGAACCAAATAGTCCTTGCAATCCGGAAGTAGAAAATTCCCAGAATTACCATCGAGATAAGACAGAGAAACAGTTGGAAGATAAAGTACCCACGTGGTAGATACGAATTCTCCATACTCGGGTCAATGAAACACTCCTTTCCAGTTATGTTCTGGACCCCGGTTTCAACATCCGCCTCGCCATACACAAGGAAAGCCGGAATGGCAACCAGAAATCCCAAAATGGACGCCAATAAACACATCATTTTTATTTTTTTCGTCGACATTTCGTACGAAAACGGGAAACAAACACGTCTGTGTCTTTCGATGGCAATAGCTATCACGATAAAAGCCGAGCTTACAACAAAGAACACGTGGAGACTGCGGAATATCTTACAGGCTTCAACCGATGGGAACATGTATGGGTAAAACATACTGACTAGAAGGAGTGGCATGCCAACAGTACACGCTATTAGATCTATCCATGCGAGCCACAATATAAAACAGCGATGTGTTGAAGCGTGGTATTTTGTCGTGTACACATATACTACGAGTATATTTCCAAACACGCCGATCACCATTAAAATGGATATGAACACGATGGATGGAATATGTAGCTTCACTAGCAGATCGTTCAGATATTCTACTGTCACATTCGGCTCCACCGACGATCTCCATTCCTTTGGTATTTTGGTAAACATGGTTGATTCTTCGAAAAAATACGCAGCCTTTATTATTTACAACTATGTTTTCTTCCTGTGTGTGTGTGTGTGGTTTTTTTTTTTTCTCACTGTCGGATCACTGGATCCTTTAATTTCGTATTTTGTTTCACTAAATCATTCTGTTCAATATAAAGTGAATCTCCCTTTATCAAAGCATATCTCAGCACATACGTAATTCACACGATTACTAACTATCCTAATTTGTGATCATTTCAAAATGCCCTTTTGTGTTCTCATTGGGGCTTTATGTTGAAACAACTACGTGAATTATTTCACAGTCTGAACTTTGTTGTATGCATTGGTGATAAAATCAAGAGCAACTTTAGTCGCACTTATGACAAATTGAAGGACGAAAACAATATGATTCAAAGATCATTTACACCACAACAGGAACTTAAAAATAGATGTAGCCTCACAGTACATCATCACCCTAAACGGAAATTGTCACGTCCTGTTTGTTATTTCTGTTCGAGGACTTTCGTCTGCAAAGAGAAAAAGAGTAGAGTAGAGTCGTCATAAATTGCATTGGCCAGGAACAATCATCATAGCCGCGTGTGATGTTATACGATCATGCTCTGGTAAAATGGGGCTTAAAGCATCTCCGTGTTGCATGTTACCAAGCAAGTCATCACTTAATGATGAATCCATAAAATCCATTTTACAAATGCTTTCGATTCGGTTTCAATTCGTAATTTACTTAAAGTAAATTTCATGTCTAATAATTAATAGGGCTTGGATCAAAATCTCCATCATCTAATTGATTGATTGATTTTATGGTGTTTATCGCCATTTTCAACATTATTTCAGATATATCGCGGCGGCCAGTGCACCTATCCATGCTTTCCTGGAGTTTTTTTCACCAGTACTCCGCACAATATTCTTTCCAAGCCACTGGCTGCTTTCCCACATAACCATCGTCGAAACAATGGTCAGCGGTGAGAGAGGAATGAATCGTTTTGCAATGACTATCATCAATCCGTCATCTAAGAACTGGTACTTCCTCTATAATACTACTACGATGGCAAGTGCTTTGTACAATAGATTCTAATTGAAGTACCAGGAGATTGACAAAAAACTAAATGAAAGACGTGGATTAAAAAAGAAAGGCGATTGAACGATTACAAAAGTCTCATTGCTAAGGTATCAATTGATCGTAAGTCTTTACCCTTTACCACACAATCCCGAGTTTTAACGACCCTGGGAAGGAAGCCCTTTGAAAACATTGTGGAAGAAGGAGAAAATGCTGGTGACCATTATTTTCTCCTTTTCCCACAATGTTTTCTACACATTCAAAGACAAATTTCATAATTTGAACCACATTTAAATTGTCGTCTGCAAATGTTTTCAATTTGGACAAGTCTAAGCTTTTGTCGTGAGGTAAAGAATTAATTACAACAGTTACGGTAAAATGAACAACAAGGCGGAGCCAGGATCTTCGAGAAACTGAATACTTGGTAAATGTCTATCAGTGCTAGTATCTTATAGCGTTTTGTATCACATTTACGCGCCATAACCCTGAAGGTGAATAAGGAGGTGTTTAATAAATACTGTGCCCCCCCCCCCCCCGGGAAGCTCTGTGGTTAGCGTACCTGACTCGTGACCTGCTGGTTGCAAGTTCGATGCCCAGTTAAGGCAAACTTTCCTTCCGGCGATTTTTCGCCTCTCACCTCTGATTCATGTGAGAAAAGTAGTCAGTGACTTGGAAAGAAAGTTGTGTCAGCACTGGTGTGAGAAAGCCAGGAAACACATGCGTATGCACACTGACCGCCGTGATACAACCTAAGCTGTTAAAACGACGTAAAACTCCATTACAAAGAAATAAATACTGTTTCCTCCTTAGCTACTGGAAAAGTACAAATTTGTTTGCCTGTCTGTCTGTTTGTTTGTAAAGTGTTTAAAGTCGTTTTCAACATCATTTCTTTTTTTACGCCGAGGCTAGTGCACTTATCCGTAATTCCCTGGAGGCTCTTCTACAGGTACTTCCCAGAATATGCTTCCCAGAACATTCTTCATAAGCATTTGGCTGCTTTCCCACATAACCAACGTCGAAACAACGGTCAGCGGTGAGAAAGGAACAAATCCTGTTGTAATGACTATCATCAATCGTAGTAAAGAAATACATGTACATTTACTCCACTTCCCTACTCTCGAATTATTATCGATCATTTCGTAGTCAAGAAAGAGAACTCTCGCATAAGTTTGAATATTCATTTAAGGGGCTTTTAATACAGGGGAAAAAAGCAGCTCGACTCCAGAACAAATATTTTTGTTCTTAGTGTTTATTGGATACGTTTGAAATCTTTTTAAATCTCGTCATCACTGGTATATGGTGTCTACTTAAGATGACCGTGCTCTGAAAAAATAGGGTTTAATGCATATCCGTAATGCAAGATACCGAGCAAGTCATCGGAGTATTATACACCCCTACAATTCGTTATGTATAGCAGCCTGCTGAATCATGATGTGCACTGGTCCTTTGACATGCAGAAAATTGACCAAAAGCAAAATGTTTTGGCCCTGCAGATCAGGCTGACTGCCAGTGCTTGGCCAAGGCCATAAAGTGTCTTGCCCAATGACACTTTCGCAAAAAAGGCCTAGAGTAAGGACCAAACTCGGGGCCTCCAAATTTTGAATCTTAAACCTCAACCATCGACCCACGCAGGACCCCTATTCTGGTATATATAAGATTTGACTAAAGTTGGCATTTGAGATAAAATTTCATCAAACAAGTCTTGGCAGATGTTTTTAGCGAGCCTCTGGTGAGCTTAATTACATTCTTGAAGACGAATTTAATGAAACTTTAGCTCGTAAACCTACAAATGACAGATTTTTTTTATATCATATAAAGAAATCTCGTGGAATGTAGGTCAAAATTATGCCAAACTGTACATGTACACGTACAAATTTCCACGATTTAAACCCGATTCATTTCTCTGAATGATGTATACAAAATGACGTTACATATGACATGACACTATGCTTATTTCAAACAGGCGTAAGGTATAGAGGATATTTGTATTTTTCGGTGAAAGATCGATTTATTTTATCGAGTGAACATCATCGGTAATATTTTCACGAGTGGCACAGCCGTGGGTGAAAATATTACCGATGCTGTTCACGAGATGAAATAAATTTCGATCTTTCACCGAAAAATACAAATATTCTATTCAGTCTTTGTCATACTTTTTCGTCCAATCAGAAGGCTTATATTTGAAAGAAATCTGACTGTCTATTTCCTTTAAACTGCCTCAAGCAGGGTTTATTTTGACCATTTAATCAGTTAAACGTCGCGTTTATTTGGGTTTCCCGCGCTGCGCGCATAAAACCCGCCCCCTCATTAATATTCATCTACCATTTAAATTTACATATACAAGTACCGAAAACTTGACAAACGCTGTGGAAAGGAGAAAATGGGAAAACACAACAATGATTTTAAACTCTTTCACTGCCATTGTCGCATTAGAAAGACTTTGCAGACGGCGTAACTCAAGATCACACAAAACGGGCAGATTGAATTCAAACGAGGAGAATACTTATAGACAGTGTGAAGAGTCGGCTCCTTTGTGTTGGCAGCGAAAGAGTTAAACATAAGTCAGTCAGTTTTAAAATATACAGAAAATCCATATCGTAGTAAACTAGTTTATTGCGGTGTCATATCGATACAGAAATTTAAAATGAAATATCTGAGCCATGCTCTGTGAAAAGGGGACTTAATACATCTGCAAAAGAGTATCGGTCCAGGTCAGACTGCACAAGCTTACAAGGCCCCAAACTTTTTGCTTTCGGCCAATTTTCTGCATTTCAAAGGACCATTTTACCTGCTAATTTCGTCGGTTTTCAGAGAAAATGGATTTTATGGATCCTTTATCATGTGATGTCCTGCTTGGTACCAAGCATCACGGAGGTGCATCAAACATATATTCTATATGTCTATAGCATTGTTTTCCCGTCCTCCAAAATAATTTGTGAATGAATGAAGAGGGAAAGTCCATGTAATGTTAGATTTAGCTTTGTTTTAGCGATGATGCAATTAGGGCGTGTTTTTGCGAATGATGAAGCGTTAAACACCATATATGGCACCAATGTTTTAACGATGATGTAATTAGGGCGGACAACGACTAAGTCAGTTAGACGCTGTGAAGAAAAAACTAAACGATTTAAACAGCCACAGTCGGTCGCTACGCTCCCTCCTTTTGGCTGTTTAAATCGTTTAATTTTTTCTTCCAAGTGTCTGACTATTACTTATTTCATGCTTCTAACCCCTATTTTGTTGGGACTTTCATTAAAATCCAGTACAGTTGTTTTCCGTAATTCCCCGTGGCGTACCCACCTCACACAACTACGCATTACAATATTACGTAAAGCGCGAGAAATATAGCGTAAATTACGTCATATTTCTATCCATTTGAATGGCACGCGCTGATTACCTAGATGACCAGTGCGCGGGAACTACTGTTTTTGCCTTCAATTGAAGAGTTAGAAAATATAAAATCGGTATTTTCACTGGGCGTAACCATGAAATATCTCGATATACTACGGAAAATCATTAAATAAAAGAAAATTCGTAATAGGTATATCACACTGAAAACAAAGGAGGTTATGTGATAAAAATCTATACAAAGAGGACTGCACAATGTTTCTGCAACGTTCTGAAAACACACTACACAAGTTCATCAAGATTATCAACGGGTTTGAAGTAAAAAATCCATTTTAAGATCATTTATTTCAAAAGAGATAGCACAGGTGCATTTGCGATGAAAACGATTAATATTATACAAAAAAAACAACCGTTGTTTTTTCGAAGCCCTTCGGAAGAGAACTTTTGAAAACATGTCGGAAAAGGTAACCAGCATTTTCTCCTTTTTCCAACATTGTTTTCTACTCTATCAAAGATAAATCCAACGATTTGAATCACATTTACTTTGTCTTCTGTAAATGCTTTTATTATGGACGCGTCGACAATTTTGCCTTCTCGCCACGCCAGATTTAATTCTTTACCAAACGACAAAATTTTGGACCAGTCTGAATTAAAAGCATTTACAGACGACAAAATAAACGTGACTCAAAAACTGAATTTTGTGTTTGGAAGGAAAGAAAACATTGAGGGAAAAGAAGAAAAGCTGGTTACCAGAATTTTCTCCTTTTTCCACAATACGTTTAACCCCTAGGCTGCTAAGCGCGACTCACTGGTCTTTAGAGGACAGCGTAGATCAAGATCAGACTGCACAGAACGTGCAGTCTGATCTTGGATCTACAACGTTCAATAAAGAGATGTACCTCCTCCAAAAATACTTTGGAATTGGGAAAAGTTGGATTTTTTACAATCGACTTGGGTTTCATTTTAGTTATAAAGCAGTATAAGGTGTTCCTCAGGGTCGTTAAGATTCGGAATTGTTTGGATAGGGTTAGACTGATGCAAAACAGGAATGCTCTGCAGCGTAAAGGACCAAGAATTTCTAACATCGAAGGCTGGTTTTGGTGAGAATATCTAAGAAATACATTGGACGGTGTCGATCAAAGATCAGACTGCAGGTTCTGTGCAATCTGATCTTGATCCATAATGTCCAAAATGGCACTTGGCTGCGAAAGCGACGAGTACATTACAAAGCAATAACATAACAAAGACTTTACACAGAAATGAACTTAGGGTATTCAAAGAAAGAAACACATGCCTGCTTTTTGCTTTGATCCCGCAAAAAAGTCATGCCTAGGCGTTGTATTTGATGACTCAGAGAATTGAATTTTTTGGTGCATTGTTTGATAAAGTAGGCTTTTATTTCACATTCTAAAGACAGTTTTCTCTGTGTCGATGAACTTTTCTCCTGTTAAATAAGTGAAGCGAAACTTTCAAGCTGATAGTAAAAACCCAAACTTTGCTATTCCAAAAATATTTTGAGGGAAAAACATCTGATCGGACAGTGTAGATCCAAGGTCAGACTGCACGTTGTGCAGTCTGATCTTGATCTACACTGTCCGCAAAAGGTCCTTGAGTCGCGCTAAGCAGCCTAGGGGTTAGACAACATTTGATGGCGTATTAATAGTGAAGAATAAGACTGCGTGCAGCTTTTGGCTCATACGTACGTCTGTCTATGTGATGGTTTGGTTTGTATTGGAGTTTAACGCCGTTTTAACAGCTCAAGTCATATCATGGCGGTCAGTGACGCACTCATGTGTTTCCTGGCTTTCTCACACCAGTACTAACACAATATTCTTTCCAAAGCCACTGACTACTTTTTTCACATGCATCAGAGGTGAGAGGCGAAAAATCGCCGGAAAGAACGTTTGCCTCAACCAGGTATCGAACTCGCAACCACCCTGTCACGAGTCAGATACGCTAATTAATCACTGAGCTTTACCGGGCGGGCAAAATATGTGTTGGAATTTTTGTAATATTGATGGGAGTGGTGTTTTCCTGTAGGCTTTTTCATGCATGAAAAAGCGGCATTTTTGTGTTGAAGAAAATAAAAACTGTTCAAACATAGGGGTGGGGGCAAAAAGAACATTTCAGTGTTTAGGAAATTAAAAAAAAAATGATCAAGGGGACAAAATACTAGTAGTCGTTTTTGGTATTAATGATAGGGGTGATGCTTTTTAAAGACCTCTGCATGTATAAGGACATTTTATTGTTGAAAATGATGAAAAGTTGTCCAATAGTGTTGAGGACAATGAAAAATTGTCTAAGCAATAGGGCAGAGGGGAAGGTGGGGGCACAACATCCTTTCCCTCAACGCCGTTGTTTTTGGGGGAGGGAGAAAGAGGGACCACTGCCCCTGCCTGCTCCCAGTTTCCTCTCCTGCATCTAGCATGTAGCTTTAACTTTTGTGTGGGAAGTGAGGGTCTGCCCCGCCTTGCTTGACTCCTTGACCCCGCCCCATTGCCTTGCTTCCCCCCCCCCCCCCCACTGACCCTCCGCCATAGTATGTGGCCTTGAACAAATTTGGAATTTGTAACAGACGTCTCTGAAAATAGCCTTCTTTAATGTTAGAAAATTGGAAATGAAGTAAGCTTTTAATGGATCTCTGTTCTCTGTTTCCGAAGGCACAATCGGCCATTGTATATCTTCCAAATTCAAGATTACAATCAGAAATCATTACATTAGCATGTGGTGCAACTTAAGTGCGTATATTCACGTAATAACCTGCATCAGTAGAGCATTTAAACCTTTACCATACAATCCCGAGTTTTAACGACCCTGAGGTTGAAGGATTTTGAAAATATTGTGGGGAAAAGAGCAAATTGCTGGTAACCGGCATTTTTATCCTTTTCCCACAAGGCTCTCTATCCTTCTTTAAGACAAATTACCTCAATTTAGTCGTATTTAACTTGTCCTCTGCAAATACTTTGAATCTGGACAAGTCTAAGATTTTGTCTTTTGGTAGGTATAAAGGTTTTAAAGTCAATACTTCCTGCAGATGATTTTCACCATCTGGAGGCAGACCACTTTTGAAGGCATCGTGCCAAAAGGAGAAATTTCTCTCGGAAAGAGCAACTTTTCCGTTGACGAGCCCGGCACATTACCGGCTGAACTTCAATGCTATGCTGCCTTTGCCTTTGAAAGGGAAATAGATTTAGCCTTTAAGCTGCTATGCGCGACTCACTGACCGTTTGCGGACAGTGCAGATCAAGATCAGACTGCACAGAATGTGCAGTCTGATCTTGGATCTACACTGCCCGATAAGAAGATATTTTTCTGCGAAAAATAAGTTTGAAATAACATAATTGGGGTTTGTACTATCGACTTGAAAGTTTTATTTTATTTTTATTTAGCAGGGTTATGCTTATTGGGGCTTTTCAGATTTTAGTGCTGAGAATTAACTCTTAACCACACAATCCCGACTTCTAACGACCCTGAGAAAGAAAGCTTATGAAAGCACTGTGGGAAAAGGAGAAAATGCTGGTAACCAGCATTTTCTCCATTTCCTACGTTTTGTGCCCTTCCTAAAACAAATTTCAATTTTTGGATAACATTTGTTTTGTCGTCTGCAAATGCTTTCAATTTGGACTGGTCTAAAATTTTGTCGTTTGGTAAAGAGTTCTCTATAATGGAATACGCAAATTAACCCTTTACTGCACAATGCCGCCTTTTGACGCCCCTGGGAAAGAAGCCTTTTGAAAACATTTTGGGAAAAGGAGAAAATGCTGTTAACCAGCATTTTCTCCTTTTCCCACAATTTTTTTTACCCTATTAAAGAAAAGTTGCACTATTTCAGCCACACTGAAATTGTCGTCTGCAAATGCTTTCAATTTGGATAAGGCTAAAATTTTGTCGTCTGGTAAAAGGTTAAGACATTACATGATCATGGATCCATAAAATTCATTTCGTATAACAACCACCTGATTCACGAGGTAAAATGGTCCTTTGGTATGCAGAAAATTTACAAAGAGTAAAAAGTTTCGACCCATTACAGCCTGCATGGACTGCGTGTTCATATGATATTCCCTCAGGCCTTTGTGAAAAAGAGGCGGAAAAATCTAAAATATATCTTGAGAGGCTACGTAGCCCATAAAGGAAATACAATGCAATGTTTTTATTTTACATTTGTCTTTCTTTATCATTTCCTTGAGAGGCTACGTAGCTCATTAAGGAAATACAATGCAATGTTGTTTTTTTTTTTTACATTTGTCTTTCTTTATCATTGATAGTTTCCATTAATTCATTGATGAATCATTTTTGAAGTTTGACCAGTAAGGTGACAAAAATCTGAATAAATCTAGCCCTCTTTAACCTGAAATCCGGATCTTGTTACGACCATTCTAGATCAAGATGTGATACGCCTTTACATAAAAAAAAACCTACCACTGATTGTCTGTAAACCGGAAATCCATTACTGACCGCTGTCACGTGATGTCTGTAAAGAAAAATGGACAATTGTCACTGTGATAGGAAATTAACAGCGATACGGAAAGCTGTAGTTTGCCTTGAAGTGAAAGACAGTTCAAGATCTGACTGTTTTTGCGGACAGTGTATATTAAAATCAGTCTTCACAGAACGTGCGATTTGATCTTGAATCTATACTACCCGCTTTGAAATATCGTCGCAAAATACCTTCTGAATAAATGTAATAGGTTTTTTTACCGCACTGGACAAAATATCATTTGATTTATGTGGCGCTAAACTGATGAATGAAATGTGCCATGCTCTGTGAAAAGGGGTCTTAATGCATTTGCAAAACATATCCATTCATGTCAGTCTGCGCAGTCCCCGCAGGTTGACATTGGTCGAAACTTTTCGCTATCATTAAATTTTCTGCATGTCAAGGATAATTCTACCTCATAGTTCAGTCGGCTGTTTGACAAAATGGTCTTTATGGATGTATAATTATGTGATGACTTGCTTGGTATAATGCTTTATGGAGTTATGGAGCCCCCTTTTGCCAGAGCATGGTTCATATTGTTTTTTTAGTTTAAAAGTGCTCTTGCAAGATACAATTCTGAGCACAGGCACTCGGTGATTTTTTTTCTTTTCACGAGCTTCGGTTTTATAACCAAGTGGCTCATGTCTTTTAGTGTGGCATGTTTTTGACATTGTTTACGGAAAAATATGACGGCTGGTTTTGTAAGCGTCAGAAAAAAGTGACCGACATAGGTCTAGGTTCGTGAACCCTTTTCATTCCGGGTTAAATCGTAAGATGCAGGAGTCGTAACCTTGAAGCCTTGGGTTCAATTTGTCGTTGGATTGTCCTTGAGCGGGACTCTTCAGAGTCTAAGCCTTGTACTGGAGAAATCCAGGACATACCCGAATATGACGTGATATGAACGAAATAATTTTGACAGCGGTATATAGAATCATTTAATCAATCAGTCAGTGTATAAAAATTAAATCAATCAATCAATCAATCAATCAATCAATCAACCAAACCAAACCAATCCAATCCAATCCAATCCAATCCAATCCATCCATCCATCCATCCATCCATCAATCAATCAATCATAACTCTAAAACTAGCCATTTGATTTGTCTGTAAATGTCCGGGAACCACCTTTTTCCTCCTTGTCCCATAGTGTTTTTATTCTTGCTACGTTCGAAAGAAATTGTTGTCGAAGCGCTTTTAAAGATCAGTGATTAGACTGCACGTTTTGTGAAATCTGATATACTGGGCTATACCGGTTGTAAAAACAATTGTAGTTGTTGGAGGCTTTCTAATAAGCCCTTTACCAAACAGTTCCGAGATTTAAATCTGTCGAAAACTAATTGAATTCGACGTTTTCGAGGTCTTAAAGAACTCGCATGTTGCATTTAGACCGGACTCTGGACAAAGGTTAACACCAGGTAGCGGATGGTGTGCAGTCTGATCTTGCCCTATGCCGTCCGCAAAAGCTATCTATGGCGACATTGGCAGTGAATGCCTTTGAGCAAGAACGCTTTTGAAAACATCATTGGATACCAGAATTTTCTCCTGTTCCAACGATAGTTTCAAAAGCCTTCTACCTAAGGGTCCTTAAAAATCGGGATTGTTATAAAAAAGGTAAATCGGTATATTCACCTTTTCCCACAATGTCTTTCAATATGCTTTCTTGCAACAGCAAAGTTTTCTACATCTTTTCATCTGAAACCAGGTCTCAAAAACAGTTACTCTCTTCTGTGGGAAACAAGGCAATTTTAAATTCCAGATGTATTTAATTGAGAGATCCTGTACTTTAATTTAATGGAAGTTAACATAAACTTTAGAAATCGTGCAAGCGCACATAAGCTTTGTTTATTATCTTGTTTCGCTTTATACATGTATTTCCTGGCTAGTATAAAAACAACCCAGTTTTTGTCTAGATTTCTGCAAAAATCTTATGAAACAAAACCTGGTTGTATGCAATTCTAAATCGGTAAAGTCTATGTTGAAACTCCGCTTTAAAAAAAATACATCTCCCAAAAATAACAAAATAAAGAAAATTACACAAAGTACGAGAATCTAATGGTTACCAGCATTATGTACTCCAGTATGAGAGTTAAATGAAGGTCTATGATATATTGAAGGAAAAGGAGGAATGACTAGTTAAAAGTAATCATCCCTTTTTTACAATGTTTCCAAAGGGTTGCCAACCACGTTTTATGAAATGAAATTGTACAGTGATAAATTAACACTTTAAAAATAACAACATACCTTAACTAACCTTAAAAGTGACGTCCATTAAAGTTTGCACATTGTAGGCGGCGTGTACACATTCAGTGTCATTGACTTATCAAGTTTAACTCTACACGACGACAAAATTTTAGACTTGTCCAAATTGAAAGCATTTGCAGACGACAAGAAAAACTGAAATTTGTTTTGGGAAGGGCAGAAAACATTGCGGGAAAAGTACAAAATACTGGTTACCGGCATTTTCTCCTTTTCACACAATGTTTTCAAAGGACTTTTTTTTCCAGGGTCGCTAAGAGTCGGGATTGTGTGGTAAAGGGTTAACTCTTTACACGATGACAAAATTTTAGCCTGGTCCGAATTGCAGACGATAAATGCTACTCAAAGCCAGTCCTTCAAAGGGTTACCAGCATTTTCTTCTTTTCTCGCAATGTTTTCAAAAACCTTCCTCAGGATCGTTCAAACCTGGGATTGTGTGGTAAAGGATTAGACTTTTTCGAATTGAAGGCATATGCAGACGACAAATCAAATTTTTGTAATTAAAATGATATAAAATTTAACTTTGAAAAAGTAGAAAGCATTGTTGGGAAAATGAGAAAACGCTGATCACCAGTATTTCAATTTTCTTTTCCCACTATGTTTCACAAGCCTTTTTCTTCCCCAAGCTCGTGAAAACGGGGGATTGTTTGGAAAAGGGTTAAACGCATTCGAAAATAAAGAAACCATACAATGCCTTTGCAATACCTTTGAAACTCTATAGGATTCCATCCTCCACAATATTTCCACCGTTGGTCTTTAAACTGAGTGTTCTAAATACATACATGTAGCTGGATTATTTTCCAGGAAATTGGCCTATTTCCTGAAAAAAAAAACTTTTTACGTCTATACATTGCAAGAATTTTTTTTGCTGAGGGGGGGGGGGGGGGCGGGTGGCGTTGTGGGAAAGGTAGCCCTTGCTTGGTAACAAGCAAGCGCTCTTTTCCCATAACCTTTATTCTTATTCACTTCAAAAATTTCTCCTTCAAGTCTAGGTTGCTAGTGTTCAGACAGAACGGAAACGGTTTTCGTCTGGAGAAATGGAGATATTGGGCATAGCGGTATTGGATTACAAGATAAACATTATCAGCGATTGAAACCCTTTCACAAAATGGATAATTTCGACTTATCTAATTTAAAGGGGGTGGGCTATTTAGTTTTCGAGTTGTAAATCAAAATTTCTTGTAAACAGCGTCAAATTCATGTAGATGCATTTTTATATGCAATCATAAAGAAACTGTATGGTTATATTCAGTGAAAAGTTACAGTTTTTGGCGTTTAGATAACGGAATGGTCGTAACTTGATATGCACCTACACGGTACATTTCTTTGCCGGAAAAGCATCGCTTTGCCGTTCTTAAAATTGAGTGTAAGTGACCTACTTTTTGAACCATTGTGACTAAATTCAAAACTTGTCCAAGATATCATTAAAACAAACATTCTGACCAAATTTCATGAGTATCAGACTGAAAATATGGCCTCTACGGTGCACACAAGGTTTTTCTGAGATTTGCTCCAGTGCCCTGTTTTTAACCAGATGTGACCCACTTTGAAACTTATCCTAGATATCATGAAGGCAAACTTTCTGATCAAGTTCATGAGAATCAGGCTGAAAATGTGGCCACTAGAGTGCACACAAGGTTTATCTAAGATTTGACCGTGTGACCTACTTTTTGCCCGACATGACCCACTTTCAAACTTGTCTAAGATATCAACAAGATAAACATTCTGACAAATCTTTGTCAGTATAAGGCTAAAAATGTGACCTCTAGAGTGCACGCAAGGTTTTTCTAAGATTTAGCCCAGTGACCTACTTTTTGATCCTACATGACCAAATTTCGATCATGTCCCAGATATCATCAAGACAAATATTCAACTCAACTTTCATGAGTTTCAGACTGAAAATGTGGCCTCTAAGGTGCACACAAGGTTTTTCTAAGATTTAGCCCAGTGACCTACTTTTTGATCCAACATGACCCAATTTCCACCTTGTCCCGAATATCATCAAGATAAACATACTTACCAACTTTCATGTGTATCAGGCTGAAAATGTGGCCTCTAGAGTGTACACAAGTTTTTTCTAAGATCTGGCCCAGTGACCTACTTTTTGACCCAACATGATCCAGTTTCAAACTTGTCCAACATATTATCGAGACAAACATTCTGACCAAGTTTCATAATTTTCAGATTTCGGCCCAATGACCTACTTTTTGACCTGACATGACCCAATTCCGTTCTTGTGCAAGATATTGTCAAGTCAAACATTCTGACCAAAATTGAAGAGGATCAGGCTGAAAATATGGCCTCTAGAGTGCACACAAGGGTTTTCTTAGATTCAGCCCAGTGACCTACTTTCGAACTTGTCCGAGATATTATCAAGATAAACATTCTGACCAAGTTTCATGAGTATATGATTGTAAATGTAGCCTCTAGAGTGTACACAAGGTAATTGTTGACGCCTTGACGACCCATGACGCACGACGGACAACGCACAACGGACGACGCACGACGGACACCGGACACAGCACGATCACAAAAGCTCACCTTGAGCACTTCGTGCTCAGATGATCTAAAAAAGGGGAACACGTGTTTTGCGCGTGCGTGGTGTCTATCAGCCAAAAAGGTTAAAAGGAGAATCATAAATAACTGAAATTTTGTCAGAAATAAGAAAAAACATGAAAATACAAACCGAGGGAAGGAGCATGAAATTTTCAAATAAAAAAATGATTTTTCAATTTTCAATGTCCAGTGAATGAATGTTAAGTTTCTTTTAGAAGTACAGGTCAAAAAATTCTTTTCAGACTTAGGCTGAGGTACTCTTTCACACTGGTCAATTATTCTCCAAAATATCAAACCAAATGAACTGTCTCTTTCCTGGACAGCATTGCAAAAAAAGGGCTACGGGCAATTCCACCTTGAAAGTGGCCGTTTAGAAATTTTGTAGAGTGTATATACTGTTGACCCTTTTACCTGAGACCTTTTACCGCCATTTGCTACGGAAGCTGTTTAATTCGACAGTACTTTCCCCATAATATTTTATAAAAAGCTATCAGCTCCAGGCGATTGCAAAGCGGTATTTTGTATGCAAAATTCGACGAGTAAATGTGATATGCGTGTTTTATTTTCATATATCGACTTACACAAGTTTAACTCGGGACGGTTCAAAGACTTTTCTTTTTTCTCTTCCTTGTTCATTCAATTAATAATGTGTATAATCAAAGTGCTGAAAGGACTGTGAATAGAAATTTGTGAAACTACAGCAATCGCAGAACGGCATCGTGTATTATCTCCAGTGCCAACTAATGCAAGATCCGGTATATTATTCCCTGCGTAAACTCAAAAACTTAATGTCTTTACGCATGGGGAAGCAATAAGTGAAAATGTTAAATCTGGTATTTATGAATGAAATGATACCTAGATCTTACACCAAAACAAACAGTTTTCCTTTTTCTTACATGCTAAAATTGATGAAAAATGATCAACAATAGTGTGGAAGAAAATAAAAACTTGTTCGCAACAATATATAGCTAAAGGAACAAATTTCAAAGCTACGTGAAAAGTTTTCAAGTTGCTCTGTTTACTTTTTACCTGACTTCAAACTCACTTTTCTGACAGCGACTTACACATTGACCGACAGTGCAATAACAGATTGTTATCTTCACAAAAATTTCCATACTTTTAAATGGTATGATTTTTAATTTAAATGTACTTTTAGTACACCCGCGTACTTTTAGTCACTAATGGGCCTTTAACCCTTTCCCTAACGATAAAATTTGGACTGGTCCAAATTGAAAGAGTTTGCAGACGACAATTTTAAATTTGATGAAAATGGCAGAAAGGTCTCAAAAAGGAAAAAGGAAAACCAGGGCTTGTTTGGGAAAGGGTTAATTTAAATGTACTTTAACACCCGCGTACTTTTAGTCACTGATGGGCCTTTAAACATGATACAGTCGTTTGAACAGTGAATTATTTCATGTCATTTTTGTGGATGATAGCCGTGCATTTGGGTTTAACTCTTTCCTATACAATTCAGAGATAGAAAACTTTTAAAAAAAATTGTGGGAAAAGGAAAAAAATGCTAGTAATCAGCAATTTCTCCTTTTCTCACAATGTTTTCTCGCTTATCAATGAACTAAAGCTCATTAAAAAGATTCGTACTACTTCTAATTTGTCTTGTGCAGCAGTTGCCAGTTTGGAAGAATTTAAATTTGTCATTTGGGAAAAGGGTTATCATTTCCAATTCTAGAATGTATTTTTAACAAATTTGATCTATGTTCATAAAAGTAATTCTTCAGAATTAAAAGAAAGAATAACATCTCGCAAGAAAATAAAAAATATTTTCATCTTTTAGGGTTTTTCAAGGGGGGGGGGGGGCGGGGATCCTGAACCCTGGTCCCAATCTCTAGATCCGCCCATGGTAGATTTTTAGGAACAAAGGGCCTGTCTTAGTTATTATCGTGGACAAGTGCTAAGCAAATTGTGACGAGGCGGCTACATGCTCAAATATTTGATGGTGTTATTAGTTTTCTTCTATGGACACGAATGAACTTAAGTGATAGTATTTATTAGCCTTTTCCCCGGATAGCTTAGGACATGGACAAAGTTCAACGCTGTTTGTATTGTAAGCCATCCTCTGTGAAAAGGTGATTTAATGCACCTACAAAAAAGTATCAACCCATGTCACCCTGCGCAGTCAGCGCAGGCTAACCTGGGTCGAAACTTTTTGCTATTGTTTATTTGTCTGCAGCTCTAAGGACCAGTATATCACGTGATGCATTTGATTGTTAGACAAATTGGATTTATAGATCAAGACTTGTGTGATATCTCGCTTGGCATAATGCATCACGGAAATGCTTTAAACTCACTTTTGCCAGAGCATGGCGCATAGGTAACTATCGTTTGAAAACGATCGCGACGTACAGGGGGTTATTTGGAACGATCTGATTTTTCGATCGATTTCTAAATTTGTCAAAATAGTTTTCTTTCCCTTTGTCACGGTAAATCGATGAGCTTTCTCTGTTCTTTTGACCTAGATCCTGTAGTGTTTGGACCATATCATAATATTGTTTTTTTTTTTTACTAGAAATAAAGTAAAGCGTTAACCCTCAAGGGTATCGGCTCGTTTAAGACCAGTCTGAAGCTTAAAGCGAGTCCGTTATTGGAGAAATGTTAATTCTGAAGGAAATAGAAATGGACTGAAAAATGATTACATGGAATCAATTGTGGAAAGAGGAGAATTGCCTGTCACAAGCAATGGCTACTTTTCTTACAAGGTCTTATTAAACGCTCCATCTCTATGGATGTCGAAATCGTTTTAGTAGGGGAAAGAACCAGCCCTTTCAGCGCCATTGGCGAAAACAAACGCTTTTTGCGGACGGCATAGATCAAAGATCAGACTGCACAGAACGTGCAGTCTGATCTTTGGTCTCTGTCGTCCGTTTGTTTAGTCAAGCATTATTTATAAGTTTAAAATCTGTCTGAGAATCCATGGATTGTATTTTCAGCTGTCAAAAGATGCCGAGTCTATGTATTTTTGCGCTGAAAGGGTTAAAAACGTCAGTCCATCTGACCTCTTGATCTTTTCTCTGCAGATGTCGTTTCCATTTCGTATGTGTTTTTTTTTTTTTGTCCTTTCGCACCGTGTCTTTGCACGTCCAGTTATTTAGGTGTATTTTCTATGTTTTGGACAATACTAAGCTTTGGTTAGCCTGGGTTGCAGTGTGATCATTATTTTCCTTTGTTTATATTCGGACGTCACTATGTCAAAAATGAATGGTAATAATTAAGGAACCGAAATTCAGTTCATTGCCATAGACAAGTATAAACCGTGAAAGGAGACCGCGATAAGAAGTTAACAGTATTTATAACCGCAAGTGCCTAGGCTAAACTTTGGTACATAAACTGAAATTTGTCAGACAGGATTTTCGAAATCGATCGATTAAGGATAACGTTAATGTATCTTTTCTAGCCATCCACATGTAAGTCTATACATCGGTCCATCCACACGTTCATCCACTAATCCACCCATCCATCCGTCCGTCAGAAAAAGTGTGAGTAATGTTACGTGAAAAAGAGGTTTAATGCATCTGCAAAAAAAGTATTGACCCATGTCAGTCTGCACTGAAATCCACGCAGGCTGACGTAGGTCGAAACTTTTTTTCGGCTACAGATAAATCTTAAAACTGCATGTCAATGGACCATTCTAAATCATGGATCGGTCGGTTTGTACCCAAACTGGATCCACAGTATGCTAGGTGTAATGCATTAAGAAGATTTATTATACCCCCTCTTCCCCGAGCGCTGCTCGTATAATCTCCACAAACATCGTGTATTGGAACACATAAACATCCGTATTTTGCTGTCCTCAAGAGATACATGAGCCAGGCTCTATGAAAAGGGGGCTTCATGCATTTGCAAAATGCATCGACCCATGTCATCCTGCGCAGTCCGCGCAGGCTGACATGGGCGGAAGCATTTTGCTATCTTAAAATTGTCTACATATCGAAGGACCATTTTACCTTATAATTCAGTCGGTTCTTATACAGAATGGATTTTATGGATCCATAATTGATCCATGATTAGGTGATGACTTGCTTGGTACCATGCGTCACGGAGAGGCATTAAACTCCCTTTCGACAGAGTATGGCTCAAATGTATGTTCTTTTTCAATAATTTCCAGAGCAATGTAAAACAATGGGTTGCTTGGTTGTATTGATTGTTTGGTGTTTAACGCTGTTTTCAACATTATTTCAGTTATATCGCGGCGGCCAGTGCATCTATCCATTCTCTTCTGGAGTTTCTTTTACCAGTGCTCCGCACAATATTCTTTCAAAGCCACTTGCTGCTTTGCCACATAACTATCGTCGAAACAATGATCAGCGGTAAGAGAAGAATGAATCCTATCGCAGTGACTATCATCAAACATCGGAAAGAAATTGGCCGATGGAAACAGCGACCCCCCCCCCCCCCCCAACCGCGTTCTCAAGTCTGTACGCTACCGACAGAGCTACCGGGGCTCGGCGTAAAGTAAATGAACCGTTATTTATGTAAAAGTACGGACATGCACGCATCCTCTTTATCAATGCGGCGACAAAGACTGAAGTGGATCCAATTTGTATCCTTTAAAAGGTGATTTGTATCTGTCAAAGTACGAAGCTTTAAGTGTCAGGTTGAGCTTCTAGAAGAATACTAAGAAGGACAGGAAGTGCTTTCACAATACCACGTGGATACGAAATTGTTACATCTCGCCGCAGACGGCTTTTGAAAACATGGCAGCAACGAGCAATTTCTCCGTTTGCCACATTGTTTTCATATCTTTCCCTGTATTAAAACATAAGTTATATCGTGTTTTTATATATTTAATAAGAATATTTAATAAGAATATTTTTTAGTTTTTCCACAACAAAATTTGTTTTGGTTATGGGTTAACACTACACAAGATAACCTCGCAGTTTTCGGCCCTAAGGAAGAAGGCTTGCGAAAAACAAAGACTGTGGTGAAAATAGACAATTCTTGTCATCATTATTTTCTCCCTTTTCAACAATGTTTCTGCTCTTTCAAAGATGACTACTAGTATTTAAACCTTAACCACCCAATCCCGACTTTTAACGACTCCAAGGGAGATGGCTTTTGAAACATTATGGGAAGAGGAGAAAATGTTGGTTGCCAGCATTTTCTCCTATGCCCAAAATGTTTTCTACCTTTCGAAATGGAAATTTCATGTTTTGAATGATACTTGATTTGTCGCCTGCAAATGGTAACTAGCGTTTTCTCTTTTTTCCACGGTGTTTCCTATCTTCAAAAATAGAAATTTCGTGCTTTGAACAAAAATCAATTTGTCGTCTGCCCTTGCTTTCAGTTTAGATAAGGCTATAATCTTGTGGTTTGGTAAAGAGTAAAAGGGTCAAACAGATCCCTACTCTCATTTGAGCAACAATGTTTTCTACCCTTTGAAATAGAAAGTTTGTGTTTTGAATAACAACTGATTTGTCTTCTGCAAATGCTTTCAATTTAGACAAGACTATAATTTGGTTGTTATGAAAAGATTTAAAGGGTAAAATAGATCACTGCCATCATATGAGCCGCATGTAAGTTGTCGTCTGCAAATGTTTTGAGTATGGGTGGGTCTATAGACTGTCGTCTGACAAAGAGTTAGCTCTTTACCAATTGTCATACCTTTAGACTCATCCTAACTGAAAGCATTTGCAGATGACAGATAACATTGACTCAAAATAGAAGTTGTTTCGGAAGGGTAGAAAACATAGCGGGAAAAGGAGAATATCCTGGCTACAAGCCTTTTCCTATAATGTTTTGAAAAACTGTCGTGTGTTGGGTCGTTAAAACTCATCATGGGATTGTGTGGTAAAGAGTCAAAGAATTTATATTATCATCTTTATTAGATCAGTAATAGAATCTGCAAATAGGTCCGGCTGGCACTTCATCAACCAGTGAACTATTTCCCTCAAATTGACCGGTTTTTAGGCGCACGCTCAGAGAAATATTGTTATACATAGATTCATTCTAACTAAAAGTACAGACCATGTTGTAAATGATCTGACAAGAATTACCTTAATTGGATCTTCTGCAATTTATTCTTGGAAAATATTCAACGATCGTTTTAAGACCAAATAGTAATACTTTTTTTTTCTCGCGTATGCGAAGAGAAAAATTTTGTCGCTTAGACTCATTCAAAGCAAAGAACTGGTCATCTAAACGTGAAAAAATATTTTAGGCAAAAAATCTGGGCAAATATTCAATAATAACTTTACGCAGCATTCATATTTTTATTCTAAATTCAGACAGTAACATTTTTGAACTCACGCATTCGCAGAGAAATCTTTTGAAACATAGATACATTCTTACCAAATGTATAAATCATATAATAGTTTGTCTGATGTGGATTTGTTTTTTACTGGACCGGAAGAAGGAAAAAAAAAAAGAAATCTCAGGCATGCGCATAGAAATACTGCTATCTATAGATTCATTCTAACTAAAAGTACAGATCGTCTAATACTATATTAATCAATCATTCAATCAATCAACCAATCAACCAACCGATCATTGTGATCGAAAAATACTACTCTGAGGAAGCAAGACGCCCCTCTATGGTAATGATACACACGTCAATCAACACACAGTAATTTTAGAGATCATTATTTTCTAGGGAAAACAAAGTAATGTCTTTGTTTTTAGCATTCATCGGACTTCATCCCGATAACACGGTATATTCATTAACCTTTGGGAACGAAATGATTTTCTTCCCGGGTGATTCCGGATGATCCCGGAGAACGTGACGCCAAATTTCATTATTCCGGTATAGATATAGTTAGCCACTGTCCCGTCAAAAAGTTCATTAACCCTTAAACTGCGAAATAAGTGAAATGAAACTTTCATCCCGATAGTAAAAATCCAAATGTTGTTATATAAAGTTATTTTGGGGGAAAATAGCTCCTTATCGGACAGTGTAGATCCAAGATCAGACTGCACGTTCTGTGGAGTCTGATTTTGATCTCCACTGTCCGCAAGAGGTTCTCGAGTCGTGTTTAGTAGCCTAAGGATTAACTCTTTACCCAAAGATAAACTTGGAAGCATTTGCAGATGACAAATCTGGTGTATAGGAAATGGTTTGATTTTTTTTTTTGGGGGGGGGGGGTAAAAAAGAAAACAGTGTTGGAAAAGAACAAAATGCTGGTTACTAGCATGTTTTCACTTTTCCCAAATTGTTTTCAAAAGCCTTTTTGGTTCTTTTGGCCCATTAGAGACGGAATTGTTTGGTAACGAGTTAACGCTTTACCAGACGACAAAATATTAGACTCGTTCATATTAAGAATATTTGCAGACGACAAATAAAACGTGGCTGATATGACGGAATTAGATCTATAAAAGTAAGAAATCATCGTCGGAAAAAAAGAGATATGCGGGTCACCAATATTTCCTTCTTTTTCCAACTTTGATTTCAATTGTCTTCTACCACATCGTCATAAAACCACGAGGTTGTTTGGAAAAGAATTAACATTTTGCCTTTGTGTTGAACTCACATAGGGTGCAGTCTATCTGCACGGCTTGCATCATTAGAGTTGTTCGTAAATTACAGTAACTATCTCCCTTTTATACCACTATAGTGAATTTTATTACCACCATGCATGTTAACCCTTAACCTGCTTAACTCTTTACCAAACGATAAAATTTTGGACTTGACCAAATTGAAAGCATTTGCAGACGACAAAATAAATGGGACTGAAAAATTGAAATTGGTTATTGTAAGGGTAGAAAACATTGTGGGAAAAGGAGAAAATGCTGGTTACCAGCATTTTCTCCTTTTCCCACAATGTTTTCAGAAGGCTTCTTTTACAGGGTCGTTAAAAGTCGGGATTGTGTGGTAAAGGGTTAATAACTTAAACTTTCAAGCCGATAGTAAAAAGCTGAATTAGGCTCTTTCAAAGTTATCTTTTGGAGGAAAAATATCTCCTAATCGGAAAGTGTAGATCCAAGATCAGACTGCACGTTCTGTGCAGCCTGACCTTGACCTACACTGTCCTCAAAATGTGCATATTCACCAACCATTCTCAATAATATTGTTAGACTTTTTGTCTAAATCTGAAATTAACACAATTCTAGACTTAGAAAGTAACACAGCCTCTGATTAGCTAAACCATTTGGTTTAGTCAATCGCAAGTTTTATTACTTTCTAAATCTAGAATTAGAGTGAAATTAAGAATGGTTGGTGAATAAGGACCCAGATACTAGTGAATAACTTAACACGAACAGTTTCCAGTTAGTGCTTTAAACTACCAATGGCTTGGCTGACGATCAACTCAGTGGCCCCCAGGCTGCGAATGTAACAGCCTCACCACACAAGACAGATTAGTAAATTGTGTTTGATTAAATCTGATGTTTTACTTAGCTTTCAAAATTTTTAAGTAATATCACAGCAATAGCTCACACTCATAACCGTGTACGTCCTCGGTAACATCAATACAAGGCTAGGGCTCTGTCTTGCCAAAACACACTTCCCTTAAAAAACAAAGAAGAAAAAAAAGTCTCTCCTGAGAATGAAACCCGTGGTCTTCAGGCTGCGAATCCAACACGAATCAGCACACATGACTCCCAGACGCCAGACTGGTGAAATGGGCCATGATTTCTCACACGGCAAAATTTATTGTGCTCACAGACTTTGAATTGTCTTGCGGGTGTCATCGTTGTCCATTCATATTCTAAAATATTCTAAATGACATTGTGCTGAATTCACTGATTGGTGTTTAATGTCGCTTTCAATATCATTTCACTCAAACAATGGCGAGAGCACGCTTATTCATGTGTCTTATGGGTTCCATAAATATCAGATCAGAGCTCTTGCCAAAGGAACTTCCTTGACTGGCCAAACACCTTCACTCCGGATCGAACCCGTAGCCTCAAGGCTGTGAATCCTACTCCTTAACCTCACAGGACTCCCAGATGACAGTCGAGTGAAATAGGTCATGATTTCTCACACGACAAAATTAAATGAGCCATGCTCCGTGAAAAGGGGGCTTAATGCATCTCCGAAAAGTATCGACCCATGTCAGCCTGCGCACTCCCCGCAGGCTGACCTGGGGCGAAACTTTTCCTATTAGCCAATTTTCTACGTGTCGAAAGACCATTCTACCACATGATTCAGCTGGTTGTTGGAAAACAGTGGCTATTATGGATTCATTACTATGCGATGGCTGGCTTGGAATCATGCATCACGGAAATGCATTAAGCCCCGTTTTCACAGAGCATAGCTCAAATATAATCATAGACCTCGAACTGTCTTGCGAGCGAATTATTGTCATTCATATTCAATGAACATTGTGTTAAAAAGCCACAAGTGAATCATTTCTAAACCGTATTCGTGTCTTCTTTTTTTTTTCAAACACTTTCAGCTGTTGAACACTTTACCACAAAATCCCGAGTTTTAACGACCCTGAGAAAAAGGCCTTTTAAAAACATTGTGGGAAAAAGAGAAAATGCAGGAAACCAGCATTTTCTCCTTTTCTCACAATGTTTTCTACCCTTTCAGAGAAAGAAAACGTAAATTTTGTGACTTTTAATTTGTCGTCTGCAAATGCTTTGAATTTGGAGAAGTGTAAAATTTTGTCGTTTGGTAAAGAGATACACTCGACCTCCTTCAACTGCTGTAAATACATTCCAGTGGAACTTATATTTTTTTTACCTTATAGGCTTGACTAAACAAGCGGATGGTATAGATCCAAGATCAGACTGCACGTTCTGTGCAGTCTGATCTTGATCTATACCGTCCTCTAAGGGCAATATTTTCGTCTCAGTCTACGCCAAGTCCAATAAACTGGTCCAATTTGAAAGCACTTGCAAGCTATAAATTGGCTATCGTTCTGACGGTGAGACTTGCCTCAGCAGAAAGGACAGAAAACATTGTGGGAAAAGGAGAACAATTCTGTTTACCAGCGTTTTCTCCTTTTCCCACAATACTTTTAAAAGACTATTTCTTCACAGCCATTAAAAGTTGGGATTGTTTGGTAAAGGGTTAGCACAGGTAAAGCTTTCTTTCCTGTTTTCATTGCCATGGAAATTCTTAACAAAGACGCGACGAAAGAGAAGTATTTCCATAACTTGAGAATCATTGCGAAAAAAAGAGGGTTTTTTTTTTGTTTCTCTCCCGTTTGACTTTTGATGCGGGGAAAGAGATCTGGTCTATAAGTTGGGAATCATTGCAGAGCAAGGATTTTTCCCTAATTTAGTATGATTTTTCCCTGATTTAGTATGTGTATTTTTCCCCAATTCTTTGGCTGCTAAACGCGACTCGACGCTCTTTTGTGGACAAAAGGACACACAGAATGACCGAAAAAAAATAGAGAGACAGAGAGACAGACAGACAGACAGACAGACAAGAACGAGCAAGAAAGCGGACGGGCGGACGGACGGACGGAAAGAGAGACGGACGGACGGACGGATAATAAGATAGGGTGGTAAGAGAGAGTGAAAGCGGGATAGCGAGAGACAGAGAGAGATTTAGAGACAGGCAGACACACAGGCAAACACAGTTACAAAGATAATGATTACTAGGGAAATGTCTACGGCAAGGTATTGCAGAGTCTCGGCTTTGTACTGATGATTAAGTAAGATGTCGTCGTTTTAGATGAATGACTGAATATACTGTTAACTTCTATTGCTGTTGCCGATAGAAAACCCACATTCAAACACATACAAAAATACCGGCATTGACCCAGATTCTTTTCTCACTACGTGATGTATTAACCCCAAAGCTGCTAAGCGCGACACACTGACATTTTGCGGACAGCGTAGATCAAGATCAGACTGCACAGAACGTGCAGTCTAATCTTTAAAATGCACTATCCGACATGGTACTTTCTTTGTGGTGAAATCAAATTTGCAATCGCAGTATCTGAGTTTTTTCTATTGAGTGGAAATTTTCGTTTCATTTATTTAGCAGGTTAAGGGTAAACCCTGTCGGCGACCAATATATGAGCCGTGCTCTGTGAAAAAGGGCTTAATGTATCTGCGAAAAGTATTGACCCAGGTCAGCCTGCGCGGACTGCGCAGGCTGACCTGAGCCGAAACTTTTCGCTATTGGTCAATTTTCTCTATGTCAAAGGACCACTTTACCTCATGATTAAGTCGATTATTAAAAAAAGTGGCTTTTATGGATCCACATTTATATGATGGCTCAACTGGTATCACGCACATGCATTAAACCCCCTATTCACAGAGCATGGCTCATATAAACTCGACCTCTTTTGAAAGCTGAAAATGCAATCCATTGAGACACAGAAAGAATTCAATGACTAAGTCTTGATTAAACAACCGGACGGCATAGATCCACGATCAGACTGCAAGTTCTGTGCAGACTGATCTTGATCTTGTGCTGTCCGTAAAAAGCCTCACTGTTCGAATACGGCGATAAAGCGTTAAACGAGTGTTCGTGTAATTATCTGTGTGCATTTTTGTATAAATACTTGCAGAAATTAAACCCTTCTACCAAACAATCATTGTGTTTTAACGACCCTGAGAGGTGGAAGGGTTTCGAAAACATTGTGGGAAAAGGAGAAAATGCTGGTAACCAGAAATAAAGTGCTGGTTACCAGCATCTTGCTCCTTCCCCGCCCCCGCCCCCCCCCCCCCACACACACACACAACATTTTTAACTCTTGGAAAACGAAGTGTATGATTTAAACCGGGTATTACTTGTATTTGTCGTCTGTAAACATTTTCACTTTGGACAAGGCTCAAGTTTTATAAGCATTATTTCTGTATGAATGCTTGCAGAAATTTAGCCCTTTACCCTGGATTTTCCCCTTTTGCCCAAATGTTTTCTCCCCTTTCTGCCAAAGACCAATCTTAGCATGTGAACAGTATTTAAAGTGTTGTCTGTTAATGCTTTTACATTGGAATAGTCTAAAATTTTGTCGTGTCAAAGAGAGTTGAGAAAGACACAAATAGTCAAATACAATAATTATGATTGCCAGTCCGACAGAGTTATCTCTCTTTCAGCATTCTTCTGCATGTACATGTATGTTTAGAAAATGAACAAGTCTCGCGAGACAGCGCGTTTTTATCGGAACCTACACGGTGCCCGTAACGTAGCCAAGTCGTAAAATAACCAATAACGGGAAAATAGTATGAGAAATGAAAGCCTTCATATACTCTTATTAGACTACATCGCAATGAAATGTGCCTCTGTTTGTAAAGGTTGCAGCGTTTGGTTTACTTCAAAATGATGCCATTGATTTCTGTTTGGGCATGGTCCCGGTAGTAGGTCCAAACGCGCCTTTAACTTGAAGAGTTCCACATATGGTAATAAGAAGTATTAACAAAAAATTAAAGGCTCAGTAGCTGCCAAATATAAACAATTTGGGGGTAAATTTGCAGGCAAATCCAATTCATACAATTTAACTCTTATCCTGCTAAATAAGTTAAACGAAACTTTCAAGCAGATAGTAAAGACACAAATAATGGTATTTCAAACTTATTCTTTGGAGAAAAAACATCTCCTTATCGGACACTGTAGATCCAAGATCAGACTGCACGTTTGTGCAGTCCGATCTTGATCTACGCTGTCCACAAAAGGTCACTGAGTAGCTCGTAGCAGCCAAAGGGTTAAGGGTTGAAATGTTTACGTTTGGCCACACGTACAGAAGACAAGATTTTAGACTGATACATTACTTATTAAAACATTTACAGACGTCAAGTTAAATGTTGCTCGAAGGACGAAAATAGTTCTTGAAAGAATAGAAAACAATGCTGGAAAAGTAGTAAATGCTGGTAACCAAAAATGCTCCTTTTTCTAAACTTGTTTTCTGAAGCTGTCCTACTCAAAGCCAGATGTCCTACTGTAAAAGAAAACACGCAGAGCATTACAAAATCTGGGATATCTTTTTACAGAATATTTAACGGACAAAGCAGACAGTGCAGATCTAAGATCAGACTGCACGTTCTATGCAGTCTTATCTTGGCTCCAACCTGTCTACAAAACTAAAGAAATATATGTAACCTGTAACGCGTTAAGGGTATCTATCTTGCATCCGGCTGATACTGGTCACATGAATCCTTTAACAATGAGCTATGCTCTGTGAAAAGGGCACTTAATGCTTCTGCAAACCGTATCTACTCATGTCAGCCTGCGCAGTCCGTGCAGCTTGACCTGTGTCAAACCGTTTGCTATTGCTGAATTTTCTGCAAGTCAAGAGAACAGTCTACCCCATGATTCAGTCGCTTGTTAACTCTTTCCCAAACAAGCCCTGGTTTTCACGTGTCTGCAGTACAAGTCTTTTGAAAACACTGTGGGAAAAGGAGAAATTGCTCGTAACGAGCAATTTCTCCTTTTCCCACAGTGTTTTCTACCCTTTTTGATAACTTTCTGCCATTTTCATCAAATTTGAAATTGCCGTCTGCAAACTCTTTCAGTTTGGACCAGTCCAAAATTTGTCGTTTGGGAAAGGGTTAAACAAAATAACCTTTATGAATCCATTTTTATACATTAACTTGTTTGGTAAAGTGCATCACGAAGATGAATTAAACTCCCTTTTTGTCAGAGCACTGCCCATGTTGGTATGTCATACTCCTATTACCAGCAAACCCGGAAACACACGAATGAGTGAACTGTCACCTGGGATATATTTATTTACGGTTGAAATCGGTGACAAATACCATTTATATGCACGTGTATTTAACCCTTTACCGCACAATGCCGCCTTTTAACGACCCTGGGAACGAGCTTTTTGAAAACATTGTGGGAAAAGGTGAAAATGCTGGTAACCAGCATTTTCTCCTTTTCCCACAATGTTTTCTACCATATCAAAGAAAAACTGCACCATTTGAGCCACATTGAAACTGTTGTCTGCAAATGCTTTCATTTTGGACAAGGCTAAAATTTTGTCGTCTGGTAAAGGGTTAAGCCCCGCTCTGTGAAAAGGGGGTTCAATGCATCTCCAAGATCCTTTATACAAAGCAAGACATCTCTTAATAAGGAACCCATAAAATCCATTTTGTCTAATAAAAGATTGAATCATGAGGTAGACTGGTCTTTTGACATACAGAAAATCCACAAAATGCAAATAGTTTCGACCCAGGTCAGCCTGCGCAGATTACATAGTCTGATCTTGATCGATGCTTTTCGCAGATGCATTAAACCCCCTTTTCACAACTCAAGTGTTTGACATCTTTGAACAAGATAAGTCATAATTATGAATCCATAAAATCCATTTTATCTAATATGAGGTTTGACCAAAAGCAAAGGGTTTCGACCCAGGTTATTATTACTTAGACGCATTAAGTCCCCTTTTCACAGACCATGGCTCGTTTGTTGATATAAACGATGTTTTTCGCCGCTTTTTTGCAGTAAAACAATTTTATAATTATTATAATTTGTAAGTCATTAAAGTTATTCATTCATTACTGTCTCCCACTTTCCACTGTCTCCTTGTGCCGTGTTGTGACTTGAAAACTTATGGAAACGAACACGGATTCGATTAGACCATATAATTGATTGCAACCGGAAGTATGATACATTTATGTATAATAATGATAGGTGAAAGTTACACATCGTGCAGAATACTCACTTATCACACCGGATGTTAACCCTTTACCACACGGCGACATTCAGATTAATCCATGTCAAAAATAACTTGCAGACAACTAATCAAAGGTCGCTCAAAAGCTGCTTTAGAGGCAGCAAAAACACTTATTAAGCGTAGAGTATTTCTTCCTTTACCCACAATGTTTTCAAAAGCCTTCATATCATAGGTTCGTTCAGACAAGGGACCGTTTGGCTAATAGTTCAGACATTGACGGTATGTCAAAGTAGACGCGGATAGTCACTTTCCCTACCAAATTATAAATTTGCCCTTTTCAGCGCTGATTACAAGTATTAAATATGAGCCATGCTCTGAAAAAGGGGGGCTTAATGCATCTCAGCAAATCATGATACCAAGCAAGTCATTAGATAATTATGGATCTATAAAATACATTTTGTCTAACAACCGACTGAATCATGAGGTAGACTGGTCCTTTGACATGCAGAAAACTTCAATAGCAAAAAGTGTCGGCCAGGTCAGCCTGCGCGGACTGCGCAGGCTGGCCTGAGTCGATACTATTTGGAGATGCATTAAGCCCCCATTTCACAGGGTATGGCTCATATAATTATGTTATACTGCCTCCCTCAAATAACACAGAAAAGGTTGGTACACAAGTTATAACAATTAACAACATTAGAAAACAGTCCTTCCCACACAAAGAATGTAACTGTGTTTAACAGTGGTTATCAACAGACACGGAAATGTTTTTAACATGAGAGAAAGAGAGAGAGAAAAAGAACAAAACACAGAAGACAGACAGACAGACAGACTTTTTTAATCTTAGAAAAAAGATCTAGCTTAAAAATACTCGAAGATTTTCCCATCAGAAATAGCACGCTGATAGCTCATATATTCGGGTGTTTCCCGTTTCATCAGTAATGGGCTCTGCAATACCTAACGATTACCCAGCGGCACAAATGAAGAATGAGCCCAGGACAGAGGTTTACAAATCTAGCACACCAAACAATTTGGCTGAGACAGAGTATGGGAAAGTATAAGGATCAAAGCGAGAAAAATAATGGATGACATTCTGCTATATAAATGGAATAAACGTGGTGTAAAATTACATATTTACTGTTTCATGCATATTGAATAGAAGTCATATTCGTATTGTATATTTTGAAACAATGTGGCGGAAGGAAAAATTGCTCGTCACGAGCAAATTTGCGTTTTGCCGCGGTGTTTCCACGACTACCCGGCTTCAGACGACATTTCTCTTTAGTTTGCTTACCACTTTCTGAAAGTAATTTTGCAAAAGGAATATTGCATGTTATGACCAATTTCCTCTTAATAATGATAGGTTGCAGAAATCATTTGGAAAATAGTGTGGCAAAATGACAATTACATGTGATGAGCAATTTTTCAGTTGCCACAATGTTTTTCCGTATATGCTACAGCGGACAACAATTTTCTTCATGTTGCGGAGAGCTTCTTGAAAACAATGCCGGCAAAATGTGATATTTCTCGTAACAACCAATTTCGCCTGTTGCTGCAATGTTTTCGCATGTAACAAACTACAGACGGTTCTTCGGTTTGCAGACCATTTTCTAAAATTAATGCTGCAAAAGAAAGACTGCATGTGACAAGCAATTTCTTTTTCTGTAACAATGGTCTAATGTATATCCAACTGCAGCCGATATGTTTCTCCGTATTGCAAACAACATTTTGAAAACAATGTGGCAAAAGTATAAATTTCTTGTGACGATTAATTTCTTCTTTTTGTCACAATGTTTCACGTATATCCAACTGCAGACCGCATTTTTCCTTCTGTTGCTGATCATTGTTTCGACGATGGCCATGTGGGAAAGCAGCCAGTGGCTTTGGAAGAATGTTACGCGAATTACTGGTTAAAAAACCTCCAGGAAAGCATGGATAGGTGCACTGGCTACTGCAATATCACCGAGATAATGTTGAAAGGGCGTTAAACACTATAAAATCAATCAATCAATTCTTCGTGTTACAGACAGACCAAAGGATTTCATAAATCATAACGCCTCCCCCCCCCCCGCCCCTCCCCCAGCCTTTTTTACATGTACATGTATAAATAATTTGCTCAGCTGACAGGCGAAAAAGGGGGCTTTTGCAGACGGCAGAGATCCAAGATCAGACTGAATAGAACGTGCAGTCTGATCTTAGATCTTAGCACTTAAGCTGCTGAATAAATGAAACACAAATTTCTACTCAATACTAAAAGCCCAAACATTGCGGTTTCAAAGTTGACTTCACCGGAAAGAAAATACCGTATCGGACAGTGTAGATCAAAGATCCGACTGCACGTTCTGTGCAGTCTGATCTTGATCTACACTGTCAGCAAAAGGTCAGTGGGTCGCGATTAGCAGCTTAAGTGTTAGATCTATACTGTCCGTTTGTTTAATCAAACTTATCAGATTAAAATCCTCGTGAGTTTCAGAAGATCGTATTTGCAGCGTTCCAAAGAGGTCGAGTTTGTATATATCTCTTGTGAAAGGATTAACCCTTAGGCTGCTAAGGGCGACTCACTGACCTTTTGTGGACAGTGTAGATCAAGATCAGACTGCACAGAACATGAGTCTGATCTTGATTCTACACTGTCCGATCAGGAGGTGTTTTTCTTCAAAACATAAAAATGAAATAGGAATGTTCGGGGTTTTACTATCGACATGAAAGTTCCATTTAACTTAATTAGCAGGTAAAGGATTAAGCTGTAGTGACTCAGTGCTTAAGTGCAACGTACAAAGGACGGCAAGAGCACGAATTATAATATTATCTATATAAAAGCAGTGTGTTTTGACCCCTTTACCAAACGATCACGTTTTTTTTTCCCCGATTCTGAGAAAGACGGATTTTGAAAACATTGTGGAAAAAAGGAGAAAATGCTGGTAACCAGCATTTTCTCCTTTTCCCACGATGTTTTCTTTCCGACACAAAACAGTGGGCTGTCAGGTTTAAAACGGTTCGGTACACTCTGAACTTGATCAACGCTGTACGCGAAATAAACTATGTACAGCTTTGATAGAAGTTTTGTGACTGAAATACATGTAGCGAGGCTACATGTCAATGTTTGGTTGTCTTTGTAATTTGATAGGTAAAGAAAATAGTATCAACCAGCGATTCAAAATGGTTGACCGAGTCATATTTCAAATACTCGTGCCTTAAAACTTAGACCAGACCATTCTGCGCAGCCATATATTGATCTAAAAAAAGAAAGGCACCCCCCCCCCCAAAAAAAAAAAAGTGATGTTAGACTGATAGTATTAGGGTAGTAGGGTTGAATACTAAAACTTTGCAAAAATTAAATAATAACGACAACAACAACAACAATAATAATGATAATAATAATAATTCCATACCTGTAAGCAGCTAAGTTATTCTATTTCCCACTGTACAAAAACATAAAAGTCCGTCTAAATATGTAAATAATTCACTGTTAATTATATCTATTAAGAACAGGGTTTTATATATATCGTTGGTTTACCACACACTCAGTTCTCCTCTCTGTTGAAAACTGCAGTCTCTAATAAAGCAAGTCCGTTTATAAATAGTTCACTGATCCTCTAGGAAGTACGCTGAACCTTACGTCTTCCCCTGCCGAGCCCGGTAGCTTTGTCAGTAACGGCTAGAAACCGGAGAGTTGCTGGTTCCAATCCCGAGCACGGTCAATTTCTCTCTGTGGATTGATGATAGTAAGTGTGACAGGATCCATTCCTCTCTCAACGCTGATCATAGTTTCAACGATGGTTATGTGGGAATGTGGGATAGCATTCAGCGGCTTGGGAAGAATATTGTATGAAGTACTGTTTGAAATAAACAACTCCAAAAAAGCAAGGAAAGGTACACTTGTCCCCTACGGTATTAATGAAATAATGTTGAGAAAGATGTTAAAGACGATACAAAAACACAAACTTTTCTCCCTAAAATACGAATTAGAAATAGAAAATAAAAATGAGAATAAAGAGCTTTTGACTATATCTTTATGATAAAAGCATTTGACTTAAAGCATTGTTGTTCAACGTGGTAATAGTAATATATTGAACATTACATTTCATTGAAGATAGCATTATAATATTTATTATGGTTTAACCATTACCTCGCGATGTTCTAGAGGGTTTCACAGGTAACTTTACTCTGTAAATACGGAACAATTATAACATGCACGGTTTGGAATATGAGCCGAAGGCCTTATGATACAAATAATTGATCTTATGAATATTTGGTTATAAGATATTCTTTGTTTTTAGGCTTTGTCATGTATAAAGTCCACATTACACAAGAATATTTTGACCAAATTTGCTTGAAGTGGTCGGTCGGTCGGTCGGCATTGTTGGTTCATTTGTTTTTTCATGGGTTTGTATGGTGTTGAGGTGTCGTTTACAACATCATTCCAGCTATATCGCGGCGGCTAGCGCACCGTGTTCTGTATTCCTGGAGTTTCTTAAGCACTACTTCGCACAATATTCTTCCCAAGCCACTGTCTGCTTTTCCACATAACTACCGTCGAACAATAATCAACATTAAGAGGAATGAATCCTGTCACAATGACTATCACCAGCCTGTGGAATGAAATTGGCCGAGCTGGCGATTTGAACTTGCAACCTCCTGCAAGCTATCGACTCACAAGTTTTATTAAAATCTTAGCAAAGGCCGGTAATTTTTACTTACGTTCAAATGATTTTAAAACAGAAATGTATATGAGCCATGATCTGTAAATAGGGGGCTTAATGCGTCTCCGTAATCCATGATACCAAGCAAGTCATCACATAATAATGGATCCATAAAATCCACTTTGTCTAAAACCGACTGAATCATGAGGAGCACTGCTTCTTTGACATGCAGAAAATTTTCCCAAGAGCAAAAAGTTTCGGTCCAGGTCAGCCTGTGGGGACTGCACAGGCTGACCTGGATCGACACTTTTTGCAGATGCATCAAACCCCCTTTTCACAGAGCATGGCACAGTCATAGAAAATCATGTAGAAAACACGAGGAATAACCAAGGTTTTTGGTAAGTTTTTTACTATAACGTTTCTATTCTGTTTGTCCTTAATTTCATTAAACAACCCCCCCCCCCCCCTTTGCACACACAAAGTTGCTATTTTAGGCAACAGACCACATTATTAGAGACATTGAGATAGAAAGAGTAAATGCATGCAACGAGCAATTTCTCCTTTTGCCACAATGTCTTTTCATATTTTCATGTGTCTTCCTATGAAAAAAATCGATTGGGATTATCCTTATTTTCCAAAGTCGTATGTTTGTGGAGGCAATGAGTTAATATGACTTTGCTGGAGTTCGTACTCACTACCTCTGCTAGACCTAAACCTACGTCGTCCCTAGCATATATTTATAGCCACAGCTTTCTTTTTAGACGGTGCAATATAAAATAATAATTCACACCCAACTTCATGGCGCTGTAGGATAAAGTATAATGTAAAAGCTTCCATCCGACTTCAAGAAATAGCAACAACTTTACTACTAGACGCTGGAGTAAAAATTAATAACACACTACTTTTGCTATTTCATGAATTTGCTGACCAATGAAATAACAAAATCTCAGTTATGAGGGACGAAACGGAATCTGAATGAGCCATGTTCTGGAAAAATGGTGTTTAATGCATCTTCGTGATGCATTATACCATGAGTTTTGATCCAGATCAGCCTGACATGGGTACATATTTTTAGCAGATGCATTAAACTCCCTTTTCACAGAGCATGGTTCAAATTTGTTTAACCAACACAGCGGTATAAACGTGATCTAAATATAGATATAACAACAGGAGTGTTATTTCTGGCCAATGGAGGACGTTTTTTGACATCGCTAGCTTTGATAGTCACAGATCAATTTGATTTGACGACGTTTTTTTTTTTAATCTACGTAATTTACACACACACACACACACACACACACACACACGGCTTTGTGTATCGGTCTACCAGAGATTTGTATGTAGGTTCGGTGGTGTACAAGTATATTGTAGCACTATTCCGCTATTTTCGGGTGATCCATTGATCAAGTCGTTGATCAAGCAAACTGTTTTTCGCTCCAAATTCCCTAAAATTACAATTATTTTAAACGGGAAAAATGATTTCAAAAAACACTATTGTTTACTGTAAACCAGGATTTGTGCAGCGTTTTTCCACAGACTTTATCAACAAAACATTTCTCGGTCAACGCTGGGCTTATACCGGGGCTATTTCCATAGTGTGCAGGGGCTGGTGCATAGGTTGTATGCTAGCAAACCACGATTGGCTGAATCAAACCAGGTAGTTTTGTTTTGAATAAAAGCATCGACTGCCATTTTGAAATGTAGTCCGGTTCTGTATCTAGAATGCCCATATCAGATGGGGATGTATTTGAAAATGCCACCAAGCGGAAGATAATGTTGGAAATATCCTAGATACAGAAGACGATAGAAGTAGTAATGGCATCGGCCCTGTTGTAAAGAGTTGTATAGGAAAGTCTCTGCACGGCAATGATGCTATTCCGTTGAGAGACGGCTTATATTTAGACTCTACCCCGGGATGTAAATGAAGTCTGATCACAAACAGACATTCCTTCAATGTATTTCTTCCCTGCATTGTTAACCTTTCAATTATCTATAAGACGATAGAATTTTGAGCACGCCCATATCGTCAGCTTTTTACAGATGTCTAACCAATTATGACTAGTTTCAATGACGGAATTCGTCTCAGAAACTGTGGAATACATTATAGAGAAAGGAGTAAATGCTTTTATAGTCTGACAAGGGGTTACTCAACCCTTAGCAATATAGGAATTACCACTTCATCCAGGAAGCACGTGTTTTTCACGCCTACAAACCCGATGGCCTCTCTTGTAGCTGTGTCAGTGACTTTTCGTATGTACACGTTACATCTTACAGACAACTCGAAGTTTATGAACTTGAAAACAATTGAAAGGAAAAATGCAGATCTCTCTCTCTCTCTCTCTCTCTCTCTCTCCTCCTTCCTTTCTTTAAACATTTTACCACAAAGAAAAACATTGCGGGTGGCATAGAATACTTATCAAAAGCATTCATCCCCGAAAAAAGACCTTTGGTAGACGTTGGCATGTCAGTAATTCAGAACGTTCATTGCCCTTTCTTCCTGTCAGAGACAGTCATTCTGAAGTCAGAAGTAGGTGTTTTAATGACGGTAATACAAGCATGCTCATTGAAAAACCACAGGACGGGGACATCGCCTAGCCACAGCCTTCACAACTCGGCCGAAATTGCAACTACATCTAACCTTGTCCATGTCAATGAAGTTTCCATTTTTGAAAAACCGTCAGTCGCATAATCATAAACATGGCAATGCTCTTGACATTACTACACCAATCTATTGACGAAAACTGCTAACGAAATTGATCACAACGATCACAACGTTATGAGTGAATTTAGAAACTGTTTGTCAAGGGAAATGTATTTGATAGAAAATTGTGACTGGTTTTAAGAACGGTAAAGCGGTCTAAGTCTGCCGATGAAATGTCCGGCTTAGGTGCATATCATCCATTGTTATACAACCGAAATCAACGGATCAGCCGAAGTTTGCCGAATGCACCTAGCTATAATTGGCCAAGGATAAATGTGAACGCGGGGAAAATTCTTTAATCCACGACAGATAATGCACTAAAGTTGTCCTAGTAGAAAGGATCAGTTTTTCAATCAGATTGTCACCAATTTGTGGCCACATTGCTGCAATTTGAGGCCATAATTATTCCCATCGGTTTTTGACCAAATTGCCATCAATTTGTGACCATATGTCCATCCACTTTGTGACCAAATTGTCATATTTTTTTTTTTTTTTTTTTTGATATTGCTATGAATTTGTAAACATATTGCCAGCAAACTGTCACTATTTTCGCACTTCCGTCACATTTCCATCAGTTTGTGACTAGACTGCAATCATTTTTTTACCACATTGCCATCAGTTTATGACCACATTGCCATCAGTTGTGATCACATCGCCATCTGTTTGTAACAACACCGCCACTAGTTTGTGATCACGTTGCCATCATTTTGTGACCTCATTACCATCGCTTTGTGACATCACTGCAATTAGTTTTGTGCACTCTTCTATTAGTTTTTTTGCACACTGTCATGAGTTTATTACCACACTGCCATCGGTTTGTGACTACATCGCTATCAGTTTTTGACAACATTGCCTTCAGTTTGTAACCACATTACCGTCACTTTGTGGCCATATTGCCATCAGTTTGTGACCATGTTGCAATCAATTTTGGACCACATTGCCATCGATTTGGCACTACGCTGCGATCAATTTGTGACAACACTGCTATCAGCTTGTGACCACGTAGCTATCAGTTAGTGACTGCATTGCTATCTATTCTTGACCACATTTCCATCAGTTTTTGTTAACACTGCCAACAATTTGTGAGCACATTTCCATCAGTTTTAGACCCAAATGCCAACAGTTTGTATCCACACTTCCATCAGTTTGTGACTATGTTTAAATCTCTATGTGACTACTTTGCAATCAGTTGTGACCACAATTGCATCAGATGTAACCACATTTCCATCAGTTCGGGACCATATTGCCTGCCATCAAATGCTTTTCGCCACATACATTTTTATACATTCTACTTCAGTATAGTTTAGTTCGAAAAATCTTAAATGGGTAAAATAAATGCTGTGGTGTAATTCAAACAAAGTTAAAAGCGGCGTAAGACACAAACAAAGGATGAGATTCAATCCATGGTAGAAATTACATTGGCTTTATTTGTCTCCGTTCCTTTATTTTCCAATTATCTTCTCCGGTCGTGTTCGAAGCATTTTCATGGCGAAAACCCTTCCTCCCCGTTTACAGATAAAAACTCCTTAAAACTAATAATTCAAAATGCAAAATTCAATTTGTTCACAGAGTCTAACGATGTCCTAACCTTAGTATTTAACAAAAATATCGGACAGTGTAGATATAAGATCAGACTGCACGTCTGTGCAGTCTTATCTTGGTTCTACAATGTCCACTTAAGTCAGGTACCGGATATGTTGCTAGCATCAAGGTAAAGGGTTGCGACGCGATATATCACTTTTTATTTACTTCTGTGCGATTGGATGGGGGAAGAAATAGAAATTGGAACTGACACAATATTACCATTACTGTGTGACCTTTCTTGTATTTGATATTGTCTTTTTCTCATATATTGACAACATTAAATGTACCATTCAGATTTTTATAATTACACGAAACTTAAAATAGATTATCTGATCGCTGATATAAGTAAACCGATATCTGGCATATCATTAGTAGGAAGAAGAAATACATAAGTAAAAATTGAAAATTAGTTTCTTAATGGGATACGTAACCTCCCCAAGTATTTTAGTCGAGGAGGACTAGGAGGGGAACGGGGAGGAGGTCCAAGCCGAGAACGATGACGAGGACGGATGAGAAAGGAGGGGCGAGTATGTGGTGCGTTTAGGCGAGAATGAGGGACGAGAAGGACGGGCGAACAAGAGGATGGCCATTGGCTAGGAGTAGGGACAGGATGTAGGAGAGGAGAAGGAGGCGAGGTATAGGCCGTAGACGAAGAGGAGGAGGACGACGACGACGATGTCGACGATGACGACGACGACTAGTCCAGTCCGAGGAGGAACGAAAAAGGAGGGCCGATGAAAAGGAGAGTTTATGCGAGGATGAGGAAAGAGCAGGACACGCGGACAGGAGGATGGCCAGGGGCTAGAAGCATAACTACGGGCTAGGCGCACGGCCAGGGTAGAGAGGAGGAGGAGGACAAAGACAAGGAGGGAAGAGAAAGGAGGGCCGATGAGGAGGAGCGTTTAGGCATGGATGAAGGACGAGGAGTACGGACAGACAGCAGGAGGGTAGCCAAGGGGGGGGGCAGAAGGATGGCCACGGGCTAGGAGTAGGGCCAGGTGCAGAGGAGGCGGTGGGGGCTGAATGGAGAGGTGGAGGAGGAGGGGGAGGAGGTCGTGCACACGGAGGAAAGAGAAAGTAGGTCCGAGCCGGAGGAGCGTTTAGGCGAGGATGAGGGACGAGGAGGACAGCTTGACAGGTTAATGGTCAGGGGCTAGAAGAATGGCAACAGGCTGGAAGTAGGGGCAGGGTTCAGAAGAGGAGGAGGACGACGACGAAAACAATAACGTTAAGCCCAGTCTCATGCTGACCTTCATTTTACGGTAAAGTTAAATAAGTTTGGCTTGGTGCTGTTAGGGTTTAACCCTTTCCCAAACAAGCCCTGGTTTTCACGTGTCTGCAGTACAAGTCTTTTGAAAACACTGTGGGAAAAGGAGAAATTGCTCGTAACGAGCAATTTCTCCTTTTCCCACAGTGTTTTCTACCCTTTTGGAGAACTTTCTGTCATTTTTATCAAATTTAAAATTGTCGTCTGCAAACCCTTTGAATTTGGACCACTCTAAAATTTATCGTTTGGGAAAGGATTAACCCTTATCTTGCTGAAATAGTCAAACGAAACTTTCAAGCCGATATTGAAAACTCAAATCTTACAATTTCAAAGTTAGCTTTTTGGGGAAAAGTATCTCCTTATCGTACAGTGTAGATCCAAGATCAGACTGCACGTTCTGTACAGTCTGATCTTGATCTACACTGTCAGCAAAAGGTCATCGAGCCGTGCTTAGCAGCCCAGGGGTTAAATTATATCTGTAACTAGTTGTATCCGACCGAACAGTTTGTTTATTACTCCAAGAAGGTGGTTGACCCCTGACTTTATGTCTGCATTTATAGATCAGATCATTATTAAAGTTTATGACCCCTGATTTAACCCTTATCCTGCCTTTATCAACATAACGTCATTAATGCGGAGTGTAGATCTAGACCATACTGCACGTATGAGATCTTGGTCTACACTCTCCTCTTCGCTATAATCTTTATGAATGATTTCCGTTCAATAAATCCTGATGAATAGGCCATGAACTGAGTGAAGTCTTCTCACGAAGAATCGAAAAGATAAATAGAAATAAAATCTTCATTTTTCCAAATTTTCAACCCAGCTGATAACCTAGAAAGAGTCGAAATTAGTGCTTATTTATGTCAACGTTTCAAGTTAACCCTTTACCACACAATCCCGACTTTTAACGACCCTGAGAAAGAAGCCTCTTGAAAACATTGTGGAAAAAGGAGAAAATGCTGGAAACCATTTTCCGACAATGTTTTTACCCCATTAAAGACAACTTCAACAGTTTGAGCCACATTGAAATTGAAATTGTCCTGTGTAAATGCTTTCAGTTTGGACAAGTCTACATTTTTGTCGTTCGGTAAAGAGTTAAAATTCTAGGTCGAATAGTCGATTGGTTTTTTTTTTGACAACAACCATGACGAAAAAAGTCTTACTCTTCTGACCCCTACAGTGCTAATGGGGGTTTTTCGCTCATATATTGGCGACGTGTGGACGGCAAAAATCAAGATCAGACTGCACATAAAGTGCAGTTTAATCCTGGATTTCTGCTGCCCATTTGCTTAGTCAAGCTTACGTGATAAAAATCTTTTAGAATTTCCGTGGATTGTATTTTCATTTGCCGACAACGGTCGAGTTTATAATAATTGAGTCAAGCTCTGTGAAAATGTGGTTTAATACACCTGAAAAACAGATATCGACCCATGTCAGCTTGCACAGCCTGCGCAGGCTGGCCAGCGACGAAACTCTTCGCAATTGATAAACTTTCTACATGCCAAAGGGCACTTCTAATTCATGATTCAGTCGGTCTCTGGACAAAATGGATCCGTGATGTGCAAGGACTTGCTTGGTATAGTGCATTCCACAGATACGTTAACTTTTTACAGCACAATCGAGGGCATTCGCGACCCTGAGGAGGAAAGCTTTTGAAAACATTATGAGAAAGGAGAAAATGCTGGTAGCCAGCATTTTCTCCTTTTCTCATAATATTTTCTGACCTTCCAAAGATAATTCCCATCATTCCAATCACATATTATTTGTCCTCTGCAAATGCTTTCCATTTGAACATGCCTACTATCTTGTCGCTTGGCACAGAGTTGAACCACCTTAATGCCTAGAGCACTGGCCTTTTTTACATTTAGCGCGTTGAAAGAGTTACTTGTTTTCAGGATTAACCCTTGGGCTCCTAAGTGTGATTCGAGCACCTTTTGCGGACAGTGTTGATCAAGATCAGACTGCACAGAACGTGCAGTCTGATCTTGAATCTACACTGGCCGACAAGGAGATATCTTCCCCCTCCTCCCTCCCAAAAAAATACCTTTGAATATAGCAAAATTTGGGTTTTTACTTTCACTTTTTTGGCAGGATAAGGGTTCATAACTTAACCCTTTACCACACAATCCCGACTTTTAACGACCCTGAAGAAAAGGCCTTTTGAAAACATTGTGGGAAAAAGAGAAAATGCTGGTTTCCAGCATTTTCTCCTTTTCCCACAATGTTTTCTACCCTTCCAAAGACAAACCTCAATTTTTCAGCCACATTTATTTTGTCGTCTGCAGATGCTTTCAATTTGGACCAGTCCAAAATTTTGTCGTATGGTAAAGAGTTAAGCCTTCAACCACGTTGACATAAGGAACCCAATCTGTTCAATTGAGACCTACACGACCTTTCGAGCAAATAAAAACTGGAGTGGGCACTTCAAACATAAAAGGGTTGCCCAGGCGATGTTGTAATCGTTTTACCACACATTCATAAACAACACATGTCGGACTTATTAAATCTTGAAAAGATGGAAATAGAGTTAGGGCAGTATTTGCCGTTTGATTCCCATACTATCACCCCAAACTAAATGTTACATTCTAATAAAGATATTATAATTACCATTTGCAAGTCCCTTGTGGACCTAGACCAGGAGATCGCTGGTTCGAATCTCCAGCTCAGCAAATTTCTGTTCGAGGATTGGTGAAAGTCATTGCTACAGGATTCATTCTTCCCACACTGCTGATCATTGTTTTGACAATGTTCAGAGGGAAGGCAGCCAGTGGATAGGAAGAATATTGTGCGAAGCACTGGTAAAAGAAACATATGGAAAGCGCAGATGTTTTCACTGAAATGATGCTGAAAACGACCACAAAAACAGACCGTTCCGAGCCTCCACTGGCCTAGAATGGCATCAGTCCATTAAATAGAGCATTTTCATTTAAAAACAAAATCATAAAATAAAACATCAGAACAAAATACACTCATATAATGTTCTCAAGGTCTGATTTAACGAGCAAACTCATATAATGTTCTCAAGGTCTGATTTAACGAGCAAATGCAGGGCCTGCATGCCAGGCTACCATTAGCCTGGCATTCAGGCCCTGCATTCGAGTCATTCCAATAAACAAGGTACATAACTATTGTAGACTCAGAAATATATGTTGTTACTTGCTCGTTATCTAGCATGCAGGTTTAATCAGACCTTGAGAACACTATATGAATGTATTTGTTTTGCAGTTTGTTTTGCAGTTTTATTTCATGATTTTTTTTAACCCTTTCCCAAACAAGCCCTGGTTTTCACGTGTCTGCAGTACAAGTCTTTTGGAGAAGTTTCTGTCATTTTCATCAAATTTAAAATTGTCGTCTGCAAATTCTTTCAATTTGGACCAGTCTGAATTTTATCGTTTGGGAAAGGGTTAAAATAAGAATGCTTATTTAACGGACTGATACCAGTGTAAGCCTCCAAGCGTAAAAGCTATCTTAGTCTAATTCTCAGTAATTTCCTCAATTTGAAAGTAAGTAACTTTTGATTGGCTATCATATTTTCTGCCCTTTCAAAGATAAATCCTATCAACCGAGTCATATTTATACATTCGTTTGCCATAGGGAAATTTCTCGTCAGGAGAACCAGTTAAACTTTTTTCTCAGGCTTACTACAAATACAGCCGCTGTTTGATTTCCCAGTACACTTATTATGTCATTAGGTATTGAGGGTATTCCATCGAATTTTGGGCTATCTTAACTCTTAGGCTGCTAGTCGCGAATCAAGGACTGTTTGCGGACAATGTAGAGTAAAATCAGACTGCACAAAACGTGCAGTCTGATCTTGGATCTACACTATCCGATAAGGAGATATCACCCCATGACTTTTGAAATAGAAACATTTGGGTTTTTACTATCGCCTTTAAAGTTTGATTTAACTCATTTAGCAGGTTAAGGGTTAACTCTTTAGAAGACGGCATGATTTTAGAATTGACCAAATTGAAAGCATTTGCAGACAGCAGACAAATTTATCGGACTTGTATTTTTAAGGGTAGAAACGTAGGGTAAATTGGAGAAATGCTGGTCATCAGCATTTTCTTACTTCCCCACAATGTTTTCAAGTTGAAATCCATTTCCCTCAAAACATGGTCTTGTTTAGTGAAGAGTTAAACGGGAAGCCACGTTTTTGATTAGAGCAAATCATCATAAAGAGAAACGAAAATTACCTTTACACAAGTTAATCAGTGTAAGTTAGCTTTGTAATTATTTTCAGAAACAGAAATTTCTCTCATTGTACAGTTCATTGGTCTTTTCAACCCTTTACCACACATACCACATTATAACAAACCTGAGTGAGAAACTGTTGAAAACATTGTGGAAAAGGGGGAAAAATCCGATTACCAGCATTTAATCTTATCTCCGGCAATGTTTTCTACCCTTTCAAGATAAATTCCATCATTTGAGACACAGTAATATTGTTGACTGTACATTTCCTTTAAAATTTGGACAAGTTTAAAATGTTGTTGTTTGGTAAAGAGTTAACTCTTTGACCCTTAGGCTGATTTGCACTTTTGTAGACAATGTAGATTAAGATCAGATTGCTTGGAACGTGCAATCTGATCATCGACCCACACTCTCCGATACGGTGAGATTTTTCAGGCATTTTTTTTTTAATCCCAATAGTTAGATATTCATTTGTTTGTATGAAAATTTAGTTTGATTTATTTAGCAGCCTCGGACTTAATTCCTTCACAGAAGACAAATGTTTAGAACCGACCATCTTAAGAGTACTTGCAGATGACATCAAATGTGGCTCATAGGATGAGATTTGTCCTTGACAGTGTATCAAACATTGTGGGAAAAAGAAGAAAATCTGGAAAACCAGCATTTTTTTTCTCTTTTTCCACAGTATTTTCCAAACCCTTCTCAATCAGGGTTGTTAAATACCAGATCGTTTGATGAAGAATCAAATCTCTGCCTCTGTCAAATCTTCAGAATATGGCGAATGCGTAGAATTAGACCAAAATTGATTGATTGATTGTATGGTGTTTAACGCCGTTTTCAACATTATTTCAGTTATATCACGGCTACCAGTGCACCCGCCCATGCTTTCCTGGAGTTTCATTTACCAGTACTCCGCACAATATTCTCTCCAAGCCACCGGCTACTTTCCCACATAACCGTCGTCGAAACAATGGTCAGCGATGAGAGAGGAATGAATCCTGTCGCGATGACTATCATCAATCGTCGGAAATAAATTGGCCAAGCCGGGGATCGAACCAGCGACCTCCTGTTCTCAAGTCCAGTATGCTACCGATTGAGCTACGGGGGCTTGGCGATTAGACCAAGAGGTAGGATACGTGATTTGTAAACTATGGATACTTAATGGTGTTGGTTTGATTCCCACAGTTGGCTCTAACTAAAATCACTGATTGTCATCCGGATGAGACTTTGAATTGATGTTCCGTGTGACGCTGCTAAACACCGAGCACGTTAACCGTTATCCTGCTGAATAACTTTACTGAAACTTTCAAGGCAATAGTAAAACACGCATAATGCTATAACAAACTTACTTTCTGGAGCAAAATATCTCCTTATCGGACAGTGTAGATCCAAGATCAGACTGCATATTCTGTGCAGTCTGATCTTGATCTACACTGTCCGCAAAAGGTCAGTGAGTCGCGCTTAAGGGTTAACTAACCAGGCGTAACTTGGGGTGGGTCTCGTAATGTATCTTGCACAATCCCCCACTAAAATGACTAACAGCCTTATCATGGCCGTCACCTGTGTTGACAACTGGTGACGACAACGAAAGAAACGCAAAACAAGCAAGTATCAGAAAGTGCTTATTTTGTGAATGAAAAGTAGAAAGATTAAATACTTCGGATCCAAATATTGTTACGAGAATGGTAAAATGTATCGGGGCGCCTGTTTTCTTCATCATGAGCGGTAATTATTTTCATAACTCCGTCAGGATGTGTACCGTAGCTCCTCACAATGTATGTAATGTTAAATGCTTGCTTGATCGTCTACCTTCTTTCAGTCAGATCCCTTAACCTTTTACAACAATTCCGAGTTTTAACACCCTCGCTCCTCCTCCCCCAGAAAAAGGTTCTTGAAAACAGGATGGAAAAATGAATAAATCCTAGTGGCCAGCGTTGTCTCCTTTCCCCATAATGTTTCCTACCCTGTCAAGAAATAAGTTTCAATTTTTGAGTTAAATCTATTTTGCCGTCTGCAAATGCTTTCGATATAGACAAGTTAAAATGTTGTCGTTTCTTAGAGAGCTTAACTGTTAAAGTCCCAATAGCGGCCAGTTATAAACAATTATTTTCATAAAGTGCAGGTAAATTGCGTTCAAACCAATTAAAAGTATGGCGATCTGTTAACCCTTTACCACACTATTCCGACTAATAGCAACATTGAGAAAGAAGGGTTTTTTTTAAACATTGTTGGAAAAGGAAAAATGCTGGAATGCCCTACCCTTTCAAAGATAATTTTCACCGTTTGAGCCATATATATGTGCCATGCTGTGTGAAAAGGGGGTTTAATACATCTGCAAAAAGCATCGACCCGGTCAGCCTGCGCAGTCAGCGCAGGCTGACCTGGGCCGAAGCCTTTTGCTCTTGGTCCATTTTCTGCATGTCAAAGGACCAGTGTACCTCATGTTTCAGTCGTTGTTAGAGAAAACGGATTTCCTTGTCGTTTGGTAATGCTTTTGCACACTTACTTTTTGGAGAAATATATCTCCTTATCGGACAATGTAGATCCAAGATCAGACTGCACGTTCTGTGCCGGCTGATCTTGATCTACACTGTCCGCAAAAGGTTATCGAGTTAAATATTTACTGTTCTGCCATTGACTGGTACGTTAACCAATTACACTGTAACAGATCTTTAAACAATGATAATTACCATACTTCTAATTAATATGAATGAAGTTTACCTGTACGCAGAGAATTGTTCATATTTGGTCACTATTGGGCATTTGAAAATTCCAACCAATAATAGAAAGCAAATATAGCACGTTTTTTGCAGGAATTTCATTCATGTAAGCAGTATTCCAAAATTCAAACAAACCTTATGGCTTTAAAATATACCGAAATCTCACTAAATCGAACATTAGTTTCATACAAGCGTGTTTGCTCAGTCACTAACGTACAGTGCTTGAAATCAGCAGGTCACTGGTTCGAACCTTAAGTCACTGCGGTAGGATTCATCCCTCCCTCACAGCTGATCATTTTCTACACGATGATTATGAGAGAAAGCAGCCACTTTCTTGAGAGGAACACTATGCAAAGGACTGGTAGAAAGAGATTCAAGGAAAGTATGGATGGGTGCACTGGCCGTCGCGACATTATGTTCCAGCCAATCAGATGACTAGTATTGGAATTTTAGAAGAAGTTTATCTCAAAATGGTGGATGAAAATTGCCCCCTGCCTGTTTGATATTTTATCAATTTACACTGTAATACAGACGCACATCTTATCGGCGAAACAAATCGCTTTAATCCTTCACTGCCAATATCGCCTTAGATACCTTTTGCGGACGGCTTAGATCAAGATCAGACTGCACGAAACGTGCAACCTGATCTTAGGTCTACATCGCCCGCTACCTGATGCTAAACTTTGACCAAAATTGTCTTCAGTTTCAATAAAAAAAATACCCGTAGACCTCTGAGAAGTATATTTATTTTTTTGGCAGCGAAAGGGTTCAACCTTGCCTATTACTTGAAGCCAGAATTTTGTAAGGATAATAAAACAGAACAGAACTTACTCCTTACTAACTCTCTCTCCTTCATCTGATATTCCCTTCTTTTTATATCCTGGGGAGGAAAACACTGTGGTAAATGGAGAGAATGCTGGTCACCAGCATCTTTCCTCATTATGTTATCCATTCTTTCTAGGATAAATCCCATCGTTCAAACGACAATGATTTAGCCATCTGAAGATACTTTCGATACAGACGTGTTTGAAAAATTACCTTTTGAAGAAGAGCTTGATTGATTGATTGATTGGATTGATTGGACTGACCGACCGACCGACCGATCGGTCGGTCCGTCGTTCGATTGGTTGAATCGGTCTGTCAGTCGGTCGATCGGTCACTCTGTCAGCGACCGACTGACTGACTGACTGACTGACTGACCGACCAGCTGGCCGGCCGACCGACCGACCGACCGACTGACTGATCGATCGATCGACGGATCGACTGATTGATAGATTATACCTTACATGATATCATGCCTCAGCCAACTAGATGGCCAGTGGATGAAACTTAACCCTGCATTTTTTGATACTTTATCAATTTACACTCGAACTCTTATCAGCAAAACAAATCGCTTAACTCTTTCGGCGCTATATAGGCAGTAAACATGGGCTTTTGCGGACGGCGTAGGTCAAGATCAAACTGCACAAAATATGCAGTGTTATCTTGGATCTATACCGTCCGCTAGTTTAATCGAGCTTGTATTATTAAAATCTTTCGGGATTTCATTGAATTGTATTTTGAACCGTCGGAAGAGATCGGGATTGCAAAATATTTGCGCTAAAAGAGTAAATATCTTGTGTTACCGGAAAGTCAGAATAGAGTAGAGATAATAAAACAGAATACGATTGACTGCAAACCCTTACTCCTTTACCAAACGACAAAATTTTTGACGAGTCCAAATTCAGTGCATTTGCAGACGGCAAATCAGAGGGAGAACAGGACGAAGAGGCAGAACCTGTCGATGGTGAAGTAGAAAACATTGTGGGAAAAGGAGAAAATGCTGGTAACCAGCATTTTCTCCTTTTCCCACAATGTTTTCCAAAGGCCCCTTTCTCAGGGTCGTTAGAAGTCGGGATTGTGTGGTAAAGGGTTAATCCTGTACGTGGTGGACCAAAACTTATGGGTTTTCTCTAACTTCGAGGCATTTGCAGTTGACACATTAAATGTGGTTCTTATCACAAGATTTGTCTTTGAAAAGGTATAAAAGGAAACGTGGGACAAGAAGAAAAAATACCGGTTACCTATCAAAATACTGCAAATGCTTCGTCCAGGTAGAGTTTTCATGGTAATAAGAGTTCATCTAGGTGTCCAGGATAGTTAGCCTTTGCCAAAAAGTAAGCAAAAATATCCAAATTGAAAGCAATTGCAGATGAAAATTGAAATGTGTCTTGAACTATAGGATTTTTCTGTGGTAGGACAGAAAGCGATGTCGGAAAAGGAGAAAATGCGGGTTACCGGCATTTCCCCGTTTTCCCACAATGTTTTCAAAAGCCTTCTTCTTTGGGATTGTTAAAACACGGGATTATTTGTTAAAGAGTTTAGTATCGCATCCCTAGACAGAAAGGTGGACGATAAACAAATATCCCTTGGCGGAATAATTCTCGGATAAAAAACAGATTTGTAAGAAAAGACGTATTCGGAACATCTCGGCCAATTCTGTTTGTCAATATACCGCCTGATGAAAAACAATGCTAGATGTACTTTATCGTAATAATGCGTATCTTTGGCTTTTAATACGCATGAGTTTGTCGGCTGAAAAAGGAATAAGAGACGGATCGGAAATAGACATGTATAGGGTCTGACATTAGTTGGTATTTGAGATAAAAAAAAAAAAGTTACACGAGTCTGTAAAGATGTTAGTAAGCGAGCCTCTTGACGAGCTTAAAACCATGTTTGTAGCCTTCGACGAATTGAATAAATTTTCATCTCAAAAGCTGACGAATGTCACATTTTTGTTTATCACACAACAATATTTCACAAATTATTGGTAAGAATATGCAAAACCATCGATGACACGAGGTAATTTCAATGCAAAAAACCCAATTCACTTCTCTCAAAGAAGTATAGAATAACATCACAAATGATGTCACACGTGTCTAAAATAAGAAAATTTATAACGTAATTAAAACAGTGGGATGGGAGATTACATGAGCCGTGCTCTGTGAAAAGGGGGCTTAGTGCATCTGCGAAAAGTATCGACCCAGGTCAACCTGTGCACTCCGCGCAGGCTGACCTGGGCCGAAACTTTTCTCTATTGGTCAATTTTCTATATGTCACAGGACCAGTCTACCTTTTGATACAGTCGGTTGTTATACAAAACGGGTTTTATGGATCTCTGACTATGTAATGTCTTGCTTGGTGAGATCCATCATGGAGATTTATTAAGCCCCCTTTTGCCAGAGCATGGCTCACATGTATATGACTTAGTTCGATAGGTTTTGCAGATGCATGGCTTAGTTGTAAAAGGTCATGTTTTTTTCGCTCCAAATGTGAGACGAAATAGAATACTAAGACTATTTTGATTTCATCCTCTTAATGTGTAAATTTGGCTTTCAATAAACATATGCAGGAGTTTGGAAAAGAAATAAGGGAAGAGAAAGACAAATGTCTTTCCAGATAGAAACAAATTTGTAACAAAAGACAGCGATCTCTTAAAAAGTGTGAGATAAAATACATTACTCGAAGTATTTTGATTTCAACATTGATTGATTGACGCCATTTTCAACATTATTTCGGTTAAATCGCGGCGACCAGTGTGCCTATCCATGCTTTCCTAGAGTTTCTTTTATCAATACTCCGCACAATATTCTTCCAAAACCACTCGCTGCTTTCCCATATAAGCATCTTCGAAACAATGGTCAGCTTCGTCGTTGTACCATGTAAATTTGACCCTGAATTACTGACGATTTTAAAATTTGTCGTCTGGAAAAAAGAAATAAGAGAATGGAAGGACAAATATCCTTTGACAGAATAATTTCTAGATAGAAAGAGATTCGTAACAAAAGACGGCACTCTCCAAAAAGTGTGAGACGAAAAACAATACTTGTGGTACTTTATTTACATGTATATACATGTATATCCCTATATTGTTTTTTATGCCGTGCTATGAGTAATCAATTCTGCAAATAAGCCTTTTTTTTCAAATGATTTCGTGGTTTTGATCGACCCTGAGGAAAAAAAGGTAACCAAGCATTTTCTCTCTTTTCCCACAAAGTTTTGTTGTTGTTGTTGTTGTTTGCTATTCCAAAGACAAATCCTTCTTTCAAAGCATGATTAAATATTTCGTTTAAAAATGCTTCAAATCGTTGCTGGTCTAAAATTTTTGTTGCCTCGTCTAAGGACATATTAAGTCGTGCTTCGCATTATGAGGGTTATTTTCGCAAAGCGCATGTTTGTAACTTAGCTCTTAACAATCTCTAGTATTAACGACCATGACAGAGAAGCCTTTGACAACATTGTGGAAAAAAGGAGAAAATGCTGGTCAACAGCATTTTCTCCTTTTTTCCACAATGTTGTCCCCCACCATTTTAAAAGACAAATCCGTCAGAGTAAGTCAAATTAAATATATGCCGTCTGAAAATTTTTTGCTGGTCTAAAATTTTGTCACCTCGTCCAAAGACAAATTAAATCGTGTTTCGCACTGTAAGACTTAAATTTGTTAAAGGTATATGTTTGTGACTAACCCATACTATCCCTGCAAATCTTAAAGATACATCTATACCCGTGTTCAGCCATTTTTTAACCGATTTCATCTTTATTTTATCAAACTGTAACCATTTTTGTATCTTCATACAAAACATTGCCCCTGACGGTTCCAAGGTTGAATAGATTACTACCGATACAAAATGCGTTTTATTTTCTTGGGGTCATCAAAGAAATCACGGTTGTGACGTTTCCGGTTTTAGATCGAAGACTTCCCATATATGTATGTATGCCTTACACAACATATACCGGTAATTTATCTATCTTCACACAGCTGACTAAATTTTGAACCATTCTACAGCCTATCATTTGTTTACATCGTTTTTATTTTCCCCTCTCTCTCTCTCTCTCTCTCTGGCTGTAAAGATGTGTCTTTAATTGTTTCTTACCGTGAAACTAGAATTTCTGTGATGGCATTTAACTTTGATTATATAAGTAAAAACATATTGCATGAGAAAAAGTGGCGGATGTAGACCAAGATCGGACCGCATAGCTGCAGACTGATCTCAGCACACGCTTACAAAGAAGTAAAAAAACACTCATAGTCCAGTGTGACACGTTAAGAGTTAATTAGACAGATGCCAGTTCCGGGAAAATAAATAAAGACGGAAATGTAATGAGAAAAGAAAAAGAAACAAACATCAATCATGGTCTCGAAATGTTGCGGCTGTTGGGCATGTAACACTTTCACCCTGTGGCTGCTAAGCGCGACTCAAGGACCTTTCGTGGACAGTGTAGATCAAGATCAGACAGCACAAAACGTGCAGTCTGATTGTGGATCTACACTGTCCGATAAGGAGATGTGTTTCCCGCAAAATAACTTTGAGATAGCAAAATTTAGGATTTTTACTGTCGGCTTGAAAGTTTTATTTTAACTAAATTTAGGAGGTTAAGGGTTTAGGCATGCTCGTTCTTTTCAGGAATCTGTGTTACTGTCTGTCTGCCTGTATGTCTCTCTCTTTGTGTCTGTCAGTCCGTCTGTCTGTATGTCTCTCTGTCTCTCTCTGTCTCTCTCTCTCTCTAAAATAGCATTAAACACCATACAATCTATACAACAAGACCACATTGTGGACCTACTCACTCTTTAATATGAGACTGAATTATTTTACCCCCCCCCCCCCCCCCCAACATACACACAGAAAGTTTCTGTAAAAGATCTACAGACGATGTAGCGAGAGATTTCTTTGCCACAGCCTTTCTCTTCACATTTTTTCCCCTTAAAAGGGCAGACTACATAGAGTACAAATTAGATGTTGCTAAAATCATGATGCCTGGTTTTAAATATCGTGGGAAAAGGAGAAAATGGTGGTTACAAGTATGTTCTCCTTTTCCTACAATATTTTCAAAAGCATTTTCCTCTTGATCGTTAAAACGCGGTATGGTTTGGTGAAGGGTTAAAACCCTTAACTAATAAGTCTTGTATTTTCCTTCACAAATCTGATAAGAAGGCATTTGACAACATTGTGGGAAAAGGAGAAAATACTGGTGACCAGCATTTCTCCTTATTCAGCAATGTTTTTTTTTTTTTTTTCTTTTTTTATGATTTCATTGACAAATCTCACAATTTGAGCCACATTTAATGTGTAGTCTGCAGATGCTATCAATACAGAACGAGTTGAAAATGTTTTTTGTCTGGAAAAGAGTTGAAATCCCAGTGGGCCGTTGGCTAGGGAATTCAATCAAATATCTGTATAGAACGTGTTTAGAATAAATTTCTAAAGCTTATACAAAATCCTGAATCCCGCAAAAATACACATATATATAGAAAAGGGATAAAACATCTATTTATTTCTCGGACTTGCCATTTATGCAAATGACAAGTAGACAAATCCAAGGGAAATTGTGGTGGGACGAATCGTGTTAAGCTCGTATACCCGCAGAGCGCTTTCGACTGATTTGCGGTCGTTGTAGATCTTTTTTTTTTACTAAATAAAAGCTTGCAGTTTGATTTCAGATCTGTACTCACTGTTTTAATAAGATATTGTGGTATAAATAGACTTGTAATATTATTATTTCGCGAAATTTCTTCGTTTTAAGATATTATTCTCTTATATATTTATCACTAAAAAAATTAACTTTTAGACTGCTAAGCTCAACTCAAGGACCTTTTGCGGACAGTGTAGATCAAGATCAGACTGCACAGAACGTGCAGTCTGATCTTTGATCTACACTGTCCGATAAGGAGATTCCTTTCCCCTAAATATACCTTTAAAGTGGCAGAATTTGGGTTTTTATTTTCAGCTTGAAAGTTTCATTTCAGTTATTTAACAGGACAGGGCTTAACTGAATCAAGCTCCTCCATATTGAAGGTATTTGCATACGACAAATTGAACGTGGATTGTATAAAGAGAACTGTAAATAAAAGGGCTGAAAGTATTGTGCAAAACGGAAAGAATGCCATTTGTCAGCACCTTCTCCTTTCTCCTACAATCCTTTCGAAAGGCCTCTCCCTCTGTGTCTCAAAGTTTCTTTTCATGTGAAATATTTTGAAATTTTCAAGAACATGTTCAAGATTGTTGGTGAATAATGACCAAGACAGTTTTGTTTTCGCTAAATCCTAAGTGATAGAGTTTGGGCCAAGAGTAGCAGGCACATTTATGCCTTCTGATCTTGGTCTTGGTCTACGCCCCAGCTTCTCTCTAAAGTGGATCTATATGCTTGGCACTAATCAAACAATAAATCTAGCGAAGTATAGTTTTGTGACGATGAGAAAAATTGATTCGAGACGATAAAGGCCTTAAATTATGCAATGATTTGGCGTGCGACACACGAAAAAGGGGCCTTCGGACGTATACGTAACAGTGTGTCGTCCCAGATCAGCTTGTGCAGTCTGTGACTTCCCGTTTTTGTGCGATTTTCTGTTTCACGAAAGTCTACTGTATGAAAAGATCTTATGTAGTCGTAAAGTGCCGTCTTGGATTTGCCTGCGCGGACTGCGCAGGCTAATCCGAGACGACACTTTACGCAAATGTCCGAAGGCCTCATTTCGCATGTTGCGGGCCATATTATTTTATTGCTGTTTTAAAAATAGTTGTTATAGTTCTTCAAAACGAATCATTCGCCTCTAATCCATATATGGTTGAAAAGATCTATTTTTCTTTTATTATCCGTGCGGAGGTGTAATTTACTTAAACTGGGTGCTTTGCCCTTGCACTTTCGGTTAAACTTACCACACAATTCCAGATTTATAGCCTGTCTAAAACATTCTACTGGAAGTCTAAACCTATACCCGATGTTTGTCTTGCAATAGTATGAGTGAATACCGAAAAGAAGGACACCATTTTATCAGAGGTCAAGCGGTTCCAATACAGATTTCAGAGATCATGCTAAAAAAAGTGACAGCTCGGAAATGAACAGTCGTTTTAAGAGCCTTAGAACTCAAAAACAGCGCCTCATTGTAGTCTATCGCTGATCTTTTTTAGTTATTCTTAGGTTTTATGGACAATGACCTTTTCTGCACAAAGGTCAAATCATTCATATCCTGTCAAATTCTATTGTTTGCCAACTATTTCAGGATAAGATTTCGCAAAGTGTGTTTGCATTTAATTTTTTACAACACTGCGCCGAGTGATAACGCCCCTGAGAAAGAGGGTTTTTGCACACATTGTCGGAAAAGGAAAAAGGAAAATGCCCATAGACATCATTTTTCCCTTTTCCAACAATGTTTTCTACATTTCAAAGACAAATCACACAAAATTTGAATTTAGCCATGGTTAACTTGTCGTGTTCAAATGTTTTCAATTTGGATAAGTCTGAAATTTTATTGTCTCGTAAACAGTTATACGGTTAGCCCTTATCCTTCTAAATAAGTTACAGAAAACTTTCAAGTCGATAAAAAAAAAATAATGCCATTTCAAACTTTTTTTTTGAAGGGGGGGGGGGGAACATAAATCGTACTAGCATAAATCATAATAGGCAACACTCCTGCGAGGCTGTCCTTTGTTTTGTGCACTTATATTTCTTATTATGTCTGGATGCATTCACGGCGCAAAATGCTTTTGAAATCTGGCCAAAGCACGTAAGCCTGCTGCATAAAAGAGAGTTTTTTACCCTAAAAAAATGAATGCTTATTTACTGAAATCACATTGAGGAAAGAAAGTTTTTGCGTTTTCGGAAAATAAAGTTTAACTCTTTACAAACCGACAAAAAAATGTGACTCAAAAATTAAAATTTGTTTTTTAAAGGGCAGAAAACGTTGTGGGGAAAGGAGACAATGCTGGTTGACAACATTTTCTCCTTTTCGCAAAATGTTTTCAAAAACCTTCCTCCTTAGGGTCGTTAAAACTCGGGATTGTGTGGTAAAGGGCTTCAAAAATCCAAGATCAGAAAACACATAGCATGCAGTCTGACCTTGACCTGTATTCTCCCTTAACTCTTTACCAAACGACAGATATTTTAGACATGTCTAAACTGAAACCATTTACAGACAACAAATTAAGCGTGGCTCAAATGATGAGCCTTTCTATGAAAGGACTGAAAACATTGTAGGAAAAATAGAAGATGCTGGTTACCAGAGTTAAAACTCGGGATCGTGCAGTAGAAGGGTAAAATCTCTATTGAGATTTTATAAGGTTACAAATTCAAGACTCGTCCAAATTGAAAGCATCTGCACCCCGTGTCAGTGTAAATCCAATGCTACTCAAATGATAGAATATGTCTTTGATAGGATAGAAAACAAAGTGGGAAAAAAAGAAAGTGCAGATTATCAGCATTTTCTCCTTTTCTGACAGTGTTTCAAAAGTCTTCTTCCTCTAGGTCGTTAACCCTTTAACCCTTAGGCTGCTAACCGCGAATCGATTACCTTTAGCGGACGGTGTAGATTAAGATCAGACTGCACAGAACGTGCAGTCTGATCTTTGATCTACACTGTCCGATAAAGAGATCCTATTTTCCCAGAATTTATCTTTGACATAGCAAACTTTGAATTTTTACTGTCGGTTTAAATGTTTCATTTCATTTAGTTAGCAGGATTAGGGTTAACAAATTGAAGAACTAGACCAAATTGAAAGCACCTGTACATAGCCTATAAATTAAATGTGACTCTGATGAAAGAGATTGTGTCTCTTACAAAATTGAAAACACTGTGAGGAATGGAGAAAATGCTGGTCAGCAGCATTTTCTCCTTTCGTCACAATGTTTTAAAAAGCTTTTTTCCCGAGGGTCATTAAAACGTCTGTTGAAACGTGAAGAAATGAATGCTAAACTACTGAAGTGTGGTATTTAAATTTTTCTGTTCACAGAATGAAAAGCTGAAAAATCAAATGCTGCTTTTGGTCAGAGAAACTGATAAAAATCAAGAAGTGTCCATCTATGATCAGACAACAAAGAACTCACAGTCCGATCTTGGTCCACACTGTCCCTCAACCCTATACCAGATGACAAAATTGAAGACCGATCTAAATTGAAAGCACCTGCACAGGGCAAATTAATTGATTAAATTTGTCTTTGTTAGGGTACAAAATTATTGTGGGAAAAGGATAAAATACTGGTTAACTGCTGTTTCTCCTTTTCCCACAATGTTTTCAAAGGACTTCTTCGAGGTAATTAAAACACTGGATTGTACGGTGAAGGATAAAAGCGCTCATAGTTGCACATAGATTTTTCTTCAGCATCTGAAAAGAGTCCAGGTGCAATTACGCACTCAAAATTGATTTACATTTTCCCACTGTTATGTTATTCCCCGAGAATCTGTTATTAACTCTAACCAAACGACGAAACTTTAGACTGGTCCAAAATGAAAACATTTGTAGGCGACAATTTAAAATGTAGCTCAAATGATTATTTCCGTCTTTGATATATTTGAAAACATTGTGGGAAAAGGAGAAAATATTGGTAAGCAGCATTTCTTTCCTTTTCCCGCAATGCTTTCAAAAGGCTTCTCTCCCGGGGTCGTTAACATTCGGGATCGTTAAGTAAAGGGCCAAACCCCTTGTACTGTTATGCAATCTGATCTTTGATGTACATTGTCCGCTAGGGTGACTTTTTTTTTCAAGAAGTTTGAAATCACAATACTCAAATCTTTTACTAGGCAGGAAATTTCCATTGACTATATTTTTGCAGTTTAACCTTTTTAGCTGTCTGATCCATTTAACCCTTTAACCCTTTCCCAAACAAGCCCTGGTTTTCACGTGTCTGCAGTACAAGTCTTTTGAAAACACTGTGGGAAATGGAGAAATTGCTCGTAATGAGCAATTTCTCCTTCTCCCACAGTGTTTTCTACCGTGTTTGATGACTTCAATCAGAAGTTGTTTTACTTTCTAAATTTGGAATAAGACTAAGAAATGTCATAAGAATGGTTGGTGAATACTGTCAAGGGTCTTTTGTAGACAGCCTGGATTAAATATCACTTCCGTTGTAAACTTTGTAAAGAACAAGACTCCGAATCCTAGAATACCAAAATAGGCTCCACCGACACGCCAGTACTTTCAGTGCTTTGATTTTATTCGATTTTTTTTTTTTTTTTTCATCTTAACCCGTAGGTGAAAACAGGGGCATTTGCAGACGGCATAGATCAAGATCAGACTGCACAGAACGTACAGTTTGATCGTTCATATATACCGTCCGCTTGTACAGTCAAGCAGTTAAAAAATGTTTCTGAGTTTTAGTGGATTGTACTCGTATTATCAGCCGTCAAAAGAGGTAGGTTTTACTTTATTTGGTTTCTATAACTATTTACCAAACGACAAAATTTTGGACTGGTCCAACTTGAAAGCATTTGCAGACAACAAAATAAATGTGACTGAAAAATTGAAATTTGTTTTAGGAAGCGTAGAAAGCACTGTGGGAAAAGGAGAAAATGCTGGTTACCAGCATTTTCCGCTTTTCCCACAATGTTTTCAAAGGCCTTCTTCCTCAGGATCGTTAAAAGTCGGGATTGTTTGGTACAGAGTTAAGGGTAAAATTTTGTTTGAATGGTGCTCAACAATATCATTTCAGTAATATAGCGGCGGCCACTTTTTTCCTAGTGTTTCTTTCACCAATAATTCGCACAGTTTTCTTCCAAAACCACTGCCTCATTTCCTAATAACCATTGTCGAAACAATGATCAGCAGTGGGAGAGGAATTAAACCGATCGCAAAGACTATCAGCAATTCTTGTACAGAAATCGGTCAAACTGAGGGAGCTAAATAAACCATTATCACAGTTCTAAGCGTTTACAAGATATCGGCAGGTGCAAATGATTTTCAATGGTCTTTGTACAGTAGTTCTTCCGATTTCAATCTAGAACATTCTTTTAGAAATATGGGCTAATGTTTTTTCACTTGAAAAAGGTTGGATTTAAATCTCTATAAGAAAATCAAAGTCCTGAGAGTAAAGAGGGACTACCCCTGCGGCACAAACGACGAAGATGATGACAATAAGGCTATAAAAATACCATGTCTCTAAAAACAGCTGAGCTAAAAGTTCATAGTCGAAAAAGGGGCATACTGATTACTTTGCCAAAAAAATGGTGGTTAACTGCCTCTGTTGTACTGATATAAATTCCCTTTTTGATAATCAACGAAAAGCCCAACTTTGAAGTAAGTATCTTCATTAATGACAGATGTGATAAAATGTCAAAGGTTATGAAAATTCAAAGTAATAAAAAGGGGCATAACTGTGGTAAAAATATTTCGATGGTTACCTGCCCCTGATATATGGGTACCCCTTTTGACAGTAAATAACTTGTCCAAGTTTGAAGTAAATATCTAAAGGAATAACAGAGATATTATAAAATGTCAAAGTTTTTGCACGACGACAATGACGCATAGGCTTTGATAATAGCTTGACGTTTTCTTCGTAAACAGATGAGCTAAAGACTACCAGTTGAATAAAATCATATGGATGATATAAGACTACTCAAGGAACATTTCTATAAATTTTTGTCAAAATATCTGCTGTAAATGCCACTTTTCAACTTTCGCATTGAAAGTCTATGGAATCTATAAGTTGCCATGGTCAACCAAGTTGGAAAGCCGATTTTCATAAACAAGAGGGCCGTTGGACCGAAAGCCCTCCTCTGAGTAAAGTCATCTAGGATTGATAAATCTGAAGAGCTCCTGGTTGTGATTATGGAAAAATCAATTGAGCCATGCTCTCGCAAAAGGGGGTTTTAATGCATCTCCGTGATCCAGCATTCCAAACGAGCCGTCATATACTTATGGATCTACAAAATCCATTTTGTCGAACAACCAACTGAATCATGAGGTACACTGGTCCTTTGACATGCAGAAAATTTGCCAAAAGCAAAAAGTTTCGACCCCAGGTCAGCCTAAATACCTATGGAGATCAAGACCAGACTGCACTGAATATCAAGTCTGATCTTCGATATGAAACGCCCAACAGTTACTTAACTCTTTACCACAAAATCCCGAGTTTTAAGGACTCTAGGGATATAGCCCCATGAAAACCTTTTGGAAAAAGAAGAAAATGCTCTCTTTTTTCCTGCAAGGTTTTCTGCACTTTCACAGCCAATAACCAACATTTCAGTTAAATCTAACTTTCCATCCGCAAATGTTTTCAGTTTAGACAAGTCTAAAAGTTCGTCGTTCTTTAAAGATTAAATGGTTTTTCATGACTCATGTTGCAAACTTTAATACATATTTGACATTGTATGCGCCGAGTTTGCTTTGGTTCGAAATGGTTATAGGCCGAGATGTCGTATCTGGGCAACTCTGCCAGGAAGAAACAATGCATATATACCAATCAAGTACATAGTTATAACTTCAGACACGATGTGCACAATAATTTTACGAAAATTAAACTCTTACCAAGGTTTTGAGACACCTTTTTCAGAGAAAGAGCACACCGTCTGCGAAAACTATCATTATTTGTCATTAGCATGGTGTCTAAAAAAGGACAAACGAATGATGCCGATTAGTGCTCGGCAACAGCACTCGTCACAACTCGGTCGATTGCGTACCTACATGTACATCTAAACATTTGATCAACGATCACCTGACGTTTGCCAATTGTTTCTTTCACTGTTAAGCGCATGAATTTGCAGTTATGAATAGCCTCACCAGGGCCCAAAATTCTCAGTCAACACTTTCGTACGATTAAAATCGCACATCTATCGAATTTTGTTGTGAAATTAAACCTTTCTTTGATGTTCAAATCGAAATATTTTTATTATTTAAGGAGTGGTTTCTTTCAGCGTAGTGAGATGGATTGCAGGCTGTACTTTTCACTTTTACTCGGGTTTTTCCGTGAATGCTTGGATGGGGTTGAAATTTTGGTATACGATTCATATGGTCTAAGGCTTGGCAAGCCAAGCCCAGGCCAACAATCATCCCAAAGTGTAAATCAGAATTTGCCATTTCGAAATTGATTTTCCAGGAAAAATGTCATCATATCGGACAGTTTAAATCCAAGACGAGACTGTACGTAATGTGCAGTCTGATCTTGGATAGACTCTGTCCGCAAAAGCGCATTGAGTCGCTTTTAGCTGCCTAAGGGGTAAAGGGTGAAAAGCTGTGTTTGTGTGAAAATGGGTGGAAATTTTAAATAGATATGCAACAAGTTTCGCGATAAGAATGCAGAGGAGTTTCTGAACAGGTTCGCTCTTAGAAATAAACATTTATTGCCTTGTATCTAAACAATTTATATTAGAATTACCTTCTTTCAATAAATCTGTTTGGAACTGCTGTTTCTATTTTCGACTTAGCGCACTGAACAAAGTGTTTTGTCTAGCAGGTATACATTGTAATGTTCCCTTGCAAAGTTATTGCCAATTTGACGTGTTTTTTTTTAAAGAAACAATAGCTGCTAAAAGTAAACAAAGCGGGTGTTAAAATACATTTAGATTTAAATCATACCATCTAAAAGCATGGAAGTTATTGTAAGGATGACAGTCTATCACTGTAGGCCCTATGGTCGGTCCAAGTGTTAGTCTCTGGCAGAAAATGAATTTCAAAACTAGGTTAAAAGTTGCCATGTCGCTCTAGTTTTTCTTTCATTTTGCCTGATTTTAAGACTAGTGCAAGTCTTCCACGAGAATTGATATACAATGTCTAATTTCAGTATTTTAATTCCTGCTCTTCTTTCAAAGTGAAGGTGCAATTTTAACGCCATTGATGCAAACCAAGGTCTAGTTCGTTGCTAAATGTATCAAAGAGAAATCACGGTTTACGAAAAGTAGACCGAGTGCAAAGTTTATTCCCTTTGAGCTGCAGTGCTTTTTAAGGTGTTTCAGTAAAAACAAGAAATGTCTTTTAAAAAGACAGACGACGTAAGAGATGTTGCAATATGAATATTGAAACTCTTCTGTGGCACAATATGAAGTGTTTATATTTGTTTAATGATTACTTTTTTACCAGTGTCACTTATCTAACTCTCTTCCTAAATGTTAGCCTACTAGTAACACGTTACAAATTCGGTTGTTTCACTACATCGTCATGTTTGTGAATATGTGTATTGTAATTATCATTTTGTACGACTAGGAGCTGTACAAGCTTACCCAGAATAAAATTTGTCTATTTTTTTTTTATGTCTGGTAAACTAATTTCGCGAGAAATTGCCTCTATTTCCTCATAGTTTTTATTTTGTTGAAAAGGAGTACTTATGGGGTTATTGGGAAACGCTTATGAAATATTAAATTCCCAAATAGAACTAAAAAAAAAAAAAATCTGTATTACATTAATTTGCTATGGTATGAATCAATGCCCCGGGGTATTGATTAGCGGTAGAAAAGTTTGTGAATAGTGGTTTCATAAATGTGCGAGCAAATATGCCAGAAGGAGCCCGCCGAATAAGCATGTTCATATTTTTTGACAAATAGCAAATTACTACCAATTCATTCTTTATCAGTACCAAGAGTTAGGTCAAAAGCCAGCGCATTCAGCTACGCCGAGAAAACCTCAGCATATTCTACATCGTCCTCAACATTCATGCTGATAACAGATGCTACAAAAATTGATTTAACAGAGTGTTAAAAAGCTTTTATAGAGAAACTAGGATGTAAACTGTACACTCATATTCATTCACACAGTAAGTATCATTTTTGGCAGCTTGGGAAATCTGTATTCATGTGCTAAAATGTTAATTACTCATGCCAGGCGTTCTGTGATTTATTTCTTTCTACAACTGTTCACCCACTCTCATTTGCGGCGTAGGACGAGTGTATATATTTTGTTCGGCCACTCAACACGAATCGAAACATGTTTTTCAATGTAAGAAGAATCAGTATGAAATGATAACGGGCGTTGAAATGCACCAACGTAATCCTATTTTTCTTTTTTCAGTATTTATCAGTAACTTATCTTCAGCTTGTGGTTAAAAAAAATATTGACTATTACAGTTATGTGGCATGGTCGGGAAAAAAATATGATAAAATAGGCCATCGGACAGTCTGTGGATGTGATTTCAAAAAAAAAAAGTGTCCATTTTTTCCCCTTCTTACCTCACCACCAAAGAATTTGCCGCAAAAGCAGCGCCTAGCTCAGCAAATCCATAGTTTCGCATTTTTTGGTGCAAACCATAAAACACAGAAGGAAAAGTCTTGGCCTCCAGTTCTACAGACAGAACTAGATTCTTCTTTTCAACGTTCTTACACAGTTTAATGGTGTATTAAGTTCCTATTTGATTGCATTTAAATCCTACCTTTCATCATTATTTCAGATTTTCACCATGGTTAATTCGAAACCACGGCTAGAAAGTGTGTAACACTAGTCATTTTCGCTCGTTCAAACCAAAAATGCCTCCGCGATCAGAGTAAGTTGTCCTAGTGACTAATTAGCTTGTAGTCCCATTGAGATTCACCTATTACAATAATTTGGAATTTTCTCGAAAATAGCGTAATTTGTCACAATGATTAATTGGTCGGAAAGCCCTTCGAGAAAGTCTAATTACAGTAATTTGAAATTTGCAATTTTAATTAACCCTGTCAGCGCGAAATCAGGACTAGGGGTGTTTGGGGACGACAAAGAAAAGGGAAACTTCGCCCAGATAGTGGGCAAAACAAAAAAGTATACGAGTCATGCTCTGGGAAAGAGGGCTTAATGCATCTGCTAAAAGTATTGACCCAGATCAGCCTACGCAGTACGCTGACCTGGGCTGAATTTTTTCGCTATTGTTCAATTTTTGTATGTCCAAGGACCTGTCTACCTCATGATTAAGTCAATTGTTAAAACAAAAAAAAGTGGCTGTTATGGATCCATAAGTATCTGATGGCTGGCTTGGAATAATGCATCACGGAGATGCATCAAACCCCCTTTTGTCAGTGTGCGGTGTGAGAAAAAAGGAGGTGTGACAATACGGCCTTGGATAGTATTTCCTTAATGCGATACGTGGACTCTTCGTCTATTCTTCATTTCGTTCTGTTAGTTTGCAAAGGCTTCCGGGATCGTTGCGTGGTCAATAACTCATGCCGATTATGTCAAGTCGTATTCAAATATTTATGATGACGTCACATCTGGTCTCATAAGAACTTTACACAGTTCCTGATCGCAGAACGACCGCTTTGTAAAACTCTGTTACACGCAAAAATTACACATTTTTCCCTGAATGCAACCATCAAATCTCTTTACGCTTGCAGAGAAAAAAATATAATTGAGCCATGCTCTGGCAAAAGGGGGCTTAATGCAATTCGGTGATGCATAGTACCAGATAAGACATCACTTAATCAGAGATCCATTAAATCCGCTTTGTCTAACACGCAACTGAATCATGAGGTAGACTGGTTCTTTGACATGCAGAAATTCGACTGATAGCAAAAGGTTTCGGTCCAGGTCAGCCTGCGCGGACTACTCAGGCTTACCTGGGTTGATGCCTTTTGCAGATGCATTAAACCTCCTTTTTTATAGAGCATGGCTCAATTATGTTGTGATTACGCATCGGCGTTTCAAAAGAAATTTTGATTCAGTGCATAAAATCTAAATGTGCCTCATTTTCCTCAGCAACCGATCCACAGCGTCTGCCATTGGGTATTTCCATTGACGGTTTTGTAATATAATTTTTGAGTCGCCTGGTTGCGTAGCAACCAGGCTCTCATTGTTATCATCTTGATCTATGGGGTGACGTAAGCATACCTCCGGCCTTGTACTGCTTCCTGTCTCAAGTTCCGGTTTACGAGATAAAACACAGTTTTCTAATTATTCGGTAAACAACCCTGTATTTTTCTGTTGTAAATAACTTACAATTGTGCCTCTGTGATAATGAATATGTCTATAAAGACTGAGTTATGTAACGGTTCAAACCTTTGAAACAATCATCTCGTCCGCAAGGGTACACGATAGCCTATCGCTTACACAGACATCATCTCTAAAAATAGCGCATTATGTGTATATCTTAAAATAGCCCTCGTGACCTAAACAAGTTTTCGGACACGCTGAAAAATACTGTTCGACTATTCGACTACAAGCTTCTTTTCTTCGGCACGCTTCTGATTGTGTACAATGCTCGGTGAAAATTGTATGATAATTACCCATTAGAATTACACTCTAAATCTTACAATCTGTCCTTAATTGTAAGTATTATTTCAATTGAACACTCAACCTATGATCGGAAAGAGAAAGGCGATACCGAGTTAACATGGAAGCCTTCAATGGAGATTTTTCCTAACAGTGGGCTATTTTTTTTTTAACAAATTTGTGACGACTTGGAATGGTTGCGTTGCCTTCTTACATATTCTTACACTTTGCTTCTTCACAGCTTTTTATTCTAGACTTTAAATACTTTGCACACCCATATTCTACGTGCACCAAAGATCGTACATTAGCGTATGTAATGCGCACGTTCTAGGCTGTACCAAGTCATCGCTTAGCAGGTGCTTTCTGGAATGTAGCTCTGCGACAAATATAGATCTTGTAAATCACGTGACGTATAACGTCATTTGCACCACGGAATTCTTTATGAATTTACATATTTATGAATCAGTCGCTGAATCGGCCTTTATTTTCAGCGTACATGGACTTAGTTCTTCAACGATCCATTGAATGCAGACAGTGTTTTAAAGTTTACTATGTGTAATTGTTTGTTTTTCGTTTTTAAAGAGGTGAATTTGTCAAAGTCTGCTGTTTTTTTTTTTTTTTTTTTCAATGTGCGATTAACCTAGATCTAGTATTTATGAAACAACAATTTATTAGTACGGGTGTTAGAACGCAAGGTACTTTCGTAAGTGCCTAATTATGAATTCACACGGGAATTCGCCGCGAAACTACGCAGTTCTAACAACCAGTAATCTGAGAACCTGACTTTTTACTCCACTATAATTCAAATACATGTATAATAGAACAGGTCAATGTTAACCCACTCGAAAAACAAGTTCTATACATGTATTGGTGTGTTTGTTATCTCATAAAGGATTGTTGTAAAGGGTAATAGAGCGAATCGTGAACATTTAGTTTGCACTAAAGCAATATAACATGTAGATCTCTACCATTTTCAATTGGTATGGAAGCAGTGCAAATTCCTGGGACGTTATGAAACGCAGACAAAGTTAAAAGGCTGATGATCATGCTATCTGGCTATATTGTTTTTCTTGAGCTGTAGCAACCACATTCTTAGAGTCCATTGTGGACAAAACTTAAACCCGGACAACAAAAACAAATTATTTCCAAAGGACAGGCAGATTACTGCGGCAGAGGCTACATTTCGGTCCAATGACCATGAAATTTCCAGACTGTCTCAATAATATTTTTGACAAAATTGAATATAGGTCTCCAGGGGTTAAAAGATGAAGGTTGTCACTAGGTCAAATCAGACGAACCCGTAATAGTGCTTTAGAATCTACTTATGTTCGATCCAATATTCATGAAACTTTGTCAGACTGCTTAGATTCGATATGGGTGAGTTGCAAAAGGGCATTTTTGGTCTAAACGTATGTCACTAGATCCTATAAGGTTCAAATGAATTCCATACTAATGTTGCCTTAATGGTCCTCTTGTATAATTGTTCAAGTGGTTCTGCTCTGTTTCTATAAAGTTCACAGAAGCTTCAGAACTGATTAGTAACATTTCAGAATCACCGCCCCTGAAACAGTATAAGCAATTATACCCAGTTTCATATCCAGCATCCTGTATTTGGAAAGGAAAATTAGTTAAGTTAACCGATGTATGTATAGCCACTTGGTCCAGTTTTAGAAAATTTGTGTCATACAAAAGCAACTTGTTCTAATTCTGGAGAGAAAATGTATGCCCTATTCCACTGAAATTATTCAGAATGTTTGTTTTAGCAATATGTGTAAGAATTAAGATATACATGTACATGTAAGTTCAGCCACTCAGATTCTGCGCTAGAAAAACACTTATATCAACCTAGAAGCCTAATTTTTGTGCACATTCTTTACAGGCATTATTAAGCTGGGGAGGAACTGTAAATATTGATGGAACTTCGACAGTTATTATGCCCTGCCGAATTCCAGGTGGGTGGGGGGATATAGTTTTCCTGTTGTCTGTCCGTCTGTCCGTCCGATCTTCCGTCCATCCAGAAAGATATGTTGTAAAAACGTTAACGAAAGTTAATGAAACTTCATATATGCCCCTCATGATAGCCCGCCGATACACTTTTTTTTTTTATGTAATGTCTTGTTATGGAGAAAGGAGGCTTGATGTCTTCCGATCTGCTTGTTTTGTTTTATTTTGTTTTTGTTCTTAATGCGGTGTCATGGAAAAAGGGGGCTTGATGTTTATTTCCATTATGGACCAATATCTCTTTAACTACTGGACACAATTTTATGAAACTTCATATTTATATCGTTTATCATAAGCCACAGTATACTTCCATTATGGACCAATATCTACTGGACAACATTTTATGACACTTCACATTTATATTATTTATCATAAGCCACAGGCAATCAGTATTTGTTTTTATTTAATGAAATGCCGTGTCATGGAAAAATGGGGCTTAATGTATATTTTCACTAGTAACAAAAAAAGACGATTTACATGCAAAACACTACCTCTTATAATTATCAAAACAAGATTTTTTCGGCGATGGATGTTATTTCAACGAAATGACTTGTTTTATATTGATTGTACCTTTTGAAAACCATTTTTAAATGAAGTCACCCGGGGTAAGAGACTTCGAACTTTTTAAAGCTCTTCCTGGTGCCTAAATTTTATTCTCACCACATGTTTCCATGTAAATTTAATATTAATGTATGTAATTTTAGGATGACAACTTAGAAATATGCTTGCATGTAATACTGTCTTAAGGTTAAGTTATTTTCTATCTTGAATGTTTTTAATGGATTTGAACAAAAAAGGGTGAACACTTCTCACCCATCACCATCCAGGCGACTCTTAGGACTATCAGTCCTTTGATTATAATCTGGTCTATCCCCTAATGATCATTCTATCTGAGGCTGGGTATTTATAGCTCTTTATTACGTTATTAAAACGAGGCTCCGCTCCGTCGAGTCCGTGAGTTTATGTAATTAAGACTGCTTTAGAGCTTACGCATTTCGTTTTCCATAAGCGTTTTCCCCCCAGAAATACCTGTTTGTAAACATTATAAGCATCTCGCAAAATATAAAAAAATCTTTTTCAGGGGGAAAGATTTGTCCATCTGTCAAGGTAAGTTCTAAATTTGCATCCCGAATCTTATGAGTAAATTTTCCTTTTTTTATGTGTTACTATAATTTTAGACAGTGTATAAGTGTTTCCATGTAAATATGATTGTAAGAGATAATAAAATTAACCCTTTACCAAACAATCAAGTTCTCTGTACATACGGCCCTGGGAAGTAGGTTATTGAAAACATTGTGGGAAAAGAAGAAAAAGCTGGTGACCAGCATTTTCTTCTTTTCCCACAATGTTTTTTACTCAATGAACAATAACTCCCATCATTTGAGCCATATCTTATAAATTCTTTCTTTTGCATTTTTTTTCAATATGGACGAACTTTAAATATTCTCGTCTGGTAAGGAGAAAATGACATTTATAAGCCATGCTCTGTGAATAGGGGGATTAATGCATCTGCAAAAAGTTTCGACCCAGGTAAGCCTGTGCAGTCTGCGCAGGCTGACCTGTGTCGAAACTTTTTGGTTTGGGTAAATTTTCTGCGTGTAAAAGGACTATTCTACCTCACAGATCAGTTGGTTCTTAAATTAAATGGATGTTATAGATTCATAACTATATGACAACCTGCTTGGTGCAAGGCATCAAGGAGATGCATTAAAACCCCTTTTGCAAGAGCATGCCTCGATTAGAATAACTGGTTTTCTCTATATAGACACAATTAATGGTCCATTTAGATTTTTCTTGGGGGCGGGAGGCGGATGTGGACTTCCTCGTTTGATCAACAAAAATGAAAATGTATTTATCTGATTATTGGGTAATTAGATTATAAATGATATTTTGATTTCGTATTCTGTATCATTTATTCTGTCAGAAACCTTTCATGTTTAGCTAGCAAAGTAATAAACCCTTTCAGGCCCTTCGGCTAAAACAGGGGCCTATTGCGGATGTTATAGACTAAGACCAGACTGCACAGAACGTGCAATCTGGTCTTGGATCTATACCGCATTTTCTCCTTTTCCCACAATGTTTTCAAAAGCTATTTTTCCAGGGCCGTTAAAAGTTGGGTTTGTGTGGTAGAGGGTTGTTAGCGTTTTCTGCTTTTGTTTTTTATTTACTTTTTATTAAATCAGATCACAATCTATAATTTTATGACTATCTCAATCCCAAATAAGACATCAAGATTGAAACAAGTTGAGCTCAAATATATGCTCTATGGCGTACTGCATAGCCTGGCCGGGAGTCGATCCCCCGACCTCCGTTTTCAAAGGCCCTCAAGTGACCCCACGATAGCCGGAACTGTTGCATTTATATCTACATGGGTCTACGTGTGAACGCCGTTGGCCAGATTGGAGTCTTGGCAAACCCGGAATCTGCTCAGGCCAGATTGGATTTCCGATTTGGTCTAGACCAAACTAGAATTCCAATCTGAACTAGTCAGAACCAGAATCTGCCTAGATTCCAACCTGGCGTACGACATAAATACGCGTCTAGCGAAGTGAAAGTATGTAAAATGCAAACCTGGAACTCGCACGTTAATCCTTTATCACATAATCTAGAGTTTAAACGACCCTAAATGAGAAGGCTTTTGAAAACATTGTGGGAAAAGGAGAAAACGCTGGTCACCAGCATTTTCTCCTTTACCCACAAGGTTTTCTATTATGTCAAAGCACTTTGGTTCATTTGTATTACTTTCAAATTTGCCGTCTGCAGAAGCTGTCAATTTGTAAGAGTGCATAACTTGTCATTTAGACAAGAGTTAAAAGTGAACAATTCATGACTCATTGTTTGGAAATATAAGAACGTATTTTTTTTTTCATTTTGCTCATTGTTCGTTCCCATCATCGCAAGAAATGCTTTCAGACGTTATCTACTGCGAAATGAATCAGTCGTCCCCGGCGGGTAACACATGAAAAGGATTCTGGGAAATAAACAAACATTTCCTACATAAACTATGACTTAATTAACCCGTCACCAGACAACAAAATTTTAGCCTTGTCCAAATTGAAAGCATTTGCAGACGACAATTTCAGTGTGGCTCAAATGGTGCAACTTTTCTTTGATAGGGTAGAAAACATTGTGGGAAAAGGAGAAAATGCTGGTTACCAGCATTTTCTCCTTTTCCCACAATGTTTTCAAAAAGTTTCTTTTCCAGGGGCGTCAAAAGGCGGCATTGTGCAGTAAAGGGTTAAGGCTTTACGACACTGTTCCGAGTTTGAACGACACAGTACACGAAGGCCTTTGAAAGCATTGCAGGAAAAGCAGAAAATGCTGGTAACCAGCATTTTCTCCTTTTCCCACTATGTTTTTTTTACCCTCCACAGACAACTTCTGTTTTTTGAATGGAATTTTATTTGCCTTCGCCTGCAGATGCTCTCAGTTTGGACGAATCTAAAACTTTGTCCTTTGATAACGGGTTAACTCTTTATCCAACAATCAAATATAAGATTTGTCCAACCAAACAGGATTTCCAAATGACGAATTTAATGTCGCACAAATGCTTGAATTCGTCTTTGAAAAGGGTAGAGAATACTGTGGGTACAGGAGAAAATGCTGAACACCAGCATTTTCTCCATTTCCCACAATGTTTTCAAAACCCTTCTTTTTCAGGGTCGTTTAAACATTGGATCGTTTGCTAAAGGGTTTAAGGGGGCTATTCAGATGTTTATAATCTCACCGAATTTCGAAAATAATTCGTAACTGAATTCAGTATATCGATAGCAATCAGTAAAGAAGAAAGGCAACTGTAACAACATAATATATCAGTGGCATTTCCTTTATGGGCTACGCAGCCTCTTAAGGTATTTCCAGATTTCGTGCAAGAATTTCGCAAAGAGTTCTGGGAATGTCACGAGATCAATAACATGCGCCGATTATGTACGATCGTATTCAAATAAATAGGCAACGATGACGTCATATTTGATATCATAAAAACAGACGGAGTTACGGTTTGCAAAAGTACAATCCATTATTTCAACGCTAATTTTGCACCTTTTTACTGTATGTAACCGTCGATTTTGTGTATGTTTGCAAAGAAAAGTAATTTTTGTAGTATCTATCAATGTTACAGGAAAATATTTAAATTCGCAGCAAAAAAATCTAAAACGACTCCTTTAGAAGAAAATGACAGGTTGTTGAGAAAACATACTGGTTTACACAATAATTTCCACAGTCATTCTAAAATACAAATGAACAATACTTCTTACTTCCATCAGTCGAACTCTTCAAGTTAAAGGCATCCTTAGACCTAGTACCGGGACTACGTGTCAGTGGAAATATACACGAAATACAATCAAATGTAACCATCTATACTGAGGCACATTTCTTTGCGATGCAGTGTCTAAAAATATATATTCAGGATTTTATTTCTCACTTGTTATTCTCGTCAAGGGTTCGTTAATGTTTTGTCTACAACACTGGTACCGTATGCGTCCTAATAATATCATGCTGTCTCGCGAGACTTGTTCATTTTCTTACTAAATGTGCACAACACTGCTGTAAGAACCCTATCGGACTGGCATGATACATGTAAGAAGCATAGCTCGTAACTGGTTTAACTCTTATCCTGCTAAATAAGTTAGATGAAACTTTCAAGCAAAAAAAAAACAGCATCATGATGTTTTAAATTTATTTTTTGCAGAAAAAATATCTCCTTCTCGGACTGTGTAGATCCAAGATCAGACTGCACAGTCTGTGCAGTCTGATCTTGATCTACACTGTCCGCAAAAGGTCAGTGAGTCACACTTAGCAACCTAAGGGTTGAGTACATGCTGGATGTCAAACATGTCAAGGTCCTCACATGATTTTCCGGAAATGCGAAAAGCAGTGAGTGGGTGGGGTAAGACCAAGGGACTGAAAAAAAGAGAATCGAAACTCGTTCAACAAACAGCAAAGAGATGACTCATCGGGACGAAAAACAAACATGAGATCATAGAAACAAATAAATGATCCCGCTTTTCATCTTTTTAACCCTTTTCTAAACAATCCCGAGTTTTAAAGAGCCCTCATGGAGGGAAGAAAAAGGCTTTTGAAAACATTTTCTCCTTATCCAACAATGTTTTCTACCCTTTGCAAAGACAAATTCCCTCATTTCAGACAGGTTTGATTTGTTTTCTTTGAATGCTTTCAACTTGGACCGATATAAAACTTGGGTGTCGGATAAAATGTTAATTTTCAAATCAAACTTATACCTACATTTCCAACCAATAGTTTCAACCTACATACAGTATATTTCAAAACAGTTTTCAGAGAACGGAGGTGGAGTTTCTTAGTTCTAGACAGTGCATGTTCTGTTCTAATGTTCTTTTTTGTCATAGAAGAAACAAAATAAAAACCAGTCTGATAAGAAACAAAAAACAAGATCCTACTTTTCTCAGAAGTATACGATAAAAATCATAAAATTCAACAAATTTCACCAGATTTTTTTTCAACTCTTTACCAGACTATCCCCTGATTTGACGAGCCTTGATGAAAGGCTTTTTGAACCAGTGTGGAAAATTGAGACATAGCTGGTAGGCCTAACCATTTTTTTTTTTTCCCTTTCCTCAAAGTAATATCCATTAAAAGACGAATTTTATTGAGCTATCTAGAGTTTCAATCGTCTAAAAAATCATTTCGACCAGTCAAAACATTTGTGGTCTGATTAGAAGTGAATCCGGGTAAAAAACAATTGAGCTCTTTGAAAAGGGGGCTTAATGCAACTGCGAAAAGTGTCGACCCAGGTCAGCCTGCGCAGTCCGCGCAGGCTGACCTGGGCCGAAACTTTTCGCTATTGGTCACTTTTCTGTATGTCAAAGGACCAGTCTACATTATGATACAGTCGGTTGTTAGACAAAATGGCTTTTATGGATCCAAGATCATGTGATAACTTGCTCGGTATCATACATCACGGAGATGCATTAAGCCCCCTTTTGCCAGAGCATGGCTAAATTATATACACCCAGTATTTTTCCATGTATTTTTTTTTTTCACGGATCGTGGGTTGTTATCTGTAATTTAGATCTGGGAAAACATGTCAAAGTCTGTCGATATCGCCCTCTCCGCTCGGCAGGTGTTGAGTCAGAACGTCCTGATCGGGGCTTATGTGTCAGTTAGGATGTAACTCCCGATAAGTACAAGACAAATTTTTGATGCATAGCATCAAAGAAGCCGGCAATTTTTTTGTTACCATCAATGAGGAATGTGCTTTAGGAATAAATCGCTTATCAGAAGTTGTGTTACTTTTGAATTAAAAATTCTGGAGAATAAGACTAAGAATGTTTTTAAGAATGGTTGGTGAATACAGACCCAGTAGAAAATTTTACCGACTGCAACAATTTGGGGGCTAATTAAGATTTTTTTTTCTGTAAATCCTATTTTTTGTTTAACTCTTTACCAAACAACAAACTTTTAGACTAGTCCAAATGAAAAGCATTTGCAGACGACAAAATAGATGTGGCTCAAAATTGAAATTTGTTTTGGAAAGGATAGAAAACATTGTGGGAAAAGGAGAAAATGCTGGTTACCAGCATTTTCTCCTTTTCCCACAATGTTTTCATAATGCCTCTTTCTCAGGGTCGTTAAAACTTGGGATTGTGTGGTAAAGAGTTAAACACTAATATAAACTTCACTTTTTTTTCCTGCATGCATTCGGAAAGAGGACAGTTACATTCAGTAAACAGGAATGGTGCAATTTCGCTCTTCAGATAAAAGCATGGTCATTTTGGATTAGGTATTTTCTCTATTTTGACAAGATCAAAATACTGTTATCATTCTTACATGAATATGATCCTACATACCGCAGTCAGACCTCCAGGTAAGAGGAAGTGATAGTATTCTAAATCCATTATTTCCCTTCCAAACCCTATGTTGTGGGTACTCATTAGAATCGTCTCGATGAGACGATTCTAATGAGTGCCCATAACATGGGGTTTAGTGGAAATTGATTAATATTTTCAATTTTGAAATCAAAATCACTCCCTCTATCTGGAGCTCTGCCGTAGCTGATGCATATTATTGCATGATCACTTGACATTCCAACAAGCCTTCACAAAATTTTAGCCAAAAGCTAAAAAACCTATACCAAACAATTACATGTTCTAATTAATGACCCTGAAGAAAAAGGCTTCTGAAACCATTGCGAGAAAAGTATAAAATGCTTGTCACAAGCATTTTCTCCTTTTCCACTATGGTTTCTATCATTTCAGAGCCAAATCTCATCATTATAACCAAATCTAATTTGTCGTCTGCAACTGCTTTGAATTTGGACAATACTGTCCAAAATTTTAGCCCTGTCCAAGTTGAAAGCATTTGCAGACGACAATTTCAATGTGGCTAAAATGATTGCAATTGTTTTGAAAGGTTAGAAAACATTGTGGGAAAAGGAGAAAATGCTGGTTACCAGCATTTTCTCCTTTTCCAACAATGTTTTCAAAAGGCTTCTTTCTCAGGGTCGTTAAAAGTCGGGATTATGTGGTAAAGATTTAATCCTTCACTAAACAATTATATGTTCTAGTGACCCTGAAGAAAAAAGCTTCTGCAACCATTGCAATAAAAGTATAAAATGCTTATCACAAGCATTTCTTCCTTTTCCTACAATGCTTTCTACCATTTTAGAGACAAATCTCATCATTATAACCAAATTGGATTTGTCGTCTGCAACTGCTTTGAATTTGGACAAGTTCTAAATTCTGTTGTAGGGTACAGAGTTAAGAGGCTAACTAGTCCATTGGAGAAGTACCATCAATTTGTTTTTCATTTGCTTCTTGCTTTATTTCTTGATTCTTACTCAGCTATTGCCTTACTAAATTGAGCAATAAAATATTTTCAAGTTTGGTTTGACTATGAAAATCTGAATAGTCCCCTTTCAATGTAATAGTTGAACATGTAAATGAGCCATGCTCTGGCAAAGGGGGTTTAATGCATCTCCGTGATCCATAATACCAAGCAAGCCATCACATAATTAAGGATCAACAATACATGTAGCCTCTTTTTTTAATAAAATCAACTTAATCATCAGGTAGACTGGTCCTTAAATATACAGAAAATTTACCAATAGCGAAAAGTTTCAGCCCAGGTCAGCCTGCACGGTCCAAGCGGGCTGACTTGGGTTGATACTTTTCCCAGATTCATTAAGACCCTTTTTCACAGAGCATGGCTCAAGTGCAATGATGTACAACATCAGTCAAAAGCTGTCGAGGGTCATTTATAACCAGGTGCAAAACCCAAGTTTGGCTGGAGCCCTAAAGCCACAAAAATAAGTGCAATACCCTTCAACGCTACATCAAAAGTTCCATTACATTTCCTTTCCAGCCTTATTTTAGACCTTTGAAAGGGTAGAAAACATTGTATGAAAAGGAGAAAATGATGGTAACCAGCATTTTGTCCTCCTGCAACTACGTTTCAATAGTCTTCTTCCTCAGGGTTATTAAAACATATGAGACATGCTCTGGCAAAAGGGGGCTTAATGTATATCTGTCATCCATAATTCAAGCAAGTCATCACATATTTATGGATCCATAAAATCCATTTTGTCTAGCAACCAACTGAAACGTGAGGTACACTGGTTTTTGACATGCAGAAAAATTACCAAAGCAGAAAGTGTCAGTCCAAGTTAGCCTGCGCGGACTGTGCAGGCTAACCTGGGCCAATACTTTCTGCAAATGCATCAAGCCCCCTTTTCACAGAGCATGGCTCATAAATAAATGCCCAAGGATTTAGTGTGTCTCAGTTGTGCTCTGAGTATGCAAGGCTTGTCACAACAAAGGTACATTCTTACAAAAAGTTATTACAAAAAGTTTCCAATAGTAAACAGATTAATTACACACCTACAAACTCTCCTGCTAAAATACAATATATTGCACACAGATAAAAATAGACACAGTGGAACAAAAAATCTGAGAAATCTTTAGAAATAAGAGTTCAAATACAAAATCTGTAGTTTTCATGCTCGCAGTTTATGTGAACAGCACAAGGGGAAAAAAAAGCGTAATATTGCGCTAATCTACTAGCTTTAAACTGGTCCCTTGTTGTATCGTATATTACACGTGTAGTAGTATCAGGGGAGGTAACCAGTCTATACTAGTTTAAGAAGAGTTACGCTGCCTGTGGGGTCAATCATTAATCAGTTATTAAATAAATATCTATAAATACGAAATCTTTATTTTTTTATGCTCGAAATTCATCTCAACAGTACATACAAAATAATGCATAATTTTGAGCTTAATAGCAACATACTATTAAAAGTATTTGAGTGAATATGTCGGAAAAGTTGTGCAATGATGTATCCCAAAACTCCCCATGTGCATAAAAAAAAAAAGCATTCCTATTGGAAGCCGGCTTCAAGAGCCGGCTTCCAATGAAACATCCTGTAAGATAATACCGTTAAACATTCCTTTTCCAAGAAAAAATCGTGGAAGTTGGCTTAAAATGTATTCTCTGCGAGCTCCTATCTTTCTTTGCTTCCTTTATTCATGTTTGCTGGAAAGTTTTACTGTTAGTATAAGTATCAGTAGTAATAATAGTAGAACTAGCAGTAGTAGTACTTGTGGTAGTAGTAGTAGTAGTAATAGAAGTAGTGCTGGTAGTGTTAGAAGAAGAAGAAATATGAGCTGTTTTAGATGTAGTAATAGTAATAGTAGTAGGTATGTTGTTGTTGTTGTTGTTGATGGTGGTGGTGGTGGTGGTGGTGTAGGAGTTGTAGTCAAGGTATTAGTCGTAGTAATAGAAGTAGAAGTAGTGTTAGTAGTAGTAGTCGTAGAGGAGGAAGAAAAAGAAGAAGAAGAAGCACTATTTGTAGTAGAAAAAGTAGTAGCATTGGCTATTTTAGCAGTAGTGTTGACGTTATCGCCATCTTCTTCTTCTTCTCCTCCTCCTCCCCCTCCTTCTTCTCCTTCTTCTTCTTCTTCTTCTACTCCAAACCCCCTTTTTTTGAGGAAAAATATCTCCTTATCAGATGGTGTCGATCTAAGATAATACTGCACGTTCTGTGCAGCCTGATCTTGATCTACATTGTCTGTAGAAGGTCAGTGAGTCGCGCTTGGCAGCCTAAGGGTTAATAAACAGAATCTTAGATATTTTTCCTGGAAATATATTACTTTCGATAATACAGGTGTTTTCTAAAACCACGGGTGGTACTGCGTTCGCACTTATCCCTTGGTTTGCCTTAATGATGATAAATCATTTCAGAGTAGATATCTGTTCAAAATACAGGGTGCGCAGACAGGTTCACCCCTTTACTAAACAATTCCAACTTTTAACGAACCCAAACGAGAAGCCTTTTGGAAATTTGTGGGAGAAAATGCTACATTTCATTTGTCGTCTGCAAATGCTTTCAGTATGGACCAGTCTAATATTCATCATTTGATAGAGAATCGTTGTGCTGAAAAACGGGTCTAATTGCTTATGCAGAGAGTATAAATCCAAGATCAGACTGCACAGAACGCGTAGTCTTATCTTGGATCTACACTGTCCGCCTCTTTGGCAGATATTCTAATCAAAAACCCGGCTTGACATTACAATAATTTATGAGCAGTATTTCACTTGTTTAGCATTGCAAAGTGCTAAAAGTATCAAAATATGTTTTCTTAATGTTTAAACTTAGAAAACTGTGTCCTTTTCAAAAGAAATTTACGGTTTTGAAAAAAAAGGAGTCAGTCACGCCGTTTTGTTTGACTGTCTATCTACCATACGGTCCTTTTGGAGGTTCCTCTTGACTTTTGTTTGGAGGGGGTGGGGGGCTTGTCTGGCTCAGTGGTGAAGCGTAGGATTCGAAAACCTCTAGGCCCTGGGTTCGAGCCTCACCCGAAGCAATGGGCTTTTCATCAGACACATCAGAGCCCTAGTCTAATACTGGTGAAACCAGAAAAATACATGAATATGTGGGCTGCCGTCGTAATGTGACTAATGTAATGTTGAAAGCGGCGTAAAACACCAATCATTATATTTTTCTCTCATGTCCTCTCTCTCTCTCTCTCTCTCTCTCTCTTCCCCTAGCATTTTATCCTTTTTCAACGATGTTTTCCAGCGCTGAAAGTGAGCTACCTTTACCTATCATCTGCAAATATTTTTTAATCCAGACAATTTAAAGATGTTTTTACATACCCACTCCCTCCGTTCAAATCAAGACAGAATCAGGGGTTATCGTTTTAATCACAACTGGAAATTCCCACAAGCCTGTAAAATGTGGTACTGCGCACCAAGAAACAAATGTGGCAAGCAGATAACGGTTTTTTTTTTTTATCATTCGTGTTGAATTCTTGGAACAAAATCAGTGCGGTGCCCCTTTTTTTTAACCCTTAGGTTGCTAAGCGCGACTCACTGACCTTTTGAGGACAATGTAGATCAAGATCAGATTGCACAGAACGTGCAGTCTGATCTTTGATCTACACAGTCCGATAAGAAGATATCTTTCCCCTAGAAATACCTTTTAAATTAGTAAAATTTGGGATTTCACCATCGGCTTGAAAGTTTCATTGAAGTTAATTAGCAGGATAAGGGTTAACTTTTTATTTAAATAAAAAAAACTAAAATTTTACAATCCTCAGTAAAATGAAAGCATGTGCCAAAAAAAAAAGACAAAATTTGGCTCACATTGTGGAATTTGTCTTTGAACAGATAGAAATCGTTCTTGGGAAAGAAATGCAGGACTGGTAAATAGCGATGTCCTGCGTGGCTCAGTAGTAAAGTATAGGACTCGTGGCATGGAGGCCCCGGGTTCGAGCCTCACTTGATCCACTGGGTTTTTCGTGGGAGTCTCCCTGGGGAAGACAACCAGAGCCCTTGCCTAGTACTGTTTGACCCCAGGAAATACATAAATATGTGAGTTGTAGCCGTGATATGACTGAAAAATTGTTGAAAGCGGCGTTAAACACCATTCAATCAATCATTCACTATCAGCATTTTCTGCTGCCTTATGCTGTTTTTAGAAGTATTTTCTCGTGAAATCATGAAAGCTCCATGCCTTCTTTGATTAACTCTACCAAACGACAAAATGTTTAACCTGACCAAATGGAAAGCATTGCAGACGACAAATGAAATGTTGTTAAAATGGGGATTTCTCTCTTTGACTGGGTAGAAAATGTGGGAAAAGGAGAAAATGCTGGTAACCAGCATTTTCTCCTTTTCCCACAATGTTTTCAAAAGCCTTCTTCCTCATGGTCGTTAAAACTCGGGATTATGTGGTAAAGGGCTAAAAAAATAGACAAAGAATCAAAGTAGGCCGTTAAATAGGCAGACAATAGTTGACAGATATGTTACAAGAACGTGTTTATCTACCGAAGCTTTGGTTATTAGGATAAATACGGAAAACCCCCTTTCTAAATATACATATTTCCAGGCAAACCCCGAATTATGGTAATGAGGTGATACGTAATTTGCATACTGTTGGGATGTTGTAACCCTTAGGCTGCTATACATGACTCAAGAACATTTTGCCGACAATGCAGATCAAGATCAGACGGCACAGAACGTGCAGTCTGATCTTGGATCTTCACTTTCTGATAAGGAGATATCTTCCCCACCCCTCAAATACCTTTGAAATAGTAAAATTTGGGTTTTTTACCACAGGTTTGAAAGTTTCAATTCACTTATTTAGCAGTTTAAGGGTTGAAATAAGAAAATGTACGAAGAACGTAGATTAAGTAAGAAGTTTTTTTTTTTTTCTTTTTTTCTCCATTGCTCGGTTCGATACTACGTGTTAACACCATCTTTGATACTTTGTTTACTACCTACTTTAGCCTACGCACGTATCTTTCCGTCTCCTCTTTTATTGTTGGCGTGAGCTATTTTTACGACGGAATCTCCGTAAATGTAATGTGCTTTGTAAGTTTGCTGTTACCGACTTCTTCCATTTCTTTCGGCGTAGCAGAATTTACTGGGTTTTTACCTACACCTTGGAACTAATAAAGAATGAATAGATGATAATTTGCGATTGGTCAAAAATGCGCACTTGTTTATTCGGCGGGCTCTGCTGGCATATTTCCTCAGATATTTATGAAACAGCTATTTAAAAGCGTTGCTCATGATTGCTAATCGATACCCCGGGGCCTTGATTCATACCATAGCAAATGCGGTAGAGAATGATTCTTTTCTTGTGGTATTTGGAAATTTAATATTTTCATAAGCGTTACCCAGTAAACTAATACAGCTTTTCCACAAAATGAAAAACAGCGAGGAAAAAGTCGCAATTGCTCGTGAAGTTACTTTCCATTATTTTACTTCATATTGAGCCTCAGAAGCGTTTCAATATTCATAGTCTAGTATCTCTGATGCCGTCTATCTTTTTCTTTTTTAAAAGATATTTCTTGTTAAACTTTATCATAATGATATTTTACACTATTTAAAAAATTGAGGGGGTGGGAATGAAGATGGTATGAGGCTTTAACCCTTAGTCTGCTAAGTGCGACTCACTGACCTTTTTTTTTTTTTTTTTTTGGATAGTTTAGATCAAGATCAGACTGCACAGGCGTGCAGTTTTTATCTTGGATCTACACTGTCCAATAAGGAGATATTTTTCTCCAAAAATAATTTTGAAATAGCATTTTTCGGGCTTTTACTATCGGTTTGAAAATTTTATTTAACTGATTTATTAGGTTAAGGGTTGAAACGAAAGGCGACCGTACTCTGGAGAACGAAATAGAGAGGGACGAATGAGTGCAGATCACCTAAATTCTCTCCAGCTCCGTCACAAACAAACTACCGGGTTTAAGAAGTAAAAACATCATAAAAATTATTAGCATCGTTTGGATCATTCTGTATGAATGGGTAAACATTTTTTAGAGTAGGTTTTTATGAGTCATGATAATTGTGAAGAGAAACGGAATTAAACGTTACGACTCCCTCCTGTTTCTGTTTGTTCTGACTAAAATGTTTAACTGCTTACCAGAGGAGAAAATTTTAGACCCATCCATTTTGAAAACATTAATTTTGCAGACGGCAAATTGTTTGTGACAACAACTGTTGGATTTGTCTATGTCTTTGCATTATAACATTGTGGGAAAAGGAGAAATTTAATAAGCCGTTCAGCTCCTTACCAGGCGACATGATTAGGATTGGTCGAAATTGAAGGCACGTGCAGACGACAAATCAATATTACTCAAATGATAGAATTTATTTTTACTCAGGTACAAAACATGGTGGATAAATGAGAAAAGGCTGATTACCAGGTTTTTTTTTTCCCCTAATAGTTTTTTTTAAGGTGTCGTTCTTAGATTTTTTTAAAACTCGGGTTAGCCCATTACGACACAATCCCAACTTTTAACGACCCTGATGAAGAAAACTTTTGAAAACATCGAGGTAAAAGGAGGAAATGCTGGTAACCAGTGTTTTCTCCTTTTCCCACAATGTTTTCTACCCGCTCGAGGACAAATTTCGTCATTTGAGCCCCCCCCCCCTTAACTTGTCGTCTACAGATGCTTTCAGTTTGAACTAGTAATATTTTGCGCAGTTATATCACGCTAGCCAGTGAACCTATCTAAACATATACATGTATAGAGGTAAATATTTTGACTCCTTTCCTCTTCGTTTTAATTTTGGTTTCAGTCTTTAAACACGGGGCCAACTCTTATGTCTTTACCATACAACCCCATGTTTTGACGTTCCTGTGTTATAAAGCTTTAGAAAGCAATGTGGGGGAAAAAGAAAATGCTGGTAACCAGCATTTTCACCTTTTTCCATAACCATGCTTTGTAAAAAGGGTGCTTAATGCATCTGCGAAAAGTATGACCCAGGTCAGCCTGCACAGTCCGCGCAGGTTGACCTGGGCGGAAACTTTTTTACGATTTGTCAATTTTCTGTATGTCAAAGGAGCAGTCTACATCATGATTCACTAGGCTGTTAGGCAAAATGGGCTTTATGGATCCATGATCATGTGATGACTTGCTTGTATCATGCATAACAGAGATGCATTAAACCCCTTTTTTCCAGAGCATGGCTCATATATTGTGTCGCCCGGTAAAGAATAAGATTCTTGACTTACTGCGACTGGCTGACTAACCGACTGACGGGCCTACTCATTTACCAAAATATCTTCCTCCAATATCTACATTCTTTCTCTTTGTTTGTTTGTCTCTGTCTCACTCTTCATTCTCTCCCTCCTCTGTTTCTGTTTCATCTTCTCTCTCTCTCTCCCTCTTTCCCTCCCTCTCTGTCTTTCTATCTCTTTGTGTCTCTCTGTCTCTCTTTATTTCTGTCAGTCAGTCTGTCTCTCTCTCTCTGTCTCTCTCTCTCTCTCTCTCTCTGTCTCTCTGTCTCTCTCTCTCTCCCTCTATTTTTCTACCCATCTTTAATCAACAAAGCAACTCACTAACTCGTTTCCGATTTGTTAGATGTCTTTACAAACACTTGCTTCCGCAAACAGTTTATTGTCCCGTTGGGAATTAAACGCTTTTGAACGAACAATTAAAAATGTGCTGGTGCTGTAATTAACAAGTAATCAATCCTTTGATTATACTGTTTTAATCCTTAGGCTGCTAAGGGCGACTCACTGACCTTTTGCGGACAGTGTAGATCAAGATCAGACTGCACAGAACGTGCAGTCTGATCTTGGATCTACACTGTCCGTTAAGGAGATATCTTTTCCCCAGAAAAATACCACTGAAATAGCAAAATTTAGGTTTTTACTATCGGCTTGAAAGTCTTATTTCACTTTTTTAGCAGGTTAAGGGTTAAAGGGCTCTTTGAAATGAAATCCCTTGAGTCAAAAGCAATCGAATGACGAACTTAAAAGCGAAAACTCTAGCTATAGCAGCAGAATCACAGCGATGTCACCCTTTAACCCCTTACAATGCAATCACGACTTTTATCGACCAAGAAAGAGAAGGCCTATGAAAACATTGTGGGAAAAGGAGAAAAAGCTGGTAACCACTTGTTTCTTCTTTTCCCACAATATTTTCTACACCTTCAAAAACAAAATCCACCATTTTTGGCCACATTTAATTTGCTGTCTGTAAATGCATTCAAACTAAACAAGTCTAAAATTTTGTCGTGTGGTAAAGAGTTCATCTTTGCAAGCCAGGGTAACGATCACTACGTGGATCCTAGTGATCGCCACCTTGGCTTGCGAAGATGTAAAAAGTTAAGCGCAAGACCAAACTTAATTAAAAGGTTTTGTTTATTATGGACAGTTTAGATCAAGATCAGACAGCGTTCATCGCGCTCTGATCATATATATCTACACTGTTTTATGGTCTGTGATATATTTTGCCCCTAACGGTATTGATGTGGCATTAGTTTGGCTCTTTTTCCACACTGTTTAACAGCCATTTCATTTTCCAGAGTTTCGAGAGATAGATGTAATCAAGTGTAATTAATTACCGATACCTTTGAATGTATTTCGAAACAAAATTCTGCATTTAATATCTGTAACAGCGTCTTTTTGTAAATTAAGAAGCCCTAAATTATTTTGAAAGAATTGAGAGAGACAGAGAGACAGAAAGAGAAAGACAGAGAAACAGAGAGACAAAGACAGACAGAGAGACAGACAAAGACACAAAGACAGAGAAACAAAGAGACAAAGACACAGAGAGACAGTGAAAGACAAGGACAGAGAGTCGGACAGCCAGCCAGACAGACAGGCAGACAGACAGACAGACAGACAGACAAAAAGAGAGCAACGGATAAAGGTATTAAGTTATCAAATAGAATAAGAAAGGGGTTATCCCATATCATGTTCATTTGTTAACCCTTTCCCAAACGACAAATTTTGGACAGGTCCAAACTGAAAGAGTTTGCAGACAACAGTTTTAAATTTGATGAAAATGGCAGAAAGTTCTCAAACAGGGTAGAAAACACTGTGGGAAAAGGAAAAATTGCTCGTTACGAGCAATTTCTCCTTTTCCCACAGTGTTTTCAAAAGACTTGTACTGCAAACACGTGACAACCAGGGCTTGTTTGGGAAAGGGTTAAAGTGTGATTAAGTGCAGCGGGCTATCGATTAAAAGTAGCAACCTTTCAAATACACGTATATATTGGTATCATAAATGGGCACGCAAACAGGCCCGCAGAGGCTCGAAAAATAAATTTGTCCACATTTTTTTAACCAATCGCAAATTACTTAATGCCAGGCTTATATGTAACTAGGCCTATACACTTATATACATGTAGAAATAGCTCATCGTTACAATCTATCAATTTGGGACTGACAGCTGATCATTCTAAATAGGTCATCACGTGCCATATTTTCATGTTGGAAAACATTTCAATTACTTGCCAGAGGGCCTTATCCGAGTTTTCTTGAACATAAATAGACGAGTCATGCTCTCGCAAAAGGGGTTTAATGCATCTCCGTGATACATTATACCTGGCAAGTCATTACTTAATCATGGATCCACAAAATCTATTGTGTCGAAAAAAGGCTGAATCGTGAAGAAGAATTGTCCTTTGACATATATAAGCATTGACCAATAGCAAAAGGTTTCGGCCCACGTCAGCCTGCGCTGGCTGACATCGGTCGATACTTTTTGCCAATGCATTAAGCCCTCTTTTCAGAGAGCACGGCCTAGATTATCTGATCCATTTCCTATATTTACGTGTACTCGTTTATACATCTTTACTTTGATATGCGACATGCTCTGGAAAAAGGGGTTTAATGTATCTCCGTGATGCATTACACCAAGCAACTTATTACATAATTATGAATCCATAAAATCCATTTTGTCTAACAACCGACTGAATCTGGAGGTAGAATGGTTCTTTGGCAAGCAGAAAATATTTCAAAAAGTTTCGACCCATGTCAGCCTGTGCAGACTGCTCAGGTTGACCTGCGTCGACATTTTCTTCAGATGCATTGAACGCCCTTAAGTTTTTTCGTCAGTTTTAACAGGTTTTCAACCATTTACTCCGACAGTTCACTTATTTAAACAGTTTTACCGGTACCAGGCTGGGCTCTTGAATGCCATGCCGATGGAAACTTCCTGGTGACAAGCGTGACCAGCGCCTTGAGCAGGGGTCCAGCCAGGGTTCGATGATCGCCACCTGAATTCCGTAACACTCTAGCCCTGGAGGCCCAAAGACTACCTGCCACATCCGGTAGTTCAGTCGGTAATTACATGGATTGCGGCCAGGGGGTCGCTGGCTCGAATCCCCTGCTGTACTAATTTATTTCCGAGGATTGACGAAAGACATTGCGAAAAGATTAATTCATCTCTAACTGCCGATCATTATTTCATTCATGCTTATGTGCGAAAGCAGCCAGTGGTTCGAAAAGAATTTTGGCGAAACACTGGTAAAAAAACTCTAGAAATGCATGGACAGATGTGCCGGTCCCCGCTATTTGGCAGTTGAAAACTTTGTGACTGCAAAATAGAACAGTACATTTCCATAGAAAGGCAAATTTAATCCAAACATAAATAGTATCACATGAACATTTGTAACATTATTTCATTGTAAAATAAAACGGCAATCGATAGACAGAATGAATAAACAACAATTAATTACACTTGTTGCAGAAAAATGAAACATCTAGAAAACGTCCGCAAAAAAATGCAAAATTTCGGGGGGGGCCGAGCCCCCGTAGCTCAGTCGGTAGCGTACGGGACTTGAGAACAGGAGGTCGCTGGTTCGATCTCCGGCTCGGCCAATTTCTTTCAGAGGTTTGATGATAGTCTATGGTCATTACGACAGGATTCATTCCTCTCTCACCGCTGACCATTGTTTCGACGATGGTTATGTGGGAAAGCAGCCAGTGGCTTGGAAAGAATATTGTGCGGAGTACTGGTGAAAAAAACTCCAGGAAAGCATGGATAGGTGCACTGGCCGCCGCGATATATCTGAAATAATGTTGAAAACGGCGTTAAACTCCATGCAATCAATCAAAATTTCAGGGGACGTGACTCTATATATAAAACTAATCTGATAATGAGGGTTATCAATCTTTAAGGGTAGAAGCGAACAAAACTTCAGGGGAAGTAACTCTCTGTGTATCGCTCAGACTGCTTACGTAGGTTGTCGATCTTTAAAGGATGGTGAAAGCCGGTTGAGACAACGTTCTCGATGAAAAAGAGATTAAATTTTCATCCAGATAACTGGACATCGTAGGTTCAAGACCCTTTTGAGTCGTTGTTCTAATATTTGTGAGAGTTGTCTACCGCATAATTTGTGTCTAGAGCTATTAAGTAACTAGACATCAACAATCAAACAACATGTCTTTTTAACTTTCTATCAGACGAAAAATTGAACATGTCCAAACTGAAAGATTCTGCAGACAACATAATAAATGGATCATGCTCTAGCTAAAGGGGGTTTAATGCAGCTCTGTGGTTCATTAAACCAAGTAATCACATAATCCATAAAAATCCAATTTGTCAAACAACAGGCTTAATCATGTAGTTAGTATGGTCCTTGGACACGCAAAACATTTTCCAGAAGCGAAAATTTCGACCCAGGTTAGGAGGCTGCGCTGACTTCGCAGTCTGACCTTGGTACATACTTTTTGCTGAAGCATGATACAAATATAAGTCTGATAGTGAGATTTGTTCTTGAAAGGATAGAAAAATGTTTTCAAAATCCCCCTTCCACGGGGTCGTTAAAAGATGGGATTGAGCAGTAAACGGTTAAGGTATTATACAAGAATTTACGATAGCAATAACCCCAGCGACCAAGGCTAGAAACCCGGCCGCAGCGT